>OY728147.1:271397117-272687551 GCA_963277665.1 Viscum album
GATAATAAACTTGGTTTATTTTTATTCTACTAAAGAAAACATTTTCCAACTAATAATACTCCACCCTATGTGGATATTTCATCATCCATATTTACATACTAACTAGCATTTGAATACCCAAACATGTCAATAATTTATGATATTTCATACATTATTTCATCTTTTTGTTACTTATATATATTTATAGATGAGTTATTTTTCCATAAAATAGATTGTATTCACTTGGAACACTTTAGAATCATGAACACGAGGTGATAACATAAAAAATTTCATCTTTGAGTTAGAAAAATATACAAATCTTCCAATCAGCTTCCAAAACCTTTAAGAGTCATCTTCCTTACCATATCCACATTATTTTTTCTTGGTTAAAATTTAAATTGGTGTGAAAAAAATCCATTCGAAACATCTTATGAAGCTACAAAAAATAATTTTATTCCAGAATAATTGTACGTTTCTTATTTTGTAAGATTTTTAACCAGAGAAAATATTTAATTTCCCCTATCATAGAAATTTTAAAAAACTTTTTCATCAATTCATTAAATCATTCATATGTTCTTTAAAAATTCCTTGGAAACATAATTTCATCAACATAAACAATTACAACAAGGGAAATATCCATAATTTATTTGATTCATATATTTTTATCAACCCTTACTTTCTTGAAGTTCAAATTTATTATGTAGTTATCTAATATTGAATACCCATATCTTAGAGCTTGTTTAACACATTCATGTATTTCATTAAACTAAAAAAAATAAATTTCTCCATTAGAACAAAAAAGACACTAATTTGTTAAATATATAATTCTTTATCATGATCTTCATTAAGATATGTAGACTTCACATCCATATGATAAAATGTTTCAATCTTCATTTTTCAAAAATAGTAAGAATTACTCTAATTCTTTCTAACCTCCCCACAGAAGAAAATGCCAATTCAAAATCAATAACGTCTATTTGTGGTTAAACTTAGGGAAATAATCTTTCTCTTTTTATTTTCACTTCACCATGTCCATTCAAATTATTTAGGAAAAATTTATCTCTACCGATAACATATTTTTCATCTAGTTTAGGTACAAGTTACCATGTATCATTATTTACAATTAGTTTTTACTATTCATTCATATCCTGTATCCATTCCAAACTCTCAAAAACATTCAATAACATATTTAAAATGAACCTTTGAAGTCAAATATTCTTTAATAATGTCTTTTTATATTATTCATGTTTTAACCTTTTATTGTTGATCGCTGATTATGTGTTGATATTCCACCTTTCCGCTCAGATTGGGATGCAAATTTCAATAATCTTCCACATTAATAGAATTTGTTTAGTCTAATTCTTCTTCTTGAGAAGGATTAATTTTTTTCCATCCATATACAGACTCATTAAAATTATAATTTTATCTCACTCATCTCTCTTATTTTCACATGTTTTTAATAATATTATTTATATTTTTAAAAAACATTTAAATAAAAAGTTTCAACTCATATTATTATATCATTGTTGAAACATTTATATCCTCTTATGCATGGATAATATCCATGAAATATTCCATATTAACCTCTTTGATCATATTTTCCATGGTTTCACTCTTTTTAAATTATGATGTTGGGACTCTTAAAAGCTCTTCAGTATTTAAAATATGGTGTTTTTTCATAAAAAATTCATGAGGTGGTTATATCGAAACATGGGGTTTAGAAACACTGGTTTTCTATATAAACCATTTTACTCATGGAATACCTCAAAATGTAATGAGATAGACAATGTTAAAGTGAAATGGTTCTTCCTTTTTCAACCAGACATTAATTATTTCATTTAGAAGAATAATGTTTTATAAGTGTATGGTGTACTAAATTCATTTTGAATTAAATGATTATTAGGATAAGTTTAAAAATCTTAATTTTTTTTATTCACCACCTTTTTCAATTCTCAAATTCCTCACTAAATAATCAAAATTCTTCTCATCATTTCTCCTAAAACATTTGATCATTTTCAGAGAAAATGAATTATTTTTCATATACATAGAACAATTAAAGAGGGAAAGGTCATAAATGAAAGTAATTAATTACTTATATCCATGGGTTTATTTTTTTCTCATCGGCCCACATATATGTGAATGAATCATTTATAGGTGTTGTTTTGAAAACATTTCATCATTCTTATGCATAGAGTTTGTAATCTTTCCTTTTTAGAAAAATGATGCAACACCAATCTCCCCATATTGACAAATAATAAATTCTATGGACACTGTGTTTCTTAAAAAAAATTATCATGTTTCTCAGACATATGTAACCCAACCCTTTATCACACAAAAAAATTTATTCTATCATACTTATGTAACATGAGTTTTTACCCTCACCAACATGGAACAAGTTTCCTTTTGTACATATCCCATTTTAACAATCTTTCCATATTTCTCTCTTTTCATAATAAACTATTATATTCACAATAAATATTCATTTCCTTCATAATTTTTCTTCTAACACTTAATTTTTTTTTTGAGCACATAAATTAATAAATCATTCTTGGTCATTGACATTTATTCCCCAATATTAGTAGATCCAACACCTTTGATCATGGGGGATTAATCATTTTTAAATTTTAGTGTCCCTTATTATAAGTATTTCACATTATTAAGCATTTTTACGTAACTTATCACATGAGAAGAATACACACCATCCAATATCCACGGTCATTTTTCTTGTGTATCTTTGGGAGTGGTTTATACTACAATATATTTTTCATTACCTTTATCTTTTTCACATTCATATTCTAAGAGTTGTTAGAATCCTTATATTATTCTGGTAACAAAACAGGACAATGTATTTCCGTATTTATTGGTAAATCACATCTTTCAAACATAGTTTTCAAGGGTTATAATCAATCTATATTCAACTTTCCCAAAAACCTTATAAAGTTTCATCAATACATAATTCTAAAAATTCATTCATTTATTGGATTGACCCCCCATTAATTTTTTCTTCTGTAATTTTTGGAATTATTGTAATATTTATTTATTAAAACAATAAATATTTTTTAAGTTCATTAATCAAACTCAATGCCATTAGAAACCATTTAATGAATATTTACCACTATAGCTTCTATACTATTTGGAGTTGTGAGCTTCTTTCTCGGAAACCATATTTTCTTTATCATCATAAATTTGTGTTGTCCCAAACATTATGTTCTCCACTGATATATTCTCTTCAGCATGTTTTTCTGGTCATACATATCAAAATTATATGTTATAGGAACATTTTTGTACACAGATGTTTTATAAACATCTGGCTTCTCTAATTCATTGATTTTGACCACATACATAACTATCACAATTTTATTTTTATTAGAAACAATTTCAACATTATTATTAGCCTTTTAAGGTGACTTTTGATCTATGTAATGTTAACCATTTTTAGAACATTCACCAAATTCATAGATGGATTTATTGAAACTTGTAACCCTCTTCCCTATTTTAGAATGTTCTGGTTGTACATGTTTCAATTAATATATTTTTATTTCATTTTAACATTTGGATTTTCATTCTGATTCTTTATCATTGTCAATATACTTCTTAAAGTCATCAATGTATTCTAGTATCTTATCATTATCATCAGGAAAACATTCTTGATAGTTTTTTTAGTATCTTTTAATTTTCAATTTTATTATTTCATTTATTAGACTTCATATGTTTCTCATACATTATTTCAATTCGTCATTCAAATGAAACTCTAATCATGTTTCTTCTTATTCAGAATTACTTCTTCTGAATTATTCACGGTTAACTATTTAAATTAATTTATTATCTCTCTTATTCTTAGTAGATTTCTTGTATTTAGTATCATTTTCATATTTGACGTCAAATTTAGACAAAAAAATATCCATTTGGATGAGGACAATCTTTTAACCTTTCTTTCAGAATATGATTTATCCTTATCACATAGTTTCATCCATGATATTTTGTACCATCTATTATATTCATCACTATTATCTTCATTATTTATTTGGGGGAAATATCTAGAAATTTCCCTGATAGATCAACATTCAAATAATTTTATTAGATTTTTTCCTTTATAATATCATGTCACCCTTTTCTCATTTTTTGAAAACATGGATAGAAATTTATCAATATTCTTACATTATCCACTTTCAAAATCAAAATCTCTTAATTATTCTTCTTCATGAATATTCATTGGAATTTCATTCTTGGAGTCCTTGAAAGACCATTCTCTTTCAATTTTTTTTCCATTTATAACATTCTCCCTTCTCATATCATAAGTGATGAGGATACAATAAAAATAATCTAGATATAATGAATATGGATCTCTCTTCCAATGAGAAAACATTATAATAAAAAATCTTAGGAAAAATTCTCAATATATTTTCAACAATAATAAAATCTTCCGAAATTTTACCAAGAATTATATGTGTGATATCAATGTCATTAAACCTAGTAGAGAAGTCACCAACTGATTCATAATCACCCATATTGATATGTTTCTTAATTAATACCTATAATTTCAAATCCACCTTCTTCGCTTTTTATTTCCTTCATAAATGTTCTTCAACTTATTCCATAAACCATGGATAGTGGTAAAACCCATCACTCTTAGAAAATCACATTCAGAAACTGATGAGAGAAAATAATTATTAGCGCTTCCATCATTCTCAAGATTCTTCTTGTCAACAGATGTAAGATGATCTTTTTCCACAATTAGAGAAAATCTATATGTTAAATCTTCAATAATATCCTATTTAAGATATATAATATAAAGAAATATTATATCATTCTTGATATAATAGTTCATACCATCTTTGATTGTAACCCCTTATTATTCACACAATTTAGATTCTCCAATGCACATTGTCTTCAAATACTTCAGAAAAGAGTAATCAAATGGATCTGTGGATCTGATACCAATTGATATTGTCATTTAGGATTGATGTATCCCTATGAAGGGAAGGGGGTAAATCAGTGATATCTTTTTCTTTTTAAGTTTCATTTCATTTGAAACAAACTTCAACTCTGGTTAAAGAATTATCACTTTCCTGAATAAAAAAATCACACATCCAAAAGAATATAGGTATTTGAAAAGACCGCTACTCAACAAGAGTAGATACCTTATTTTTATGTTTCGGAAACAAAAAAATACAACACATTACATTAGAAAACAATGTTTTTGAATAGAAACAAACATGTAGGATATACCATGACACTTGTGTAGAACTATGATCAATAGAATTGTGTATGTTCTTCTAGATCAAATTATGTAATACAAGATTATATACCAATTTATAAAACATTAAATAGTTAGTTTCAAACATGTTATTGTTATTATTTATCAAGTTTAATTTGTATAATATTTAAAAAAAAAATCATTTTCCTACCCAATAGTAGGTAAGAACTTCTATGGACATTGTAATGATTCATAATCTGATATCCTAGTCTGATTCCTCATTCTCATTTCCCAGTCTAGAAATATGAATCTGCCAAAATACCATTGAAATAATTCTGAACTACTTCAGAAATACCTATATGATTTCCTTGTCCGAATACTTAGTCTGATATGATAACCAATGAATACAATCTTCTATCTTTATATATCTATAACACTTCCTCTAGAAAGATATATCTGGAAAACTCTTCCCTCTAAATGTTCATAACACCTCTCTATTCATTCACTCATGATCATTGCCCTGATCCATTAGAAAGAACAATGTATTCAATTCCATTTATAGGATCCGAAAAAGTGAATTAGGTGGGAATCTGAAAATGTTTTTCTCTTAAAAAATTCCCCAAAACACGAATTTTTAATTTATTTTGAATACATCTTTTACCTATTTAGCACTTCTCAATGCTTCTTGATTCTTCTAGAACCTTCTTGAATCTTCTTGAATCATTATATCAATTCAAAAATTTTAAACATTCTTAAGTTTTATTTTCACTATGATTTTCTAGTTATGATGAAGTAATATATTCACTTCACTTTTGAAGACCCACATGGAAATTCATCAGAATCAAGGACTTCTCATTATGATAATTAGTATCAAATGAAAACTAGTTTCTCATTCTAATTATATTAACCAACTATAAGTTCTAAAAAATTAAAAAAATTATTATATAAATATTTACATGGACTCTAATGAGATAATCACTTCTTTTCAACACTTCAATAGTAAAAAAATCCATTTAACAAAAACTTCTAAAAAACACTTTTTAATAACTTCATGGTTCCCTTGTAAAAAACTTCTATAGCTACATCAAAATATTTCATATTTTCTTAATTTTATTTAAAAATGTGATCTTGTTTCCAATAAAGTTATCAGTGTCAGACCACGTCTAATGGATCTAAGTCACCTCCATTCCATTGAGTTGGGACAACATATTTTTCAATGACTCTTAAACCATTTGATAAAAACAAAAAATAGTTATCCTTTCTCTATTAATCCACATGAATGAAAACAATTCTACCTAATCAAAAAGGATAACTATGTTGTTTCCCTTATTCCAATTTATTGGTATCTAACTTCCTTACCTGAATCGATCCCAACAATATTCACAATTTCATTAGTTCTAAAAATCTCCATTTACTAAACTGCTTCAATTTAATTTTTTACCTATGATTACATTTTCAACCATCTTTGATTATGATGGATCATAGTTAAGAATAAACTATTTCATTTCCTATTTAAGGAAAAATATATTATATTCAACAACATCTATCTTTGAAGATTTCTATCTTATGGATTATTGGCCTGATTGAAAACCAGCATATTCATCTTCTCACGATTTGAGAAAAACTTCATAACCTTTAAATAAATTAATGTATGGTGATCTCACATTGACAAATTGAGACTGAAATAAATTGAAATACATCAATAGAAAACCCATTATTATATTAATGACTTTCTAAATACTATAAGGTCATTTAGAATCATTATATAATCATTATATTTTAATTGGAATGTGTTACATCTTCACATCGAACCATTAATTCCTAATATCCAATCAAACCCCAAACCGATTGGCATCACTTGTTCTCCCACATTCATTCATACATAATTAATCACAAATTTTTCATAAAACTTATGAGTTATGAGAACTACATGATAGGAAGATAATTATCATAATTTTATTGGATCCATACAAACATTGATAGATTTACTTTGTCTGATTCAACCTTTCATTTAAGACATAAGGTGAGTCTGATGAACCTTTTCTCAAAGAAAAATTCTTAAAAACCAATGGAATTTGTTAATAATTTTACATCTAATAATTTGATTATTATGTAACCTTAAATTATTTTGTTCAGTCGTAAAAAAATACAAAGTGAATAGATTTATTTTATTTACAACAAAAGATAATTCTTTTTTCACAAACATCTTTAAGCTACTTGAAAAAACATCCTTACATCTTGGTTCCAATAGTAGAAGATGTTATATTATCCTTAGATAGGATAAAATAGAAATAATATACACACCATTTGAATTTATCTTTTATTACTATTCCCTATAGGTGAAATAGGAATCAGAAACATGGTTGGAACCCACAGATGATGAAGGGAACTCCGTTGAGCTGTAGGCGGATTATGCTCTTCCCAAATCACATGCAGGAAGTAGGTAAGTAATCCTATATTGACATGGTCATGAAGCTTGTACTACCTCTTAAATACACCTCCAAAAATCCATTGATGATTGGAATATATATCACATTATATCTTTAAAATTATCATTAGTGTATATACTCAATCCTTACACCCTTGGTTTCCATACCCCTACTGAATAGAGCTTTGGGAAATCATGTGACAGAGTCTGTAAGGGCTTTTACCGAAGTAGGAATGCGTTAGTGGTTACTATATTACATTGGAATTAGATACAAATAATTTATCCCAAGTATCAAATAGTTCTACAGTCATGAAAAATGAGATACATAATTGAATATGACATTACAATTGAAAACATAAAAATACAGTATAGTAGATCTTTTGAGAACACCGTAATTCTACTAGATTATCTATAGATATCAATCATAATACACTTCATGGAATCATATGAAAAAAATAAACATAATAAAAAGTGTGATATTAGATACTCAGTGTGGTTATGCATATAGTGGGAAATAAATAAGTCCTCAATAATAGTATGGGATGTAAATAGAAATATAATAATTTACTATAAATAATCACATGATCAAAATACAATCCCGGGAAATAATTAAAATTAGATAAATCAAAAATAAATATATATATATATAATATAATTATGTGGGAAATGAAAATTTT
The DNA here is from genome assembly GCA_963277665.1 of Viscum album. Classification (NCBI taxonomy): domain Eukaryota; kingdom Viridiplantae; phylum Streptophyta; class Magnoliopsida; order Santalales; family Viscaceae; genus Viscum; species Viscum album. The sequence goes on from OY728147.1 coordinate 271,405,399, forward strand.
CATACATCATTAACATACTCCCAAGAAATAATTACTATATGTCTTAAATAACTAGATAAGGCCTCATCCAATTCCCATGGAGTTTTTCTCATGAGACTAACTGATTTATCGAGTGGCTATTACAGGTCCCAACCATAACATTGTAAGTCAAATGAATTCATCGTATGAAAGGATTGGAACATAATAAATATATATATTTTTAACAAAACTAACATATGAAAATTTATTAATTACCCTCAATCAGAAACCATATTCTTAAACCATCTAAATTAATATAGGGAATGGTATAAAATTAGAAAATATCTAATGAAAATAATAATAAATTATCCAAAAAAAATATGGTAGATAATCCAATAATATAATAACCTCACTAAAACATAATATTTATCAAATGATATTTTTATGAATGAGAATACTTTAATAATATCATTGTAATTTTTTTTGATGAAAATTCAATTTTCACATTATAATCATTTTTTTTAAAATGTGTACTTATCAAAGAAATCAATTTAATTGAAAATAAAATTTTAAACTTATAAATTAAGATCAAATGAATGTATTATTCATGATCGAATTAAAATATCTTCATTTTATATAAGTTAAAAACATCCCTTTCATATTCATGTGAAAATGGTTGAAAAATACCTCATTCAGAAAACCAAAAAGAGATTCCTTTCAAACAATTTTTTAAAAAGTAAAACATGGGTAAAAATAACATTAATCATTGATACGATAACATTAAAAAAATTTATGGTAATAATTTTTTAAAACCATTGATATGAAATATTTGTATTCCCTAGTCCAGACATAAATATAAACAATCCCAAATAATGATGATGTTGTGAAATAAACCACTACCTCAAGTTTAACTTTATTTGTATTTATTCAAATATCCTATATTATAAATATATATTTATTGAAAATATATTAATGAAACATATATCTATATATAATACACTTAATGAAAAAATTATAATCTTTTACCATTTATTTCTTAACAATTCATTTTTAAAAATTACTATTATGTGTAAAAACTACTTCCTTTTTCATGAATTTTTTGGTTCGGTAGTTTCAGTATTTTAAAATTGATACTGGTTACATAATCTTGAGAATTATAATAATTATATAAATTTTATGTATAAAAACTAAAACAAACATAACTCCCATCAAAAAAATATTGTAATGAAAATTGAATTGTTTCGCTGCATGGAGACAGTAAGCTTTACATACACACAAATGACAGTTTTACTTCTAATTTGATGGGAAAGTGGTAGGGTAATGGTGGTTTCATAATAATAATAACATTTAATTATGTTTAGGATTAAGAATTTTTTATTTTATGATAACTTATAGAATTTTATTAGACTTCGAAGAAGGAATAAATTGAATGAGGTTGGGAATGATAAAAACCACTTATGCGGGAGGTCGTCCTTAGATCCTTTTATAAGATACTTAAGGTAAGAATTTTATAGAGACCTAAATCTATAAAACATGTATCAATATGTTAAGGAACAATGTATAGGTAATGGTTTATCCATATGGGTCAATGTGGTGGGAAGAAGTGAGGGAGGAGGTACCCTTTTAAAATTAAGGTGAGAGGCAGTTTTGATATATCTCAAAATATTAAATTATAATAAATTAATTCTCATATAAAATGCCTCCAAATCCAAATGTATTAATAAATTTGTTATTATATGTTGTAATAACATTAAAATTTGTAATATAGACATATTTTCATGTCATTTTAAAACTTATCGTTTTGATTAACCTATAGATAATCAATTTTAATTTTAACTTTGATAATATGTGTTACGGTGTTATTGTGTGTAATTTTTACATAAAATGCTTAAATTAGACCATAAATCTACTATTTATGAAATTTTAGTCAATATAATATCAACCTTTTCTTATTTCGAGATTTTATTATTTTAATTAATTTTAATAAAATATTATTTTGATAAAATATCATTTTTGAAAATTTTTACATTACTCATTTAATTTGACCTCAAATAAATCAAGAAAATGGGGTAATTTTAATATAATAATTTTAGACCTGTATAATATGTCATATTGATATATAAAATTAATTAAACACTTTATGTAATTCATATTATTTTAAAAAAATATTTTTAAAATATTTTATTTTATTTTTTATATTAATTTAATAAATACTATATTAGTATTGCACAAGAATATAATGTAATTGTATAATTTATAAAATTAAAAAATAAATTTATAAGTTGAAAATAATTCCATTAATATAAAAATAGATATTTTTTTCATTCATATCTTGCTTATTTCCCTACGTGGACCCATAAGATGTATTAACAGAAAGAGAGTGAAATTTTGTAACTATCATTGATTTTTGTAATACATAATAAATTATCATGGAAAAATATACATAAAACAAGTCAAATTATATCCTTAGGTGATAATGGTATAATATAATTCATATAATTTGATTTAGGATGTGTAACTATGGCCTTATCACTTAGATCAAACCAATATTGAACCAATTAAACATTTATAGAAGTGATAAATTTGGCCACAATTACAATTCATTTTGACCAAAAAATTAAAGTGGGCCCAATTACTAAATTTGAACCCCTTAATTCTAAATATGTAATTAATTTTTTCAAATTCAATACCATTAAGCGGAGAAAATTAGTTTTAAAATTATAAATCTTTTTTAAAATAAACCGAGAGTTATTCATATCATTTGCATAATAAAAATATTTTATGAATGCTAAAACTTTTTATTGAATATAATATATATATATATATATATTGAGAATCATTCAAAAATTAGGGATAATTAATTTTTTAAAGCTATAAATATATTTCTCTCACGACAATTATTTTTTATAAAAAATACTTCTTTTAATTTTATTTAAGTTTTTAAATTTTTAATTTGTTGGTAACCAAGGAATTTATTATATAAATTTATAAAACATTTATATTTATAAATTTTGATAGACCCATTTATACCATCCAATTTTATTGTTATGTTATGTAGGTCTCATAATAATAGATCGTGGTTTGTTTGAACTAGATGTTACATAGAAAAAATGCTATAAAAATATTAAATTTATTTAAAAATTGAAATACCCTAAAATATAAGAGTGTTATATTAATCCCTCCATTAAAAAATTTCAACATCATAATTTCCACAATTTCACCTCAGAAATATATTTGCATAGTTCTTCAATATAATTTCCATGGGTTCCCACTTCACCTCTTCTATCTTATAATTATTACAATGTACCTTTACCATACAAGTCGTTTAATTCCACAATACTTATTCTCTAGGGTCCAAAATATGGATAGGATCTTCACAGAAAGATAAATTGGGATCCAATTAAATTTATTCATAAGGTAGAACATGTGTCAGGTATGGAATGTACTTCCTTAATAAAGAGATATGGGACACATCATGCACTTTAGAAAGCCTAGGTGGCATTTCAAAATGGAAATCCACATGTCCAGTTTTATAATAGAGATTAAAAGGTATAATATAACCGGGGATTAGTTTTACTTTCATATGTATTATTATAGCACCCATTCATGGATATAACATCAAGAAAACATGATCTACCCCTTGAAATTCAAAACCATTCCCCTAATTATTGACTTATATCTTCTTCTTTGTTTGAGAGTCTTTGATATGAGTTTGAATATTCATAACCTTTTTAATTTTTCCTCAAAATGTTATGGGATGAAAAGATTTATTTCACCAACTTCATCCTTATAAGTTGGAATATGATATATATTTCAATATAATGTATCATTTAAAACCATTTGAATACTTAAAGGGATGCTATTATAATAGAATAATTATACCAAAGGTAAATATAGATCCTAAAAACATTGAAAGTCATGTGAGAAGGATGTAAACATGTCTTTTAATGTGTGGATAGAATTTTATGACTACCCTTCAGTTTGATAGAGATAAGTGGTGGTAAAATTAATCTTGTCATTAAGAGCCTTCTGAAGAACTTTCCAAAATATTTATGTAAATCATGGATCATGATCGTAATAAATTGTACAAGTGAAACATGAAGTCAAAAAACATCATTAATATAGAGTCTTTCAAGGCACTCTAGTGGTAAATCTTATCTTATAGTAATTATATGCGTACAATTGGATATTTGATCAATAATGACCCACGCCACATCCTTCTTTCTTGGAGTATTTGGTAATCTAGTGAAAACTTCCATATTAAGGTCATCTCATTTCCTTGTAGGAGTTAATATAGGATGCATGACCCTTATAGTATGTTTTCCCTTAGCCTTAACTTATTGAAAAAACAATCTTCTTGACACATATGTATAAATTTATCATTTCATATTATCCAACAAAAATTGTTCCTTCAAATTTCTATATATTTTGCTGCTACTATGGTGTTTAGAGAAATTTGTGATATTAGAATCATCCAGTAATTTTTTTCCTTGATTACAGAGGGAACAAAAAACCCCTTTATAAATTTCATAATTCTATCTTCATATGTGAGATCTACCAATTTCCCATCATTCAAAGCAATAACTTTATTTTAAAATTATCATCATTAGGTGGAGAAAATTTTATCTTGTATAGTAATTATGGTTTGGGAATCATTTGAAAAATGATTGTTTTTTACAATTCCTTAATAATTCCCACATCCATCACTATTAGATCCTGGAACACTGGATGACTATCAATCGTCATTTTGTTCAGTACTCAAAGATTCTTCCATCTCAATGCATTTTATTCCTTATTTTCCTTCCATGGGCGGTAGGATATTGTAAAATAACAATCCATTAGTAGATTATGAAATCAACTTTCCCTCATGTTGAGTTTATTCTTTAAAATATGTATTTCACACTCTTCTAATCTGTATATATCTCACATAATTCACTATAGATATAGTGTATCCATATTCTTAATTAAATAATTAAAGCTGCTAATTCAAGACCATGAGTTTGATAGTTAAATTTTGGAGTTGTATGATGCCGTGATGCATAGGAAACAACGCTATTTTTCTTTATAATGAAACAACCATGTCCTTTCCTCGATGCATCACTATAAATAATAAATCTACAATTTTCTCAATGGAATTTTCAAGATCAGATTATTCACCTAATTTCCTCTTCAATTCATCTTCAAAACACTATTAAAATTTCTTTTTCCAAATAATCTTGAACACTTTATGAGTGTGTTTGGTTAATATGTTAGCTATTTTGGAAAATCTTGGGACTAATTGATGATAATAACATTTCAATACAATGAAACTATGTACCTTAGTTATTTTCATTTTTATATTCCATTATTGTACTACCTTTGCCTTCATTGGATCAGCTAAGAACCCATCCTTTGAGAAAATATGTCCAAGAAAAGAATATTTTTGAATCCAACATTCATGATTTCTATGTTTACAAAATAACTCATTTAATATAAGAGTCAAAAAAAATTATCCTCTAGTGGTTCTCATAGACCTCATTATTGTTAGAGTAAACCAAGCTATGATTAATAAATACCACATCATAATTTTCATGATATTCCATGATTAATATTTTCATTATATCAAAAAAGGGTTCATTGGTCATTCCAAATGGAATTACTATAACCTCATAATATCAAAAACTCATTGAAAAATTTTTCTTTGGGTTATCTTTATTATTCACTCAAAACTGATGATATCCATAATGAAGTTTAATCTTTTATAATTGTTAATCTCTACGAGGTTGGTTGGATAATTAATTAATGAGTGTCAGAAGATTCTTTTTTTATCATAATACTATTGATTTTCCTATAATCAATTAATATCCTCAATGTCTCATATTTCTTATTAACGAAAGGAACATGGACTCGCTAAGATTAAACATTAGGGTGTATAAATCCATTAAAACTCAAATCATATATATGTTTCTTCAAATCCACTAACTCCATAGGGGCCCTTCTATAGGGAGTATTTGATATAGGTCTTTCATTCAGGAATAAATCATTAGAAAACAAAACATCTTGCTCTAGTGGATATCTAAGCAATTATTTTGGAAATATATCACTATAATCTAGTACAATAGATACATCCTAAATTTGAAGATTGAATTTTTCATAAGTAATTTGTGTCTTCCCTTCTTCTTCAAGAATCTCATTTATATGAGCTATTTGAGGTGGATCTAGACATGACTTAGGTGATAAAGACTATCTTAAAATGATATGTCCATCTATATCCTTACCATGAATTATAATTTTCTTCTATTTTCAATAAATCAATACATTATATTTGGAATGACGCCCCATAAAAAAAGATTATTTCAAAGTCAAACATTGTAATGAAAGTAAAATCTCTAAATAGATAATGTTTATTTTTCATAATAGATAACTCCCATATTATGGGGAATATGAAATGTCTAATTTTCATATCAAACAGAGAAGATATAAAATATTTAAATGATCAATAATTAAATAAATCATTAGATAAATTTGAGGATTTTATAAAATTACCTTTCACCAAATCATTAAAAACTTTATATTTGTAAGTTTTGATCACATAATAATGGCCTTGGAACCTTTTACGTTTCTTGTGAATGTTCCCTTCAAAATAAGGATAACCATTATCCTAGTGTCTCATATCCTTACAAATAAAGTATTTTACATTTTATGATTCTTTCTTTATCTTGAAATCATGGTCTTGGCGGCCTTTTTCTCCACACCTGTAGAAAACTCACATCCCCAATTGGCAAGTTCCATTTGTTTTTACCCAAATTTATTAAACGATAAGAATTATACCATTACATTCTTCCCCTTTTGATTACTACCTTTTTTACAGTACTCTCTAGCCCTATTATTATCTTAAATCCCTTAAAATACATAAGAAATTGATAATTATTTCTCTTTCTTGATAGAACAAGATACTACATCTTCATTTGATGAGAATTATTATAATAATAGTTCCCAATAATTAATTAACTTATTCCAATCAAATAAATGTTCAATATTACCCTTTTTTACTATTTACACAGTCTACGAAATGACTTTATAAAAATGTAACATAGGCTTCAAACATAGAAGGATTCTCATATTCCCTTTGTTTTAGCCTCAAGAATTTTCTCTCCATATCTGGTTGTTCTTCATGAGTAAAATATTTTCCCAAACAAATTACTTAAAATAATCTCATTCCATGTTTCATACTTTTTCTTCCTCTATAAAATTTTGAATCAATTACCACTATTGATCCATATATCTTAAGAGAGGATAAAAAATCACAAAAAACCATTTTCCTTTAATTAAATTCCAAATAAAGAGATGTATTATAAATTAAATTTATCCATATCTCCTGTTAGAAATGGATCTATAGTCCCATTGAATGGTGGTGGAAGAGGATGCATGAATTGTTATAGCATTGTTATACCATTTTATTGATTAATAGAGTAAAACATATAAGAAATGTTATTTCTTAAAACCCGAGTCAGCTGTCCTAATATAGTTATTTATTTTCATCTCTAGATACAACTACAGCTCCAACATTACTATATTTTTTATAAGTGAAGTAATTATATGGTTTATGTACATTGATATGGTTTCCATTACTTTTAATACGGACCACTTATAAATAATATCATAAACTAGATAAGATTATGAATTATACTGTATAATTTTTAAACTATTGGAACACTTAAATTAAAATTTTATGTGTAAATGATATCAAAATCAAAATCTTAGTTTCTTGAATATTCTCAAAGTGCGTCATAGAATTATGATTCCCTAATCTAGTTACAGAGGTTTCTGAAAAAAAAATCATATACTAGAAACTATAAAGGCCATAACCTTTGTATCCTAATGTAAGTGAGTACTTTATTGCATTTCTATTAGGTACAAATAATCACATCCCAAATGACTTAATGGTGTAGTACTCTTGGAAAATAGGATACATATTTGAATCTTACATTACATTAAAAACATAAAATAAAACATATTAATTCTATTAAGAACACTATAATTATCATATATTATCCCTAAATATCAATCATAATATAAATCTTAGAATCATTTGAAATAATTAACCTAAAAAAGGGTTACCTCAGATTCTCAGAAAGTGTATACGTACAATGGAAATAAAATATGGTGTGAATAATATGAAAGGGAATAAATGGAAATAAAATAATGATATATAAATAATATAATAGGATAAAAACTATCTTTCGATGTCATAATAAATAAAATAATCACATGGAAATAAATAACTAGTATAATTATTAGTGTGATTAATTATTCAAGACATAATAAAAATACCATCTAGGCCTCTTGTTATTATATCATACATTAATGGATAAGGCCTCACCAAATATCTGAGCTTATTTGTCTCATGATATCTACCAATTCCATGATGGGCAATTGTAGAACACTCCCATCAATTACTCTGTCTAATTAGTTACTAATATAAAATGGGTTCAACATAATAAACATACACATTCGTATTGAGACTAAAAAAATTTGATTCTAATAATTACCCTAGTCAATAAACATAATCATAGCCCATCCAATATAATGAGATGAATGGTAGAAAAATATCACCTACCTAATCAAGATAATGATAATACATTAAATAAAATATGTTATATGGAACTATAATAGGATAACCATTATAAAAAATAAAATTAACATAATATTTTGGCATATATAAAAATTATTTCAAAAAATAATTAGAAATATTTTTATGATAATACACTTTTCGCATTGAAATAATTTTTTTAAAATGAATATATAAAAGAAATAAATTTTCCTAAAAATAAAATTGTAAAAATATAAAGTAATAATAATAATTTATATTAGTTATGATGGTCAGATAATCTGTTCATTACTTATATGTTAAAAAACATTCTATTCGTATTTGTAGTAAAAAAGGTTAAGAAGTACCTCGTTCAGAAAAAGACAAGATAATTCCATTAAGAATGTTTTATAAAAAGTAAAACATTGATAAATTTGAATTAAAAAAATCATATTATAATTGTAAATAAATGATCCTTTTTTAGAAATCATGGATATGGAAGACAAATATTCCCCAATGAAGACTTAAGTATAAATAATCACAAATAATGATAATATTGTGAAATAAAAATTTAACTCCTATTTGGCTTACTTTATACAAGTCAAAAAATATTTTATAATAAATATTTGTATTTTATTAATATATTCCAAAACCATACTTATATATATGTATCATATCCTTTATTAAAAACTTATAATCTTTTATCACTTGTTACTTAACAATTCATTGTTAAAAATCACCATTTCTCATAATTTCTGCTTTATTATTAATGTATTTTTTTGTTTGGTAGTTTTGGTATTTATAAATTGATCAATGATAAATCGTATAATTTTTTTAATAATTATATAAATATCATATATAAACATTAAATCCAGGATAATTACCATCAATAAAATATGGAATGAAAAATTGATTGTATCACCATGTGGAGATGATAATTTATACCTAAGCACGAGTGATACATTCACATATCATTTGATTAGAAAGAGATATGGAAATGATTGTTTCATAGTTATAATAAATTATGGTAAATTTAAGATACTAAAGTTATTATTTTATGATATATTCTAGAGATTTAGAATATTATGAAGAAGGAATAATATTGATGAGACTATATAAGACAACTACCTCTTCTTTGGGATACCATCTTTTGACCCTTTCTTATGGGACATAAGGAATTTATTTTTGGAAGACCAGAACCTATAAGAAAAGAATAAGGATGTTAATAAAACAAATTTATAGGTATTGGTTGTTATAGTTTGCTTGATATTGTTTGATTAAGTGAGGGAGGAGGTTCCGGTTTATAATTGATGTTCATGGAACATTTGGAATTTTTAAAATGATAAAATCATAATAAATTAATTCTAAGGAAAAATGACTCTAAATAGAAATTTACTTAAGGATATGGTATTATAGGGTTTTAATCGCATAAACTAGAAGAATTTAGATAGGTTTTTCTGTCATTTTAAACCTTATCATTTTGATTAACCCATATATAATCAATTTTAATTTTAACTAGGGTTGCAAGATTTTCCATATTGAAGAGTAGAAAATTTTTAATTCTAATTTTACAATTAGACCATAAAAGGGGAATGTTATAATAGTTTTGAACATATTGCATCCCCCTTGTCTTATTTCAATAGTTTATGATTTTAAATTAATTTAATAAAATATTATTTTGATAAATTAACATTTCATTAAATTTTGGAACTATTCATTTAATTTGACTTCAAATATGTGAATAAAATCTATAATTCATATTTAATGAATTAATATATCTCTAATATTTCATATATATCTATAAAACTCATTTTAGATATTAAATTATTCAAATTATTTCATAAATATTTAAAAAATAATTATACTACTTTTTTGAAAATTAAATAAATACATTCTTATCATTTGAAAAGCATTTAATAATGTTATGTTTTTTATAAAAAATAAAAAAAGTATATAATGAAAGTAATTTCATTAATTCCAAAATATATATATTATTTTTCACTCAAATTGTTTTTCTCTCTATATGGACACATAAAAGATTTTAAAAGAAGACTGTGACAATTTAAAACATTATTTGATTTAAATAAAATATAAGTCATTTTCATACTAAAGTTTCCATTAAAAACTCCAATTAAAGACATAGATATTAATGGTTTAATACTATTCATACAATATAAATTATAATGAATAATTGTGGCCTTATAACTTAGTTTTAACCTAAATTAAAATAATTTATCTTTATCGATGTGAAACTTTTTTCTACATCCACTATTAATTTTGAATAAAAATAAATGGGGCCCAATTACTAAATTTTAGCCTACTAATTATAAATATTTAATAAATTTTAGATAATTAAATACCTATAATTGGTGGATGTTAATTTTAAAATTATTTTGAAAAACACTTTGAAACCTACTTTTTAGAAAATGTAGTTTCTATGAATAAGGTAAAATTTATTCCAATTCCTATCACAATAAAGATATTATATGAATTATAAAAAAATTTATTGAATATATAATATATAAATTGTATTAAAATGATTCTATTATGGTGATTAATTCACTTTATTATTATATAAATATATTGCGCGCACAAAAATAGTCTCAAAGGAAAACTCTTCTATTAATTTTATTTAATTTATATTTCCAATATTTTGATAACCAAATAATTATTTTAGAAATTTATATACCATATATATTTAAAATTTTAGTTTGTCTCTATTTTACCTTACAGTTTAATAGTTAGGTTATAATGGTCTCCTAATAATTGATCATGGTTCATTTGAACTCGGTGTTGCATTTAACACAAGTTTTCAATGATATTAAATTTGTTTAAAAAGAGTCATAGCATATAATATTATTGTTTTTGTATTCTCCTCTCTATATAATGATTTTGAAAAATATTTTTTTGAGATCTTGGCCACAAACCAGTTATTGGGCACTTTATGGCCATCCACAATATTATGCTTTACCACCCCTGAATCCTTCATTAAGGGTCAGGATTCATGTATTCTACCAAATATCTCTATAATTCTAAAAAAATATCAATATATACAGATCGTCTACCATAGGATCTTTGAGAATCATGAGGCTATCTATTAGAAATTTTGAAGTGTTGGCACCACAAAATTCCTGGTACCTTAGCACCCGAATTCCAGTCAATACCAAAAATCATTCTTGCAGTCCAATGTTAGGATCCGTACAGTGATGTAACGAATCATGAATGATGTGAGTTAAAAAAAGAAAATAATTTCTTAGGGTTAGTAAACTACCCTCCAATTTATTCCATGTCTAAATAAATAACAATAATTTCAAACAGGTCGTCCCAATGACAGAGAATATTTACCTTCTATGACTGCTACCATGAATGTTATCAAAATTAATCCAAGGGATGATTAGATAAATCTTGGATCAAAATGTGGGGCATGATCTATAATACCTACCCCATGGGGATACATAGTATAAGGTATTCCCTCTTGTGTAACTATGAACCTTCCAACAGAGGATGACATTTTATGTCAGGAGTCCCCCAAAAGAGGTACTACCGTCATCTAGTCAGAACCTCTGTTGGGTAAAAGGAGTGATTGAACTCATTATCTTGTTTGAGTCCACACTAGAAACTAAGTCAGATGTAAGGTTGGTTTATTTTCACTAAGTTAATGTGATATACAATAGTGTTATAATAGATTTTATTTTCAAATAACATCCAAGGTGAGACCGTGTCAAATGAGACCATTCCCCTCTATTCAAGTAGCCAGTTTTCCTCAGTAAAGAACATAGATCTTAGGTAGATGGTCCTTCACATTAATTAATTTTAGAGTATGGTGGAACTAGAAAGAATTTAAGATATGACCTACCTATTATTACTCAACAACTTGGATTCCCAAATTGGGACCATGACTATTATTCCTCATGGTCCATTAAGCTAATCAGAGCATTGGTGGCTACAATCCCTCCCCATATTTACTTAATTGATTCACCCATTTCCCACCTTGAAGTATTGGAAACACATAAATATAAGATTAATTAGGGGAATTTATATCCATCTTGGGTAAACTAGATACACCCTAAACCATAAATTAGTAATATATGATTTTAACATTTTAACATTATTAGGGATCTGATACAACAAATCGCCCACTTCACCTTTAAGTAGGGCCAAATAATTATGACTCATGAGAAATAGGAAGCCACCAAATTTTTCTAATTTATGTTAATATTTTAAGGATCATCTTTCATCAATTATAGTTAGCTTCCACCAAGGTTTTTCACTAGCTATGAAGATCCCAGTTCAATTCCACCAAATGAAAACCCATCATCGTTGAACACTCCTAATGAGTGAAGAGGCCCAATGAGCTTGTTGTTTACTTCATTTCTTGGTGGAAGGGGGTTATGTAATCCCTTGACACTGATATATCATGAAATAGTAATTTTAAAAGTTTATTGAGAATTTAAAGGATGATTTGGTCCCTATAATAATCTCTCTCAAATATTTGGGTGTGTTTCGAGTGTTCACTTAAATATCTAAGTGCCTATAAGAAGCTTCATAGTGGATCAAGAAATGTTCATTCACATTACATATTGTAGATTTCATGTCAAAGCCTACTATGGAAGAAATTGCAGTTGTTTCCCATATTTAATACCCTTATCAAATCAATCTCCAGGTTCATCAAAAGATATGCCCCACCAGCAGGATAAACAACATCACCTTGATTGGAACCAATAACAAAAATATCATTAGGCATTGGCCCACCATGGAAAGGCCTCCCAATCCCCCTACCAGCGTCACGAACCCAAGATTACCTTTGTAGAGTGGAATAATATTCCATATAATTTAATGTAGATGTAGGTTCCATTATATTTAATTTGTGGCTTATAGAATAACATCCTTAAGTTTGTGGATTTCATGGGGCATGAAGAGGATAACGTCACCAATAATTCCAACTTTTTATCATAATGTAGGATCATTAGACATGTCTATAAGGAATGATTCATCTTCAAATAATAGATATATGACCAGGTGGATATTTGGTTAGTCACATTGGGTGATTTCATGGATCAAATAGAACATGTATCTATAGACCCCTATAGTGGTGAAAAGGACACCAATGGATGGTAACATGTACTGAGTGTATGCATAAGTACAATGTGGGGATGGATTTGAAGATGTAATCTCACACAAATTATATTATAAGTACCTACTTGAGTAATCAGGAACCCCTTGTGGCTACCCCATCTACTCTAATCAACTCATTAGTGTTGCATCCATTTATGTTCCACAACAATAGGAACAACAGATGACGGACCAAATAGAGTCTCCATTCAGTGCCAAAACTAGTTTCCACCTTTGATGAAAAATATCCCCTAAATTGTGGACCCTCTATAATTCATACCGTCATGGAATACTCCACTAATTGAAAGAAAAAATTATACCTACATGAATTTTCATAGATTAATAGACAACAACACCATACTCATAGATAAGAAACGTTAGACGACACCCTCATGCACTATTTTCTAAATCCTCTAAAGGAGGTGTTGTCATAATTTTAAATGAAAGTGTGACTAATATGAAGATACACAGGATAATTTTCATGAAAAATGGTAATATAAAGTAAGCCTTATATAGGGACTAGTGGTCATAACCCTCCTAGGATACTCTATTGGGAACAACTCCACAACTCATAATAATAGTTGAATGTGTGACTCAACCTCATCAACATCATGACCAGTTGTGAATTACCAAGGCTAGAATATAGTCATATATTTATTTAACTATTTCATCAAGAAAATATTTTAGTATTAATTATATTATCAAGGGAAAAAACCCCATCTAGTGATGCCTATTGTGCTTCCCATTATAGATCAGCCTTTGGAAGGTAGAAGAATGCCTCTAGCATAAAAATACAGTGGGTTGAAACACATTTCTAGAATACATGTAAGGATACGGACTATTAATAAACAATATTTATCAAAACAGATTTTTCCCTTATTTTGGCCACGAATAAACCTCTCAGGTTTGAGAATGAGGAAGCTAACACTAACGCATACCATGTAGATGAAGTTGAGCGGGAGTAATGTCAATCCATCATTTACTTTTTTATAATGGCTTAAATGTTCCACTGTGTAGGGACACATTTACCCTTTTATATAAAATCATAGTTTAATGGTATGTCAATATATTTCTTCCTAATAGACATTGGTTACGAGATCAATATCATATCAATCTAGATTTTCTATAAGTAGTGTCTAACATAAGTAGATCAGACTCCCTCTATCCAAGAAATTAATGTGTGTGAAAAGATTGAGAAAAACCCACATTGAATGATTCAGTTGAAGAATCAGTTTGGTTTACTAGTAACACGCACTATGTTTATTGTTTCCTCCTTGGATGTATCATAAAACTCTCTATCAGTAAGGCCCTATCTCCATTTGAATGCAAAATTCCACTTTTCATACCATCAGTGCCGTAAATACTCCTTCAAAGGTCGACTGGGGTACTCCAAGGTGACTCTTCTCCCTTAATCTGTTGTGAAATCCATTACATGGATATAGTTTACTGTAATAAGGAGTGAAAATATCTCTATAATGATGAGGATGAGCACATAAACACCCCAATGATCTAACAGCCACTTTAGTGGATCCCTGTGATGATCTGAAAGTCATCACCAATCTACTAATCCATCAGTTGGAGCCAACAACCCTATATTTGGTATTCTTCTTCATCACCTATATAAAGTATTGATTATAGATTACATCTTAATTTCACATAGGGGAGGTTCATACAAGGACAGAAATCCTAACTCCTGTGGGGTATTGAGGGATCCTCCCTATGACCACTAATCCATAAAATCGTGGAATGTTTCAAAAGGTAGAGCATAATTAGTGTCAGTCAACTTGACTTAATTTCCTTGATATTGAATGTGTGCTTCATGGTCAGAAATTGTGTGGGATTAGTATAGTTTTTTCTATTTCCAAATTATCCATGTAACAATAACCCCTTTTCAGGGATTCCATTTCTAAAAGAGTATATTCTTCCACTACTACTAAATTTTTTACTCTTATAGGGTCACTTCCTCATCCTAACCCTTATGTCTCTAATGATAACTATGAACTAGATGACACTGTTCCATCATTGGAAGAAGGTGTATCCTATATGGTTAATGAGATAAACTAGGATAATCTAATCATAGAGAAAGATCCAAAGCTAACACTAAAATGTATATTCATGTATCTAGATGAGAAATAATAGTATTTGTATTTTATTAAACTGCATCATGATGTTTTCTACTGGAGCTACAATGAGATTTTGAGGATTAATCCTCAGGTTTCCAATTATCACCTCGCACTCCTATAAGGCATCTATGGGTCCAAAATACCTCATAACAAGATGCACCCTTCCACACTTTGACAGTTAAATCCAAAATCTTCAAGCTAATCAAGTACTACTTCGTCGAAGTGGTTTGATACTCTATGTTGATGGCCCAAATTCTCCCTGTCATAGAGAATAATAGATAGATTAGGGATTGTGTCGTCTTTTGGGGCCTTAACCCTCATTACCCAAAGCATTATTTCCCCCTTCCGATGACAAATATTGTAATTTCTTCGAACACTATATTCAAAGCTTTCTCCTTCAAAAAATGTTATTATTGTTATATCCATATGTGGATTACCATTGAAGATGTGAAGACCCTCAATTTCAGAGCACCACAAGGAATCCTCTTCTACCAGGTGATTCTATTTGGTTTCAAAATTACTGGAGCTATGTATTACTGTTTCATGAACAATATCTTCAAACCACTCGTTGGGATATTGGTGGAATTATACATTCTGGATTTTTTATATCAAGTCTTGAAAACATCAAGATACTCTCAAGGAGATTGAGAAATAGTTTGATATCCTCCTCATCAACTATATAAAATTGAATTTTCAAAATGTTCATTTAGTGTTACCTATAGTAAATAACTTTCTTTCATAGTCCCATAAAGAGGCACTAAGATCAGTCTATAAAGGATCTAATTTATTATCTATATTTAACCTCCATGAAACCTATGGGATCTTCAGGACCTCCATGGCCACATGGACTATATTTTTTTGATATATTGAAAATATAATAGGAAAGTTCACACCCTTACAGGTAAAATGAATAAATATGTCATATACTAGTGGTAAAATGACTACCATGTTTCATTAAAAGGAAATAAATTGTATTTTTTCATCCTTCATATAGATTCCACCCATACCATGGATTCCTTTGGTCCTTTATGTGACCACCTTGAAGCATTTCATTTTCACCCTTCTATATTATAATAATTAGTGACGGTGGAAAAACAACCTATATTAACTCAGTTGCAGGCTGTATGATACAAATTCAAAATAATATCCAATCAAGAAGAGATACCTTACCTGGTCATTATAGATTAGAAGATAAAACATTAATTGAAATATCATGAGACAGAATTGGTGTCCCATGGTGACCCACTATAATATTTATTTTACCTCCACATTTTGGTGTCTTGGTTGTAACATTGTTTTAGGAACCTACTGTAGGTCTATATGAGTTTTCTTCCACATGAATATATAAAGGGACAAGATCTAGAAGACTTCCTAGCCATAAATCTGACCCCCTGAAGAACTCTCTAGAGATTCTGAATTTCTATATCAATCTATCCACTATATGGATTATAATTTTAAATGGTGGAAGATTCATTTAGAAGTTTCATCCAATAGTCCGATAGGGAGAAGGGTTAGAAACTCTAAACTCAACTAGACTTAGGATTTTCATCATCACTCCCATATAGAAAATCATTCATTACGCATTCCCATTTTTAGAAGGATCCACTAAGAATGAGGCTAATTACCAGGGTCTTATCACTATCCTTAAGTTTTCACTCAATACTTTCTTCCCTCACCTTCATGTGATCATAGAATCTAAGTTATTCATTAGGGAGACTAATGGAAAATATGCCTAGGAATCATGAACTCCATACCTTGTTGGAGTGGACCCATGATTTGATGGGCCAATTACATTTATGAACAGAGGTGAATCATGTTTCTTGACCACAAAATGACCAAGAATATACGTTGGTGTGATGTTTTACGTCACATGTAGATCCTGTAAAAAATAGGACTTATACATGTGGAAAATCAAATGGTCATAACTTCAGTCTTTTATGAAGATAGAGGTTGAAAGGTAAATTATTCATTTGTTGCTGCTATAGTAACCCATAATTTCATATCATAAACTTTTCCATAAATGAGTTGAGAAGTGTGAAATCCATGTAGATAAAATTATTATTTTTTTACAGAGGACTTGGAGGTGGAATTATTGAAAAATAATGGAATGGATTGGGATTTCATTTTATAAAGGTACATATTTTTCCTTTATTTCCCCTTTTTATATATACTATTATTATAAGTATATATGATGGTCCATAGCCCAAAAATTACCCATCTAGGCTATCCAGCTGACCACCTCAACCAAGTGAACATGTGGGAGTCACCCCAATCACACATTGGGAGCCTTCTGGCCATCTAGCCAGCATATTGGTGAGAGTAGGGAAATCATAGCTCACATAGTCATTGAAAATAATGTGGTGAAGGTGTTACTAGGTTTTCCTTATAGTGGGATGGTGAGACTAGTAAGGGAGTGGTGGAAGTGTTGGGGGTTCTGGACCCACTACCTGCTTGAAAAATGGCTACCATTGAATTTTTTATTATTAGGATCCATACATAGTTCCATATTGATATGGGATTGGAACCCGATGAATCATTATTACATCATAAAAAATATACTAAAATAATATTTTCTACCCAATAAAGCTAATCTAGTCCATCTAATGTCGTTCCCAAGTCATCTTTATCCTCCCATATACCCGATCACATGCTACACTCCAGACACCACTAGTTCAATGCATTGAGCTAATTGATGCTCAAATTACCCCAACACTCCTTGAACGCCATGTCAACCTACACTAAAAAAATAAAAGATGATTTAGATATGTTAAATTCTTAAAATACGTGCTTGGTACATATTTTTTCATGAATTATTTTTTTTAAGAAGCTAGAGACGTCCCATGAAGGTGTTCATGTGAAATGCATGAATCCATGACATGATTTCTGGATGATAACGTGACGAAGAGGTGACACCCATTTGAAACCTCAAAAATGATGATGTTCTGACATATTTATCTATATTTGTTTCCAATTCCATAAAGGATAGTCAATACAAGGTGATTCAAAACTCATGTACATTTTCTAATCAAAGAACGATGCCATCATAAGAAGCTAATCACAAGATCACATGAATCCTTTGTGAGAGTCTCTTAGAGTTTTTTGATTCATGAATTATGATTTCATGGAGACATTTTGGAGAAACCATGGTTTTGAATAATAATTAATGTATCTCCAATCTTGAGATCCTCCCTTATGTGGATCAATCAAAGCTCAACCACCTCAGTAACGTGGATACCAAGGCATGATTGAATGAAGATGATAATGGGAAACCTATGAATCTATCATGTGAATCCCATCACCATTGTCTGGAGATGCATCACATGAACATGAAGAGATCCTCTGAATCCCATAGAGCTGATTTTGAGAATCTCCCATGGTTTTCAAGCATTCCATCACTTGAATCCATATCATGATCACATGGTGTTTTTCAGGTGAATTTCTCTAGCACCTCAAAACAATGCTTAAGTAATATTTACCACGGAAGGAAAGGATATATCGGGATGCATAAAAATTTATAAACTAATGTTCTATTAGAAAAAGACAAACATGAGGTGGTGTAAAGTGAAAGAAAGATGATATTGGGAGCATAGAGATGAAGGGAAATAGAGATTAAGAACTGGCTATCACCATTGGAGAAATTTTTTGGTGATCTATAAAACCCATCATGTGATCCATGGATGATTATGTAATCATATAATGAACCAAATACCATGTGACATATGATTCATATGAGTTTTTCACATGATCACATGATTCCAAATCAGTTTCATGACTTCGTTATACATTCCATCATTCATAGATGTGACACTAAATTGTAGACCCAATGAATGTTCATAGATCCCCTTACATAATCCATTATATATCATGTGATCGTATGATGATGTTGTGACCAATATTATTGTTGGGACCACTTTGTGTATAAGGTTGTATTTGTTGTTAATAGTTGTCAATGAAGATCGAAATAAAGGAGATCAAGAAGTACTCCAATGAAATGGAGGAATGGAACTTCAGATGATTGTTGTATTGATCATAAGTTCA
This sequence comes from Viscum album, assembly GCA_963277665.1. Lineage (NCBI taxonomy): Eukaryota > Viridiplantae > Streptophyta > Magnoliopsida > Santalales > Viscaceae > Viscum > Viscum album. Next base: position 271,425,199 of record OY728147.1, read on the forward strand.
AAGAACTTGTGTCAAAGGTGACACATTGTTTACAACAGTGAAGAACGGTGAGGTATAATCTATATGAGGATGATTAAAGAATAATGGGGATTTGATGAAGACCATTCCATTATTCATGATTTCAAGGGAACAATTCAAGATACTTATTGAAGAATAGAATCATATGATCTGCATGAAGTAGATAATGATGGTTGAAGAAGAAGGAAATGTACATAAGAGATTGGAATTCTCAGATGGTCGTGACGGTTGAAGAAGAAGACAATGTGCAAATAATTGGAATTCTAAGATGGCTATGCACTTCAATAAAAGGATATATATATCACGATAGTGGATTTTTTGATGAAAGAAGAAGAGTTGCTGAAGAAGGCAAATAACAGAAAAGAAGTAGTGGTGTTTGTGATGAAAGAAGAAGAGTTGTTGAAGAAGGATTGAGGTGATTGTGCTAGTTGATAAAGTAAACAATGACATAAAAATTTGTTGACAAAAGAGTTTTCATGAAGGGATGTCAAGATCAAGAGTTGTGGTTAACAATTCATCCTTGATTCAAGAACGTTGACAAAAGGAATGGATGATCTAGAGGCAGAACAAAAAGAGCAGATACAAGGTGGTGCTGTTTTCCAGTGTTTACCAAATTTTTGGGCCTGAAAATCGACAAATGGAGAAAAGTGATTTTATCAAAGAGACTTGTGCGCCATGTACTTAAAGGAGACGGAACTTGTGTGCCTAGTGTTTTTCAAGAACAGAACATGGAGAAATGGAAAAGGGAGAAGGGTCGCGCAAGTATTGAGTGGGTCGCGCAAGTGACCTGCGCTTCGAGAAGGGACTTGCGCGCTAGTGCCTTGGAGGATTGGGTACTTGTGCGCCATATGTTTTTCAAGATCATAACATCAAAATATGGAAAAGGCAAGAAAGTCTCGCAAGTATTTGTGTGATCGCGGATGTGAGTTACGCGACAGAGGCTTGGGCGGTTGGACCTGCGCGCCGAGGGGAGACTAGCGCGCCGTCGCGCCGACTGTCAAAATGCCTGTAAATATAGGTTGAACCCTCCTCATTCTGCACAAGCTCAACACCTAGAATAAAATCAGAGCTCTCGTTGCGCATTTGTGGTGGTCACACAAGTGGTGTGTGGTCGCGCAAGTAGAAGTTACGCACTGGTTGTTGGCTGCACACCCAATGCCATTTGGGAGAGAAAGGAAGTGAGTCGCACAGGTTTGAAGTTGAAATAGTAAGAGTCGCACAAGTGGTTTGGTGATACTTGCACGCCCGTTTGGATTTTTGTGCCGAAGACTTGCGTGTCGTATTGTGACTTGCGCGCCAGGCATGGAGAAGTGAGCCAGGTGCTATTAGAGTACGCCCGTTCTTTTGGAGCTACATGAAAACTGGAAGATTGCTTGATACCTTCAGTGAAACATGTGATGTATTCATTTGCAATGAGAGAAGAACTGTGAACAATTTGGGTTTAAGAAGAGAAGTGGTACCGCAGACACATGACTGGTGTTTAACACCCTGGTTGAGCTTTGCGAAGAGAAGAAGAACGATTTGTGCAACTAAATTCAGATCTGCACAGTAATAGGGGAATATATCAATAGACTCAGGTGTCAGTATTGGGAATCAAAGTAAGATAAGAAGAAGATTTAGTGCATTCAGTGATTACACTAATGAATAATATTTAATTCAAAAGAGCATCAACTCAGTACTCTGATGCAAGCATTGTCTCTTGCTGAACAGGAGACAAATACATCAATGCAAATCTTTTGAAGATACCTTCGCGTCTATAAACTGAGTGGGACTTCACTAAAGGTACTGAGCCAGGGGGAGTCAACGGGAGTGACCCGAGGGAAGAATTGAGCTATCCCTGAACCTTTTGTAAAGACAGTGAGCCTGGGACAAAGTGATTGTGCCCAAACCTTTGTAATCCACAGCTGCTGAAGTATAGTGGAATTCGGTAGGACTGGAAACATTTCGGTGTTTTCTCCTTGGACATATCCCTTAGTGGTGAACCAAGTAAAAATTTCTTTGTCATCTCTTTTCATGTGAATGTTTCATTGCTGATCATATCCATTATATAGGTTTAACTAGTTCCTACCAACGTGGGAACAAGATCCCCAACATTAAAAAGAAAAAGTTGACACCCTGATTCACCCCTCCCCTCTCAGGGTGTCCCAAGGGCCTGAAATTATGAAATGTATGTTTAAATACCACACATGTTCCTCTTTTCCAAGTAGAGTTAATTGGAAAATACATCGATCTTGTAATGCCAATATTAGGCCATGAAGTGTAGGATCTCAGAAACATTATACACTAATACAGGTGTCTAAAAACTCACAACAGTGGTCATATAATTCCTCCAAGATGTAATGAAAATGGTATCATATGATCCCTTAGTATCTCAATATCATGAACCCTTATTCTCATTATTCTTACATGAAACCCTAAAAGTGGTCACCTCAATATGAAGACCCCATTCACATCCCCCCATTTTCTAATGATGGCATCATTATGAATGACTAAACTTGTAAATGAACTTTTTCTATCCTATGACTCCAATTAAATAACTCTTCACATATTATAAGAACCCTTCGAAAAACCCCTTAGAGGTCATGTGATTGCATGAAGAACTGATCATTATGCGATTCCATCACGTGACAACCCCCTGGAAAGCATGTAAACCCATAGTAGGCCCTCCAATTTCCAAAATACCCCAATATGTGATCCCTTAATATGATCAATTTACCATGCACTCCTTCTATGGATTTTTTACCATGCGGTATTTAAGAAAGATCCCTTTGGGAATGCATCACGAACACTTGGATGTGCCTGTGATCCTAGTCATGTTCATGAGACCTTTACTTATGAATCCATTATGATAACATGATCTCAAGACTCTCACCTGGTCTTGGGATGTAATTATGATTCCTTTTACATGTAAATTATATTTTGAGATAGGACTTTGAGAATTCGATTTGGTCTTGAAAACACATCTCAAAAAATGCAGGTTGATCATGAAAAAAACCAGATATGTCCATTTTGATCATGTGAATATTTCCAGGAGAAGTCACTTGGACCATGGTAAAGACCCAATACATTTCCAATTTGATCATGTGAAAAAATATTGAACAATTAAATTTGATGTTGGAAAGTATTCTTAGATTATTTAGGTTATCATGCAAAGATATCCTGGATAAGTCACTTCGATCATGTGAATACATCTCGGACAAATTACTTGATGATGGGAAAGGAAATAGATGTGTCTAGTTTAATCATGTGAAGAATCTTGGACATTACCGGAATAAACCCTTATATGTTAATTTCCTTGGAAAACTAAAACCATAAATATATTGGGTAGATATGAAATAAAAGTCCTAAAAACACCCTTGGACATGTCAACCATGTTAGACTGACACCTCGATGATGTCAGTCAAACATTCAAGAAATGCCCGGGAGACTATGAAGAAATGTTCTATAGAAAATTAACCCATGTATGACAGATGATAAATACATGTTTGGTGGATATTTAAACCATATCTATAAGACAAACTTGGACTTATACTATGTGATCCCCCCGTTAGAAACAATTGGATGAATACCTCCTTTATATAGAGAGTGTCCTTAATGGGTTAGTCTTTATCACTCATGGGACCTTATTTGAATCAATCCCTTAGATGGAACATCCATATCATACAAATAATAATCAACAGAACTTTCATAGTCATATTATCTCATTATTTATCAGAAGATAGGGAATGAATATGTAATTGGTCATCCATTCTAGTATAATTCCCAACCATATATTAACTATAATGAAAATAATAATTTCTCTAATTGTGGTAAACTATTCCAAACCACCAATAGTCAAGGGATGAATCAAACATTGATAACTGCAATTCATCCCTAAATAGGATGCATATGATTCCTTTCTATGGATTGAGCTCCAATGGGAGTCCACCCTTCTGTAAGCCCCTTAATATCCCAAATATTTTTGACACATGGGACTGAATGCTCCCATAATTGTACCATAATCTTCTTCCCATAAGTGGGGAGTATAGGGGATTATATATTGAAACCCATTTAAGTTCAAGACCAGACTCTTCCCTTAAATACCATAAACCCATCAGTGGGTTATAGATGATCAAACTAGTATGACATGAATTCTTGTTATAAGAGAGATATTTAGGAAACCTTTCTATGGTCCAAGAAAAATACCACATCTTTCATGAGGCTAATAATTATACATATTCAATAGAAACAATAATTATAAGTCTTGCAGCAATTCTCTCTCAAGAAAAGTTTATAGTATTCAACAATATCTTTTTTCTCACACCGAGCATGTCTCACGTGGGATTAGAGATTGATGATGTTTTTACCAATAGGATGATGAGGATGTCCCCCAATGGGGTCCCTTCGTTGGAATGTAATTCTAATTACATCTCATCTTCACTCAATGTGTCATATCCCTGTTTAGTTAGTTTAGAGAAGTTGTATCTATATAATCCTTACTATTTAACTCTAATTTCATATCTTTTATAATTCATGTTTCCATAACATGAACTATATAAATTTTGATTCATATCTTTTCTGGATATGGTGGATTCATCCTCGAGGCCTATGACCTATATTTTTTCCATGCTTCATAATGCTAAAATATGTCGTATATTCCTATCATATGACCATAACATACTTCAGATGAATTACATGGGTTTTGATTCTTATTTCAAAAGAATGCATAGATTCCTCATACATGGTCATTCCCGTCTCTAAGACACCAACCTCATCCCTAGAGAATAATAAACTCCATAGAAGTTGAACATGTATATAACCTAAAAAATTATAAATGAATAAGAGAATGATGGGGAACCTATGGAAGTCACAGTTATTCACATCAACACATGGTTTAAAAGAGGTTATTAGAACATGGAAACAAGTCCTTTATCGGGGCCTATTGAGGCTTTCATAAGAATATCAAAAATATTTAAGAGGGTCCAGAATATGATATAATTTCCCCAAAAGGGATTGATGAGACTGAAATCGAATCCTCTTGACCAAAGTTAGTTCCTATGTTTTAATGGGTTTTGAAACCCTAATTCCCCACCTTCCATTAAAATGAAGTTATGTTCCCAGTTATGGATGTCAAAAATGTTGGGGAGTATCTATTACAGACATATTTTGTAAAACCAATACAAATGATTTTTCTCCACCGTCAATCACCCACAACAGAGTTTCATGGAAAATATTTTAAGATTTGTTGATAAAAATAATGGTGAACCTGATGTAAAGTTCTTTAACTACATCACCCCTTTCACCAGTTAAAAGGATATACTACCAAGTTACCCTCATGCCATTCAGATCATCATTTTTTTCAAAAAAATGTGAATTCGACAATTTTATTTAAATCTAATGAACCATTCATAAAATAATGAGTGACATATTTTTTTCCTTTAATTATATAAGTAATTGATTAAAAATATAGTCTTATATATGATGATGCATCAATATTGTGTCTTTTTTCCTCTCTAGGACATCACAATTTCAAGTAATATAAATGGATTCATTAAATGTGACATTAGATTATGAGACTTCTATAAAATATGTTAATCCCTATAGAATAAGTTATGTATATATGAACACATAGTAGACACACTGATCATGTGTAGTTTCTACCATGAATAATTTTAGCACGTGTCCATGATGTAAGCTATCACCAATGCAATACATCCAATGATACTAAATGTATTCCTATAGGAGTAACACATCAATGGATCTATATAGAATTATGGAGCCGTCATGAAATCCTCTACAATATGAATTCCCCCCTATTTGACTTTTCCACAATTGGATATAGGAATTGAAGTGGTCATTGTTTACACAATCGACCTCTTTGGGAGATTACCCCTAGAGTGAAGAAACATATACCTTCCCTAAATTAGGGAGGTGGGTGAGGAAAATAACCACATTACCTCACCCATTAAATAGATTTCTAGGAGAGCTAAAATTATTTCTGGTCATCAGCATATGACTGTGATTCTGTAGGGAGTTTCATAGAAAGGTATGACAACCCCAACCATCCAAATTAGGGCATCTAACATGAGATCCCTCTAGGGGTATCCGAATTTTGTGCTCTAGGGTGGGATTATATCAATGTAACTATAAACCTATCTAAGGCCCGATAGTGTATTCTGATATGATCCTAAAATAAAACCCATATCATCACTAGATATGATCTTCTGACTTCATCCCAACCATCTTTGGTTGTTGGAGAGTCCCAAAGTGTATGCTATGCCATAGGGTTGGTGTATTTTTTATCATATTTTACCTTCAAATAATCATAAATATAGGAAAATACCCACTAAATATTACTACATGCACCAACCTCCCCCCCAACGGTGCAATGGGAACTAACCCACCAAACATTACTATGGGAATCAACCCACCATATTATACAGCAGTCACTACCCCTCCAAATGGAGTATCGAGAAATGAAACTTCAATTGAGATTTTCCATTAAAGAGGATCCCCATCACAATTGTGTATCTTTTAATATTATATCAACATAATCTTAGGACATCTCATTAGATCTAGATAAGAACACTCCCTAAAATTATAATCACTACATCTTGAATTCATCTAAGTCATAGTAGTTTAGAAAACCTTTTTCCTTATCCAAAAAAGAAGGAATGATCAATGGTATCTTTCTAAAAGCTAGAGAAAGTATTTTCAACCTAATTAGTGTTTTAGAGTGAAATGTTGATGTATTATATGGATATTGAAAATAATAAATTCAGTCTTTGGAGTCCATGTTGAGACTCCCATCATCATCCACCCACCCCACCATTAAAAGGAGAAAATGTGTTTTCGTGGATCCCAGAAGTTAGATCCCTAATGATGGAAAGGTAATTTCTATATAGGAATGGATCAATCCACTCCAACGAGAGAACAGAGATCTATAGAAAATTATTATGTGAATTAACCTGTGATCTCTTCTATAAAATGAAATATCGCCACCTTTTAATGGAATCCCACCTTCTTATGATTATCTCCATCCCATAGGGATTGGGGAATTTTCATATTATTTATCCCCTCAATGGGTGAAATACAAAAACTATTCTAACTCAACCCATCCTATGGGTTTGGAGGAATATCTAGATTTTCAAACTCCTCATCAAAGGTATTCTTGAAACCATCCAATTATAGTGGTTTCCATAAAAACTCTAGCGGAGTCGGGTTCTTTAATCCAAGGAAAATGTTATAATCATCCCATTCCCCCAATGATTTACCACCTACTCTCAAACAAATAATGATAATAAATCTTCACCATATACTCTATGCATTGTCAGGTACCCACACCAAAAATGGTATATGTATCATGTGGGAAAATATATGTTTTTTCCCAAATTTTGATTATCGAAAATGATGTGTATATTCTTTCATATAAAAAAATTCCCCAAGGTACTTTTATTATTTAATAGAGATTGGTTTGATTGAACTCCCGTGAATAATAAATATGGGTGAGGTGGGTTTGATAGTCCGTTAGAACCAATTCCCCTACTAATATTGTCTCAAGAACATGATAAGGAGTTTATTTCTTTTAAGGACTTGCTTCTATAGAATATGGACATGGGATTATTGAAGATTCTAAAACCTAAATTCCCACCCCAATCATCTAATCACTCTTAAAATGAAACAAAATTTTTTATGGAAGATAATGACACATAGAGATCCCAAAAATAGGATACCATCTCTCATCATGGGATGAAACAATGTGTATTCCTTCTATCTAAAACATGTATCTATGTACTGTGAGAATGTCTGGGAGAATTATCTTATAGAAATCCCAAAAATGAAGAGGCTTAGTGATATGAGGTTGATATGACAGGAAAATCATTTCCCCTATCACTGATTCCTTAGGCCCACAATAGAGGGTTCCTTTATCTTTAATGACTTTATAGAGAATAATGTAAATGAAGTCTTCATAGAGTTAGAGGATAATAAAACTCAAGCTATTTGAATAAGATTTATCTAAGATTCATCAGAAATGTAACCCTCTTAAAAGGTTATAGAATGCTTTTTCCTAGTCACATGATATAAAAATACATGATAATGTCCAAGTCACATGATGTTAAACTACATGACAACATCCTAGTTACACAATGTTAAACTACATAATGGTGTCCTAGTCACATGACATTAAACGACATCAAAACATTATATTTGTATGACGTTAAACTATAGAAAAACATCCTAACCACATGAAATAAAAAAAACATGACAACATCCTCATCACATGACATTAAGCTGCATGAAAATTTCGTATTACAGTGATGTTAAACTGTAAAATAACATCCTTACCAACTGATGTAAAACTTCATGAAGCACTTCATGGTCACAATATGATTAACTATGTGATATAATGATATTTGGGAGACATATTTTGTATCATGTGGAAATTATTTTTTTTCTAAATTACCACTGATACATTAAAATCATGATCAAAACTATATCACAGTATCTCTAATACCCCTTATTTGCTTTTCATGGGTGTTACCCAATAGGTGACCACCCATACACTCAGATCTGGACATCAAGGACACCCTGGGAATTATTAAAAGCTAAAGACCCTAGGGAGAGGGGTCATATCCTTGATAGCCCAAAATAAATTTTATATCATAATCATGTAGCTAGTAGAGGGAAAGAACAAATCCACACCCCCATTCATAAATCCCATAGACATATTTTGAAGGCATTAGGAGGATAGGAGTCAGTGTAAATCTCTAATTCATTAAAATACATCGCCCAGAATATCCTTGATGTTGATATAATACAGGAAAAAACTTATATCGCAACAACAAGTGCAATATAACACCATTATCTATATGAACAAGTGGATACTTTAGGGAAATATCACATTGTTTCTTATTCCTAGGAAGATTATCGTAATATTCTAGTAAAGTTTAATAAAGAAGACTGGGCTTATATCCCTTTTCCTACTAGGGCCTATAAAGATGGTCTAGCACTTGCCTTCGGTAGGTGCACATCCAAGCCCATGAATAACTGGTGGTATACTCCAAAGGGAATTGGGCCAGTGTATACCCTCCTACTCCAATAACAATTCATCTACATAGTAAGATATTTAGCTCATGGAAGGATCATATCCCTATAAATTAAGATACTTTTGGTATTCTTGAATCTTTCTAGAAGGATTCTATTCCTATTGATAATATATAATCTCACTGTCATTATCATGTATATTTTTCATATTGGGATCATATTCCCACTTCACCATATTATTTTCAATATTTTCTGATAACCATCAAGAAACAGGCTCATACACATATTCAATACCATGAATGTGAATTTCATCAAATTATATAGTTACAACTCAATTCCTTGAGTACCACTCATAAAAATCCTTGTTTTATGATTGATGATGATTATGTGCCACCCATAAACCTAGTTGAGGTAGTAGACATAGTACAATTTCCCAATATCCTCATATTTCCAGTGACAACATAAAAGAATATAATAGACTCAAAAGTATCTATATAATGACTCTGGATGTTCAGAAATATTTTTTCACTTCCCATGGCCTCTCATACCTCTAAAATGATAGAGGTTACCTAATATTATCTATCATGTCTGAAAATGCCCCCATGATCTCGGGGATGCAAGAAGAAGACGTTGACCATAGAAGCACCCCTCTGGCATTCGAGGTATGGATCTCTACCACCATAGATGATATTATGAAGTTAAATATGGGAACACAAGGAAACCCATGACCCAAAATGATTATTTATTCCTTGGGTATCAAGGAGAAGGAGATGTCTGTTTCACTTATAAAGCATCATAATTATGATTTTTCTTGGAATTATAAAAAAAAATCCAGGACTAAATCCCAATGTTGCTACACGCCCCCTTATCTTACCCGATGACAATTGTGGTCTCAATAAGAAAAACATCCAGATACACCCATATCACACTATTAATTCCTTGTAAAAATATTCTAATCTACATTAAATACCAACATCCTGGTCATGGGATGTTAAAAGGCACAACATGTCCTAACATCATCATGTTATACTCCAAGGAAATCATTCGGTAGAACTAGTCGTATGACATACAACTATGAGACATGGTTCATCCTTATTGTATAACATTAAACTAAAAAAACATCACTTCAAATATTAAATACTGACCATGAGCTAGATCTAAAAAAATATGAAACAAGGTACCCCTATCCATATCTGTTATTTAGATCCACATTTGGAATTTATCCATTAAATTTCTATGAATGGATTGATTCATACTATCTGGGTATATTTAGTGATGCCAAATATTAAATACTATTTCTATCCACAATATATTCATCCTGACCAAAAATACATTATACCATGAAACAATGAGTTCTACACAGGACGATAAAATATAGTTTAACCTGTATGTCAAGAATATGATTCCTTAGACTACTATCCCATAAATCCTCATATAATAAACACATCATGCCTCTTATGAGATAATTTCATGAATACTTGGACCGTTTATATAGTCCATTTTTCCATTTTTCACTTTAGGGGTCTTTAATCTATACAACATGGCATTAAACTACTTAGATAACATCCATACCAGATGATGTTAAACTGCACAACATCCTTGAACTCCGTATGGATTGATTCTCTTTACAATGAGATATATAAAGATGCATAGATATTGTTTATATAACATCCACCAAATGATACATAATTCCCCTATTGTTTCCTATAATTATCTTTGTGTGGTGAAACCATACCTTTCCATTCATTTTTTCTCACACCAATCACGGCTCACATGGTCATAAGATTTTTTATGGGCTTCCATGCATGATCAAGAAATATCATTTCATGTTAAGTTTAACATGGTCATGGATGCATGGAAATTAAAGTAACACCATAATCCCTTACAACATGATGTTATAGTGCATGGTTTATTTATTTGGAATGACATAAAAATTCACATTACTATGGACTTCGCCTGAGAGGACCATTAACCTTAGTGTAGGTATCTCGCCAAACCTCTTATAAAGAACTATGTTTTTCTTGATTAATGTCATAAAAAGATACATAGTGATTCTTATATATCAAATCTTGGGCCTATCTGCAACAACCAACATGAACAATTCCCTCATCCTCATATGGGAAAGACCTATGTTGTGTGATTACTATTCATGAACTACCTGTGACTGGATTCATATCATCATACGATACATAGTGATGCCCAAACCTCTGATCCTGGGTGAAATTGAAACCATTAATTGAAAACATTCCTCCCTCTATGTATGTTTCAAAATGGCATAGAATTTTTCATGTTCAAGAACTATGTGTGGATTTATTCATGTCGTCACATGACATGTATTGATAGAAAATATCTAATCCTGGGTCAAGCAACAACAATCAACAAGAAAAATTACCCCTCAACCTATGGGATAGACCTACATATATATTTTTCCATTCAAAAAATACATGTAGCTTGATTAAAATTACTAGAGGATATATATTAATTCCTAGATAAAGAAGTCCCAGGACCGAAAACAACATAAATGTCTACCCCTCCCAACATACGGATCAATATTTTTTAATGTAGCATTAATTAAAGATATTTTTTCTCTTGATTATTTCCATAAAAATTTATATTGTGAACTAATATCATCAAAAATGGGTGTAGATTACATGTTTAAAATGGTAAAAATATACCCCCAACTGCATATTGGATAGACCAATGAAACGATCCATTTGAGAGACACTCATGCATGGATCAGTCAACTACATGGTTTTCCCTTATAACTCACATAGATCATGGATCATGTGAGATTAGGAAACCTGTAAAGTTGCTATGGTTGAGGTGACTAGTATGCACCTAATATTGGGACCCATGTTGTCACCACATAACACTGAATAATAAGTGAAAAAATACTTACTGCATTAAATTAAACATCGTGAAAGTTTTTATTACCACATAATGTCATCACCCATCATCATTTCATATCATAGTGCTTTCATAATATTTCAATCACCTAAAACAATAAATACAATTTCATTTATTAAATCCCTCTGGTAGTCAAAACATTTCACATTCCTCAAAAAGAAAAATAGAAATATTTTTTATAACATTCTAGGGACACATATGGGATTTGAACTACCAAACATAGACTTCCTCTCTATGTTGGAATGGATTTATCATCCTTGTGGGCATGTAGTCACTGTGGGAGAACTCTGCACCTTATCATGTTTTGGTTCATCCCTATCCTTATTTTCCTATACCATTCTAGTAACTCGAGAACTATGATAAATGATTTATACAATTTTCATCTCTTCATCAAAATAATGTTGGAGTACTCCCAACCCTATATATCTTAATTAGGATTTTATGTAACACCCCCCTCATAATATAACCACATGATTGAAATCCTAAAACAAAATGCACTTTGGTCAAATCTATATGAGCATACAATTTATCCATTGAAGGTCCAAATTGAAAGACACTGAAAATACGGGTGAATGATACATAAAACATTTTAGACTAAAAACCTTGAAATGGGTGTCTTGTAAAAAATGATATGTATCCTCTCTCTAGAATATTAATATTTTTTTAAAACATTAAAAAATAAGTTAAAAAGGAATATAGAATATAGGGCCAATTTTTTTTGCCTTAGTAAATGTAGATCCATGCATGTTGGGCCCCATGGTCTAGGAAATAGTTAGGTTATAACTTGTCCCATCTCCTCCCCATGATACAAGGTTCACTAGGTAGAGGCACACCTTTTTGGGTACTCTAACCCTTCTTGAATATTATTTTTTACATAAACCTCTATGAACTCCTCGATGTCTGAGAAAACACAACCAACCCATGGACCTTAGGATCCATTTATCTTAATACTCCCCTATATAAAACCAGTAATAATTACTGGATAATCTATAAAGGGATAATCTAGGATTCATTGGAGAATTAACAATCATGAAATGTTCATGTTGATTTAGTTTGTTAGAGATGATCCCCTCAGAACTGATGAGTTATTTTCCTGACTGCATGGAAATTGGGTTTCCACCATTATCAATGGTTGACATAAACCCAGTAGTTACCACAACCAATTTACAAAGATATATCTATTTTTTGATTTAAAATCCCAATAACCGGACTATTTATTCATATAAGACATCCTTGACATTAGTCACTGTGTATTGTTCCCTTTGTCTAAGTAAAAATGGGACAATATCTTCCCGATTCTTTTGATGGATCACACCACATGGCTTAGAACCACATGTTGTTGGGACCGAGCCTTCCAAAAAAATATAAACTTCCCCAGTGTTATAGAACCCTCCATATATATCTTTTTCTCCACTTCCAGATTCATCATCCATAAATTTGAGTCTTCATAAGTCCCTTAAGGACCTATGAAAAGTGTGGAGATCCCATTTACCGGACCAAGCATATAAGCCTTATGAGCCCATGAATATGGACTTTTGACCTACCAACTAGAGGAATATCCTCCTTAAAATAGGGGAAATGTAATTCTCATGATACATAATGACATTGTGGTAGAAATAAGCACCTCAGGGTATTATGGGTCATCCCTGTAATATCTTCTTTATTCCATATTAATTGGTACAGACATCTAGACACATGATTTACACCACCCATATTCCAACTATCTTGGTAGACCTGAATTCCATAATATTTTATCATCCACCAATACCATCTCCAAAATCATTCATGGACCATGTAAATTAGTTGATACACCTCTATTTGACCTAGATAGTTACACATTTAGGTGTTTACCTACTAACTAGAGGCATGTTATCCCTACATTAAAGGAACTCAAATCCTCAAGAACCTCGAGAACACCATGGTGGAACTCAAATCCATAGGTTGTTTTGGGTCATCCATAACATTTATTTTCCATTATATATTCATTGATTATGTCTGGGTTGAAATTGTTTTAACTGTATTGAATCTCAATGTTAAATATATAATACTCTAAACTACCAGTAGTAGATAGTCAGATCTAGAAGACTCCAATCTTCTAAAAATATATGTAAAATATAGAATAACTTAAACTATTTCAAAAAAAAATTTCTTGTATGTAATACCTTAAAAATCCAACGTAAAGAGACACACTTCTCTCTAGGTTGAAAAATTGAAATGGAAACCATAGGAAAAAAAAGATTCTCGGCTCACTGGACTCATAACTTGTATAATCTGGGTAATATTGATCTTTTATAAAGAGGAATAGGCACACAAAAATTTTATTTGAAACCCCTTGAGAGGGAAGCTTGAGAAAAATCCTACGCAATTCAAACTAATAATTATCTATATGGTGATTAGGAAAAAATATATGTCTAAAACAAAAAAAAATTGATACAAATCATGTTGGGTCCCCAATTTGTCCACATTAAATTCAAGCTATTATAGTTAGGTCAAATAATATAGGAAAAATAGACCACATTTCTATTTCAAATGACTCTCCTGGGGGTACCTAATACTCTAATGTCTTTAAAATAAATAATGCATCGGCCATCCTATTGGACATAAAACTACCTAGAGTGGTCGACTTTGTTTGGCCTCAAATTCTAAACGAGAGACCGATATGTGAAGTTTCACCAAGAAAGAAAAGGTCCCTACATATATTTCATCATAATATGGTGACATTTCACTTCCCACATATGATCTTGATCTATGTAATGATATTCTTCATAAATTTCATCATCTTTGAACCTATAATATATATTCATGATCTTAATCTATATACGAGTTTATCAAATACTACATTTTAATTTATTCCCATTCCCATTAGATATTTATAAATGTACACAATTCTTATATTGGATCCATCTATAAGTTTTTCTTGAAATAAATCCATTTTCTATCAAAAAAATTATACACATTCTTGTTTTAGGGAATGTTTTACCCATGAAAAGGATACCTCCTACCTTGGGTTCAGCCAAGAATTCATAGTTAGGAATCTCCACTTTATAGCACCTGAAATCCCTCAGTCATCACACTCTTATAAAAATCCTCTCATTGGAATCAATATCTAATCACATAAGATGTTAAAATGTATAAAAAAGTTACATATATTTTTCTTAGAAACTATTTATTTTTAATTAAAATAAATCTAATTCTAATTTAGGGGATTTTTAGGCACCCATTATTGTGCCTCAGGCAATAATTTGTTAATGATTTGATAAGTGTGTAGCATTTTCAAATATAATTCACACTTTTTATGAAGTAATTAGAGATAGAATTTCATCACAAAAAAAGGTTGGGATCATCCTTTATTTTTATAAGGTCTAAAATTCTTTCTTTTATTATCCTTTTTTTACATAGGATTATTTTTTATAAGTATTTAAGGTGGCCTGTAGCGAAAAATGATTGTCCATAGAGGCTAACCATCTGACCAGCACAACCAAGGGCACCTGTAAGAGTCTCCCTATCCACATCCTATAATATTTCCAACCATCTAGCCATACAAAAATAGTGGGGGTGAACATAGGTCACATATTGTGTTCATAGGGTATGGTGTAGGTGTTCCTAGGATGGATAAAAATGATAGGGAAAAACCAGTGAGGGTTTGGGGAAAGTGTTACAGGTCCCGACCCCGCATCTAGATGGATGGATTTTGTGAAATTGTTTATTATGAAGAACCAGAATGTTTTCCATATCGACGTTGGATCTGAACCCAACATGATGTATTTACTCTGTAAAAAAATATACAAGAAAAATGGTATCCACTCAATCAATATTATTTTGGTTGTTTGATCCCAATCCCACATCTTATTCAACCTCCCTCTCACTCGCTCACCTTATTCACTCTAGACAACACTAGTTCGACATAGTGGGATTACCAATTCTCACATGAATCCCCCACTTAATGATTTCCAAAACTGTCTCCTATGACAATAAAACTAATATGAAAGAGATACACATGATTTCCTAAACCAAAATTTCGAATTCATTTCTCTTTCACACAATTATTTGATGGAACCAATTACATCATAAAAAGGAAGCAATGCGAGTTGATGGAATCCACCAAAAGAGTTCAAGATGATCATGTGATCAAGGGGTGACACCCTTGTGAAGCACCCAAAATTATCATGTGACGCCATATCCAAATATCTTCTACCCCTACCATATGATAGATAAGAAATCAAAGTTTATTAAAGCCTTTAATACATTCGATGTTCATAAAACAGTTTCGTCTCATAAAGTCAATCATGTGATCACATGATTTCATCATGAGAGCATCTATGATTCATGAAATCCAGGAAAGATGCTTTTTACAATCTATTCAGGGACACCAAGGCTTCTCATAAGTAATAAAAAACTCATTTCATGAGTTCCTCACATTTTTGGATCATGCTAAGATCTACCACCTCAATAACATGAATAACGAGGAATGGTTGCATGAAGCTAATCCAATAAATCATATAAAACATTCACGTGAAGACCTTTGGGATTTTCCAGACACATATAACATAAACCGAGAGAAGATCATTTGAATCCCTTAGAAACAACCATGTGAATCCTTGATGGCTATAAAGTGTTTTATTGGACAATTAATTTTTTCATATAGTCTTGAAAAGGGATCATGAGAACCCTTGATCTCATGATGTGGTGAACCCTCGGTCTCCAGATTCTTGCGTGTACCCTTGGATGTGAAAAAATCAATATGTAGACCCCCTATACATCCCCACTTGATCATGTGATTGTCTCATAGGGGATAACTACCCTCACCTATATACCCTTTCAATTCTAAGACAACAAATGTGTAACCTATTCACATATTATTAGAACCATTATAAAGACCCCATTGAGGTCATTCCATCACATTAAAAATTGATTATCATGTGATTATTTCATGAGGAACCCCATGGAATGCATATAAACCCATGGAAATGCCCAAATATTTCCATACAACAAAAGTTATGTTCCCTCAATAGGATCAATCATCCACACACTCCTCCAATTATAATTGTTTTCCATGCGTCCATGAGGAATGATCCCATTGGACATGAAATTTTCATACATAGATGTTCACTCAATAGTATAAATGTTCATGATACAACGCATCATGACTCTGTTAACATCACCTAATCCCCAGACACATCAGTAGTCTTATGATGCCTTTATGATGCCTTGGACGTGTCACTTTGATTGTGATACAATCCTTGCACAAGATTCTTTATTCTTATGAATACATCCTATGAAATACATGCTGATCATGATAAAAACCCTAGGTATGCCCGCTTTTATCATGAAAATATGTGTTGGAAAAGTCACTTTGATCATATGAGAGACCCTATATATTTCCTCCTTGATTATTCAAAGACAACCTAAACATATAACTTTGATCTTGTGAAAACATACCATATAATGTTGGTTGGTAATGCGATGATATCCTAGAAAAGACACCTTGATCAGGTGAATATGTCCTAGATAAGTTAGTTTATCATTCGAAATGCATTGTATATGTCCAATTTTATCATGTGAAGAATCATGAATATGTCAAGAATACACCATTGGGAATATCTACCATGTCATACTGAGTACCTTTATATAATCGATAGATAATAATAAATGTTAGGAAGACACCCTTTATGTTGTTTTCCATATCATAATTACACCCTCGATCATGTCAGATGGACAATCCAGTCATGTATAGAAAAAAATAAAGACATGATTAGTTGATAATTGAGGCATATCTCATAGATGATCCCGACATTTTGGACATGCATTTCAACTATTTCTTGCAGACACAGATGGACTTGCACCAAGTGAACCCTCATCTTGGATCTCTCAGCCGAACTCACCCATTATAAAGGTGATTTCATTAATGGGATAGGGTTTTGAACTCCTTCAAATTTGAGTAATCCTCTCCGAAGGGACTTCTATGTTATAATAAACTTACTCAATAGACCTTTTTTTTCATAATATCCCTTTACCTATTGGAATATAGAGAATGAATACTAAAATGGATTTTTATCCTGGTATAAAACCCAATAATTTCTAAACCTTAGTGATGACAATAATTTCTCCCGATGTAAAAACCCATTCCAACCCATCCATAGGTGAGCAGAGAATCAAACTTTGAGGATTCTAATTCCCATAAAAATAGGATACGTAAGACATATTCCTAAGGACTAATCTCTATTGGGAATCCACCATGGTGTTTGTCGCATCTTATCTAAAATATTCTTAACACATGTGAATGAATTATATTATAATTCAACCATTCTTCCTCTCCCATCAGCAGGAAGGAAGTTTGTTTATACACAATAATCAATTTAAGTGTATGTCATGACCATCCCCTCAAAAACATTTTAAACATTAGTGTTTTATGGATAACGAACAATGAGCATTGTGATTCCTATTATAATCAAGATACATACGAGGCCTTTCTACGACCTAAGATCTATGTGACATATTTTATGAGAATATTAATCCTCCATCTCTAAGGGACAAATTAACATGTAACCCCTTCAAAAACTTTTCCTCATTCAATGATCCCAATCTTATGTCGTCTCTTATTTCATGCACATACTTTGACTGGTTTGGGATTAAATACTTGTTATGATTTTACTGATAGTTTGATGGGGATTCCCTTAGTGTAGGCCCCTAATTCAAATGTATATTTGATTACATCTCATCATCACTCAACTAGTCGTATACCCATATATCCAGCTCAAGGTATCCATATATGCATAATCCCTACTCAGGACCCCTATTGTCACATCTTTTACAATGAAAGATACCAAAACATGAACTGCGTAGACTATGATTCCTATCATAGCAAGATACACATGGTTCCTACTTGAGAACCATGATCGATATTTACATGTTTTCTTCATGAAGCTAAACTATATGGTATATTCCTATCATGTGACCTTAAACAATCTAAAACAAACTATGTGGGTTTTATTCTTATTCTCAATGGATACGTATGACATATCGTGGAGGATCAATCCCATCTCCAAGACACCAAATGCCTACCTGGATGAAAATAAACTCCAAATATCCTAAACATGGCTATAAACTAAAGAATCATAAAGGAATAAGAGAATGATAGAGAACCTTTGAAACACACTGTTATTCCCGTCAACATGTGGTTTAAATCAAATATTTTTCACAAGTAAAACCTGTCCCATATCAAAGCATGGGAAGAATTTCATGAGCATATCTTAAATCTATAATTGAGTCCTAGAATATGAAATAATTGCTCCCAAATGGTTTTTATAAGGCCAAACAACCATCACATGGACCAATGTGAGTTCTTAAGGATCATTTATTTTCAAAACCTAATTAACGACCATCCATTGTAATTTAGTTATATACCATTTGATGAATTTTGGAACCATTGGTAGTTTCCATTAGAGATAATTTTGGTAAACCAAACACAAATGATTGTGTAACCACCAAAATCATTAACAACTAATAATTGGGAGAAACTGTTCCATTTTTTCATGAAACAATAACTTCTATGGTAGGATAATCTAATTAACTAGTGATCATAAAAGTACATGATTGGAGTAACCACTTCCTCGAGTGTCTCCAATACGGAACAATCCCATTAGACTAAGACAAGAATGAGAGAATTTGTTAGCGTGTGGTGCAATTTATCCTCTGGGATGACCCCGGTCTTGTGTAGACCCTCTACATGAAGTGATTTATTAAAATATTCATCCATTGAATTCATGGAATGGAGAACCCCAAATTCATCCATGATATATAAATTAGATCAAACATGAACCATCATGTTGTAACTATTATTTCCCTTAAGATCCAAATATTTGGGGTCATTTGGCATCCAATTTATTTATAACTATAACAAATTCACCAAGAAAATATATAAATTCTATATCCATGAAAAAATCATGCATAAACAACTTGATCATTTCCATAACACTAGGTACTTCTAGACCATTTCAATATTGGGACACGATATCATGCGTCCTAGCCCTCCAACAACAGCTCAATAATGAAAGTTTGTTCTGACTTCTACATAATTATATAGGAAGTGAGCAGAGGCCATCCCACTAAAAGTGGTCCAGACCTAGTTAGTGATAGCGTTCATGGAGTCCCAAAACATCCATATTTTTAGGATTCATCACATCATTCTAATAGAAAGTGACATAGTCTTTTGATCTACCGAGGTGAAGTAGTTTGACGCCCAATATACCATTTGGTCCTACCACACTTCTTCATATCATATGAAAATGAATGGGAGGATCAATACATTAAAAAGAATCTCTCTAAAATACCACATATGATATTATTACATAATGGGAATATTATTATTAATAAGTTTCCGAATTACATATGGTCATATCAGATGAAAACTCAAAATCATACCCAAGAAACCCCATATTTCCCAGTGTACAATTCAAAAGAATATTTCCAGTAGTGGTCTATATTTTATTGTCACATACTACCATCTATGATCAAAACATAATGGATAAGAGATAAGATTCGTGGTTGGTCATTTTGGGAGCTTTGGAAGAAAATAGGGGCCTTAAATAACCTAAATACGCATCAACACTTGGTTGTGTAAGCATTTAACAAAATGCTTTCCTTCGCTCCTTCCTTCAAGGTGTCATGTTTGTTAGTCTCAAGATGACCATGATTCCTAGGATGAAACTAATCAAGCTAGAGCATAAATGGTAATCAATGAATTTTAATCATATTTTCTACTCCAATATTGTATAATCGTTGATAATAACTGACATGGAGAGTATCATAGATCCATAAAATTTTAGGTCCCTTAAGAAAGACTATGGTCAACCCCTATAGAGACAAAACATCAATACCTTACACTTCATGAAATTGGTCCAAGATTAAGGAACATAATCTATATGTAATTGGCCTAATATCTATGACCATAAACTAGTAGCATCCCCGAGGTTTTAGCTACATGGTGTTAATATATAATGAAAAACATTCTTAGAACAAGACATTAAACTACAACCTTACCCAGTTTGAAAAACACAGGACTCATTATAAGAAAAATGTGAGATGACCAAAGCCTAATATCCTCAACACATGATGATAATCTATAGAATTAATGTGTGTGATAAATAAGGAATACATTATATTAAAATTGTGAGACAACCAAATTCCAAAAACCGAAGTATGTGTGGTTAAACTATAGAGTTAGAATTTGTTCCAAACACATGATTTCATATATGAAAAATATCAGATGACCAAAGCCCAACATCCTCAGCACATGATGTTGAAATAAAGTCTTACCCTATGTGACAAACACGGGATGATTATAATGGAAAATGTGAGATGTCCAAAGACTAATATCCTCAATACATGACATGAAACTATATCCTTACACTATGTTATAGTCATGGGATTCCACATATGAAAAATGTGAGATTACCAAAGCCCAATGTCCTCATCACATGAAAGATGACTATAGCCTTACCCTATGTAATGAAAAAAAGATCCTCATATAATAAATGTGGGATTAAAAAATTTTAACAACCTAAACATACGATGTTAAACTATAGTCTTTTCCTTTGGGATGAACACATGACTTCTCAATTGAGAAGTGTGAGATGACAAAATACCAACATCCTCAAAAAATGATATTAAAATATAGCCTTATCCTATGAGATAAATACATGATTAATTTTTTTGATAAATTATATATGATCAATGTTAGATATACATGTGACTTGATTCCTGAACCAATGGGATATATAATTACACCTATACCATGTGGCATTAAGCTCAGCCAACAATTCACTTACCCTCTGTGAAAGGATTTGGATGAACCCTAAAGTAAACATGAGATACCTTATGTGTGAAGAATAATATGCCTCATTTAATTGACATTATATGATCAAAAGATGACATCAATAATTTTAATTAACCCTCCTAAGAGTTGAGAAGCCCCAATATATCCCTTCTGATGAAAAAATTCCCTAGGGTCCTCCCCTAAGGTATAAGCCCCAATTATACTCTACTGACCTATTATTAGAATTAAATCACCTAATAATAAAAATTATAAAATAGAAAACCCTAATGTACCATCCCAAATATGTCCCTATTAACCTCAATCCTCCCCTTGGTTAGTATGTGCCAGTGTCAGTTCTTGACCAACCAATGAGTTAAGATACCCCAATGTCCTAAATTGGGGAAGAAACAATTAGATTCTCAATACATAATCCCCTTGTCCGACATCTTTACACATGATGTTAAAATACCGCTTTACATTTTTTAAAGGTTCATGATTCCTCATATGATAATTATGAGAAGACTCACCATAATCTCCAGAGAGGACACCACCCTTATGAAGTTCTTCTCCCTCCACAATGCATTCCAAAATCATGAGTTGATTTATTTCCAGTCCTAGAGGATATATAGAGACACCTGGATAATATATTCTTGACTCAACCCAACAATAAACTCGTTATGGGGTATTCCCCATAAAGTTCACTGTAATTTATTTTCTTTTGATATAACCTCTTATCGCATTTGATTTCATGTCAGAATAACTCTCGGACTATTCAATATCCCCCAAAACATTATCCAATTTCTCTTTCGCATTTTATTCCTCATTTGGTTTGAATTCTCAGCTCTATGAATTAAAACCCCCAGAGGAAATTGTTCCTAAACACATGGCATCACATACCATTTATGGAACAAAATATAAAAGATCATCGACAAAATTTTACAACTTTCATTTCTTGAACATGGTCTGTGGTAAGTTCTACAATTTTTTCCATCCATGACTAGAAAAGTTGTAAAATGTGTGAATCAAACATAGTTAATAGTCATTTCCCACCCATGAGTCACCCCATTTCATGGTCCAAATCCTAGAATTCATAATTTCTCTTCCATTACACCATCCATTGTGGCGATGGAATTTCAATACCCATGGTGTCATTCCCCCGAGTGGTCAAGCATGATGTCCAAGATGGTCAAAGTCATTAAAGATATTCCAAAGTAGATCCTTTTTCACTAATTATGATTTACCTTGTGATCGGGAACTCCTGGAAACTCCTGGTTTCTCAGATTGATTTTGGATCATATGGGAATAAGATTCATGGTTGAAATTTCCGCAACCATAATTAAAAAACACATGAGTTATTCGAATGGAATGTCACCTCACTCCATATGAACACTTTAACCATAGACAAGGAATCTTTGTCCATACAATATTTTATATACTGTGTGAGTTTTTTCAATGTTGTTTGTGTCTCATAGAGACTTATTTTTCACTTTTCATATGGGATTATCACTCTTCAATTCTATATTATCGTCCTCAAAGAAACCTTCCCCTTTAATCCAAGACTAACTAACATAATATGGGTTAAAATTGCATCAAGGATATTTCATGTGGAATTAAACCTCCATTGTAACACCCCATGTTTTTATGAAAAAAATCCATTTTTTAATAAATTAAATTTTGATTGATTTCGTGTGTTTCATGTTACACCAATTTAATGTTTTGTTTGCTCAAAACCATCTATGGTGGACTTAAAAACAACACTAAATTACAATAAATCATCATTTTGAAGTTATAATTATTTAAACAAAATAATAATAACCTAGCCAGTAGAATGGGGGTTATGAAAATTATTTAATAAATTATGATCATAATATTTACACATATAGAAAAAACAAATTATTTGTTGACCAATTAGTTATAATATAAAATAAATCCATTTTTGAAATAAAATAAATTTTTTCTGAAAAAACTATTCTAATATAAACAAGTGTGTTTTCTACCAATAAAATAATAAATTCACACTTACTGTATTACATTAATGATAAATTTATATTTTTATATCTATATATACTCAATCTTATTTTTAAAATTCATCATATCTGTTTTCTAGACATGATACAAAAAGAAATCCCATTTTTCACCTAGTAAATATGCCCCTTTTGAAAAAATGCATTCCATATTTGTATTAATAAGATCCAAACATAGTAAATAAGTTGGTTTTATTCTTTTGCAATAATAATAGTAATAGGTATAGTATTTTTTACCATAGTAAAGGGTAAATTTGTAAATTTAGGATAATAATAAAGTGATAATGACAATAAAATGCCCCTAAAACTAGCACATATTTTTGTTGATGAAGTTAATTCGACCCTGAACAACTATGATTTTAATTTAATTATTTAATAGACAAAAATTCATTAAAATGACTTAAATATAATTAAAATTAATTATATTTGTATAATTTCACACTCTTAATTTTAAGAAGTGTAAAAATTTTAATATGGGGTTACATAGAATCTATGTTGGACTATAAATGATATCCCGAGGAGAAAAAGTTTTAGATACATCCTAGAATTTTATTTTTAATTTTAGTAAGGAAAATTTATCATAAATAATTACATAATGATGGTTTCATAATTATTCATTTACTAAAAAATCAATTATATTATATTAAAAATATTACAAAAAATGTAATTCAGATAAAGTAAAGTTATCCGTGGATTTTATTGGTGAATGTGACATATTATGGTTGTATTAAAATCTTTCATTTAAATTTATCTTATAGTTTTGATTTTATTAATGTTAATGTAAGTAATAGTGACAAAATTGTCACTTTTGTTATTTTATGAAAATTATATATTATTCAATAATTCAAAAAAGATTAATATATTTTAAAATTTTAAAGTGATAATGATATGGTCTATAGTTTCATAAATTGAATATTTATGGATTATTTACACCACAAAAATATAATATAAAATGTTTAAAATAAAAAACATTAATACCACAATTAAAATTAAAATAGGTTATCTAATGGTTAATCAAACTTATAAGATTTAATATTACACCAAAACCTATCAAAAATATATTGGATTATGGGATTAAAACTGTTAATTAATTTTTCATTTAATAAATCTCCATTTGGTTGTATTTTGATCGATAATTAATTTATTATAATTTATTCAATTGAGAAATTCCAAAAGTATCCCTCACCTTCATTAAAAAGGACACCTCCTATCTCAACTGATTTCACCACATTGACTGTTCTAGTTTAACCTTCCCATCTCAAAATCGCCTCTAAAATTCACTCATATTATTCTAGAATCCTTCATTTTCATAGAAATGCAACCAAACTAGACCTTCGGGGAAAATAATGAGATACCCGAAGAATTGGTAAGGTTCATCAACAAACATTTTTTTATTTATTCATCAAGCCCATTTAATTATTTTTATTTAAAGGACCCTATTTGGATAACCCTAACATTGAGAGGGGGTGAATCGGGGTTCGGTACTTTTCAATGAAATTTCTAATTTTTATCCCTATACCTCTTAGATGTGTTAGGATCGTGATTATATTATTCTATTTTCCATATCACATGAAAGTATATGAAATTAGTGTAGAAAACACAATGTATTTTTACAAGATTTGCCACTCAATATGTGTTTCTAATCATTGGAACGATTTATGAATAATCCTGACCATAAAATCACTAGAAATAAAATATATTCAATGTTGTTGGAGAATGAAGGAAAAACTCGTTCACTTGAAATAAACTATAGTCAATTGATTGTGGATGTTTTATAGTACATGGATAGATCATTATAGTTGCTCGAAATAAATTATTCTTCTTATTTATTAGAGTTTGTTAGACTAAGAAATTATTCCACAAGTTGATTCCTATAAGATGTCATAGTTCTTCTTTATTCTCTCACAACCTTTTTCTTCACTCTGTTACTTTCACAGCAACATGAAATAATCTCCTCTTATCAATTCCAATCTGCAAACATGATGACTACACAATCTTCCTCTTCTTTTATTCACAATAATATTAATGATTTAGACTGATGAAATGAATTATCCCATACCATATAATGATCAACATATAATAATCTTTCTATTCCCATATTCTTCTCCCTTTTATTTGTGACAGAAAAAATGTATTCAATAGTGTACTGCAGTGTTTGGAACCCTCCTTCTTCATAAGTGAAAAACCAATTACACTATATCACCTTCTTCCAATAATGATGACCCAAATAAATCCTCTTTTATTAGTAAAAGAATAATAATCATCACAACACAACATCTTCAATATTAATCTACCATGAATAATAATTTATTATTATTTTGTAATATTATATTGTTCTTGGAAACGCAATAATGTGAAATTGTATAAAAGTGTCTTATATGCTTTCTTTGACACTTAATACCAATAAATGAGGGTATCATTTTATATCTATTATTACTTTTGAAAACATGAACATATGTTCACATCTAGTTATTGTTCACACAAACAAAATATGATTGTTCTCTCTTCTCTATCCATTGTGTTTCAACTGGGTGAAAAACATGGTTTAACTTCCCAAAAAAATGTGGGGGTATTATACCCAATCACTAGTTCAATAAAAATGTTCTTCGAGAAACACTACAAGCGTGTGAGTTTAAAAAGTGTTGAATGTCCACTGATCATATTATTTAGGAATCCAATGAGGTTTTAAAATCCTATCACATGTACGTAATATTTCTCCTTCACAAACTGTCATGTATTCTTTACAAACTTCCTTATACAGAGTTGTGAAATTTCCAGGAAGAAAAATATTCATTCTTGGGAAACTATTTATGCATGGACAGTTGATGCCCCATGAACTATCGATGCATTGTTGACTACCTAGTATATTCATTCTCTTTTCCTTTGGGAGCTACATCGTCCGAAATATCATGATTCTAATTTTCCCCATGAACTTTTTTCCTCCATGGAAATGATCCCCCACAAACTACTTCCTCCTTCATAGAATCCACCATCCTGAACTATTTTCTTCCGTTGAATTATCCCTCACTAACTACATAAAACTTTTTCAAATTCGTTTAGAAGTGAAGATGATATCTAAAAATATTATCTCTAAATAATTATTTAATTAGGGGTATTTATATATGAAAATAAATCTATGAAACATACTAATAAAAATTAACCGAAACTTATCGGTCGTACAACCTTCACTATATACAGCTATGTGGTCCACATACCACCTTTATCTTTTGTAGTGGATTAAGTAATACAAAAACATAAATCCTTTACTAAAGATAAAATAAACGTGTCATTATACAAAAGACATTCCTCCCACAAACTTAAAGTCTCTCGCGAGCTATTTTCCTAACATAGTCTGCATACTTCACATCATAGTCCTTATAATGCAGTTATGTGGAAACCATTACTAATTTTACTTCACAATTCTACGTACCTCCTATATGTTTCATGAACTATGATTTGCAGTCTACAGATTTCATTCCACCAACACCTTTTTAGAAAACCCTTCCTTTTTCATGAAAAAAACCTAAAATTTTGAGGCATTAAAAATTTCCAAACATTGGGAAACTGCGCCACATTAAATGTTTTCTTCGAAAACACCATCCATAATTATTCACATTCATCTGACCTTTTCAACAATCTAAAATTGATTATTTTTGAAAAAACTAACCATATTCATCCAAAATTTACTTCTTGTGAATTAGATAGTGATCAAACATTTACTGAACACATACAGTAATCCCATAAGTTCCATTCTTACCATGAGAAACATGAGTAGCATGAATAGTTCATCAAAAATTCACTTCATTAAAAAATATCTTAGTTTCTTTCAACATGAACCTTATTTATCATTACCTTCATCCATTTATTGGTCATCTTTAACATCATTAGATTTAACTAAGATAATTATTGAACCATGAAATCCAATGTCATCAAATGAATCCATAAAATTTTCCAGACATCACCTTGAAATTAAATGTATTTAAAAGATGATTCTTTAATTATAAATACCTGAAGAAAATTTTCAAGATCTATTAACATTGAACTAATTTAACATATTTACTGTAATGAGATCATATTGTCCAATTGATCACCGTTGACATGTAATGATAATCATTTGACAACAAATATAATCCATACACAAAGTGAGATAATCATTTATATCATGTTTATATAATTAAATCAGTATCTCAAATATAATGATATATCTTTATGTTAAGTTTATTTCCTTAAAAATCACACACATACATCAAATGAGATACACAATCATCGTTTCTGTGTATGTAGGACTACCGTCTAATGAACTGATGTAATTCCTTCTTCCATTACCATAAATAAAGGCTAGAAATAGTGATGTAAACATAGTTTATATATGTTATATATACTGTTAATGATGTTATTATGATTATGAAATTATTATATCCGACATACCTTTAGGTTTTCCATTTTTTGGGAACATGATAACGTCACTCATGTATACGACATACTACAACCTCATGAAGTGAAGTGATTTGATCACACTATACATGGAATGTATTAAAGATTGTTTTACATAAAATAATGTCACATATATGACATAAAAATTATTTTATAATGACAATATATCATATAATTTTCTTTCTTTAATATGAAAAAATTATGAAAACCTAGTACATGTGTACTTACGACATACCATCTCTAGGAATGAGGTATTTTATGTCATACCAATGAATTATATGAATCACCAAAAATTGTTATATACTGAATATATATATGATATTTATATCATTTATATTTTTATATTGATTATAAAATAATGATATAAGTAAAAGTACCATGAATTTCTATTCAAAACATGAATAAAAGACAAAGCAGTTACTACCCAAAACATAACTTTATAAAGGAATTCATAAGAAGTGAGTTATATAATGTCATATGTAAATAATATAAACTATTATATAGATATTATTATGGATATTTTTTAGTTTTATAATATAATTATAGTTATTATACAAGAGTTTTTAACATGTATGAAGGACGTTAAGACTTACGGCAAGGGAATTCTTAACTCAATTTTCATTCATTGGGTTATACTATTATTACATTCATTATTTTGTACTACAATTATGTGTGAAATGAATTTATATTATATTATGCATAATTTCCACTTATTTTATGTTGATTTACCTCAAATAAGCAAAATCAATTCATTTGATTAATTCTCACTTCAATGATATGATATTTGTAAGGGAATTTTCAGTGTAACTTTTATTTTAGGGAGACTTATGACATATTCACAACTCATTTATTTTTTTTTTGGTTTTTACACTAACCAAGAATGTAATCTATGATATGTATCCTTAAATTTATGGTTATTTATATATCCATCTTATCAAATCTCTTATATATTTTTTACAGTTCAAAAGTTACCAAATTGATAAGGTAATTTTGTCTCAAATTTCATTCTTTAAGAAACATATTATTTTCTGAAACTATATTATTTTATGAGTTTTATATAATACCTATTTAAATGTTTTACCATGAATCAACTTATTTTCATGATATTATAAGTTTAAATAATTGTTTCTATATATTTTATCTGATTTTTTTTCCAAACCTTATTTTGTATTAGTGTTTTCAAAAAATAGTATGAATTTTCATGGAAAAGGATTTCAAAAACATTTAAAATAGTTTTCAAAGAATATTTTATAATATTTAATGGTTATATCAAAATATTAATATTTCAAAAATATTATATGTTTTAAAAATAATTTTTTGGAAAATAAAAGTATATTGTCCTAAAGAATTATTTCACGAGACCTTTAAAAACCATTTTGCATACAATACATCATTATATGATTATACTTATGTTTTATTGGTGGTATTCTGCAGGTATACCAGTTTATAATGGTTTATATTTATGATGGAATTACTTTTCCATTTTTTATGAAATAATGAAATGGTTATGAAACCCTTTTTATTTCATGGGTTTTTATAATGAATGATTAATGTTCTTATGGAACACATATATATGGTTTTTAATATACAATAGGTGGGTCCCCTATATCTCTCTAATATATTCAGTAATGAATTATATATCATGATATAGCAATGGGAAACAATTTGATGTGCTGGATACATTTTTGGAAACTAGTTGATATTCTAGATAGATTATGGGAAACAAGTTGATGTACATGATGTGTTATGGGAAATAAGCCAATGATATTTATCTGATATGATACACAAGATGATTTTTAAAATCTTTTATGTGAAATAGGTGATAAAGCCTGATCCAAGAGTGTAGGAAGTTAATCTTGACCTATGAAATGTTTTTTATTACATATGATGATATCCAACACACTTATGATATGAAATTGTGTTTCATGACTAAGTTGTGATTAATTTCGATTCATTTGATTCATGTGATATGACTTTCCCATCATTATTCAACGAATAATGATTATGATCTTTTTTATATAGGGTATAGTTTTTAAATACTATCATCACCCTCTCATAGCCAATGTTCATGTTATTCTTATTCATATCCTATGTTTACCCCTAATGATTATATTAGATCACCCTTTTTAAGATCACTTTCCCCAAGTTATGAAGAAAGGTTTTTATTTTGTGTGCTATATGTGAAGCCTTTTGTAGGAAATCTTAAATATATTACATAATACTATAATTTTTTCCATGTTTCCTTATGCACTAAACATTTATGGTCCTCGAGTGTGTGTTTGAATAATGTAATGATTATTCACCTAAATAGATGTAAATATATGCATAAAAATTTTGGCTCGTTATAGTTTCTCTTATATAAATGGTCTATTAAATTTTTGGAATATAGGAACACAAAACCATATTATGAACCCTATATATATGTTTATTTATAGTAAATTATATTGAATAATTGAATATTAAACTTAATATATCATAAATTTAAATTTGATATGAAATTTCCATTGATTATGTGTTGTGACCAATTTTTTATTGTTTCTCACAGTATTATTTCTACTTAATGTCAATGTATGGAACTAAAATAAACCATGTTAATTATAAATGTGATATGTAATGAAATGATTTTATTATTGAGCATTCGAATTTTATGGGAACAGGAATGAAAAATCATGTCATTATGCTCACACAACTTTTTCAAGCATTGAATCATATTGGACATCCAAATGAATAGGTGATGGAATAAAATTTTATTGTTTCATTACTGTGGAAAAACCAATATTCATTCAGTGGGTCTTCTAATCCACTTTTAGATGAGTTGCAGATCGGTACCACTGAAAAGATATTTTCTGTTATCCATTGTTCAGAACACGATAAAGTCATTTTGTATTTCTATCATTTTGAAGGTGAAGTTGATAAATGGTGTAATCTTATCAAGAATAATATATAATAGGATGAAATTAACTCATGTAATGGGATGAGTTCAAGAACATATTTTATAATAAGTAGCTTACTTATATACTTCATATGAAAATGGATAAAGAATTATATGTGTTAAATGAAAAGGGTGATGAATCTATTGGAACATATGAAGAAGATATTAAAATACTTACTAAGTACAAATATGGTATTATCATCCAACATTACTATATTTTTGAAAAATTATTCATTGTCTTAAATCCACATCTCCAAACAGTGTTATCCATAATAAATAGTGGTAACTATGAAGAAATATTATGATGTTCCTTTATGGTTTAAATAGTAATTCGAGTACCCCATCAATCTCATGGATTTGAAAAGAAATGAAAAATGTAATTAAATGAAAATTATAAAAATCTTGGAGAGAAGTATATGAGTTTAACTTTATTTTCAATGTATGGAAAGAAACATTGTGGATTTTGTCATAAGGGGATTTGTAAATGTTACAAATGTGGAAAATAATGTTATAATGGAAAATAATGTCGAATTAATGTGAAAAAGTTATTTAATGATACAAATAGAGAGAAATACTCACAGAGTGTACCCAACCCACTATTCAATTCATCAGGTTTATGAAAAGTAGTCATTATTCTAATCACTATCCAAATAGAAGGGTTTATGATGATGATCAGCGTCAGTAATCCCTTAAATATAAAGATAAGGTGAAATATCATGAATTCACTATTGGAAATATGGATTATACAAATGATATAGTGGAATTATTGAGTTTTTATGTTATTAAATTAATGAATAATGTTGTAGAATTAATTTTATGGTATAATGTAATAATAAATCATCTAATTATTGGTCAACTATATTTTTTACTTATATATTTGAAGTCATATGTTGAATGGTACTGGTAATATTGAAATGTGGTTGAGGTGGTATGGTGATATTGGATGGTAATGAGAATCTGTAATATATGTGTGATGTTGGGAAAATAAGGAGAAAAAAGAGATTTTTCAATTGCAATAAAAAATGGGATAGTATTGAAAACCATGAAACTCATTAGTAAAATGGTAACTATGTGGTCTATGATATCATGGATTGAGTTATTAGCTTTTTTGGACTTATGGTATGAGGGATGCATTTAATTTTTAATTATTTCATTTTTTTCACAAAGTTTATTGGTAATTCATTTTATTACCATGTTTTGGTAGAATGCATGATAATGGTCCCAACACGTTTGGTGTGTGAAAATTAAGGGCTAAGATATGTTTTTTGGGGGATAGATTTTATGTCAATTTGGGATATTAAATACCTTCTTTTTAAATTTTTTATTTTAATATTTTTGGTAGGTTCATATGGGTAGCCATTTATTGAATTTTTTACATTGAAATTTTGAAGTTTTATAGAGATTAATGTATTACTTAACCAAATGCATATTTATATATATTAAATAATATGTGCTCAAAATTATCATTATGATGAGAACTATTGAAATATGGAATTCATTTCAATCCCATTATGGATCTTTGGATCCATAGGTTGTAGAGACCTGAAGCTTAACGTACATGGACATTACATTAATTTTTCGGAATACTTAGTACATAACAAAAACACACACACAATGATCGTAATAGTTTAGTGTCTTTGGAAACTCGGAATATAATCTTCTAATCGTGGTGAAAGAACTTCAACATCTCCCATAAAGATCTTCCTTTTTTTACCTAAAACCTTTCTCTATATCCTGGGGAAAAGAAAACATAAAATGGTGAGCTCTAATACTCAGTAAGGGTAAACAAAAGAAATATCAATCACATCATTTTCATAAGAACATAACATTTTGGAAATCTTAACCTGCAAAAGAGAGCATAATTTCATAACATGGGATAAATCATAGTAGTGAAATGAAATCCCAATAATCATAACTTAAAACATGAAACTTTGTTTCATACACACATAATCATAGAGAATCATATCTTATTAGTCAAGTCTCATTGCCAAGACTGTCTTAGTGGACAAAGTCCATTTCTGAACTGAGTCACCCTCATTTCAGTCCTGTTTCACTGAACTGGTATAACCTACTATTCCAGCCATGTCTATCTCATGAGATATAAAATCTTTACCCAATGAATTGGAGGGAGATATAGGTCCCACCCATCTCATAATGATATCATTCTTATGTGTGCCACAAAATCATAAACCATACATCATAGCATAACCCATGTAATAAAAATGGGAATCTTAAACATCGTGACATCATAAAACAATTCATATAAGATAAAGGAATTCATAAAAATAATTCCATCACAACATAGTCAAATCAATGTAAAAATAGGGATAGAAACAGAACCCTTTATTATCTTAGATGGAAAATAATTTTGATAAAACACTTGAACTCCATTCTTGAGGAAAATATCCTTTCTATTTCAAAAACATTTTTCCTTTCTTAACATGGCATACAATTTTAAACTAAAAGAAGTTGATTAAAAATAAACTTGAAAACTTGTAAAGGAAGCTTCTTGGAAATAAGTTTTTAAAAATCAATTCAAGTCGTATAAGTAAAACAAACATTCTTCCCGTACTTTGGCCGGAAAAGTCAAAAAGTACCTCGTACGAAAAACGACAAAATATTGCTTTCATATCTTTTACTAAAAACTCACCTAAGGGTAAAATTAGATTTAAAAAATTATAGGAGGATATAAATAATATTACATATTGAGGACACATGGATGTGGATGATAAAATACACCCTAGTAAATACCAAAGTATAAACAATCTCGGATAAAAAAATGAGATTGTGAGATTTTCCCTTACCTTAGGTCCGATATGCTTTGAACGTGTCCGAACCTCCTGTATAATGATTTAAATAATTTTATTGACTTATTCCAGAATTATATCATATATGGTCATATTCTTAGCTTCTTAGTAGTAATATTTCATTGCTACATGTTATTCGTCTGTTTATAACTTTTTGTTCTTATGTGTGTTTTGTCGAATAAATTCTTATTCTTCTCTTTAGGTTATAGATACCTCATTTCTATAATGATATTAGTGTAATATATATCATATTCATTCATTCAATTCATTTATATAATCATTATGAAATGAAGATCATGTAGAACGAGTTGCATCACATCGTGGAGACGGTATTCCGTACGTACGTACGAGTGATGATATCGTTCCTATGATCGTGGAATTGTATTGGAGTGTATGTATACTATTTCAGAATCAATATCACTTTATAATAGTCATATATAGTCATTATTTACACCATTATACCCATCCAAGTAAGGTGGTGGTGCAAAATAGTTTACACCACGGCGTGGAGGCGGTATTCTGTACGTACGCACGCGCGGTGATTTCTTTTTCCGTAGGATGGATAGATGGTGAAATAGGGTAGTTTCATACTTATAATTAAATATCAGTATATTAGTGATACTGATTTTATTACTTCATAATGAAATAACCTTAGAATAATAAGTGGAAGAAGAAATAGAGATGAAAGAATCGGTAATGGACATTACCTCTTCTTTGAAGTGCTTCTTTGAGACCTCCTTTTAGGGCACTAAAATAGGTCTTTGAAGAAGACCAGAACCTATAGGATGTTTCTAGGGAAGTGGAGAGAAGAAATTGGAAGGGGTTTTCCGAGCTTGAAGGCTCAAAGTGGTGTGAGAAAGAGGGGGAGGAGGTGCCCTTTTATAAGGGAAGAGAGGGGCACCTTTTGAATAACTAAAAATATTATTTTATTATAAAGTCAAGTTAGGTTTTAAATAGCACCAAATTGAGTTATTTCTAAGATAAGGTGGGGATGGGTCTAAATCCTCTCATCCAATATAATTTAGAAAAGTTTAGGTAATTATATTAACCTTATCTTTTAGTTTTAACTCTTAGTTAATTAGATTGACATTTACCATGTCACTTTGTATTTTTATATTATATAGTTAATAAACATACCATATACATCCAAGCGACCCCCAAGTTGTGTTTTATTCATATATATAACCTTATATAAGTCATTTTTCCGAACTTTAGATTTTTAGGAATAAAATAGCAATTAATAATATAATATTTGTTTTTAAAACTATTTTATGTCAATTTTGACACTATTCAATAGTTGATTTTTTTGAAACTCATAACAAAATTATTACTTTGACCGAAGTTAATTAAATAAATCCTAACATGTCATATTAACCTAAAAAATTAGTTTCGTTCATAAAAAGTCTCAAATTATATTTATTTGGGTATTTATAACATCAACTATGTCAATATTTCATTAATAAGATAATTACTGTATCATCGTTGTGTCCTAAATAAATTAAATTATTTAATGTCTAAAAATTAAAAATAAAATACCATTATGTAGGAAATATTTTTATCGTTCTAATGAATATTTATAGTCGAATTTATCTTATGTATAACCCCATATTAAAAATGATTTACTTATTAAACATTGATTTTAACTATTTTAACCCTTCTTTAAATAAATTAATAATAAATGTCCTAATCTAATCCAAGTGGGCCTAAATGGTCATATTTTATTCCTAATGTTGTTTTTGGTCAAATTACACTTCTCCAATATAAATAGTACATTTTTTAGGGTAATAATAATATCATTTTTACCCTTAATTACCCTATTTACTTTTAACCGTGGTAAAAAAAAATAAAAAGTTACTATTCACCAAAAAATTATTTTCATCTCATTGAACCACATTTTACATACTGACATCAACCGTGACTCTCGGATTTTCGAAATTCCACTCACAGAAGCGGTAAAATTATGTTTTATGAAAAATTCAGTTTTTTAACTACCACTTAGTTGTTTCACTATTCATCAAAAAATGAAAGTTTCCAGAAAAATACCAAAAATTTGATCTAAGATATATTTGATATTATGAATTCAAAAATTATTTCTATTTTATCAAATTCAAAACATATCAGTTGCATTAATTAATTTAAAAATTAATTCCCGTCGTCAAAACAAATAGCGTGTTCTTAAGAGATAATAACTATCAAAAGATTGACACTTTTTTATGACTGGTTTAAATGTGAAATTACATCCAATGACCAACATTGTATTAAATTGTAAAAATATATTCTAAATATACTTTAAAACCACTCAAATCAATAATTTATCACTATTAATTATTTCGATTAAAAAAGTTGTTTTTAATTATAATTTAGTAATTTTCACTATTCATCAGAATATGAAAGTTATCCGAATAGTACCAAAATTTCACCTTAGGCAAAATTCAATACTCCAAATCCAAAAATGAAGTCCATTTTGAGAGCTAAAATTTCTAAAATTTTAAAAGGTGGTTATTACTGTTCATAACGGCTAGTTTTAATAATATTTTAATAGCATATCGTTGTTTAGTGAAACTCGGTATTGTGTACTACACAAACTATCAAGGAAGGTCGTGATTGCGTATAATGAAAGGCAAGTCAAGGATGCGTGTTGAGCAAGCTCCTTTTGGTGTAGCGTACAACACAAGACATTAATGAAATTAAAAAGAATATTTTTTTATAAAATCTCGGGCTCTTACATTCTACCCCCCTTAAAATGAATTTCGCCCTCGAAATTCGTCGGGGTTATAAATGGTTTACTACTTGAAAGTTTCTTTAATAGAAACCGACATCGTAAAAAGGAATACCAAAACTTGGCTTTAAAAACTAAAGTATGAAATGTAACGATTACCCAAATAAACTAATCACTGGGTTTCCACATAGGTGAAAATATGGATATGGAAGAGAAATCTAACCATCATGTTCTGATGGAGAGTGGTAGAGAACATGGCTATGGAAAAGCCAGCAATCAAAAAGCCATAAATTTGTGATGATCTAATGTACCATCTGATTCATCAGATATAAGAGCAATAGGAAAACATTTTTAGTTTTCAAGATCATTTCCCTAAAGTTGATGAAATTGGAATTAGAAGAAATACTTTCATGATTTTGGTATAGTCTCACCGTTTGTCGTTCTTTGGACAATTTCCACTTCATCTCTTAAAGAAATGAAGTTGAATTTGTCATTCGTGATGTGTTAGCAGATCATGTGATAGAATGATGGGTCATTCCATCTGTCTCAAACAAAAGGTTAAAAAAGTTATCAAAAAATACATAATTCCATCTATAGTGAGATTAATCATATATAGTTCCTAAAATGGAATTATACTTCATATATCATACTGCTTAATATAATAAAACTAGTTTCTACTAAACAGGGACTTCCTGTTGGCCAGTGGTAGGAGATAAAGGCTAGTCGCACTTCAGTTGTGGGTTCGATTCCCACAGCCTTGTCCGACGCGATGGGCTGTCGCCCATCCTGCATGTTGTCCTTTTTCTAAAACAACATTACTATAACATCACATAAATAATATCAAAAAAAGTTCTATCCTTAAACAATACTAACTTATGGTTAACATAATCCACTCCAATCTTTAGGCTTATCTAAAATACTTCGGTCCAAGCTTATAGTATAAGGAAAACGATAACTTGAAATGTCGTCATCCAAGCATGGGAATACCATCATTTATCCCCCATATATCTTGTTGGTCACATTCCAATCATGTGAATACCTTAATGATGTATTCTCTTGAAAAATGAATACCCATTAAACCTTAGTGAAAACTTGAATGCTGTCAAAAAGTTAACTCTTTCCACATACCAAAATCCAAAAATTCTATATACTCAAACCATGATATAACCTTCTCCTTATATCGGTCATGAGCTCATGAATACTATCAAACATTTAATTTTCTCCTTATCCCTTCATTATGCGCATATCATCTACATTCCAAAAATATCTGAATAACCTTTCATGGATACTGGTAACATTAATCATACACTTTCAAAACTCAAGGAAATAAAATAGTGTAACAATCCTTAGATGTCTTTTTATTCCATAGTACCATGAGATTACTTATACAACATTACACATGATAAACATGTAATCATTCCACTACATTCTTAAACCAATGACCGAGCTTCAACAATTCTTTCATCTCACATATCATTTTTAGTCTCTTCATCATCATCCACATAAATACTACCCATACGACCATACTGATTCTCTTCATGAGACTTTCCCTTAGGGCATTGGTTTGCATAATGCCCGTACATTCCACATTTAAAACATTTAACCATTGTTGATGTCGTAGAAATACCATTATCCTCATCCCTGGTGATAACTGAACCTTTTCCTTTGCACTTACTGGCTTTGTGTCCTTCTTTTCCACAGCCAAAGAATCTTCCAGTTCCTTTGAAACATTCTCATTGATGCCTCTTCCCACATGATTTACATAGGGGAAATTGAACTTTCTTTCCTCTATGATCATCATGAAACTCCATCTTTCTCTTATTAGCCGAGTCAGGAAACTTACCAAATTTTACTTTATTGATCATATTATAGGATTTTTGATTCGGCATAATAATGATGTTTGGACTTCCAAATCCCATTTCATTTGGTTGCTCATGAAGAATATCATTCCATTGTCCATAATATCCTCTATTATCATGAATCATCTTGTTTCCAGCCATTTTCTAAAACCCAAAAAGAATAGTGTGAGAGGAAAAAATCATAATAAAGGGGGAGTAACTTCAATATCTAACATCTTTGGTTTAATCTAATATCGTTACCATAGTTCTAGGACTATATCCTATACGTATACTTATCTTTAGGGACATCCCTAGACATACCTTAGAAATATCTCTAGGGATCTCACTAACGTTTTCGCAATCTAGTTTCCAAAGGTTAACTAAACCTTTCCTATGATACCAACTGTAGAGACACGAAGCTTAACGTACATGGACATTACATTACTTTTGCGTAATACTTAGTACATAACAAAAACACACACACAAGGATCGTAATAGTTTAGTGTCTTTGGAAACTCAGAATATAATCTTCTAATCGTGGTGAAAGATCTTCAACATCTCCCATAAAGATCTTCCTTTTTTTACCTAAAACCTTTGTTTATATCCTGGGGAAAAGAAAACATAAAAGGGTGAGGTAAAATGCTCAGTGAGGGTAAACAAAAGAAATATCAATCACATCATTTTCATAAGAACATAACATTTTGGAAATCTTAACCTACAAAAGGGAGCATAATTTAATAACATGGGATAAATCATAATAGTGAAATGAAATTCCAATAATCATAACTTAAAACATGAAACTTTGTGGTGTACACACGTAATCATAGAGAAGCATATCTTATTAGTCAAGTCTCATTGCCAAGACTATCTTAGTGGACAAAGTCCATTTCTGAACTGAGTCACCCTCGTTTCAGTCCTGTTTCACTGAACCGGTATAACCTACCATTCCAGCCATGTCTATCTCATGAGATATAAAATCTTTACCCAATGAATTGGAGATAGATATAGGTCCCACCCATCTCATAATGATACCATTCTTATGTGTGCCACAAAATCATAAACCATACATCATAGCATAACCCATGTAATAAAAATGGGAATCTTAAACATCACGACATCATAAAACAATTCATATAAGATAAAGGAATTCATAAAAATAATTCCATCACAACATAGTCAAATCAATGTAAAAATAGGGATAGAAATTGAACCCTTTATTATCTTAGATGGAAAATAATTTTGATAAAACACTTGAACTCCATTCTTGAGGAAAAAATCCTTTCTATTTCAAAAACATTTTTCCTTTCTGAACATGGAATACAATTTTAAACTACAAGAAGTTGATTAAAAATAAACTTGAAAACTTGTAAAGGAAGCTTCTTGGAAATAATTTTTTAAAAATCCATTCAAGCCGTATAAGTAAAAAAACATTCTTCTCGTACTTTGGCTGGAAAAGTCAAAAAGTACCTCGTACGAAAAATGACAAAAGATTCCTTTCATATCTTTTACTAAAAACTCACCGAAAGGGTAAAATTAGATTTAAACAATTATAGGAGGATATAAATAATATTACATATTTAGGACACATGGATGTGGATGATAAAATACACCCTAGTAAATACCAAAGTATAAACAATCTCGGATAAAAAAAAATGAGATTGTGAGATTTTCCCTTACCTTAGGTCCGATATGATTTGTACGTGTCTGAACCTCCTGTATAATGATTTAAATAATGTTATTGACTTATTCCAGAATGACATCATATATGGTCATATTCTTAGCTTCTTAGTAGTAATATTTCATTGCTACTTGTTATTCGGGTGTTTATAAATTTTTGTTCTTATGCATGTTTTGTCGAATAAATTATTATTCTTCTCTTTAGGTTATAGATACCTCATTTCCAGAATGGTATTAGTGTAATATATATCATATTCATTCATTCAATTCATTTATATAATCATTATGAAATGAAGATCATGTAGAACGAGTCGCATCACATCGTGGAGACGGTATTCCGTAAGTACGCACGAGTGATGATATCGTTCCTACGATCGTGGAATTATATTGGAGTGTATGTATACTATTTCATAATCAATATCACTATATAATAGTCATATATAGTCATTATTTACACCATTATACCCATCCAAGTAAGGTGGTGGTGGAAAATAGATTACACCACGGCGTGGAGACGGTATTTCGTACATACGCACGCGCGGTGATTTCTTTTTCCGTAGGATGGATAGAAGGTAAAATAGGGTTGTTTCATACTTATAATAACATATCAGTATATTATTGATACTGATGTTATTACTTCATAATGAAACAACCTTAGAAGAAGAAGTGGAAGAAGAAATAGAGATGAAAGAATCGGTAATGGACATTACCTCTTCTTTGAAGTGCTTCTTTGAGACCTCCTTTTAGGGAACTAAAATAGGTCTTTGAAGAAGACCAGAACCTATAGGATGTTTCTAGGGAAGTGGAGAGAAGAAATTGGCAGGGTTTTGCCGAGCTTGAAGGCTCAAAGTGGTGTGGGGAAGAGGGGGAGGAGGTTCCCTTTTATAAGGGAGGAGAGGGGCACCTTTGGAATAACTAAAAATATTATTTTATTATAAAGTCATGTTCGGTTTTAAATAGCTCCAAATTGAGTTATTTCGAAGATAAGGTAGGGATGGGTCAAAATACTCTCATCCAATAGAATTTAGACAAGTTTAGGTCATTATATTAACCTTATCATTTAGTTTTAACTCTTAGTTAATTAGATTGACATTTACCATGTCACTTTGTATTTTTATATTATATAGTTAATAAACATACCATATACATCCAAGCGACCCCCAAGTTGTGTTTTTTTAATATATATAACCTTATCTAAGTCATTTGGCCGAACCTTATATTTTTAGGCTTAAAATAACAATTAATAATATAATATTTGTTTTAAAAACAATTTTATGTCAATTTTGACACTATTCAATAGTTGATTTTTTTGAAACTCATAACAGAATGATTACTTAGAAAAAAGTTAATTAAATAAATCCTAACATGTCATATTAACTGATAAAATTAGTTTAGTTCATAAAAAGTCTCAAATTATATTTATTTGTGTATTTATAACATCAATTATGTCAATATTTCATTAATAAGATAATTACTGTATCATCGTTGTGTCATAAATAAATTAAATTATTTAATGTCTAAAAATTACAAATAAAATACCATTATATATGAAATCTTTTTATCTTTATAATGAATATTTATAGTAGAATTTATCTTATCTATAACCCCATATTAGAAATTATTTACTTATTAAACTTTGATTTTAACTATTTTAACCCTTCTTTAAATAAATTAATAATAAATGTCCTAATCTAATCGAAGTGGGCCTAAATGGTCATATTTTATTTCTAATATTGTTTTTGGTCGAATTACACTTGTCCAGTAGAATTAGGACATGTGTTAGGGTAATAATAATATCATTTTTACCCTTAATTACCCTATTTACTTTTAACCGTGGTAAAAAAAAAGTAAAAAGTTACTATTCACCAAAAAATTATTTTCATCTCATTGAACCAAATTTTACTTACTGACATCAACCGTGTCTCTCGGATTTTTGAAATTCCACTCAAAGAAGCGGTAAAATTTAGTTTTATGAAAAATTCAGTTTTTTAACTACCACTTAGTGGTTTCACTATTCATCAAAAAATGAAAGTTTCCAGAAAAATAGCAATAATTAGATCTAAGCTATATTTGATATTATGAATTCAAAAATGATGTCTATTTTATCAAATTAAAAACATATCAGTTGCATTAATTAATTTAAAAATTAATTCCTGTCGTCAAAACAAATAGCGTGTTCTTAAGAGATAATAACTATCAAAAGATTGACACTTGTTTATGACTGGTTTAAATGTGAAATTACATCCAATGACCAACATTGTATTAAATTGTAAAAATATATTCTAAATATACTTTAAAACCACTCAAATTAATAATTTATCACTATTAATTATTTCAATTAAAAAAGTTGTTTTTAATTATAATTTAGTAATTTTCACTATTCATCAGAATATGAAAGTTATCCGAAAAGTACCAAAATTTCACCTTAGGCGAAATTCGATACTCCGAATCCAAAAATAAAGTCCATTTTGAGAGCTAAAATTTCTAAAATTTTAAAAGGTGGTTATTACTATTCATAACGGCTAGTTTTAATAATATTTTAATAGCATATCGTTGTTTAGTGAAACTCGGTATTGCGTACTACACACGCTATCGAGGAAGGTCTTGATTGCGTGTAATGCAAGGCAAGTCAAGGATGCGTGTTGAGAAAGCTCCTTTTGGTATAGCGTACAACACAAGACATTAATGAAATTAAAAAGAATATTTTTTTATAAAATCTCGGGCCGTTACATAGGTTATGTTGGTATTTCAAATTCAACTTTATTTCATGTATTATGAAATGATGTGTAGATTGATCATGGCACAATAAAAGAGTGATATTATACTTATGAGATGAAATCATGTAATTATATCTTCTCAAATGATTTTGAAATAAAATTCTATCATATTATCATCATTTATGATGATATCAATGTCCTTTTTCAGACTTATTTGATTTATGGTTTTGTGGTTATTAACCTTTTAATATCCATATTGTAACATAGTAGTAATTAGTTTTATACATCTAAATAATTTAAAATTAAGTGTTTTAATTAATAATAATACTTATAAATAATTATAATTTATATATTTAAAAAAAATTAATTATATAAAAAACACATAATATTTTATATTATTAGATTTTTAAAAGAATACTTTATTTGAATATACATATTTGATTGTTTTTACAAAATTAATTTTTATCAAAAGATTATTTAATTAAATAAAATATATGTTTACTATTGATATTATTTTTTATAAATACTAAACTATGATACAAATATATTCACAATTAATATGCAACCCCATGATTTTATGGTATATTTTGTCCAAAAATAGTTTCAATTCTTTAGATATCTTATATGCACATAACACTGAGACTCTACGAAAAAACACTTTTTTTATTGTTATAACCTAGCCATAACACATAACCTTTCCACTTTAGTGATTTGAACATCATAAAATGGACATAAACCTTTGTGATCTATAATTTTTTAGAGTCTAATAGGATCACATTAATTTTTGGGGAAATAATAACTTGACACTTATAAATATTAATGTACCCTTATGAATAGTGATGTTACCTTATGAATTTTAACTTGAACCTTATGAATAGTAACCTCACCGATGAAAGTATAAATAAAATATCGGCACCTTATAAATGAGGGTGAATGTTTTAAATAATAATAATTATGTGTTGGTTTTTCATGAGTAATAAATAGTTATTTACAATTGTAAATTAATAAATTTATC
Organism: Viscum album; assembly: GCA_963277665.1. Taxonomy (NCBI): domain Eukaryota; kingdom Viridiplantae; phylum Streptophyta; class Magnoliopsida; order Santalales; family Viscaceae; genus Viscum; species Viscum album. The sequence goes on from OY728147.1 coordinate 271,469,125, forward strand.
TAAAATAAAATCTATTTTCCTAAAACTTATTCCTGAATAAATAATTTTTATCCTTTGATATCTGGATTATTTTATGTGACCTCATTTTATTATTGAATTTATTATAAAAGTAGTTTTAAAATTAAAATATATATTTTTCAAGTAAATAACAATTTTATATAAAAAATAAATTCCATATATTTAGAAAATTATTTTGGTAAAATAGAGTCTTTAAAATTATATACATATAAACTTGGTAAGGGTAAATTTTTGGGACTTTTCTGAAATATTTGAATTTTTGGTGATTAGAAAAATTCAATAATTTACAAAATATTCTAAATAAATAAATGTATGCATCATTCTTGAGTCAAGGATGATGTAAATGCCATTGTATAAAACTAACAAAGACTTATTTCTATTTTTGGAACAATGATGAAAAATATTCATAGTCCTGAGCAAAAATAATAAAAGAATGATTAAAAAAATATAAAACCCTCCTCTCCTCCACTATAAAACCACCCCTCACCCCCTCTTCTCTGCACTTTTCTAAGCCTTAAATCTTCTCAATTTTATGTAAAAATAATCTTACCTATTCCCCCCCCCCACCTCTAGGATTTCATGGTATTTCCAAAATATCAAAACCTCTTCTCTTATGTAGGTTCTCAAGGAGGACATTTCAAGAGGTAAACCCCCTCCCATTTTCATTTAATTTCATTTTCAATTAGTTATATATTTTTATCTTCTACCCACCTCCTCATTCAAAATGTCCATGATAACTCCAATATCTTATATATACTGGAATTGTAATATTTTAATGTAATATTCATCATCAATATCCTTTCTCTCTCTCTCTTTAATATTAAAAATTAAACCATCATTCGGGAGGTTCCAATTTATAACCTCTGTGGATGAAGAACCTTCATTTATTATTTTCACCTTCATGGATGGTCATGAAACCATTTTTATGGTTTATATAGATACTAAGTTATGTATTATGTTTTATTTAATGATTCTGGAACCATAATTTTTACATGATAACAAATAATATAACAAAAATATTTCACTATGATCGAAAAACCGCCGTAAAAATCAAAAAGATTATCCCTAAATTTCTTATCTAATGATTCATACTTATACCATATAAAGAAATTTTATATATAACAATATAAACTTATTTTTTTATTAATAATATATAATTTTAATCCTGAATAATATATTCATTCTATATGAACTTCCATGCCAATAATCAAGCGAACGGATCATGAATATCAGGAAACCAACACTACAGAACGACCAGATTCAATCTTATTACTTAGCAAAAGGCCATAAATGGTCATAATAAAATTATAATAAATTTTATAAATTTATATTTGGTTCTGAATTAAAATATTAATGGGTATAAATTTTTATTCCAAGACTATATGGTAAAGAGCAGAACACATTCACACATCGGGTAAGGGTTTTCTCAACACACATTTATTTCAATGATATATGCCTTACTGACAACTAATTTTTGTGTGTGGTGTTTGTATAATTACAATTGATGTATAATATCATGTATCTAATTATTTTAATGTTATTAAATGTATAATTTGATTACTATTAATTTTTGGGGTTTGATTGATTCCAATGTGGTAAGGGATTCCACGCGAACCATCGTTTTTTTCCTTCGGGTTATTGCATCACCATCATTACACAAAGGTAATTCTTATTAATTTTTGTGTAAATATTATATATTATTTTTTTATTTTCTAAAATCATACATTCATATCATTTCTTCTTTATTTAACGGTGATTATATGTTTTAAAACAACTTTCTTCATAATTATTCCTGATAAACAGGCCCGATTTAGGGAATCTTCATGAATTCTTATCCATTTTCCAATGCACTATGTAATCATTTTTAAGCCATGATTATTTTTTTAAAATCACTAATTTTTTTTGAAAGACTATCGTTTTTCATTTCTGGTTTTACGAACACAAACAAGATATTTCTATTTAGAATGTCTTTAATATTTTCCTTAAACCACACAAAATGTCTACTTTTTAAATCATCATTAAAATAAAATTTTACATTATTTCACATTAGTGGGACAATATTTATTCCTAAAATATACTTTAAATGTATTTATTTTTTATTTTTTGTGATTAAATCTTTATAAAATTATTTTACTACAAAAAAAAGGTTTTCAAAACAACTATTCTTTCCAAAATAAAAGAGTTTTTTCTCATCTCACTTTTAATTCTATGAGATTTACGACTTATTCACTACTTATTCTTTGATTGTGTTGAATATAATTTCATATGATATATAAAATCATGAGTCTTATTATTCTTTTTATATTATATGGAATTAAGAATAAAGTTTTTCATTATGGTATGAGACACTATGGAATGTTTATTGGTCATTTTTCATAAGAGTTTATCAATGATTTAATTTGACTATTTTAATCTATGATTATAATTAAATTATTTCAAATTGTAATGGGACACTTTGATCTAATGATATATTTTATTATACATATTATAAATTTATTGGACGTAGAATGTGGTGGTTGGGCCCATTGTATCTGCTCGATGCATTTTTATGTCTCATAAGGAAAAACTGAATTGGGTTTTGGCTAAGGCCTTACCTTTGTATTTTCAGAAGTCTAGGACGAGGCCTAAACAATAGGATTATGATTTCTAGAATATTCATTCCTCATTATGATATATATAATCCATAAATAATGTAATTATTTGACTAATTGAATATCCATGGTGATGTTTCATGTGATTATTTATATGGAATTATTCATTCCATTTTTATTCCTCCCATATTATTCTCCAGATTATGTTTTATTTGAATGATTTATTCAATTTTCCATATTTTTTATGATATATTTTGTTTTATGGAATACCCTTTTACTTAGTATATGAGCTCACCCATTTCTTATGTTTCCTTTACCTAGGTTCTAAAAAAGAAAACATTGTATAAGATTTCAAGGATACTGTTTATTTCATATTGTGTCTGGTTTTATTTTCTTTATACAATGTATTATGGGTATAATGACTGTAATATGGTCTTCCATGACTTCTAAACTAATCATTCCTTTAGGATTTAATTCATTATAATAATTCTAATAAATTAAAATAATACACTGGATCTGGGCTTCTACGGTTGGGGAGTTATAGTTGGTATCAAAGGAAGATTAGTAGAAACCATGGAATATAGATTTAGAAATCATGGGTTAGGGAACATAACCCTAATATAAACTTTGAATATATAAATATAGGAATTTATTAGAATTTTGGTAAGGTGTAGTATATTAAAATATTTCTGTAAAATATATCCCTATCTAGATACAACAAGTGGATGTGGTTCTGGCATAGGTGTACTTAGGGGTAACAACTCTGACAAGGTGTTTCAAGCATGACTTAGGGTAACCTAGTAGATGAAAACAATCCTTAATGTGATCCTAGTATCACACTCTCAGGGTATATGCTTAGGAAAATTAAAAAATTTCTTAAATACAATTACGAATGATTTATGCTTCCAATGTGAACAAAGTATATGGTTTTAGTATTTATGATTTATAAATATGTTATGTGTTATACAATGATTATATTTATAGAATTTTTATAATTTTATGAGATAATATATATATGGAATTGTTTATTAGTGGATTATAGAAGAATGAATGAGAACTCTACTGATGCACGTGATGAAACGTGTAAGAAGGATCATATTTTTCATGATTTGAAGACAATTTTTTAACGGAAATAGTATCCAAGGTATCCTCATAATATGAATAAATAATATCATGTGTTAACAATATAGGTAAGTAATTATATGAGTCCTATGTTTTTTAAGGGAAGCAAGAGATGAAAAATATGGAAGAGGAAAATATGGATAAAAGGATGAAGGGAATGAAGGGGTTTCCCACATCTGATGACTGTGGAAATAATTACACATGAAAATGCATGAAGGGAATGAGAGTTTTTTTATAAACCTAGAGAAAAATTACACCATGTTCAGGATTTCAATGGTAAGAAAATGGCTTCCAATGTACAATGCTAAAACTGTGAGAATATGGGACACTATGTGAATCAATGTTTTAGGAATCAGATAAATATAACCAAAATGATGTTATTGAATAATGATAATGTTATTATAATTCCAAATATGAAGATGAATAATTAATATGTATATTCAGAAATTTTTTCATTTGAATATTTTATTTGTAATGTGATGTTTACAATAATTATGGATTATTTGAGGATTGTACTGAATTACTTTTCATTAAGGATTTGAGAATATATGTTGAATGGTACCAAGATAGGATATTTAGTAGAAAGTAATTTTTTTTGAAGGCGTGTGACTAAGAGAATGAAAAACAATAATATAATTCTGATTTTGAGATAATGATAAAAAAATGATTGAATTTGATAAGAACTAACTACCTTGAAACTGATTTTTGACTTATTGACAAGTGTTATATGCTATCATCAATGGAGTTTACAAAACATTTGTATTTGAAGTAATATATCCAATAACATGTATCCTACTTAAGGAATGTGGATAAATGCATGATTCTAATAAGGTTTTATGGTAATTGAAGTTATTACCATATTTCAAGATGATACATGTTGAAGTTATTGACATGTTTGGAATGTGAAAATTTAGAGCTTCTTCATGGATTTTTTTATAATGTAAATTTAGTGAACTTATTTGTAAAGTGTTGAACCATTATATTTTGGAATGTATAACCATTTATGAATGGTTTGAGTGGATCATTGTATGAGGTTTTAGAGGCTAATGTATTACTACACCAGATGACACAACATGTGCTAAGAGATGATGTATATATAGTTAATGGTGCAATAAAAGGATAATGTTATGTTTATGAAATAGAAACGTATATTTATAAACTTATAGAGTGGAATAATTCCTAAACTCAAGGAAAATAGTCTTAAATTATTTTTTCCAATTATCATAATCTATGCTAATTTCAATGAATTTTTTAATGTATTTTATTATTTTGTAGTATTAACTTTTCATCTAAACATTTTCTCTATCACTTTCTATTAGAACATCATAGTTTGATTTTTTTCCATGTCCAGGTTTTAACTTCCAACTAATGTCACCCCATTCGATAGAATAATTTTTGTGGAAATAAACTCATTTCCATTAACCACTTTTTAAGAGGACATTTTATTAACCATATATCTTATGTGGATTTCCCACAAAGAAATATTTAAGAATAGACCTTTAACTTTTGAAGTGCAAGGATACGATTTTGTTGAGGCGGGAATAATTTAACACCCTAGTAATTTTGTAATAACTTAAAAATTTTAAAATTACATGTTTAAATTAATAGTTAAACTTATTATTAATTTTAATTTATAGCTTTTAAATTAAATAATGTTTAAAAAAATACTATTTTTTAGTATTATTTTTGTAAATGTATATTTTAATATTAATATATATATTTTTTATTATATTTAAAACAATTATTTGTATCAAAATATTATTTAATCAAATTATATATGAATATTGAATATTCTAATTTTCTTTTAAAATAATAAATTATGTTACGAATATATTAACTATTAATATGCCTCACAAAGACTTGATAATATATTTATTATTAAATAATTCCTTTTTATTAGATAGCTTATATTAATATAATACTGAGTCCCTATGCAACAACACTTCTTTTATAATTATAACAACGCTATAAAACATAATTCTTTCACTTCTCTAATATAATTCTGAAAAACAGACTTACACCATTTGGATATGTATGTGGTTTAGTGTCTAATTGGATCAACTTAATTTTCTGGCGAATAGTAACTTTACCCTTATGAATAGTATTGTACCATTATGAATAGTAATATTACCCTTATGATTTTTAACTTGACCCTTATGAATATTAACCTCACTAATTAATGTATAAATAAAATTTTGGCATTTAATAAATGATGGTGAATGTTTTACAAAAATTATGTGTTGTGTTTTTTGACTAATAAATATTTATTTATATTTTTGAAATGATAAATTTATTTAAAATAAAATTCATTTTTATTAAAAATTTTATAAATAAATATTTTCTTACTCTGTAATTTTAAGACAATTTTATGATACATCCATTAATTATTGATAGTATTATAAAATGAGATTTAAATTTTAAATCTACATTTATAAAGTAAATAATGATATTATTTAAAAACTTAATTTCACATATTTAGAAAAAAAATTAAAAAGGAATATATTATTGAATTATACTCATCGATACATGGATAGAGTGAATACCTGGGATTTTTCGAAAATACTTAAAAAAAATTGAATAGTGAAATTTGATAATTTACGAAATATGATATGTAAATGAATATAGGCATCCTGATTGAGTCATGAATGATGTAAATGGAATTTTTTTTGAAATAAAATGAAAATATAATTATTTTTAGTTGTAAGAATCAATGCTATTTCTAGTCTTGAGACAAAATAATAAAATAATGATTAAAATAATGGAAAACCCCTCATCTCCTCCACAATACAAACCATCCATCCCTCCCTCTTCTCTTTACTCCTCTAAGGATCAAAGATTGTCAATGTTCTACCCAAATTCTCTTCCCTAGTCCCAACCTACTTATGATATCCCTTTTTCTTTCCAAAAGGAAAAACCCCTTTCTTAAGGAGGTTCTTAAGGAGGACATTTCAAGAGATAACCCTCTCCATTTTTCTTTTAATAACAATTTCAATTTGTTTTATATTCTTATCTTCTCCAAAACATGTCTATCTAAATGATCATGAAAACTCCATTATAATATATATAATCTAATTAGATCATGTTAATGAAAGATATATCAACAATCTTCTTTACTCTCTCTTATTTAATTTTAAAATGAAATCATCGTCTGACACTAGTGAAAACAACGTTATTTATGTCGGTTATTTTTCATTTTTTACGTTGGTTTTTAGCCGACGTTAATACAGAAAACATTATAAATATTGTTTTTTAAGTCGGTTATTTAAAAACAGACATAAAAAACATAACATTGTCGTGTTTATCACGTCAGTTATTTAATAACCAACGTGAAAAACCAGTGGCAGATTGTTTATCACGTCAGTTATTAACTAACCGACGTGATAAACCATTTCAATGGTGTTATCACGTTGTTTATTCAAATAACTGATGTTATAAACCCTTCCAATTCCTTTATCAGGTCGGTAATTAAATAACCGATGTGAAAACCCAGGGGGGAGGGTTTATCACGTCGGTTATTTAATAATAGATGTGATAAACCATTGCAGGGGGGGTGTTTATCACGTCGGTTGTTAATGAACCGACGTAAAAAAACCATTCCAAAGGTTTTTATCACGTTGGTTATTCAAATAACCAACATGATAAACCCTTCCCCATTCCTTTCTCACGTTGGTTATAAAATAACTGATGTGGAAAACCAATTTTTTAAAAAAAATAGAAATCAGTCCTCTACTCTCCCCAGAAAAACCAGAAACCAATCTAAGAATTCGTACAAGAAAAAAAGAAGTAGACCAAAACAAGAACCAAAGTAAAATTAAGCATTTACATTGATAAAATTTAATTCATACCCCACTATAAATCCCCCGCCACCCCTGGATAGCCCCCACACCCCACTGGATAGCCCCCACCACACCCCTGGTACCCCCCTCCCCCCACACCCCTAGACTGCCCCCGACCCCCTGGACAGCCCCAAACACCCTTGGAAATACCCACCACCCCCTGGACAGACCCCCACACCCATGGACAACCCCCACCATCTTGTATACCCCCACACCTGGACAACACTCCCACACCCCTGGACAGCCCTCAAACACCCCTAAAACTGACCAAAAAGATACCCAAAACAGTTCAGAACCCCTCACCCCCACTAAAATACCCCCACCACACCCATGGACACCCCCCACACCCTGGACATCACCACCACCCATAGACATCCCCCACCCTTTTGTATACCCCCACCCCCTGGACAGCACTCCCCCACCCCTGGACAACCCACCCACACCCCTGAAACAGACCAAAAACATACAAAAAACACACCATAACACCTCACCCCATGGGACATCCCCCACCACACCCCTAGACACCCCACACCCATGGACCGCCCCACCCTCTGGACAGCCCCCAACACCCCTGTAAAACCCCCCACCCTCCTAGACACCCCCACCCCTGGACTTCCATACCACCCCCTGGACATCCCCCCACACCCCTGGACACCCCCACACCCCTGGAATTTCCCCCACCCCCTGGACAACCCCCTCACCCCACTGGACAGCCCCACCACACCCCAGGACACCCCCACACCCCTGGACTACCCCCGACCCCCTGGACATCCCCCCACACCCCTGAACATCCCCACCACCCCCTAAACATCCCCCCACACCCCTGGATATCCCCCACCCTCCTGTATACCCCCACCCTATGGACAACACTCCCACACCCCTGGACAGCCCCCCACACCCCTGAAACAAACCAAAAAGTTACCAAAAAGAGACAAGAACCTCCTCACCCCACTGGACTACCCCACCACACTCTTGGACCCCCCCCCCCCCACAGCACTGGACATCACCACAACCCCCAATACATCCCCCACCCTTTTTTATACCCCCACCCCCTAGAAAACACTCCCACACCCCTGGAAAGCCCTCCCACACCCCTGAAACAGACCATAAAGTTACCTAAAATAGACCAGAACCCCCTCACCCATTGGACAGCCCCCACCACACCCTTAGACATCCCCACACCCCTGGACTGACCCCCTGGACATCCCCCAACACTCCTATACAACACCCACCTTCCTGGACACCCCCCACCCCTGGACTTCCCCACCACCCCCTGGACAGCCCCCCAGACCCCTGGACAACCCCCACCCTCCTAGACACCCCCATACACCACTGGACTTCCCCCCACCCCCGGGCTTTCCCCCACCCTTATGGACACCCCCACACCCCTGGACTGCCCCCACCCACTGGAAGCCCCCCCACACCCCTGAACAACCCCCCACCCTACTGAACACCCCCACACCCCTGGACTACCCCCACCCCCGAGACTGGACCCACCCTCCTAGACACCCCCTAGACACCCCATACCCTCCTGGACACCCCCTCAGGGGGCACTTCACAAGAAGGTACTCATCACTCCTACATGCGAAGCTTGAGCACTCAAAATGTTCCACATGTGGGAGTGATGCATACCTTCCAGTGGCATTTACCCCCCTGAGGGATGGCGGCGCCTCCTCTCCCACCCCCCTGGACTGTCCCCCCCCCCCCCATCCCCATGGAAACTCTGGATACCCCCCCCCCCCAACCCAGTAGACACCCCCCCACCCCACTGGACAGCCCTCCCACAGCCCTGGAAACCCCCCTCACCCCACAGGACACCCCCACACCCCTAGACACCCCTTGGACGGCCTCCCACTCCCCTGGGAAGCCCTTCCACCCTCCTAGAAACGCTCTCACCCCCCTAGACTTCCCCCCCCCCCACTCTCATAGACACCAAGGACCCCCCCCCCCTGACACACACCACCGGACAGCCCTCCCACAACCCTGGATACCCCCCCCCCCCACTGAACACCCCCTACACCCTTAGAACCCCTCCCCCCAAACCAGAATCCCTACCATAAAAACCATCATAAGTTGGCCAAAACAAGATGTAGAGAAAAATTATACATTCACATATATATATTTAAAAACATACACTGTCAACTTCAAAAAAAACTAAATCCAACCTAAATGACTACCAAATACACAATTATAACAACAATATTCAAAATTACATTTTACACTACAAACAACTAAAATTCAATCAAACCTGTAAAATAATTTGACCATTACACTTGTAAGTGTTTGATGTCTTGAGAAGTGTAGGGTTGAGGGTCATCAAATAGATACAAATTAAAAGGATAGTAGTAAACATGTATAATGAATAAATCAAATTGAAATACTATGGAAAAGTTGAAAACGAAATCATACCAGGTCAAAGGTCACAACAGTCTGAGTTGATATTATTTCATACATAAATCTTAACATATAATATCTGCATTCGATGACGCCCTGTTGTTCATGACAATTATTTTGGAATGAGTGTAAATTCAAGACATTATTTTTATGTAATAAATCAAAGAGTACAAATTATAAATGGATATTTACCTTCACATTTACATATTTGATATTTGCACTCATTTTCTTTGTGTTTTCTTCAAAAGTAGACCCATACCTTGTCAGAAAATAATACAAATGGGCTAAATTTAAGATTAATTATAATATATAAAACTATTGATAAATTGAAACTTACTTTTCCAAAATTTTCTTAAAACTTTCCCGCACATCACCATGGACATAGCATATCCAATAAAGTGCATTCTCCATTGGGAAAAAACCCCTAACATCCAATGGTCACAGATAAATGAAAATTTAAGGTTAGTGGTTTTTTATGTTAAATGATAATTAACTCTTTGAGAGAGATGTGTTTCATACCTCTCACAAAAAGGCATCATTCAACATTGTGTGACTATATATAAAGCATTCTTTGTTCCTCATCCAATGCACATGCTTCAGGGGAAATCAATTGCAGGTCCATGAATCCATATACATATGTCTGATCATTGTTCTCACAAATGTTATAATGATACCTAATACAAAACTGACATAAGTATACATTTTTCATAAATATAATGCAGTGAAAAGGTATTAAGACTTACATAGAAAAAAATTTCACCATGTTGATGCCCAAATTATCTCCAGTAACAAGCTCCATGATATCAGTTTTCACAATCCCCACAGTTATTGCACATCCAAAAACGTGAGATTTCATTGAAAATCAAAATGACCTACCAATATATTTGAATATCTTGACAATCTGTCAAGACTACTAGAATCTGTATCCGATGTCATAGCCATTTGACTTTGTTGTTGTCTATACTATATTTTTTTACCTTTGAGGTATTTCTGTAAAAATAAATAGAAAAATATATTAGTTTTAAAATGATAAAACATTAATAAAAAAATAAAATAGAAGATATTACATTAAATCATCTTTGGTAATGAGTCTAAGAAGTCTGGATGGCCAAATTAAAAAATGGTCGATAATATGTCCAACTATCATCACCTCATCTTTAGGTAATGGTACTCGACATGATCTATCTATAATATCTTGTACAGTGAACCTCAAATTCTCTACCTCTAATTGTTGATGATGAACTGTATCTCTTATACAATATACCAACCCATATGAAACTATATGATGTTGAGGATAATCAACATACAACTCGAAATAAGTAGGAAGCTGCAGTGGAGGAGTAGGATAAAAAATGGTGTCTGCAGGCTAAGGTGGGGGAGTGGGAGCTACTGGCGGAGGTGGAGGATAAATAATGGGGTCTGTAGGGGGTGGTGGAGGAGTGGGAGCTGCTGTCTGAAATTTTCTTTGCATGTCTGCAAACATATACTATACCGATGCTCTAATATTTTCCTCCATCATTGCATTAATATTATGAACTTTATCCTCCAAGGATTCTATTTGTTTTATAAACACCCTCAACGTTAGAAGTTAAAGAACGTGGCAACACTTTTCTTACCGATACACCTGCCAGGTATCCTTGTACATGACCAATATTTTTGGGCTTTCCCAATGCTACAGATAAAATATCTTGCCTCCCCATAGCTGTAAATACCCCATTGAGCTCAGATCCTCAAGAGAGCCCTGTATTAATTAATTGAAAATTTATGTAATGCTTGAAAATATATTAAGAAAATAGTTAAATTAAATAAATAAAATCGATATCTTACAATCCTATCATCTATGATTCTCGATTATTCTGAAAGATATTGCCCTTTTTTCCCATCTGATCTTTCTTCCATTTTTCATGTCTAGATGGAGGGGATGGAGGGGCCACCTCTCTAGACCTTGAAGACTCAGCTGTTAGTTTTTCTAATTTTTCCGCCATCATTTGTTCTTCCAAAAATACATATCCTCCCCAAGATAAACTATGAGGGTATACATTTATAGATTAGATCTCTTGATGAGCCTTCCTTGTTTGCTGTATATTAAGAATAAGAAATCACTAACAAAACATTAATAAGATCATTTATATAAGAAAGCTTTTAAAAGGTTACATTGCCTTTACCAAAAATGACTCTTTTCTTCTAATTTCAACAAACTGTCCCCATGTGTCTTCTTCTATAAAAGGATTTATACGACATGGATTTTCATGACTCCTATTACCAATAATTAAATCAGATGAGAGGGTTGATTTGAAAACCATCTATCTCATGGAAGCCATCGATAGGCATTTCTTCCTGACTCCTCCGGTGTTGGGAATATCAAATTTCATCTTATAAAGAAGTGGTTAATTATATTATATATACTAGAAACATTTAAAGAATAGGAAAACAATAGCAAAATATCTTACCAAAACCGTCTCCCAAAACTGAGATATTATCGCTTTATCCACACTTCTCTAGTCATCATAAAAAATTATTACTTTTCTCTTATCCTGAGTTGATACAAAACTCTTAAAATATTTTTCATTTGGACCTCTAGGAATATCATCCTCATCAAACTCAATGAGTATCCTCTGATCCTATGTATGCGAAAGTGATAATTTTGGTAAACGTGTGCACCCACGTTTACCAACTCTTGAACTCTTTGTCGTAATAGGTGTGCATGAGGAAGATTGGGGAACATCAAGAGGAGCATGTGAATGTTCCTCCCCAAAGGTATGACCAATATGATCATCTCCAGAATCATGTGGTTAATCAACTGATTGATTTTTCATTATCCTTCAAATCAGAAAAACAAACATTAGTTCACAAATATTCAAATTTAAATATTTTAATACTACTGTAATCAAAAAATAAAATTTTTACTAAGATACGTAATAATAAACATGGTTAATATGGTAAACATGTTAAACAATGGTAAATATGGTAAAGATGGTAAAGATCGTAAACATGGTAAACCTGGTAAACATGGTAAAGTAATTTTCACTGACCAAAAATAATAGATATATAATTTATGTAATGGTAAACATGATAAAGTAATCTAAACAAACTTAGAAAAACAAAATCTTGTACTTATTTTGTTTTAATACATGTTTTAATAAAGAAAAAACATACAATATCAAAAAATTTATGAAAAAAATAAATGTAAACAAGAAATAAAAAAATATTACCAGTAATTTTAGGAATGTAAAAATGGATTGTTTTCCCAAATTCTTTCATTGTGATCCTTCCTTATGGAAGAAATCATGTCTTCAACATGCTCATCATTATGTTTTGTTAATCTTTCCATGAAAGTAGGGATCTCACATAAATCGACATCTTCATCAAGTTCATCCTCACCAGCATATTGTGTTTTCCCTTGTAAAACAACAACCCACTGCATATCTGATTGATTTACTACATAGAAAATTTGTTTCTCAAGTGTTTCCATTAAAAAAGAATTATATGTGTCTTCTAATATTTTCAAATTAACAAGTGTCATTCCAAATTTATCATGTCTGACATTGTTGTTACCGATAAACCATTTACAGATAAAACATGAACATTAATTTAAAGTAATCAACCTCCCATATGTATTCAATCACTCCATAATATGAACTTGATACAGAAATTGGGTTTTTGTCCTTAGCACTCGAAAAATTCATTACTTTTTCAAACACCAATACACCACTATTCTAAACTGCACTTCTGTTGTCCTAATATTTCATATGAAATGTTTAGCCATTAATGTCATAACCGGACCATGTTATCACATTTAAATATGGACCACCCACTATCCATTTTAATGTCTCTGATATATCTGATCTACCATGCAAAGTCTTTTCAAACCATGACAAAATCTTTTGTTGTACTCATTCAAAATCCACATTTCTTTCTTCTTTGGATGACATTATTTCAACTCATTAATATGAAATGTGATATATGGTTAAGCATCAGCTATGTTATTCAAGATTTATGATTCTAACTTCTTCATCTGTTCAGCTGACAACGATTTTACTTTCAAGCCACGAATCCCCTTTCCCTCATTATTAACTCGTTCATAGCAAGATGAAGGAAAACCTATGTTCTCTACCGCAGCCATGTAGCTCGTACCAAACTCAGAAACATCCTTAGAAATATGCTTTTCAATAATGGAGGCTTCAAGTCGAGATGGATTCTTAACATACTCCTTTAATATTTTCATATAACTTTCAAACGGATACATCCAACGAAGATATAAAGGTCCAAAAATCTTTATTTCTCGAACTAGATGAATCATTAAATGCACCATTATTTCAAAAAAAGTTTGAGGAAAATACATTTCCAATTAATAAAGTATAAAAATTGCATCCTTTTCCAAAATACTCAAAGAATTCACATCAATATCATTATTACAAATTGAATTGAATAAATAACAGAAATTCATTATATTCTTTCTGACACGGATGGGCAATATTCCACGTAATGCAACTGGTAGAAGCTATTTCATCATGACGTGACAATCGTGATATTTAATACCTATCAACTTCAAGTACTTCAATCGGAGAATATTTTTTACATTTGAAGAATAACCTTGAGGCACTTTGATATCATTAATACACTGAAAAAAGATTATTTTATCCCTCTTTGATAATGTATGAAAATCTGGGGGAAGAAATGTTTTTCTTCCATTAAGAGTGGGAGCTAACTCCAAATGTATTCCCATTGATAGTAAGTCTAATCTTGCATTTAACCCATATTTTGTCTTTCCTTTAATATCTAACTATTTTCCAATCAAACAATCATAGATATTCTTCTCCACATGCATGAAATCAATATTATGTTTAACTTCATCATATCTCCATTATGGTAGTTCAAAAAATATAAACCTTTTCTTCTAAATATGTCTATCATTAATAGATTTTTGTGTCTTTCCCAATGTCTCATCAAGGTTTTTCACCCTCTCAAAATACAGATCAGGGGATAATGGTCTTGGATCATATCAAATACTTTTGAGCCATTGAATTTCTTTTTTATTCTTTTATAAGAGTGATCGATATCCAAAAACATTTGATGAACTATGTACACTGTTTTCCTCCCATGATGCAATTGACAATATGATGTCTGTTGTTCGCAAATTGGACATGCTTTATGCCCTTTAACACTGTATCCAGACAAATTTCCATATTATAGGAAGTCATTTAGAGTGAACAAAAGAACTGCATGCAGTTGATTGTATTCCATTTTATAAGAATCATACACCCTAATACCATCCACCAATAAAATTTTCAAATCATCAATCAACAGTGACAAGTAAACATCAATATCATTTTCGGGTTGCTTCGGACCAGAGATAATTATACTCAACATGACATATTTGTGCTTCATACAAACTTCATGAGGGAGGTTGTAAATTACCAATAAAACAGTCCATGAACTATGTGTGCTACTGAGGGTTTGTTATGGATTCATTCCATCTGTGCACAACCCTAGTATGATACTTCTAATTTCATTTCAAAATGTAGAATACTGCTCATCAATTTTTTCCATTGTGGACAATTAGCTGGATGACATATTTTTCCATCACATAACCGCTCATCATCATGCCATATTAACCTTTTTTCATCATGTGAATTAGAAAATAAATGTTTGAAACGATGAATTATAAGAAGATACCAAAATACATTAGAAGGGATCTTTGTAATCACTAAATTAGCCTGTGATTTTTCTTTCACCTTATACCATGATGTCCCACATTTAGATCAATATGACAAAAAAATTAATTCCTTTATATATATCATATAGTCATTCAGACAGGTATGTATTTTCTGGTATCCCAATCCCATCGAGCATAATATTTTTTTGGCCTTATAATGTGAATCTGGAAGATCATTATATTTTGGAAGAATGTATTTCATCAATTGTAGCAGCTCTGTAAAACTTATGTAACTCCATCCATGTTTCTCCTTCAGGTTAATCAATCCTAACACCGTCGAAAAAATCGTAAAATATTTAAAACCAGGATCTAATGGGTTTTCAGCATCACCATGTAGACACGCAACTGTCGGTTCTATCTCCAATTGTTCTGCTGTAATATCACGAATCATTTCTTCAATTCCATCAGAGTTACCATCTTGCGAATCATCATAATCAGTGAAATTCCATCCAGTTTCACCATGCCAAATCCAAGGTCTATAACTCGGTTTAAATCCATGACAAATCAGATGATCTTTTATCTCTCTACTTTTTAACTTCTTCATATTCAAACATTTCAGGCATGGACAGAAAAAAAATGTCACTACTTGGAACATTTCATTTAGAAAATTCCAAAAAGGGATCAACACCTTCCTCATATTCATTTCTAATTGGTTGTCTCATAATCTAACATCGACTCATTATTACCTATAACAAATATCAAAATTATACATCTTTTTAAGATAAGACAGATATATGTTTATATGAAAAAAATCATAATTTGAAAGTAAAACAATTTTGAAATATAAAACAAATCTATGCGTATTTAAAAAAAATATTATTGAATATGATTTTAAAAAGAAAATATAGTTAGATATAACAGTTTTAAATTCCATGGAATCAAAGAAAACCATGGGTCCTCCAACGGTTGATAAAAAATTTGATAAAATAGAGTAAACCTGATAATCAAATCAAATTTAAAATAAAAACTCGGATAGAGAAAATCACAATGTAAATCTGATCATCACAGCACAATGGGGTCAGGATAACTATGCATATTTGAAAACCATGACACGGTCTCCCCCATAACCCATAATTTTTTAATAGTCGATGACTCGTCAAAATATATATAACCAAATAGAATTATATTACGACACTAATATCCCTGAAACAATACAATCATCATTTTATAATCTCACAAACCACGATGCAATAGTCAATCCCAACTGACACTTATCCCCCCAACCCCTTGGACATCCCCACCAACCACCGGACACCACCCCCACCCCCTTGGACAGCCCCCTACCCCCTGGACAGCACTCCCAACCCCTTGGACACCCCTTGGACACCACCACCCCCTTGGACAGCCCCCACCCCCTGGACACCACCCCCACCCCCTGGACACCCCCAGGACACCACCACACCCTTGGACAACCCCCCCCCCCCCCCCCCACCCCTCTAGACACCACCCCCACCCCCTGGATAGCCCCCCTGGACATCCCCACCCCTCCTGGACCCCCAACCCTCTTGGACGCCACCACCCACCCCTACCCCCTTGGACACCCCCTGGACACCCCCAACCCTCTGGACAGCCCCCCCGGACAACCCCCAAATCCTCTGGACAGGCCCTCACCCCCTTAGACAGCCCCGACCCCCTTGGACCCCCCCCCCCCACACTCGTGGACTACACCCCCCCCCCCCACACCCACCTCCAGGGACACCCTGGACACCACCAACCCTCTAGACAGCCCCCTGAACCCTCTCAACACAACCCCCACCCCCTTGGACACCCACTGGACACCACCACCCCCTTGGACACCCCCTAGACACCTCCACCCCCTTGGAGAGCCCCCCACCCCTCTGGACATCCCCCCACCCCCTGGACAACCCCCACCCTTCTAGACAGCACCCCACACCCCCTTGGATACCACCACCGCCTACCCCCTTGGACACCCCTTGGACCCCCCAACCCTCTAGACATCCCCACCCCCGGAAGCCCCCCAAACCCTCTAGACAGGCCCCCAACCCCTTGGATAGCCCCCCCACCCACCCTCCCATCTGCTTGGACAACCCCCACCCCATTCGACACCCCACCCCTCTAAACAGCACCCCCACACCCTTGGACACCCCCATCCCTACTAGACACCACCCACCCCTACCCCTGGACACCCCTAACCCTCTGGACATCCCCCACCCCCCAGACAACCCCACAAACCCTCTGGACAGCCCCCACCCCCTTGGAAAGGCCCCCACCCCCTTCGACACCCCCACCCCTTAGACCCCCCCCCCCCCCACACACACAAACATACACACCTAGACTGCCCCCCCCCACCTCCATAGACACCCTGGGTAGCCCCCAACCCTTTGGACAACCCCCCAGAACTATGGGACTTTAACCTCAAGCTTCTAGTTTTGGAATATCTATGGATTTTAACCTCAAGCTACTAGTTTTGGTATCATGCCATTATTCAAAATGAGAACCATGAACTGTATCTCCCACTAGTCTAAAATTCCTTATTGTTCAATGAATCAGATTTTAATATCATATGAAGACTTATAATTTTCCATGGAAATAAGTGACGTAAATAGTTTATAGAACAACAAAAAGTGATACCCAAAATATAAACAACCAAGGATCCAAAACAAATATTCCACCATGAAAAACCAAATATACTTATAAAATAAATCACACTGGTACACGGAATGGGTGTATCACAATGGTTTAGATATAAATTGCAGTAATATAGATGAATGAGATCATTAGTTCTCAATGACAAAAAATATTACCATAAATGTAGGGCATCCACGAAACAAAAACAAATGAAATAGTAGTAGGTGAGCCTTACTTGAATATTACGAGTCGATCTAATAGATCTAGTGATAATAAATAAGATTATCATGGATAAACAAGGTAAGAGGGTTCGAAATCAAAAAATATTACCTAGTTTAAACAAAAAAATCACAAAACTTAAATATAGACTATCCAAAAAAACGAACGAAATAAAGTCATGGGAGGCTTACATGAGTTTTGCGAGTGGAGATGATAGATCTGAGGAGATTAAAGATGATAAACGATGATGGAAAAAAGATTTTAACGAAACGATATCAAAGAGTCGATTCTAGGTTTTCTGCGTAAGAGAGACAAGTTGTAGGTCTGTCGATAGAAAAATTAGAAATGATAATCCACGGGGGGTGATAAATTTTTTAAATGTTTTATAACGTCGGTTATAAAATAACCGACGTTATAAACAATTTTTAATTACATTTATAACATCAGTTATTATAAAAACTGACACTATAAATGTATCTGATACAACATTTTTTTACATCAGTTATTTTATTACCGACGTAAAAAAGCCACGTGTTGGATTTTTACGTCGGTTATTCTATAACCGACTTAAAAAACACATCAGAAACCACAGTTTTTACGTCAGTTATTTTATAACCGATGTAAAAACTGATGTTTGTTGGTTTTTAGGTCAGTTATAATATAACAGACGTAAAAAATTATACGGGTTGTGTTTTTTACAGCTGTTATCAAATAACCAATGTCAAAAAGGCCTCATATTCTGCCTTTTTTACGTCGGTTATTTTATAAATGACGTAAAAAATTCGTTAGATACCTCATTTTTTATGTCGGTTATTAAATAAATGACGTAAAAAATTTACTCTCAATATTTTTTATGTTGGTTATAAAATAACTGACATAAAAAACCACATATCACCGATTTTCATGTTGGTTATATATATCTGACCTAAAAAACGGTGACGTTAAAAACATTTTCTGCACTACTGTGGGAGGGTCCAATTGAAAACCTACATGGACAATGAACAATAATTCTTCATTTTCTCCTTCAAGGCATGTCATTAAATCATTATTATGGTCAAAATAGATTTAAAAATATTTATTATATCTTATTTAATGATTCTGGAATTATCTTTTTTACATGATACTCAATAATATAACAAATCTAGTTTGTTCGGATCAAAAAACCGTCGTAAAAATCGAAACGATTATCACTAAATGACATATATGATGATTAACCCTAAAACCATGCATCCAAAAGATATGTAAAACCATTTACACATGTTTATTTTAATTAATAATATACAAATTTAATACTTGTTAATTATATCCATTCCAAATGAACATTCACAAATATAATCAAGTGAACTGATCATGAATATCAAGGAACAAACAATCTAGAATGTCAGAATTCAATATTATAACTTATTAAAAGGCCAAAAATGAACTTAATTAAATTATAATAATTTATAAAAATGTATAATATGTTTTTAATTAAAATATTAAAGTGTCTAATTTAATATTCCTGGAACCTTAAGGTCAAGTGGAGAACACATTTTTACATAAGTTAAGGGTTTTATCAACTCACATTCATTTCCATGAGATATGCCTTACTCACCACTAATTCTTGTTGGTGGTGTACGTATAATTCAAATATATGAATCATATCATGAATATATTTATTTTCATGGTATTCTATGTATTATTTATTATTATTAATTTTTGGGGTGTATGATTCGATTGATTACAAAGTGGTAAGGGTTTCCACCCAAACCTTCATTTTTTCCTTCGGGTTATTTCTTTACTATCCTTACCCAAATGTAAGGCATATTAATTTTTGAGTACATATTCAATATTATTTTTTTATGTTTTAAAATCATTTATTCATATCATTTATTCTTTATTTTATGGGTATTTTATGTTTTAAAATAGTTCCCTTTTTAATTATTTCTGATAAACAGTCATGATTTAAGGGAACTTTTCGAATTCTTACGCCTTTTCAAGTGAAGTATATAATCTATTTTAAGCGAGATTTATTTTTATAAAATCAAAAAATTTATCATGAAAAAATACAATGGTTAATTATAGGTTTTATTAAAATAAACATTCCATTCCTATTTAAAATATCATTAATATTTTTCTTTAACCGCACTAAAATGTTTTATTTATAAAGATTAATTAAAAAAAAAAATTTACCTTATTTCACATCAGTGGCACAACATTTTTTCCCACAATTATAATTTCAATATCATTCTATTTTCCTTGATGGGATAATCATGTTTACAATAATATTTTTTGGAAAAAAATGGTTTTCTAAAAGAACTATTCTTTCTAAAATAAAAGGGATTTTTCTTGTCTCACTTTTAAATATACGAGATTTATAACTTGTTCACCACTTATTCCTTGCATACGGTGGATGTAATTCCATTTGATATATCAAATCACTAGTCTAATTATTTTTATGATATTATATGGAATTACGAATTACATGATTCTATGTTGTATGAGACACTTTGGTATGTTTAATGAACATTTTCCTCAAGGGTTTATATATTATTTAATTAGAGTATTTTCATCTATGATTATGATTAAAATTTTTTAAAGTGATATGGAACACATTAATCTAAATATATATGTTATTAGACATAATAGGAACACATTTGACTTAGTAAGTGACTGGTGGGGCCTTCTATAGCCCCTCTATGAATCGATAGTTCTCATGAGACAAACAAAACTAGGTTTCAGCTAAGACCTTACCAAAGTATTTTCAAAAGTCTTAGATGAGGCCTCGATGAATGTTTTAGGAAGTCCTTATTATTAATTATTTCATTATAAAATTAATAATAGGTAAAAAATTTTATTATTAGACTATTTTAATATCCATGGTGAAGTTTCAAGGGATCATTTATATGGTATTATTCATTTTGTTTTTATTCCTTCGATATTGTGCTCAAGATTATGTTTTAGTGGAATGAGTTATTCACAATGGATTTTTTTTTTATTTTTTTATTAATAATGTAGTACCCTTTTCAAAGAACATAGAAAAATTATTATTATTTGAAAAAATAGTTACATGAGTCTGAATGATAAAATCATTTTACAATCGTTATGATAAAAAGAGAGTAAATCAACATGAAAGTTAACCAACCATGTTATATGAAGGATAAATACATTACTATCAAAACTATCTACAACCTTGTTCTCTTCATTAATTATATGAGTGACAATATAGAGTATTTCTAGAAGAGAAATGAGATAGTTCATCTGACATGTAGTAAGCGACTAGGCAAGATAGACCACTCTATTCCAAATAGATTGGACAATAGTGGTCATATAAATTTCAATCAAAATGTTGTTTCAACCCTATTTCTCAGCAATGAATAATATAGGGATCACACTCATCATTTCTGATTTCAGATATGAGGGAATTTCACAGCTTTTGAAGAATCGTCCATGACACTGCCAAGGGTGGTTTATTAAAATAGAACCTTTACCCGAGGGTCCTAGACTTCCTTTAGAAGCGCAATCAACATTCATTTTAATCCCACTTAGGAGAGAGGAATTCCAAAAAACATAAAAAGATTATCTAGGTTTATGATATATACAATCAATCTAAAGATATTGGAAGATCCCAAAGTCTTTAATAGATTTTTCACAAATATCCTTCGGAATTGAGGTAGGTTCCTGAATGGCAATGAGAATGCGTGTCCAACCTACATTTATAATGGATGAGAAATTATTATGTAGAAGAGAATTTCCATCTTACCAAATCACATGGAGTAGCTTAGAAACCTCAATTAAGACAAAAATATTGATTTTTAGAGGGGTTTTTATATCCACACAATAGTTTAGTTGTGATCTCATTAAATCAAGAAGTAACTATCTACAATAAAAAAGGTCACAAATATAGTTTCAAAGAGATGAAGCTGTAGCACATAACAGAAAAAATTGTTATTATCTTCTGTATATTTGTTACAAATATGAAACTTAGAGAAATGGGGAATCCCAAATGATTTAGTACAAATCATAGTGGGGAATCTATTATGAGAAATATTCCAAACAACAACAAGCCTCGAGGGATTAATCCATGATTTGTCAAAAAAAATGACCAATGGAAATTATTATTAGAATTTTGAATGTTGTGTTTTTAAAATGTTTGGAGTTTAGGATGCCAATATGAGTATGTTCGAAAATTAGGAAATCTTCAGAATTGTAATAGTGATAATAGTCAATAACATGAATAATGTTATTAGGTAGATAGAAATTATGAGAATTCAAAAAAATCCCTGACAGTGTAGTTGGTGAGCTCTTATAGAATATTTGGAGGCATCACATAGATTAATGGAAAACCGGTCCAGTTGTCTGACTATAAGTTCATCGAAGATTCAGTACTAAACATCCATATGGAGTTATTAATGATGTTGGTAAAGGATTTCATAATTGAAAGCCAATTATAAGAGCTAATATAATTCATATTTTCTTTCTTTAACAGGTCAATGAATCTTTTTTTGAGAAAAGTAATAGAATAAGAGTTATTATGAAGTAGATTCCAAGTGTGTCTTTCTTGTAACGAATCATTAAAGAGGTTAAGTTTTTTAATGCCTAGAATTCCATTATCTAATAGTTTAAAACAATTAATACAAGTAATGGTCACAAGATTCCTTTTGAGAGTGCTTCTGGTCTAATTTTGTATCATATAAACATTTATTTTCATGAAGAGAACAGTAGGCCAATTGTAAAAGTTAAATGATTAGACCATTTCAGAGAAATAATTGATTTGAAAAGACATATTTTTTTCAGCCATATAGAGGGAATTTCCCTTCTTATAGGTAATATGATTGAGGACATGGTTAATGTTTTTGAAAAAATAAGTTGATTTTTTCATTCCCAAAAATATGGATACACCACGATAAGTAAAAGGGAAGTATCCTTATGTGATAGCTAAATAATTTATAATATTACCATTTATATCAGAAGATTGTTTTTCAGAAGATAAAAAAAGATTTTTTCTGATAATGGTTTGACCAGTGATATCTTCATAAAGAGACATGGAATATTTGAGACTTTTAATATTCCATTTATCACCTTATATAAACAGGACGATTTCATCAGCAAATAAATGATGTGTGAGAACATCAAAGCTTTTATAAGCCTAAATAGGTTTAGGATTGTTCTAATCAACAAGGCGAGTAAGAAATATACTAAAATAATATTTCTCAATTGCAAAAATTATGGAAGATAAGGGGCCACCTTTTCAAAATACATTGGTCAATTTAATGTTACCCTAAGGTGAACCTTTGACATGCATGGATATGTAATCTGATTTGAATAATGTTTTTAATCTACTGTTAAAAGATTAATTAAAAAAATCCCTAAAGAACATTATAAATAATACTCTAATCAATGATATCATAGGATTTCTTGATATCAAGTTTAATAGCAATATTTCCTCCCCTTGCGCCATTGATTAGGGTGTTAGTACATTCATAGGAATGATAGATGCAATCTAATATTTACCTACCATTGATAGAGTCAAATCGATTCCATGAGACAATTTTATTTTTTATAGCAGTAATTCTATTAGAAAGAAATTTCGTGAAGAATTTTTAAAGAGTGTTAATAAGTTAAATAGTTCTAAAGAGATGAATCCTATAATCATTGTCCACTTTAGGAATTAAATTAAGGAAATGTTCATTAAACCCATTCGTAAGCACACTATTGTAAAAAATGATTTGACAAGTTTGAAAACATTAAATTGAATAACCTTTCTGAAATTTTGGTAAAACCAATAATAAATCCATTGGGGCTTAGAGAACTATCAAGATTGAGGATAAAATTAGTCTCTTTGAAATCACAATTAAGAGGGATTCTTAAAAGATAAGAATTATCTTCCCTATTCACTATATACATAATGACACTGAGAAAAAAGTCATTGTTCACATTTGGTCCACTAAAAATATGTTCCTAATAAGAGAAAATGTGAATAGTGATTCCATATTTAGAATCAACGAGGGAGTCCCCATATCTATGAAAGGTGAGATTTATACAAACATTCCTTTATAATTGGAGATATTTGTAGAACTTATTATTTCTATCACCATTTAAGAGCGATTTAGTTTTGAAAATTTTCCTAAAAATGTTTTCTTTAAGGATGATTAATGAATTTTGTTTTATAGGAGTGTAAATTTCATTCTGAGGATCTGTAGTGAAATAATATCAAGTAGTGTTGTTTTGAAGTTTGATATGTTTATTCTCAAGAAAAGAGATGTTATTGTCAATTTTTTTTAGATTTGGAACTATACCAAACCTTAAGACACTTTTTATGATGTGTTTTCATGGTGATACAAGAAAAATAATCATTGTAATGTTTCATAGATGCCCAAATATTTTTATGATGTTATAACACTCGGGTTCAGTGGTCCATGGATTATTAAATTTTAAAGGAAGAATGGGTTTGAGTCATTTGATAAAATGACCGACAAGGATGGGATGATGATCAATATTAATCTTAACAAGGGTAATGATAGGGATATTGTCCCATTTATCTAGAGTAGACTCCTTCATGAAACATATATCCAATTTAATAGAAACTAACATATTGTAGTGTTTTATATACCAAGTGAACTTGGCACCAGTAAGGTTGATTTATAGAAGATTATTGTCCTCAATAGAGGATTTAAATTATCTCGAGGATATAGAAGAGTGGTATGTCCCAATTTTATCTTTGGAGGTTAGAATTGAATTTAAATCACTAATCACAATCTAGGGATCATGAATTTAATGTAATTCATTGGAATATTTTTCATATTGAATATGGATGTAAAAACATTCCAATATTTTAAATATTTTCACTTTCAAAACCGGATTTCTCTAATGCTTCAATTGGATTATTTTTAAGTTATTTTTACCACTTATGTAATTTTAATTTTGAAAAATGGATTTTATATTTTTAATGAGAAGGGGAAATGTTTTTGAATAGGACCCTATTATTTTTTCTCGATATGATCGGTAGCATTGGAATTAATTGTTTCCATAGTAAAGGGTATAGTACGCAATTTAGGTAAAAAATAAAGACATAAACACTATAAAATGACCCTAACACATTTATAGATTTTATTGGATTAATTAAATTCTAAAAATAAGACCTGAGGTTATAAAATAAATTATTTAATGGACACTTTTCATGAAAATGGATAAGATATTATTAAAATAAAATAGTGTAACAAAATGTCACCCTCTTACTTTAAATAATTATAATATTTTTAATATGTTGTTTAATAGATGATATGATTAACTTTAAATTGTATAATAAAATATAAATGGGCTATCTATATCTTGTAATCTATTTTTTAATTTTTTTGGGGAAATAAATATCACAAATAATTACACAATGGTGATGTTTTAATTGACCTCTTAATAAAAAAAATTAAGGCATGTTAATAAAATTAAAATAAATATTATTTGAATTAATTAAGTTGATATATGAATTTGGAAGATTAATATGAAATACTATTGGTGTATTAAATTATTATTTTCAGTTGTCATGATGTTTTTTATTTTCATAAAGTTGAAGTAATGAATAGTATCAAAACTGACAGTAATGATGTTTTTTGAAAATGATATATTATTAAATTATTTTAAAAATTAAAAATATTTAAAAATATAAAAATTATTTCTATAAAGTCTAAAATTTTATATATTTATCATTTATGAAAAATTTAAAACATATATGTACAAATTAAAATATTTACTATTAAAAAAATTTATTACTATTATTAAAATTAATATATCATAACTAATAGTTCATCAAAATGATAAGGTTTAATATAATAACCAAACTTGTCAAGAATATATTGGTGGATGAAATTAAAATCTTATTATATCATATCCTCAAATCCATTTCCATTTGGTGTTATTTGTTTTGATAAGAAAATTATTATAATAAAAGTTTTTTAGAAATTACAAAATCCCCCACTCATCCATTATAAAAGGACACCTCCTCCCTCATCTCATTTCACCACATTGATTCTTATATTCCTAACAAACCTAATACCAATATCCTCAAAAATTCTCTCACATCATCCTAGATTACTTCCTTTTAGTAGAAAGATAACCAAGGAAGTCTTTTGGTGAAAACAAAAAGTAAAGACCTATATATGAAATAATGTTCATCAACGATTGTTTTTGTTTTATTTATTATCTAAACCCATAAAATTATTTTTATATCAAGTGTATATAATTACCCCAGTACTGATAATATACTTATTTGTTGTTATCATAAGTTTATGACATATAACTTCACAAACATCCATCAAATGGGAAATAAAATCATCGTTTTTTTGTACAACAGACTCCCATCTATCAAACCAATGTCATTCATTATTCCATTACCACCGTTAAAGGTTAGGAATAATTATGGATTTATAGTTTAAATTTTATATATATTATGTTAATAATATAATTATTAATATTTTATATTTATATCACACATACAATAATGCTTTTCATTTTACATTAATATGACAACTTTGTGCGTGTGCACAGTAGAATATCGTATCTTTAAGCGATGTGATTCATTCATGATTGACATGAAATGTATTAAGGATGGTATTAAATAAATTGATGTGATATATATGATAGAAAAATTAGTCCAAAATGATATTATATTATATAATTTTCTTTCATTAATGTGATAAGAAAATGAAAATGACATTCAAGAATATGTATGACCTACCATCTCTATGAGTAATGTTTTTTACTTACTAACACTGAATTATATAAATCACCAAAAATACATATATAATGAGTATATCTGATATTTCAATAATATTAATATTTTTTAAAATTATTAAGTCATGATCTATGTAATATTAACAAGAATAAAAAAGTCAAATAATGTACGAAAAACAATGATGTTATTACTCAGAACATAAATTTAACATGGAATTGATAATACAAATGTAATATAAAGTCATAAGTAAATACTATATAGTATTAAATATATTAATATGGATCTTTGGTATATATATTTTAAACATATATTTATTATAGATGTGTTTTTGAATGTGTATAAAGGAAATGAAAACATAAGGTAATAGAATTATTAACACAATTTCCATTAATTTGGTTAAATGGTTATTTCCATGATTATTTCATTTAACAGTAATGCATAACATATAATTTTATTATATTTTTTATTATTTCAACTTATTTTATCTGGATTTTCAGAAAATAATCTTAATTTATTAATTCAATTAATGCTCACATCAATGATATGATGTATGTATGTGGGTATCTAGTCTTACTTTTATTTTTTTGAGACTTATGATATACTAAAAAATAAATTATTTTGTTTCATGTATATAATAACCATGAATTTAATTTACTTTATTTATACTATAATTTAGGGGCTTTTAAATATCCATTTTTGATCTCTCTTTCAAAAGGTTTACGGTTCAAAAGATACCCAATCGGTAAGGTAATATTATCTTAATTTTCCTTTTGTGAGACAC
Source organism: Viscum album (assembly GCA_963277665.1). Lineage (NCBI taxonomy): Eukaryota > Viridiplantae > Streptophyta > Magnoliopsida > Santalales > Viscaceae > Viscum > Viscum album. The sequence goes on from OY728147.1 coordinate 271,497,098, forward strand.
AATTTATGCTATAAACATATTTTCTTTTACATGATTTGTATACAAACCTTTTAAATTATGTATCATGAAAATTGTTATTTTGGTTATATTATAAGATTCAATTAATGTTATTATCCCTTTGGTCCGAATTTTTTTAAATCAGAAACCTTCTATTTTAATAATATTTTTAGAAGTTTTTTTTAATTATTTTGAAGAAAAAGAATTTTAAAGTTAGTTTAAATGATCTTAAAATGTTTTTCTATATTTTCTCATGGTAATTTTCTAAGAAAAATATTTCATAAATGTTTTATATTTCAAAAATCAATTTTTAAAATGGAATTTATATTATTCTTAAGAATTATTTCAAGTGATATTTTAAAACCATTTTCCTACTAATATAACATTTTTTCATGTTACTAATGTTTTACTTGTGATATGATCCATGGATACCATTTTTAAATTTTTTTTGTTTATATTAGAATTACGTTTCCATGGGTTATGAAATGATAAAAAGTTTATGAAACCCATTTACTTTCAGGGGTTATATTATGATGAATGATTTATGTTCTTATAGAACAAATATTTATAGTTTTCATTATGTGATGGGTGGGACCTATATCTTCCACTAATGCATTGGGTAATGAACTGTATCTCATGAGATTACTTTGGGAAAAAAGTTAGTGTGTCAGATCTGCTATGGTGAAAAAGTTAATGTACTAGATTTGTTATTTGAAATAAGTCATCGTGCATGATCAGTTTTTTAAAACATGTTTATGTACATTATTTTTATGGGAAATAGGTCAATTTAATGATATGTTTTCTACAATTAGTGATAAGGCATGATCTAACTATCTTGGTAGATAAACTCAATATATGAAATGGTTTTAAATAGTAATGATAATGAAAAAAAATATAATATGAGCAAATGATTATTGTTTGATTTGTGATTAATTTTCATTCATATGACTAATTTTATATGAACTTCCAATATTTATTCCATGAATCATAATTATTTTCTTTTCTATGAAGGGTATGGTTTTCAAATGTTATGTTTATGTTCCCATAAAACAGTTTCCATTTTATACTTATGTTTCTATTATGTTTATCCATATTGATAATATATTCTTATCCTTTTTTATTTTACCTTTCTCCATGACATGAATAGTGGCCTTATGTAGGGTTACAAAATAGAAATATCATTATTAGAAACATCGAAGATCTTTCACTAAACTAGAAGTTTCTATTCAATGAATCCAACTGAACTAAACTATTACGGTCCCTATGAATGTGTTTTTGTAATGCAATGAATATTAATTTTAAAAGATGTAATGTAAATTTATGAAAATCCATAGTCATAATATCCTTGGACCTCCCTTTACCTAAATTTACTGAACTTTTTTTCCACATAACATCCTTGAGTTAAACCACCTTTTTCAAGAATCATTACATTAAACTATATTCAAATCATTGGTTTGGAAACCAGGACCTTTAACTTTGTGTAAATCATCATAGGACCGTTTTTAGGTTCATGAACTTCATTGAACCTATTTAATTTATGTTTCTAAATCCCTGCAAACACATGAGTCCCCATGAAGTATTCATATGTGTTCAATTCTATACAACCTTAAACAAGAATTAGTCATCGTCTGATCATTAGGACATCAATCAATTTTTAGTTTACCCCATGTGAAAATGATGATCATCTAGTTCACTTCATCACCTAGGAATAAAAAACTAATTCCCCGTATTTTTACTACTTCCTCCCCCGAAGGGGCTTCTACTTTTTTTGTCTCCTACCTTGCCAATTCATGAACTGTGTTTTTCCTAATTCCCAGTTTCATGAGATTTTTACTAATTCCAATATGTCGTATACTAGGCAAAAGAACATATCTTTTCTCTATAGATATATTTTTTTTGTTCTCTTTTCCGTATGGAGGACCTATGACAATGTGATACTTAGTATAGGTGTTCCATGAATAATTACTATAAATCATGTTCAAACATGTGTGGTATCAAATCCCCTTATCCCTTTCTATACATCAGGTTAATAGTCATTACCTTACCCCATGACATCTCATTCCCAAATCTATTACCTTTAACTAAGTCTTTTAGACCAAATATTTATATGGACACCAGAACATGTGCCCTTAAATATATACATCTCTAATCTGATGGGCATGGACTTAATCCACCAACTAAAAGTGGTGCATATGTCTTTCAGGTTGAAAACACATAGGAGAAGAAAAAGAAAATGTCATAAATCCACCATCTAGTTCAACCTCATGACTTGGAAAAAATTGAGGGTGAAAATATAATAGGTGAAGAGATAGTGGGACTCATTAAAGATCCCAAAAAAACATGTGTGGATTTGATAAAACCACTTGTTTAGGAAAACTTCAGTGACCAAACTTAAAATACTCCATTAATTCTAATCATTTAACTCATCCTGAGCATAAGACCCAAAACTATGTTACATACATCTAAACCACCTGATGTTAGACTATAAAGAACCTTGGTCAAATCAATTTGAAATAAAACAATGATAATCATATTTCCTTCCCATATTATAGTAAATTATGTGTTAAACATTCTCACCACAAGAAGGTACTCTATATAACCTCTATCCACATTGCATGATGTAAAACTATGAAGTATCTCAGGACCTCGGTTGAGGTGACCTTTTCTCCCTTTGGTGCTGGTAATCTACTACACCACTTGAGTTCTATAACAGACAGTTAATATCCAATACAATGTTTCCATTAGGTTTATGGTTGACATATTTCTTAAACTAATATTATCACCTAATGTACATAGAACCATGGTGGAATAATCCCTATATTGTTTTACTCCATATGGACATCCTCTATGTTCATCCCCACACTTCAAATCTTCCTTTATTTAGATCCCCATCATCTTACACATCCTAAAGAACCCTAGTGTTGATGGTTATTAGCCACATTGGCTCACATAACATTAAAGGTACACACTTTAGTGGACTTATGGAAACATTTGGTAGGTCTTATATTTCATGTTGGGTAAATGGATGACACTAATTAGTTTTTCACCATCATTGATAGTTTTATTAGAAAATAATCATTTTAAATAACATTAGAAGTCATATTCAATCATCTTATCACCCACTTTTTGTTCAATACCCTAGCCATATAAATTCATTCCCTTTATTCATCCCCATTATTCGATTAAAATCCAAAACCCCTTGATTAAATCCAATCATGTACTGAGGAATTTGGTGAGAGGAAGAAGGTTAAGAGAGTCCCACTATCCATCAAAGTATTTCTTTGTCATGAACCCTCCATAGGTCGATGGATCATTCTGACCACACCACCATGGATCCCATATATAAATAATCAGTTCTTTATTTATATATATTTTATCACATTGAGCATGGATCTCATAGGATAAGAGGATTATATTTGATTGTATTACTGTATTTGATTAATATGCAATGAACGAATATAAGCATTTGTGGGAAAATAAAATAAATAAACACAAATTCTTTATTAATAATGTTAATACTTAGGCTAGTTCCACTTCTTATTTTAATAAAAATAGAACTTCTATCAAATTCTCAACCTTAGAAATCGAGCACTCTGGCTTGGATAACCTATTTTGGGTAGCCTCCACAACCCACTTCCACCTAGAAAACACTACAAATTCCTCCCCACTAGCTGGGAGGACTTTATCCTCTCAGATCCAAACTTGACCCTCCACAACCTCGAAGTCAACCTTTAGAGATACCTCCCCTATTCCCATAGCTTAATCCACCATAAGATACACCCATAGTTGGTTGTTTATCTCCATTTTTTAGTTCATGGTGGCTTCATGATTTTGTGCTTCCTCTTCTATTTTGTTGAGTAATCTTTATCTATTGATATTGAATCGGTACCTCTACATTTCTCCTACTTCTAAAAAATATTGATCTCTCTATGTTCCTCATGAACAAACTTTAAGAGATACTATTTTTCTAGTGTGTGGAGAGATAGAGAGGCTATCCACCCCTTCTTTTCCCAGGTTAAGAAAACAATGGATGAGGGACACCATCTTGATCACTAAATCTCTATTAGTATTGTTGGTAATGAACATATTCAAGATAATTAGCACCTTGCACTAAAAAACATGGTTCTATTTGGATACAGTGTACCTAGAGTGTTCCATATCCTTAGGTGTTAAAGGATGGTACTCCGGGAAAGATACAATAACTATGGAAGTTGGTACTCCTCCATGAGCCACTCAGAGGGGATATTATCCATGTCTAGGGGATGCTTATTTTGTCCAGGCTCTTCACTAGTGGATGAACTGCCACTACCATCAAGATCTACCTCTCCCATATCCACATCCACGTCACTAATGAGTTATACTTATAGGATCACAAATAACTATCCATGGAAGGTTGAATCCATGATATTTAGCCTAACATGCTCAACCACACCCAATTTATGAGTAATCAATAGCTCAAGAACACTTTTATACATGGAATTTGTGGTTAGATAGACCTATGGAATCAAATGTGGTTGAAATAAATTCTGAATAAAGGGACTCACAAGGGGCATTGGATTGATGGATTTCCATGCATCGGATATCGAATGGGAATTCCACTACAAAAAGACTTAAATGTTAGCCATATCCTCAATAGAAACCCTAAGGTCCGTAAATACCACATGTCTAAAAGTTATATAATGGAAAATGTTCAACATGTTAAAGTTGAGCACTTATCAAATCACCAAGCGAAGTAAAAAAAAATTTAATTTGGAACCTCACCTTGGGAAGTTATGAAGATATCAATGATCAAAAACCCTTGAAACCTCCTTATCCATCATGGGGAGTTACAGATAGGATTCAAGGGTGAGGACACTCATACATGACCAAGATGGATTGGGAGTCTAAATATTCCACTATAGTCGCCTCTATAGACCCTTATTTATTCAGGTCCTTGAATGCAGAATCTATGGTGGGTTCCCTGATTCCCATTGAAGGGATCTCTCTGACCTTGATAGTGGTCCATAGAATCTATAAATATAGTTTTTATATGCTTAATGACTATAGGTAATATTTGATCAAGAAAAATAAATCTTAAATGCATAGTTGGTGTAAATTACTTCCCCAAAAATGATCTTGGTCAGGTATTATTACACGTGAGTGACCAATCCACTCTCCTGGGAACTTTTTCAGTCATTTTGAGAGATATGGGATTTGAAATCACTAGATATATGCATGTTTGTACTAGGGTTTGATGTATCTTGGGTCAAAAACATGGTAGAGGTATCATCCCCATGCCCTGCATAAAACATTATGTATACTTGAGGAGTGGTAATATCACCCCCTACATGCTAGTGTATGAAGGCCTACATATAGTACAAGAACATGAACTACTCCTAGAATCTCACATGGGTTGTGATCCTCACATGGTTGACATTAAGTAGCTAAGTTTCCCCTCGAGTCAGCGTCATCCATAGTTTTCCAACCATCAGAGACATCTAAAAATTTCCCCATGAATCATAGAGAATAGGGAAGAAGCCATTACTGGCTGGCTAAAAAAGACACCATAGTGTCATTCCTAGGGCCTCCTCGAACAGAATCGATCCCACACTTGATTTATACAATTTCTCTTACAACCTCTTCTGAGGGATCCCCATCCCTCCAAGAGGTGGAGACATATCCAGACCTCTGAACTTCCACTTATTCTCCAGATTGATCCCTAAATGCCTACTGTGTATATGACAACCCTACTTTTATTACAAACTTAAACATGATTTATTACATAAAACTTCACTTGATACAACAAAGAAGATAGAAAGGTTTAGTGTCTTTGGGGTTTAGGATTATTACATAAAAAGGTAAAACATGAAATACAACATCTTTATTGAAAACTTCCTTTACATGACCACTACATTCCCTCGTACTTTGCATTTCATGGGGTAACCTGAGGACATGCATAAGAAAAGGGTGAGCTATAAAGCCCAGTAAGGGAGTACACATGGAATAACATGAGGATTACAATACATGTTAGGCAATAGGCATATCAATAGAGCATAAAATAAACATGAACATAAAGGCATGATAAAGCATGATAATCATAACATGGAAATGTGGCAACAATACTTAACATGGAATTAGCATGATCCAATGCTCATTGCACATAGAGCATGAGTAAATCCTCATTGAACATGAAGCACGAGTAAACACTCATTGAACTTGAATTATCATGAGTCAACAATCATTTCACATGACGTATCATGATAATATACTTTAACCAATGCATTGAAGCGCTATAAGGGCACACCCTTCTTAAACATTTCATTTCATGCATAAGTCTGCCAAATGGATCATAAAACATGGATTTATAAAACATAATCATTTCTTCCATGATAAAAGAATGACGAATTCATACATGAAACTTTATAATCAATAAGTAAATGTGCATAAAGGTTAATACCCTTGATGGAGAAATGGGCATGGTATTCACAACACAATGACATTGTCTTAGAAAATCGATGCGATTTCGGCAGCGTAACGACGTGACATAAGAATTCATAAAAATGGTTGATGAGAGAGAAAGGGGTTCTTCATCATATTTACATGTAAGGGACATTAAGGATGTCATATAGATACATGTCCCAACAATTTTAATGGAATTTAGATTCATGATACAAAAGTATCGCTTGAATGTAAAAGAGGAGAGAGAAGTTCCTTTCAGAATTTCGGCATAGTAACGGGTGTACATGGGAGGCATTTAATGAGAGAGAAAGGGGTCTCCCATCATTCAAAAATAAATAGGGAAGTATGAGTGAGGTTAGAAATCATACCCCAACATTCATAATTGAAATTAAAAGGGAAAAATAACCTAATGAAAATTGGACAAAAATGAGAAAGGAAGAAAAAACCCTTACTTGGAAGTGTGCTTCCAAAGGCTTGAGAGAGGCTTGAGAGAGGCTTCTTGGGAGCTTGGGGCACCTTGGGAGGATTATAGAGAGAGTAGGGAATAATATGGATGAACTCCAAAGGATTTGAGTGAGGAGGAAGTGGGAGCTTGGGTGGGTTTATATAGGAAAGGTGAGGGAATTCTTTATTATTTAGGTTTGGGACCCCTTATATTAAATTAATCCAAACCACAAACCATACCATGTTTTTTGCCCATGGTTTTTGGCAAAGGGATGAGTAAAATAATATTTTATAAGGCCAAGGTCCGAACTTCTTAAAATATTAGGGTTTCTTATGTGGAGGTGAGTCACACTCCCATGGAAATTAATTTAAAAAGACAAGGTGTTTAATAAGTCTTGAGGGGTCCATTAATGCTTTGAAAAGTAAGTCAAACAAACCCAAAGTCACATTATTTCAATGGTAAAACATATATTGGCCGAACATACAGATTATAGTATTTTATTACATCACTATTGGGTCATTATAATGTCATAAAACAAATCATATATTTAAATGATATTTAATTTTTACCCAAAAATTTGACTGTCTCAGAAAATTTGGAAAAATTCACCGTTGGATAATTTCGACGTCCTCATTCCAGAAATAACATTTATTTTATCTAAATAATTTTCTAAATATGTTAATTTTCACTTTTAAAATAAAAACCACTATTTATCAAAAATTCACGGGTTTTGACAAAAATGGCTTTAAAACCTTAATAAAAATTATAATTGCATTGATAAAATTATAAGATCATTTATATTTAATAAAAATTAATTTAATAATAATAATAATATTTTATTAAAATATTATTTAATTCAAAAATCCCTTAATTTAATAAAATATAATTCTTAATTAAATAATAACTACAAACACTATTTGTACTTTAAAAACTATTTACAATGTATCAATAATGACTATAAATTATATTCATTGTTATATAAAAAAAATAATGTACATGAACATAGTCCTATTTTTTTTTACATAACCCCTTAAAATAGCCGCATAAGACCTAAGGGTAAGGAGTGCGATGGTGATAGACTCTTGGGGTGGCTCAGCTAACATCACTCGAGTGGTAATTTCTACCAACATCCACTTCTCCCGTAGACGGTCCCGTTCGAGCCTGACATGGTGAATCTCATCTTGGGCTTGGTCAAGAGCGAAGCCCAAGGATGCCACCTCTTTTCCGAGCTCCGATAAATGGGCTTCTTATGGGGAAATTCTACTGGATGAGGCTATCTCTTCCTTTGTCTAAGTAAAATTGGATGTGTTAAAGCCCTATATTTATACAAATCATGTGATAGCTGTTCAACGGCTATAAAAGCAACAGTCACAATTATTATCATAAAACCAATGAAGTTGACATTTTATAAAAACATTTTATATAAAGAGACATTTAATAAGATCAAGAGAGATTTTCCATTAATGAAACTTTGGGTCCTTACAATATTCCCCCCTTAAAAAATTTCACCCTCGAAATTTTCCTTTTCCCACACTAAAACAAATGTGGGTAACTCAGCTTCATCATATCCTCCGATTCCCTAGTCGCTTCTTCAAACTTGTGGTTTCTCCACAACACCTTGACGAGGGGCATTGTCATATTTCGTAGAACTTTTTCTCTATGATCTAAGATCTTCACTGGTTTCTCCTTATAAGAAAGATCATATTCCAATTGCACCACCTTAGAAGAGAGTACATGTGAAGGGTCTGGTATGTACTTCCTTAAGAGGGATACATGAAAGACATCATGCACTTTGCCCATGGTAGGTGGAAGTGCTTGTCGATTGGCCACAACCCCGACACGATCAAGAATCTCGAAGGGGCCGATGTACCTTGGACATAACTTCCCTTTCTTTCCAAACCTCATGACCTTATTCCATGGAGATATGCATAGAAACCCCATGTCACCAACGTTAAACTCAAGGTCTCATTGACGATTATCTGCATAACTCTTCTGTCGACTCTGGGCTGCCTTGATATGCTGCTGAATGGTTTTCACCTTCTCCACCATTTCTTCGACCATTTCTGGTCCAAGCAGCTTGCGTTCACCGACCACATCCCAACACGCCGGTGTTCTGCACCTTTTCCCATGCATGGCTTCAAATGGTGCCATTTGGATGCTTGAGTGGAAACTGTTATTATAAGAGAACTCAACCATAGGAAGATGTTGATCCCATCCTCCTTTAAATTCCATTGAGCATGCTCTCAACATGTCCTCAAGTGTTTGGATAGTCCGCTTGGATTGGCCATCAGTTTGAGAATGAAAGGTCGTACTAAAGTTCCGTTCAGTATTCCGAGCATGTTGAAGATTCTTCCAAAACTTAGAGGTGAATCTTGGATCTCGATCAGACACAATAGATAGTGGTACTCCATGCAGCCTTACCACTTATCGGATATATATTCATGCCCGTTGATCCAAAGAGAAATCCTCTCGAATAGAAATGAAGTGTGTAGTCTTTGTAAGACGATCCACAACAACCCATATTGCTTTATTGCCTTTGGATGTCCTTGGAAGTCCGGTGACAAAGTCCATGGTGATGTTCTCCCATTTCCATTTTGGTATGGGTAATGGTTGAATCATCCCCTTAGACTTCTAACTCTCGGACTTCACTTGCTGACACACCAGACACTTTGATGTATATTCAGCGATCTCCTTATTCATATTATCCCACAAAAAGTTTTCTCGGAGATCTCGATACATCTTTGTGCTCCCTGGGTGAATAGAAAAATTTGAACTATGTGCATCATCCAAATGTTCCTTCTTTAGCTCTAGACTTAATGGAACACATAGTCTTTTCCCAAACCGCACAATTCCTTCTTCATTAACATTAAACTTCGAGGATTTTCCCTTTTTGATAGCTTCCACTTTTTCTTGAATTCCCACATCATCCTTTTGAGTATCCTTTAACCTTTCCAAAAGAGACGGTTGAGCAATCATATATGAAAGGATTGATGATGTTCCCTTCTCTATGATTCTCATGTCCATCTTAAGCAAGTCTAAGAAGATTGGATCCTTCTCAATTCTTATCATTGATAGAATCGATGGGTCCTTTCTACTTAGGGAATATTCCACCTTGTTCGCTTTCCCAGGGTGGTAATGTATTGAACAGTCATAATCCTTGATGAGCTCTATCCATATTCTCTGACGCATATTAATCTCTTTCTATGTGAATATATATTTTAAACTTTTGTGGTCAGTATATATCTCACATTTTTCCCCATAGAGATAATGTCGCCAGATTTTCAAGGCAAGGATCACAGCCGCCAACTCTAGATCATGGGTTGGATAGTTTCGCTCATGGATTTTCAACTTCCTTGAGGCATAGGATATCACTTTATCATTCTGCATCAGCACACAACCTAAGCCCTTATTCAAAGCATCACTGAATACCACCAAAAGTTCCCCACTTGTGGGTAATGTGAGCACGGGCGCAGTGATAAGCCTCCTTTTCAACTCCTTGAAGCTTTCTTCACATTCATCACTCCAAGAATACTTTACTCCCTTTCGAGTTAGCTTGGTAAGAGGGTTGGACAATCGTGAGAAATTTCTCACAAATCGTCGATAATATCCAGCTAACCCCAAGAAGCTACGGAGATCTGTTACCGATGTTGGGCTCGTTCATCCCTCAATTGCATCTATTTTGGAGGGATCCCTAGATATCCCATTGCTTGTGATGATATGGCCCAAGAATGAGACCTCCTTCAACCATAACTCACACTTGTTGTACCTTTCATAGAGATTATCCTTGCGAAAAGTCTCTAGTACAGTTCTTAAATGCTCCTCATGATCCTCCTTGGTTTTGGAGTATATTAGAATATCATCTATAAAGACTACCACAAATTTGTCTAGGTAATCTCTAAAGACTCTATTCATCAAGTCCATGAAGATTTCTGGAGAAATGGTGAGTCTTAAAGGCATTACTATGAATTCATAGTGCCCGTATCTTGTACGAAAAGCAGTCTTGGGGACATCTTCCTTCTTCAACCTTACTTGATAATATCCCGACCGCAAATATACCTTGGAGAAGAATTGTACTCCGCGCAGCAGATCGAACAAGTCATCAATTCTTGGGAGAGGATACTTGTTCTTTATTGTGATTTTGTTATCTTCACGATAATCGATGCAATGCCGCATTGACCCATCCTTCTTCTTGACGAAGAGGACTGGTGCACCCCATGGTGAAGCACTTGGGCGTATAAACCCTTTATACAAATTCTCTTGTAGTTGTTTCTTCATCTCTTTAAGCTCAACAACAGCCATTCTATATGGAGTCTTGGATATTGGTAATTCCCCGCGTATAAGTTCAATTGAGAACTCAACATCTTTTCTAGGAGGAAGACCAGGCAGTTCCTCGGGAAACACTTCAGGGAATTCCCTCACAATAGGCATTTCTTCAAGGATGGTTTCTTCCTTGGACTCAATCATCTGAGCTAGATACGCTTGCTCATAAGGTAGTAATATCCACGCTTGAGATGATGGATCTAAAGGAGATTAATCTTCCTCCTTACACTTGTAAAGATTCGGGGGTCGATTATCCATATGGAGTGTGATTTCCCTCTCCCAAAAATTTATGTTGGCTCTATATAAGTAAATCCAATACATGCCAAGAATTGCATCAAATTGCACTAGAGGGAGTATGACGAGGTTCACTGGGAAATTCAATCCACAGATTATAACGGGGGAGGACTTATATTCATGGAATGCAATGATTGCCCCATTTTCTGTACTCATCGACATCTTCACTTCCATGATTTGTGGTGGTGCTGGGATTGTTCTACTAAACTTTCAAGATATAAAAAATGCGTAGAACCTGAATCAAAAAGTATGTTCGCTATTCTTGAATGAATAACTAGCATACCTGTCACTACTTCACTGTCGAGGTTCACTTCGGCAGAAGTGATGGAAAAAGCTCTTCCTTGCTACCTTGGAGGTTGTTGGTTGCCTCTGAAAACCCTTGGATTAGGGCACTGATTTGAAAAATGACCTGGTTCTTTGCATTTGTAGCATTGAACGACGTGTTGAGGTTCGAACAGAGGGTTCCTCTCCTCTATCACAGTCGCGGGTCTTTCTTTCCAACAATTAACAGCTAGGTTCCCTTACCTTCCACACCTAAAGCATTTCCCCATCCCCTTAAGGCAATTTCCAGGGTGCTTCTTTCCGCACTTTTGGCAAGTGGGGTGCTGGATCTTCTTAGCACCGTCGGATTTATCCATCGGCCCAATGGCATTGAAATCCACCTTATGCTTCTTATCCCCATGATACCCCTGTGATTCTCCGATCTCTATTTCGACCTTGAGGGCACATCGAACAATTTACTCACAGCTTTCGAAGTAATAGATCGCTAATGCTTTCTGCAGTCTAGGATTCAGCCCACCAAAGAAGCATCCAACCATGCATTCGGGGGTAACGACAAAGGTGGAAGCATATCATGCAAGCCTTATAAAGTTTGACTCGTACGATCCAACGTATTCTTCATCTTTTTTCTTGAGGGAAAGAAAGTCCCTTTCCATCTTAAGCCAGAGGGTGCGCGAATAATATTTATCAAAAAACATCTTTGGAAAATCCTTCCATTCCAACGCCTAAATCTCCACCTTAGGCTTCGTATTTTTGATCAACGTCCACCATTGTTCGGCTTCACCCTCAATATGATAAGCCGCCAGGAGAACATTCTCTTGTTCAGAACATTTAAGGATGGAGAAGATCTTTTCAATGGAGTTGATCCATTGTTCAACGATCTTGGGATCAGATGATCCACTAAAATTAGGAGGCCTTTGTCTCATGAAGCTCTCGATAGTGACTTGTTCTTTCTTAGGGGGGTTTGAACATTCCTCTTGACCCGTGTTACTATGAAAAACTTGATTTAGATGAGAGAGAAGCGTGGAAAAGTTTGTGATTCCCGCTCCCATTGGATTGGGCATCTCATTAGTACAGTCATCACATTGATCTTCACAACGGTTGTTAGCCCGAGTCCTTCTATTACTGGCCATTAGCTAGAATAAAAGGAAAGTTAGGGGTAAAACATAAAGGGTAATCCAAAGACAAAAGTTGATGACTCATAAATAAACTTTTACTTCCTTAACTCACGAGTCTTTAGGCTTCAATCTAGGATTTTCATGATCTACTTTCTAACATATATTCTTAGGGGAATTTTTTTAATTCCCGTAATAAGGTTTCATACTAATCTTGTGAAATTTCAAAACATATCCCATGGGATTGTTGTAACCAAGAGTGCAGCAAGGCCCGTTGTCGTGCACCAGTTCCCGTTCGAGTCCAGCTCAAAGCGGTGTTTTCGATTTTTACCCCTTGGATACATCGGTGTCAGAGCCACCTCTACCTGCTCGTATCCAGACAGGGATGTATTTGTTTGATAAAACACTTACTCAGTACATAACAAAACTTAGGGATTTTTTTATTATACTTAGTCTGGTATTTAAAGATTTACTAGGGTTTCCTAATCCCAAAAATAACTAAACCTATCCTCTGATACCAACTATGAAAACCCTGCTTTTATTACAAACTTAAACATGATTTATTACAAAAAACTTCACTTGATACAACAAAGAAGATAGAAAGGTTTAGTGTCTTTGGGGTTTAGGATTATTACATAAAAATGTAAAACATGAAATACAACATCTTTATTGAAAACTTCCTTTACATGACCACTACATTCCCTCGTACTTTGCATTTCATGGGGTAACCTGAGGACATGCATAAGAAAAGGGTGAGCTATAAAGCCCAGTAAGGGAGTACACATGGAATAACATGAGGAGTACAATACATGTTATACAATAATAATATCAATAGATAATAAAAGAAACATGAACATAAAGGCATGATAAAGAATGATAATCATAACATGGAAATGTGGCAACAACACTTAACATGGAATTAGCATGAGCCAAGGCTCATTGCACATAGAGCATGAGTAAATACTCATTGCACATGAAGCACGAGTAAACCCTCATAGTACTTGAATTAGCATGAGTCAACACTCATTGCACATGACGTATCATGATACTATACTTTACCCAATGCATTGGAGTGCTATAAGGGCACACCCTTCTTAAACATTTCATTTCATGCATAAGTGTGCCACATTGATCATAAAACATGGATTCATAAAACATAATCATTTATTCCAAGATAAAAGAATGTGGAATTCATACATGAAAATTTATAATCAATAAGTAAATGTGCATAAAGGTTAATACCCTTGATGGAGAAATTGACATGGTATTCACTACACAATGACATTCGCTTAGAAAATCGGTGCGATTTCGGCAGCGTAACGACGTGACATAAGAATTGATAAAAATGGTTGATTAGAGAGAAAGGGGTTCTTCATAATATTTACATGTAATGGACAGTAAGGATGTCATATAGATACATGTCCCAACAATTGTAATGTAATTTAGATTCATGATACAAAGGCATCGCTTGAATGTAAAAGAGGAGAGAGAAGTTCCTTTCGGAATCTCAGCATAGTAACGGGTGTACATTGGAGGAATTTAATGAGAGAGAAAGGGGTATATCATCATTCAAACATAAAGAGGTCAGTATGAGGGAGGTTTGAAACCATACCCCAACATTCATAATTGAAATTAAAAGGGCAAAACAACCTAAAAAAATTGGACAAAAATGAGAAAGGAAGAAAAAAACCTTACTTGGAAGTGTACTTCCAAAGGCTTGAGAGAGGCTTAAGAGAGGCTTCTTGGGTGCTTGGGGCACTTTAGGAGGATTCTAGAGAGAGTAGGTAAGAGTTTGGACGAACTACAGAGGCTTTGAGTGGGGAGAAAGTGGGAGATTGGGTGGGTTTATATAGGAAAGGTGAGGGAATTTTTTATTATTTAGGTTTGGGACCCCTTATATAAAATTAATCCAAACCAAAAACCATCCCATGTTTTTGAAAATGGTTTTTGGAAAAGGGAAGAGGAAAATAATATTTTATAAGGCCAAGTTCCGAACTTCTTAAAATATTAGGGTTGCTTATGTGGAGGTGAGTCACGCTGGCATGGAAATTAATTTAAAAAGACAAGGTGTTTAATAAGTCTTGAGGGGTCCATTAATGCTTTCAAAAGTAAGTCAAACAAACCCAAAATCACATTATTTTAATGGTAAAACATATATTGGCCGAAAATAAAGATTATAGTATTTTATTACATCACTATTGGGTCATTATGATGTCATAAAACACATTATATATTTAAACGATATTTAATTTTTACCCAAACATTTGACTGTCTCAGAATATAATGAAAAATTCACCGTTGGATAATTCCGACGTCTTGATTCCAGAAATAACAATTATTTTATCTAAATAATTTTCTAAATATGTTAATTTTCACTTTTAAAATAAAAACCGCTATTTATCGAAAATTCACGGGTTTTGACATAAATGGATTTCAAACCTTAATGAAAATTATAATTGCATTCATAAAATTATAAGATCATTTATATTTAATAAAAATTAATTTAATAATAATAATATTTTATTAAAATATTATTTAATTCAAAAATCCGTTAATTTAATAAAACATAATTCTTAATTAAATAATTACTAAAAACACTATTTGTACATTAAAAACTATTTACAATGTATCAATAATGACTAGAAATTATATTCATTATTATATACCAAAATAATGTACATGAACATAGTACTATTTATTTGTTACATAACCCCTTAAAACAACCGCATAAGACCTAACGGTAAGGTGTGCGATGGTGACAGACTCTTGGGGTGGCTCAGCTAACATCGCTAGAGTGTTAATTTCTACCAACTTCCTCTTCTCCCGTAGACGGTCCCATTCGAGCTTGACATGGTGTAGCTCAGCTTGGGAATGGTCAAGAGTGAAGCCCAAGGACGCCACCTCTTTTCCAAGCTCCGATAAATGGGATTCGTATGGGGAAATTCTACTGGATGAGGCCATCGCTTCCTTTGTCTAAGTAGAATTGGATGTGTTAAAGCAGTATATTTAAACTAATCATGTGTTCATTGTTCAACTGCTATAAAAGTAAGAGTCACAATTCTTATCATAAAAACAATGAAGTTGACATTTTATAAAAACATTTTATATAAAGAGACATTTAATAAGATCAAGATGGATTTTACATTAATGAAACTTTGGGTCATTACAGTGTACCTAAAAGAAAATCATGCCTTCCTCCCTACTACTCTTACACCTCGGTTGATGATACCATCATCATTTTTCACTTTTAAAATATTTACACTATGTATAAAGTAATCCAATGACCTAATAATTCTGGGAGAGGAAAATATTGAGATTAGTGGGTGTAATTATAATATTTACACTTGCACCATCATCTTTAAACATCCAAAAAATCTAAAGAAGGATACATTGAAGCTTTTCCATGCAGACCCAGATGTACACTCACTTTTATGGATGTTGTGTGCATCTGAAATACTAGATAAAGTGAGAAGATCAATGTTAATGTTATCATCAATTTTGGAAATCTGAAATCTTATTTGGAATCCTTGAAGGTACTAAAACATCTCCATCATCCCACTTATTATTCAACCATCTCCTCAATGTTGGTTAATGTGATGGAAATTTGGTGTTCTTAGGATTTCCAATACCAACCTCCACTCTACCAATAATGAGTGTTACCTGTCAAACGCTAGAAATATTATGGACCGAAGGATGAATCCATAAATTCTAGGGTAATGGAATTGGGGAACTCCTACCCCCAGAAGTGCATTGTAATCCATCTATGTAGGAACTAGAAATGAAGGAAAATCTAGTTCAATATATTTCCTGTCAAGACATTCCGCATTTTAGTATAAATGTGGGCTAGTACTAGCACTCACAAGTTCACCCAATTGTTTAATTCCATGATCTATGTTTTTATTTTCATTCCAAGATGAAATCCCATGAAGGCTTCCATGACTAAAAACATTAACCCACTTATGATGGTTTCCATGAACACTTTTTATAAAACCATTTTTTTCAAATCCTTACCACAATAGCCCCATTCTTGGTAGTTTCCTTCTTATAAGATTATCTAGTACGACACTAACATCCTCCAATATCATTCCACTAGACACTTCATGGACATCCCTTATATCCTCATATCATATACATTCAATAACGTCCCTAACATTGTATTTAACATTATATCTTTGTAGAAGGGATGTTGACGGCCTAATACCTATCATAGATAGTACAGAAGAATATAAATTATGATGGGGGTATATAACCTATTCTTCCAATACATGGGCATTGGGATAAATTCATCATAATAAAACCCCATTAGTAAGATTAAATAAATGTGTTAAAGATACCAAAATTTTATCCCCATATACTCATGATAGAGGTGGATGGTTTTGGTGTTCGGGAACCACTAGTTGAGAAGGTCCAACAACAAATCCTATTAACAGAAAGCATAGAATTGGGATTTACACATCAGTTCATACAACCCAATATGGGTTACCATGACTACAAAATATGGATTGGTAAATCATACCCAATTTGTGCATGCCCACTATTTATTTATATTCCCCATATGAAGATGTAAATCCCCATACCACTCCACACTATTTTTCTGAATAATAAACATGATTATATGCCCATGTAGTGGGTGGGAAATTTTTCATCAGGTGCTGATTTAAGCATCGCAAACCATGTATGTTCACTAAAGGTGTTGATAACATCATTTTTTAGCTTCGTTTTTAGATTAACTCTAGATATTATATTTTTGTGGTTGAGATCATCACGTTGACCAAACTAGAACCTTTCCAAGTTCACATCCGTAACTGGGAGGACCACATCATTAAATAACCAAAAATTGTCGAGTGGAAATTGATTATATAGAATTTAATCCCAATAATATTTATTTTAGAAGCCAAAAAGATCTCCATTCCTTGAAACGACCCTCAATTCACAAGAAATTTATGATTTCTATCCATTTCTTCCATCTTATAAATGGTAGTAGCACCATGGACAACATGATCCTCGTGTCTAGCCATTTCTATATTGTTCTTAAGGTTTTAAAATACTATATCAAAAAATTGATAATTATTGTGAGAAAAGACCAGTTTTTTCAACACATAACCTATTCTTGTAATTTAATTGATTGTACATAAAAAAAGACTTGTAATTATTATCTTCATGAATGTCATGATAATTTTCTTGATAGTTAATTCAAAGTGTTTTAGTTTGACACATGATATATAGATGATCATTATCACAAGTCTAGTGACCATAAATGGAACCCTATTCAATAATTTATATAAATTTATCCCTAATACTGCATGCATTAACAACTAGTTTTTATGGCCGATGATGAATATTTCTGTTATAGTGGAAAAAATCCTTAAATATCTAAAGTTTCCTCAAAATGTCACATTTGGGTTCCCTATCATCTCCTTTTATTGGGGTGGGGGGTATTGGAACTAAAAATAGGTCTCTACTATAGAAGGATGGTTTTATATAGAAAAAAGTCAAACCCCATATATAGGGACTATTTTTGTGAGACAATAAAGATAATGTGAAAAACTTATGAACATTATATAGAACTCAACGTTTTAGAACATAACTGACTAGGGTGAAAAATGAGATGTCCAAGAGGCCATGATTCACGATTTCCAGAAATGGGCTCATATTCTAGAATATATATATATATATATATATATATATATATATATTACAAACCAAATGATAAAATATAGATAAAGGATATATTCAATAAAAATGTTTTAATTATTAACCACTAATTTTTTATGCTCTATCACTATTCATAAAATAATTTTTCTTTAAAAAAATTATCACTTTTTTATAGAAAATATTATAATAATTTTATATAGAATTTTGAAATTTTATTTTATAAAATGTATTTAATTTTTTAAATATCTATATATATATTAACTTAGGTCGAATATTTGTGATATTTATAAAAGGGATGATTTTCTAGGGAAGAATATAAAATTAATAAAATTAGTGAAAACTATATTATTTATTAAATAATTTAAAAAGATTTATTTTATTTTAATATAGTTAATAAGAAATATTAGTTATCTTATAATTAATTTAAATAATCTAATTGTAATTAATGTTATAATTGAATTTGGTTAAAAATAATTTTATACATAAAAATGAATTTTTTTTCTGAAAAACTATTTTTCATTTCATTATCATGTTGATCATAAATTAATTAATAACACTTCAAGAATTTGAATCTTGAAAAATTGACTAAATATTTTTTTCCCATGAAGTATATATTTTTTAAATAGAACCCTTTTACATTTTTTTCTTTATGAATAGTAACCATAATAAGTTTCTGTTACATAGGTAAAGGTAAAATTTGTTAGGATTAAAACTAAGGTTTGGTCTTCAATATAATTGAAACTCTATATTTTAACTTATTATATTATTGTAGTTTGTCCATTTGTGTCCATTTATAATATATATATATATATATGTCCACAAGGTTAGAGTTTTTATTTATTATGACCATTTCAATAATTTAAAAAATGAATAAATACACAATGTAACTGTCTTAAATTTAATATCTCCATAATTTTTTTATAATGATAAAAATATACAAGTTTTAATTAAAAATGATTATTCAGAATAATAATTAATTATTTGTATCATTAAATTCATTTATAAATTTTTGGTATTGAATAATTACCAAAATATCTTACAAAACAATCACACAATATTTATTCAATTAATAAAACAATAAAATGAAAGATTTTAAAAATATATAAAATTATATAATTTTGAACAATTTTATGTTCCATGATTTAATAGAAAATTAAGTCAGATTAAGGATATTTGAATGTTTTAGTTGTTAATTACCTAACAATCTTGATCTCTATAAAGTCAAATTAAATTTATATTATCAACGATGGAATTAATTATTATTTTTGTTTAATAATATTTTATTATATTATTTAAAAATTTTAAAGTCCATGAATCACAAATATTAGAATTATAAATGGTAAAAAAAATTATAATTTATTTATTTATAATCTACTTTTTATGTTAGAAGTAAAATTACCACCCTTTTAGATTGAGAAATGCGTTACCACAATAGATGTTAAACCCAGTTAATAAATGAGATTACTCCAAATATAATTTTAGATGACATAAAAATTTTTCTAAGATTCATTTTATGCTGATATTATTACCTTATACTCTTTTTCTATGAAATAAATCCATTTTGAAATATTTTTCATAAGAATGACTTTGTTATATTTTAATCATTTTGATAACGCAATTTGTTCCTTTCCCTACCATATAAAAGTATAAACCTTATATTATTACTTTAAACCTATTTAACTAAACTATCGTGATAAATCTATTTGCAATTATATTATAAAAATAAATATACATGAATTATTGGTTCTAGTTTTATTAAAATTCCATTAAAATTCTCTATAAAAAGAATCTAAGGGAGTGTAATGGAATAAGAGGTAGTAGTAATATGCAAACTCAATCAATTTATTTCTTCTTGTTCAACCTCTGTATAACGACCTATACTTTACATACATTGTTATTACTTAAAAATTGAAGCATACTTATTACAACATATAACAAAACCATGAAAGGATCGTATAGTTATAGTGTCTTTAGAAACTGGGAAACATAAACAACTGGTTCATAAAGCGTCTACAATGTCTCCCATTTATTTCATCATATCTATAGTCCCTTTTGGAATATCTTACTTAATAATCTTCTTCCTAACCTGGGGAAAGAGACATATAAAAGGGTGAGCTCAAATTCTCAGTAAGGGTAAACAAAAGAAATATCAATCACATAATATTCATAAAAACATAACATTTTGGAAATCTTAACCTGCAAAAAAGAGCATAATTTCATAACATGGGATAAATCATTGTAGTGAAATTAAATCCCAATAATCATAACATAAAACATGAAAATTTGTGGCATACACATATAATCATAGAGAATCATTTCTTATTAGTCAAGACTCATTGCCAAGACTATCTTAGTGGACAAAGTCCATTTTTGAACCGAGTTCACTCCTCGTTTCAGTCCTGTTTCACTGAACCGGTTTAACCTGCCGTTCCAGCCATGTCTATCTCATGAGAAATAAAATCTTTACCCAATTCATTGGAGGGAGATATAGGTCCCACCCATCTCATAATGATTCCATTCTTATGTGTGCCACAAAATCATAAATCATACATCATTGCATAATCCATGTAATAAAAATGGGATTCTTAAACATGGTGACATCATAAAACAATTCATATAAGATAAAGGAAGTCATAAAAATAATTCCATCACAACATAATAAAATCAATGTAATAATAGGGATAGAAAAAGAACCCTATATTACCTTATATGGAAAATAATTTTGATAAAACACTTGAACTCCATTCTTGAGGAAAATATCCTTTCTACTTTGAAAATATTTTTCCTTTCTTAACATGTCATACAAATTTAAACTAAAAGAATTTGATTAAAAATAAACATGAAAACATGTAAAGGAAGCTTCTTGGAAATAATGTTTTAAAAATCCATTCCTGTCGTATAAGTTAAAAAAAACATTCTTCCCGTACTTTTTTTGGAAAAGTCAAAAAGTACCTCATATGAAAAACGACAAAAGATTCCTTTTATATCTTTTACTAAAAACTCACTGAAGGGTAAAATTGGATTTAAACAATTGTAGGTGGATGGAATCAATATTACATATTGACAAAACATGGATGTGTATGATAAAATACACCCCAGTAAATACCAAAGTATAAACAATCTCGGATAAAATGATATTGTGATATTTTCCCTTACCTTAGGTCCGATTTTCTTCGTAAGTGTCCGAACCTCTTCTTCTTTGAAGCGCCTCTTTGTGACCTCCTCTTAGGGCATTAAAATTGGTCTTTAAAGAAGACCAGAACCTCTAGGATGTTTCTAGGGAAGTGGAGAGGAGATATTGGCAGGGGTATGCCGAGATTTAAGGCTCAAAGTGGTGTGAGGAAGAGAGGGAGGAGGTTCCCATTTATAAGGGAGGAGAGGGGCACCTTTGGAATAACAAAAAAAATATTATTTTATTATAAAGTAAAATTAGGTTTTTAATAGCTCCAAATTTATATATTTCGAAGCAAAGGTGTGGATGGGTCGAAATCCTCTCATCCAATAGAATTTAGACAAGTTTAGGTATCAATTTTAACGTTATCATTTAGATTTAACTTTAAGTTAGATAATTTAACTTTTACCATGTCTTCTTACTTTCTTACACTATAAGGTTAATAAACTTACTATATCAAGCCAAAAGAACCCCAAGTTGTTTATTATTAATATATATAACCTTATCTATGTCATTTGGCTGAACCTTAGATTTTTAGGAATAAAATAACAATTAATAATATAGTATTTGTTTTAAAAAACTATTTTATGTCAATTTTGACACTATTTGGTAATTGATTTTTGTGAAAATCATAACAGAATGATTAGTTCGAGAAAATTTAATTAAATAAATACTAACATGTCATATTAACATATAAAATTATTGGAATAAAAATTCTCAAATTACATTTATTTGGGTATTTATAACATCAATTATGTCAATATTTCATTAATAAGATAATTACTGTATCATCATTGTATCATTAATAAATTAAATTATTTTAAGTCTCAAAATTAAAAATAAAATACCATTATGTAGGAAATATTTTTAGATTTATAATGAATATTTATAGTCGAATTTATCTTATTTATAACCCTATATTAAAAATTCTTTAGTTATTAAACTTTGATTTTAACTATTATAACCCTTCTTTAAAAAAATTGATAATAAATGTCCTAATCTAATCCAAGTGGGCCTAAATGGTCATATTTTATTCCTAAGGTTGTTTTTGGTCGAATTAAAATTATCCAATAGAATTAGTCCATGTGTTAGGGTAATAATAATATCATTTTTACCCTTAACTACCCTATTTACTTTTAACCGTGGTAAAAAAAGAAAAAAGTTACTATTCACCAAAAATTATTTTCTTCTCATTGAACCACATTTTAATCCTTGATATTAACCGTGTCTCTCAGATTTTCGAAATTCCACTCATAAAAGCGGTAAAATTTTGTTTTATGAAAAAAATTTAGTTTTTTAACTACCACTTAGTGGTTTCACTATTCACCAAAAAATGAACGTTTCCAGAAAAATACAAATAATTAGGCCTAAGCCATATTTGATATTATGGATTCAAAAATGATGTTTATTTTACCAAATTAAAAACATATCAGATACATTAACTAATTTAAAAATTAAATACAGTCGTCAAGACAAATAGCGTGTTTTTAAGAGATAATAACTATCTAAAGATTGACACTTGTTTATGTCTGGTTTAAATGTGAAATTACATCCAATGAAAAAAATTGTATTAAATTGTAAAAATATATTATAAATATACTTTAAAAAAACTCAAATTAATAATTTATCACTATTAATTATTTATATTAAAAAAGTTGCTTTTAATTAAAATTTAATAATTTTCACTATTCATCAGAATATGAAAGTTATCCGAAAAGTACCAAAATTTCACCCTAAAATAATTTCGATATTTCAAATCCAAAAATGAAGTCCATTTTGAAAAATAAAATTTACAAAATTTCAAAAAGTGGTTATTACTATTCATAACAGCTAGTTTTAATAATATTTTAATAGCATATCGTTGTTTAGTGAAACTCAGTATTGCGTATGACGCAAGCTATCGAGGAAGGATGCGGTTGGGTGTAAAGAAAGTCAAGATAGTGTTGTGTGTAGTGAAAGATTCCTTTGATGATTTATATAACATAAAACAAAATATTTCTCATAAAAGTCTCGGGTGTTACCTTCTACCCCCCTTAAAATGAATTTCGCCCTCGAAATTCGTCACTTTGTAACAAAAAGATGAGGATACCTCTCCCTCGTCATATCCTCAAGCTCCCATGTAGATTCTTCTAATTGGTGGTTCCTCCATAAAACTTTCACCAAGAGAGTGGTCTTGTTCCGTAGGACTTTTTCACTACGATCTTGAATATCTATCGGTTGTTCTTCATAAGAAAGATCTTGCTCCAGCGGTACAATTTTTGAGCTGAGTACATGTGAAGGATCAAGTATGTACTTTATCAGGAGAGATACATGGAACACATTGTGAACTTGAGAGATATTTGGTGGAAGCGCCAATTGGTAAGATACCTTTCCAAAACGATCCAGTATTTCGAAAGGATGGATATATCTAGGGCTCAACTTCCCCTTCTTTCCAAATCTCATGACCCACTTCCAGGGAGATATTCGTTAGAAAACTTTATCACCCACTTCAAAATATAGGTCTTTTCTTCGGTTGTCGGCATAACTTTTCTGTCGAATCTGAGCTTCTCTTATGTGTTGTTGAATAGATCAGACCTTTTCTGCCATCTCATCAACAAGATCAGGTCCTAATAGCTTTCTTTCCCCAACTTTATCCCATCAAGTTGGAGTCCTGCATTTGTTTCCATAGAGAGCTTCATAAGGAGCCATCTGAATACTGGAGTGAAAGCTATTATTATAAGAAAATTCCACCAAAGGTAGGTGTTGATCCCAACCACCTTTGAAATCCATAGATCAAGCTCTCAACATATCTTCTAGAGTTTGAATTGTTCTCTCAGACTAACTGTCTTTCTGAGGATGATAAGCAGTGATGAAACTCAACTCTGTATCCAGAGTATTCTGAAGACTTCGCCCGAACTTCGAGGTAAATCTTGGATCTCAATCAGATATAATAGAAAGTGGTACTCCATGCAATCTTACCAATTCCTTTACATATATCCTGGCAAGCTGATCCAAAGAGAAATCCTCTCTAATAGCAATGAAGTGTGCAGACTTTGTAAGACGATCAACTATGACCCAGATAGCATTATTGCCTTTGGATGTTTTAGGAAGTCCTGTGACAAAGTCCATAGTGATGTTTTCCCATTTCCATTCGGGTATGGGTAATGGTTGTAACATCCCCTTAGACTTCTGTCTTTCAACTTTAACTTACTGACAAACCAAGCATCGAGAGACATATTCAGCAACATCTCTTTTCATGCTATCCCACCAGAAGTACTCTTTCAGGTCCCTATACAACTTCGTGCTTCCAGGATGAATAGAGAATGAAGAACTATGAGCCTCATCCAGCAGCTCATTCTTTAATTCTGGGATGGGAGGAACACAAACCTGATTCCTGAACTTTATTATCTCATCACAATCAAGGTTGAATTCAGGAATATTTCTCACCTTCTTTTGTAACTCTACATCTTTTTTCTGTTCCTCTTTAATCTTTACATGTATAGATGGTTGAACATTCATTTGAGAAAGATACAATTTTCCCCCTTCCATTAAAATTCCAAGATCCATCCTTTGTAAATCCATAAATATTGGATCTTTTGTGATCCTCATCATGGATAAACTAGCATGGTCTTGTCGACATAATGCATCTACCACCTTGTTTGCTTTCCCAAGGTGGTAATGAATTGAGCAGTCGTAATCCTTAATCAGTTCCAACCATCTTCTTTGGCGCATATTCAGCTCCTTCTGTGTGAAAATATACTTTATACTTTTATGATCAGTATAAATGTCACACCTTTCTCCATAAAGATAATTCCTCCAAATCTTTAATGAAAAGATTACCACAGCTAACTCCAAATCATGAGTTGGGTAATTTTGCTCATTGACTTTCAACTATCGTGAGGCATAAGCTATCACCATATCATTTTGCATAAGAACACACCCCAATCCCTTCTTGGATGCATCACTGTAGATCACAAACCTTTGTCCACTACAAGGCAGTGTGAGCATAGGTGCACTGGATAACCTTCTTTTCAACACCTTGAAATTCTCTTCACATTCCTCCATCCAAACAAACTTAACCCCTTTCCAAGTCAACCTGGTGAGTGGATTAGATAATCGTGAAAAATCATTCACAAAACGTCGATAATATCCAGCCAAACCAAGAAAACATCGGATCTCAGTTACTGTTGTTGGTCTTGACCATCTTTCGATAGCCTCTGTTTTTTTTTCGATCCATAGATATCCCCTCTTTTGAGATTATGTGACCCAAAAATGCAACTTTTTTAAGCCAAAATTCACACTTGGTAAATTCGGCATAAAGCTTCTCCTTTCTCAGGGTCTTCAATATAATTCTCAAGTGATCTTCATGTTCTTCCTTGCTCTTTGAATAGAGAAGAATATCGTCTATAAATACTACCACAAATTGATCAAGATAGTCTCTAAAGACTCTATTCATCAGATCCATGAAGATAGCAGGGGCATTAGTAAGACCAAATGGCATCACTATAAATTCATAGTGTCCATACCTTGTACGGAAAGCCATCTTTGGTATATCCTCCCTTTTGAACTTTAATTGATGATACCATGAATGAAGATCACTCTTGGAAAAGTATTGAGCTCCGCCTAGTTGGTCAAATAAGTCATAAATGTGTGGGAGAGGATATTTTTTCTTGATAGTGATCTTGTTAGGTTCTCGATAATCAATGCAGAGTCTCATTGATCCATCTTTCTTCTTAACAAATAGAAAAGGTGCTCCCCAAGGTGAAGCGCTAGGGTGTATGAATCCCTTTTCAAGATTCTCTTGGATTTGATTTTTCAATTCCTGCAACTCAATTGGGGCCATTTTATAAAGTTTCTTTGAAATAGGCAAAGCACCCGGTACGAGTTCTATTGAAAACTCAACTTCATGATTTGGTGGAAAACCCGGAAATTCCTCCAGAAAGACATCATCAAAATCCCGTACAATGGGAATATTCTTAATTGTGAGTTTCTCACCAACCATTTCAGATAAATAACCTTCATTCAGTGGAATCAAGACCCATAATATGGAAGAAATTTCCACTGGAAGGTTATGTTCATCCTTGCATCGATAGAAGATCATAGATTGATCTGGAATATGAAATGTGACTTCCCTTATTTGGCAATTTATATGAGATCCATATAAAGAAATCCAATCCATGCCAAGAATCACATCAAATTCCACTATAGGAAGGATCACATGATTTGCAGGAAGCACTTTCCCACAAACTTCAATCGGGGAAGAATTATAAACTTTTGATGCGACTGTTGTGCCATTAGGGGTTGTCACAGCTAGCTCAACATCTAATTTTTGAGGTGATATGGCGATACCCTTAGAAAATTATTCAGAAATAAAAGAGTGGGTGGATCCAGAATAAAATAACAAATTTTCTACTTTAGAGTGGATGGTAAGTGTACCTTTCACCACATCGTTATCGTACTCCACATCACTGATAGAAATTGCATGTGACTTTCCTTTGTCTTTAGCCTTAAGATTTTGTTGATGTCGATCATCATCAATAACCCTTGGATTAGGGAATTTATTGGCATAATGCCCTATCTCCGTGCACTTGAACCATTGAACTGTAGTAGGTTCATTCTGTGTGTCCCTTCCTTTTTTTTCATCATTAAACATCTTCTTCCCATCATTGTGGCATTCAAATGCCCGATGACCTTCCTTTCCACATTTGAAACATTTACTTGTCCCTTTAAGACAACTCCCTCCATGTTTCTTTCCACACTTTGAGCATAAGGGAAAGCTCATCTTCTTTTCAGTGTGCTCTTTAGATTTTCCTTTGAATTCCATTTTCTTCTTCTTATCAAACCCATATGACTGATGGGTTACTCCAATCTCCATATCATCTTTGAGAGCACATCGAACGATTTCCTCGTAGCTATTGAAGTCCCTTATGGCTAAGGCCCTTCGAAGACTTGGGTTTAAGCCACTAAAGAATCGACCGATCTTACTCTTAGGTTGGATAATAATACCAGAAGCGTACCATGCAAGTCTTGTAAAATTTGCTTCATAGGTACCAACAGATTCATCATCCTTTTGCTTTAGTTCATGAAACTCTTTCTCCATCTTTGTTCAGAGAATATGAGGGAAGTACTTATTGAAAAATAAGTTCTTGAACTCATCCCATTACATGGACTCAATTTCATCCCTTTTCCCCATATTCTTAATAAGATTCCACCATTGATCAGCATCTCCTTCCAAACGATACACTGCTAGGATGACTTTATCATGTTCAGAACATTGAAGAACTGAAAATATCTTTTTAGTAGTACTAATCCATTGTTCAGAAACTAATGGATCAGTAGACCCACTGAAAGAAGGTGGATGCTGCCTCATGAAGGATGCAATAGAATGTTGCTCCTTCCTTTGCTCGTTTGGAAGTCCTGCATGATTCATAGCTTGATAAAGTTGTGTGAGCATGGCTACAAGATTTTGCATTCTAGCTCCCATAACATTTGGTTGCTTAGGGGGACAATCATTGCATTGAACGTCGCATTCCGCATTAACACAGTTCCTTCGGGTTCCATCCATTGACTAAAACCAAGAAGAATAGTGTGAGAAACACTAATTATAATAGGAAAACCACATAATCAAGAATAAAATTTCACACTTAAGGTCTTATCATAGGTTATTCATGGCCATTTCTAAAATACTAAGATTGTGTTCTATGCTTAGACTTATCCTTAGGGTTCTTACTAAGGCTTTCACATCCTAGTTTCCAAAGGATGACTATACCTTCCCTCTGATACCAACTATAACGACCCATACTTTACATACATTGTTATTACTTAAAAATTGAAGCATATTTATTACAACATATAACAAAACCATGAAAGGACCATATAGGTATAGTTTCTTTAGAAACTAGGAAACATAAACAACTGGTTCATAAAGCGTCTACACTGTCTCCCATTTATTACATCATATCTATAGTCCCTTTTGGCATATCTTACTCAATAACCTTCTTCCTGACCTGGGGAAAGAAACATACAAAAGGGTGAGATCAAATGCTCAGTAAGGGTAAACAAAAGAAATATAAATCGCACCATATTCATAGGAACATAACATTTTGGAAATCTTAACCTGCAAAAGAGAGCATAATTTCATAACATGGGATAAATCATAGTAGTGAAATGAAATCCCAATAATCATATCTTAAAACATGAAACTTTTTGGAGTACACACATAATCATAGGGAATCATTTATTATTAGTCAAGACTCATTTCCAAGACTATCTTAGTGGATAAAGTCCATTTCTGAACCGAGTTCACTCCTCGTTTCAGTCCTGTTTCACTGATCCGGTTTAACCTGCCGTTCCAGCCATGTCTATCTCATGAGATATAAAATCTTTACCCAATGCATTAGAGGGAGATATAGGTCCCACCCATCTCATAATTATTCCATTCTTATGTGTGCCACAAAATCATAAATCATACATAATTGCATAATCCATGTAATAAAAATGGGATTCTTAGACATCGTGACATCATAAAACAATTTATATAAGATAAATGAAGTCATAAAAATAATTACATCACAACCTAATCAAATCAATGTAATAATATGGATAGAAAAAGAACGCTATATTATCTTAGATGGAAAATAATTTTGATAAAACACTTGAACTCCATTCTAGAGGAAAATATCATTTCTACTTCAAAAACATGTTTCCTTTCTTAACATGTCATACAATTTTAAACTAAAAGAATTTGATTAAAAATAAACATGAAAACTTGTAAAGGAAGCTTCTTTGAAATAATGTTTTAAAAATCCATTCATGCCGTATAAGTTAAAAAAACATTCTTCTCGTACTTTTGTCGAAAAAGTCAAAAAGTACCTCGTACAAAAAACAACAAAAGATTCCTTTTATATCTTTTACTAAAAACTCACCGAAGGGTAAAATTGGATTTAAACAATTGTAGGTGAATGGAAACAATATTACATATTGAGGAAACATGGATGTGGATGATAAAATACACCCCAGTAAATACCAAAGTATAAACAATCTCAGATAAAATGAGATTGTGATATTTTCCCTTACCTTAGGTCTGATTTGCTTCGTAAGTGTCCGAACCTCCTCTTCTTTGAAGCGCCTCTTTGAGACCTCCTCTTAGGGCACTAAAATTGGTCTTTGAAGAAGACCAGGACCTCTAGGATTTATCTAGGGAACTGTAGAGGAGATATTGGCAGGGTTTGGCCGAGCTTGAAGGCTCAAAGTGGTGTGAGGAAGAGAGGCAGGAGGTTCCCTTTTATAAGGGAGAAGAGGGGCATCTTTGGAATAACTAAAAATATTATTTTATTATAAAGTAAAATTCTGTTTTTAATAGCTCCAAATTGATATATTTCAAATCTAAGGTAGGGATGGGTCGAAATCCCCTCATCCAATATAATTTATACAAGTTTAGGTATCAATTTTAACCTTATCATTTAGATTTAACTTTAAGTTAGATAATTTAACTTTTACCGTGTCTTCTTGTTTTCTTACACTATAAGGTTAATAAACTTACTATATCAAGCCAAACGAACCCCAAGTTGTTTATTATTAATATATAAAACCTTATCTAAGTCATTTGGCCGAACCTTAGATTTTTTGGAATAAAATAACAATTAATAATATAGTATTTGTTTAAAAAACTATTTTATGTCAATTTTGACACTATTTGGTAGTTGATTTTTGTGAAAATCATAACAGAATGATTAGTTCGAGAAAATTTAATTAAATAAATACTAACATGTGATATTAAAATATAAAATTATTGGAATAAAAAGTCTCAAATTACATTTATTTGGTTATTTATAACATCAATTATGTCAATATTTCATTAATAAGATAATTAATGCATCATCATTTTATCATATATAAATTAAATTATTTTAAGTCTAAAAATTACAAATAAAATACCATTATGTAGGAAATATTTTTATCTTTCTAATGAATATTTATAGTCAAATTTATCTTATGTATAGCCCTATATTAAAAATGTTTTAGTTATTAAAGTTTGATTTTAACTGTTTTAACCCTTCATTATATAAATTGATAATAAATGTGCTAATCTAATCCAAGTGGGCCTAAATGGTCATATTTTATTCCTAAGGTTGTTTTTGGTCGAATTAAACTTATCCAATAGAATTAGGACATGTGTTAGGGTAATAATAATAACATTTTTACCCTTAACTACCCTATTTACTTTTAACCGTGGTAAAAAAAGTAAAAAGTTACTATTCACCAAAAATTATTTTCCTCTCATTGAACCATATTTTATTCCTTGATATTAACCGTGTCTCTGGGATTTTTGAAATTCCACTCATAGAAGTGGTAAAATTATGTTTTATGAAAAAAATTTGTTTTTTAACTACCACTTAGTGGTTTCACTATTCACCAAAAAATGAAAGTTTCCAGAAAAATACCAAAAATTAGGCCTAAGATATATTTGATATTATGAATTCAAAAATGATATTTATTTTACCAAATTAAAAACATATCAGTTACATTAACTAATTTAAAAATTAAATCCCATCGTCAAGACAAATAGCGTGTTTTTAAGAGATAAGAACTATCAAAAGAGTGACACTTTTTTATGTCTGGTTTAAATGTGAAATTACATCCAATGAACAAAATTGTATTAAATTGTAAAAATATATTCTAAATATACTTTAAAACCACTCAAATTAATAATTTATCACTATTAATTATTTCAATTAAAGATGTTGTTTTTAATTAAAATTTAATAATTTTCACTATTCATCAGAATATGAAAGTTATCCAAAAAGTACCAAAATTTCACCCTAAGCTAATTTCGATATTCCAAATCCAAAAATGAAGTCCATTTTGAAAAATAAAATTTACAAAATTTCAAAAAGTGGTTATTACTATTCATAACGCCTAGTTTTAATAACATTTTAATAGCATATCGTTGTTTAGTGAGACTCGGTATTGTGTACGACGCAAGCTATCGAGGAAGGCCGTGGTTGTGTGTAAATCAAGCCAAGCTAGTGTTGTGTGTATTGAAAGATTCATTTGATGATTTATATAACATAAAAACAAAATATTTCTCATAAAAGTCTCGGGTGTTACACTATGAATATATGATATTCATTATAAAATAATCAAGTCATTATAGTAAATATTCCAAAATGTTTTTATGATTCTGTAACATCCATTTTCCACCAACTTTTTTATCAAATGTGAATTGAAGTATCTCTCCAGCATACGTGTAGAGAACCGCCTCCAAATAGCGATATACATAATTTTACATTAAATTATATAATGGATGGTTTTTATGATGTAATTTGTGTTTATATATTATATCTATGAAATTAAAATTTCATATAAACCTTATTACCATCTCATACATTATAAAACGATAATGTTACCTATGTATTCCTGTGGAAGAACACATCAGTGACGTAGTGTGATTTTTTTTCCTTTCTTATTTACATGGATTGTAATAAGGATGGATTTAATAAATATATATTATATATATTATATATATGATATTATAATTATTATGTGAATGTGAATTAATATAAAACATTCATCCATTCCATCCATTGAAAATTGATATCATTTTTCATGCAGATCTAAGATATACCATCTGAATGAATGTGTAATTAATTGTCCACTATAAATATTTTATGAATGATTATAAATTTTTATATAATTAATATATATGATATTTATATAATAATTAAAATTATTTATATTATTTAACTATGATCAATGTACAAGGACCAGAACCCGAGATCAAAATTTCTCATGAAAAACGCAACGTTAACGCTGAGAAAAGATTATTTTAATATCAAATTATTAGAAAATTGTTGTTGAAATTTTATAAGTGGATAATATGTGATATTATACATTTATAAATGGATATATTATATAATAATAATAAACTTATATTTATTAACCATGATGTAATGGAACATTTGAATAAATTAGAACTTGTGGTAATATAATTATTTTTCAATATCATTTTAATCGGGATTAATTGTTCTCAAATTTACATTAAAAGAAATTATATTAAATTATCATGTTAAATAAATTTAATTTTATCCTCCTATTTTTATTTCTGGATACTAGATGTATTTCTTTCATTTTTATCACTTCAATAACTTATTAGATCAAAATAATGTTTTTAATAAAAAAGACATTATTTCTCTCAGTAGTCGAAAATCCTTTTTATTTCATGTATATTTGTTATTAAAATGTGTTCAAAAATGTTTTTTTCTATGTTAAAACTAATTTAAAAAATAATTTATAGCCATTTAACTATTTCAAAAAAAATTAAATTTAATCCTTTTATCATTTATCAAATGAGGTACTTTTGAAATTTTATTAAAAATGTCCAAGGAATATACGTTTTAACACAAAAGCTAGGAACAAAATATCCCACCATCATAATGGCTCAATGATTTGAAAATTAAATTAAAAAATTTCTACGTTATATTAAAATAATATCTTTTCATTAACAAATTGGAAATTATTATATTATAAATAATTTATTTCAATATAAAAATAGTATTTTACTCAGAAAATTTTTGAGTGATCTTATAATGGATTTTTTCATCTATGATAACATCATTTGAAGTTTCGTAGGATTTTCTATTTATATTTTAAAAATATAAAATATTTATTATTTATATAGATGGTTTAAGGTTATTATGATGAAATCTCAACCAAAAATAATTTTCTTTTCCGTGGATTAATGTATGATGAATGGTTTTATTATATTGTGGCATTATAATGAATGGATTTATGAATATATGATGGTTGGGAATAAACATATATAGCCCTACAATGCATTTTTTAATTATAAATTCGTTATGGGATCAAAGATTACATTATATGTTATCCCAATCCTTTGAAAGTTGGTGCAGATGAGGTTATTTCAATCCTAAAAGGGGCACATGAGAGTTAATCCCAGGTCTAAAGTAGGTACATGGGTGGTTACCCAAATCCTATCATGTTATGAGTGTCTTCATGGGTATTGTTTATTTAATATTTATATTATTATGATTACTTCACACTTAATGAAACTCTTTTAGAACATGATCATAGGTTATTATTATTCCCCAATGGCTCATGTTCTTTTATCCCTTTATGATTCATGTTTTATAAACATCCATTATATTTTTACATTATTTGTGTTTTTTATTTATGAATTATTCGGTATCAATTTAAAATTCTAGACTTATGTACTCATACCCTATATGCTAATTTTATGTATAAATGATCATTAATATATCTATTCTTACCCCTGTTGAGAAACATAGCTCAAAATTTATTATTTTTTATTTTCCCCATGATATGAAGAAAAGTTTTATGTACAATGTTTCTATGAAGAGTTCTACTGGTGAAATACTATGTGTGAGATTATGGAGATCATATATGTATAAAAAAAATTATATCCATGTTTCTAATGGCACTAAACCTATATGATTCAAACATGAATCATTTTGTTATATGTTTTATAATTAAATAATAACATTTAATATTTATGTATGAAAAGTATGAATTTAAATATTTATTATCAAGGAAATGTTTAGTTACCTTTGGAAACTATGATGAGAAAATATTATTGAGAACCCTTTGGATGATCTTACATATAGGAGAACATCCTATGTTGTAGTAATGAAAGTTGTGTGGGTGCCTATGGAAAACATTATTTTTAGGATATTACCAGTGGGCATGGTTTTAGAATTTATTTATCTAAGGGAAATAACTCTAAAAATAGTTGTTCGAGTATATCTCATCCATCGTTCTAGTGTATGGTGTGTGTAACCTTATTACATGCCTATTTTGAAAATCATATGGGATGTGTTGTCGATAATTGAACTTTTCTATAAAAAATTCATGAAGGATTTGAATAGATAATGATCATAGATGACCAAGGTTAAACATAAAGTGTCATAAATTAAAAATAATGTATCATTATTTATAGAAACTATAAATTATTATTCTGGATTATGTGGTTTCACACTATGATTATTGTTTCTCTAATTATGATTTTTTATAGTCAATGGAGGGAACCTAAATGAACCATATTAATATTGATTACGACAAATAATAAAATGACTGTTCTCCTAGGAAAACAAATATTATGGGTACTAGAATATAAAATACTATTTCTATTCTTATAGAACATTTACAATCTAAGAAGTATAATTAGTATATAATCATGAAAAATATGGAAAAATATTTTGTTGAGTAATTAATGAGGAAGAATATACCTTATTTTATAGGGGTTTTTGATAAACTAGTTGATGGGAAATGAATCAATTCAATTCAAAATTCATTTTTCATCATCCAGATTTTAAAGCATGCGAAATTCATTTTGGTTTTATATTATTTGATAGGTGAGGTAGTTTAGTGGTGTAATCTCATCATGAACATGGGGGAATAATAAAAAATTAATTCTATATAGTGATTCATGATTCTAATCCTATTTTTGGACATGTTCTTTCTAAATACTCTTCATATAAAAATGGGGAAGGAGTTCCTTGAGTTAATGTAGAAGGATGATGAATTCGTGTGTACATATGAGGAAACTTTTATAAGACTTATGAGGTTCTGTTCTTGTATTATCATTGAAAATGAAATAAAGAGTGGGTGATTCATTAGTGGATTATAATCATATATCTTAGGAAATTTATCTACAAGGGACATTAGTAGTTATGAAAACATTATATGATGTGCTACCAATGTAGAAATAGATTTGTGAGTTACACATCAATCATAGGATTTGATAAGAAAATAATGAAATAAATCATAGGAAATTATTATGATAAACACCATAGATGGAAAAAGAAGAGACTTCCATTTTGTCGGTACATTGGATGGATACATAGAGGATATTTTATTAAGGGGATTAGTAAATGATTTAACTGTGAAAAGGAATGTTATAGTGAAATTTAATGTTGATGTGATGGGATGACGTTAGAAAATTATGGGAAAAATAACCATAAAATAGACCACATAGAATCTAGAATTTCAAATTTAATGATTATCTGAATTATGATAACCTGTTCTCAAATAGAAATTTTGTGACGATGGTAAACATCAAAAGCCCCGGGATCTGAATAAAATGGAAATCTCACATGATGAATTATACATATGGTAAAAATGTGGCGTAAGATACACTTACCATCCTTTGAAAAACTAATAATATATTATTTGATTCGGGATCTATCATCTTTATTATTTATGATGTATATTTATGGGTATCACAATTCCACTATTGTGATTATATATTAAATAAACATTGAAAACTCCTAATGGTATGATGATCACATCTCCAGACTATGATATTTCTATGATTGAAGGTTGTGGGGATGTGTTTCCTATAAATAACCTCATTCTCCCTTTATATAAATTTTATATTATCTCAAAAATATATTTTATTTATTTATAAAAAATACATATCAATTTTGAAGGAGGGGAATTCATGTTAGATCTTCAAAATAAACCTATGATATTTTATCTAGGATAAGATAAATTTGAATATCTAATTAAAATATCATCAATTGTATGAGTGTTGATTCTTATTTGGTGGTTTTTTAATCTTATATGCTTCAAGATAATCTCAACCTTGAAGAAATTCATATCTTATGGTTGTTTTAGGTCTTTCAAGAATATATTACTAGTCTTCCTTCAACCTGTGAAGTTGATTTGTCAATAGGGATTAGACCTGGTGCAACGACAATTCCAATTAATCCACATTGAATTTAACTAATTTATTTATAGGAATTGATGAATAATAATTTTTATAATCTTGATAATTGATTCATTCTTACACGTGAATCTCATTGGAGAGAACTATGATTTTTCAAGAAGAAATATGGATCAATGTGACTATAAATTGAATATCAATAACATAACAAGATCATAATAACAAATAAGTGTTATCTACCTGGTATTGATGATTTATTCGATCAATTACTTGGTGTGTGATAATTTTATTTCAGGATTGATATGCATTCTTAATATCATCAACTGAGGTTCAAGGAGGTGTAAATTCCCAATACTTCTTTTGATATGAGGTATGTAAACTTTTAATTTAAAGTGATGCCTTTAGGTCTTACTAATTCCCCAACCATCATCATATATTTAATGAAAATAGTCATTATAGATTATCTTTATTTTTTTATGGTAGTATTTATTGATGATATTATTATATATTCAAAGAGAAAGGAAGTTTGTGAAGATAAAATATTCAATATATTGAAGACCCTTAGGACAGAGCTAGATTATTAAAAATTTATAAATTGAGAATTTTAGAAACAAAAAGATTCATTTTTGTGTAATATAATCTTCATTTAGTGTATAACGGTGGATCCATCAATGACCAAAATCATTAAATATTGGCCCAGACCAACAACTATTATGAATTTCCATAGTTTTCATTATACGTATGGATATTTTGAAGGTTTTATGGATAATTTATCTAGGTTAACAAATCAGATCCCCAAGTTAACATGGAATGGAACCAAGTTCCAATGGATATATAAATGTTAAAAAAATCATGAAACTAATAAGGATGCTATTTAGTGGACATGTTCACACATTAACATATATTGAAGAAGGGTTTATGATCTATACTTATGTATCACATAAGGAAATGGGATGATTCCTCATAAAAAATTATATAGTTATTGCTCATGCCCTAGACCGAATGAAGGTTCATGATAAAAATTACCCAACTCATGATTTAGAGTTTCATAGAGTAATATTTTCTTTAATGAAATGGATGCATTATAATTATGGAGAATCATGTGATATATATTCTAATCTCAAATTTTTGAAATATAAATTCCCAAATAAATAGATAAATATGATCCATAGAATATGGTAAGAGTTGATTCAAGATTATGACATTTGAATACATTACCACATTGTGAAAGTGAATAAGGTGTAAGATTCTCTTAGTAGAAAGAATCATGATATCATTTATATTATGATGATAAGAAAAGATCTATTAATTTTTATTTTAAAATTATGGTTGAATAAATAATTAATAATGGTGATAAATATTATATTTCTCAAATTTTTGATCAACCATCAATCCATGTTAATATTAAAGAGGTATAAAAGGAAGATGTGTTGCTGGAAATATGTGGGAAATGTTTTTAAGTTCAACAATGATTTTTATGGAATGATAAGGATTAGAATCCATGTATGTATCCTGTCAAAACCATACATGATGAATTAGTTATTGGATGATGCTCATAGATCAATATTCTTTATTCATCCTAAGAGTATTATAATTTATAGATATCTAATAGTGTATTTTGGGTGGGGAATGAAGATAGATATTAAAGAGTATGTGAACTAATACGTTGTATATTAGTAAGATAAGGCTATGTGATGTATTTCTAATGAGATGTTCAACTATTACCCATACCTAAATGGAAATGGGAAAAATTTATCGTTGATTTTTTCATCAGATTACACAAAAAATAGCGTAAAATAATATTTGGTTTGTAGTTGATTGAATTATAAATTTATCAAGATTCATTAAAATTAGATACTATTTTCCCATGACCCACTTGATTGTTTTTAAATTTAGGAGTTGGTAAGAATCCCTACCGTATCGAATTCTATTCTATTTGATTGGGGTCAACGGATAACCTCAAATTTTTGGTGAATTCATTATCTAGATATGGATTCTATGTTTTGTTTTATAACTTCATTTAATCCTAAAATAGATGGGAATTATGATTAAAATTCAAAACCTATTAAATATATTGAGATCTGGTTCACTATATTTCAATAGTGGTTTCATTCCACACCATCCACTAGTTAAGTTTTCTTACAACAATTGATTTCACTCAAGAATTCTGAAGGATTCTTATGAATTCATCTAGAGAAGTAAGTAGAAAAATAGTAATGTGATTGGATAAATATTGAGAAAAAAACTATTGGGACATAATCTAGCTATGGATATGGTAGAAAATGTCATTTACATTAAAAATCATATATGTGTAGCTTAGAGTAGATAGAACAGTTTTGATAACAAAATTAGGTGAGATATGAAGTTTGAAGTTCATCAGAAGGTATTCATATAAATAAACCATTGGAAGAAGGCTATAATATTTGAAAATTATAAAAAACCAAGCCCTAGATATTTCGGTTACTTTGAAATTATTGATCATAATGGTATGGTATATTATTATTTTAAACTTCAAGTGAATCTTTATAATGTTCATGACATATTCCATGTATCTCTCATAATTCAGTACATACATAATCCTTCACATGTAATTAAATCAAAGAAAATTACAACAAAAAATTATATATCTTATTTGGAACAATAGGTCTAGATTTTAGATCATAGATATAGTGTACTACAAAACAAAATCACCTTTTTAGTTAATGTTTTATGAAAAAATGATAAATGAGAAGAAGCTATTTGAAACCTAAGGATGTAATCAAATAATGATATCTTCAGTTTTTGTATCATATAGATAGAAATTTGAGGGAGAAATTCATTTTAATGGGGGTATAATAAAACACCATAATATTCTTTAACATATTTCTCCTTAAATAACTTTTATTTTATTGATATCATTCATTACACGCAACACCAAGTTTAAAAGAACAATGTCATACTATTGGTTTTTGATTATTTAATGTCACAATTATCACCAAGATAATTAATTGGCATGTAAGAATAATTTAAATATATATATATATATATATATATATTTATATATTTATATATGTCCTACTTAATACACTAGTTTCAATTAATATGTAATTTTTTTAGTAAAGTCATTTTATTCTTCAAAAAATAAATTTTCTTTAAAAATTGTTTTTATTGACTTTTATGAGTGATTATTACATATAATTTTAGAAATATAATGTGATATAATTTTTATAATTTTTCAAATCAATATATCAAAATTATTCTATAGTTATTTTTTTTTTGATATTTTTGGAAATATTTATTTTTTAGTGAATAGTGAAAATATGGATTTTTAATTAAAATTGTATTTTTGTTTCAATAATTTAAAAACATTCATTCAATTTTAAAATAGTTTGAAAGAAATTTTCTTTTGATTATGATTAATTAAATTAAGTTCATTGGAATCAATTTTATTGTTAATTTTTTTTATAAAATATAATATTTATAAAGGGCATATTTTTTAAAAACAACATTCATTGGGGGTTTTTTTAGTTTTTTTCGTAAATTAATTTCTTCCACATATAAAAATGAATATTTTAAGATGGATTCCATATTTTTAATCAGGAGATCCAAATTTTGAAATAGTTCCCTTTTATTATCTATTAATGTGAATAGTAACCATTGTAATATATTGTTACCATTGTAAATGTAATATGATTTAATTAGAGTTAAAACTAGTGTTATAGTTATTAAAATTCATTAAAACACATTAAATTATCATATTAATATGTTTTTTTCTATTTCTATCCAATTATCAAATATATAGACACTTGGTGACATTTTGTTCTTCGCTTGTAAAATTTTCATTAATTTAATAAAAGAATAAATACAAAATGTCACAAATTGAATTTAATATATTTAAAATTATTATATAATTATAAAAAGATTATAAGTTAATTTATATGTTTTTTTTCAAATAATAATTAAATTTTTTATCATGGTAATTAATTTATAATTTTTAGTGATTTAATAATTACTTTAAATCTTTAATAAACCCCCACATAAAATTTAATCTATAAAGAAAAAAATAAATGATTTTTTAAATATAAAGAGTAATAAAATTTAGGTGAATTATTGTGGTCCCGGAATTTTTTAGATAAATATAAAAATTTAGTCTTTTGTAAAAGGTTTTAATTTTAATTACATAAATATATTGATACCATTAAATTTAAAGTAATTGATTAATGTCAAAAATGAAATTAATGAAATTTCAATTTAAATAATATTTTATTAAAATATTTAAAAACAAAAAAAATATTAACAGAGAAAAATTAATATTAGAAATTATAATTTTTTTTATAAATTTTCCATTTAAGATATAATTTTAAACATATATGTAAT
Organism: Viscum album; assembly: GCA_963277665.1. NCBI lineage: Eukaryota > Viridiplantae > Streptophyta > Magnoliopsida > Santalales > Viscaceae > Viscum > Viscum album. Next base: position 271,537,852 of record OY728147.1, read on the forward strand.
GTTAAAACCCTCTATGATTGACAAAGATATTTCTTCTGTTATGGTTAAAAAAAATTCAATTAAGGGCTTAATCCAAATGATAAAGTTTAAAATGAAACAAAAACCTCTCTAAATATCATTTAATAATGAATTTTTTACCTTATACTATTTTCCGGAAATATCATCCCATTTGGAAGAATTTTTCATGTGAATTAATATGTTTTATTTTAATCTTTTTAATAATTCTAGGTGCGTCATTTCCCTCCCATATAAAAGGAAAATTGTTCCCTCTTTTATTTATACATCATTGATCTATCTAGATTAACATAACCCTAAAAATTTATCTTATAAAAATCCATATAAATAATGCAGAGGTACTGGTATTCAAAAAAGTATTTTCAATGCATTCCTATGAAAGGATATAAAAAAGGCCAACCATGGAATATGTAATTGTCACACATGAAATCTTTCGATCTATTTTTTATTTTAACTCATATAAATAATTGTAATTTTTTTAAAATAAAGACATAAATATCCAAAATGAACTTAAATGATATTATTATTATATAACTACATATTTTCCCACTCTGTTCCATCAAATGGGAAATGGAAGTATTTCTTGAGTGTAAGTGTGGACTATCTCCCCCATGTAGAAAAACGATTAATTTTCAGTCACCAAAATTAATAAATTTTTATAATGATGATAAAAATGTTTATAAATTATATTTATAAAATTATCATATCTTTTCAATCATCTTACATTCCAATCTATTGTAAAATGATAATGTCGCCTGTGGGTATGCATGGACGACCACCTCCATGAGGTGATGAGATTCATTTTTCATTTCATCATTACACGTATGGTAATAAGGATAACATTAATAAGAAATATATGATATATATTATATAGTACTTATTATTTAATGATTAATTTTTATTTACCTTTTCTTATACATTGACAAGTGAGAATAATGTTCATGTGTATGTATGGCCCACTATCTCCATGGACATTGTAATTAATTTTTTTTCTATCAAACATTTATAAAAGTTTATAAATATATATCATGAATATATATTATATTTATGTCAAAATTAACATTATTGATTTTATATAGACATGATAAAAGTACAAGGGCTAAAACAACCAAACCAAAATGATCATGAAAATCAAAATTTTTAACATCAAAAAATAATGATTTTATTATAAATTTTTTAAAAACATGGTGTCAAACTATTCTAATTAGTTAAAAATCTATATTATAAGTATATAAATGATTATATTTTAGAATTAAAATAAAATTAAATTTATTTTACTATAAGATAGAGCACCATTGAATCAAGTCAAACTTTTGGTAAGATATATTTTTTTCAATCTCATTTTAATTAGAATTATTTATGCTCAAATTTCCATTGAATAAAATTCCTTCATACCTCCTTGATAAATTCATTTTTTTTATTCTCCTATATGTATTTTTTGAGAATACAAGTTTTCCTTTCATTTTTATCACTTTAATTACTCATGATTTGGAAATAGTGTTTTTAAGGAAAAATGAATGTATTTCCTACTTTTGTTGATAAAAATTTTTCTTTTGTGTCCATGATTTCTAAAATAAAATCAAAAATGACTTTAATATTTTAAAATAGTTGATAATAATATTTTTAAACCATTATTTATTTTTTATAAAATTATTCTAAAGGAATCTTCTAATCATTTTCCAAATTATATCCCTTTTATTTTTAACCAAAATTTGATGAAATATTTGTTTATAAAAAAAAGCAGGAATAAAATTTCATATAGTCATGACCACTCATTTATTTGAAGCTTTATTTTAATTTTATAGGGTTCTATCGCAATGAAATTCTTTCTTTTATATTAAATATGACTTTAGGTTTTAAACATGTTACTTCCATGGGAAATGTTTATTATCCTCATGAAATGATCCAATGTTCATTTAAATGAATTTTTTATATATGATAATATCTGTTGAGGTAACATAGGATTTATTGGGTATGTGATATAATTATTCCATCTTAATTATCTCTCTATACAGTTTATGGTTATTATGATGAAATATAAATGAATCATTTTTTCCATTTCGATATGTTTTATTAAGAGGAATATTATTATGACCCTGTTGTATACATGGTAATGTATTTATGATTATGTATTGGGTTTAACATTAATTATTTACCCTTAAAATGAATAGAGTAAATATTAGTGTTTTATGATCTCAAAGTGTTCATGGTAGGTAATCCCATTCCCAAAAAAATTGGGCACAGTAGAGCTTATCCCATGTCCAATAGAGTGTGTTATAAGGATTATCCCATTCCCAAGTATGTACACCAGTGGTTATCTCAATCCTATCATGTCCTGAATTTCATGATGGGTTGTGTTGACAATATAGTTTAATTATTATGATTATAAAACACTTTATTCCAATATTTTATAACATGATATTATACCAATGTTACGTTATCATAGATCATTTTCTTTGATACCTTTATGATTCATGTCTTACGAACTTCCAAGACTTTTTTCATGGATCATGTTTCTGATATTATAAATTTTTTTTATATGTGATAAAGGTTAATATCATGTTCTTATAACTTTTATGATCATATTAAATTTAAATGATCATTGATATCTCCCTTGTTTACCCTCACTAAGAATATGAGATCACAACTTATTATGTTTTCTTCTCCCTTGTAATTTGAGAAATGTTTTTATGATGTTTTTATGAAAGTTTATAATCATTGAATTTTAAGAACAAGATGATTTAGATCAGTTATGTATGGGATTTTTTATGTATATCAATTTTCAAAGACAGTAAAACTATATTATTTAAGCATGAATCATTATGTTATGTATTGAATATTCATATAATAGGTTGTAATATTTATATATGAAAATTACGGGATACTATAAAGTTCCTAAAAAGTCACATAGGATAATTTAAAATTATAAAAATTATAAAAAAATCAACTATAGATTCACCCCCTTCTCTTTGGTACATCAACACACCTAGTCTCTTCAATGAGTAAGTATAGTTTTAGTAAGAGAATGACTTTGTGTTAACACTTTACATAAATTTTAGATTTTAAAATATGGATAAATTTATAATAAATTTTAATATAGGGAATAAGAATAATATTTTGATAGTAATTAAGAAGATTAAATCTTTTCATAATATGATACAACCTCAATATAGAATGATTGACAAAGAGAAGGGGAGAAGAAGCAATCAAAGGTGTTTAGGGAGAAACCCATTACCTTAAGTCTAATTGTCTTTATAATGATTATTTAGGTTATTAAATAAATATATTACATCCATTAGATAATAGTTTCAAATACATATTCATGTTAATTACACTTTTTATTATCCTTTTACATCAATTCATTAAGAACTAATCACTTTGATTTTATTTGAATATGGATTTTGAACATGTTTATTTAATAGTTGTTTATGTTATGTTGTCATATGGATAAATAAACTCATTATCTATCACATGAGTTCATAAAATATATAATATTATTGATATAGAGATCAAAATATTTCTTAAATTAATTGTTTTTCATTTGGGGAGTTTCAATTATTTTATAAAAAATTTGTTTTGAAACTTATTTATTACGGAAGTACAACCAACCATTATAGTTTACTTGTAATATTGTTAATACCAAATATATTTTATCATTAGGTAAAATTAATTTTTTTTAAACATATGAACTTATAACATAATTATGCAGTAATTTAAAAATTAAAACCATCGATCGAGTATGTGATGTGGAATGAAATACATCATCTATAGAGGTGGTGAACCAATAATTGTATAAAAATTATTCTCATTTAAAAAAAATCAATGAGTCCTGAATAATGAATGTTTTAATAATATGAAAAAATTATTACAATTGTGATACTTAATTCATTATATCTTGATTTATAGAATAAATTCATTGGATTTAGAAGAAGAATAAAACTCCAATGATTCTTAATGAGGTATTTTACTTCATCCTTTGAATAGCCTCCTTTGATATGCTAATTGGTCTTTAGTGAATAGCCTTTTTTGATGTCTATAACCTCTAAAACATAGGTAGTTGTGATTGAGAAGTGATTTTTGAAGGTATTTTGAAACTAAAAATGTTTTAGAAGTGAGTTGGGATGCGTGTAAGAAGGGATTTTAAATAAAAGGTTGATTAAATAATTATTTTTTCTAAAAAAATAAATATAATTGATTCATAGGACTATGTAAAGTAATTTATGAATGTGATTCTAAGACAATGTTTACTTACATCATATTTTTTTAATAAAATTCATGACATCAATCTCTTTCATTCAAATATATTATATATTATATATTACATATTATATATTATATTGTATGTATATTATTAAATTCATATTTTCTTATATTTATTCCATGATTGAGTTTTCCATTGATTAAACATGCTACATGTATTTTCAATGATATATAGTGACATTCTATCCAAATATACACTCCCTAATTTTTTTTTCAATTCCCCCTTCCCTTTTTGTTATGAAAACTAATGTCATTTCTATCCCAAAGGCCTATTGTCTTTATTAATATTTTATGGAAATGGATTATCTATAGAGTGAATGTTCACCTAATCAAATAATCACCAATCTAGACATAAAATCAACCAAAAACATCCCAACCATGACCTCACCTTCTCACCTATATTCACCATGAACTCCTAATTCCTACAAGAAAAGACATCAATGAGAGCATAAGGTACCACCATAAGCACATTACAAAGTCCTTCTTTCCTTATAGATTCCCAAAATCTTAACCCTGTGTATTTTTCAATAAGTGGAATGTTCCTATTGAGGTATGACCAATAGAGGATGGAATCACTGAATAAGAAGATGTATAATAGTGAATTTTAGAACACTTGGAAAAGATGATATAATTTCTTATATGTTATAGTATGAAATTAAACTTGTATTTATTTTTATAATGTAAGATACCACATTTTATCATGTATCACTATTTAAATCTAAATTTTAATATTTATAAGAATTATATAAACATCACCATTAAATAATTTCATCATTTGGATTTCAAAAATCCAATCCATTTGAAAATAATAAAACAATTTATAATTCTAAAAATTAATGATTCTATAAAATATTACTATTTTATTATTTAATGTAAAATATAATTTACTAAAAAAGTAAATAAGCACCTATATATTATCACATTGGTTTATTAATTAAATTTTGATAATTTTGTACTTATTTGATTATTTTATTAATGGTAAACATTATTTATAAGGCCAGTTTTGGATTTTTCAAAATGGTTGTTTTATTTTGCCAATAGTCATGATACTTTTCCTTTAGTTTAGTTACTATTAAATCATTAAAGTGTCAATTCTAATTGTTATGTTTCCAATGGTCATATATTTTAATCATACAATAAAAAACAATTATTTCTATCATTATTTATTCAGTCAATTTTCTCTCATGGTTTTCTATTATAAATTTATAAAATTTCAGATTTGTTTCTATAAGTTTATTTAATTTTAAGCATTATTTATTAAATTCATGATAGTCATATTAGATCCTAAAACCCCAAAACTTTAAATTATAGTTTTATTCTTTATGTTTGTTTGTTGTACTATTGAACTATATTTAATTTTATAGAGTTTATTCATCCAACATATATAATGTGTTATGTCGACGAAATAAAATAGCATGTGTTTTATTTTAGGTGTAATGTGTTTTATAAATACTAATTATTAATACTTATATATATAAATATTTAAATATATCAATAAAATTTCATTTAATAATTTATTTTTCATTATATATTCTGGATTCATAAATAATTTTTTTACTGTTTGTGTAAAGAAGAATAATAGGGCTCTCATCTCTAAATATACAAAACATTTGTTTTTAAGGGGGTATTTTACATAAGATGTTATATATATTTATGATAAAATAAATTATTTATGTTATTTATAGTTCATTTTATTTTGTATAAAAGAATTTTGGACAAATTCTTATTAATTGGATTAGAGTATAAGTAGAAATTAGTAAAAATTTATTAGCTTTAACTCCCCTATAATTGTCTTTTTAATCCTACTATGCGAGGTTAAGTGGGATCCATAATAATAGGATAATAAAAAACTATGAAACAAAAACCAATATGAAAAAAGTAGTAAATAATCAACAGGTTATGAATTGGGAGGATCATACCAATATTTCTAGTATAAATCCTTGATATCATATTTTAGGAAGATTCAGATTTTTTTGTTCAATATGAAATGAAATGAAGCCTAATAACCTGATTTAGTCGTTAAATGTGAAAATATCTGGTTCAAATCCCCAAAAAAATAATCAAAAAATAGGGATTAGAATAATCTCATCCATTCCTCATTGAGGCCCTAAATAATTCTATCCAACATCACATTAGCCTCATCCTATTGTGCAAGTTTTATTTTTATATTCATAGATATTTTAAATTCATAATTTTTTTATTCAATTTTCATTGAAAACACAATTCATCACATTATAGATGTGTATGTGACATATTTATTTCCCTTGTATATACCCTTTTCTCATCACACAGTTACCCATAGATCCTAGATCATTTGACTCTATTTGTAATGGTTATTTATATAAAAGTTGTTATTTTAACTCTTTGTAATAATCATGATATAGATTCTTTTTAATTTCAGTTGGACTCAATATCATAGTGTTCTTTGAGATATAAAAATATAACTTCCTATTTCATATATTAAGCTATGTAATACAATCAAGAAATTATTTTCTTAGGCAGAAAAGAGTAGTGTGTGTGCTGTCACAAATTCTTCACATGAAAAGTGTTAAAGAATTTTGAATCATTCAATGTTTTATTTCTTATTTTTTCACTAATACATTAGTTATATTCATCATATAAATCCATTTTACTTTCTATAGAACATGAGATAATTCCATTTTTTTTTGTTTGAATCACTTTCCCTATATAGGGTTATTGAAGATATTATATACATATGTTGAGAAATTGTATGATGTTACACTTTATATGGGGTCCTTATAGAATGATTTGTAATCCCACCTCTAATAACGTGGAATTCATATTATCGTCAAAAAAGTCCAAGTAGGGACTCGAGAATCACCATTAGGTCAACATTCTATAGCCATCTACACATCTATAAGGATCCCTTGACACTGAATAAGCCTTTGAATATCATATTTTAGAACCAAATCCCTCATTACATTAGATTATAATATCAAACATACATTCAAAAAACCATAACATCATTCTCAGGATCCCATGAAACAATTCACATATCGTGAACTCAGTGTTTTATATGTTATGATATATTCAGGATTTTACACAATTGAATTTACTAATATTTTATTGAAGGATTTTTCTTTTATCACTAAAATTTCATGATTTAATTAAATAGACAATAATTTTAACCCAAAAGAATTAATTTATATTAATTAAATTCAATACTATGGAGTATCCAATTGTTACATGTAATGAATAACTAATCATTGATTCCTTTATAATGTTGTGATATTTATCTTTTATTGAATTTTCAGATCAATTAATCTAAACGAAATGGATAAATTGTGTAGAGAATATTTTTATCCATTGTTCCAAGAAAGGATACCAAATCATTTAAATATACAATCTTGAAGGAGAAGTTGAAAAGTCTTCAGCATAGTCAAAGAAAATCAATTAAATTAATGAAATCAGGTTGACGTAATGAGAGGAATTTAGGAAAAATATTTTTTCAAAAAATATCCTCCTTATACATGTCACCCCACAATATATTTTTAACTCCTTGAACTCCATAAAAATTAGGATGAATCAATCATTTAAAATGGGGAAAATTTAAAATACAAGAAAAGTATTCTTCTAAATTTACCGTTAACCCTAATGTTAGAATTGATTGATTCATTTATATCTTAAAACTATGTAATTAAAAAAAATAAAAATTCCGAAATTTTATTCCTACAAATAAATAAATTTATGTGATAAAAAATATGATACATTTATTTAAGAATCTTTATAATCATCAGTAAATAAAGGGAAAAAATAATGCAATATTTTATTTTTATAGGTTAGATTTACGAGGATCATGGTGGAAGGAGAATCTAATTAATCACATATCAAAAAATGTGGCTAGAAATATCAAAGAAAAAACCACCAAAGAACTAATAAAAATATATATTTTGGAAAAGGAGGACACAAAACAATAAATTACAAAAGAAACAAGAAGTGGCCACTAATTTAATGTAGGAAAAGAAGGTTCCACCCAATGATCCACTCATTGTAATATTGGATCAAAAAGAATATATACATAGATAAATACATGAGTGGGTGAGTTGTATGTTTAAAAACATTCATTATTAATCATTAAAAACATAGTTTTACAAAATAAAACAAATCATATTCACAAAACCTCTTTAGCATTTAAATTTTAAGCAGAATTTCCCCCTATGTATGATGATAAATGTATCATAATCATGTAGATTCTGATATGTATTCCACATGTCATAATGAAATAAATTATTTAATATAAATAGTGTATAGAATCAGAATCAGTAAGTAGTGGTAGCATAGTCACAATTTATTTATATTCACATAAGAAAACGATTTAATCAGTGTATAAAAATATAATTAATATCAAAATGGTTACAACAAATCAAAGTAATAAAAATCTAATGACTATGTATAAAATAATAATTAATATAAAATAGTTATATAATATTCAAAGATATAATGATAAAAAAATACAAATAAAAATCTGAATATAAAAGGATTCACTTTCTATTACAATTGAATTGAAAATAAAAGATATGTAACAAACAAGTAATACAAATGAATACAATTATTTTAACCCAATGAAAATAGTATCCAAGGACCAGTGATGAAGATATATTGTTTTATACTTACAAGAAATTATTTCTTTCCCTTACTAGGGAATTTTTTCAATATGAAGATCAGTATATCTCATTATCCCTATGATCCCTCGATATGAGGATCAGATTCTCTATCTCACTATCCTCCCAAGCCCTCAATATGATGATTCGCTTCTTTCTTGATATCCCATGAATCTATTGATAAATTTTATTATATCTTTCTAAAACTATAATCAGAATCCGTCAATCATATTCAAAATTAAACGAACAAAGAAATTACCAGTACAAACTCTAGATGGTTACAAGTACAATGAACATGTTATTCACTCTAATAATCTTCATATCTCTAACACACTAAATATTTTGAAAATAATAATGATTAGCACGTCGAAAAAAAAAACTTCAAATAGATGGTTATTTATAGGAATGCATCTAATGGTCATCTATATCTTCAAACAGTCATATTTCTCCGACTATTTCATGATGAGTTGGACACCTGGAATTTCAATAGTCATATTAGAATGTTGTTTTAATGTAATCAGTTTCAGTGTAAAATTTATTCCAATACAATAGAATATGTTTTTCCATATTTATAATTTAAACATAGAAAAATCATGTGGATTTCCATGTATAATGTCATTACGAATTTCTTTATGGGCGTGATTTTGATACTATCAGTTCCGGTGTTATGTCTTATTTTAAAACTTTTTTAAAATGATGACAAGAGAAAAAGTATTTAAATATAAATTAATAAATGTGTATCAAATAATTATCGGATCTGCCCCCATTGTAATAATTGTAATTACTATGTTCAGTTTATATTTATGAATATATTACAAATAATTCGATGTAGGGTAAAATAAATTGTTTTTCTAATAAATAATAAAAAAATTTGGAAATTAATGGAGTTTAAATTAAGTATTTAGGATAAAGTTTGTGATTTCCAAAATAAAAGGAGTGGAAAAGTAATTAAAGTGACATTTGAATCGATAATATCCCCCTTTTTTGAAAGAACAAACCCCATGAATTAAAAAATAAATAACTTTAAAAAATACTAAGTCCATTATTTATCATTTCATCGTTTTCAAAATTTAAAATTGCAATACTTATCTCCCCCTAAGGTTATAATTCACTTAAATACAATGGTCAATACGAATAACTCTCCCTTAAAATAATAAATAAACAAATGTATCATATTTTTTTATTTAGATATATATTTCTTACCCCTTTAATTAAATATATTTTCTTTACATAAAATTTCACCCCATTGAATAAATTTCACTCCAATTGTGTTTTTTATAAAGGAATTGGTAATAATATTGTAATACCAAAAAAGTGTTATAGAAACAACTATAAAAAGAATAACGATAAAGTACTTGATCATCTAGAATAAATGAAAGAACATTCAACCAAATAAGGATTGGAAGAAAATCAAATTCATTTTAGGCAGATGAAAAATCCATTCATTAAAATTAAATCAATGAAAATTAAAATAAAAGTTTAAAGAAATTAATCTTTCTTCAAAATAAATGATCTGAGGATCATCATAATTTTCTTAAATTCATTCATTCCTTCTTAAATATTAACCATCAACTCTTCCTGAATTTTTTTCTAGCTTATGTAAAATTTCCTCATAGATTCGATAATTTTAATATTGGGATCAGATTTTTTCTTCTTGTGAGAGAAATATTTGAGAGAAATCATTATTCAGAGTACTAAATTCATTATTATGATTCATGAGTCTTCTTATCTAATCCTTGAAGTACCACATCTTTCCATTTCTCTCTTTGACAGTCATAGTTTTATTGTTGTCCTATTCATTTAAAGCAATAAAACAAATGACTCTTTCTTCCCTACCCTTTGTAAAAAAAATGGATGTTTTCTGCTAAATCATTCATTTCATTCCACATGTCTTCAAAATTCTCATCTTGTATTTTGATATCATTATCAATACTGTAAGACCATATGACAATATTATTTCAGATTTTATAATAATCCTTAGTACTTTCTTTAAAGGTCATTAATTCTTCCTCTAAATTGATAAGTATGTATGTTTAATATTTTATATAATCATTATTTTCTTGTTGATTTTTAGCAATAAAATCAACATTGGTTCCCAGTCTAAGAAATTTAGGAATATTTTTCGCCAATTTTCACAAATTATGAATGATATAGTCATATCCCATAGTTGTGATCATATTGGGTGATTGTAACTCTGATTGAATGTTTCATGGAGTTATGATATATATGGTTCTGATTTTTCTGGAAATATTTTCCCTTTTTTTATTTCAAACTGATTTTTCATTTCCTGGTTGAGCATTATTTTCATCAGAAATCTCAGTTGCTTTAGAAACAATCCATTTTCTACCTTCAACATATGTGATCAGATATTGTTCATCCCTCTTAGATGAAGATACATAGTTTCAAAAATATTTCATATTTTGTTTTTCATTTCTAATATAATTCCCATTTTTATTTTCTAATGAAGAAAATTATTTTAATAAAGCATTATAATTCCTTGTAGAATGATAATCAAAATAAATTTCATCCTCATTTTCTACTTAATCTTCTTTCTCTTCACATTATTATTCTTCATCACTTTCTCAATATTCTTCAATTTATTTACTTTCTTCTATTTATTGACGTTATTTACATTTATAATCCTCTATTTCTATGAACACGCTATCTTCTTGAATGAATTAAATTTATTTTTCTAGAATAAATAATTATACAACACCTTCTTTGATTTATTTTCAAAATGATTCAAGAATTTATGAATCCTATCTCAATACATTGTTCCCCAAAAAAACAAATTCTTTATCTACTAAAACTGATTTCCTTTTTCTATGATAGAGGGTTCATTTTCATGAAAAATAGATGTTTCTTGAAAATACAAGCCATCACACAAAGGTAAAATAATATTTAAATAATCGGTCTCCACCCATTCATAAATATATAACACAAATGTGCTTCTGATTAATTTTTATTTTGTTTGTTTTCTTTTTATTTTTTATGAAACACTTCTTCAGAATATAACCTTACAGAAATGGATTTATTTAGATCGAGTCTGGTCTAAGGATGTCATTATTTTATTTCAGCCTTTTCCTTCTCTATTCTTGAACAACTTTATCGGAAACTTTCTTCTTATTCTTTTTAATTTTAGAGGAAAATGGGTCATATTTTATTTTATTAAAAACATTCTTTTATTTTTTTGAAGTGGGTTCTTCCTCAAATGAAAAAACCCGATTATTCTCCAAAAAATATTTTGATTCTAAAATAAAAAACATACTTCATACATTTTATATTTTCATCACTGATAAACAAAATCTTTGCCTTGATAGGCTAAGACATGATTGCAACATCGAAAGGTCTTATACTCAATTCAATTATATAAACAATCAATGAAGGAAACATTATGATCTATGAACTTATTATCATGGATTTGATATTAACGATAGTCTAAAGAATAAAACTAGTCAAATTGAATTTCCTCCTATTAATGTGATAATCCAAAATGAAGATATATGAATCTTTTAGAGTTTCTCAAAGTACATTTTTTGGGATTAGAAAACCTTGCAACCAAATGGATAAAATTCAATGATCCATAAATAGATTATGTAATTTTCTTGTTTCATCATTTGATATATTCATAAATAAATACTTTTCAGTTCATTCTCTAAAAAAATACCATTTGTATCTGGTAGTGTATGATAGGGACAAAAGGAATCTTCGTAATTAGAAATACATATAAAACCTATTGCTACCCTAGGTTTCATCTTGTAAAAATTATCATAAATTTATCAGGAAAATACTTATTTACAATAGTCAATGAAAATCATTAAACAAATATTAATAAATCAAATCATAATTGGGATCTAATTATTCCATTAATAAAGACTCCCAACCTTGTACATTTATCACCCTTTACAAAGAAGAATGGTAATTTTTATAAAAATCTATTTCTATTAACCTTTCATGAACAACAAACAAATCATTATCATTCTTCACAGGAGACATCATATTTGGAGGAGAAACAGAGTATCCAGATATTAATAGAGGATTGGTCAATGAGACATAAAAAAGGAAGCACATCAGGGAAAATGTTATTAAATAACCGATATGGAATAGAAAGGGTGTCCTCTTTATATAGGAGATTGAACTAATAATTGGACATCCAAAAAAAATTCGATGGTTGAAATTTTATCTAACTGATCTAACGTCTGAGAAAATATTTATTGAAATATATTCCTAAAGAATTTTATACACATGATGTTTTATAAATTAAAAAATTTATTTAATATTGGGAGAATAAGAAAAAAATATTAAATCAAAACATGTAAATAAAAAAACAAACGAGGATAAAATGAATCATAATGGAATAGTGTTAAAGTATAAAATCAAACATAATTCCTTTCAAAGTGGTATAATAGGTATAATAATTTGTTCTTAATTTTTAATATTGTATTTCCAAATTGAATATTATAGTTCTAAAAGAAAACTCGAATACAACAAAAATTAAATGAAAACATGAATACGATAAATTTATATGAAAACATGAATATGGTAAAATTTAAATGAATACTTTAATATTACATTTTTTATGAAAATTAAAATACTACAAATTTATATGAAAACATGAAAAATTGAAATGTTAAGATTTTTTGAAAACAAAAAAATTAAAAAAAATAAAAATCTTATCTACTCTCCCTATAGAAACGATTAACTTAGTGTAATGAGATGGGAAAAAAAGAATTATATTTGAATTATTAAATTGAAGTGTTCATTACTATATTTTATTTAATTTGGTAAAATATATTAGAAGGTAATGGTTCAGTATGTTCTTCTTGCATTCTGATGAATTATAAAAAGACATACCATTTATGTGAGTGATCCCTAAGAAAGTGATGTCTAATATCTATGTGTTTTGCATGATACTGATTTTTAGGTTTTAACATTGGGAAATGGAACTAGTTTTATCACATAGTATTTTAGTTTTAGTAAAACTCATGCCATAATTAGTGAGTGTGTGTTGCATCTATAACACTTGAGCACAAGGACATCCAACATCCACATATCCATCTTTAGCTGTGGAAAGTGTTACTGAGTGTTGTTTCTTGCAAGGACATGAAACTAATTAATCTCCTAATAAATGGCATATTCTAGATGTACTTTTCTGATCCATACTATAACCACCATTCATAGCACAATAAAATCTTTTTAATAAAAAATCAATTATAGAATAATAGAAAATCCATAAATCCAATGTTCCATTAAGATAACCAAAAATCCGTGTAACTAATTTTAGATGGGATTCCATTGTATTTTCATGATACCTCAAACATAATTATACAGAAAACTAAGAAAATTTTTAACTCTCCCATCATACTCATCTCACACTTTTATTTTTTAGTATTCTTAATGGAATCTATTAAATATTGTTGAGTTAATCCAAATATAATTTCATCAAAAAAATTTAAAAAAATAGGATGATTTTGTTTAATTTATTTATAAAAATAGTAGGATCCACCGTTACATCAACATAATGTTTTGTAAAAGAAATATTTTTATTCTATCATACCAAGATATAGGGTAATCTTTAAGGCCATATATAGCTTTTGTTTATTTAAAAATGTATTAAAGATGTTTTGTATCTTCAAAACTAGGAGGTTGTTATACAAATACTTCCTCTTGTATATAACCATTAAATAATGAACAATCCACATCCATTTAAAAATGATTGAAATTAAATAATTTTTCAAATGATAATAGAACAAAAAAAATTCACGTCCATCTACTGGTGGATATGAATATTCATAATCTGTTCCCTCACATTGATTATATACTTTATAAACATGTCTTGGTTTTTTTCTAATGATGATACCATTTTCATCACAATTTTTTTATGAAAACCCATTTCACTCCAATTTCAAATTTTTGTTTATATATTTCCACCAAGGACCAGACATTATTCCATTCAAATTCATTTATCTGATATTTTATTTCTTTTATCCAATCTTCATCACATAAAGTGTTGTTATGAATTTCGACTTAAAATTGAGTAATAAAAGTAAGATTTTCTACTTCATTTCATAAGGAACTTTTATTCATAACTCTTTGATTCACATCACCAATGATATTATAAGTAGGATTTTTCCAAAGAAACAACTGACATGTTTTTTTGTAAAATCTATTCATCAACATAAGGTAGAAACTATTCTTGGGTAAGTAAATCAGAAAAATTTTCTTGAGTATTTTTATTAATATAATATTTTTCAAAATATTATTAATAATTTGTTTTGGTAGATACATATGGGGATATTGGATGGATTTAATGAAAAAATGGGTTGATTTCTTAAAATTTAACTTGTATTGTTTCTTCAACACTATATGAACTTTTATTAAACAATTTCCATGTCTTATAAGTAGTGTAATAACCTAATAATATATCTTCATCAGATTTAGAGAGAATTTTTGTAAGTTATATTTGTATTCTAGATGAATACATTCCATCTAAATACTCTGAAGTAAGAAACTTTTGGTTTTGGACCTACCAAAAACTCATAAGGAGTTTTATCAATAAAATTTCAAATTCACACTCGATTTTTAGTATACTAATAATTACTAACCACTTCATCCCAAAAACGATTAGAAATTCATAATTCAATCAACATGGTTCTTATTATTTCATGAAAAATATGATTCCTTCTTTCAACAACACCATTTTTTTAAGGAGTTATAGGAATTGAAAGTTTTTTGTAATTCATTTTTTTCTTAAAAATGTTTTAAAATATGAATTTAAAAAATTTGTACCATGATCACTATGAATAGCTATCAAGGGAAGATTTTTTTGAATTTTAGATTTGGATACAAAAGTTTTTAAATATAAAAACGATTCATAATTATTAACTAGAAAATATACCCATGTATATCTAGTGTAATAATAACTAAAAAATACATAGTACATTCCTCCAATTCTCAGTGTTTGTGTAGGACCTAATAAATCCATATGCACGAACTGTAAAGCATTATAAGTTGAGAATTTATTAATTGATTTTAAACAAGACTTATGTTTCTTAGAATATTTACTAGGGTCATATAATTTTAAGTAATCAAATATAAGCTCTAGTATATCATTAAAATTCATTTCAATGTCAATTTACATATGTTCATAAAGTTTTAGTTTCATAATCATCTATTCCATAACAAATAATGATCATCCATTTCACAATGGTAAGTTATGTTTTGTCTCTAATGTTCATCTATGTTACACTACTAGAAATCTGACCTATAACAATGCATCTATACCAATGGTTTGTAAAAACCATTGGTATAGGTCCCCTTTCCCAACGGTTTAGCCAAACAATTGGGAAAATCCAACTTTCAGGTCACTTTTCCCAATGGTTTTCTAAAACCATTGGGAAAGGGTATGTCTTTCCCAATGGTTTGTCCAAATCGTTGGGAAAAGTCCACTTTAAGGCCACTTTTCCCAATGGTTTTGCCAAACTGTTGGGATAAGTGCCCTTATTTTTTATGAGTAAATTTATCTAATATCGTCAAATAAATCAATATATAAATTTCATATAAATATATATACATATTTATCCAAATATATTCACAATGGATACTCTACGATAGTGGTAACGTCATTGATATATAACATGGAGGTTGTGGGTTCAAACCTCCACTGGAACTCTCTTTTATATATTTATCTATTCCAAAGGTTTCCTCAAACTGTTGGGAAATACCTATCCGAATGTTTTGGAAAACCATTGGGATAGGTCTTTCCCCATGCCAAATAACCCAACGGCTCCCCAAAATATTGGTATAGGCTATACCAATGGATTGGGTACCTATACCAATGGTTCTAAACTGTTGGTATAGGTAAGTTTTCCATTAGTGTTAAGAGTGTAAACATTCTCATACCGATGGGAAGAAAGAATGTATTCATCCTTTTAATTTTCCCCTACACATATTTCGTTCCTAAAATTCAAAAGTTAACCTTATCACATAATTTACTTATGATTATAAGGTTC
Organism: Viscum album; assembly: GCA_963277665.1. Classification (NCBI taxonomy): domain Eukaryota; kingdom Viridiplantae; phylum Streptophyta; class Magnoliopsida; order Santalales; family Viscaceae; genus Viscum; species Viscum album. Next base: position 271,554,761 of record OY728147.1, read on the forward strand.
TTATTAATACCTTTAATAAACTAAATTTTTAAAATTAATTCTTTACCAAGTATAATAATATTACCTATACTAATAATTTAACCTTGAGAATTATATCTGAATGTAACTTTCTAACCATTCATGTTTATAATATTCTCAAAAAATTATTATGTCTATTCAAAATTCTATAACACCCACTATCTGTGTACCAAACATTCTTGTTCATGGTATATTCTTTGTTTTCTTAAAAAAAACACATAGTGAATCAAAACACAAACCTTCATTGTTTCTGAAATTTTAGAAAACAAGATTATTTTAACCCATAATTGTTTTAAAAAATGGTCTTTATGGATCCTGAAGGATTGAATTTTATTTAGGGAAAAATTATTTTCACAATGAACACCACTTTTACATTTAGTACAAATTTTTTTATTTTTATAAAAAATAAATTGTTACTAAAAAGGTTTTATATAAGTATATTTTATTCCAAAACTAGTATCATGTGGCTGAAGTGGTTTATACATTTTTTAAAAACCTTATTTACCAATTTTAAAGTCTTATAAAATTTTATGTAGTGAATAAATTTCTGAACTTAATTTTACATCTAAATACTTATCCACATCTTTGTTAGTTTTGGCATTGAGTTTTTTAAAACAAGTTTTCACACTATTATTTTCAAAAATTACTTTTTCTAAATATTTAGAATTAATATCTTATTTAGAATTGGATTTTTCAAGAATTTTTAATAAAATAGATATTTCATTTGTTAAAATATTAATTCATGAATCATCTTTTTTACACTTTTCAATACCCTTATCATGTTTTTTACACAACAAAAAATTTTCATATCCTAAATGTTTTGGAAAATGGGTAAAATTTCATAAGAAGGTAAAGTATTATCAACACTCGATGAAGAGGATTTTTTATCATAGGATATAAAATTCCTTTCATCAAGATAGTATTCACTAATATATATATTAGATAAAATTATATTGTTTGTACCTTTTTCATTAAACATTGATTTGGAAAAGGTACTTTAGTAAGATGACCAATATTCCTTAAATCTGGACCTTCATTTTCTGAGGAATTGTCTAAATAATTACCACCACTGGCACTCCATGTGTCAATAGCTTTGTGAAATTACGAAATTTTTTACTTATAATTCTTTTTCTAATTCCTATTAGAATGTATATGCTTCATACCTTCTCTTTAAAAAATGGGAGAATTCGGTTGAATATGTTCATTTCTTTTTCAATCATAATAAGTAACCACATAATTTTTCCTTTCATTCCTATCTTTGTTTTTATTCTTATAAGGATAATAAAAATCCTTTTTACCTATAATATTTTTCATTCTTTAAGAAGTATTAGGTAATACATTCTTACAATGTTTTGAATCAATTGAATCATATTGGGCAGTAACATTATTTTTATTTGTCGAATTGACAACATTATTAAGAGTCTGAGAATTTATAAAATATAAAGTAGTGGTAAATGAAACTCCTCTATTTTTTTCATTTCTTTCTTATCATATCTTTTAAACCGACCCTCATATTAAAAAAGGGTTCTAAATAAATCATCAAGTGTGAAATTTTTTATCTTCCGATATTAATCAACAGATATTATCTTATATTCTCACTCATTGGGAAAGATACCCATAAAATTTTTAATACGGATTTTAGCTTCAAATCTATTCTTTCCCACAGATTGTAGACTATTGGCTATTTTCATTGACCTATTTTGTACCTTTGTAATATGTTATCCAAAAGGGAACTGAAATTATTGGTAATAAGATCTAAGAATTTTTTTTCTACTTTCAATAACCACTAATGTTCCAAAATGAATAATATCTAGATCTTTTAGATCCTATTAGCAGCTTTATAAGAAGAATTCTGACTGTAACTGATTCCGGTCATAGAACATAATAACATGTTTCTAACCCTGTAAATAAATTTATAATATTTCTTTTCCTGGTTTATAAAAGTAGTCACTTCCTTGTAAGGGATCTTGTAATCTCGAGTTAACATGATGAAATTTTCACCTTCAGTATTTATAATTAATGTCTTCATTCTGTCTCTACAATTCTCATTTTCAGTTCCATCCAAAATAGGGGTCTATTTGGATTGAGGTTATCTATTGAACTTATGTTGAGTCGTTCCATCTCTAAAACAAATAAAAAAATTATATTCCACAATACACATTATATTTGTAGGTTTCTAAAAACAAAAATATTGTTATAATATTTAAACAAATTTATAAATATAATGATGTAAAAGATGTTAAGTAATTTAGCAGTGGAAACCTCATCTGATACTAAATGTGAGTATTAGTAAAGAAGATACTTGGCTCTAATACCAATTGATGTATCAAAATGAATATTAATATGGTTAAATATAAGAGGGGTGAATTTTAATTTTAATTTTTTTAATATTAAAATAAACATAGTTTAACAATGTTAAAAAATTTGTATTCACAAACCTTATTATGTATCTTAATTATAATCAGATTTGGGATTTATTTATGATGATTAAAGAATAGTAATAAAGTGGATTATGATATTTCTTCCATATTTCATAATGATAAAATTATTGTATCTAAATACCATATAGAATCAGATTCAGTATCAAGTGGTAACATTATCACAGTTTAATCGTATTCGTAGAAGAAACTGATTTAATCAGAGTGTACAAAAAGTATAGTAATCACAAAAATTATGATAAATAAAATTAATACAAAATTAATGATTCTCTATATAATCATAGTAAAAATAACATAATTGTTTCGTAATTAAAGCTATTACGATAAAAAAATAAGATGAATATAAAAGGATTCACATTCAATTGCAATTGCAGCCAAAATAAATTTATTGTTAAAAATAAGTAATTAAAATGAATGTAATTTATTTAACCAAAATAAAAGGGTCTCCAATAACATAGGAAAAAGGTCCCTTCTTTTATAATTACAAGAATATTTTTTAACGTTACCCAGGGAATACCTAGATACAATGATTTTTCTGTCTCGCAATCCCCAAAAGACCTTGAAATGATGATCAACTTCTCTATATTGTTATCTCAACGAGACCTAGATATGATGATCAGATTCTACCTTTCTATCCCCATAAGCCCTCAATCAAGTAGATCAAATCTATGTATTCTTAGCTTCATAATCTTTCAATCTTATTCACAATCGGAGGCACAAATCGGTGAGGAAATTGAACTCAAGAAGGTTACAAGTACAAAGAATAAGATGTTTAATCTTTTAAGATTCAGTTATCTCACACACAAAGAATATTTCAAATGAAAATGACTAGAAATTCTCTATAATGACCTCTAATGGATTTGTATTTTTAGGCATGCCTCCAACGGTCATCTTGATCCTCCAACGATCATATTTCTCCATGTTATTTTCATAATTAAATAGACACCTAGAACTTAAATGGTCATATTATAAATAAATGACCAATGATATTTTAATATACACCATTGGTAGTTTGAAATGCATTACAACAAAAAATAATGTGGTTTTATGCATTTATAATTTAAAATTAGATAAATTCAATAGATTTCCTTATATAATATCATCACGATTTTCTATATGAATATGATTTTGATTATATTATATTCTAATGCATATGTTTTTGTAAAATTGATTATAGTATGATGACAAGATAGAAAGTATTTAACTCATATTTGATGAAGGTGAATATGATCATTATCAAATCCATCCCCATTATAATAACAGTAATGAACAAGGTAAGTTTATATTTATCTATACATTATAACCAATTCCTAGTATGGTAAAATAAATTTTTTAAACAAAAAACAATCTAAAAATAATGGGTAAATAAAAGTGTTTCTAATTATGTATTTAAAAAGGATTTTACGATTTCCAATATAAAATTAATTTAAAAGTCCAAAGATAATTTTGAAACAAAAGGTCATTTTCATCTACTATGAGGAACATCATCATTGTCTGAGTTGATACACTAAACCTAGTGCATCTGATTATGATCGATGTCAACAACCTCAAAATAAAAAAGATAAAGGAATAGTTTACATCATCACCACAAAAAAGGTAGAAGAAAAATTAATCATTTTGAAGTTTTCTAATTATCAAATCATGAATAGTGATTGTTTTATTTATCTTTTCATTATATTAATTTATATGATGGAATATTTCAAGGGATATTATTAGACTAACTCAAATCATGGAGGTATATTTATCTAAAAAACATATAGGGGTTCATTTTTTCTATCAAAAAAAATAACTCCTCACCCATTGAGATTTGACTGAATATGTTTCTAAAAAAATATAATAGTTATTCCATCAACTAAATTTGATAGTATAATAATGATTTATTATATTTCTATATATAGATCCAATGTCAACTATAGAGAGAGAGGTAAATATCATTCAACATATCCAATAATCTCAAATTAATGTAAAGATGAATTAATTTTTTTAATTTACCTTTGAAAATGATTTAAAAGTATAAGTGTTATTAATTAAACAAAAATTTCACATAGAAAAAATACTCAAGATTAAATAGGAAATATACCATTAAAACATGTCTTTTATGATGAAATATGTTGATGTATACTCAAAAGAGTTTACTCTTCTTCTACCTGATTTTATGGTGGAGTTAACAATAATTGATAGAATATATAATTACTTTATTTAAGATAACCTATATATTGTACCTGATAAAATTATAGAAATTAAAAAAATTAATTTTAAGAACATTCAGAAAAAGGGTTTATATGAAAATTTTATTTACCATGGTTTGAAAAAAAACCCTTTTTCTTAATGAAATAGGTGTTAATGTGGTTATATGTTGATTACAATGATATTAACATGTTTATAATAAATAAAATTAATTATTTGATCAATATTATTGGGATTGACACTTTTCAAATTAAATTTTCAATTGAGAAAACATTAATTAAATTTGAAAATGAATGTTGATTTAAACATATCATTCATTACACTATATGTTCATAATGACTATATTTAGTTTAACAAATTCTCTATTAATATTCATATAAATCATGAATAAATAATTTTGATGTTATCTTGATATATTTTTGATAATATTTATAGATAAAATTAACATATATTCTAAAATTTAGGAAGATAATGTGGTAAATTTTTATACTGTGTTAATGGATTTGAATAAGGAGATGTTATTTAAAAAAATACTGTAAATGTAAAATTTGGATGAAAAATGATGAATATTTAGGGTATATAACCCCAATCAAGAGGCTATTTTTTTAGAATTTAATAGATATAGTGATTGAAGAATGATTTAATCCAATTACTCTAATAAATATTAGTCATTTATATATGTTTCCAATATAATATATGTTACGTGTGAAATAAATTCTTAATATTATCTAAGACATCTAAAAAGTAATCTCAAAAGGGCATAATGTTTCTATTGATTAAAAAAATTTAAATAGAGCTTCAATATTATCCAGAAAACGTTGTTCACAATAACTATACTAACAATACCTTAATGTAGAGACATTTTTCTAATTTATTGGACGATTCAAAAAACATTTTGGGTTTTATGTCATGAAAATTGATAAGAATATACTCTATGGAAATGATTAATTGTAGATCCATGATAAAACTTACCTCATCAATGATTGATAGTTATAAATGGTAATATTTTCATTATTGTTCTTGAAGCATTAACTTTACAGTGAAAGTGTGATATATATATATAATGATCATTAAACAATAAATTTTCTATTCATAATCCCGGAGTTTAACATTAATCAAAATAAATAGTTTCAACTAAAAAAGGATTATTAAAGCTCAATATAATAACATCATCAAGTGTTGAACCAAGTGATTCATGCTCTCAATAAAAATGATCTAATTACTTTATCTATAATGTTAATGAAAAATAATCAAATATTTATCGATATTAAAATGATGGAAGTGATGATTATAATGTAATATAATAATTCCAATTTTACACAAATGATTTCATAAATATTTATCCCGTTAAAGATCTAAGAAGAAAAAAAGTTTGATTTGGAGTTATAGAATAAAGATATTTTTCAACATAGACACTAATAGATTTATAAAAAATCCAAAATGAATATGTTTTACATCCATAACTCAAAGGGTATGATATAAATATTACCCATTGAAATTTGAAATAAGAGAACATCTCCATGGATTTTATTCTAGGACTCCCCATGAACTATAAAGGAAAAAATTTCATATTGTGTTTTAGATTTTAGGATTGTAAAGGAGAAACCATTAATTTCTATTCATTATGATTTCTTACCAAATAAACATTCGAAGATATATATAAAGAAACCATTAAGGATACAAAAAGAAACTGTTTACATTGAATATGAATAAGATTTGAGGTTTACCACAGTGTTATTAAGTATTTATCAAGGAATGTTGTATAAAAATATTATCTCTATTAATATATATCATCTTCAAACTATTGATCAATCTTATTGGACCATTAATAATTTTGAATATTTTATTAGATCTTTCTCACAAGATCTCAATGGATGTGGGGATCAATTCCTTCAACTGGTTTAGTTTTTATAAAACTATAACTTCCACTCAAGATGATATATAACACCAACTAAATATTTATATTGGAAGCAATGTAAAAATATGAAATTATAGGACGAAGTTGAAGATAAGAATATATTTGGACATAAAAATGTCTGAGAGAGTAAAAAAATAATATTTAATATATTCAAAAAAATATCAATCTTACAAATATTTGAAAGAAGATATATATTGTTAATCACATATGATATATGAGTTTGAGGTTTGTTAAAAGGTTTTAAATAAAATATCTCCTTGTAATAAGTTTAAGAGGTTATAAAATAATAGAAATATAGGACAAAAATAATTCATAAAATTTTATATTTTTAATCATGCAAGAAGTTTCACATACCAACCGATACTTCCTCCAAACCTCTCCCAAAAGAATAATGTATTTCATGTGTCACTTTTGGGGAACTACATGCCACATGTACTGAATATAAAGGATTTATAATTGTATCATAATCCATTTTATAATGATAAACAAGAAAATATATGTAGTTATATAGATAAATAACATTTTTAGAATACCATCCACTTGGAAAAGGTTTTCTGAAAAAAATCATATGTATAAGGGGAATACATAGTAAACAAATGATGAAATAAAATAAAATTACCATAACATGTTATCTAATGAGGTATTCAGTTAATATTTCAATGGAAAATTTTATAATTAGGGGTATAATTCAAAGAGATAATGTTTTTTATGGAAACAAGTAGTGAAATATTCTTTTAGTATTAATCTTAAATATGTAATTTTAATGATCTTAAATCTTGTTTCTAGCAATACTATAGAAATCTATGTTTTATTAGAGAATTAAATTTTTGGTCCAAATATTCTTTTTGTATATTGACTAATCATCACACTATACAAATAATACAACCAGTCGATCATCCATACGTTTTCTTTATGTGACAACTTTAAGAAAATGGAAAGATGAACTGAGTACTATTGCATGATATTTCCACACTCATTTTAGATTTATATTTTTTGAAGATACTATATGAAGAAACTCATTGAATTCCCATTAAAGTATTAAAAATTATAAGATAAAATATTTTTTAGTGCATGTTAATGGATAAAGCTACCATAAGATAAAATTTAATTTACCATAAGATATGATTCACAGGGAGACGAATTGACTATATACTAGAAAATTGACCACATTAAGAGTCTCACATTGACCGATTAGTTCAACGATCCTTGTCCAAGTGAATTTTAATTTGTTAGATATATCATATATATATAATGATTAAGGTCTTTAAAATACATAAATGGTTAAATTTTTGATCATTTAATGAAAATATAGAGTATCTTTTTGTTTTATAGAATTCAAGATAAATATAAAGAATTTTTCATGATCAAATTTTATTGGACAATTAGTAAATATCACGACAAGTAATATGAATCCTCGCTCATTTATGGAATCTGTTCCTTTTATATTTCAAGTATACTTCCTCCTACACTATGATAATATGTATTCATAGAAAACTCATAAAAGCATTTAATATGGATGAACTGACTAAATCTCCCACTTCGGAAATTAGTTTAATATATTAAAAGGAGACTAATAAAATGTTAATAAACCCAAATTTATTAGGGATGGAGCTGCATTGAACATCTCATGATTTTCTTCCCTCTTTGTTTTTTATTAAATTTAGAGTGGTTCTTATTTTTCATATATATCTACAGAAACATAAATTAAATTTTCAATATGAGTACTTTAATACATCTTATTTAATTTTTTTACTCATATTATATCATGCATAATGTTATAAGTGTCTTGGAGAGATTAGAATGACTTCCATGAAGTTGAGCATAAAATGTGATTCAGGTTATGGATATATTTATTAAGTTTATTAATCATGTTTGGAAGTTGATTTCTTCTACGTGGATAGGACTAATCATTTTCTTGGTGTTAAGGTATTATTTAATTCCACTATGTGTTTTTAATATTTTTCTTACAATTTTGTTTTTACCATAGTATTTTCTAAATTATATCTGCAAAGTAAATCTATGATAGACGACATTAATAGGTGATATATATATATATGTATATATATTCTATTTTATATATGTTTAATATTATATAAGTTTAAATAATATAATTTTAAGTACAATTTGTTTATAAATCCTTTGGTAATGTAATTTAAAATATCAAATTATATATATCTACATAATTTATAAATTGTCCAGTTTTAAAATTAATGGGATTAAATATTAATAATTTCCAAAATATAAATGTTTTACTTGGAATCTCAATTCACCCCCACCACCTAAACATTTTATTGTGCTAATAATTTGGTATTGGGTATTTATTTCTCCTTATTTTCCAATTTTCCATTCACCTTGATCAGGTTTTGGAAAAATTTACCTTATTTTTATCTTGTTAAAAAAATATAATTATCGATGATGAACCTAATATTCATTCTACAAATCAACCTTTATTATTTAATAAAACTATCTTTACTCAATTTAATATGAAAATGAAAATTTATATTGAAATCATGGGATTTGATATATGGGGTACTACTAAATATAAATATGACAAACCCACGACTGTAAGAAAATAATGGGATGATCCAATGAAGGATACTTATAATTGAAATTCAATGATATTAATTCATTATTTCGGGCATGTGAAGAATAATTTAATGGAATCTATGTTTATGTTAATACATATGATATTTGGGATACTATTTCTATTTATCTTGAAGGAACTTCTAGTTTCAATGAAATAAAAATTAATAGTTATACTATGAATAATTATTCCTTTAATATGAATCATGATTAGTATATTTTTGAAATTTATTATATATTTAATAAAATCATCAATTATAATAAGTTAATTTGACAGCTAATGGATGAAAAAATATAAGTTCTTATACTTTTTAGAAGTTTACTTGATTGATTTAGTGGTACTATTGTTTCCATTTGAGAAATATATTAAATTTTTACGATGAGGAATGAGGAACTTATTATAGAGATGATGCCATATGAAGTGTAACTATAATATGAAAATTAATATGTTGAACTAAAAATTAAAACTTTTTCATTCAATATATCATACTCTAAATAAAAGCAACTAGTCAGTGATCATTCATGTGGAAATCAATTAGATTCTATGAGTTATGGGGATATGACTCATCCTACTAGAATATTTAATAAATTTTATAAAAAAAATGCTTTTCTAAAATTCAAATTATAATGGGAAATAAAACAAAAGAGGAAAATTGTAGAGACCCGTAGCTTGACGTACATGGACATTACATTACATTTGCGGAATACATAGTACATAACAAAAACACACACACACAAGGATCGTAATAGTTTAGTGTCTTTGGAAACTCGGTACGTAATCTTCTAATCGTGGTGAAAGATCTTCAATATCTCCCATAAAGATCTTCTTTTTTTTTACCTAAAACCTTTCTTTATGTCCTGGGGAAAAGAAAACATAAAAGGGTGAGCTCAAATGCTCAGTAAGGGTAAACAAAAGAAATATCAATCACATCATATACATAAGAACATAGCTTTTGGAAATCTTAACCTGCAAAAGAGCTCATAATATCATAACATGGGATAAATCATAGAAGTGAAAATGAGATCACATAATCATAACATGAAACTTGAAACTTTGTGGCATGCACACATAATCATGGAAAATCATTTTTGTTAGTCATGACTCATTGCCAAGACTATCTTAGTGGACAAAGTCCCTTTCTGAACCGAGTTCACTCCTCGATTCAGTCCTGTATCACTGAACCGAAATAACCTTCCGTTCCAGCCATGTCTATCTCATGAGATATAAAATCTTTACCCAATGCATTGGAGGGAGATATAGGTCCCACCCATCTTATAATGAATCCTTTCTTATGTGTGCCACATAATCATAAATCTTACATCATCACATAACCCATGTAATAAAAATGGGATTCTTAAACAACATGACATCATAAAACAATTCATATAAGATAAAGGAATTCATAAAAATAATTCCATCACAACATGATCAAATCAATTTAATAATAGGGATAAAAACAGAACCCTTTATTATCTTAGATGGAAAATAATGTTGATAAAACACTTGAACTCCATTCTTGAGGAAAATATCCTTTCTTCTTCAAAAACATTTTTCCTTTCATAACATGTCATACAACTTTAAAATAAAAGAAGTTGATTAAAAATAAACTTGAAAACTTGTAAAGTAAGCTTCTTGGAAATAATGTTTTAAAAATCCATTCATGCCGTATAAGTTAAGAAAAACATTCTTCGTACTTTTGTCAGAAAAGTCAAAAAGTACCTCGTACGAAAAACGACAAAATATTCCTTTCATACATATTAATAAAAACTCACCGAAGGGTAAAAATGGATTTAAAAAATTGTAGGTGGATGGAAATAATATTACATATTGATGAAACATGGATGTGGATGATAAAATGCACCCCAGTAAATACTTACGAATAAACAATCTCGGATAAAAATGAGATTGTGATATTTCCCTTACCTTAGGTCCGACTTTCTTTGTAAGTGTCTGAACCTCATGTATAATGATTTAAATCATGTTATTGAATTATTACAGAATCATATTCATTGTTATGATATCATATATGGTTCACTTATGACATTATATTACCCGTTCTTTTGTAAATTCCATGTTAAAGAAGCGTTTTGGGAAAAATCGTTTCATTTATCGTAGGTGTTTTGACTTGTTGTTCTTGACATCATTATTAATTATATCATGATTTACTTACTTCCAGAATATAAAATATGATTTATATATCATATATATTCAGTATATATATATATATAATAGATAGATAAATAAAATGAAAAACACCGTTCATGGAGACGGTAGTCCGTACGTACGCATGAACGCTGTTTTTCTTTCCTTATTGTCTTGAAATGGAAGTAAGTAGATGACATACATATGTATATATATACATAAATCCAGTAGCTTTATAATGTCATATATTTCATTATTATTTCTTATATATACATTATAATCATTCTTAAATGGTTAACATGGAGAATGAATCTCATCGCGTCGTGGAGACGGTAGTCCGTACGTACGCACGAGCGATGATATCATTTCTATAAATATTGAATTGAATTGGAGTGGATTATACAATATATCAGAATCAATATGATGTTTTAATAACTATGTATAGTTATTCTTTACACCATTATACCCATCCATGTAAGGTGGTGGTGGAAAATAGATTACACCACGGCGTGGAGACGGTATTCCGTACGTACGCACGCGCGGTGATTTCTTTTTCCATAGGATGGATAGATGGTGAAATAGGGTTGTTTCATACTTATAATAACATATCAGTATATGAGTTATACTGATTTTATTACTTCATAATGAAACAACCTAAGAAGAAGAAGTGGAAGAAGAAATAAAGATGAAAGAATTGGTAACGGTAATTACCTCTTCTTTGAAGTGCCTCTTTGAGACCTCCTCTTAGGGCACTAGAATTGGTCTTTGAGGAAGACCAGAACCTCTAGGATGTTTCTAGGGAAGTGTAGAAGGGATTTTGGCAGGGTTTGGACGAGCTTGAGTGCTCAAATTGGTGTGAGGAGGAGGGGGAGGAGGTGTCCTTTTATAGGGGAGGAGAGGGGCACCTTAGGAATATCTCAAAATATTATTTTATATTAAAGTCAAAATCGGTTTATAATGGTTCCAAATGGTCTTATTTCGAAGCTAAAGTGGGGATGGGTCGAAATCATATCAACCAATAGGATTTAGACAAGTTTAGGGTATTATTTTAACCTTATCAATTAGATTTAACTCTAAGTTAATTAATTTAACTTTTACCGTGTCTTTTTGTTTTCTTTCACTATATGGTTAATACACTTACTATAACATGCCAAACAAACCCCAAATTGTTTATTATTAATATATATATTATTATATAAGTCATTTGGCCGAACATTAGATTTTTAGGAATAATATATCAATTAATAATATAATAATTGATTTAAAAACTATTTTGTGTCAATTTTGACACTATTTGATATATGATTTTTGTGAAAGTCATAACAGAATTATATGTTCGAACCAAGTTGATTAAATCAACAATAATATATCATAGTAACCTAGAAAATTAGTGGAATTCATAAAAATCTCAAATTACATTTATTTTGGTGTTTAGAACATCAATTATGTCAATATTTCATTAATAAGATAATTACTGCATCATCGTTGTGTCATAAATAAATTAATTTATTTTATGTCTAAAAATTAAAAATAAAATACCATCATGTAGGAAATCTTTTTAGCTTTCTAATGAATATTTACAATCGAATTTATCTTATGTATAACCCCATATTAAAAATGATTTACTTATTAAACTTTGATTTTAACTATTTTAACCTTTCTTTAAATAAATTAATAATAAATGTCCTAATCTAATCCAAGTGGGCCTAAATGGTCATATTTTATTCCTAAGTTTGTTTTTGGTCGAATTACACTTGTCCAATAGAATTATGACATGTGTTAGGGTAATATTAATATCATATTTACCCTTAGTTACCCTATTTACTATTAACCGTGGTAAAAAAAGTAAAAAGTTACTATTCACCAAAAAATTATTTTCATCTCATTGAACCACATTTTAGTCCTTGATATTAACCGTGTCTCTCGGATTTTCGAAATTCCATTCACAGAAGCGGTAAAATTAAGTTTTATGCAAAATTCAGTTTTTAACCTACCACTTAGTAGTTTCACTATTCATCAAAAATTGATGTTTTTCAGAACAATGCCAAAATTTCATCCCAAGCTATATTTCATATTCCGAATTCAAAAATGAAGTCTATTTTACCAAATTCATAACATAAAAGTTGCATTAATTAATTTTATAATTAAATCCCGTTGTTAAAACAAATAGCGTGTTTTTTAAGAAACAATATCTATCAAAAGATTGACACTTGATTATGTCTGGTTTAAATGTGAAATTACAACCAATGACCAACATTGTATTAAATTGTAAAAATATATTCTAAATATACTTTAAAACCACTCAAATTAATGATTTATCACTATTAATTATTTCGATTAAAAAAGTTGTTTTTAATTATAATTTAGTAATTTTCACTATTCATCAAAATATGAAAGTTATCCGAAAATCACCAAAATTTCAACCTAAGCTAATTTCGATATTCCGAATCCAAAAATGAAGTTCATTTTGAAAAATAAGATTTATAGAATTTTAAAAAGTGGTTATTACTATTCATAACAGCTAGTTTTAATAATATTTTAATAGCATATCATTGTTTAATGAAACTCAGTATTGCGTATTACACACGCTATCGAGGAAGGTCGCGATTGCGTGTAATGCAAGGCAAGTCAAGGATGTGTGTTGTGCAAGATCCTTTTGGTGTAGCGTACAACACAGGACATTAATTAAAAAGAATATTTTTTATAAAATCTTGGGCTGTTACATTCTACCCCCCTTAAAATGAATTTCGCCCTCGAAATTCGTCGGGGTTATAAATGGTTTACTATTTGAAAGTTTCTTTAATAGAAACCCACATCGTAAAAAGGAATATCAAAACCAATATTTAAAAACAAAAGTATGAAACGTAATGGTTACCCAAATAAACTAATCATTGGGTTTCCACATACGTGAAAATATGGATATGGAAGAGAAATCTAACCATCATGTTCTGATGGAGAGTGGTAGAGAACATGGCTATGGAAAAGCCAGTAATCAAAAATCCATAGATTTGTGATGATATAAGGTACCATCTGATTCATCAGGTATAAGATCACTAGGACAACATTTTTGGTTTTCAAGATCATTTCCCTAAAGTTGAAAATTTGCTTAGAATAAATACTTACTTTATTTTGGTACAATCTCACTTTTGTTCGTGCCTTGAACAATTTCTACTTCATCTCTTAAATAAATGAAGTTGAATTTGTTATTTGTGAAGTGTTAGCAGATCATGTGATAGAATGACTGTTCATTCCATCTGTCTCAAACAAAAGGTTAGCAAAACTTATTAAATATACATAAGTCATTCTATAGTGAGATTAATCATATATGGTTCCTAAAATGGACTTATACTTCATATATCATGCTGCTTAATATAATAAAACTAGTTTCTACTAAACAGGGACTTCCTGTAGGCCAGTGGTAGGCGATAAAGGCCGGTCGCACTTCGGTTGTGGGTTCGATTCCTACAGCCTTGTCCGAAGCGATGGGCTGTCGCCCGTCCTGCAGGTTGTCCCTTTTTCTGAAACTACGTTACTATAACATCCCATCTTCTATCCTTAAACAATACTAACTTATGTCCAACATAATCCAGTCTAATCTTTAGGCTTATACATAATACTGCAGTCCACTCTCATAATATAGTGACATCGATTACCAGAGATTTAATACTGTCGTTGATCCCCACATATCATAAGATATGTCTTGTTGGTCACATTCCAAACATTCAAAGTCCTTAATCGTGTATTCTCTTGAATACCTTAGTGAAAACATGAGTGCAGTTAAAAGTTAACACTTTCCACATACCAAAATCCTCAAAATTCTATATACTCAAACCATGATATCACTTAGTCCTTATATCAATCATGAGCTCATGAATACTATCGAACATTTAATTTTCTCCTTATACCTTCATTATGCGCATATCATCTTCATTCCAAAAATATCTGAATAACCTTCATGGATACTGGTAACATTAATCATATACTTTCAAAACACAAGGAAAGACAACAATGTAACAATCCATAGATGTCTCTTTATTCCAAAATTACACATGACAAACATGTAATCATGCCACTACATTCTCAAACCATTGACCGAGCTTCAAAAATTCTTTCATCTCACATATCATTTATAGTCTCTTCATCATCATCCACATAAATACTACCCATATGACCATACTGATTCTCTTCATGAGTCTTTCCCTTAGGGCATTTTTTTGCATAATGCCCATACATTCCACATTTAAAACACTTAACCATTTTTGATGTCGTAGCAATACCATTATCCTCATCCATGGTGTTAACCGACCCTTTTCCTTTGCACTTACTTTCTTTGTGTCCTTCTTTTCCACACCCAAAGCATCTTCCAGTTCCCTTGAAACATTCTCCTTGATGCCTCTTCCCACATGATTTACATAGGGGAAATTGAACTTTCTTTCCTCTATGATCATCATGGAACTCCATCTTTCTCTTATTAGCCGAGTCAGGAAACTTACCAAATATTACTTTATTGATCATATTATGAGATTGCTGATTCGGCATAATAATGATCTTTGGACTTCCAAATCCCATTTCATTTGGTTTCTCATGAAGAATATCATTCCATTGTCCATCATATCCTCCATTATCGTGAATCATCTTGTTTCCAGCCATTTTCTAAAACCCAAAATGAATAGTGTGAGAGGCAAAAATCATGCTAGGGAAAACAACATAATAAAGGGGGAGTACCTTCAATATCTAACATCTTAGGTTTAATTCTATGATCGTTAGCGTATTTCTAGTACTATAACTTATACGTCTACTTAACCTTAGGGACATCCCTAGACATACCGTAGAAATATCTCTAGGGATCTCACTAACGTTTTCGCATCCTAGTTTCCAAAGGTTGACTAAACCTTTCCTCTGATACCAACTGTAGAGACCCGTAGCTTGACGTACATGGACATTACATTACATTTGCGGAATACTTAGTACATAACAAAAACACACACACACAAGGATCGTAATAGTTTAGTGTCTTTGGAAACTCGGAACGTAATCTTCTAATCGTGGTGAAAGATCTTCAATATCTCCCATAAAGATCTTCTTTTTTTTTACCTAAAACCTTTCTTTATGTCCTGGGGAAAAGAAAACATAAAAGGGTGAGCTCAAATGCTCAGTAAGGGTAAACAAAAGAAATATCAATCACATCATATACATAAGAACATAGCTTTTGGAAATCTTAACCTGCAAAAGAGCTCATAATATCATAACATGGGATAAATCATAGAAGTGAAAATGAGATCACATAATCATAACATGAAACTTGAAACTTTGTGGCATGCACACATAATCATGGAAAATCATTTCTTGTTAGTCATGACTCATTGCCAAGACTATCTTAGTGGACAAAGTCCCTTTCTGAACCGAGTTCACTCCTCGATTCAGTCCTGTATCACTGAACCGAAATAACCTTCCGTTCCAGCCATGTCTATCTCATGAGATATAAAATCTTTACCCAATGCATTGGAGGGAGATATAGGTCCCACCCATCTTATAATGAATCCTTTCTTATGTGTGCCACATAATCATAAATCTTACATCATCACATAACCCATGTAATAAAAATGGGATTCTTAAACAACATGACATCATAAAACAATTCATATAAGATAAAGGAATTCCTAAAAATAATTCCATCACAACATGATCAAATCAATTTAATAATAGGGATAAAAACAGAACCCTTTATTATCTTAGATGGAAAATAATTTTGATAAAACACTTGAACTCCATTCTTGAGGAAAATATCCTTTCTTCTTCAAAAACATTTTTCCTTTCATAACATGTCATACAACTTTAAAATAAAAGAAGTTGATTAAAAATAAACTTGAAAACTTGTAAAGTAAGCTTCTTGGAAATAATGTTTTAAAAATCCATTCATGCCATATAAGTTAAGAAAAACATTCTTCGTACTTTTGTCAGAAAAGTCAAAAAGTACCTCGTACGAAAAACGACAAAAGATTCCTTTCATACATATTACTAAAAACTCACCGAAGGGTAAAAATGGATTTAAAAAATTGTAGGTGGATGGAAATAATATTACATATTGATGAAACATGGATGTGGATGATAAAATACACCCCAGTAAATACTTACGAATAAACAATCTCGGATAAAAATGAGATTGTGATATTTCCCTTACCTTAGGTCCGACTTTCTTTGTAAGTGTCTGAACCTCCTGTATAATGATTTAAATCATGTTATTGACTTATTACAGAATCATATTCATTGTTATGATATCATATATGGTTCACTTATGACATTATATTACCCGTTCTTTTGTAAATTCCATGTTAAATAAGCGTTTTGGGAAAAATCGTTTCATTTATCGTAGGTGTTTTGACTTGTTGTTCTTGACATCATTATTAATTATATCATGATTTACTTACTTCCAGAATATAAAATATGATTTATATATCATATATATTCAGTATATATATATATATAATAGATAGATAAATAAAATGAAAAACACCGTTCATGGAGACGGTAGTCCGTACGTACGCATGAACGCTGTTTTTCTTTCCTTATTGTCTTGAAATGGAAGTAAGTAGATGACATACATATGTATATATATACATAAATCCAGTAGCTTTATAATGTCATATATTTCATTATTATTTCTTATATATACATTATAATCATTCTTAAATGGTTAACATGGAGAATGAATCTCATCGCGTCGTGGAGACGGTAGTCCGTACGTACGCACGAGCGATGATATCATTTCTATAAATATTGAATTGAATTGGAGTGGATTATACAATATATCAGAATCAATATGATGTTGTAATACTATGTATAGTTATTCTTTACACCATTATACCCATCCATGTAAGGTGGTGGTGGAAAATAGATTACACCACGGCGTGGAGACGGTATTCCGTACGTACGCACGCGCGGTGATTTCTTTTTCCATAGGATGGATAGATGGTGAAATAGGGTTGTTTCATACTTATAATAACATATCAGTATATGAGTTATACTGATTTTATTACTTCATAATGAAACAACCTAAGAAGAAGAAGTGGAAGAAGAAATAAAGATGAAAGAATTGGTAACGGTAATTACCTCTTCTTTGAAGTGCCTCTTTGAGACCTCCTCTTAGGGCACTAGAATTGGTCTTTGAGGAAGACCAGAACCTCTAGGATGTTGCTAGGGAAGTGTAGAAGGGATTTTGGCAGGGTTTGGACGAGCTTGAGTGCTCAAATTGGTGTGAGGAGGAGGGGGAGGAGGTGTCCTTTTATAGGGGAGGAGAGGGGCACCTTAGGAATATCTCAAAATATTATTTTATATTAAAGTCAAAATCGGTTTATAATGGTTCCAAATGGTCTTATTTCGAAGCTAAAGTGGGGATGGGTCGAAATCATATCAACCAATAGGATTTAGACAAGTTTAGGGTATTATTTTAACCTTATCAATTAGATTTAACTCTAAGTTAATTAATTTAACTTTTACCGTGTCTTTTTGTTTTCTTTCACTATATGGTTAATACACTTACTATAACATGCCAAACAAACCCCAAATTGTTTATTATTAATATATATATTATTATATAAGTCATTTGGCCGAACATTAGATTTTTAGGAATAATATATCAATTAATAATATAATAATTGATTTAAAAACTATTTTGTGTCAATTTTGACACTATTTGATATATGATTTTTGTGAAAGTCATAACAGAATTATATGTTCGAACCAAGTTGATTAAATCAACAATAATATATCATAGTAACCTAGAAAATTAGTGGAATTCATAAAAATCTCAAATTACATTTATTTTGGTGTTTATAACATCAATTATGTCAATATTTCATTAAT
The DNA here is from genome assembly GCA_963277665.1 of Viscum album. Taxonomy (NCBI): domain Eukaryota; kingdom Viridiplantae; phylum Streptophyta; class Magnoliopsida; order Santalales; family Viscaceae; genus Viscum; species Viscum album. The sequence goes on from OY728147.1 coordinate 271,573,911, forward strand.
AAGATAATTACTGCATCATCGTTGTGTCATAAATAAATTAATTTATTTTATGTCTAAAAATTACAAATAAAATACCATCATGTAGGAAATCGTTTTAGCTTTCTAATGAATATTTACAATAGAATTTATCTTATGTATAACCCCATATTAAAAATGATTTACTTATTAAACTTTGATTTTAACTATTTTAACTTTTCTTTAAATAAATTAATAATAAATGTCCTAATCTAATCCAAGTGGGACTAAATGGTCATATTTTATTCCTAAGTTTGTTTTTGGTCGAATTACACTTGTCCAATAGAATTAGGACATGTGTTAGGGTAATATTAATATCATATTTACCCTTAGTTACCCTATTTACTATTAACCGTGGTAAAAAAAGTAAAAAGTTACTATTCACCAAAAAATTATTTTCATCTCATTGAACCACATTTTAGTCCTTGATATTAACCGTGTCTCTCGGATTTTCGAAATTCCATTCACAGAAGCGGTAAAATTAAGTTTTATGCAAAATTCAGTTTTTAACCTACCACTTAGTAGTTTCACTATTCATCAAAAATTGATGTTTTTCAGAACAATGCCAAAATTTCATCCCAAGCTATATTTCATATTCCGAATTCAAAAATGAAGTCTATTTTACCAAATTCATAACATAAAAGTTGCATTAATTAATTTTATAATTAAATCCCGCTGTTAAAACAAATAGCGTGTTTTTTAAGAAACAATATCTATCAAAAGATTGACACTTGATTATGTCTGGTTTAAATGTGAAATTACAACCAATGACCAACATTGTATTAAATTGTAAAAATATATTCTAAATATACTTTAAAACCACTCAAATTAATGATTTATCACTATTAATTATTTCGATTAAAAAAGTTGTTTTTAATTATAATTTAGTAATTTTCACTATTCATCAAAATATGAAAGTTATCCGAAAATCACCAAAATTTCAACCTAAGCTAATTTCGATATTCCGAATCCAAAAATGAAGTTCATTTTGAAAAATAATATTTATAGAATTTTAAAAAGTGGTTATTACTATTCATAACAGCTAGTTTTAATAATATTTTAATAGCATATCATTGTTTAATGAAACTCAGTATTGCGTATTACACACGCTATCGAGGAAGGTCGCGATTGCGTGAAATGCAAGGCAAGTCAAGATGTGTGTTGTGCAAGCTCCTTTTGGTGTAGCGTACAACACAGGACATTAATTAAAAAGAATATTTTTTATAAAATCTTGGGCTGTTACATTCTACCCCCCTTAAAATGAATTTCGCCCTCGAAATTCGTCGGGGTTATAAATGGTTTACTATTTGAAAGTTTCTTTAATAGAAACCCACATCGTAAAAAGGAATATCAAAACCAATATTTAAAAACAAAAGTATGAAACGTAATGGTTACCCAAATAAACTAATCATTGGGTTTCCACATACGTGAAAATATGGATATGGAAGAGAAATCTAACCATCATGTTCTGATGGAGAGTGGTAGAGAACATGGCTATGGAAAAGCCAGTAATCACAAATCCATAGATTTGTGATGATATAAGGTACCATCTGATTCATCAGGTATAAGATCACTAGGACAACATTTTTGGTTTTCAAGATCATTTCCCTAAAGTTGAAAATTTGCTTAGAATAAATACTTACTTTATTTTGGTACAATCTCACTTTTGTTCGTGCCTTGAACAATTTCTACTTCATCTCTTAAATAAATGAAGTTGAATTTGTTATTTGTGAAGTGTTAGAAGATCATGTGATAGAATGACTGTTCATTCCATCTGTCTCAAACAAAAGGTTAGCAAAACTTATTAAATATACATAAGTCATTCTATAGTGAGATTAATCATATATGGTTCCTAAAATGGACTTATACTTCATATATCATGCTGCTTAATATAATAAAACTAGTTTCTACTAAACAGGGACTTCCTGTAGGCCAGTGGTAGGCGATAAAGGCCGGTCGCACTTCGGTTGTGGGTTCGATTCCTACAGCCTTGTCCGAAGCGATGGGCTGTCGCCCGTCCTGCAGGTTGTCCCTTTTTCTGAAACTACGTTACTATAACATCCCATCTTCTATCCTTAAACAATACTAACTTATGTCCAACATAATCCAGTCTAATCTTTAGGCTTATACATAATACTGCAGTCCACTCTCATAATATAGTGACATCGATTACCAGAGATTTAATACTGTCGTTGATCCCCACATATCATAAGATATGTCTTGTTGGTCACATTCCAAACATTCAAAGTCCTTAATCGTGTATTCTCTTGAATACCTTAGTGAAAACATGAGTGCAGTTAAAAGTTAACACTTTCCACATACCAAAATCCTCAAAATTCTATATACTCAAACCATGATATCACTTAGTCCTTATATCAATCATGAGCTCATGAATACTATCGAACATTTAATTTTCTCCTTATCCCTTCATTATGCGCATATCATCTTCATTCCAAAAATATCTGAATAACCTTCATGGATACTGGTAACATTAATCATATACTTTCAAAACACAAGGAAAGACAACAATGTAACAATCCATAGATGTCTCTTTATTCCAAAATTACACATGATAAACATGTAATCATGCCACTACATTCTCAAACCATTGACCGAGCTTCAAAAATTCTTTCATCTCACATATCATTTATAGTCTCTTCATCATCATCCACATAAATACTACCCATATGACCATACTGATTCTCTTCATGAGTCTTTCCCTTAGGGCATTTTTTTGCATAATGCCCATACATTCCACATTTAAAACACTTAACCATTTTTGATGTCGTAGCAATACCATTATCCTCATCCATGGTGTTAACCGACCCTTTTCCTTTGCACTTACTTGCTTTGTGTCCTTCTTTTCCACACCCAAAGCATCTTCCAGTTCCCTTGAAACATTCTCCTTGATGCCTCTTCCCACATGATTTACATAGGGGAAATTGAACTTTCTTTCCTCTATGATCATCATGGAACTCCATCTTTCTCTTATTAGCCGAGTCAGGAAACTTACCAAATATTACTTTATTGATCATATTATGAGATTGCTGATTCGGCATAATAATGATCTTTGGACTTCCAAATCCCATTTCATTTGGTTTCTCATGAAGAATATCATTCCATTGTCCATCATATCCTCCATTATCGTGAATCATCTTGTTTCCAGCCATTTTCTAAAACCCAAAATGAATAGTGTGAGAGGCAAAAATCATGCTAGGGAAAACAACATAATAAAGGGGGAGTACCTTCAATATCTAACATCTTAGGTTTAATTCTATGATCGTTAGCGTATTTCTAGTACTATAACTTATACGTCTACTTAACCTTAGGGACATCCCTAGACATACCGTAGAAATATCTCTAGGGATCTCACTAACGTTTTCGCATCCTAGTTTCCAAAGGTTGACTAAACCTTTCCTCTGATACCAACTGTAGAGACCCGTAGCTTGACGTACATGGACATTACATTACATTTGCGGAATACTTAGTACATAACAAAAACACACACACACAAGGATCGTAATAGTTTAGTGTCTTTGGAAACTCGGAACGTAATCTTCTAATCGTGGTGAAAGATCTTCAATATCTCCCATAAAGATCTTCTTCTTTTTTACGTAAAACCTTTCTTTATGTCCTGGGGAAAAGAAAACATAAAAGGGTGAGCTCAAATGCTCAGTAAGGGTAAACAAAAGAAATATCAATCACATCATATACATAAGAACATAGCTTTTGGAAATCTTAACCTGCAAAAGAGCTCATAATATCATAACATGGGATAAATCATAGAAGTGAAAATGAGATCACATAATCATAACATGAAACTTGAAACTTTGTGGCATGCACACATAATCATGGAAAATCATTTCTTGTTAGTCATGACTCATTGCCAAGACTATCTTAGTGGACAAAGTCCCTTTCTGAACCGAGTTCACTCCTCGATTCAGTCCTGTATCACTGAACCGAAATAACCTTCCGTTCCAGCCATGTCTATCTCATGAGATATAAAATCTTTACCCAATGCATTGGAGGGAGATATAGGTCCCACCCATCTTATAATGAATCCTTTCTTATGTGTGCCACATAATCATAAATCTTACATCATCACATAACCCATGTAATAAAAATGGGATTCTTAAACAACATGACATCATAAAACAATTCATATAAGATAAAGGAATTCATAAAAATAATTCCATCACAACATGATCAAATCAATTTAATAATAGGGATAAAAACAGAACCCTTTATTATCTTAGATGGAAAATAATTTTGATAAAACACTTGAACTCCATTCTTGAGGAAAATATCCTTTCTTCTTCAAAAACATTTTTCCTTTCATAACATGTCATACAACTTTAAAATAAAAGAAGTTGATTAAAAATAAACTTGAAAACTTGTAAAGTAAGCTTCTTGGAAATAATGTTTTAAAAATCCATTCATGCCGTATAAGTTAAGAAAAACATTCTTCATACTTTTGTCAGAAAAGTCAAAAAGTACCTCGTACGAAAAACGACAAAAGATTCCTTTCATACATATTACTAAAAACTCACCGAAGGGTAAAAATGGATTTAAAAAATTGTAGGTGGATGGAAATAATATTACATATTGATGAAACATGGATGTGGATGATAAAATACACCCCAGTAAATACTTACGAATAAACAATCTCGGATAAAAATGAGATTGTGATATTTCCCTTACCTTAGGTCCGACTTTCTTTGTAAGTGTCTGAACCTCCTGTATAATGATTTAAATCATGTTATTGACTTATTACAGAATCATATTCATTGTTATGATATCATATATGGTTCACTTATGACATTATATTACCCGTTCTTTTGTAAATTCCATGTTAAAGAAGCGTTTTGGGAAAAATCGTTTCATTTATCGTAGGTGTTTTGACTTGTTGTTCTTGACATCATTATTAATTATATCATGATTTACTTAATTCCAGAATATAAAATATGATTTATATATCATATATATTCAGTATATATATATATATAATAGATAGATAAATAAAATGAAAAACACCGTTCATGGAGACGGTAGTCCGTACGTACGCATGAACGCTGTTTTTCTTTCCTTATTGTCTTGAAATGGAAGTAAGTAGATGACATACATATGTATATATATACATAAATCCAGTAGCTTTATAATGTCATATATTTCATTATTATTTCTTATATATACATTATAATCATTCTTAAATGGTTAACATGGAGAATGAATCTCATCGCGTCGTGGAGACGGTAGTCCGTACGTACGCACGAGCGATGATATCATTTCTATAAATATTGAATTGAATTGGAGTGGATTATACAATATATCAGAATCAATATGATGTTGTAATACTATGTATAGTTATTCTTTACACCATTATACCCATCCATGTAAGGTGGTGGTGGAAAATAGATTACACCACGGCGTGGAGACGGTATTCCGTACGTACGCACGCGCGGTGATTTCTTTTTCCATAGGATGGATAGATGGTGAAATAGGGTTGTTTCATACTTATAATAACATATCAGTATATGAGTTATACTGATTTTATTACTTCATAATGAAACAACCTAAGAAGAAGAAGTGGAAGAAGAAATAAAGATGAAAGAATTGGTAACGGTAATTACCTCTTCTTTGAAGTGCCTCTTTGAGACCTCCTCTTAGGGCACTAGAATTGGTCTTTGAGGAAGACCAGAACCTCTAGGATGTTGCTAGGGAAGTGTAGAAGGGATTTTGGCAGAGTTTGGACGAGCTTGAGTGCTCAAATTGGTGTGAGGAGGAGGGGGAGGAGGTGTCCTTTTATAGGGGAGGAGAGGGGCACCTTAGGAATATCTCAAAATATTATTTTATATTAAAGTCAAAATCGGTTTATAATGGTTCCAAATGGTCTTATTTCGAAGCTAAAGTGGGGATGGGTCTAAATCATATCAACCAATAGGATTTAGACAAGTTTAGGGTATTATTTTAACCTTATCAATTAGATTTAACTCTAAGTTAATTAATTTAACTTTTACCGTGTCTTTTTTTTTTCTTTCACTATATGGTTAATACACTTACTATAACATGCCAAAAAAACCCCAAATTGTTTATTATTAATATATATATTATTATATAAGTCATTTGGCCGAACATTAGATTTTTAGGAATAATATATCAATTAATAATATAATAATTGATTTAAAAACTATTTTGTATCAATTTTGACACTATTTGATATATGATTTTTGTGAAAGTCATAACAGAATTATATGTTCGAACCAAGTTGATTAAATCAACAATAATATATCATAGTAACCTAGAAAATTAGTGGAATTCATAAAAATCTCAAATTACATTTATTTTGGTGTTTATAACATCAATTATGTCAATATTTCATTAATAAGATAATTACTGCATCATCGTTGTGTCATAAATAAATTAATTTATTTTATGTCTAAAAATTACAAATAAAATACCATCATGTAGGAAATCTTTTTAGCTTTCTAATGAATATTTACAATCGAATTTATCTTATGTATAACCCCATATTAAAAATGATTTACTTATTAAACTTTGATTTTAACTATTTTAACCTTTCTTTAAATAAATTAATAATAAATGTCCTAATCTAATCCAAGTGGGCCTAAATGGTCATATTTTATTCCTAAGTTTGTTTTTGGTCGAATTACACTTGTCCAATAGAATTAGGACATGTGTTAGGGTAATATTAATATCATATTTACCCTTAGTTACCCTATTTACTATTAACCGTGGTAAAAAAAGTAAAAAGTTACTATTCACCAAAAAATTATTTTCATCTCATTGAACCACATTTTAGTCCTTGATATTAACCGTGTCTCTCGGATTTTCGAAATTCCATTCACAGAAGCGGTAAAATTAAGTTTTATGCAAAATTCAGTTTTTAACCTACCACTTAGTAGTTTCACTATTCATCAAAAATTGATGTTTTTCAGAACAATGCCAAAATTTCATCCCAAGCTATATTTCATATTCCGAATTCAAAAATGAAGTCTATTTTACCAAATTCATAACATAAAAGTTGCATTAATTAATTTTATAATTAAATCCCGCTGTTAAAACAAATAGCGTGTTTTTTAAGAAACAATATCTATCAAAAGATTGACACTTGATTATGTCTGGTTTAAATGTGAAATTACAACCAATGACCAACATTGTATTAAATTGTAAAAATATATTCTAAATATACTTTAAAACCACTCAAATTAATGATTTATCACTATTAATTATTTCGATTAAAAAAGTTGTTTTTAATTATAATTTAGTAATTTTCACTATTCATCAAAATATGAAAGTTATCCGAAAATCACCAAAATTTCAACCTATGCTAATTTCGATATTCCGAATCCAAAAATGAAGTTCATTTTGAAAAATACGATTTATAGAATTTTAAAAAGTGGTTATTACTATTCATAACAGCTAGTTTTAATAATATTTTAATAGCATATCATTGTTTAATGAAACTCAGTATTGCGTATTACACACGCTATCGAGGAAGGTCGCGATTGCGTGTAATGCAAGGCAAGTCAAGGATGTGTGTTGTGCAAGCTCCTTTTGGTGTAGCGTACAACACAGGACATTAATTAAAAAGAATATTTTTTATAAAATCTTCGGCTGTTACAAAAATGAAGTAAATACATGAAAAAGGATTACTCCTATAGTGATATTTCCTATTCAAAAAGTATATTGAAGTAACATATCATGGTTTATTGTCCTTATATAAATTATAATAATGAAAATGATGATAGATTTAATTAATCAAGTAAATAGATGGTGCATACATGGAGTGCCTTTGAGGATAGCTCAAGTGATTCTATCTCTTAAAGAGATAATACATGTTAAGACACCAATTTATGTTTCATGGTCAGTACACTTGAGGTACATAACACAAACTGATACTTCTAGATTTTTTGTTAAATATTTTTTGGAATAATATGAAAAATCTAATAATGAATTATTAGAGTATTTCCATATGATCAAATATTACATGAATGAACTAATATATAAATATAGTAATCTGAAAAATTTACACTATAAAATTACCCTTTGAGGAGTTTCTTATTATTTTTTGGGTAACATTTTTTAAATTCCACATCCAAGTATTCTTATGGGAATTTAGGGAGGTCTTAGGATCTTTTAGGGTGAATGTGAATAGGGATAGACAATACAACACTATGTTGTAGTGTTTTTGACTACCTAGATAGAGGTCACCAGCAAGCTGGTGGTAATCAAGTAGGGGGAAGACCATAATTGGCTCACCATCATACTTCTTGGTCATCAAATGAATGGTGAGACCTATGTGAATTTTAATTAGCGATTATACATTTGTATTTTTAATTTCTCATTTAATATCCCTAAAAAAATTTCATCCAAAAAATAAACAAAAGTCCCCCTATTCAAGTATCCCTTTACCTACTCTCTTTATACTATATAATTTGATAAAATTGTAGTCTTTTACTATCTCATTTGCAGTGATCTACTACTTTTGGTAATTCTATCTATCCCCTACTCTTCTCTCCCATCCTATTTATCTATCAGGTTGTATTTTGATATATTTTTCTAATTTTATATTATTTTTTGGTATTCAGTATACAACTTTGATATATTTCATTTCATGTTGAATAAAAGGATGATATCTGATGTGCGTTTCTTTCTTGTCCTAACATAGGTTGTCCTTAAGTATTTTCAAATAGTAATTATTTTGTTACATAAGTGATAAGAAAATGTGTCATGTTTTTTTCATGATTTTCTTTATTTTTTTATATCATTAACCCACGTCCTTTGTATGAAATAAAATCTAAATTTTTGTTTTGTAAAAGAAAAATAGTAGAATCATGGGATCTCTCAGTTATTCTTTGGCCTCTTGAACTACTCCCTTAGAAAAATTTAACTTGGATTAGGTTGGGGTTTGATTTTGGTAATTGATCATGGTAATTGGAAGTGGAATTTTATATCTTTTCCTTATAACGAATCTTGAAATGGTGTTCATGTTTTAAAAAAATGTTTTGTTTTTTATTAATAATAGTAAATGGATTTTCTACAAACTCTTTCTTTATTTTGTTAAAAATTAAATGATGGAAATTTTATATGGCTTTAGATAATGGGGGTTGAAATTATTTACAAAATGGAAATGTCATTTGATCCCTTATTCTTAATTATTTTATATTTTTTTAATGAAATGGGGAATTGTGCCTCACCAGAAAATTACATTAACTATTGGGTTCCACTGGATCATCTATTCTTAGTTATACCCTAGGTTAATATGGTCCTAGGGTGGATGTTTTGGACCTTGTGGATAGGTATATTACCCTTGCGTGTCAGTTAGGCCACAAGAATGAGTATAATACACATGATTTCTAGTTTGATTATGGACTATTACATTAACCATAGTTGGGAGTGATTTTTAGATGGAATTGTCCCAGCGATACGCTTTGAGATATCTAACACAATCCAAAGTGGGTGGTTCTAACCTTAGGTGTCACCACATAGCCCAGGTTTACCATTTAATTTATTATTATTTTTATTCTTTCTTGTTATCTAACAATTGAAATAGGGAACTAAAACATGAAATTACTATTTACACTGGATTATTCTGGGTCATCATTGGTAGTTCTATGTAGTTTTATACTCACACCCTTATCAAGCCATCATATAGTACCCAATAATATTTCATCGATGTGGTTGAGAAATTTGAAAGTCCTCTATGAATGATGCATGATTTTATACTAGGTAGAAGATTAGAGATATACATGAGGCTAGATCTCGAGCCAATTTTGAGAGCTATGAACTTTTTGGTTTTTACTATTTTGTACACTTTTGTACTTGTTTTATATGACAATATATATAAGAATCTGGAATTTCTTGTATCATCATTTTGGATATTTCTAGGTCCATGTTTAGTGTTTGGACTTGTATATATGTTTCCTTATGTTGTTATATGATATATGTTATTTACATTATTTCTAGTTGATTTTACACTCTTACCAGAGGGTATAATCTCCCTATGAAATATTATTAAACCATTTCAACATTTTAGAATCCCTTAATTTATGGGGAGGTATTCTTAAGGTATAGTAGTAACCACTGTTTTGGGGGATAACTAGTTTTTTGAGAGAATGTGGTTTTTTAAAGTAGTTTTTGAGAATACTTTTCTTTTATAATTCTATTTGAGTATAGTTAACATGATACTAGGAATGTATTGGGGATTGTTAATGAGACTGTTTTTGGGAGTAGCTAACCCAAATATGGGGGGAGATCCATGTTTCATGGGTTTTTATTATTATTTTGAGGTTTTTTTAGTAGTCATTTTTTATTTCACCTTGGGTGATACGTTTGATTTGTAATGTTGTGAATTTATTAAGCTTTTCCCCCATGGGGAAATATGGAAAGAGGTGTTATGTGGGTTCATGAATCACACCATGAAACATAGAATTTATATTATATAGTAAATATTTCCTGTAGGATAAAATGTGTATTCATTCCTTATGAATCAAATCTATTACCCTATTAACATTTCCTACCATTTATTTCTTAGCAGTTTGTCTAGCCACTGGGAAGAGGGGTTTGTTCATTAATTTGTCAATAGTTGATTATAAGTTTCAATCCCTTATAATTCTATAATGGTACTCTACATGACCAAATCCATTGAAAATATGTATTATGTTGTAATACTAAAAAAGATTACTATTATATGATGGTTGGTTAAATAAATAATCAGTAAGAAACCTATATAGTTTTCGCTTACAGCTTCTGAATAAAACTCTATTTGACCACACATTAAAAATTAAAAATATTGGGATAAACATGATTGAGTTGTAATTTCAATATTTTATATAAAACACCATCATATATAATGAGATAATTACAATGTAAAATTATTATCCAAGATGGATTAATGAAATACATTTTGTGCATAAAATGAAAATCTGTGGGTTGTTGTTCCAGAATTACTATCAATTTAGTAGTGATAAATTATTCTAATATGTAACATTTTTTGATATTATGGTGACCCTATAATGTTTGGTCTCCATATAGAGATGTATTTCGAGGCCCAAAGGCAGAGGGGAAGCATGTCCCTCTAATAGGTGTACCAAAACTGTCTGTATATCTGGGTCTAGTTATAGATGATCATCCCCATGTGAGTCTCCTACAAATAGTGTAGGTCCTGGATAGGGGACCTACTTTGAAATATTTTACCTTGTCAGATCAAACCCATGCGTTCTATGATGTCTCATATACATATTAACACTTAATTCAATAATTATTACGTAATTATAAACAAAAAAACTAGAAATATCAAGAGACATGTAGGGTTGTGGTAATAAAATACCTAAAACTATAACATGAATGAGATATATAATAAAATTATTTTAAAACTATATAGAAAACCTTAATATAAATTTATATTCTAATATTACATAGGATATATGAGAGAGATATATAATAAATGGTTGATATAAAACTTCTAGTAAGGGAATAATCAATTAATAACATAAGGTATATTATTATAAGTGAGTCAGGAAACATGAAATGATGACATAGAAAGGTGAGAATCATAATATTTACCTTTGAATCATGGTATAATATGACAATGTGTTGGAAATATAAGGAATGTTGAAATAATATAAAATATGACATCCTAATCATAAGTCAAGTCTAGTCACCAATAAATTATTAAATAGTGTTCTTCGGTTAACATTCCTTACACTGTACATTTTATCACATGATATAAAAACATTATCTAATACCATAAAGGGATATATAATTCTAGGTACACACATCATATTCATATCATGTATACAAATTTGTGTTCCACATATTTAAAAAATAATTTTTTTATCACTTGTGATCCTATGAAAATGGAGTGTGGGTTGTATGAATGGAAGTCCCCAATAAATGAATAATAAGTCCTTCTAGGTGAATACTCTTGAGTTGAAATGGGGATGGATATTCAAAATTAAAAATTGGAATAAAAAATCATGGGATAGCTTTGGAAGCATAATAAGTGTATATAATTTTTCATTGAAGGGATTAATGAGAGTGAAATGTGTTTTCTGACTACATGGGAATCATAAGGGAAACAAAATCAATGCTTAAAAACTAATTAAAATATGAAAAAATATTAATAAAAAAGCATATTAAAGAGAATGTACTGAAAATAAAAAGTAAGAGGAGAGTATCCCTCACCTGGAGAGGTTTCTTCTAAAATCATCATAGGTACATCTTAAGTTCTCGGAAACTCTTTGGGAGGGATTTGTAATTTAATAAGTAGCGGAAATTAATTTTCAAAGGATTTTGAGTGAATATGAGTGGGGGGATTTTTGGGAATTTATTGATATGAGAGGGGAATTATTTATTAATTCATAAACATTGATTTTGTACTTTATATAATAAAATAAACGAACTCAAAAACATTCCCATGGTTTCTACCATAGTTTAATGGTTTAAAATATGTTATAATTATAACAACCTAACTTATTAAATAGTACCATTAGTGATGTGAAATTGATTAATTATAATAAAAAATTTGACTTATAAACATAAAATAAAAAATAGTATTTTAGGATTCATTCAGGGATGATAAATTTAATAAAATTACTTAAGAACACATTATTTAAACAAGAAAACATGATTTGGCCATTGATACACTTCATATAATTTATTACATCACTTTTGGGATATTATGATGCCATAATACAGACCGTATATTTATATTATATTTAATTTTTACCCCTTATAAAACCATTATATTCCCTAAGGGTTAGGTGTGTGATGGTGGTTCTTTCTTTAGGAGGTTATATAAAAATTGTTTGGGAAATGATATTTAAAATCTTCATATTATACAATAAATGGTTGTTCTCAAGAGGAATTTTTCATATCTCAACATAGGGTTGGAGAAGTTAAAATCCTAGTGATTCCATCTCCCTTGCAGGATCTGATAAATTGGATTCATACGGTATAATTCTATTGATTGAGTCCATCACCTATTTCATTATTTCAATCATATTTTATCACAACCCTTAATATATACCAATAATAATTATCATTGTACGGTGACTATATTATCCATGGTTAAGATTAATAATGGGCATTTTAATATAACAAGATATATTTTAAAATATTCCAAAATTGTAGACGTAGAGATTCTGTTTTCTAAAGCTGTTTTACATAATAAGGAATTCAATTATTTAAAAATTAAATTTCATTTATAAAATTTTGGTACATTTCGTTCATCCCAGATTTAGAAAATTTACCAAATAATTTTTTTTACCATACACTAAAATATGTGAGGGTAATTTTATTTTATTACCTCTTCTGGATCCAAAGTCACCTCCTTAATCTTTCGGTTAAGTTTGAACACTTTGAAATAGTGGGTTGTATTGTTTCATAGAACTTTTCCTATATGATTTATGATCACCACTACATTATCTATATATGAAATATCATTCTCTAGAGGTAGCACATCTGGATACAGTATAGTATATGAGTCTAATATTCACTTCTATAAGATTGATAGATGGAACACAAAATGTACATGAGATATGTTTTGTGTGAGTTTTATTCAAAAGGCCACTTCCCTAATGTGATGTAGGAACTCATAGGGGGTGATGTATCTTGTAATTAGATTTCACTTATTCTCAAACCACATGACTTACTTCCATGGTGATTTCTAAAGGAAAATTATAACTCTGAACCCAAAATCTATGTCTCATCGACGATTGTATTCAGATATATTCTATAAAATTTGTATAGATTTCATATTATGTTGAGTTGTTTGAACCTTCCATGATATATCTTTGATCATATCAGGTCTCATAAGCTTCCTATCTCTAAATTCATCCAAGTATGTAGGATTTGGAGTCCTATTCCAACACAGTGCCTCATAAGGTTTCATTTGAATTCAAAATAATTGAAAATGTTTTTATATGAAAACTCTACTATGGGAAGGTATGGTCCCGACATCATTGTAAATACATTGAACATGATCTCAGTATATCACTTATAGATTTATTGGTTCTTTTATACTGAGAATCCAAATAAGTGTGATAATTAATCCTAAAACTATTCTGTACATCCAATGTTTGTTTAAGTTTTTTCTTGAACCTCAAAGAAAACCACATACTTCAATCATATATATTAGACAGTATCACTCTAGGTATTATTTCAACATATCTTATGTATATCATAGTTAGCTGATCAAAAGATAAGTATTGCTTAATATCAATAAAATGTGTGGACTTTGTAATGAGATCAACTACCACCCTTATGAAATTATATCCTTTATATGTGCTTGGGATTCCTATGATGAAATACATGGTTATTTTGTCCCATTTCAATACTCATTTATGAAATAGGTGATCATATCTTTAAAATTATATCATTGAAAATTAACTTGATGGAATACTAAACATTAAGAATCAAATTATGTAATCTCCCTATACATGTTATTCCATAAGAAGGTTTTCTTCAAATATATAAAAATTTAAATTCTTCATATATTAATAGAAAATGAGGAGTTATGTGCATCATCCTAAAATTGCCTCTTTAAATAAGGTTTTAATGGGACACCTAAACAGGTTCCAAACCATATAACACCATATTTAGAAAAGTTAAACACTAGAATATTTTGTATATTTTTCTATACCACTACATCATCTTTTTTGGTCCTCCTCGATCCTCTTTGAAAAAAAATTGATTAGTTATTTGAGAAATATAATCTAAATATACTTTTATTATTCTAATTTTCATAATTATTAGGTCCATTAATACTGTATTCCTTTTAATTATTATCATTAATAGGGTCTCAATATCCTTTACTATTAGAGAGTCTGCTACATTTTTATCCTTCCCATGATGGTAATGGATTGGACAACCATAATTCTAAATTAGATACAACCACCTTCATTAGAATATATTGAGATCTATTTGATTGAATATATAATTGAGGCTTTTATGATTCTCATATATGGCATACTTTTTTTGATAGAGGAAATGCTTCCAAATATTTAATTCAAGGATCACTACAACAAATTCTATATCATGAGTTGTGTGGTTTATCTCATCGATCATTAATTGGTTGTAATTATAGGCTATCACTATGTCATATTAAATGAGTAAAAAATTTAATAATTTTTTAGGTTCAACCTAATAGATCACAAATACTTTAATATCTATGGGTAATGTGACCACTAGTACAATAATTAGCCTCATCATTAACTCCTTTAATCACTCCTCCCATTAATCACTTCATGAAAACATCACTTCCTTCTATGTAAGTTTGGTTAGTAGGATTTTTGATCCTGAGAAGTCTCTCAAAAATCAAAGACAACACCTAAAAAATCTATGGATGCTATGAATCATTATCCTAGATGATAGTATGGTTCATCATTCAATTGGATTTCTTTTAAAATGACCCATATATATTAATTTTAGGATTATAAAAATTTCTAATAATTATACTTACACGATTAAAAAAATGTGATTACTAAAATTTTAATATATCTATTACTTTATCAAGGTCCTCAGTAAAGATTTCAGATGGTCATAATGTTTCTCCTTGGTTTTGGGGTAGATATTGAATAGATTCTTGGTTGAGGTAATCCCCAAAGACAATATTCAATAATTCCTTGATAATTATTGGATAATTAGTGGGCCCAAATGGAATCACTATATACTCATAATGACCTTAACTTGTACAAAAATAATCTCAGGGAATATCCTCATTCTTCACCATTACTTGATAATATCTTGAATAATGATCCACCATAGAGCAGTAATAGGGTCCATGTTGCTAAAAAAACAAATCATCAATCCATAGAAGAGGATACTTGTTATTTATCATGAAATACTAGAAACAAAGGCTACCCCAACAGTTTTAAACCATTGCGATATACTGCCAAGCTATTGGTATTTGTTATACCAATAGTTTTCCAAATCCTTGGGTGATAAGGTGTGGGGATAACCTTATACCAACAGTTGCAAGTAAATAGTTCTGACAATGAAATATAAAATCCAATTTCCTGATGGTTTAAAGGAATCATTTCAGTATAAATGTACCAATGGTTTGTAACCATTGGTAAATATAAATCTATAATCTATACCAATAGTTTACAAATGTTTGTATATAGTTTTACCAATGGTTTTTGTAGAAATGTTTGTATAATTAATGCACTAAATTTATACCAACCTTTAAGAAACTATTGATATTTTGTATTACCAACAATTTCCCTATAAATAGTTGGTATAGATGAATTTTTCCATCTTTATAGCGACGGTTTGTAAACTATTGGTATATCAAAGTACAGAATTCTAGAATCTAGCCCTCTTTCCACCCTTTTCCAATTACAGAATTATAGAATCTTTCCTTCCCTCTTTCCTCCCCTCGGAAATATACAGAATTCAACACCACCTGAAAATACAACAAAAAAATATACAATAATTATCCAACAGCTGAAAATAAATAATTTAGAAAAGCACTCATGCCCACAATATAGTGTATAATATTAAAAAAACGCTCATGAAGACAATATAAAGAATCACACTAAAACCAAAATTCAAACGCCTAAAAATACCCAACACACTTGGAACTATCTTCATATGATTACAGACTCCATATCCTCCATCCATATCCTCTATATGATGGTTAGGGATCTTATTTGATGTGATGTGATATTTATCTATCATTCTATATTTATATATTTTATGTTGTGGTGATGTGATATTTATCTATCACTCTATATTTATATACTCCATGTTGTGGTTTTGTGTGGTGTTAGTTGAAACATAGGAAGTTGGGTGGTGGGAAAAAAATGAGAATGTCCTAATTCTATGGATAAAAAAGAGAGGAGATTGTGGTCGTAAGACACTATTTATTTCATTTCAGGCTCACCCTTGCTGTTAGCAATTTGTGTGTTTGGAATAAAGCTCCAAGGTTTTCAGAGGATAATGTTTAATCAATAAAATGTTTTCTATGTCAAATAAGATAATATATATAATTTAATGGGCTACAATTGTGAGGATGACCCTAGTTGTTGTTGATTGATATATCAGGGTTAAAAATAGAATCTTGTGTAAGGGGACAAGGCCCACTTGGAAGGTGGTACTAACCTATGCATTTGTTTCTAGAGATTGTTACAGATGCCAAAAATGGATTGTTCAGTGTACTGGATTTCATTTTTAGTCATCCAACTATGTGAAGTGCTTGGTGCCTCACTAAACAATTGATTGATAAGACGATCATGTGTAATCATTGCCCTTTATGATGGGCCACTGATGATAGAGTACAATTATGTATGTTCATCAATGTGAAATTTAAGGATACTCGTATGGTTTATAGAGTCAACATAGCAACATGTAAAAATATTATCCAGAGGGAAGGGTAGTGGTATTCTATAAAACTGGTCATCAAATGATTTTGGTGACTCTAGAATATTGATTTTTAGTAGAACTAAGAATGTCCGGATCCACATGTAATGTTTGATTTTTATTCTTATGTATCATTGTATAATGAAAATATGTGGAATTGGAAATATAATAAAATCATTTCAACAAGACAGGTTGTAGGATCATTAGTGAATGTACACATGGTTTAGAGTCTTAGGTCCAGTCCATGTGGTTGTAAAATTAACTAGTAAAAGCTCATTTGAAGTCAGTTAAGACTACAGTGAGGTTGTATGAACATTTAAAAGATGTCCTAAGAACATCTGGAACAATGATGGGTGGATTCATGCTTGGATTTAAACCCCCCCTATTCCCCCACTTCACACCCTCTGAAACCCCACATTAGCCCCCACCTTCTCACCGCCCCTCCCACTACACACCCCACCCTCCCACTTCTCCCCTAACCCCCACCCCACCCCCACTACACATCCCCCCCCCCTACACAAACCTCCCCCAACACATATCCCCCAACCACCAACATCCCCCACCCTCTCACTGCACACCCCTCCCACTAGCAATCCCACCCCCACCAATAGCCCCCACCCACTCACTACACCCCCTCCCACTACACATCCCCCCTATATAACCCCCAAGAGATGAACCCCCTCTCACTAAAAATCCCCCCACCCACAACCCCCACCCTCTCACTGAACACCCCCTCCCACTATACAACAACCCACCCTCCCACCGCACACCCCTCCCACTACATAGCCCCCAACCCACACCCCCCACAGAAAAACCCACCCCATCCCATTGCACAACCCCCACCCTCCCACTGCACCCCCACCCCCTCAATGCACCCCCTAAATCCCCATACCACTACACACCCCCACCCTATAACTATACACCCCCTACCACTACATATCCCTCCTCCCACTACACAACATCCACTACAACCAACCCTCCTACCATTTCACATGCCCCCACCCTCCCACTACACCCCCACCCTATCACTACACATCCCGTGACACCCCCAACCTCCCTCACAACACCCACCCCCCCACAACCACCCCTCCCACTACACAACCCCCTCTCACCCATATCCCTCCTCCCACACTCTCCAACCAACACCCCCACCCTCTCACCACACACCCCATACCACTACACCCCCACCAATAGCCCACCCCCTCCCACCCTCTCTTAGCATACCCCCTCTCACTATCCCCCCCCTCTACAGCCCCCCTACAACCAACACCCCTACCAATACACCATCCCCTCACACTACACACCCCCTCCCATGACACAACCTGCACCCACATCCCTCACCCTCTCACTGGACACCCTCCCACTACACCCCCACCATCTCCCTGTTCACCCCATCCCACTACACAACCACCATATAGATCCCCCCTATAACCAAAACTACCCCCTACCATTTCATTTCCACCAACCTCCTACTGAACACCCCCCATCCCCTGCCCCCACCCCACCCCACCCTCTCACTGCACACCCCCCACATCCCCCACCCCCTCACTATATCCCCTAAAACCCCTCCCACTATACACCCCACCCTCTAACTGAGCACCCCTACCACTACCTAGTCCTCCCTCCCACTACATACCCCATCACCCATCAACCAACCCCCCTCCTACTACACAACCCCCACCCTCCCACTACACATCCCCCCACACCTCCCTCTCACCGCACACCCCCTACAGCCCCTCCATCTCACAAAACACCCCCAACCCACCCACTCACCGCACACCACCCCCCTACTCATCCCCTCCCCCTCCAACTAGACACCCCCCACAACCCCCAATAGCCAGAACCCTCCCATTGCACAACCCCACTCTCCCATTGTACATCCCCCCACCCACATCACCCCCATACAGTGTCAGCTTCACTACCGATATGGGTGGGGAATCATATAAAATCATGGAACATATAAGGATATTGATAGATCACAATCCATATTGTGGGAAACTAAATATCCTTAATCTTAATTGTATCTAGTGTCTCTTGGAAACTAGGTTACCATTACTAAGGGCTAGATTTTCTATGAGCACAAAATCATTTCAAAATAAATTCAATTAAATAATTATTTCCATATTTTTAAATTTACAATAATAATTTACTTATTTCCAATAAATCGAGATATTATCGAATATATTCTTTTGTGACAAAATATTTTAAATCATTTTCAATTCCATTCAAGCACCAATCCCATGAGTTAAATAATTTAACATTAATTATCATTGCAATGTTCTAGGTACTCTTGAACTAATAATAGTATAATATAAAAGATGCATAAGAATTTACATCTAGCTATATCTAGTTGTATCAAGCAGTTTGGGATGTTGTGTTTGTGGTGCAGGAGCCCTGGTTTAGGAAAAAATATTTTGCATTGGTTCTGCAGGGTCATTTCCCACACTCCATTTAGGGATCTTTTTTTCCAACAGTTTGTAAAAACCATTGGGATATTAGGTCAATACCAATGGTTGCTAGAAACTGTTGGTAAAACCAACCCCCATACACCTTTAACTAATGGTTTTATCAAATCTTTGGTAAAACCATCCCATGACAGTTCTATACCAATGGTTATACAAACCCATTGGTATATGATCATTATCTATATGGGGTTTTAAAACTTTTGGGATTTAAGCGTATATATAAGTAGAATTTCCAATAGCGATAATGTTGTGGGGATCCCGAATATCAGAACAAAAACTCACTAACCCATCCTTCTTTTGGAAGAAGATGACCAATACACCCCATTGTAATGCACATGGGTGAAAAACCCATTATCAATATTCTCATATAGTTGCTTCTTCATATCCTCAAGTTTAACAGTGATCGTTCTATATGGATACTTAGAGTTTGATAATGATTTGGGTATAATATCAATTGAAAACTCAACCTCACATCTTAGAAGAATAACAAGAATGTTTTTTCAGAAACACATGTTCATATTCCTTTATAATGAGATTTCATCAAATACAATATTTTCCTTAGTCTAAATTATTTGAGATAGATTCACATGATGATAAGAAAACAATAATTACTCTAAAAGTGACAATTACAAAGGAAATTCATCCATATCTTCGAATTTATATTGACTTCTAGGGAGATTCACGATACTAAGGGTGATTTCCTTGTCTCAAAAACATATGTTTTCTATCGACAAGGATAGATAATAAATAAAAATAATTGCATCCAATTGTGTTAAAGGGAGTATGAAAAGGATCATGGGAGAAGTTAAACCCACAAATATGGATATGGAAGAAGATATATACCTTGGATGAAAAATTTCCCCTTTTTCTATTTTCACAGATATGTCTACTTCCATGTTTAGAGTTGGTATTTGAATAGTTATATTAAAATTTCATGATATGAAATAATATGTAGAACCATATCCAGATAGGACATGATGAGATCAAGAATGGATGATATGCATGACTTTCACAATTTGATAGTACATCTAATAATTTAATTTAAAATAGGATTAGAGATGAGAATTTTCAAACTATTTATCTTATAAAATAGAAAATATGATATGTGAGGGGATTTTCATAAATGATATATATTCCTAGATTAATTAATTTATTGGTATCCATATAATTTATTCATGTGCAATTTTCAATCATAAAATTTCATCAGTATTTTTTTCCCTTCATGATTTTATGTAAGGAGATTCTATATTAAACATAGATTATCCCCTTAGAGTGTCAATCTCGGCCTATAGTAAGGGATATTTTTCTGGAACCATATGATGATTGATTAAATGCCCAGTGTTTCATTTCTAGGTTTATTTTCCTAAGGTAAATCTATGTCATAGTCACATCCAATTGTTGTATCTTGTCAGGGACTTGGTTTTTTATAAACCTATTACCATAAAATTTATGACCATTTAAGGATTTTTCCTATGTTTAATACTATCACTTGGTATTTTACAACACATTTATAATCATAATCTAAAAAATTAAGAAGGATTCCTTCTGATAACAAATATGAAAAACCATATCCTTGATGTACCTTAATTTAGGATTTATTTCATAAAGATACACATACTAAAACCCCAAGAGATTGAGTGGAATACTATATTTGCGTAATTATATAAATAAAATAATAACTCAAAATTTTGTAACAGTAAAATTATTAAAAAATCCTCAAAATTACCTTAAAACAATTGATCTTATAATACTTTATTGGATAACAAGGGGACATATATAATAAATGGGTTAGATATAAAACCCTATAAGTTAATGACCAATGAATAACATAAGTTAATGTATCATAAGTGTGTCAAGAGACATGAAATTATGACATCGAATGGTGAGAATCATTATTTTAAACATCAATGAATGGTATATGATGACAACATAATGGAAACACATAGAATATAGTGACAATTTGACACAATACATTATAAGAATAAGTTAAGGATAATCATCGAGACGTCCCAACATAGTGCTCTCAATATAACCTCCCATGCGCCATACATGATATATCATGAGATAAAAATGTTACCTAATGCATTAGAGTGCTATATAATTATGGTTCCACCTATCACATTCATATCTTGTATATGAATTTGTGTAACAAATAGATCATACAACAAAATAACATATTTCATCACATTTAATCTAAAAATTAAAGCTTGTGGGTTATATACATGGAAATAAAAATTAATTCAAGGATAGGCCCATCTAGTTTAATACCTTTTACTTTAAATGGGGTTTCTTATTTACAATAAAACATTCTCCATGAAAAATCACCAGATATTTTTGGCAAGATAGTGGGTTTCCATAAACATTTTTTGAAGGGATTAATGAGAGATTAAGGTATTATATCATTATATGGTAATCATAATGGTGGTAATGGAATGTATAAAATAAAACTACAACACTAATAATTAAAAAAGGCCTTAGTATATAAAATGTAATCAAACTAAAAATAAAAGGGAGATGATCCCTTAACTTGAGAGGCTACTTTTAAAGTAATAAGAAGAGATTATTAAGAGCATGGGAACACCTTGGGAGTGATTGAGATGGTGAAAGTGAGGTTAACCTCTTAATAAATGGGTTTTCAGTTATGGGGTGTGGGAGGACTAGGGGATATTAATATAAAAATATGGGGGGAATAATTAATGAATTTCTAAATAATGTTTATAGACTCTATATAAGAAAATAATCAAAAACAAAATCCTTCCCATTACTCTTTCCAATTTTTCTACCATAGATGAGTGTTATTCAATATTTTACATGTCTAGAAACCTAAATTATTAAAATAATACCATTGGTGATGTAGAAGTGTGACATGTTTATAAAGAATTGATTTTAAAATCGTAAAATATATTATAGGATTTTGAGGATTCATTAAAGTATTTTAAAATTAATCAAATAACATCAAAAACAAATTATTTTAAAATTAAGGAATAATTTTGGGTTTTATAGTTCATATAAAATTTATTAGATCACATTTGGGATATTATAATTTAATAATATATACTACATATTTACACAATATTAAATTTGTACCAAATAATTCTACTATCTCTCAAAATTTTGAAAAAGTCACCATTGGATAATTTCCACATGATTATTTAAAAAAAATTAAAAACTAATTTCCTCAATATGATAACTTTTATTTTTTAATAAAAAATCTCATTGACCTAAAATAAAAGTTATACGATACAAAAAAATTTATTTACATCATAAAAATTACATTAGACTTCATTAAATTATTAAATAATTTAAATTTAATTAAATATTATTTAATAAATATAATTTATTAAAATAAAAAATATTTCAATATGTTCGATAATTTTTAAAAGAGTGTCTTCATTGAGAATATATATTTCCGAATAATATAATTATGATTTTTTCGTATTGATATCCAATTTTTATTAAACTCATTATAGAATAATTTGTAACATAATAGAAAAAATTGTTAAATGTAATAATTTAATTATTAAAAAATATTAATATTAATATTAATATTGTCTATATATATAACCCCATATTACAACAACGCGCACCCTAAGTGTATGGTATGTGATAGTGGTTCTTTCCTGGGGTAGTTCACAAAACATTATTTGGGACATGATCTTTATAATCTTGGACCTATCTTATAATGGGTTTTCTCAATATTTGGTTTTTGGATCATAGATTGGGTTTCATAATGGTAAAATCCTAGTGATTTCATATCCCCTAAAAATATCGCTAATCGGGATTCATATAGTTTAATCCTTCTAGATGAGGCAATAACTTTTTTGATATTGAAAATTGGATTTTCTCTTAACTATTTCATATACCAATCATAAACATCAATTTACAATGAATATTTTATCAATGTTTATGACTTTTAACTATATTTTATATTCAAAAATCTATATTTTATAATTTATATAAATTATCCATTGAAGTCATCATGTTTCTTATAGCTACATTAATTAATAAAAAATTTACTCATTTAAAAATGAATTTAATTTATAATTGTTTGATTCATTAAAAGTTCCATCATCACCCCCTACAATTTTTATATATGATGATGGTATATTTCATGTAGATATGAGGATAGATTCCATGAATACTATTATCAATCACATAGAAACTCATGAGTACAGAAGGGTTGAGCAGGGTGGTTTTATATTTTTTACGGTAGCAGTCAATGGTGATACATTATTATCCAATGGAATTAGAATTTTTGGATGGAATATAAATATTTAAAAACCTTTTTCTTAGTTACGTATATTTGGAGGCCCTGTTATTGGGTATGAATTCTGATTTTATGAGGTCTAAGTTAGAGGATTTGATAATTATTGATTAGGCTAGAAAGTATATAGATATTCAATGATTTTCTCTTCCTTTATCTAGTGACGATGATACAATATATGTTATTTCCAAGGAATGCTTATGATATAAGATCATGGTTTAGGTGAATGTATTATATTTCACCTCCATGTCTGGAATCATGTATCAATCATTTATTACTAAATGATTATTAATTAGGTTCATTGTACTAGGTTAATATCCAACATGGGAAAAATAAATAATGTTGTTGGATATTTTGGAAATTAAAATCAATGATGTAATGGAACATGGTATGGTGATAGAGGAGATTCTAGTATGGTCAGTGACTCATCTCTTCCTTCATGAAGTATTATTAAGGACTATAATTTTCAATTTGGTTTTCTCTGACACATGATATATCATTGAGGCTAACCACCTATAGATTTACAATTTTTTTGGGAGTTAAGATATGTATGAAATGTTTGTAGTAGGGTGTATAATGCTTCTCAAGGAAGTGTATAATGAAAAACATAGTGTTCATTGGATATGTTGAGTTATTTTTCGTAGTTGTCATTAAGTAGGGAATCTAATAGTTGGTCATGCCATGGAGCTCAAGACTGAAGTTCGTTGGGTCCATAAGGTCAGCAGGGGTGTATAACATAAGGAATTCAGAATATAGTTTAGGATTATGGGTTATGATAGTTTCATACAATACACCTAACACTAATAAACTAATATTTTATGATATTGACCACTCATGGTATCATTTTAGTTGTGTTTAATCTTGATTATAACTTATTTTGGCACATTATACATAGACTATCTTATATATACAACTTTATAAAGAGGCATGTATTTGATAGTGGAAGTTTTTTTATGTTGTTATATCTATTTATACACCCTTAAGAACGAAGTTACAAGGTTTATAAATTATTCCAGTTTTTATTTTCTCATTGACAGCCATCATATTATTTGGGACTTATTTATATTTCAATTGTGAGGATTTGGAATGATAATTGTATGGAAATAGATTGTTTTTTATATATCTCAAATAAATTTTTTATCCCTGATTTTTTTATTTTACATATCTAAGGGGTTGAGGCATTGAGTATGATAGACAGTAGGATATCTATTTAGGTCCTGCTAGAGCATACATTTAGTGAATAGGGGAATCACCACATAGGATTTCCATATTTTCATGGATGAGGGAGAGACTTGTCTACTTATCTTTTCTCATGTTGTTAAACTGTTGAAGGAAATATTTCATGACGAATTCTACATATTTTTTCCTAATAAAGGAAACGAGTTCACAATTGATCTTCTATCATGTGCTGGGTCTATCTTTATTCCACCATATTTGATGGATCCTACTGAGATTTAGAAGCTCAAGGATCATTTAGATAAATTAGAGGCAAAGGAATTCATTCAACAAATAATGTCCCCATAGGGTTCTTTGGTTCTTTTTCTAACTAAAGTGGACTACCTTTGAGGTTATGTGTATACTATAATAGTATTAACTATGTCATGGTCAAGAACTGATACCCACACCCCCAAATTTATAACATGTTAGATAAGATGATTAGTGACCGTGATTTCTCATTCATCAATCTTCATTCATGGAATTATCTTCTGATAGTGAGACTTTTTAATGTCTGTCTAGATTCCTTCCAGACTGTATATATCCTTTAAGACTACATGTTGATTCTATTTTTGATGAAGAATTTGTTAGAGGTCTTCATTGATATGATGAACAGAGTATTCCACTCATAACTAGACTCCTTCATGGCTATTTTTTAATGTCATCATACATCACTCTATGTCAATGAAGGATCATGATAAAAATTAGGGTATAATCATTATGTTAAGTTATCCAATTTTCAGTTTTAGTTGGATCAAGTATGCTTCTTGGACCATGTAATGTTTGACGCTTGAGTTTTTTTATTCATGAGAAGGTTGATGATGTTGCTTCATGGGATTTTCCCAAGAATTGTTTTTATATTTTCAATTCCCTAGGTCTAGATAGCTGTTACCATATATTTATCCATGAATTATCTCAGTTGGAGGAACCATTGAAGGCCTAAGCTAGTAAGTGGTAAAGTTTTTTTTGATCTGATTCCAATGTGAAAACCTTTGAATACTTATATAAGAGCTTGAAATATTCACTAATTTTGACCATAAAATTATTAAGTAAGGAGTTAAAATTATATTGAGATGTGTTAGGATTCAGTATAGGATTAGTATTAATACAAGATGGTTGGGTAGTCACCTATGGTTCAAGGAAGCTGAGGCCGCCAGATTGAAACTAACCAAATTAGGATTTGGAGTATTCTTTAGTTTTTCATGCACTATCATACTTGTGGAACAAACTCTTATGAGAGACGAATGTGGTTTATACCAAACATAAAACATTATAAAATCTTTTATCTAAAAAATATATAAATGATCACTATAGTAGGTGGGTTTAGTACCTAAAATATTATGATTTTAAGATGTTTTACACCCATAAGAAGGTTAATTTAGTGGAAGACTCCTTTTTTTAGAAAACATATTCACATGTTTTCAAGAGTTCAGTTTTGAGAAGCATATCATGACCTTGTTTGTAAGGATGAATTTATAAGTCCATAATTATTATAGAATAGTTACATTGGAATACAAATCCATTACTTTCCCACCCCTTGAAATGGTCAAAGAGATCTAGTTTGTAAATTATGACTACCTATTGATAAGGTAAAATATATATGATAGGGTCCCCTATTGATTGTTCCATCGATGGAGATAAGATTTTATATGTCTAATATTGAGTGGTATCTCCCAAAAGAATACGGGACGAGATGATAAGGGACTTGTACACCTCAATATGGGATATTAATATGAGGATTACAAATATTTATCATGATATAAACATTAAATGTTGGTTTCTCTATAATAAAAAATACATGATTGGTTTGGTTTCTCGATGCTCTACATGTAAGTAGGTGATGGTTGAGAATTAGTATTCTTTCAGTATTTTCCAGCCATTTCTCATTCTATAGTATAAGAGTCATGACTTGATAATGTAATTTTTTGGAATAAACATATGAATCCATGTTGATGTGATGTATTTTAGGTTTTGATCAATCACATGAAAAATGTATCCCACATATTACCCATTATGGAATAATATACGGTTAATGAGATGGTACAGTTTTTTATTTAGGAGGTAGTATTCATTCATGGTGTTCCATATATCATTATATTAGATTGATATTCCCATTTCACGGAAAAATTATTGATGTTTCATCAAAAAGAACATGCAAAATTGGTTCATCTAAGCATAAGATATCATCAATGGATGGATAGAAAATTTGAACACATCAATAAGGTGTTAAAGGAAATGATCAATATGTATGTACTTGATTTTGGTAATACTTAAGAGATTAATATATTCAGGTTATATTTATTTTACAATGATATATATTAGGTTTCCATTCATATTTATGTATTTGGAACTTTCTATAGAAATCCATATCGATCACCCTTATGATTCTTGGAAGTCGATGAGTCTGTAATGCTTGGGGTTAGCATAGCACATGATACCCTTGATCAGATATAGTTTATTAGAATTTTGCTGGAGACCACATAAAATATAAATAGATCTAATGTGGACCGAAGATGGTGTTCATTCTCTCTATGTTTATAAATATTGTATGGAATTTGATAGTACACTTATGGAACATCCCACGCATATCATGGAACATTGCAAAAATACCCTACATTGGAAGTTCATTCCACTAGTACAAGTGTTGGAACAAATTTTATTTCTTTGATATACTTGGAGTATGGATTGTGTTTGTTGTCAATACTCTCATAGAAGATCAATGAATTTTAAAGGAAATATATCTTAATGTTAAATATGAAAAATTTACTGAATGTTGTTTCATCTTCTAGTGTTTAAAAAATTCTCGGTCCAAAATTAAGAAGTTATCTAGAATCATGAAAAGTGTATTACCATTAATGCCTTTTGAAAATTAGAAAAAGGCATGAGTTTCATGAAGTTTGGATTCTTGAATGGGGTATCTTTAAGGTTCAAGGAAATTTGATGGTGATCTACGTGATAGAGATGAGCATCACCAATGATGAAGAATCAGAGCATCGTGAATGGTGATGGTGATGTATATGATTATGCGAATTAGAGCATCGTGGAACATGATGGTTTGACAGAAAGCTTCAAGAAAACATCAAATAACAATGGTTAATCGAGAATGAAGGATCTATGTGAATGTTCTTTGGAATGATCCAGGTGATTTTTAAAGAGGATATAGATCATCACGAATGGAAAAGCCTATAAATATTATGGTACCCCTCTTAACATTACATTAATTTTTATTAGGAAAATCCATAATCAATCTAATTTAATGAAGCCAGTGGAGCTGCGTGAAACTAAAATTACATGTGACCATGAGCATTGCAAAAGGAATTGTTGTGTCTTAACTAATTCCAATGCATTTGATTAATGAGTGTTTTGTGATGATGGGGTATTCCAAGTCGAATCAATGAGCTTTACAATGGTAGTTTTTTACATGAAGGTAGTTTGCTTCATGAATGTAGTGAGACTTATAAAGGATATTCTAAAAGGCTATTTTGAAAATCATTTTATAGTGAACAATGTTTTTATAGTGCATCAACTCAGGTCTACATTGTAAAGAGAGTTGTGTGCCAGGTAGGGATGAAGACTTTAATGAAAATATATTTAAGAGATCTTTAAGTAGATAAAATTACTTAGACTTCCCTCAAAGTAGTGAGTTAGGGGGATTCGACAGAAGTATTCATAGAGATTCAATGTGTTATCCCAAAATCCTTGTAAAGGTTTTGTTCCTAGCATATAATGATTGTGTGAAAAAAATTTCACAAATCTAGTGATTTTTTTTGGATGAAGTTATGACTGACACATTTTTAGAATATTCTCCATTGAATATCCCTTAGTGGTGAACCAAGTAAAACTGTTTGGTTGTATCTTTGAATGTGAATGTTTTATTACAGTACTATTCCATCAGAAAATTTTAACATGTTCCTACCAATGTGAGAACAAGATCCATCACATTGGAAGAAAAAATTAACACCCTGATTCACCCCTTCCATCTTAGGGTGCTCTGGGGTCCTACAATACTTTCAATAGAAGAATGCACGTAACCAAGAAGAAACACGGGAATGAAAGAAAAATTTTCAAGCTACATGGAAGGAGAATTATATTGACGTATTACAAGAGGATTGAGATCATGAATAAAGGAAAATATGATATATATATATATATAAGTGAACTTATAAAACCACACTTGTTTAATTTTAATTTCTTAAAAAAATTCATTATACTCATATAAATTCCTCATTTAACCATTTTAAAGGGTGTTTGAGGGGTCTTGAGAGCTATTAGTGTTCATGTGAAAGGGTTTAAAAAGTGAATGACCCTGATAAAAATCATGAGTAATCTGGTAGGAGGACTTCAACAATTTTTTACCAATCTAGTTTAGGAAAGTACTTGGTTACCACACTAACTAGCTGGTGAGGCTTGTGTTATATTTTTTAGTGGGGATATTTTGGTCATTTTCCCCTTTCCCTTTAATATACCTCTCCCAATTTTCCTCCATGAAACACAAAAGTCCCCCAACCTCATTCGATCAACCCTTTACATCCTCAATTTCAATGGTGTAACACCTTGTATACTTATTATTTTAGGCTCATATTTGAAGTGTTCAACTCCTTTTGGATTGTCTATATATCCTTTATTCTCCTTTCATAACCTCTTTCATTACTATGTTTTTATATTATATTTATCACCTTTTCCTCTACTCTCAGGAACATAGTATATTACTTTGATATCCTTGATTTTAATCCAAATAATGGGATGATATCAAACATATATCCCTTCTTTCCAAAGGTAGTAATTCCCTTTGTATTTAACCATATTCACACATTACTTTCATAAGTGCTAGAGATATGTCTCAAGTCATTTGTTGTGATTGAACTTAATTTTTATTCAAATAATCAAACTATGTATTAGGAATTCTATATAACCCTTGATGTTTTTTTATTTCTAAAGGAAAATAGTAATATCAAGGTATCTCTTTGATAATATTATACAACCTAGACTATACACTTGATGTTGGGAATATTTTATGGATTGATGTTTGGCATCGATAATTGAATGTGCTAGTTGGAAGAGGAATATATTAGTCTATTAAAATATTCATGAAATGGGTTCCTAGTTTTAGAAAATTTTATATCATTTTATAAATGAAATATGTAAATTGAATTGAATCTTTAATTGTTTTTCTATTATTATGCATTATAGGAAAAAAATGTAACTATTTTTTGATAATGGGTGATGTAATTGTTTTTAGAAAAAAAATCAATTAATCCTTTGTTATTTTAAGTTGATTATTTTTTGTAACACAATCCCGATGTTAAAACTCATATATATATTAAAAATAAGGGTGGGTGACATATGGATTATCTATTGTTGTGTAGACCTAGGGTAAATCTACCACCCCCACACCAAGTAGATGTATTGGACAACAGGGATAGGTATACTACCCTTGAGTGTCAGTTGGGAAATAGGTATTGGTAAATTACCCTAATGTTCTACTTACACTAGGTGTGGGTATATTTCCCATTTTTTGGAGTGTTTTTTAATTGGAAAGATCCCCCAAATGTGCTCAAAGACCTTCAAAATAGGAAAATGTTGGTTGGTCTGACCACGGGTGTAACCATAGAGCCCAGGTTCATAGTTTAATATTTTTTATATATTTATTTTTTTCTCATTGATCCAATTTTTTTATATATGTATCCATCTCATAAACATAATGTTAATATAAAATTATTAATAGATTTCAATGGTGGTCACCTACTATGTCGTGATCACACCCTAATCAGTTCATGGTTTGGTACATAATAATATTTCATGATTGTATATAGGGTCAAGGAAATGTTCTCTATGAATCATGTATGATTTCATTATAGGATGTAGATTGGGATTTGGGCAATGGGCGAGAGATCAATCCACATTTGATATTGATGTACATTTATGTTTATTGAATTTTGTTGACTTTTTTACCAGCTGTATATGACTATTAATATGTATGACTCTTAACTATCTTGTAGAATTATTTTAGATATTATATGGTTTAAGTATAGTGTTTTTCCTTTTATCAACTTTCACATATTATGTGATGTGATTTATGTTATTTCCCTTATTTCCTTCAATTATTTAACTATGACCATAGGATACAGACTCCCCAAGGAAACATATTGGACCCTTGCCACTAGTCAATAGCCTCTGAATTATGGGATGGATTTCCTAAGGTTCCTTAGTGACCATTGGTCCAGTCACAGTCTATTGGTTGGAAGAACATGTACATTATATGCATGATTTATCTTCTTGTAGTGAATGTGATCTTAGTATTGAAAAAGGGAATAATGAAAATATATTAATGGATAATAATGATTTAAAATAAAAATATGAATAACATAAAATGGATTTCTAATAATATAGATATAGTTGAAATACATTTAATATTATATTCGGTAGTTAAATACCTCCCAATCATAATATTTGTAATGGATATATAACTAAACAGTAAAAGAAGTTGTACAAGATTTATTTTGTTCTTAGTTTTAAAATTAATACCATAATCAGTACGAAACAAATGACCTCAATAAATGATTCTTGTTATTTTATACCTAATAAAACATTAATATATAATATTTTCTTTTTATTGAAAAAAAATCTATAAAAAATATGGATTTTAATTTTTTTTCTAACTTTACTGGACTCAACAAAGTATTGTTACCAATAAAATTTCCTGTTTTATTTTGGATTGTTAATATTCTTGAATAGCTCTCGTAAAAGTTATTGGTATTTAGATATTTGATGTTCCATAAATATGATATATTACTACTCATGTTTCAAGAATCTATTCTAAGTGGATGGAGGGAATTTCACTTCTCATGATAATAAAAAATTAAAAACAATGATTCTTGAAAATATTGGTAACTATAAAACAATGATTATTTTCAATGTCTTGTTAGTTGATGATTTAAAAAATAACCTTCTATGTATATCTCAATTGTGTGATGATGGTTTTAATGTTATGATTTGATATAATAATCGAATTATTTATTATTCAAAACAAGAATTAGTGTTTATATCATCGATAAATGATAATGTATTATTTTTTTATTTAGATTCCTTATTTTCACAAAATGTGTCATGATTATGTTCATTTTATAGAAAATATTGGTTGTCAAATTTGATACTTGGTCAGTAAAATATAAAATAATGAATGATTTGAATTGGAAACAGTTTAGTTAAGGATCGACATGAACTATAATTTCAAAAATATTAAGTGTTCAATCCCTATCAAATGGGAAATCAATATAATGTTTCTTTCAATCTAAAGAATGAGGTTTCTGCCTCTTAACTACTAGAATTCGTTCAAATTGATATTTTGGACAACCTATAGTTTTTATTCAAAGTGGAATGAATTATGATTATGTAATTTTTTATTATATTTTTGGATTCACATGGGTATTTTTCCTTTATTAGAAAATTGAATCTTCCTTATATTTTAAAAATTTACAATGAATTCTGAAAACCATAGTGGACTTTCCCTTTAAATATTTAGCAGTGATCATAACCCTAAATTTGAGAATCAAGACTCTATATATTTGTATTCACAACATGGACATAATACAAAATTCTACATACCTCTAACATCTCAACAAAATTAGGTCATTGAAATGGAAAATAGGGCTCTCTAAGAAATAGCTTTAAATATGATTAGTAAATATGACATACATGTTCAATTATGTGTAGAAAATGTGAACATATACTATTATATTGTAAATATCATTTTGATAAAAATTATCTTAAAGAGGGATCCCTATGATTTTTTGAATGGTAAGAAACCAAAGGTCAATTTCATTAAAGTATTTCGGTGTAAAATAATTATTTTTAAAAAATAGAATATGGATAAATTTGGATGATATAATTATGATGGAATTAACTTAGTATATTCAGCTACAAATAAATTATATAGTGTCTTTAATAAATAGTGTAAAATATTATGAGACAATTCTACATAAACCTAATCCTTATTTAGAAGTTGTGAGGATTATATGTATCATATGAATATCAATAACATGTCTAAGGCCTCTAATAATAAAAATAATTTACCATATTATTATCCCTAAAAGCACCATCCAAACCAACGTTTTCATGAAAAATATATGGAATAACCAAGAAATTGAATTTTTTTTATAATTTTTAGGACATGAATATATTATTCCATAGATGTTTTTGTCGGCGATAAAAAAAAAGAAAATTAGAAAAAGACTCTCTTTGAAATTAGGTTGAAAATCAATCTTTATTATCTCAAATAAAACCTAAGAATGTTAGGTAAGTAATCAATTCTGAATACTAGGTAATATATACGAAAGAAAAAGTGGATTATATATAATGAAATAATTTATTTAAAAAGGCTGAAAAAATAATATCCTTCTATATATTGGAATTAAATGGGTTTATGAAGATAAGATTGTGAATATTGAGAAATATTTATAAACAAATCCTTATTAGTTTCAAAATATATATTCATAAAGAAGGAATTAATTATAAAGAGACCTATTCCCCAATATATTAACATAAAACTATTAGAATAATTCATGTTTATACATCCCATATTTTTTTCAAACTATATAAAATTAATATCAAGAGTTCATTCATAAATATTTATATTATTGAGGTTTATTTGATAAAAAATACCATATATTTTCCAACAATCATTTACAAAATCATTTTTTAAACATTCAAATGCACTCAGTGGTTTAAAATAATCTTTTAGAGCTTTAAATGATAGACTGATCACTTTTTTATTTCAAATCAATTTTTAAAAGTTATCCCTAATCCTAAACTATTTATTAATATAACATTGAAATATGTTTTTTTTTCTCAAATCTATTTGTATTCTATATTTTCTTCATATAAAAAATTATTTGAATAGAATATTCTCTATTGATTAAATATAAATTTGAAAATAGTTTAATGGGTGAGTTAAAATTCATTCTTGGATTATAAATTTTTCATAAAACAATTGATTTCAATTCAATAAAATAATGTATATAAATTCTCATTTCAAACATATTATCTTGGATAACATTAAAAAGAGTGATAATATAATAAGAACTAGATGTGAATAAAACTTGGATTAAATAAGGCAACATGATGATCAAACTATTTATAGAGGCGGGATTAGGAGTCTAATATACATAATTTCTAGATAGTATAATATTTTGTCTATATTATGTATGTGTGACCATTTATAAGAAAAACTAAAAGTTTCATACTTAAATACTAAAAAAATTATTTCCAAATACCTTAAAATACAATTCATTTTGAATAATTTTACACTACAGTACAAGTATTTGAACGGGTTAGTTATTTTAATGCTTATATTAGTGGATTCATGTTAGATAACCAAAATTCATATGGTGCATGACGCAGTTTGGGAAAGTAGCAAGCATCTAAGTGTAGTAAGAAAAGAAATTTCTATACATTGTCTATTACTGATGATAAGTACATAGTTTTAGGTTTTTTTGTGAAAACAAATCTATGGATGAAACACACATTACTAAACTATGGATATTAATTTCAACATTTCCTTATAAATTTAGATAATAAATGTTTTATTTACAACTAATGAAATATTTTATCTCATACTAGAACAAATAATATTGATATAAGACATCATGTTTTGAGGTAACATTTTTTAAATGGGGATTGTAATCTATAATTTAGAGGTATTGTGCAATGAATCACTAATGTTTTTACAAATCCTTTGACTATAGAGATTATAAATTTTCTCATATGTAAAATATAAATTATTAATTACTTGTTCTTTTTAATGGTTGAATATTTTATTTTATTCTTTGTATATTTAATCTTTTAAATTTATAGTTTTATTTTTAAAGATAAATTTATTGTGATTATTATTGTTACTTATTGTCTCTTATTTTTTATAGAGTTTCATACATTAATTAAAATATACTAGATTTAAAAATATAAAGGTCAAAAGTGTGTTTAATCCTACGATCTACCATAAGGGATGAGGTTCTATGAAAATTTTTATATAATATTTTTTTATCTTATGAAAATATATTGAGAATTTAAAGGTATGGTAGGATAATATATTGTAGACTTTCATGTTATCCTAGAAAGATTTCATGATGTTTTGTTCATGCAATAGATCAAGAAAGAATAGGTTATCAATCTACCAATATGATATTGGTTATTAGTGCTACCATATCTATTTAAATTTTAGATTATATTTTATACTACCCATGTGTCACATTTGGAATACCTAAATGATTTCAAATACCATTAAATAGATGTGAAATTATATTTCCCTTTCAAAACCATAACACTCTTTAATTTTCAGACCTTCATAAATTGATCTATTTTCCAAACCATACCTCATAAACATGCTCCTTTAAGTCTCATTAAAATATTTTTATGATTAAGTATGCTCGTAATTTCTCATATCATGAAGCATTGTCTCCTTAGAAGTTAAGAGGATCTGCCTCTAGTGGTCTTATTGAACCTCTAAATCCTCTGTTGTCAAATTAGGTGGTTCCACCTATGAATGACATTGATCATGAGTGGTTAAATATGGAAATTTCACTAGTATAAAAAAAATATATATATTAAAAAAATTGGGAAATGTGGTTCAATTAGAAAGAAATATTTATTTTTAGTTTTCAAATTAGTTTTAAGAAAATATATTGATTTATTATGATAAAAATAAGTATGTCATAAGAACCACTTTAAAAGGATAAAAGTAGATTTTTTTCATCTAATATGATGGAAAAAATCGTTAATGATCCTATCAAATGAAAATTTAAGGACTATTATAGTTATTATCAATTAAACCATTCCCATTTTGTGATTGATAATGTTTTAGAGGAACTTATTGGGAATCAAAATCCTAGAAGGATAATTTATATATATCTCAATAGTGAGTTAAAATACTTGTTTAACTTCATTCAGAATTTAATTTGTCTTCAGAGTGTGCATTTTAGTATACTAAGGAACCAATATATTTTATACTATATTTAATGAGTAATTGTGTGAAAATTATCATTTCATGGTATTTTATAAGACACATTTAAGAATTGTGTAATCCCGCTTATATGTTTAATTATTTTCTCAAACATTAATTTATAATATTATTATTGGTGTACTATATATTGGTTCCTTAGATGGAGGAAAATTCAATATTATTGGGTTTATTCTTTCTATATAAGACAAATTTTCAAATAATAATGGTTAAGTGGAACCCCTAGAGAAAAAAGTGGACTGGTCATAGTGAAAACCTGCATTTGAAATTTAATAAATTGAAGAACCATGTGAGGTCACAAAATTAAAAAGATTCAAACTATAAATTAGATAATTTTGTAGAATATTATTCTAATTAAGATGTTGAAATATAATTATAGAAGAAAATAGTGTATCTCTTTAATGAATCTAGAAGAGATTTGGAAGAAGGGAGATAATCCCATGATCTTGTGGAAGCAGGAGTCCATAATCCATATGAAATTTATTTAATCCTCGTAAATATCCACTATCTTTAAATTATAATGATTTATATTTATATGATTATGAAAAATATAATAGTGATTCAAAATAGTATATAGATGATTATGATGAGATAGTTTTTGAGTCATATGAAGCTGTATTTTATCCATGTTTGACTCCATCAATTGGTTAATGAGAATAAAATCCATATATAGGGGGTAATTCATAGTATAAAGATGGGAAAACATCTAATATGGTGGATAAGTCCCATGGATATTCTATTTTGGGAACAAACTACACAGATTTAAATTTGATTGATGAGGTCTATAATGGCGGCAGTCCACCAGAATATGGGGGAATTTATATCTCAATTATCCAAAGAATAATTGAATGTTCTAAGGATTATCAAATAATACTTGAGGAATGAATTAATTACCATTATCTCAAACTAGTTCCATATTAAGGTGATATTAATCTAATATTTCAATAATTTCTAGATAATATTTCTTGTTTTATACCTACGAAATGTTTTGAAGAAATTTTCACTTGTGGCGAGTCAGAACATATTGGATTTACTGAGATATGGTTAACTAAATTTAATTATATATGGGATGTTTCAAAGGAAACTAATCCTATGTTAGATTAATATGATGAATCTGTAGGGCTATGACTTTTTTAGAAAGACAACACCACTCTTGAAAGAAGAAGAAATGGATTCATGGACTTCACCTCCCAAACCAGTGGAACCTCCTTCTCCTACTCCACATTATCCTTATATAACAAGTGATAATATTAATGAACGTAAGGTTGAAGAATTGAATATGATGATATATTTTTATTTAGAATTAAGATCATGATTTTAGGTTTAAAAATAAGGAAATTATAAGTCTATTTCATTCATAGTATATCATATTCACTTTAAACATGTTATCAAGCTTGATCATAGATATAAAAAGATTTATATAATTTTATAGAATACTAGGGTTCTTCATGACGATAATGATGATATAAATATTCATATCTTTTAAAGTGAGATTATTTTGTTTTCATAGATTTTTTATCATACTATTTTTGTACCTTGTTCTAGTGCACCTCTTCTTGGTGAAACGACTCACCCTGATTTTGATGAATCATTTGAAAGGTATATTTTTGTAGAAAGGATAAAGGTAGTTTTGGATGGTTCTTTAGAGGAAGAATTATCCATTATTATAATTTAATACTAATGGTTAAAGGACTATTGAATTAACTAGAATTAATTTCATTCAATATGGTTTGGATAAGCTGATAATGAAGATTGTTATTGACTAATATCATGATAATATCATTTTTAAGGATGAATAATATTCATTATTTAGTTAATTGGCTATTGGGTTAAATATTACCCATATAAACCAATAATTTAAAGAATAAGTTGATCAAATAATTTTTTTATAACCTCAATTAAAAAATTATATTGAATAAAAAGTCAATTATTTCATAATATAGAGCATGGTTCCCATGTTATTAGGGAGTTCCTATAAAAAATAGAACCCTATATGTATGTTTTATATATTGTTGTGGTATATCCTTCTACATTCCCTATCAAACCTTACTATGCAGTCTTCTTCTTTAGCTACTCCAATGTCTAAATTTTCATCCCCTTCCTTTATACCAATTCAGGTTGTACAACACCTAAAACTAGTTTTGAGAAGAATGTTTTTAGATATCCTCTTTATCCTTATTTCTATCATACTCCTTAACCTTCTATATCTAAGGTAAAATAGCCTATTAATAATGTATAAATTTTAGAATATGATTAGGAAAAACTAATATGGAACCTTTTATTTCATATTGGACCTTCTTATAAATTAATTTTATTTGTTCTTATAATAATTATTGTTTTTTCTTATACTGATTGTTTTTTTATTATCTTGATTAAATTATGTATTATTACTTTAATTAATTAAATTCCATATATTATCACTTTGATAATCTAATATGCAGGAAAAAACTATCTTGAAATTTTTTAATCATCTTCATACACTGTTGATATGTTCTATGTTACATAATATTTTTAAGTTCCACCTAATTCTATTTTCATTTGAACATTATTATCCTACCATGTTTTTTATCATCAGTATGAAGGATATTTTTGGCTTAGTCTTGAAATTCTAGGTTTTATTGATCCAAAATCATAGTTCTTATAACCCTAATGAATTATATGTTTTATAATAGAAGTCTATTTTTTTCGAAATACATTTATTATGGATCGACTATGCTTTTCTGTAAATCTATAGTATGACCAAACAATTGACTTCAAGTTGTAGGAATATGGACACACTATGAAATTTTGAGGTATTTGAAATTTATTAAAACATGAATATTCTTGTAAATATTTAATAACAAGTTCATACCCTAAAAAACATTCACTTTTGTAAATTAAAAAACCAAAACAATATCTTTAATTATATATTATAAAAAATTATACCTATTTATTAAATTATAATAAAAATATAAAAAAAATGAATCACATAAACATTCTCCCACTAAAATAAAATAAAATTAAAAATAACCAAATTTTTAAAAATTAAGTAATCTTATAAAATATTAATAGATAATAATATTCAAATGCCTAAATATCCCTTGCATAAATTCCTATATAATATAAATGTGTGAAAAAATTTAATATTAGTAGAAATTTAAAACTAAAATTCATCATCTCTAGTCTAGACTATATTAAATACAATTATATTGCACAAACAAACTACATCTAATAGACTATAAAATATAACAATCAATGAAAATATTTTAATGAAATTTAAAAACTCAATATTAATTACAACACAAATTAAAACCATATTATAAAATTTTTACTGTTAATAACATTACACAAATAAGAATATTCATAATTCATTATGCTTAACACATACAAATTTATAAATTTATTTTTTCAAATGTTAGAGAATCTAGTTGTTTAGTAAATAGTTAAAAAAGTTATTTTTCAATTTATAAAATTATAAACATATATATAATTTATTAACTCGTTCCCTTATTAAATGTAATCTAACAACTATGTGTTTTATTCTCTTGTGTTTCAAATGATTTTTAAAATTTTAAATAGTACTCATTTTATCTTAGAATATTTTTATTTTATCAAACCTGATAATGAAAACTCATAATGGTTTCTTGTAAATATATATTGATAACAATAACTATAAGTTGAAAAATACTCAACATCAGCTATAGATAACCCTATTAGATGTTTTTTTAAAGATATATGAAATTAACTTCGTACCAAGAAAATGACATAAAAATATTTTTCTTTTCGAATTAGGCTTAAAAACATTAAAATTAAATTTAAAATATTATAAAAAATAAATATAAATATTTTTGAATAAAATAAATCAATAATTATAGTCAATTTTAAAAATATAATAACTTTTTTAATAGTTTTAAGTTTAATATCGTTGTGATTTTAGATAAATATATCACACAAAGAAACTGAAAACATTTTATCCAGTCTAGTATAAGTCAAACATAGTAATATGTATATTGAGACTCTATAGAGTTTAGAGTCAATACACATTTCAAATTCATCTTAATCCATTTTTTAATTTTTAATCATTGTTGTATTAATGTATTTTAAATAATAAAGGAAAAATTGTTTAAAAATGTATTTAGAATAAAATGATTTATTTAAGAAAAACTACAATTTATTTGGTTAATTTATAATCTAAAAAAATCAATTCTACCATTAAGATCATATCAACCCAACTTTTCATTAATTTAGATAATTAATTTTTATTAAAATCAGTTTTTGAAAAATATATTATATCATCTACATATATTTGTGTAATCAAAATATATAATTAATAATTCTTGATAAACAAGTTAGTATCATATTTTCCTTTGGAAATTCAATTTTTAATTAAAATATTATTTTCTCTCATACCAAGATCTACGGGATTTCTTTAGAATATATAATTATTTATTACAATTAAAAACATTATTTGGGTATTTTTCATTGTAAAATAATAAAATTATAAAAAAACATCCTCATAAATTATTGCATTTAAAAACTCACTCTTAATATCAATTTGAAATAATCTTATATTTTTAAAAAAGTAAATGATAAAGAAATTCAAAGAGACTCTATCTTAGAAATAGGACTAAAGGAAACATTAATTTCAATTATAGTTTCTTGATTATAATATTAATGAACTATTCATGGTTTATTTTAAATTTTGTTTCTATATTAGTCAAGTTTTTTGGAAAATATCTACTTAGTTCCTATTATTTTTTATTTTTTTTGTTAATAAAACAAAATTCTAAACATTATTTCATGTAAATTTATTTAGTTAATCATGTACATAATTACTCTAGTTTGAAACATTTAAAGCATCATCAATATTAACTGGACCAAAATGTGAAAAAATGTATAATTAGCATAGTAATTTAAAACAAATTTCCA
The DNA here is from genome assembly GCA_963277665.1 of Viscum album. Classification (NCBI taxonomy): domain Eukaryota; kingdom Viridiplantae; phylum Streptophyta; class Magnoliopsida; order Santalales; family Viscaceae; genus Viscum; species Viscum album. Next base: position 271,615,174 of record OY728147.1, read on the forward strand.
AGTCTGAATTAGAGATTCCAAATTTCATATTAAATTTCTTTCAAGATGATCATTTATATTTTTCTAATCATTAGGGTCAATTTTAGAATATATTATCTCCCCCTCAACTAATGCATTATCCTTTTCCTGAATATTATGTTTGTCAAAATTTAATTCCTAAAATTCTTCATTATATTTATATAAATTAATTTTCATTTAATTTCCCTATTTTTACTAAATTTTATATTTAAAAACACTTCAGTAACAAAATTTCACTTATTAAAAACCTTTTATGCAATATAAATTTTATAATAACCTAAATGTATCCCCTGTATATTATTGATTCAAACCATTCTAAATTAACTTTTGTATTTAATGTAAATAATTTATTACAAGACACCCTAAAATATCCATTTTAAGGTTTAAAACCATTAAACCACTAATTAAGGGTTTTATTTAGAAATAGAATAAAAAAACTCCTAATATGAAAATATTTTTTAATAGATTCACCCAAAAAAATATCTATGCACCTTAATCTCAATAACCATTGATCAATCCATTTAAGGGATTAAACTATTCGTTCTTTCAATCACACCATTTTTTTTGGTTTCCAAGGTCTATAAAAACAATGATTATAACCAATATATTTAAAAAATATCAAAGTATAATTTAAGAAATTCACATCCTTTGTTAACTTTTATAGAAAAAGTTGAAAAATATTTTATTATTTGGAATATTTTTTTGAAAGAACACAATTTGATTAATGATTAATTTTTTTTATATGAAATATATCTAGATGGATCTATACTATCCATCTCATATTGTAAATTCATATTTAATTATTCATAAACTATTTGGTTTTATAAGAAAAAATAAGTCAACATGTATCAATTCAAGAAATCTAGTTGTATTAACATCACTCATATATTTAAATCATTATTCATTTTTAACCCATTAATTATGAATCTCACAAGAAAAATACCTACTTGTATTTAACATTAGAAATTATAAAACATTTGCATACTTTTATATTTTTTGAATCTTGAAGGTCCAAATCTCATACGCCACAATATGTCATTTGCATCTATTTTATTTAAACACTAGACTTTTTATTTGTTTAAATCCAAAATATAAATATTGTAATCATTACCATTTTAATTTTCCAAAAAATAATGTAGATTTATTATTCAAAACTCTATATTTATTAATTTAAAATATTACAATTAATTCATCATAAAAGAGTTAGGATATACTTATTAAATTTTTTTTCGGACCGTCTACATAAAATAAAATTTAGGAAATAATAGTTTTGGAATTTCCAACCCCCACAATATCTATGATATATCATTAGTATTTTCTCCAAATGTGATTTTTCCTCCATCATAAGAAATAAAATATTGAAAATTTGAAATAACAGCAGTAATGTGTTTGGAAGACCCATTGTATAGATACGATGAATCTTTGATACATTTAAGTTATATTTCCTTAAATATATAAATCAGTTAGAATTTTTTTGTACCCATGATAACTTGGGTCCAAATTGATTAATAGTATAACATTTTATCCCCCAAATAAATTTACAACTTCTATTTGTGGAGTTTTTTAGAAAAAATATATTTAGTAATAAATGTTTTAGTTTTTCGAAATATTAGTTTAAATTTCAAAGTGAAATCATTTTCATAAATCCCTTGTATTTTACATTTAAAACATGATACACTTGAAATAAATCCTTTTGAAACATTATAATAATTAGTCTTATTTATCCTTGTTTAAAATATATTATACCCAAAACCATTTTTGTTATATTTTGGTTTCTTTATGGAATTTTTTTTATAATATTTCAATTTTTTAACTTAATTATGTACATATTCATTAATGTTTGAAAATTTCTATTTCATATCGATATTTTATTTTCAAACATATTCAAAATTGGTATAAACATTCTCATTATAACTGGAAGCTATATTTCTCAATTTCCTATTTTCTTTGGTAGGACTATTACACTCATTCTCAACATTATTCATTTAACCCATGATTGAATTAACATTTATTTCCAAATATTTATCATTTCCTTACAAAAATATATTAAATTTGGCCATTTTTTAGTATTGATTTTTATGAAATAAAAATCATTTTATATTCCTCATTCTGGGAAACATTGATATTAATATTTTTATAATCCTCTTTCATTTTCCCATTTTCATTAACTGACTTATAAATTTTAATTTCTATGTTAGTATATTTTTTTTATAATCCTAAAATTAAAATTCATTAATTCGTCATTCCCTCCATATAGTTATTTGAAAATAGATTTAAAATAATAAAAATCTGAACTAGAATCAAATTCATTTTCTTTTTCATGTTCAGTTACACCATTATGATGAACATTATCAGGACTTTCAAATTGAGTTAAAAATGAATCAGGTACCTCACAATGTGTATCATTTTTAGAAATATCCTTGATATCCATTCCACTTCTTTTGTCCTGGATCAAATTTGATCTATCAAAACAACCTCATATTTTAAACAAAGACTCGTTTTCTTTTCTCCTTATGTCATTATATTTCCTAGAATGCTTTAGTTTGGAACAATCAGTCCTAATGTGTCCTTTATTCATGCAATCATAAAATCTTATTTCTAAAACAATATTATTATTTCTAGTATTACATTTTTTGATACTCCTTTTTTATTCAAGTTAAACTAATTATTTCTTTCATTTATTTCCAAACATAAAGAGGTTCTTACTAAAATGATTCATATCTTTATTACTTTCTTCGATCTCAGATTCAAAGGAGTTAGAGGATTTATGGAAAATATATTTAAATTTAATACCTTTCTTCGTTTAAGACTTTTATTCAGTAATATTTTTCAACTAATGATCATGTTGTCAAAAATAACTAATTATTTTACCTAATGTTTAATATATAAAATTCATAAAATTATTGATTTCTAATTTTTTTGATGTTTTGTTTATTGTAATTATCAAAAAACCCATTCAATGATACTTTTTATATAGTTCTTCACCAATTTAACTCATAATTTTTTTTAATAAATGTAATATAGTATTGCATCTATATCAAATTCATCATCTTCCATCTATAAATCTAATGATTCTACTAGAATCATTCTCAGGTTGGTTTTTTAAGATTTTTTGCAAATGGTGTGTGACTTGTTTTATTCTCAAAATATATTGCACTATATTTCAATATGAAGAACTATTATACACACTTTAACATAAATAATAGTTCAAAATATTCTTTACATTATAGGTTAAAACCTAATTTACAATATCGTTACCTTCATATGTCATCAGATCGGGTTTGGAAACATTAAATTGTTCCTCCATGATTTTTTTACGATATACACTTAACTACTTTGTGAATGACTTCATACAGTCATTCTGGTACCCTTAATGGATTTCATCAAAATTTTGAGTCTTTCAAGATATCAAATCATAATTTATATTAATACATAATATATTCATAAAATAATCCTTATTCCTTAGATTATTAGGCCTACAATATTCAGTTTAGTTAAATAGAAAAATAATCAACATATGATATATCCAAATGAACTAACCATTGATATGAATTTTTGGACTATAATAGGTGGAAAAAATGGACTAGGGGGTGAATAGACCTTTGAAACTATAAATTATAAATACTAAATTATAATTTATTATTATATGAAAAAACAGTGCAATTCTCTCTTCAGGATAAGATGTAGTGGAAATAAATTACAGACACTCTATTTTTATAGTGATTTGGATAACCAATATCATACCAGACTCTTCAATATTTCCTACTCCATGAGAAGAAAAATAATAACTATGAAACCTCATATTTAACGGTTTGATAACTTGTTTACAGACAATAACTTTTACAATACCTGGAGGCGCAATGAACATGATGTTTCATATGAGTCTCAACCTAATCCCAGATGATTTTTCTTCTAGATTCACAAACCAAGAACCATATTTTTGGTTGTTATAATAAAAAATACTAGAAATTATTTTTATTTTTAGGATCATAAATGGATGATTTCAACTATAAAAAGAGGGAAGAGAATATAACATGAATAAAATAAAATAGAAATGAAGCTCAACAGAGAGAAAAAAATATAGAATTCGATATATCTTGTGAATCTTTTATCACCTCAACATGAATTAATTGAATGTTGAAGTTCCATTATGATCAAACTAATGAAATAGTAGTAACACTACGGGTCCAACACATTTCAATTCTTACAGTTATATATTATTATATTATATAAATAATTAATTGAATAAACTATGTATAGTTTTTTTAATAATGTCCCACTTTAATCTCATTCCAATGGATAATACCACATCATTAACTCCAATAAATTCCTTTTTATATAGAAGCATCAAAATAACCAATCATAATGTTCCTTTAATTAGTAAATAATAGTTCTTAGAATAATTTTTTTACCTTTTATTGTTATTTTCATTTTCATTATTGAATAATTCTTACACTATTTTACTCTTCCCAAAAAATGATTCTAAAACACTTCTAATATGATCATTAACTCAAATATTTATTTTTAAATTAATAAAAAATTAAAAATATATCAAATGAAGTAAAATAGGATTTGAATTTTTTATAATATAATAAAATCACAAAAACATAGAATTTTTTCAAAAATATTGTATGTGTGTTTATATAATTAATTTATGATAAAAAATATTTAATTACTTATTTAATTATACTTTATAAAAATATATCCAGTTACTAAAACAAAAATAAAAAATTTATCTACAAGGTGAAAATTTTTAAATTGAATACCGGTTGAGATCATATTATTATGGAACAATTACACAATTTATATGTAATGGAAGAATATATATTTTTTAAACAAATCATCACAAATGCATGTTACAACTACTGATGAAATAGAGAATCCACTACTAGTACTATTTTTTACTGCTATTGTTCATCTACTGCTACATAAAAAGTAAATTCACCCGTTAATTGAAGTGAGTGGTGCTACAACTTATGATTAGAGAGTGGATGAATGGTGATATTTGTGAGAATCCATGGAGTATACCCTTATTGGATTTGATGACAACAATGCTCAGATATACATTCATATATGTATGGTTGGTTATATATTTACAACGCTATGCTCATTTTTACCATTATCCAGGTACGAGAATACTCATACATAGGTAATAAAAGACCTGTTATACCCATAATAGAGTTGAGATCTACATTTATGTGTGCTTTATAACTCACAGATTAACTTGTTTCTAGTTACCATTATGCCAGGTAGCCTTACCGGAGTTATGGAAATTCATTGGTACCCTTACATAACTCATTTGAGACCCTTATGTAGAGTTTAGGAAAACCCTCCTACTTTTACAGAACACTATTTGTACCCTTATGGATCACTGTTGGTACCCTTATGCGACTCATACCATTATAAAACTATTCAAAATTACCTTATACCCTACACAAATACAACTGTTACCTAATATTCGAAATATTTTTAATATTCCTTTAAATAGTAATGGAGAATGTAACTTACCCTTATGTAAATCAAGTTTACCATCATTGAAACAAAATTACTCAAATAAAATAACTAGGTGGGTAAATATTATTAAACATTGACAATTAAAATATACTATAGGATAATTAATCTAGATGACACAAACATGTGATATACATATTAAAATATTTTATATAGAATTTATATAATTAACACACATGATTATGTTAAAAAATTCAAATAATTTGATATTGAAATATAAATAAATTCCTATTAATTAGTACATGTGTATTATATAATATATTCTAGGTATTTTATATTTAATATAAATAAACTCTTTAATTAGATTTTAACACCTAAGTTCAAACACTAATAATCTACTAATTTTCTAGATTAAAAAAAGAACATTAAATTTGGAATTATAAAACACTTTTACTGTTTTACCATGGGTTTCATTATTCCATTAATTATTTGTGTTTTGTTAATTTTCAAATATCTCACATTTATTTTATAACAAATATACATGTGTTAATTAAAATTATATTATTTAAATTTATATCACATATACATTAAATTGTTTAATATATTCATGTCTATTAATTATGTACATGTCTTTTAAAGTATTATAATGTTTAAATCACATATGTGTGTTAATTATTTTAATTATCTTATAGTATTTTTAATTGAATTTTTTAATAACATTTAACATTTTAATTGTTTTAATTGAAAATGTTGGTTTAATGTTGTAGACAAGATTTACATAAGCGTAAGATTTATTATCCAATTTCAATTAAATGAATCTTTTAAAAATTATAGAGATTTCATATTGGTAGGAATTTTATAAGGGTAAGTGGTTTTTTTGAACTATGTCATAAATGTAGGATTTTCATAAGCCTGCCAATGTGTTTTTTTAAGGTTACCTATAGAGTTTCATGATGGAAACTGAGGTTTAATATACAATATGTAAGGGTTTTAGTGGATATGTGTAAGGGTAATAGTGAATTTAAATAATCTATTTAAGGATAACACACAAAAGTATAACCAATATAAGGGTAATAAATTAATTATAAACATTATGTAAATGTATATCTCAGATTGCGTAAGGGTAGACCAGGTCATCAATTACCCACATAAGGGTAATCTCATACCTGGAAAATGGTGTAGCTGGTCAGACATACGTTAAGTTATATCTGATCATTATTGATTAAAAGAAAAAAAATCATCATCTTCTATCAAAATAAGAACTTCATATATTTATTCTCAATTGTAGCACCTAGATTCCCCTCTATGATAAATAATCGTATCACCACTTGCCTTTGATAGTATCACACCATAAAATTATATCGGAATCACTATTGACACACGAGGGTAGCAACATGTCATCATGAACTGTAGATGCAATAAAATAACCTTATATTAATTGTAAAATATAATGGTTCCCCTATTCTTGTGGTATAATTTGAAATTCATCAATGATAGAACCTATATTAAATGGTAGCATTCCAATTATTTAACACTACCAGAAGCAATCCTCTCTATAATAACGTTAGTATCTTATTTTAGGAGTATCACATCTTCCATAATTAATGGTATTATGTGCATTATTTATAGAAGTACATAAATAGTAGTGGTATCTAAACTATATCAATTATGGATCCACTATTTTAGTGATAGTGTAATAATGCATCTACTACCATCATGTAATAAATATATCTACACCCGTTAGATATAAAATGTGTGCTGGTCATCCAGTATTATGATCAAAACTAGTATTTATTTTTAATTACTGTATCATATATAAAAAAAATTATTAACTACTTATATATTTCTAAAAAATAACTACATGTTTGATGAATTTTTTTTATCATAAATTCATTATACAAACACACATACAATATTAGTGTAATAATGATATATTTTTTTTATTCTTGGAAAATATATGACAATTTAATATAATATGATATATTCATAACTATCTTATTAATTTAAAAATAAATGTGTGCCTTATAGATCATATTCAAAGTGTTTTAGTGTTATTTTATATAAGAATAAATGTGGAAGGGAATTCTCTCATAATGAGCATGAAAAATCAAAGTTTAAGTGAAAAGTATTATTCCATGTACCATTATTATCTTACCCATTTCATACTATGATTAGTTATTTATATTCTTGGCCAAAATAAAATAATATCTTTGAGTTAATTATGTAGGTTTATATATTGTAATTCAATCAAGGGGGAACATTATTAAATAAAATTTACAAAGTTTATTTAAGTAATGATGCATACATTAGAATACTAAATTCAAATGGGAATTGTGAAGTGTTTAATCCATACTGTGACTATTGATTCATTAGTGAGATCATGAAGTATGGTATACATCCGATTAACTATTGTTGAAGTGATCAATGTCTTAGAAACTACATCAAATTCCACATATCCTTCTTTTTTTAACTTCATTGTTTTCTAGTTTTATTTATGTTTTATTTTCTGTCATTATTTTATAATTATAGGAATTGGATTATGAATTTCCCAACAAAATTAATGTTTTTAATTGTTTATTATATGAATCACAATTATGGAACATGGATAGTGAAACTCAAATGAAATTCATGATAAATTGGTTTATGGAACATGTAAAATTTAAGGTTGGTTTTTCCGCTTAATATTGTAAATGGAAGGGTTTGTAAATAGTTTATCATACCTAGAAAAGTGATGTTACATAGTGGGTACCAATCTTATCACTATGTATAGAATATTGAATAGTATATTAGGATCTTGGGGATATAAACCATTATAAAAATTTAATGTTCATATTTGATTTCTTATGTATTATATTCTGAAATCTGTATTATACTATTTTATCATAAAATAAAAATATCCTCACTGAGTATATTTTTTAAAACAATTTATGGAATATTAACCAAAACATCCTTGTGTTAATTATTTACTACTATTTGAGTCCAATATAAAATTATATGAATTCATTAATACTATAGATCCATTAATCTAGACATAATTGTAGATTCTAAATATTGAGTCAATTGTATGAAGAAACTCATATTTTTAATGTTAAATGATGTTGTGAGAAAAAGAAATAATTTGAATGAACACCTATTAATAGAAGAAGTGATAGAAAGGAAAAATATTAGTGATCATGGGTCATCGTCAACAATGAGTCATATTGACCATAAGTTAGAAAACATAAAACATGAAGAGTCAAACATTTATCACAAGGATGATTTGATCATATCTATGTGACCATTTAGAAGTTATATTGAAAATGTTTAAATAAAAATCGTAATTAAAATACTCAAACAACTATACATTGGATTGTATAATGATATGTCAATGTAGTCTAGGAATTTTAGATTTTATACACAATATAGTGACTTGTTCATGATTATCAACCAATTGTTAATAAGAAAATATTAGTACATGTAAGTGGAAGCCTCACACATTTATGGTGCTGATGATTTCCTAATTTTAATCATACATTATCCAACACTAAGACATTAAATTTTCTTTGATAAATTAAAAAACATTGAAGTAAGTCATACTGGCTACAACTCTCAATCCAAATCTCACTAGAAATTGTATATTGATAAGAGAGCCTTAATGATTAACCAAATTTTTTTGTATTGAGTAATATCAAGCATCTCAAAATTTCATATATCTTTTTATTTTCATTACATTTATATTTGTGCTTGTTTGTATTATATATATTCTAGAACTACTCATGTATTATAAAAAATAGAAAATTAATAATCCTTTATAATTTATTAACTATTTTTATCTCATATAAATTTTTGGAAGAAGCTTATAGATCTTAGATTTATTTCTTCCTATTTCTTTTGTAAAACCTGATCCAGGTTATGGATCAATTTATTAGGTATGATAAAGAAAAATTTAAAATGAATTATATTCATGTGGAGAGGAATAATATTTAATATGGATCTGACTTATTTTTTCATTCATTTGTGTGATTTTAATCTTTACATAATACTTTTTTCATAGAGAAATTTTCAGTGCTTATTTACAAAGGCATCCTTTGATAGTAATCATTAAAATTTAATATATATATTATGTATGATATAAGTCTAATATTTTCAATGATAAAATAATGATATTTTTTTATGTATTTTATAATCATTTCATTGATATTTTTTTTTCAAATATAAAATTTTATACGCAAAAAATTATTTATTATTTGGGATGTTTTCAAGTTGAGTTTATTTTAAAGTTTTAATTTTCACAACTATTTTTTTTTCTAATCTCAATTCACTCCTCACTAGACCAATATTTCCTTTTAGTAATAGATAGATACAAATTAAATGAAAAATTGGTCAAATAATATGGTATTATTTAATTAAAATATTAATTCTACTCAACGGTATATATTGAACTCAAAAAAATAAAAAATAAATATAAACATTGGCCATTTCTATTACGTAACAATGTAATGTTTTGTTATCTCCGAAAAATAACACACTCATTAATTATTATATAATTTAAGAACATAATTTTTCAATATGATAGAAATATATTTTGGAAGAAATATGGAATTTTATTAATGATTTATACACTCTTGTTTAAACAATTATATGACAACCCATGACCAACACTTCATGATCTATTATAAAAACATGTTATATATTTTTTTAAATAAGAATGTAACAGGAATATATACAGTACATTATATACCCAAGGACCTATTCCAGTCTATGATTTAAATGACTTGGAATATTTCTTTAAAAAATATCCATGTTTACACAATTAAAAAATTAAGCATAAATTTGGATTTACTTATTATACCTCCATAAATAATATTAAAAACATTTAGTACATCTAAATATCTAGTGATAATATTTTTAAAACCCTTGGGTGATCATACAATTTTCCACTAAGTGTTTTTAAATAGGGAAAATAAAATTTAAAAGTAATTATTTGAATACATCTTTAAATCATCATATATAAAATATATAATATTTTAAATAGTATATAAAATGAAAAATATAATAATAGGGATTTCAAAAATATTCTTATGAAATATTGTATTAAAAGCACTTGAAAATACATATCATTTTGTAAACCTAGTTAATTTAAAAAACCATTACCCTGTAAATACGGTTTCGATTTCTCCGTGAAAATAATTTGAAAAAAAAAATATTATTTTAATTAAATGATACTTGGAAACCTCTAATAATTCTATGATTCCTCTAGAATTATCAATATAAATACAATGTCTGTTTAATTCCAAGGAATTATCCCATTCCTCGTCTACTTATTTGATACCCAAGTGTTGAGTTTTATTTTTAGGAAAACATTTTTTCCATGTCTGCCTTTCTCATTCTTAATCCATTAAAAACCTTTCAAAAACATGTTAAATTATTTTTATGTAAAAAATTTAAATCTAATAAGATTTATAGCACTATATTTTTTGGAGATTACTATAAGGGTTATGATAAATGAAAAAATATGGAACAAATTCAAAAATATTAATGGTAGTATTCATAAAAACATTGTAAATTAATCATAAATATGTTATTTTTAATTAATATGTATGGAATGTTTTTGAAATATACAGTGAATGTCTATTACTATACATATTTGAAACATCCATAATTTTAAAATAATATTTTATGATAAAATAAAAACTTTAACCAAACAAAATATCTTCGACATTCTTTAATTAATAATAGAATAAAAATATTTCTCCATTAGTTTAGGATTTTCAATCTAGAAAATGATAATCTTATTTAAATAAATATGGCATAGAAAATTAAAAAATAAATAAATCCCCTTTCATAATTGTAATTAACAGAAAATATAATTTTTAAAATTGGACATTGAAAATAATATGTCCACTTCAAATATAAGGGTCTGGAATATAATTTAAAATCATTATTGAGAAATTCAAATTTTAATGATAAAATTATTTTCTATATTATGATCCAAATGGGTGTAGTTATTCACTTAAATATAATCAAAATAAAAAAATTTAAAACTCAATATTTTGATAATTATTTAATTAAAATGAATATAGAGGGAAGATCGAGATCTATCCCTCATTGACAGGTAAATTATTTTATTTAGGTCTTTATTGAAATTTTTTTATTGGGTTGATTTTATGTAAGTTGGAAGAAGCTAAATAATTTTGACTATTTATAAAAATTATATTTTTGAAGAGCAACATGGTTTTTTAGTATTAGGGTTCTGGTGTAATTTGATATTAAAAAATAATCTTTTAATCCATGTTTTGCATCAGAGTTGAGATGAGGTCAATCCAATGATTCCAGAATCCCTTAATAAATATAGGAACCCCATGTTTCCTTTGGTCTATTAATTTTCATTTTTTTCAAATTTATTTTTTCTTGATACCATATTAAAACCTTGTTTCCTCGAACATGAAAATGGTTATGGATTAACTGTAAAGACCTGCAAAATTCAAGGGGAATTTGTTCTAAATTTTCTTTGCGATTTTACAAGAACGCAGTTTCTGACGGCGCCTGATTCCGAGGCCCGGTGTGCCCATAATCAATTTCCGAATTTTAGATTGGGTACGTTCAGTAAACGAACGAGCAGGATTTCTATCTTTTGAACCAGTGCATGGAATCGAAATCTGAGGGCACCAATGGAACCACAACGCCGGTATTTTCTTAAGAAGGCCCTTTCTAGAGTTGTGTTTTCTCGGGAGGAGTTGTTTTAAAAAATGTACGGGATAAAATATAATTGTTACAATTATATTTTCTTTTCTTCTTAAGTGGATTAAGTGTTTTCTTACAACACATTGACCCACTCTTAAGTGGTTATAACCTAATTAAGGGAGTTAGGGGTGGGACCCACTTGTAGTTAACCACCCATGAGAGGATTAAAGGTGAGGTGGGGCCCACACAAACCCCACCCCTTCACATTCCTCTTAAACTCCCTAACTCCCTCTTTAATTTTTTGTAAACTTATCTTTAATGAGTAACCTTCCATTTCCTCACTCTCTCCCTCATTAACTCTAGCCAACACACACATTAAATTAAGTGAATTCAACTTTTGAATTTGTTTTGGAAAAGCTTGGCCTGGGTTGATTAAATAATATGGAACCATTATTTTTTGTGAAGGGTTGGAATTTGTGGTGTTGAGGGTAAGGGAAGAGAGCTTGGGAGTTTTTAAAGAAATTCTTCTTCTTCTTCTTCTTCTTCGTCAAGGAACGTCGATTCGGCGACCCGGATTCTTCCGTCTTCTTCTTCCTCGACAAAGGAGGAGGCACCGACATGAGAACTCACCAACGACATTCCGCCTTTAAATTTTCTCTCCGCGTGAAAGGAAGGGAGATGTTGATTCCTCCTCGGGCGTTCTCCGTCAGCATATACAGAACCTCACCCCGCGACGCCGTTTTCCGCGACACCGTCGTTCGATAACATTTTTCAAAGTATGGGTTTTAGGCGTTTCTTTTCGTGAATTACTTCCGTCATCTATCCACGTTCAATTGGACCGCTTGCTATCATTTAACAGGAGGGGGCCGGACCGCACAAACACAGCCGACCCTCCTCCCTTATTATTTTGTGTTGTTGTGGTTCAAAGGAAAGTGACGCGGTGTCGTTGCACCGCGTCGGAACGAGTAGAAAGGATGCGCGATGTCGTCGCACCGTGCATTTGAAAATCGAAATAAGCCACAGCGCCATCGCACCGCACCGGAAAAAAACCCGAAGACACCGCGGAAGGAGCGGGGCTGCGGCGGAGGGGTGGGGTGCCGTCACGCCGCACTGGAAAAAAAAAGTCGCGGCTTAGGCCGCGACGAAGCAGGGGGACCGTCGGCCGGTTTCGGGCCGCCGGCGTCGAAGCAGGGGGACCGTCCCTCACCGGTCCCGTGGAGGCAAAAGTCGGTCGGCCGGAGCGGGCCGGCCGGTCAGGGGGAGAGCTGGGGGTTACGACCCCCGGCTAGCCAGCAAAGAGTGGCCCCCATTATGGGGGGTCGCGGTTACAAACGGCAGGGGGCAGCACGCGCCCCCACACTCCTGAACGGCTCGGTCGTTCGACCGAGCCACCTAGCCAGTGCGACGGACCGCTAGCACGCTGAGCCGCCGAGTCGGGCCACGCCCAGTCCTGGCCTGTCACGACCCGTCCTCGGTTCCCATGTCGTGACTACCCCAAGCCCGCCTTCCATAGGTCAGGGGCTGGCGACTAGCACCAAAGGCGAAAATCCCGATAACTGGGAAGGAATTTCCTTTATAAAAGAAAACAAAACACCACAGAGTACAAGCGGAAGTAAACACTAAGTACAAAAGAGAGTGCTAAAAAGTAAATGGGCCATAATACAATCCCAACTGAAAGTAAAGCTACAACTGAAAAAAAGTACAACATAAAAAGACAACAGCTAGAAGAACGGAAGCGGCTCCAAGGTCGTCCTCCTCGGATCCTACCTGAAGGGTAGGTACAGATATCATTCACAACTCTCTCGCCCGTCATCCTTGTCCGTGTGTTGTCACGCCGTGAAGTCCACCTTCGGATAATGACTCATCGTGTGGTCCACCTCCGAGTACTGACTCGTCGTGTGGTCCACCTCGGGGTACCGGGTCCTCGAACACTCGGCCTCCGTCAGCACTGCCTGTCGTATGAAACCAACACAACGAGGTGTGGGCATAGCCCGTGCAGGGGTGAGTATAACGATACTCAGTTGGGTCCCCGATACCCTCAACGTCTCACTAAATCCCACAAGGATAACCACAAAGAAGGATGTCAACATATAACCCTTACGTAAGTATAATCCCATACTTATACATAAGTTATCATGTAACCCATCTCAATCATGAGGAATCACAAAGGTTATGAAATCATCGGATAACCACTACCCAGTTATATGCCCATACATATACCTAAGTTATCAAGTGACCCATCTCAATCAAGAGGTAAACACAAAGGTCTTAGACTCAGCTCAAACCAGGATTTTCATTATCGAAACCGTAACTACTGATGAGCCCATCTCTGGAGTGTACAGTGATCCTGTCACAACTTCGAGATACTGCTCACTAACCTAAGACTGCTTAGATACTCCTCCTGTCGAGTACCGTGGGTCTTCCACCCACACAGTAGTGCTCCTCCGCCATGGGTCTGCCACCTCACACAGTAGTGCTCCCCATCATAGCCTATAGAGGTACTCCTCCTGTCGAGTACCGTGGGTCTGCCACCTCACAAATTAGTGCTCCTCCGCCATGGGTCTGCCACCTCAAAAATTAGTGCTCCCCATTGGGCTATTCTAGTCACTCCGAATCGAATCGGACAAGCATTCATCAGTCACATCCTGTTACACGGTCTCCGTACTCTGTATGCTCGTCTCCGGGAGGGTCCGCTCCACAAGCTACAGGTCAATACTTCAAGTATCACAAGTCCCATGAAGAAGTATCTCAAAGTACTGCCTCGTCATAGGGGTCTCAATTCCATAAACGGCGCGTCGATCGGACGCCCGGTCTGTGAGTTATTAGACTTTTTGTCCCAGGGGCCCAATTGGTTTCGTCTGCGAACCAACCCGGCCGTATCTCAACTGTACTCCGAACTCTCATAGGGTATACTCATAGGGACCATTTTTCAACGTGATCACCAATGCCACTGACGGTTCGTCAAACAGACGTCCGGTCTGAAAGATATCAGCTTTTCCGTTCCAGGGCCCCGGTTGGATTTCGGGTACAATCCAACCCGGCCATACTCCAACTGCGTCCAAACCTCGGGCAAAGTATTCCAAATGTTCTGTCTCCTCAAGAAGAATCCAACAATGTCGACGGCATGTTAATCGGACGTCCGGGGATCAAGATATAGGCGTTTCCGCTCCGAGGGCCCGGTTGGTTTCGTGTTCGAACCAACCAAGCCATACCCAAAGCTCTCCAAAACCTTGAGTGTAATATACCGAAACTCCTGTCTCGATCCAAAGATCGCATCGCAGCTGACGTTGTGTCAATCAGAGGTCTGCAGCCCATGTTATGGGCAAAAGACCATGAAAGGTCCGAAAGTGGGGGTTTCGGGCTCGGACCGACCCAGCCCGAGACCCCCTGGGTCGGACCGAACCGGGTCGAACCGACCCGGGTCTGGGTCAGCCCGCTTGGGCATGGACCGCCCCGGCTGGGCACGGCCCTGCCTGGCCTGGGCGCAGCCCTGCCCGGCCAGCGCGGCGTGGCCCAGCCTGGGCGCGGCCCGGCGCGCTAGCGGTCCGGCGCGCTGGCCAGGTGGCTCGGCCGAACAGCCGAGCCGTTCGGGAGTGCGGGGGGGGGGGGGGGGGGGCACGACCCCCCATAATGGGGCCTGCTCTTTGCTGGCCAGCCGGGGGTCGTAACCCCCAGCACTCCCCCTGATCGGCCGCCCCGCTCCGGTCGGCCGGCTTCTGTCGCCACGGGACCGGCGAGGGCCGGTCCCCCTGCTTCGACGCCGGCGGCCCAGAGCCGGCCGCCGGTCCCCCTTCTTTGTCGCGGCCTAAGCCACGGCTTATTCTGTCCGGTGCAGTGTGACGGCGCCACACCCCTCCGCCGCGGCCCCGCTCTGGCCGCAGTGTCTTCGAGTTTTTTTCTTGCACGGCGTGACGGCACCACGGCTTGGTTCGATTTTCAAATGCGCGGTGCGACAGCGCCGTGCATCCTTGCCGCTCATTCCCGCGTAGTGCGATGGCACCACATCACTTTCCTTTGAACAACAACAACACAAAATAATAAGGGAGGAGGGTCGGTCGTGTTTGTGCGGTCTGACACCCTCCCGTTAAATGATAGGAAGCAGTCCAATTGAACGTGGATAGATGACGGAAGTAATTCACGAAAAGAAATGCATCAAACCCCTACTTTGACAAATGTTGTCGAAAGACGGTGTCGCGGAAAACGGCATCGCAGGGTGAGGTTCCGTATATACTGATGGAGAACATCCGAGGAGGAAGCAGTGTCTCCCTTCCTTTCACATGGAGAGAAAATTGAAAGGCGGAATGTCGTTGGTGGGTTCCCACATCGGTGCCTCCTCCTTTGTCGAGGAAGAAGAAGTTGGAAGAATCTGGGTCGCCAAATCGACGTTCCTTGATGAAGAAGAAGAAGAATAAGAATAATAAGTTCTTTAAAAACTCGCAAGCTCTCTTCCCTTACCCTCAACACCACAAATGCCAACCCTTCGCAAAAAATAACGGTTCCACATTATTTAAACAACCCAAGCCAAGATTTTCCAAAATATATTCAAAAGTTGAATTCACTTAATTTAATGTGTGTGTTGTCTAGAGTTAATGAGGGAGAGAGTGAAGAAATGGATGGTTACTCATTAATGATAAGTTTACAAAAAATTAAAGAGGGAGTTAGGGAGTTTAAGAGGAATGTGAAGGGGTGGGGTTCGTGTGGGCCCCACCACACCTTTAGTCCTCGCATGGTTGGTTAACTACAAGTGGGTCCCACCCCTAACTCCCTTACTTAGGTTATAACAACTTAAGAGAGGGTCAAAGTGTTGTAACACAACATTTAATCCACTTAACAAGAAAAGAAAATATAATTGTAACAATTATATTTTATCCCTCACATTTTTTAAAACAACTCCTCCTGAGAAAATGCAACTCCAGAAAGGGTCTTCTTAAGAAAATACTGGTGCTGCGGTTCCATTGGTGCCCTCGGATTTCGATTCCGTGCACCGGTTCAAAATATATAAAATTAGCTCATTCGTTCACTGAACGTACCCGAGCTAAACTTTGGAAATTGATTCAGGGCACACCGGGCCTCAGAATCAGGCGCCGTTAGAAACTGCGTTCTTTTAAAATCCCAAAGAAAATTTAGAAAAAATTTCCCTTGAATTTTACGGGTCTTTAAATTACTCCCACCTTAGGGATTTACGTCCTCGTAAAGCATAAACACAGACTAGGGATACAAAAGTGGTATTGAGCACGCATATGAGCCTTCCGCTCCGATGTGCTTACCTGGAGAGTCCCGTACTGCCAAAGAAAGTGCACCCGAGGAATCGACCGTCCTCGTAGGATCTGTTCCTGTCGATCCTCGGTCCCCACTGGAACCTTCGAGAAAGTCACCCCATCGCCCAAGTCCAGCTCCCCATGGTTGATGATATGCGAAGGGTCGAGCACGTATCTCCTCAGTTGAGAAACATGGAAGTCGTCGTGCACCTGGTGCAACTGAGGTGGATGGGTCAAGCGGTAAACCACCTAACCTACCCTGCTGAGGACCTAGAAAGGTCTATTGAACCTCGGAGATAACTTGTCGCCTCGGCCACGGCTCCGTAATTCCACATCGAGGTGAGACCCGTAAGAAAACGTGGTCGCCATCCTCGAACTCTAGTGGTATCTGCCTCCTGTCAGCATAAGGCTTCTGTCGGCTCCGAGCTATCCTCTTCCAATCTTGGATGACCTAGACCTTCTCTGGTCCCACAAGAGATGCTATGATTTCTTCTTTTCCGATAAGAGAAATCCGGTCTCATCCCCTGGATGAACCACGTTATTTCCCTAATACAGTCAATCCGGACATGAATGATGTATTCATTCCATGGACGACGTCGTAAGGCCTCGACGTTACTACCAAGAGATCCAACTGTCACCCTCTCATCTAAGGGTCGAGTCACACTGTTGGCATCAGCGTGAGGTCACTGGGTCTCTTCTAGTAGGAATCTCGAAAGTGAGGGTCAAGTCAACAGTTTAAACCAGAACCTCTTAGTACGCAAAAAGGAAGAAAGAAAATGTCACAAAGGTAAGTGTCTTTATATTATTGCAGCTCATGGTACAAAGACACAAATGTAACAACAACAACATGGAACTAGATATACAAATAATAAAAGGAAACCACTAGTTCCGCTCCTGTCCACTCACTTCCGAAGCTCCGTAGTCGTATGCTTCTGATGCCTGAAGCTGAGATCTCCCATGTCCACCTGTTCCCTGTGGTCGGGGTGGACCTCCTGGTGGTGGTGGTGGCAACACCTCGAAGCGTCATCCACCTCCAGATGCACGGCCGACTCCCCTCCCTCGGCCTTCACCTCCTAGCGGTCTGCCTTGATCGAACCCCTACCTATGCCTGGGAAGTTCTTCATTTAACTACTGGTCATCTGCAAAGAGGGATGGACAGTCACGTGCCGTGGGACCAATCCCACCGCAGGAGTAACACTGCATGGAAGGTCTGGCTCTTTCATTCCCCTTGGTGCCTCGCACTACCGACCCTGAGTCATGCGGTCGACCACCTGTAGGTCTAGTCCTCTTGGACCTCTGCGTCATTTGTCTACTTCATGCTACAGAAGACTCTGCCGCATGCCGGCTAGTGGTGGGTCCTGCTACTAGATACTGCTCAGCAAGGAAACTCTCCACTAAGAGAGCTCGGTCCAACACCCCTTGTCTGCGTTGGAATGCTGTGAGAAACAACAGAAGCTCTAATCTCTCACCTAGGCCCCTGCTCGAATGTTCAGGCCCTGAAGAACGAGTCCCGTACCATATCTGTGGAGTAGCGTGAGAGGTCTGTGAACCTCATTGAATAATGCACCACTGTCATGCTGCCCTACCGCAGCTGAAGTAGCTCATGTATACGCACCACTCGAAGGGTGTCTAGTACAAACTCTGCACGGAACAGGCTCTCGAAGTCTGCCCATAAAAGTGTCGCCTCGTCATGCATCTGGAGCATCAGGCTCCACCATCTGCCTGCTGCTTCCTGAAGAAGGCTGGCAGCAAGGATCACCATGAAGTCTGCTGGTGTCCCCACTAGCCTGAAGACTCTCACCACAGCCTCCATCCAATCCTAAGCCGCATGCGGGTCCGTCTCTCCCCTAAACCTGGGTGGCCTCTAGCGCTGGAACTCGTGCAGTGCGCTCAAGCAATGTGCACCCTCTACTACTGGGGCTAGTGGCATCGGTGGCCCAACGGGTAGTAGTACCGCGGGTGCCTCCGCTGGTGCCTCAACTGGGATAGGGCCCTGTACAGAGGCCACGTCGCTCGGTGGTCTGTCAGTATGAAAAACTCTTGGGGCTCTAGCTGGTCGTCCGCGGGGAGGCATCCTGAAAGAAACAAACATGACATGGTCAAACAATTTTTACCTGGTGAGCTGACCTGGTTTGATCTGACTTTTAAAAACTTTTGGAAACACACACGCAATCAGTGTTTTCGTGCACAAATTCGAAAATCAGTTTTCAGGGTCCTGGTGTATGGATACGTCGGCCGCCCGCACCAACACTGGACTCCCTGAACTAAAAACCACACTCGGTACTCTTAACACTATCGTTTCAAAGAAAGAAAATATCTGAGTTATTAGTTCTGTGGTAGAACCGACTCCTCTGATACCAATTTGTCACGACCCGTCCTCGGGGCCTGTGCCGTGACTACCCAAAGCCCGACTTCCATAGGCCAGAGGCTGGAGACTAGCACCAAAGGAGAAAATCCCAATAACTGGGAAGGCATTGACTTTATAAAAGAAAACAAAACACCACAGAGTACAGGCGGAAGTAAATACTAAGTAAAAAAGAGAGTGCTGAAAAGTAAATCGGCCAGAATACAAACCCAAATGAAAGTACAGCTACAACTGAACAAAAGTACAATAGAAAAAGACAACAACTAGAAGTATGGAAGCGGCTCCTAGGTCGTCCTCCTCGGATCCTACCTGAAGGATAGGTACAGATAGCCTTCACAACGCTCTCACCCGCCATCCTCCTCCGTGTGCCATCTCGTCGTGAAGTCCACCTTCGGATACTGACTCGTCATGTGGTCCACCTCCAGGTATTGACTCGTCGCGTGGTCCACCTCCGGGTACCGGGTCCTCGAACACTCGGCCTCTGTCACCACTGCCCGTCGTCTGCAACCAACACAATGAGGTGCGGGCATAGCCTGTGCAAGGGTGAGTATAACGATACTTATTAGCGTCTTCGAGACTCTCAAGGTCTCACTAAATCCCACAAGGATAACCACAAATAAGGATCTCAACAGATAACCCTTACTTAGGTATAAGCCCATACTTATACCTAAGTTATCAAGTAACCCATCTCAATCATGAGGAAACACAAAGGTTATGAAATCAACTGATAACCACTACCCAGGTATATTCCCATACATATACCTAAGTTATCAAGTGACCCATCTCAATCAATAGGTAAATACAAAGGTCTTAGACTCAGCTCAAACCAGCATTTTCATTATCGAAACCATAACTGCAGATGATCCCGTCTCTGGAGTGTACAGTGATCCTGTCACAACTCCGAGATACTGCCCACTAACTTAAGACTACTGAGGTACTCCTCCTGTCGAGTACCGTGGGTCTACCACCTCACATAGTAGTGCTGCTCTGCCATGGGTCTGCCACCTCACACAATAGTGCTCCCCCTCATAGCCTACAGAGGTACTCCTCCTGTCGAGTACCGCGGGTCTGCCACCTCACAAATTAGTGCTCCTCCGCCATGGGTCTGCCACCTCACAATGTAGTGCTCCCCACTGGGCTATGCTAGTCACTCCGAATCCAATCGGACAAGCAGTCATCAGTCACAACCAGCTACACGGTCTCCATACTCTGTATGCTCGTCTCCGGGAGGGTCCTCTCCATGAGCTACATTTCGATACCCCAAGTATCAAAATTCGCATGAAGAAGTATCTCAAAGGACCGCCTCGTCATAGGGGTCTCAACACAACAGACGATGCGTCGATCGGACGCCCGGTCTGTGAGTTATTAGCCTTTTCGTCTTAGGGGCCCGGTTGGTTTCGTGTACGAACCAACCCGGCCATATCTCAACTATACCCTAAACTCGCATAGGGTATACTCATAGGGATCATTTCTCAACGTGATCACCAATGCTGCTGAAGGTTCGTCAAACGGACGTCCGGTCTGAAAGATATCAGCTTTTCCGTTCCAGGGGCCCCGTTGGATTTCGGGTACAATCCAACCGAGCCATACTCCAACTGCGTCCAAACCTCGGGCGAAGTATTCCAAAAGTTCCTTCTCCTCAAGAAGAATCCAAAAAAGTCAATGTCACATCAATCGGACATCCGGAGCTCAAGATATAAGTGTTTCCATTCCGAGGGCCTGGTTGGTTTCGTGTTCGAACCAACTTGGTCGTACCCAAAGTTCTCCGAAACCCTGAGTGTAATATACTGAAACGACCGTCTCGATCCAAAGATCGCATCGTAGATGATGGTGCGTCGATCGGAGGTCCGCAGCCCATGTTATGGGAAAAAGACCGTGAAAGGTCTGAAAGTGGCGGTTTCGGGCTCGAACCGACCTGGCCCGAGACCCACTGGGTCGGCCCGAATCGGGTCGACCCGGATGGGCGCGGCCCAGCCTTGTGACAACTGGGTCCCGGTGACATCACATCCACCCCACCTTAATAAGGTCATCAGGTCCTTGCCCACCAGGTACCACCAGTTGCCCCGCAGACACGTGGGGCCCACCGCATGGTCCACCCACGTGCCTGAACGGGTCATCTGACAAATGATAGTCCCCACAGGCCAACACATGTCCTTTCTAGTGTGCTTTTTCCTCATTCACACATACCCTGGGAAACTTCCAAGGAGGTCACCCATCTTGATCACTACTCCATGCCAAGAACGCTTAACTGTGGAGTTCTAATCAGACAGGCTCTCGAAAAGGAAGGTGCAATTTGTTGACATGAGTCATATCATTTAGTCATTTAACCCTTCATCATTTTGTAGTGTTACAATCACTCCACCTTTAGAGCACAATGTCCTCATTGTGGGCCCTACATCTCAACCCAAGAAGTGCACCACACTTAAGTCTGGGTACCACCTCTGATACCAAATGTGACAACCGGGTCCCGGTGACATCACATCCACCCCGCCTTAACAAGGTCGTTGGGTCCTTGCCCACCAGGTACCACCAGTTGCCCCGCAGACACGTAAGGCCCACCCCAGGGTCCACCCATGTGCCTGAACGGGTCATCTGACAAATGATAGTCCCCACCGGCCAACACATGTCCTTTTCAGTGTGCTTTGTCCTCACTCACACACACCCTGAGAAACTTCCCTGGAGGTCACCCATCCTGATCACTACTCCAGGCCAAACACGCTTAACTGTGGAGATCTAATCAGACAGGCTCCCGAAAAGGAAGGTGAACCTTGTTGACATGAGTCATATCATTTAGTCATTTAACCCTTCATTATTTTGGGGTGTTAGATTAACATAGGGAAACTAGATTCATAGTTTTAAATTCCCTTTTGTATTTTATTTATAATGGTAATGAAAAATTGGATCGGAATTGGATAAACGAATTGGATCAAAAATGAACATGAATAAAAAATACATAAAACCAACAACATCTTCCCCATTCTGCTGTATAACCATATCATAAGGCGAGATTTACTACTCATCCTATTGATGAGAGAGTGAGTTTGAAGTAATAATGTTAAAGAGAAAATAAATAAAATAGTTGATATGATGAACAGGTGGGGAACCTATAGAATACAACTTCTCTCCCAATGATTTGGTCCCCAAATCTCTTTGGTAGTCATATCTTATCTCCTTATATAAAGACTCTCAATAAGCATCTTCATCATTCAACATCACCATAATGGTTCAGAATGTGATGTCTAGCATTTTCAAGGTCATAATACTAGTCTTTACTAAGCATTGTTTCAAAACAACATTTTTTGGTTGATCCAACATTTTCTCATCCTACATGTTTTTCATTGTGTGTACTATTTGGGGACTGGTAATATTCACAACATTTTCACATTCTATAAATATTATGGAGAGCCATGTCTTGTAATTTCTTCACATCATGTAATTTTCTCCTGCTATGTAATCTTTTCATGCCCTGTAATACTTTCATACAATGTAATTTTTTCACATTGGAAATTTTTCCACAACATGAATCTCCAATTTCATGTTCTAGAAGATCATTTGTCCTTTTATTCACTTTTGACCCCCAGTAGTGTTCTATGTGAATCCTTCACCGAGGGAAGCCTTCTAATTTCTTACTGTCTCATGATGACATGAAGTGCAATAGTGTGAAGTGACTTTTTCTCCTCATATTTAATTCTTATATATTCATTTTCCCAATATTATTTGTATCCATATACAAATAACCAAAATAGTTACATAGTTCAAATAGTGTTAGAATGTAAATTATATTACGCAGTAAGTGCATTAAAATATGATAAAAATATGTATGAAATATATATATCACTATAAAACATAATCCCATTAGAAATAATTTTGAAAACTAATTATAATATACCAAAAACTATAACATTTAAAATAGTTTTTTAATAAAAAATAGGTTCAAATAAAAAACATAATCTTACCTTCCATAAAAAATGTTGAAAACAAGTTAAAAATAAAAAATATTAATCATTGATTCTATAAATAAAGAGTTATTAAATAATAATATTTATAATAATACCATATCTTAATTTGAAGACAAAAATGAGCTATGGGAGTTCCTACTATCGGTGCTTGATGATATGGAACACGACAGATAGATATTTTGGGTTGTGGGGTGTTTTCTAAGTAGAACTTCATGAAACTATCATAGGAAGCAATTTATTTATAGTTACAACACCACTGTATATATATATATATATATATATATATATAATATTAGGTATGATCTGAATTCCCTACATGTGTGTGTATATATATATATACTAGTTTCTATGATTTTGAGTTTCGATATACAGTCACTGGAAAACCCGATCAACATAGATCTCAATTTTATAAAACATATGTTTCATGCTTATGAAATTTGAAGAATTATTAGATATAGATTGAATATATATATATATATATATATTATTTTTCTTTAGTTTTTGATGGAGATGACACATTCATGTTCAATCTTCACTAAATCATGTATTAGTGAGAATGGTATTTATAATGATTCTGAAGAGTGTACCTCAATTAACCTAATCCAAGTGATATTTGGGAAGGTTCAGTTTAATGAATAATAAATATATTTAAATAACCCATTTTCACATTCCTATGAAACATGAATAGGTAAAAATGGTTACCTCAAGTCATATCTATAAACTATAGATGATCCCCTACTTTAAATTGGATGTTTTTGTTCGGTTATTTATATTTTCAACTCATTCAACTTAATCTGAGTGGTTTTAGGTTATATATTTTATAATTTATTTATATTGTCATTAATTATTAAGATTACATCACATATTAAATTTAATATCAATGTAAGATAAAATATTTTTCATGGATAGAACCATCGTCAGATGGAGGGGAATAATACGGCATTCATAGTTTACTTGGTCGGTCTCAATGAATACATTGAACACCAAGAGATTGAACAACTCAAAATAAACCATTCGAAAGTCCATGGTTTAAGTATATTATTTTAAATTCATTAACAATTCCAATGTTCTAAAAATACCACATTATTTTTCCTCTCATAAAATAAGTCATTAATAAGTTAACTCAATCATGAGAGTGGTCGAGCTACTATCAGGGTTCATCACCCAAAACACCACTCACACATTTCTAAACGAGCCGTACATCTATGCACTGGACCACTAGAAACCATGCAGACAATATTTCGAAACAACTTGTGGGGTAATATATAAGGCAACACACATTCCTTCCATTCATCCACATTAGTTTCCTTTTCTGTAATGGGGTTGACCTAGGTTAACCCCTCCCACAAGTGTTTTATAGGTCACTTAGTTTCTCATGATTTGTCTAATTATTTTATAATAAATAGTATTAAATTACATTTCTTCTTGAATATATTTCAATACTAATTTTAATATTTTTTTTATTCTTAACATAATTTCCTACTATTTATTAATATTTTAACGAATGGTTTTAAAACTATTTATTAATAATTATTATTATATCTAGTGTAATAATACTATAATTTTAATATTACAATTATCAAAATCTTCTTAAAACCATAATTTTTTCAAATGTTATAATATTATACTATTTTGGAATCTATAATTTCTCTAATTAAAATAATGTTTATCCTAAAATGACTTATAAGTAAATTTATTTTTTAAACAAATATATTTTAAAAAAAATATGAGATACATTTAACCATATATGTACTAATAGTAAGAATATTTTCATACTTATTTTTATGTTAAACAATTTTAAAACAAAAATAATATTACATAATTATTTTTAAAAAATTTCTAAACTATTCACTTACGACCATAATATTTAAAAAATTTCTAAAAAGGGATTATGGATAGTTATAAATATATTTACAAAGAACTATATTTTATACTATTTTTATTAAAAATATTATTTATTGGAAATTAATAATACTTAAAAATTTATTAAAACATGGGTGGTCAAAAATGAAAAAAATTATATAAAAATGAAAGTTCATTTAAATAAGAAATTAAATATTTTTAATTATCTGCACAAAATATATTTTAGCTTATTTTAATAAACTTTATTTGAAGCGTATATATATATATTCATTAAAATATGCATTAATAAATATAATGCTTCATAAAGAGTGATATTTTAAGAATTGAATATTTTATCTTATTCTATAAACAAAATCTGTATTTATTATGGAAATAATTATTAATTTTATTTTCAATTATATTTTACTATTTTTTAGATAAAATAATTTAATTAAAATTTATTAATATAATAATATAAATAAATTTCAGGGATGTTACAATATATATAGAAAGCAAATCATATAAAGTAGTCCAGTTATGGTCATAGGGATTATACATAGGTATTGGGTATAGATATAGTAAATGAATATATGAAAATTTTTAATAGCTATTATATAATATATATGTATAAATTTAAAATATTTATTAATAATTATAAATAATATATGAAAAATATGAAAAATAAATAATTATAAACGAAATGAAAAAGAAAAATAATAATAAAATATTTTGTTTGTAAATAAATAATGTTTTGAGTAAAAATTATTTTAAGGAAATGTAATCTTTTTAAAAATTAAATTTTTCATATTTTGATATTTTTTTAAGTAATGGATTCTATAATTTTATTTATCATGATAAATTTGTTTAAATATAGTAAATATTATTTATTTTGGTGAAAGTTTTCTAAATGGGAGTATTGAAATACACCAATTAATCGTAAACAAGGTAACATACTATTCATTCTAATATTGGTGTGTATATTTATAAAAAATAAGACATGTCATTAAATTTAATGATGAATTTATAGTTTTTCAATTTTATTTTTTGATGTTCACTGTCAACATAGAATTATATTCCATTACGGTTATATTATTTTTATATTTAAGAATGTCACTTATTTTGAGTTTTAAAAGAATCCCTTCACCACCCTTTGGAAACCTCTCATACATTTTAACCTATACTCTATAATATTTATAAAATCTCTCTTATAATAATCTATTTAATTTAATGTATATTGATCTTGTCATCAAAAAAATAATTTTAGGTTTTTAGGATTAAAAGCGTCAAATGATTGAAAAATCTTATTTATAAAATGGGGACACTATACTATACTATTACATTTCTTCTTATATTATAGCGCCTTATTATTATGACTAATAAAATTATAAAAGATAAATATTGGCCATTTATAATATATATTTTAAAAATTATTTATTTTTCTAATTTTTTTAGTTTTTTAAAGCCATTTTTATGTATTTTTAATAGCCTATGTGGATGATATTTCAATATAATAATCATTATCAATGTATAAATTTTATAAAAATTATTCATCATTTAAATAAATAATTAATAATGAATATGAATTATATTTATAAATATTGAGTGATCAAATTAAAAAATTATTATTATTTAAAAAAATTCACCATGATTAATAAAATTCTCCCAAATTAAAAAATCTAAACCATAAATATATCAAATTAAAACTATTCAAATTTTCCATGGAACCTATAAACTCATGAAACTAGTCATAACCCTTTATCATGAAAATTATGGACATAAAGATCTCTAATAACATAAGCTATATTTGATATATTTTTAAATTTTAATTGATAAATTTTAAATTTTGTTAAATATGTGTTCATTTTATTTTGGAGTTGGGATAATAGTGGATGAATAATTTATAATTTTATAGCTACATGAATTTATATTTCATAATATGATGGCACCAAAAAATTATTGTGTAGAATCAACAGTTTAGGGGGTCGACAAGAGGTGGTGTTGCCTTTGGACCACCATCAAGAGTATGGTGGTAGCCACCAGGACTCTAATAAAGATCCTACTGTTTGGTGGGGGTCTACAGAAGCTGTTCAATTTTTCACTATTCTAATTTTTAAAAAAGAGAATTCATTTAATTTTTATTTCTTATTAATGAGTTTAATCCTAGTTTCAGGGGTCTATATGGAAAGTAATACAATAAGTAATTCTATAAAAATTTGATCTAGATTCCCCTTATTCATTTGTTGACATCATCTGTTTTATATATTAGAATCATAATAAATCCATTATGATATACTCGAGATGGTATGTTAGTTGAAATTACTATTTTTTTATTTCATTTTTATTTAGTTTCCTTTTTTACATCATCTAATTTAATTGTAATTTATTGTTTTTTGGGTGAATTCTTGATCTCTAGTGATTGAGGAATAATTAATTTTTTGAGTCTTTTATAGTTTGTTTTCTATGTATTAGGTAAGTGACCTTTATCCTTTTATTGATTTTAATTGATACAACATGGGTATTTTTATATTTATATGTATGGATTTAATCATGGTGTGGCTATATGGAATGATTAAAATCCCCTCATCATTTTTACCACCCATGTACCCCAGATCATATCATTATGTAACCTCTATAGCACATCCATGTATTCTAGAGGCTTCCGAATTGAAGATAAGGTCTGAAAAAGTCATTTGGAGATATTATACATTGCATTATATTATAGATAATAATGATAAAATAATACAAACAACCATAATATAGCATAACATCATTGTATAATGAAAGAAATTATATTTTCATACTAACCTTAATAAACATTACACCATATTATAACAGATTGATATACATGTTGTTTATATAGTCATAAAGAAATATAATATCCCTAGTTTGACCAATCATATAAAAAATATAGAATAATAAAAAAATAAAAAATAATCCACACCCAAATACATTCCCTCAAAATGACCTCAAACATATTTCCATATATCATTTGAGATCATAAAACCAGTTCACCGTTACTAGAACCTATGATCAAACATGTACTCTAACCATAATTTATACATGTCTGTGGGGTTTTACATGTTTTCCATGGAATATAAAACTTAATAAGATACCACATATTATTAATTTAATAATAAAAATTATATATATACATCCATGTAAGTTTCTAAATGAATATTATAATGAATCATATGTATAACAACTAATAAATTTTTGTGTATATTAGAAGTCACCATGATGATCGAAATGATCAAATAATACCTCTTTTAGAAAGGTTAGAAATATGAGAAATATATTTCTGTTTTATATCATAAATTTCATCGGATATAAACCATTTGATTTTAAATAAATATTTACACTTTGGGGGAGAGTGGGGATCCTAAAGCAATAATACTGACTGGACAATGCTCAAAATAAGGACCAAGTCAAAACAATAAATCAATAAAATATGAACAAAAAAGGTGTCAAATACCAAAAACCACAAACCAAATGATATCAAAATATAAAGGAATAAACATCCATCATACATAACCACTATGAAACTCATATCAATTAAGATACCCATCCCCATTATTGAATAAATTTTTGGAGGATATTTTTTATTATCCTTGTCCTTATAATCCTTACATATAATCCCTTAGAGGGTTATATCCTAAAATTAATTTGTAATAGGATGATGATAACATTAATTTTTTTTACCACCCATAAAATATTATGTAAATAAATTTCGGATTTGTGTTTAAAACAAAAAAAAATTTACTTCAAACCAGAGAACACACATCTGGTCCGACCATTCAATGATACACCATTTTATCCACATCATCTTTCACTTGAACTACTATTTATTTCTACTATATGAAATCCTTCCTACCTATTATTATCAATATGTATTTCAAACCAAGAACTCATCATGGATTCATATACTCCAATAGAAATATAATTACCATTTCCATACTGGTAAGGGCCACCCACATCACTCAGGGTCTAAACTATGGCTCTAATTAAAACATTTCGGGGGATATTCTTCAATATTCTAGTCCATCCATGATCAATTTATAATCCCTTATATCATTCTATCATACTATTAATTAGAAAAATGATGAGTATCCCATTAAAGAATATATTTTAGCATATAATTCTTTCATATATTGATGTAAAATTTGGGTTTATGCCCAAGATAATGTCTATACTAAACCAATGAAGGTAACCATCAGTAAATTTTTCCAATTATAAATAATGAAAAAATTAAAAAAAATGGGTATGAATCCCAATATTTATTATAGTAGGTCATCACAATTTAACTTTTTCAACATGGAAAGTCAATAATATCAAGTTACACCATGAGAAAGATGACCACAAAAAAGATATTACAAATATAGAATGTAACATAAATGTGTGGATTAAAACAAATAATAAAATAGTGATTAATGTTTAATGACTAAATAAAAGACCATATTCATGAACAAAAGTAAAGATGATTATGGTCGGCTCCTAGAGTTCATCAATTCCACCACCACCACCATTCATAGCTACTCTACCATATATGAACATAAGAGCATTGAGATAAAAAACATCAAAATCATTGGATCAATGTATCCATTTCTAAAATTATATATTTCAACAAAAAAATCATTCTAGGTTTTTTTCATAGAAATAAATTTAAGGTCAATAAAAAAATGAAATATGTCACAATTTACCACTAAATTGTTGAATAATACAATTCCAAATGTACTAGAAAAGTTATAGGCATAGAAGAATCACAAAACATTGGGATTACAATAGAAGAGATAAAAACATAAGGATTAATCATGAGTGAGATCAATATGAAGTAGGAAACCAATGATGTGTAAATGTATATTCCTTAATAATAACAAATCCAAAAGATACCATGAGGGAAATTCACCAAAGGTGGAAAATAGTCACCATGAGGGATAAAAGAAAACAAGGGATTGGAAATCCTAATTAGCTCAATTTAGGAATAAAGAGATGAAATAAAATGATATTCAACTATTGAAGGGGGGAAATCTGGAGGCACCTAATTAAGGTGATAACACCATTACAATGAAAACCCATCAAGTTTTATCCAAAAATAAATCCTTGGTTTTCATAAATTATATAGTTTAGGGGTTAAAAAATAATTTATCAAAGTTCTATGAACTAACTCAAGATTATATGTTGGATCAATTCGCAGCCATAACATAATCATAAAACATTGTATTGACACCTCATCCAAACTAATAACAAGAATAAATATCTTAGTTGGAAATTCATTATAGTAAATCCAAATAATCATTATCCTTATTAAAATGTCATAAAATATAATGAAAATAATAAATATATCAGTTGATATCATTTTTAATACAATCATTAGAATTAATCTCTCACTTTGGATCTTTTCTAAACCATTCACAATAATCAATCACTCAGTCGGTATCTCATCCTATAGGCTCACATTACATATGAGCCTCTAGGTTGGAATATATCCCAAAAAAAATAAAACAACATTCTAGGTTGGAATCTTCTATAACCCTATCATAATTATTAGATTCTATATTGGGATATCATGAAACTTTCACACTGACATAAAAATTAGATATATGGTTGGAATATCACACAACTCATTTTTCATCAATGTAGTAAAATAGTTTCCTATAAAAACATACAATCCAAGAAATCATTAAAATTTGGTCTATGTACTTTTCAAATCAATCACTCTATTAGATCTGGAATAAAAATATTTCCATGCACATATATCCCTCATGTCAATACTAAAATACATCAAAAACATATGGAGAATTATCAAAATCACATTCACACTTGTAAGAAATATCATACTCAATCATATACCCATGATATTTTATCATTAAACCACATACATCATGTATTCTGATGAACAGATTATCAATTTCCTTATGTCACGAACCAGGCCGGGTCATCATCCGACCCAGCGCTCGACCCGGTCCGCGACATGGCCCAAAGGGCGTTCCCGATCCCCACAGGCTGGCAACTAGTGCCGGGCATCAAAACAAACCAGTTGGGAACGGTTTGGCCCATGACAAAGATAAGTAAACATAAACTGAACAAGAAGATAAATAAAGGCCAATAAATTGAACAACGTGGCAGCGGATAAAGAAATAAACAAAGAAACGTGACATACCTCTGGTGACCCTGTGGATCACCACGGTACGACAACCACACTCGCTCCCAAAAGTGATCCAAGACTGAAACCTGCAACTGAAAAGTAATGTAGGCATGAGCACTGAGATGCTCAGTAGGAAAGCCAAAAATATAACCATGTCCTATGCCTCCGCCTTTAATAAGAAATCCAAAAATGCCAGTTTGAAAATAATATATAATAAAATAATGTTTTCCGTTCTTTTCAAATTCAAGTAATGAGTTTTCATTTTCAAATAAATCATTTCACTCTTACTACATTTTCAAAATAGGTTCCAAGCATGCATTAACATTTCAAAATGAAAAGAAACCAGTTTGGAATAAAATGTAATTTTTACAAACAAGACATCAGGTATGAAACCACTGAAAAGGAAGTTACATCACAAGAAGCATGTCACAAATGAGCACTATGGGTAATCCCTATTGGTATCTAGAACAAGTGGGAACCTAGAGACCTCATACCTTGGTGAAACGTGGCTTAGAAGACCACGACCCTCAAAAAACGTGGCTTAGAAGGCCACAACCCTCAGAAAACGTGGCTTAGAAGGCCACGACCCTCAGAAAACGTGGCTTAGAAGACCACGACCCTTAGAAATTCATATGTTTAGTTAGTGTTGTTGCGTCAATCCTGCTAGACAAACCGGGACGAACCCCTGCCGTGTCATCTAGCGTACTAGTCCTGGTCACCCACCTAGATCCCCGAGTTTCCCATTGTGCTCTATTTCAAATGGTGGTGAGTTTTCTTTATCAAGAAATCAAACAAATACATTACACTTTCTTTATCTAAAACTCATTCAACCTTTCACCACCACACTCCCTACTTAAGTGCATTCCCCCTCTTTACACCACACAAACACGCACAAGCCTTTACACTAGGCACACATCACAAACCACTCATCAACACTTGCATCACATTTTATTTTTCAAATTTAGGGGAATGACTCAAAAAGGGGTATTCTATTTTTGCAAACCAAATCTTAAAGTGCCAAACGCGCCTCAATAGAGGTTTTCCTATTTCATAAAACATTCTTAAGATTCCAAGCATGCTTAATTACATAAAGGGAACACTTTTTAAAATCAACCAGCCAGAAGGCCAAACACCTTTGGAAATACACATTACCAATTCAAACCATTTAAGAAATCAATTCTTTTCCAAGAAAAGTCACTTAAGACCAACGGCTTTGAAATACATTTCAATTTACCCATACAAGGCATAATAGTTTCCAGAAACCGCAATCAGATTCCATAGCATGTATATATATATATATAGCATAGTGTGAAACATGTTCTTAAAACAGTTAAGCAATTATGAATTTCAAATTAAAAGCTTAGGCATAGGGGACCTACCTCAAGACACGCAGCATTTGACGATGGCAGCCCGAGACCACTTCACCTATACACATATACATTTTCATATATATATATATATCCTTTGATCTAGGCACATATTCCCCGCACCATGAGGAAACATGCGCAAGGAGGATATGTATATATACATGCCTACCCATGTATATATATATGTAGGCATTTTTTGTCAACCACACGAACTCACCATGCGACGACCAATGCACTAAAAGATAATTTAATAAATCAATAAAAACATAATAAAACATTCCCAAGATGCGAAAACTGACCTCACTCCAAAGACACACTCAATTTCACGTAGGAAAATCCACTTTAAAAATCAAACGCATACTTAATTTTTTTTGAAGACCACTTTCACACCACACACACAATTGAATAAATCAATAAAACAATTTATGAAACACATGAAAATTAGCACTATAAAATTTTCCCCAAAAACTCATCCGATTTCATATAAAAACACCACTTTAAAACTGAATCCAAAGCACAACCATACCAAAATATGTTTTTCTTTACTCAAACTATTTATAATTTAACTTCAAAGGTGCGAAATAAGTTCAACATGCCAAAATAATACATTTTTACTTCAAACCACATTTTTAATACACTCGCACCATGAGTACTTTAGAAAATATTTCACACTTTCAAAACAAGGCTTGAAACTCATTTCAAGAAGCACTACAATACAATGCGCAGGACACACAACCATTTATTTTGTAGAAAAATTCAGTTTTAACACATATACAAATTAAACTATTACCAAAACATACTTTGCACACCTAAAATAATTAATTGAACCTTTCCAAGAATTCCCACAACATAACCCATATGAAAACATAAACAATACTAAAAGAAACTCAATTCCATCACACATGCATGTCAAAATATTCATAGGACACAATTCGCACCACCCAAAATAATTAAAGAACAAGCTAAATAAATTAATCCAGACAAAACCTTCATCAAACAACATTAATAAATGAAATCACTTACCATTGGTGTCGAAAGCCCTAAATTTTGAAGCGGAGCACCAATCACGCACCAAACGCATCACAAGAAAACCCTAATAATCCATGATTCATCCAAAAAACGACAAGACCAAACCTTAACATGAACTCCATACCCGCTGAAAATCTAAAATCCCAAATTTAAGAACCAAAACACAAGATAAGAGAGGAGAGGAGCTTACCGGGAGGGGAATCACCCGTGGAGGATGGTTGCGCCGGTCGAGCAGGGTGAGACAGGTCCGGTGTGAGGTGGACGGATGGCGTCGGTGCGGTCGGGAAGGAAGAGGGGTTGCGGGGTGGCGCGAGCAGGCTGGATGGGAGGGAGGCGGCACGAACAGGCCGGACGGGAGGGAGGCGATCGTCGCGCCGCGAAGGGGAAACACAGGGGGTGCGACGTAGGGTTAGGGAAGGGGGAAGCGATGGAAAAAAATGGAAAAAAAGAAAAAGAAAAAAAATAAAAGGAATAAATAAATAAAATGAAATAAAAATAAATAAATAAAATGAAATAGGAATAAAAATAAATAAATAAAATGAATAAAATGAAATAAAATAAATAAATAAAATGAAATAAAAATAAATAAATGAAATAAAATAAAATGAAATAAAATAAATAAATAAAATCTGAAAGAATAAACAAATTCCTAATTAAAATATTAACTAAAATAATAATAATAAAATTATTAACTGAGAGCAGACACCGCGCACAGTCTCACACGTGGGGTCACGCGCATGGTTGCGTGTCTCAAAAACAACACATTCAATAACAAACAATCCCTTAACAAAAAACAGGAGTTGTGCAGGGCGCGCATACGCTCGCGCGTTCGTATAAAAACAAGATTTTCTTTTAATTTTAAACCGGTTCAAAACGCAGTTCAAAAACGAGACCCAAACAAATTAAAATATTAACTTAATTAATATTAATACTAATAATAAAACTAAAATAATAAAACCAACCAAAATAATATCATTCTTAATTGAAGTTAAACACTGCGCATGGTCGCGTGCGCGGTCACGTGCACGGTCACATGCTCGATCACTAGAGCAGTGTGCGCTCGGTTGTGTGCGCGGTCGCACGCCTATTTGCACGACCATGTAATAATAAATTTAATAGAATAGAACAGTCTCTTATTAAGAATGGGAACTGACCACAGTCGCAGGCAAGGTCGCACACCCCAATAATGACACATTTAATAATAAATCATTGTCTAAAAGTGATTCGGCGCTACAGACGGTCGCGCGTACAGGCGCACACCCATATAAGATCCCAAATCCATCTTAAAATAAAACTGATTCAAACCACAACTCAAAATAAAGACCCAAAATAATTAAAATTAAATAAAGCATCGGGTCGGGGTGTGACAATTCTCCCCACCACAAAAACTGTCTGCCTCCAGAAAGTCGCCTAGTCGAACGAGGAATCAAACTCGAGTTTGAGATTGAACGAGGCCAATAAAATCACGAACTTGGTATGACTTTTCACTCCATTAGTCACACCCAACCAACTCTGAGGGAAACTGAGAAGAGAAGGACCATTAGGAAAAGAGGAGGGTTCTCCCCACCATAAGAACCTGACTAGCACAACCGATATTGAGGCTCTTAGCATGAACTAACTCTGGAACTGCTAACTTGATCCAAGTGGGAATCGCCACACAGACCAAACCTCGAAAAAGGCATGACAAGATTCATGGTGAGTCTCCCCATCATTTAAGAACCGACTAGCCTAAACCAGCCAGTATAAACTGACATGAGAAATTCCAACCCAAACCAGAAACCACTGCGACATGAGAAAACCCTCAGAAAAATTCTACCAAATAACGAACTTAACCCTAACTCATCATTTTCACAAGATATGAGCATCTCCAAAACGAGCATGTACTAAAACAAAACGGGTCACATTTGAGGAGGCACAACTACTGGAATTATAAGAAAACAAGATCACCATGCCTTTTTACAACCACAGTGGGGTATTTAAAGAACAAAGACCACAACGAGAAAAAAGACTCTTATGCCTCTTATAGCAAAACAGAACCTTCAAGGATGAGGACCCTTGAACCGAGAAATTTAAACCGTCCCTATTTTCGCACTGGAGACAAAAGTTAGAACAGTGTGACCCACACCCAATGATTCCTGACTGCGTGAAAGGCTTTACTCCGAGACCTGTGGCTGGAGCTCTGATGTCTTGAAGCATCTGTTGCCCCACAGTCAGTAGCTGACATCCTTAGGTCGAGACTCCGGTTGACGATGTCGCTAGTGGAACCTCTCCAATTGTCCCAAATGGCCACACTGACGGCAAGACTTCGAAGAATGATGACAAGGCGACTTAAAGTACACAAACCGAGCACACTAGAAGCAACAAGGGGGGTGTCCCAACTAATAGGAGATGGAATTGATGAGAAAAACTGTTTGAGATGGGTTACTCCATCTTGCTCTCACAGAATGGAGAACCATCCCAAACACCAAAGGGAACCGGTCCTTGAACAATAGACGAATACCCCACACAAGAGAAACTTTAACTGATTCTGCAACATTATGTTTGGAGAAAAGGGAACCAACTTCTTGAGATGCCCAACATAGGCCTTCACTATTCGTTGGCATTGCTAGACACTCACTAGTTCTGCCACTTCCCTTGCCTTAACTTCCTTGGGTATAAACCATCTGACGAGAGTCATCTTAAACACCTTCCAAGACATACCATCATACAACGACGCTGGGATTATTTCCTCCACCAATCCAAAGTTGAACCATCAAATGGACTCAAACCAACACAGACTCTCATAGCTTTGAGAGTTCCCAATAACCTGAAAACACCACAACTTCACCATGCCAGTCTACTACCTTCGATAGATCACGATCACTACAAAAGACGGACAACAACTGAAAAGAATTTAATTCCACCACTCTGCTAAGAATCTGGGTAGAACCAAAAACTCAAAGAGGCTCACTAGAAACTTTTGGGACTTTTCTGGGCAGCATACTCAAAAACAAGAGGCACAAATCCGAATCAAAACTCATCATAAATCAAAATTCCACACCTCAATCACAAACGAAAGCTCAAACTCAAATCACTATTCCAACCACAATTCAGTACGTCAAAACCAAGAACACACGAAAAAGAATACCCAACACGAAAAGATAACGCTAAACAATTTCTCACTCACTTTTCTAAACATTTGAAAAACCCTTTTTGAAAACCATTTTTCAGCAACCAAAACCACTTAAATATCCACCATTGATATCCCATGAAGTCTCACACATACATATCCCCATGCTACCTCAAGCACCCATCCACTCACATCGCCAATTTCCCCACTTTCCACATGCGCTCCTCAATGTATGTGATCACTCATAGGAATACCAAGGGTCAATTCAAGACACTTCTCATTTCCAAAAAAGATCATTCAGCATAAAGCAAAAATTCCCAACAAATTTGAATAAGTAACTTATCACCAAAGAAATACATTTCCAATTTCCAAAACATTTTCCAATTCACATTCCAAAAAGTGTTACTGAGATTCCAAAACAACTTCCAAAACACCTCCCATTTTCCCTTTTGAAGCCACACATTCGTTAAAAGAAAACAATTTCCATTTCAAAACCACTTTTCCACTCTAACACCACATTCCCATTTGAAACCACCTTCACAAAAATCCATTTTCATTTTTGAGATGTACTCACACCAACCAAAATGAAGGTTAAACATAACTCACATTAAAACATCCAAAAATAAGGGACTAGTGGTTATACCAACCCGGTAACATGGCTTAGCAGGCCATGCTCCAAGCAAGCATAAACCACAAGAAGCATCTTAAACCGTGCACTCAGGCCGTACATGGGTCGCTACTCCATGCAGGCTCTTCGCGTAACACCGGATCACTTCCCTTGTCACCCCCCATCCACACATACCAATTTAAAGAAGAAAATTCAAATCCTGGACTACCCTTGGAAACTCGAGTCTCGGGACGGGCAAGGGTTCATGACGTCCTTCCCGCACCTACCTCTCGAGTCCCGACACACCCAGTCTCCAAGGTACTTGACACCCCAAATAACAAGGGAACCTCTGATACCATTTTGTCACGAACCAGGCCGGGTCGACATCCGACCCAGTCCGCGACATGGCCCGAAGGGCGTTCCCGATCCCCACGGGCTGACAACTAGTGTCGGGAATGAAAACAAACCAGTTGGGAACAGTTTGGCCCATGACAAAGATAAGTAAACATAAACTGAACAAGCAGATAAATAAAGTAAAATAAATTGAACAACGTGGCAGCAGATAAAGGAATAAACAAAGGAACGTGACATACCTTTGGTGACCCCGTGGATCACCACGGTACGACAACCACACTCGCTCCCAAAAGCGATCCAAGACTGAAACCTGCAACTGAAAAGTAATGTAGGCGTGAGCACCGAGATGCTCAATAGGAAAGCCAAAAATATAACCACATTTTATGCCTCCGCCTTTAATAAAAAATCCAAAAATTCCAGTTTGAAAATAAGATATAATAAAATATTGTTTTCCCTTCTTTTCAAATTCAAGTAATGAGTTTGCATTTTCAAATAAATCATTTCACTCTTACTACATTTTCAAAATAGGTTCCAAGAATTCATTAACATTTCAAAATGAAAAGAAACCAGTTTGGAATAAAATGTGTTTTTTACAAACAAGACATCAGGTATGAAACCACTGAAAAAGAAGTTACATCACAAGCAGCATGTCACAAATGAGCACTATGGGTAATCCCTATAGGTAGCTAGAACAAGTGGTATCCTATAGACCTCGTACCTCGGTGAAACGTGGCTTAGAAGACCACCACCCTCAGAAAACGTGGCTTAAGAAGGCCACGACCCTCAGAAAACGTGGCTTAGAAGGCCACGACCCTCAGAAATTCATATGTTTAGTTAGTGTTATTGCATCAATCCTGCTAGACAAACCGGGACGAACCCCTGCCGTGTCATCTAGCGTACTAGTCCTGGTCACCCACCTAGATACCCGGGTTTCCCATTGTGCTCTATTTCAAATGGTGGTGACTTTTCTTTATCAAGAAATCAAACAAATACATTACACTTTCTTTAGCTAAAACTCATTCAACCTTTCACCACCGCACTCCCTACTTAAGTGCATTCCCCATCTTTACACCACACAAACACGCACAAGCCTTTACACTAGGCACACATCACAAACCACTCATCAACACTTGCATCACATTTTATTTTTCAAATTTAGGGGAATGACTCAAAAAGGAGTTTTCTATTTTCGCAAACCAAATCTTAAAGTGCCAAACGGGCCTCAATAGAGGTTTTTCTATTTCATAAAACATTCTTAAGATTCCAAACATGCTTAATTACATAAAGGGAACACTTTTTAAAATCAACCGTCCAGAAGGCCAAACACCTTTGGAAATACACATTACCAATTCAAACCATTTAAGAAATCAATTCTTTTCCAAGAAAAGTCACTTAAGACCAACGACTTTGAAATACATTTCAATTTACCCATACAAGGCATAATAGTTTCTAGAAACCGCAATCAGATTCTATAGCATGTATATATATATATAGCATAGTGTGAAACATATTCTTAAAACAGTCAAGCAATTATTAATTTCAAATTAAAAGCTTAGGCATAGGGGACCTACCTCAAGACACGCAGCATTTGACGATGGCATCCCGAGACCGCTTCACCTACACACATATACATTTTCATATATATATATATATATCCTTTGATCCAGGCACATATTACCCGCACCATGAGGGATCATGCACAAGGGGGATATGTATATATACATGCCTACCCATGTATATATATATGTAGGCGTTTGTTGTCAACCACACGGACTCACCATGTGACGACCAACGCACTACAATATAATTTAATAAATCAATAAAAACATAATAAAACATTCCCAAGATGCGAAAACTGACCTCACTCCAAAGACACACTCAATTTCACGTAGGAAAAGCCACTTTAAAAATCAAACGCAGACTTAATTTTTTTTGAATACCACTTTCGTACCACACACGCAATTGAATAAATCAATAAAACCATTTATGAAACACTTGAAAATTAGCACTATAAAATTTTCACCAAAAACTCACCCGATTTCATATAAAAACACCACTTTAAAACTGAATCCAAAGAAAAACCATACCAAAATATGTTTTCTTTACTCAAACTATTTATAATTTTACTTCAAAGGTGCGCAATAAGTTCAACATGCCAAAATAATACATTTTTCCTTCAAACCACATTTTTAATACACTCGCACCATGAGTGCTTTAGAAAATATTTCACACTTTCAAAACAAGGCTTGAAATTCATTTCAAGAAGCACTACAATACAATGCGTAGGACACACAACCATTTATTTTGTAGAAAAATTCAGTTTTAACACATATACAAATTAAACTATTACCAAAACATACTTTGCACACCTAAAATAATTAGTTGAACCTTTCCAAGAATTCCCACAATATAACCCATATGAAAACATAAACAATACTAAAAGAAACTCAATTCCATCACACATGCATGTCAAAATATTCATAGGACACAATTCGCACCACCCAAAATAATTAAAGAACAAGCTAAATAAATTAATTCAGACAAAACCTTCATCAAACAACATTAATAAATGAAATCACTTACCATTGGTGTCGAAAGCCCTAAATTTTGAAGCGAAGCACCAATCGCACACCAAACGCATCACAAGCGAACCCTAAGAATCCATGATTCATCCAAAAAATGACAAGACCAAACCTTAACCTGAACTCCATACCCGCTGAAAATCTAAAATCCCAAATTTAAGAACCAAAACACAAGAGAAGAGAGGAGAGGAGCTTACCGGGAGGGGAATCGCCCGTGGAGGATGGTTGCGCCGGTCGAGCAGGGTGAGACAGGTCCGGTGCGAGGCGGACGGATGGCGTCGGTGCGGTCGGGAAGGAAGAGGGGTTGAGGGGTGGCGCGAGCAGGCTGGATGGGAGGGAGGCGGCGCGAGCAGGCCGGATGGGAGGGAGGCGGCGTGAGCAGGCCGGACGGGAGGGAGGCTGCGCGAGCAGGCCGGACGGGAGGGAGGCGGGCATCGCGCCGCGAAGGGGAAACGTAGGGGGTGCGGCGTAGGGCTAGGGAAGGGGGAAGCGACGGAAAAAACGAAAAAAAAAAGAAAAAGAAAAAAAAAATAAAAGGAATAAATAAATAAAATGAAATAAAAATAAATAAATAAAATGAAATAGGAATAAAAATAAATAAATAAAATGAATAAAATGAAACAAAATAAATAAATAAAATGAAATAAAAATATATAAATAAAATGAAATAAAATGAAATAAAATAAATAAATTAAATCTGAAAGAATAAACATATTCCTAATTAAAATATTAACTAAAATAATAATAATAAAATTATTAACTGAGAGCGGACACCGCGCACGGTCTCACGCGCGGGGTCGCGCGCATGGTTGCGTGTCTCAAAACCAACACATTCAATAAAAAACTACCCCTTAACAAAAAATAGGGGTTGTGCAGGGCGCGCATACGCTCGCGCGTTCATATAAAAACGATATTTTCTTTTAATTTTAATCCGGTTCAAAACGCAATTCAAAAACGAGACCCAAACTAATTAAAATAGTAACTTAATTAATATTAATACTAATAATAAAACTAAAGTAATAAAACCAACCAAAATAATATCATTCTTAATTGAAGTTAAACACTGCGCATGGTCGCGTGCGCGGTCGCGTGCACGGTCACACGCCCGATCACTAGAGCAGTGCGTGCTCGGTTGCGTGCGCGGTCGCACGCCTAGTTGCGCGACCATGTAAAAATAAATTTAATAGAATATAATAGTCTCTTATTAAGAATGGAAACTGACCACAGTCGCGGGCAAGGTCGTGCACCCCAATAATGACACATTTAATAATAAAGCATTGTCTAAAAGTGATTGGGCGATACAGACGGTCGCGCGTACGGGCGCACACCCATATAAGATCCCAAATCCATCTTGAAATAGAACCGATTCAAACCGAAACTCAAAATAAAGACCCAAAATAATTAAAATTAAATAAAGCATCGGGTCGGGGTGTGACACCTTATGTCATAACTCATGATTCTAATACCATTATTGGGTTTTTCCATTAGCCTATTCTAATCTCATGAGTTACCAATGAAATCGAGATTTAGCATTAAAAATCTTCACTAACCCCTTTCATACATCAAACCATTAGGTGATAAAATTCTTATGTGGTCATCATTCTAATACTCACACTGTTAAATTCCCATTATAATTCAATTTAGGCGTATATAACCACTTTCCATAAAACTAATTGATGCCAAGATTTTGTACCTCCTAGGAAAAAATTCCAATGGTTACTCAAGTAACCCTGAAATGGATGACTATTATCCCATCACACTCAACTCTATATTACATCACACAATTTGAAACCTCGCTGGGATAAAATAATAATTAAATATTTCTAAACACCCTCCATGACATCTATCACTATTTACCCATATATCTCTGTCTACTTGGAGTCAAGGAGGGACTAAACTCTCAAGGAATCATGTATGGGATCATCTACTCATCCCTAATAGAACACTCCAATGTACTATTAAATATATAATAACATTAACTACCATTTAGGGTTGTCACACCCACTTAATACCACTAACAAATAACATCACATATGACAACATTATAAATATATAAAATTATTGACCATCTTCCTCAAATCGAAGTCATCAATTTTCTATGTAATGACTGGACACTTTATCTATTTTGACCACCAAAACCATGTCTATATAGAAGAAATACCACATATATAAACCTTTATTTCCATCAAAGACTCAATTTAATTAATTATATTATATTTATCATCAATTTTCAAAACGATTCCATAATTAAATAAA
The DNA here is from genome assembly GCA_963277665.1 of Viscum album. Taxonomy (NCBI): domain Eukaryota; kingdom Viridiplantae; phylum Streptophyta; class Magnoliopsida; order Santalales; family Viscaceae; genus Viscum; species Viscum album. The sequence goes on from OY728147.1 coordinate 271,658,176, forward strand.
TTGATATAATATTTATAAATTCTGGAAACATTGTATCTTTAATAAAGTCATGTGGAACATAGTACTAACCACCTTTAACATGTATCTAGATGCAATAAAATCATTAAAAGGTCTTAAATTTTTTAATTTAATTACATATATAATCATTTATATTAAAATAATAAATCATAATTTCACTTATGGTAAGAAAAAATAACCACTTTATGCATTTATAAACACCAACCCACTTCTAACCATCCTGGAATAATCCCTATAATCTCACTGTGATTATGCTCTGCATTACTGGAATATAGCTCGAAGAAACTAAATAAATTAACAATTATGAAATGGTTGTAATGGAAAATTAAAATAAGATAAAATATGAGGATATCTCTCCCAAAATGAGAAAGCAACATGGCCAGACAACCAGAGATCAAGGGGAATAAAATATTTAGAAATGAGTTTAAAGGGGGTGTCCCCCTCATTCATGATTTCTAAAAGAGAAATAATTAGAAGGTAAACTAAAAGTGGGTACAAATTTACCGTTATAAATTCAAATAAAAGGATATGTTCTTATCGGATGCCTCATTTCCTTTATCACCTACCCACTAACCTAGATAGTGTGGTGGGACCACCATATGTATTATAAGAAACTTAGTAGAACCCTAATAGGTACAAAACCATACCTAAAACAACTATTATAATTTTTTTGATTTATATAAAACCTTAAAATTCACAAAAAGGATATCACAACCAATATTTTACCTTTAAAAAAACCTTCCAATCATTTAGAACATACACAAAAACTCATATTTTCAATTTCATTCCCATATTTAAAATTTACCAGGTAATTAATTCCACATGAGTCTATACTTTCCATGGATCCAATAATTTCCCAACACACTAACCATTATAAACTCTAAACCATATCACATATTATCCTATTTAATAATATTTATCAATCTCTTATAATTTATTCTTGTAATTAATATATGATACGTGATTTTATTTTAGACTCCCAATAGTTATTGTTATTCATATACTACACCTGAACTAGGAAAAAAAATCTAATCTCTAGATTCCTTTTACAATATCCCATAATATACTCAATCCATTCCTTGATAAAAACAATTGAATAAAATCCCACATTATTTCTATACGTAATTTAATAAAATTACAACCTAGTGCCCTACCACATTAATTTACTCAACAAAATTCAGTGGCTTACATCATATAAGAATACTTAAATTCACAAAATCAATGATGATAACCTAAACCAAATGATATTTTTTAAAATTTAATATAAATTTATTTTTCTCTTTAGGATGAAATCACTGATATAGGTAGGGCCACCACATTCTTAATGTTTTTCATAAGGATATCAGGCTTGTACAAACTAGAATTTCCAGTCTACCACTCATGATTTGTTTAGCATTATAAATTCTCAATCATTTTTCATATCATAAAAATATCTCATGAGTAGAATATTTTTCTAAATCTAGTCATCCCACTAGAAAATTCCCAAATTATTTCCCTTAGTCAGTTATCCAATGAAAAAAGTTTATATTAACATCATAGAGAGATACATAAAATTTATTTTACTTATACTAACCAGATACCTTTCCACCAAGTATTCATGTGATGTTATTAAGTAGCCAAGATATCTAGGTACACTAATATATGATCTAGTATTGAATTATCAAGAAGTGAATTTGGAATCCCCGTGACATGGTGACTAGAACCTAAAGTCATGCAATAATAAAGAGAGAATTATTTTCTATAAAATAGTGGAATATAAAATCTAAATGACTGTATGAAAACACCCCTCATGGAGAAAGTACCTAAATCAAATAGGTAAAACAAAAATCCAAAAAAATAATTAAAGTAAACGACAAATATGATGCTAAGTCTTAGAATTCCCATGAAATAGGTTGATCACATCTTCATCAGTCTCCTCCATCACTCCAGGTCCTATGGATCAAGTACAACTGTGTCCTCTGTGTGGCACTTTCCCTTTTCTTCAAACAGACATATTATAATCCAAAAATATCCAAAGGAAAATAGTATTGTGTGAGTAAAATATCCAAGAAGAATACCACCTAATATTCCCTAATAAATTACATAACCATAAACCATTTTTTTCTTTCATGTTAAAAAACAAGGCATTGAAATATATTTACATATTTTAAAAAAACATCTTTTCAAATTAAAAAATAGAAGATACGTCAATATAAGCATAAGGAATAATTTTATATTAAAAAATATATAAAAAATAGTAGGAATGAAAAAAAATTATCTAAAATTAATGGAACATATAATCAAGTCATCCAAAACAAAACACCATTCTTATAATCCCTATGTTATGTTAGTTTATGTCAATGGGATCCTTAAACATCTCAATCGCCATTACAACTCAAGAGATGTGTGATCATAGAAATAAACAAACCATTATGGTTCTTATTGTGAGGTATAAATGCACCAACCCTTGTAGGACATATCATAAAAAACCATGATGAATATGGTTTAGATAGTGTTTCTATCAACAATTTATCACTAGAGACTTAGAGTCCTATAATTCTTGTCCTAATCACCCATGAACAACCTAGTATACATTGTGCTTCAAAAAAATATTCAATTTATCATGGGAAAATAAAAAATTTCAAATAATTTTATCATTAATAGTTAAATTTCATTGTTTCAGTTTCAACAATCCTTTTTATTTCAAAACCAAATAATATTCTTTCAACAAATTCATGCATCTTAAAATCACGTTTCATTTTAAACAAATTTTCACAACAATCGTTATAAAATTATTTCTTCAAATACATCTTTTATTAAAGAAATATTTTTTATAAAAAAACACATAAATTTCAATTCCATTTAAATTTAGGGTTTTTACACATTGACATTCTGAAAATAATTTATTTTCAATAGCATATATGATATGAATCAATGGGCCTAAATGATCCGTGAAATATATTATATAAATATGATTGTTACAGCATAGTTGTTAAAATGGTGATTATGAATAGTAATAACTAAATTATGAAAACTATATGATCAACACATGTATTAAAATATAATTTGGTTATTAAATAATTAGAAAAAAAATTAATAATGATTTCAATGAAAATGAAATGTTTTTATGAAAAAATTTAATTTTTGATATAAATTTTGTCATTGCATTTTGTACAGAAATATTAAAATTAAATTTTACTAACTATGGAAAATCTAATTGTAAAAAATTAATTCATTTTCTAAATGATCATTTCAAATTTATCTTTGATTGGTTGTTTCATAATTTTCTAAGAATTGTATTTTTTAAATGAATATTAAAAAAATAACATTTTAGTTTAAAATTGAATTTTTATTTAATGAATTTATAATGATAACTTTTTATAAATTGTTTTAAAAGAAACATTATTTAAATAATGTTTTAATTATTCCAATTTACATTATTTTAATCCATTATTTGATTAATTTTATATAAAATTTATTTATACTAATAAAAACTTTTCATTCTGAAACCCATTTTTTCATTGCATCTGTTTGTTAAAATTTAAATTAAATTATTCCAAAGATGAGAATTTAGGTTGGTAATATATAAAAAATATTTTTAATAAGAATAATTAATATTATTTATTAAGTTCATCTAATTTTTCTTCTTGATTAATATTGAAAATTGTTAAATTAATAACCATGGTTAAGGTTCAAATGGGTCTACCAGGGGCTTAAACAAAAATATAAGAGAATTTTTCTAATTAAACATGTAAAACCCTATTTTATGGAAATATTTATACCTTATACTATCGAAAAATATAATATAAGTTCATTTGGAATCATTTTTCTTCTAAATTACATTATCATTTGTATTCTTTTGGTAAATTTCCAAATAATTTCCAAGAAGGACCCATCTATTACTTGTAAAAGGATACAACCTATCCTCTACATATTACACTATCAAAGACCTTTAGAATATAAAATAAATTTCCGAATACCTTACATACATCCCATGCAATTACTTAGTGTCATTTTTTTATCATAAAAAAAATCTAGAAATGTATTTGGTAAAAACCTATAAAGGTTTCCCGAATAAAATGTATAGTTCATAACCATTAATTTTCAATTTCATTATTCCTTTAACTACATAAAATATCAAAAAAAATATTTTATAATAATATAAATAATATCTTCCATATACTAAGATGTTATTATTTTAATATATTGACCTATATCCATCTTCTTTTGTATAAAATAGGAAACAAAACTATCAATCATGTGTACAAAGGTCTTCAACAAAAAAAACCGATTATATTCATTTTCCATAACCATATATATCAAATGGATATAATTATTTATTTAATAAATATATATTATATTAATTAAATAATTATATTTAAGTAATTATAATATCACATATACCTTTTTTCCTTTCAATCCATTAGAAAATGATAATGTACCTCATGTGTATGTGTGGACTACCACCTCCACGAAGGGATGCAAAATTTTCATAATTTTTTTAATATATGACAATAAAGATATATTTAATAATTATAAGTCATATAAATGATATAATAATTTTAATTAAAATGAGAAATATTATTTACTTTTCTTTCATTCCATCAATTAAAAAAATTAAAAGGTGTCATACACACTTACTTCCTGCCATCTCCATGAACGATGTAACTTATTTTTCCACAACAATATTTTGTGGAAAATTATGAATAATTATAATATGAATATAAATTATATTCATATAATTGGAATCTTTATGAATATTATGGAACCATGATCAATGTAAAAGGATAAAAACTACCACACCAAACATACTTGAAAAATGAAGAAGTTATCACCCGTAATAATGTTTTTAATAAATAGTTATTGATAAAACAGTAATAAACAGTTATAATAAAATAATATGTGGTACTATATATATGATTATGGATTTATAAAATATTTATAATAAATCTTCATTTATTATACAGGATTTTTGGATACATATAAATTAAATCAGACCTGAGGTAAAGGTTTCTCGTCTAACTTTTACATCAATGAGACATATTACATATTATCCACTTATTTCATTTTTTTGGGTGTATAAAACACATATTTCATATGTTATATAATGATTAAATTTATATTAAATTTATTTAAAACATTTATTTGATATTATTTACTTCATGGGGACTATGATTCAAATGCTACAAAAATGGTAATGCTTTATTTCATAATCCCATAATTATTCGCGAATGTTTATATTTAAGTATCACTTGGGGGAATAGTTATATATATATATATATCTTAAAATAAAAATATTATTTTATCATTTATATATTCACTTAAATTTCATGTAATTTGACCATTTTTTCTCTCTGGTACTTAATATTATTGAGAAAATGTTTTTAGTAAAAACAGAAATTATTTCTCTCTATGATCGCAAATACCTTTCTTCTATATCCATGTTTTTTAAAGATATTTTATTTTATTTTAAAATTATAAAAATTATTTATTAAATATATTTTTACCAACATATAACTTCTAGAAAATGTTTTGAAAATATCATACATTTCATTTTTTTGAATGAGTTACTATTTTACCCTTTTAGAATATTTTGAAAATAATGTTTTTCGGACTTATATAGAATGTATGGAATTTTGAACCATCATGGATACTCATTACATTCAAATAATCCATTATAAGTTAAGAAGGTTCCTTTTAAGTGAAATATTATTCCTAATATTCTGAAATTTTCAGTTTTTGAATGTGAATTTCCATGTTAATAGAATGTTTTCCTTATGATTTTTTGATGGTGTTTTATGGAATTTTTAATCATCAATGAAAAAAACATGATTTAACTATATGATCCATTGATAATATTTTATAAATATTCCATCCATATTACTTCTTATAATTATTTATGATAAGTTTGATAGGTATGTACTATTATGATACCATTATACACAATACATTGGATGGTTTATGATTATATTTGTGGATTGGTTAAAGATTTAACTTCTATATGCTAGTTTTCCAATAAAAATGTTTATATTTATTATTTTTATTAATTTGGGATATTATTAAGAATTAAATTGATATTTTTTCAATATGTCTTTTTATATTTATTATGTTTCTACAATTTTATATGAGTAACACATTAGACTTAGTAAGTGATGGGTGAGGCCACCTATAGACCCTCAATTAATTCATAAGTCCCATGAGATAAACATTCCTGAGTGTTTGGTTTAGGACATAACCATTTTTATAATATATACTTCCATTAATCCTTTATAATATGGTAATTATTTCCTTCATAATTTATTCCCCCATTATGATATTAGTTATGTAATTCATTGTGATTATTCAATTTGTTAGAATATCTATGATTAATTTTGAAGCTAATGTGAATATTTATATGTAATTATTTTAGTCATAAGATATTCTGGTCATATTATACTTGATGTTCAAGTTATTGATTAAATGTTACTTTTTTGTTATTTACCTTTTCATATTTAGTATTCCTTATTTGTTCATGATAAAATTTTTTGTATGCATAACATTATAGAGCATTATAAATTACTAATTTCGTATCATTCATTTTCCCTAGATTCTAGGATTGGTATTATGACTGATATGTAGTGATAATATAAATGGAATAATGTTGTTCTAAAACAAAATTATATGTTTTATTATATGTTTTCAATTATAGTATTATATTAAATAATTTATCTAGTCTTCCAATACTACTAAAATATACAGTATTTCAAGATGTGATTCCTTGTATCTAGTGAAAATGTAATAATGTAACCACAAACTATAGGATAATAGTGTTAGGTAAATTATAGTTGGTTTTAGAAGATGTTTAATAGATACCTTGGAAACTATATTTATGAAAAATTATATTAGTGAGTTATCCTTATTAGTGAATTTGAGGATACATTTAAGTATAAGATAACATACTAAGGTTTTTATAAGTTGGATTTTATGTGGATTTCTAAAAAATACATCACATTATAGATAATGAAAGTGGTTTTGGATCTACCAAAATTTTATGTAGAGGTAATGACTCTAAAATTGGCACATTGGTATTTAATTAAATCGTCACCCAATTCATGAAAATGGGTCTTGCTGCACACCAATTCTGAAACTATGAAGGTGGTTTCATGGTTTAATTATCATTTTCTTTTTGTACCATAATGAAGGAGTTGAATATTTTATGAAAATGAATATCCTGATTTAAACCTAATTTTATTCGATTGAAAATATTGTTTTATGATTTTGAAATCCAACAAATGTTTATATGGTTTTCCAATATGATTTTTATTTCTCACATTATGGTTTCAAATTTGGTGAATAACATGAACATAAGAGAAATATGTTAACATTTATCATAATAAAAAATATAGTTATTATGGGAGATTTACTGAGGTTATGGACAGAGTGAATGATATCAATATTGTTCCTAATCTTTTATCATGACATATTATAAAAAAAACACATTAACCAATTCTCTAAATCACCAAATAATATAATGATAAAATACACTGAGAGATGGGGTGGTTGAGACCATGTAAGATAGAAGTATCAATTTCCTTCTGGAAAATATATGGAAATAAAAACCTAGGTAATGTTTCAAAGAAATATGTAAATTTTTTGTGTGTATAAAAGAAAGGAATAGATAAACATATTATTGAAGAAAAGTGGTGATTTTAATATAGAGAAATAAATTTCATCCTAGAGAACCCTCTATATTTTATTTTTTTTAAATTTGGTGATCTTAGGAATTATCAAAGACAATATACACTTTTGACGGTTAAGTCATAGACCAACAATTGAAATATGTTATAAAAAGTATTGAAGTGAGAATTTTGAGGTTTTTATGTATTTGTATTGAATAATTAGGGTGTAAAAAAAATTTCTATGGTATTTTTGTTAAAATAATCATGAAACATCTAACGATTGTGTTAGTTTTTGGAATCATATCACTCTTCATCTTATATTAACTTATGAGTTATGAATACCATCTTGGGTTTATGAGATTTTGTTTTACCAGAAATACATTATCGGATACACCCCTTTTCATGTTTAGCGTGATGGAACTCTATTATGATTATGAGAATTTTGGGAGACATTTATGGTAATATAAACCTTGGGATTAGTCTGGGATTTTTTGAAAAAAAAATAAGGAATAATACATTTACATTTTTTTGAAATAATTTAAAATATAATGATAGCCATTATGGTTAACATGATCATTGATGTTATGGTAATAACATTCAATTTAGATTATTTGATATTATAAAAAAACAAGTTTTATTGAAAAATCAATGTTGTTAAAATTGATTTGATTAATACAATTTTTTACGATGTTTATCCAATTTTTTGAACAATGTAGACATTATATTAACATATTATTATAAAAAGTATAACCCGCATGTGATTTGAAGAATTATCAAATTTCACAAGGCTCTGAGGCTTGAACACAAAACCAAAGAGAGGCAAGGGTGAATCACCTACCTCATGACCGCATGATTTACATGTTAATATTAAACATTTTTTACTCAAATGGTTTTATGTAAATATTAAATTTTTTGTGAAAATTGTAATAAGATAAAATCTATTTAATTTTGAGGTGATTAATGATATTTTTATAGACGTCTTATTGGGATGAGGTATATTTATCTATTGGTATTAACATAAATGATTTTTGGGGAATAATTTTATTATGTTTTTTATTTTAATTATAGGGTTTTATGTATAAAAACTTATTGAAAGGATTAAGTTGAACTTTGACTGTTATTATTGAGGTTTAAATAATAATTTATTATATTATATATATTCTAATAAATTTTTTGGTTTTAGTAAATATTTCAAGGCATACATAAGGGAATGAAACTTCTTTTGGGATATTATTATCCTTTAAAGTTAATTTTACCACTTTGGTAATTAAAAATATTCATCTTGGATATTTATTTCATGGAGTGAGAGATGAGGTGGAAAATGATTGAATGACAAAAAAAAGATGAAATTGTGATTATGAAGTAAAAATATATTATGCAAGTATAGTTTACATTTTTTATCTATCATGACAGTAAATTAATTCCATAAATTTAGGGAAATTATTTTCAAATAAGAAAAGGATACATATTACTTTATTTTTACAAATCAATTTTTGTTTCACCAAAAAAAATTATAGAGCTTTATGGTCATTGAAATTCTCTTAATAACTCAATTTAATATGATAAATGATCTATATAACTAACTATAATTATTTATTATTTACTTAGAACCCTATATGTTCACTTCCCACAAATGTTTTCATACATGAAATCCTAGTTATGTGTGTATTTCATTTCCTATCACTAAATTTTATAGATTATTATAAATACATATATAATGAATATATATGATATTAATATCATTTTAATAATTATTTAGATGATACTATCATGATCTTTGTAAGATGACCAAGAATTACATGTTAACACATGTATGAAAAACAAAGCAGTTATTACATGAAACATCACTTTAACTTGGAATTATTAATAAATGGGTAATATAAAAACATAATTAAATAATAGATCATATTATATATATGAATATAGTTATTTTATATATGTATAATAAACTTAAATTTTTATATATGATGATTAAATGAGTACGAAGAGAATCAAGGCTTGAAGTAATGGATTTTCATCTCACTTTTATTTTCTGTGAGACACAAGCCATGTTCACTGCCTAATTCTTATATGTGGTGTGTATAATGAAAATGTGTGATATTTTAAGATTCACAAATTAATAATTATTAGGATTTATATATCCATTTTATGATCTCTCTTTCATGGGTTTTACGGTTCAAATGTTTCCAAATCAGTTAGGGAATTTTGTCTCAATTTTTCTTCTTTGAGACACATGTAATGTTAGGAACCTATATTATTTTGGGGGGTGTATATAATTCTCATTTGAAATGTTTTATCATGAAACTAATTATTTTAATTATATATTAATCATAATGTAGTTTTATTCTTTCATTGTGATTTCAATTCAAAGATACCAAAATGGTAAGAGTTTATTGATACAATCTCATCATTTATGGGAATTTGTTATTATTCTACATCCATTGATTAAATATCTCAATAGTTCTCATACAGTTTCTTCTAATATAGTTATACATGATATATTAAAGTAATATTACCATTTTCCACACTTTTTTACATTAAATTATATAGAAAATGTTTTTATGAAAATCTAACTTTGTCTCTCTATTTGGTAAGAAATCCATTTTATTCAAAAACCATGTTTTATAAAAATGTTTTCAAAAAAATTTAAATTATATTTTAAGAATTTTTTTATGGAAAAGTATTTAAAAATATTATTTTAAAAAAATTCAAAATGGTTTTCAAAATTTTATTTATAGGTTTTCAAGTTTGTTTTCCCAGAAAAATGTCTTCAAAATGTTTTGTAATTTAAATTAAATTTTAAAAATTTACTCTATATTTTCTTCAAGAAATGTTATAAATTATTATTCAATAATAATTCAAATGTTTTATAAGTGTTTTTTAAAGAACAATATTTTGAAAAAAATATTTCTTATAAATTATTTTCAAAGAAAGGTAGTTTTCCTTAAGAAATGCTACAAGTGATATTTCAAAATCCTTCTCCATCTAAGTGAGATCATTTGTTATGGTTTATGATTTAATAGGTATATAATACATGGACACCATTATTATTATTTATTTTAATGGTTATGTTTAATTTGAAATGTTATTTATGAAACTTGTTTCGGTTTTATTGGTTATACCATGACAAAACTCTTATGAAACCTGCTTCCTTTCATGGGTTATTATATGATGAAATGATTTTGAAACCTTTATTTATCCCTAGGTTATGATTTGTGAAAATTTTTATCATGTTCATTTCATTTAATGGGTTACGATACGATGTGTACTAAATCCATATCTTCTTATGAGTCATTATATTATGAATGTTTTGTTATCTTATGGAACATGTAAGTATGATTAAACTATATGATGGGTGGGACCTATATCTTCCTCCAATGAATTGTGTGATGATATATTTTATATGATCTCATAGGGTACACGGGTGGTCAGCCTGTCCTCATAAAGGAGGGTACAAGGGAGGTCATCCTAAGCTTTTAAAGGAGGATACAAGTGTGTTCATCCCAAGCCTTACATATTATTAATATTTTGTTGTGTATCCTACAAATATTATTTTATATTCTTGGGTGTATGTCACAAATATATGTCATATTACAAGTTTATTCTCTTAGGAATTAGGTTATTTGATTTCCATGTAATTCATGTCTAATGGGTGCCAATATTTATTCCATGATTCTTATTTCTGATCTATGATATGTAGGTTATATTTTTCCAATGTTATCCTCATATTCTAATACCCTTATACCCATGTCATGCTTACATATATTCCTTGTTTAACCTTGTTGATAATTTTATCTCACCCTTCTTTATGTTTTCTTTATCTATGTTATGATCATATATATTATGTATGATGAGTCTATGACGGGTTCTAGTTAGAAAGGACAAAATGGGAAATGTTTTAGTTCACTTATTAAATAGTGTTATGTTTCCATGATTCCAAATGCATTGAACTAATATGGTATTTGTGCATGTTATGTGTAATGAAATAAATATTCCAACAAAAATAATATAATTTCTAGGATTAAGATATGTGGGATGCTATAAATGGTATCGTATACAATGTTTAGTTAACCATTGGGAACTAGGATGAGAAAAATTTAGTGAGATCCATATGGGTATTTATATGGATAATTATAGGGATGTATCTAAGAATAAGTCTATGAAATGTTTTAAATTATGGATTTTTTTTTATAATTTTTGTAATGTATAAATACAATGGTATTCTAGAAACAAATCCATGTATAGATACTACAAGTGGATGTGGCTATATAATATATGTACCTAAGTGTAAAAACCCCAAAAACACCATATTGATTTAAACATGATTTGGAATAGGTGTACTACATTTGGCCTTATTATACACCTATTTTGATGCTCTTAGGGGATATTCATTAGAAATTCACAAACACTTTATAAACCATCATAAAGTATTTAAATAGAATATGACTAAGAATGACCTATTATAAACATTATGTGACCTAAATTAAATATGTATGTGTGATGATTTATACATACTATAAGTTATTTTTCATGATTATGTGTTTTTTCTCAATGATAAGTGTTTCTCAAACTATGATTTCTGGTTTTACTAAATGGTGGGAACCAAAAAGATCTAGGTTAACATTTAATGTGATCGATAATTTACTGATGAGAAACAAAATGGAATGATGTCTTGAGTAAAGGACATTATGATTATTCCTAATCAATTTTCATAGAACATGATTAAAAACATGTACCTTATCTGACTCCCAGACTCACAAAATAAACGAAGGAAAAATTTCTCTAAGAGATCAGGTGACACTACCACAAAATTGGGCAAGGCCAGCGCCACCCCTTTATCAGTGCTAACGAAAAAGCACTGATAAAGGGGGGGTGGGATTTATCAGCGCTCAAAAAAGCCCTGAAAAAGGGTTCCTTTATCAGCGCTAAAAAACGCTGATAAAATTTCACCTTTATCAGCGCTTTTTTAGCGCTGATAAAGGGACCCCCTTTATCAGCGCTTGTTTAGTAGCGCTGATACAGGGGGGCCTTTATCAGCGCTTTTTTTAAAAGCACTGATAATGGGTCGACTTCAAAAAAATTTAAAAAATATATTAATATATAAATATATAAATATAGTTATATTGGTATAAATATAATATATAATTTTTAAATATATTTTAGCTAAGTATAAATGTACATTTACACTTAATTTACTTAATATATATGATGCTTAGTGAAAATGGCTTTTTATAAAATTAAAAAAAAATATTTTTAATTAATAATTTTCTAATTATTATGGAGTAATAGTCATTTAATAAAAATTTGAAGACTAAAAAAATAAAAATATATTAAAAAAAAGTCCAAAATATGTTGAAAATGCAACTCAAACTTCAAATGGCCATAACTTTTGATCCGGGTGTCCGTTTGAGCTCTACCACATATCAAATCGAAGCTTGCGACAAGCTTTACATCGTTGTGACCCGGGGGGACCCCAGTCAAGCATTGTTCGAGGCCAAAAGAAGATCATAAGGACTCAAAAACTGAGTTTTTAGTCGGTGTACCCAGATTTTTTAACATTTTGTGGATTTTCAGCCTCGTTTAAGGGGGTATTATAGGCTTTTTTTGGTGGGGACTGAATTTATTTCAAGGTATTACATTTATATTTATATTTTTTATTTGAAATTTTATCGTTTTTTATAATTCACTACTATTTATAATCAAATATATAACTATATGTACATATTTTTTTTATATATTCACACCTAAAAATTAAATTTTTTAAATAAATAATTAAACATATTTACATATAAAATATATTAGCTTTATCTAAATAATAACTAATATCCATTTTATTTAAAATACCAATATATGAATATTTAAATAACTACTATATATTAATATAAATATAAATATATTAATATAACTATATATATATTAATATAACTATATATATATATATAACTCTATATATATATTAATATAACAATATATATATATTAATATAACTATATATATATTAATATAAATATATATTACTATAGGAATAAATATAACTATATATATATAAATAAATAGATATATCATAAATAACAGAACAAATCAATATAGGGGAGTGGGAATGTCTTTAGGTGCGCAGGGGGGAGGTATAGAGATCAAATCCGGGTGGAGACAGAGGCGCGCGCGCAAGGCTGATTTAGAGGGGCTAGCGCTGATAAAGGGTGTAGGCGGTCCATGCAGGCACTGGAGGGTGCGTGGAAAGCGCTGATAAATGGGGGATCAAGAGCTATAAAAATCCCCCCCACCTGAGATTGGCAGGTTTTTTATTTTTTTTATTTTTATCAGCGTTAAAAAAAGCGCTGATAAAAGCGGTCTTTATCAGCACTTTTCGGAGCACTGATAAAGGGGACCCCCACCCCCCCTCATCTTCACCGGCATTAATATCGTTTTTTCTAGCACTGTTAATGGCCATTTTTAGCACTGATAAAATCCATATTTGTAGTATTGTGATGTTAACTATGGAGGAAATAAGATTTTAGTTCCTACATTTTGAGAATGTTGGAAGAAACACCCATGTGGATGTCTTATAGGAACAAGAATATGTTTTGATTGTGGAAAATAAGTACAAAAATCCGGTAAAAAAGGGAAAATGGAAAGTTTGGTTAATGCAATAAATAGGAATATTGGTCCCCAAAAGGAGTTATCAATGGGTGAAATCTTTAAATGTGTAAATTATTGTCATTATTTAAATCAATTTACTTGGGGAAATGTTTTTTAAGAAATTCATCAGGGTTTTATGAGTAAAGGTTATATTATTAATGCTAAAGAGACAATGAATGAAATATAAAATAAAATAAGTATTGAACTAAAAGTTAATGAGTCTTAATTATTAGATTAAGGATAAGGTAAAATAATTGAAGTGTTTATGTATTTGGATTTAATAATTATGAATTGGGAAATATATAGTAATTATTTAGTATAAGTTTTTCATTAAGGATATATAATATTATGTCGAATTGTACTAATCACCAATAAAAGGTATTGAATTTCAAGTTAACATTTTATGGAATAAGATTTATTAGGGCAAGGTAACCATTAATATTTTTCAAAATCTGAGAAATTGATTATTAGTTTGGATATAGATATTATTTATTTGGAAAAATTAAATGGTACAGTATCGAAACACTCAAAATAGATAAATGATTTTCTGAAAAAGTATTTTATGATATCATTGATGGAGTTTAATGAATTATAGGACCTGTGTAATATATTCCATAATTACTTTTTTCAGGTAATGTTGATTAATGATTGTTTTTATTATGGTTATATGTTAATTTAAGTTATTACCATGTTTTAAGTTATTATATGATGAATTTGTTCACATGTTTGGTATGTGACAATAGATAGATACATAATGATATATGGGGGATTAATTTCAATTTAATTTTTAGAAATGTAGTCATATTCTATATCAACATTTATAATTTAATATTTACAAAGTGTCATAGGACTAACTATTTATGGAATGTTTTATATTTAACCTTGAATTTGGTTTTAGAGATTAATTTATTATATCATAATATAATGATTTATGCATACTAGATAACCTATTATAACCATTTTTTTATGAAAATGAATGATAAATGGAATGGCTTGTCATTATATGGATATGATGATCTATTTTGGATTCAGGCATATCCAATCCACCTTTATTTCTCAAAGTAAGAGTTGAAGTGTAAATTAATCAAGGCATATCCAAAGTATAAGATTTTTCTTATGAAATATAATAAATCCAAGTAAGAATATCTTCTCATAAACATTATTCAATTTTATTAAAAATATTTTGAAAGTAAATTTGGTCTTATTATAATCATTTTTCATGATATCAACGACTTTTCCATTCCAATTTAGATTTATAGTATTTTGATCATTATATTTTTTTGGATCACTAACTTTTTTATAATCGATGATCTCTATGACTCTATAGAATTATTTATTCTTTTCTTCCATGTCCAACTCTTAACATCCAACCTATGTTCTTCTATGAGGAAATATAGTCACTTTGAGTAACAGTTAGGTTCCAACATTCAATTTTTAAAATAATTTTTCATATCTATTTTTAATATGTGGGTTTATTTGAAAGGAACTTTCAAGTATTAAAAATTTGATGATGTAGATGAATTTTGAGGGTGAAATTCATTTTGAGGGGGGGTATAATTTAACACCTAGATTTTTTAGGAATTAACTTTTTTGAGTAAATTAAAATTATTTTTTGTATATAAATAAAAACTACACCAAGTTAAACATGACTACATGGAACACATGGTTTAACTTGTGTTATATTAAATAAAAATTATGTCTTCTGTTACACATAATTCTGATTTTTGCTTGCGCTACACCGAACACCGAGTTTAAACGAAACACGACACACTATTATGATAGTTAACAACTAGCCATTTGAAAGGTTTATAAGAATAATATTAACTAATTTATGAAATTATTTTTTACACATTTTTATATAATTAATTATTCGGTGACCAATTAATTATAAATTTCAAATAAAAACCTTTTGAAAATAATGCGAAATATTTTCCCAAAAATACAATTTTTTTTGCCAAACTGTGTTTTATATCAATAAATTAATCAAATCAATATTGGTTAATTATGTTAATGAAATTTATATATTATATATTCACTCAAAATTATAACATTCATCTTACGAACTTCCTATAAATGAGATAATAATAAATCCAAATTTATGTATAAAAAAGTATTTTTCTAAAATACGGCATAACCACTATTAAATGGTGTACTTATATTAAAAATAATTAATGTTTTATAAGTTATATTTGAAAAAATAATTTTTTTTTTGAAATTGGAATTTTAAAATTATCTTAGGGTGAGTTTTTTATTTTATTTTTCAATTAGGTTTTGTTTTCTGATGAATAGTGAAAACAATGAATTTTAATTAAAAACTAACTTTTTGTTTAATTTATTTAAGACAATAAATTATAATTTAATTTTTTTAAAATTATAATTCGATTAATTATTAATATATAAATTCAATATATGAAATTTTAATCAATTTCATATTAAAATATTATTTAAAAACATTGTAAACATTTTAGCATTTATGCTTTAAAAACCCTCTTTCTGGAAAAATCACCCAGATTGATTTTAAATTAATTTCTTCCATTTGAATGAATTTAATTTGGAAGAAAATATTCAGTAATTAGAATAAAAATAATTTATAATTTATAATAATTCCAACATTATTTTTTCCCAAACTAATTGGTTAAAGAACATAAAATTAATTATAGCGGTTAAGGTAAAAATAAGAATACATAGTGGTTAAACTTATAATATAATGTGTAACAATTACCCAGAACTTATATAAAACCCAATTTTTGGAACTATTTAGACCCTTGTGACCTTATCATATAATGTTATGAGTTTTAGGGATTCTTTTCTATGAAACAGACTCATATAATATGTTAAGTAGTGAAAAATAAAATGATATACTTTTCTTCTTTTTAATTTCTATAAAGATTTAGAATAGGGATAAGATTAAATATATTTTGTTTTAAATATTATATTTTAATATAAATTAATATTTTATCATGGTAATTTATTATAATTTTTTATAGATGGTATAATTACATTAAATTCTTAACAAACACCACCGAATGAATTAATTAGTTAGTAATTAAATAAAACAAAAAAATTTAAAAACATAAATATGATGTAAATTGACTTTATTATTGGGTTGGATTATTTTTATAGATGAATATAACCTATTAAAAATGTTTCAACATAATATATTTGAATTTATTGATTTTTTCGAGTTTTTTAAATTTAAGAAAATGAATAATGTCAATATTATCATTAATTCTATTTTATAATAATTGATATTTTTTCAGTTATTTAAAATTACTAAAAACATGTACTCTATAAATATATTTTAAAATATTAATAAATTTACACTATATTCTAGTAATGTACAATTTTTTCTTTTAAAATGACTATATTTACTCTTAAATAGTAAAAACATAGTTAATACAGTGGAGTATTATGCGGTGTTTTTGCGCGTTACATGCACATGTGTAAAAGAAAATTTCTAGCACATATAGGATTTTTATTTTTAAAACATTAAATGATGTTTTATAATAAGTGGGTATAAGGTTTCTAATAATTATCACTTTTAATATAGTTCTAATGGATTAATTTCTTAGGATATAAAATTAGTTACCTTAATGAAGAAATTTTAAAACAAGGAAACATAAGAATTAAGGTACCAAATTTTTAAACCATGTGTATAAATGTTTTTTGAGGTTGGGGATAGACCATATAATCCCTAAAAAATCAATTATCTTTTATTAAAAAATGTAGGTAACCTTGACCTCTAAATAGTAAATACTTTAGAGTATTTACAAGAATGCCACACCACTTTTACTATAAAAGGAAACTCACTCTCCACCATTATTCACACATCTCAAGACATTTGGCTAGAAAAAAAACTAAAAAATTCACTTAAATATTTCCTTATTCTCATCCTAGAATAATTTTATTGGGAATAAATCCAACAAAGGATGTCCTTTGGTGCTAACCAAAAGTATTCACCTGATGATGAGGTAACACTCATCAACTTGTGTTTTTGTTTTATTTATTTCTCCACCCCCTTAAATAATTCTTATACTAAGATTATATAACCCTAAAATAATAATAAATATACCTATATATTTTTATGTTATGTTTTTACCTAAAAATACACACACATCCATCAAATGGTATCTGAAATCATCATTCATGTGAATGACGGACTACCGCCTCATGAAATGTTGTCGTTTTTTCCACTACCACCTTAAAAGGAAGTAAATAACATTTTAAATGATATTTGTATTTTATTTATATGATCTATATGATTTATTTATGATTCTATAATTATTATATAACACATTCCTTTCTTATTTCCATATTTTGAAAATATGTTAACATCATTTGTGTTTATGGTGGACTACTGTGTCACGAAGCGATGTGATTCGTTCATGCTTTACCTGAATTGTATTATGGATGGGTTTAATATAAATATTTGTTATATATAAACTAAAAAATTATATATTTTAATGAATATATATATATATAATTTACTTTTATTTCATTTAATACAGTAAGAAAATGGAAACATTGTTCATGTATATGTATGGTCAACCATATCAATGAAAGATTTATTTCATTTCGAATCACTAAATTTAATGGATTGATATAAATACATATATAATGAGTATATATGACATTAAAATAATTTTTATAATTCTTTATTTTTTTCATGATTTTAGTTAGATTACCATGAAGAAAAAGTTAAAACATATACAAGAAAACAAAGAACTTATTACCTGATACATAACTTTAACATGGAATTGTTAATAAATCGATAATATAAAGTCATAAATAAATGATATTTGGTATTATATATATATATATGTTTGTGTTTCATAAATTTTTAATAAACTTATATTTATTATACAATATTATTGAACGAGTATGATGAGAGTCCAGACTTGAGGTAAGAGATTTCAGTATCACTTTTATTTTTCCTTTGACACAAGCCTTGTTCACCACCTATTTATTAAATGTGGATTTTATAATTCCTTGTATGCATTTTATGGTTTTTATAATTATAATTTTTTGAATTCACATACCTATATTATGATCTCTCATTCATGAGATTTATAGTTCAAAAGTTACCAAATCGGTAAGTAAATTTTGTCATAATTAGCCTTCTTTGAGACACATGTTATGTTGTGCACCTATATTATTTTATGACCTATATATAACTACACTTTGGCATGTTATATCATGAATATTATTCTTTTAAAAATATTTAAATCTTCATTTAATGTTATTATTTCATGGGTATTAAGATTCAATGTTGCCAAAGTGGAAATAATTATTGCAACCATCTCATCATTTGCTGGGATTGTTTTTTGTTATTCATCCATTGATGAAATATCTCAAGAATTATAATAACCTTTTATATACATGGTTTAATGTTGAAATATTCAATTAATACTAACATTTTCCCACTCTTTGGTACATAAAAGTATTTGGAAAATGTTTTTTTAAATATTACTTTATCTCTCTATTCGATCGGAAATCTATTTGATTAAAAAACCATGTTTTTTAAAAATGTTTTCATAAATTCATTAAGTTATATTTTAATATAATTTAAAATGAAAATGATTTTTTTTTTTAAATATTTTTTTAAAATTTTTTAAAAATGGTTTTCAAAGACTCCTTTATATGTTTTCAATGTTATTTTCAAAGAAAACAATTTTCCAAATGTTTTATGATTCAAAAACAATTTTTTCAGAAAATAATGATATTTTTCTCAAGAACTGTTTTAAATGATTTTTAAGGATCACTTCATAATATTTTATTGTGGTTTTTAAAGATAAGGATTTTGAATATGTTTTATGTATTAAAAATGATTTTCAAAGAATAGTTATTTTCCATAATAAATACTCCATGTGATATTTGAAAATCCTTCTCCATGTAATATGAAATTCTTTGATATAATTTATGATTTAATGGGTATTGGATCCAAGTAAACCATTATTATTCTTTCCTTGAATGGTTTATGTTTAAGATGAAATTTTTTTATGAAACATTTTTCTCTCCCATGGGGTTATACCAGGATAAAACGGTTATGTAACCCGCTTCATTTCGTGAGATAATATGTGATGAAATGATTATGAAACATTCATTTTTAAAATGTTATGATGTGATGAAAAGTTTATGACACCCATTTAATTTCATTGGTTATGATATTATGTTTAATAACTCGTCACTTTTTATAGGTCATGATATATGGAATTTTTTTATCTTGTTCCACATGTATGTATGATTTCATTATGTGGTAGGTGGGACCTATATCTCCCTCCAATGCATTGGGTAATAATAAATGTTATATGAGATCAAAAGGTATACGGTTGATCATCTCACACCAATAAAAGAGGGTACACTGGTTGTTAGTTAAGCATGAAACAGGTATATAATTGGTCATCATAATCATAACATGTTATGAATGTATTGGTGGGTAGAATTGACATTAGATTTTATATAATCGTGTGTATTCCCCAAATATATGTATTATGCCAATTTTGTTCTCTTAGGACTCAGGTTTTTTGTTTTTATATGATTCGTGTCTTATGAACATCCAATATTTATATAATGATTCATTTTTATGATCTTTGATATGCATGTTATGGTTTTCCAATATTATGTTCATGTTCTCATACCCTTATGATCATGTCATACTTACATATGTTCCTTGTTTACTATTATTGATCATTTGATATCACCATTTTTATGTTTTATTTCCCCTTATTTTGATGAAATGTATTATGTATGATGAGTTTAAGAAGGGTTCTAATTGTGAAGAATGTAGTTGGAAATGATGTAATTCACTTATGGTCGAGTGTTATGTTTCCAAGTTTCCAAAGGCACTAAACTAATAGGGTCTTTAAGAATGTGTTTTTTCTAATGAAATAAATATTATTTAAAAATATTAAATTTTTATGTATGAGAAGCATGGGTCACTATATTATACAACCAACTAAGTAGATTTAATGTGATCAATTAGATACACATTATACATTAAATATATTATGTTTACTTCATGACATAAAAGGTGTTTTATTTAAAGGATAAGTAACATTTATTATTTTTAAATCATAATTTTTATGTTTAAATAATTCATTTAATTATTGTATATTTAAAAATATAGATATATATTCTTATATTTAAATTTATATTTAATATTGTGATTATTCTAGAAATAATTATTCATTGTATGGAATAAGAATATAGTTTACATTTAAAAAAGAAAATATTATTTTTAAAAAAATCTTTACGTTTTTTAATTTAAAAATAAATTTTCACATATTTATATATTTGTTTCTATATTTTTAATCATAAATTAAAAATTATATGTAAAATTATATTGTTAATAAATCTATAAATAACAATATAGGATATTAAATAGTTAAAATGATGGATAAAATCTATTTTTTAAATCATGGTAAAAGTTTAAAAATGATATTTTTATTTCTATCTATATTTTTATGGTCTAAAACATTGGTTTTATGATATAATAACCAAATTAAATTTGGCTATAAGATAAATGAAATATTTGAATTTTAATTCCTTTTAAAGTTAAATTTTAAGTTCAAATTGAATTCCACTAACTAATATTACCAATGTATACATAATATAGAACACATTATAGATGTAAGAAACATGGTAAATTGAATTATATAAATATAAATATTATTAAAATTACAAAAAATATTTATAATTTGATATAAATATCAAAACACTCATCCAATGTTGATGCAGTGTGGGCTGAAGATAAGAAAAGTCAAAAATAGTTCCTTATTTGTTATGCCATGATATGTTTTGAAAAATTAAGTCATAGATATTTCTATATATATTATAGATAAATAATAAATTATTTTAATTTAAATTCTTAGACTTTAAACATTCAAGATTAAATAATTATCCAAATTCTTATGGAATATAGAGCCAACTTTTATACAATATAAGAGAAGTCAAACATTATAGATTATATTTGGTGTAAGAATATAAGTATGGAAATGGATAAATATTTTATGGATTTATTCGATGAAATTGATTACCAATAAATAAATTTAATGTAAATAAATGATGTAAAAAAATTTCCAGAAAGTTTTAGAATCAAACTACCAGATTTTACCTAAAATCATAATATTTAAGAGATAAAAATTGGATAGAATTATTTATAAATTAAAAAAAATTAAAACCTTATATTTATACTTTTGAAAATGATTAAAAAATAATATTTTATAATTAATGGGTCACATCAAAATATTACATTCCTTAATCATCAAGGAATTAGAATTTCAATAATTTTCCCAATATTTTCTATTAATGGACCCCTCCTACACTTATTAAAACCATAAATCCTTTTTTGTTATAATCCATAATATCAAACTAAATTAACCCTCCAAAATTCACATCTTATGTGTTAGATCATATAATCACAATATGGAGTCCCAAATCCATCAAAATAAATAAGGTTTCCAAGTGAATATCTGATTTCTTCTAAGTATTCAATGCCTCCCATTAAATTTTTTTTGTTAATATATCAATTATAAACTTGATTATATCTGATTAATCAATTTAATAATTTGTACTTAAAAAAGTTATACTTATTTAATTATTATATAGTAATGAAATAATAATCTACTTATAATTTTTATTTCATTTTACCATGTTCACATTTAGGATGGTTTAACCACCCACAAGAACAATGCTACTCCGTTTTCATCATTATCATAACAAAATATTAATAATACATAATTTATGGTAATATGGGAAAATATTATTATATTAATCTATTTTTGTGATTTATTTAATTATAATATACAGAGTAAAACATAATATTAAAAATAAATCTTTACAATTGATAAAATCATGAATTAATGAATCATTGAATGTTATTTTTGAACAATACCCATATCTACCATGGAATTAACATTTAATATTAGAAATAATTATGAAAATATTATTATAGTACCTTATATATTTTGGATATAATGTGCTCATACATAAGGAATGAGAATTGGGACCATCATGAAGAATTAAGTTTGGAATAATTAGAACTACTAACACCTGATGATCGATATATAGAAAATAATAAATAAGGATTATCTTCTATCATTTCTAGTTACTAGCCCATGTTTGGAGGCATATCCTTATTACAGTGTTCCATTAATCAAATACTTATGAGTCGGTCTACCATTTCTTCGCCCACAACCCAAGTTGCGCCAATCATCTATTAATAAAAATGACTTAATTATACCTTTTATTTTATGTCTCATATAACTAACATTTGGCCCTTCTATTCCTTTAACCCCAGGATCTATATCCTATTATTGATGGACCCTACCCTACTACTACATCTCTTTCAACCAAACTATTTTTTGAACACTCCAAATACATGGGTTTGGCCTCCACCTTGTTAAAATTAAATTCTTTTATGGACCAATTTTTTGGGATCCTAGTGTGGGTGGTGGTATTTTGGATTTTTATAGGTGAATATATCATTATTAATCCCCCCTTCCCCTAGTGATGGTTTAGGCGAAATCCTCATTATAGGGTTTGTCCCTTACACATTTACTATGGCCCATCATGTTCCAATTGGGAATAGCACGATTACCTTTGTAATGCTTATGTCACAACCAAATTCACTACTATAGATGAGACCTTTAACATATTTAAAAAATGGATTTTTCAAC
This sequence comes from Viscum album, assembly GCA_963277665.1. NCBI lineage: Eukaryota > Viridiplantae > Streptophyta > Magnoliopsida > Santalales > Viscaceae > Viscum > Viscum album. The sequence continues at coordinate 271,682,147 of OY728147.1, forward strand.
ACAAAAAAAAATGAGCGAAAAAACTAAACACCATTAAATGTGAATAACCTTTTTTAGGATTATAAAAAGTTTAAATAAAAACCCCCTTTATCATAACATTTTTTTAAGTACTCAAAAAGGGGGGATTTATCCATTATTATGATAGTGTGAATAATGGAGACCTTTATTAGTGATTTTTATAGTGCTGATAAAGTTGATACCAACAACTTCATGGCTACAGAGATGCATTATCCATATCACAACAAACCTGCTTACTATATATAAACAGGTATAGAAGATATAACAAACCAGATTAGAATGAAAATATTACATTAAACTATTATTTCAATTCATAATTTACAAACTAAATATTTACCTTGATAAAATATTTACTATTATTAAAAAAATTACACCCTATATTAATAATCACAACTCTTATATCAGACTTTTTCCTATTATCAACCTCCATCCAAAAGATTTTCCTTGTATCAAAACCAATGTTTATTTTGGTAAAAATAAATAATAATAATAATCTTCATGTTATATAATATATAAATATATAATAAATTTTACTGTTAATTACTTTATATATTATATATATTTTCAGTTATACTATTAATTTTCTTAATAAAGTAGTAATTTTATATTGAAAACATACACATCAAGTTATACTAATCACATCATGTGTCATATTGATGTGTGGTCGATTTCGATATGTTCCAAATGATTTGGGGAACATTTTTCTAAATTTTTAAAACAATTCAATATAATTTTTTGGTTTCAGATTTGTGGCATGAATTTTAAACTAAAATGGAACATATATATTGATAACATACCGTTCGAGGCCTACCATCTACATCATGTGTCATATTGACATATGGTTTATTCATACACATAAAAAATGAATTGTGGATCATTATCAGAAATTTTGAGAACAATTTAATATATTTTTCTATATTTTGGAAACGTAATGCCTATTTAAATGTTAAATGACAATTCTATATCGAAAACAGAAACATTAAGTTAAACTAGCCACATAATGTGTTTGATTGATGTATAGTTGATTCCAACACATAACAAATTAATTATGGATCATTGCAAGAAATTTCGAGATAAATTTGAACTCATTTTATCGATTTCATTTATGTTATGTGAGTTTTAAACTTAAATGGAACTTATATATTGAAAACCAACACTTCAAGTCATATAGTACACATTATGTATGATATTGATGCATAGTAAATTCCTATATATCACCAATGAATTTGGCATCATTTTGTACTATTTGAAAATAATTTGAGGTCATTTTCCTGGTTTTGGCTGGTGACTTGTGTTTTAAACAACGATGACACTTACATACACACTATGAGTCCTTCCATCTACATCGTGTGTTAGATTTATTTCTGGTTGATTTTTACAATTCATAAATAAATTATGGATAATTTTCCAAATGTTAGAAAATAATATTAACTAATTTTATTGGTTTTGTCTAGTAGTGCACATTTTAATCTAAAATGGAAATTTTATATTGAAAACCAAAACTTTGAGTGATAAAATCCCCATCATGTGTTGCATTTATGTGTGGTCAATTCATAAAAGCCACTATTGAATTATGGATCATTATCTTAATGTTATAAAGGAATACAAGTAATTTTTCCTCGATTTTCCAATGTGACACGTGTTTTGAACTAAAATTTTACATTTATATTGAAAACACACATTTTGATTCATACCATCCACATCACAGTTCAAATTCACATGTAGTCGATTCCAACCCATCAAAAGTGAATTTTGGATCATTTTGCTAATGTTTAAAAATAATATGATCTGATATCCCTAGTTTTGGATATGTAACACATGTTTTTAACTAAAATGGAACTTTTATATTGAGAACACACACTTCTAATCATACCATCCACATCGTGTAACATATTGATGTGAGTTAAACTTTTATATGGAACAAATGAATTATGGATCATTTTTCAAGTTTATTAAAGAACATTTGATCTCCCTTGCTCTGTTTTGGCTATGTGATGTGTGTTTTAAATAAAAAATAGAATATTAATATTAAAACATGCACTTAAATTCATATCAATATGATTGTTTTTAGGTTAATGTGTGGTAAATTCCTATATATTAAAAATGAATTATGGATATTTTCCATGATGTTTGAAAAAATAAAATATTTTTTATAAGTTTTGGTTGTGTGGAACATGTTTTAAACTAAAATGGAACTTATATATTAAAACACATACTTCAAGTAATAAATTCTATATCATGTGCCAGACAGATGTGTGGTTAATTCCTTCATATAAAAAATAAAATATGGACCATTTTCTTAATATTTTAAAATAAAATTTTCTTCTTTTTTCTCAGTTTTTGTTAAGTGATGTATGATGTAAACATAAATGTATCTTCTATATTGAAAAGACACACTTCCATTCATATCAACCACATTTTGTGTCTCATTAATGTGGGGTTGATTCCTATACATCATAATGGAATTATGGATCATTGAGCTAAAGTTAAAAATATTTTATGCTCAGTTTATCACTATTGGATATGTGAGGCATGCTTTCAACTAAAATAGACATTTATATTAAGAATATTCACTCAGAGTCATATATTTCACATTGTGTTTCAGAGTGACATAAAATCAATTACTTCACATGAAAAATTAATTATGATCATTTTCTTATATTTTGAAAACAATCTTATCTTTTTTTCTCAATTTTGAATATTGATCCGCATTTTAGACTTAAATAACACTTTTATATTAAATCCAAACACTCAAATCCACACCATTCACATCATGTGATTAATTGATGTCCATTCTATTCCTACATTTCATAAATGAATTATGGATCTTTGTTTCTAAATTTTAAAAATAATATGAACTCATTTTCGTGGTTTGGCCTATGTGATGTATGTTTCAAACTAAATTGAAACTTTTATATTTAAAACATGAACATTGAGTCTTACTGTCCAAATCATATATCATATTAATGTATTGTTGATTTCTACGTGTCAAGAATGAATTATGGATCATCATCCCAAATTTTGAAAACAATTTGAGCTTATTTTCTCGTATTTGTCTATATGATTCAAATTTTAAACTAAAGTAAAGATTTTAAATTTGAAACTTGAAATATGAGTCATACTGAACCCATTAGGTGTCATATTTAAGTGTGGTAAATTCCTAAACATCACAAATGAATTATGTATACTTTTATTAATGTTTTAAAATAATAAGATCTTGTTTTCTCCATTTTTTGGATATGGGACATTCATTTTAATATAAAAGAAGACTTTTATATTGAAGAAATAAAATTAAAATGGTCGGGCTATTAACATGTAAATACCTTATCCATTTATTAGTAATCTCTATTTATATTTTTGGGTAGAAGGATCCTTTATCCATTTCTCTATAATAATTAACAATGCTACATCCTTAAATTTTAATCTCTCATGAGCAATAATAGCTTTCGAAATGATACAAACTCTTCCTTAATCCATAGATCATAACCCTATATTATACATCTCTTTAAGAATTAGGTAAGAAATAATATATAACTATTACAATACTAATACTTCACATCCAAGATTTATCTCTAATTTCATAACATATACTAGATCATAAACATAATAGGTAATCGTCTCAAATTTATGTTAACAAACATTTTGACACCATGTACTATACCCACTTATCTATAAAAAATTAACTTCTTCTTTTGAGTGAGTACATTATTATAAAAATTAATAGTACTATGATAATATTGAAAAAATATACAAGTATTTTAAATGAAATTGTAATTACCTTTAGAAATTAAATGTTTATAGACGCTTGACTATTGATTTTCTATGATATCTTTTATAAAATTTTTATTTGTAATATCCATAACAATTTTTAGTTTTTTCATTAAAATTTGAAAACCCATTGACCAAAATAAGAAAAAAATTGAAATATTCTTTTATACTTAAATCATACTATATGAACCTTAATTTGTCTTTATTTAAAGAAATCCATAAGTATCTTATGTTTATTCATAACCTCATACCATGATTTATCATATATTTATAGATCACCCAATAAAAAAACTATTGTTAAAACACAATCCAAAACCTAAAATTCGAATTTTATCTATAAAATGTTGATTATAGTACATTAAAAATTCACAATAGACATCATGTGTGATTGATTTTATGGAAATCCATGCATTGGATACAAAAAAATAAACATTATGGTATCAATATTGATTAAAATGAGAAACCACTGCTTCCTAAAAAAACAAAAATAAATAAGGAAAGAAAAAAATATTTTATTTCATTAGGTTGTTAATTTTAACCCTATATTAAAGTTATCAAGAGAAGTCTATCACCTTTAATTTTATTCTTAAACATATATCTTTGTGTATCATTTTCATTTCAATTTATGTTTATTCCAAATAATGTTTTTCTATAAAATGATAGGGGGATAAATGATTCTAAATCTTATTTCAGAGCTTTTTCCTTTTATATATTAGTTATGTATAAGACTATATATAAATTAACCTCATTTATGTATTCCCTAACTTGTTTTTTTCAAGGAAAGATGATGAATTATTTTTTTTATTATGGTTATACACTAATTTATGTTATTACCATGTTTTAAGTTACTATATGATGAAGGTATTCACATGATTGGTATATCATAATCAATAGATACTTTACGATATATGGGGGATTAATTTTAATTTAATTTTTAGAAATATTGTCATATTCATTATCAAAATTTATAATTAAATATTTATAAAGTGTCATAAGACTAACAATTTATGAAATGTTTTATAATTAACCTTTAATGTGGTTTTAGAGATTAATTTAAAATATAATAATATAATGATTTATTCATACTAGATAACCTAGTATATCCATTTTGTTTTTATGAAAACGAATGATAAATGGAATGGCTTATCATTATATGGATTTGATGATCTATTTGTGCTTCAGGCGTATCCAGTCCACCTTTATTTCTTAGAGTAAGAGATTTAGTGTAAATTAATCAAGGCATATCCCAAGTGTAATATTTTTCTTATAAAATATAATAAAATCATGTAAGAATATATTCTCATAAACATTATTCAATTTTAAGAAAAGGATTTTGAAAGAAAATGTGGTCATATTATAATCATTTTTGATGATATCAATGACCTTTTTCATTACAATTTGGATTTATAATATTTTTATCATTATATTTATTTAGATCACCAACTTTTTTATAATCTATGATCTCTATGACTCTATATAATTATTTATTCTTTTCTTCCATGTCCAACTCTTAACAACCCACCTATGTTCTTCTATGTGGAAATATTGTTACTTTGGGTAACCGTTATGTTCCAACATTCCATTTTTAAAGGAATTTTTAATACTTACTTTTAATATGTGGGTTTCCTTGAAAGGAACATTCAAGTATTAAAATTTTGCTGATATAGATGAATTTTGAGGGTGAAATTCATTTTAAGGGGGTATAATTTAACACCATGATTTTTCAGGAATTATCTTTTTTTAATAAATAAATATTATTTGTAGTATATAATTACAAACTACACCAAGTTAGTCATGACTACATGGAACACATTGTTTAACTTGTGTTATATGAAATAAAAATTTTGTCTTGTGTTATACATAATTAAAATTTCATCATGCGCTACACCCAACACTGAGTTTAAACGAATCATGATGCACTATTATGATAGTTATCAACTGTCCATTAGAAAGGTGGGTATGGATAAGATTAACTAATTTATGAAATTAATTTTTACACATTTTTATATATTTAATTCTTCAGTGACCAATTAATTGTAAATGAAAAATAAAACCCTTTTGAAAAAAAATGTGAAATCATTTCTTGAAAATAAAATTTCTTTTGTGCACAAATGTGTTTTATATCAATAAATTGATCAAATAAATATTGATTAATTATGTTAATGAAATTTATATATTATATATTCACTCAAATTTATAAAATTCATCTTACAAGCATCTGAGACATGAGATAAGAATAAATCCAACTTTATCTATAAAAAAGTTGTATTTTTCTAAAATGCAATTTAACCACTATTAAATGGTGTACTAATATTAATTTTTTTTTTAAAGTTTTATAATTTATATTTGAAAAAAATAAATTTTATTTTTGATATTGGAATTTCAAAATTAGCATAGGTTGAATTTTTAATTTTTTTTGTATTAATATTCTTATTTTGATAAATAGTGAAAAACAATGAATTTTAATTAAAAATTTACATTTTGTTTAATTTATTTATGAAAATAAATAATATTTTAAATATGATTTAAATTATAATTAGATAAATTATTAATATATCAATTAAATATATGTAATTTTAATCAATTTCATATTAAAATATTATATAAAAAATTTGTAAACATTTGAACATTTAAACTTTAAAAACCAACTTTCTGGGCACATCACCGAGATTGATTTTAAATAAATTTATTCCATTTGAATGAATTGAATTTGGTAGAATATATTCTGTATTTGGAATAAAATTATTTTATAATTTATAATAATTCCAATATAATTTTTTTCTAAACAAATTAGTGAAAGAACATAAAATTAATTACAACGGTTAAGGTAAAAATAAGACTACATAGTGGTTAAACTTATAATATAATGTGTATGAATGACCCAAAACATATATTAAACCCATTTTATGGAAATATTTAGACCCTTGTGACCATATGATCTAATTTTATGAGTTTTAGGGATACTTTTCTATGAAATAGACCCAAATAATATGTTAAGTATTGAAAAATAAAAAGATATACTTTTCTTCCTTTTTATTTCTATAAAGATTTAGAATAGGGATAAGATTAAATATATTTTGTTTTAAATATTATATTTTAATATAAATTATTATTTTATCATGGTAATTTATTATAATTTTTACAGATGGTATAATTAATTTAAATCTTAACAAACACCAACGAATGAATTAATTATTTAGTAATTAAATAAATCAAATGATTCTAAAAACAATAAATCTGATGTAAATTTAATTAATTATTGGGATGGATTATTTTTATAGATGAATATAACCCATTAAAAATGTTTCAACATAATATATTTGAATTTAATTATTTTGATGCTTTTTTTTAAATTCACTTAAATGAATAATGTCAATATTATCTTTAATTTTATTTATAATAATTTATATTTTATTAAGTTATTTAAAATTACTAAAACTTGTATTCCATAAATATATTTTTAAATATTAATAATTTTTAACTATATTCTATTAATGGACCATCATTTCGTTTATAATGACTATATTTACAATTAAATAGTAAAAACATAGTTAGTATAGTTGAGGATTATGCGGTGTTTTGGCGCGTTACATTCACATGTGTAAAAGAAAACTTCCAACACATATATGATTTTTTTTAACATTCAATAATGTTTTAGAATTAGTGGGTATATATTTTCTAATAATTATCACTTTAATTTAGTTCTAATGGATTAATTTCATATGATATAAAATTAGTAACCATAATGAAACAAATTATAAAATAAAGAAACCTAAGAATTAAGGAGCCAAATTTTTAAACCAAGTGTATAAATGTTTTTTGATGTTTTGGATAGACCATATAATCCATGAAAAATATAATTATCATTTGTAAAAAAAATTAACCTTGACTTCTAAATAGTAAATATTTTTGAATATTTACTAGAATACCACACCACTTTAACTATAAAAGGGAACTCACTCTCCACCATTATTCACACATCTCAATACATTTGGATTGAAAAAAAACCAAAAAATTCACTTCCAAACTTCCCTATTCTCATCCTAGAATAATTTTATTGGGAATAAATCCAACCAAGTAAGTCCTTTGGTGCAAACCAAAAGTAGTCACCTGAAGAAGAGGTAACATTCATGAACTTGTGTTTTTGTTTTATTTATTTCTCCACCCACTTAAATTATTATTATACCTGGATTATATAACTATAAAATAATCATAAAAATACTTATATATTTTTATTATTTGTTTTTTACCTAAAATTACACACGCATCCATCAAATGGTCTATGAAACCATCATTCATGTGTATGACAAACTACCCCCTCACAAAATGATGTCACCTTTTCCATTACCACATTCTTAGGCTATAAATGACATTTTAAATGATATTTATATATGATTTATATGATTTATTTATGATTCTATAATTATTATATGACACATTCTTTCATTAGTTCTATATTTTTAAAATATGATAACGTCATTCTTGTTTATGCCGGACTTTTGCGTCAAGAAGAATTGTGATTCCTTCCTGATTTACATGAATTTTATTATGGATGGGTTTAATATAAATATTTGTTATATATAAAATAAAAAATTATATTTTAGTGAATATATATATATATATATCATTTAATTTTATTTCTTTCAATACGATAAGAAAATGGAAACATTATTCATGCATATGTATGGTCAACCGTCTTAATGAATGATGTATTTCATTTCATATCACTAAATTTTATGGATTTATATAAATACATATATAATGAGTATATATGATATTAATATAATTTTTATAATTCTATATTTTTTTATGTCACGATCTAAGTAAGATTACCGAGAATAAAAAGATGAAACATGTACAAAAACAAAGCACTTATTACATGATACATAACTTTATCATGGAATTGATAATAAAACAGTAATATAAAGTCACAGGTAAATGATATATGCTATTATATACATATATCATAAATTTATAATAAACTTATATTTATTATACAATAGGATTGAATGATTATTATGACAGTCTAGACTTAAGGTAAGGGATTTCAGTCTCACTTTTATTTTCCATGGGACACAAGCCTTGTTCACCACCTATTTATTGAATTTGGTTTTTATAATTCCCATTTATGTGTTTTATGGGTTTTATAATTATAATTTTTTGAATTTACATATCTATATTATGATCTCTCTTTCATGAGATTTACAGTTCAAAAGTTACCAAATCGGTAAGTAAATGTTGTCACAATTAGCCTTCTTTGAGACACATGTTATGTTATGAACCTATTTTATTTTATGACGAGTATATAATACCCTTTGACATGTTATATAATATTTATTATTCTTATAAAAATATTTAAATATTCATTTAATATTGTTATTTCATGGGTATTAAGATTCAATGTTACCAAAGTGGGAAGAATTATTGCTACAATCTCATATTTTATTTAGATTTTTTGTGATTATTCATCCATTGATGAAATACCTCAAGAAATATAACAACCCTTTATATACATGGTTTAATGTTGAAATATTCTTGTAATAGTAACATTTTTTTCACTCTTTGGTACATAAAAGAATTTGGAAAATGTTTTCTTTTTGAAAATCTGACTTTATCTCTCTATTAGGTCAGAAATATATTTTATTAAAAACCATGTTTTCAAAAAATGTTTTCATAAAATTTTTAAGTTATATTTTAATATAATTTTAAATGTAAATGATTTAAAAAAATATATTTCTTCAAAGACTCCTTTATATGTTTTCAATGTTATTTTCAAAGAAAGAAATCTTCAAAATGTTTTATGATTTTAAAAGCATCTTTTTCATAAAATAAGGATATTTTCCTCAATAACTTTTTTAATTGATTTTTTAGGCTTACTTCATAAAATTTTAATGAGGTTTTGAAGGATAAGGATTTTGAACGTGTTTTATGTCTTAAGAATAATTTTCAAAGAAAGGTTATTTTCCATAAGAAATGCTCCATGTGATATTTCAAAATCCTTCTCCATATAATATGAAATTATTTGATTTATTTATATTTTAATGGGTATTAGATCCAAGTAAACCATTATTATTCTTTCTTTGAATGGTCTATTTTTAATATGAAAATTTTATAGGAAATATGTTTCTCTCCTACGGGGTTATACCATGATGAAACACATATGTAACCCGCTTCATTTCGTGAGATAATATGTGATGAAATGATTATGAAACATGCATATTTTCACATGTCATGATGTGAAGAAATGTTTATGACACCCATTTAATTTCATGGGTTATGATATTAAGTTTATGAAACTCATCACTTGTTATAGGTCATGATATATGGAATTTTTCTATCGTGTTCCACATGTATGTATTATTTCATCATGTGACAGGAGGGACCTATATCTCTATCTAATGCATTGGGTAATAATAAATGTTATATGATATCAAAAGGTACACATTTGATCATCTTAGACCAATAAAGGAGGGTACACTGGTTTTCAGTCATGAGTGAAGAAGGAACATAAGGGGTTATCCCAATCATAACATGTTATGATTATATTGGTGGGTATAACTGACATTAGATTTTCTATAATTGTGTGTATTCCCGAAATATATGTATTATGCCAATTTTGTTCTCTTAGGACTCAGGATTTTTTGATTTTATATAATTCATGCCTTATGAACTTCCAATATTTCTCTAATGATTCATTTTTATGATCTTTGATATGCATATTATAGTTTTCCAATATTATTCTCATGTTCTTATACCATTATGATCATGTCATACTTACATATGTTCCTTGTTTACCATTATTGATCATTTGATATCACCAATTTTTATATTTTATTTCCCCTTATTATGATGATATGTATTATGTCTGATGATTCTAAGAAGGGTTCTTGTTGTGAAGGATGTAGTTGGAAATGATGTAGTTCACTTATGGGCCAGTGTTATGTTTCCAAGTTTCCAAAGAAATTAAACTAATAGGGTCTTTGGGAATGTGTTTTTTCAAATGAAATAAATTTTATTTAAAAAATATTTAATGTCTATTTATGAGAAGCACGGGTCACTATATTATACAACCAGTTAGGTAAATTTAATGTGATCAATTATATACTCATTATACAATAAATATATTATGTTTACTTCATGACATAGAAGATGTTTTGTTTAAAGGATATGTAACATTTTATATTTTTAAATCATAATTTTTATGTTTAAATAATTTATTTAATTATTATATATTAAAAAAAAATAGATATATATTCATATATTTAAATTTATATTTAATATTGTGATTATGTTAGTAATAATAATGCATTTCATGTAATAAGAATGTGGTATACATTTAAAAAAGAAAAACAAATTTAAAAAAAATCTTTACACGTTTTAGTTTTTTCAAAAATATTACATATTTAAATATTTGTTTCTATATTTTTAATCATAAATTAAATATTATTTGGAAAATTATATTGTTAAGAAATGTATAAATAACAATATTGAACAATAAATTGTAAAAATGATGGATAAAATCTATTTTTTAAATCATGGTAAAAGTTTAAAAATGATATTTTTTTAATCTATATTTTGATTGCATAAAACATTGGTTTTAAAATATAATATCAAAATTAAATTTATCTATAAGATAAATTATATGTTTGAATTTTTATTTATTTTAAAGTAAAAGTTTAAGTTCAAATTTAATTCCACTAACTAATATTTTAAATGTATATAGAATATAGAAGACATTAGAGATGTAAGAAACATGTTAAATAGAATGATATAAATATAAATATTGTTAAAATAACAAAAAATATTTATAATTTAATATAAATATCAAAACACGCATCCAATGTTGATGGAGTGTGAGGGAATATAAGAAAAGTCAACATAAATGTCTTATTTGTTATGCCATGATATGTTTAAAAAAAATAAATTCATGTATATTTCTATATATATTATAGATAAATAATAAATTATTTTAATTTAAATTCTTAGACTTTAAACATTAAAGATAAAATAATTATTTAAATTCTTATGCAATATGGATACAGTTCTTATAAAATATAAGAGACGTCAAACATTATAGATTAAATTTGGTGTAAGAAGATAAGTCTGGTAATGGATAAATATTTTATGGATATTTGCGATGAAATTGATTACCAATAAAAAAAATTAAATGTTAGGAATTTATGTAAAAAATTTCCCATAAATTTGTAGACTCAAACTATGAGATTTTCCGTAAAATAATAATATTTTAGAGATAATAACTTGATAGAAATATTTATAAATTAAAAAAATTAAAAACTTACATTGACACTTTAGAAAATGATTAAAAATTAATTTTTTCAGTTAATGGGTCACATAAAAACAAAATTACATTCCTTGATCATTAACGATTTAGTATTTCAAAAATGTGGTCAATATTTTCTATTAACGGACCCCTCCTACACTTATTAAAACCATAGATCTTGTTTTTTTGTAATCCTTAATATCTGACTAAATGTACTCTCCAAAATTCATATCTTATGTGTTAGATCATTTAACCACAATATAGAGTCAAAAATAATTTAAAATAAATAAGGTTTTTGATGTAAAGATCTGATTTCTTCGAAGTATTCAATGCCTCCATTTCTATTTATTTTGTTAATAATACCATTATAAACCTCATTAAATCTAATTAATCAATTTAATAATAGGTATTTAACATAATTATACTTATTTAATTATTATATAGTAATGAAATAATAATCTACTTATAATTTTTATTTCATTTTAACATGTTCAGATTTAGGTCGGTTTGACCACCCACATGAACAACGCTACTCTGTTTTCATCATTATCATAAAAAAGGGTTAATGATACATAATTTATGGTTATATATGAAAATATTATTAAATTAATCTATTTTGTGATTTTCTAATTATAATATTCAGAGTAAAACATAATACTAAAAATAAATCCTTACAATTGATAAAATCACAATGAATTGATGAATCATTGAATGTTATTTATGAACAATACCCATATCTAGAATGGAATTAAAATATAAAATTAGAAATAATTATATAAATATTATTATAGTACCTTATATATTTTGGATATAATGGGCTCATAAATAAGGAATGAGGATTGGGACCATCATGAAGAATTACGTTTGGAATAATTAGAACTACTAACACCTGATGATCGATATATAGAAACTAATAAATAAGTAATAAATGAATATAAATTATTAATAATAAATGATATATATATATATATATATTGTTCAAAAATAAATTACTAATATGTTTATGCTGATCACAGAAGGGGTTACTGCATGTTTGAGTGAGTCAGAAATTAAGGTTAGATGATTCTTGTCACAATCACACTCCTTTGAGATATGTTTCCTCCTCATGATATATATTATTCTATATTTTATATATAATATATAATTAGTTCATATTATTTTATTTTTACTTTGAAATTTAATATTAATCATTCATCCTCACATTCTCTGTTTGATTGATTCGTAATTATTAATTTATAAATTACAAACTCTATAAAGAGATTATATCACTATATATACTCTTCATTGAAATTATATATGATTAATCATACATTAAAAAAATTCAAATTCCGTTTTAATAAAAATATTAATTTATTTAAATTCATTTTTTTTATTTCAAATTTTTACAATTATTCTCTAATTGACTCATACTTCACCTGTTGTGATGTTTTTAAGAATAACTTTTATTTATCTCACTTTTTAATTGGATCTTTCTATTAAACATAAATACTATTTCTCTTATATATAAAAAAATATATTTTGAAGTAGAAAAAATATTTTAAGGAGCCTGTAGGACTAGAGTTTTCCCTCTCTCATAAGGATGATGTTACCTATTTATCCTCACAAGTGGTGATGGTGCCCTATTATTCATCATCATGATTTTCATACTTGGTCTATTTTCCTTCATAGATAGCTGGAGGGAATCATTATCCAATTCTTCTATAGTAGGTGAAAACCATCAGTTTCATTTCAATGCATCCCTCAAATTTTTCTGAGAATAGATGATAGTGTCTCCCCCATTGTGGATCATGTTGGTAACTGAATCAAGATAATGTAACTCTTTCTTACTCAAATATAATTATGAATAGTTGTTGAGCCCTTGGATGCGAATTTAGTATACTTAAAAATGTTATCCCTCCTCATATTTAGGGATTTTGGGTTAACACGTCTCTATTTCCTTATTTTCTATCTTCAATATGTGTATTTTGTGGTTTTTTACTGTATCATCATGGGATTAAAAAATTATCTTCTATCATTTCTTGTTATTAGTCCATGTTTGGAGGCCTATATTTACAACAGTGTTCTATAGATCAAATACTTATGATTTTGCATGCCCTTTATTCTCCCACAACCCATGTTTCACTAATCATCTATTAATAGAAAGGCCTTAATTATCACTTCTATTTTATGTCTCATGTAACTATCCTTTGGCCCTTCTATTCCTGTCACTCTAGGATTCATATAATATTATTTATGGACCCTACCCTACTACTACATCCCTTTCAACCAACCTATTTATAGAACACTCTAACGGAAAGGGTTCAGCCTCCACCTTGTTAAAATTAAATGCTTTGATGGACCCCTTTTTTGGGATCCTAGTGTGGGTGATGGGATTGGCGATTTTGATAGGTGAATATATCATTAGTAATCACCCCTTCCCCCAGTGATTATGTTGCCAGAATCCCAATTATAGGGTTTCTCCCTTATACCTTTACTATAGCACATCATGTTCTGATGGGGAATAGCACGGTTCCCTTTGTTATGGTTATGTAACAATATTATTCACTGCTATTGATGAGACCTTTAACATATTTAAAAAATGGATTTTTCAACACAAAAAATGACAAAAAAATCTAAGCACCATTAAAAGTGAACGGCATTTTTTATCATTATAAAAAGTTCTAATAAATACTACCTTTATCATAACATTCTTTTTAGCACTCATAAAGGGAGAATTTATCCATTCTTATGATAGTGTGAATAAAGGAGACCTTTATCAGTGATTTTTATAGTGTTGATAAAGTTCATACCAACTACTTCATGGCTATAGAGATGCATCATCCCTATCACAATAAACCTTCTTACAATAAATAAACATATATAGAAATATACAAACTAGATTAGAATGAAAATATTACATTAAACTAATATTTCAATTCATAATTTACAAACTAAATATTTACCTTGATGAAATATTTACTATTAAAAAATCATACCCTATATTAAAAATCACAAATCTTATATCAGACTTTTTCCAATTATCAACCACCATATAAAAGATTTTCCCTATATCAAAACCAATGTTTATTTTAGTAATAAAAAATAAAAAATAATCTTAATGTTATATAATCCATATATAATAAATTTTTTGTTATTTACTTTATATATTAAATATATTTTCAGTTATACTATTAATTTTCTTGATAAAGTAGTACTTTTATATTGAAAACATACACTTCAAGTAATACTAATCACCTCATGTGTCATATTGACGTTTGGTCAATTTCTATATGTTACAAATGATTTCTGGAACATTTTTATAAATTTTTAAAACAATAAAATATCATTTTTTTATTTCAAATTTGTGACATGAATTTTAAACTAAAATGGAACATATATAATGATAATATAAAGTTTGAGTCCTTCCATCCACATCATGTGTCATATTTACATATGGTTGATTCATACACATAAAAAATGAATTTTGGATCAATAACTAAATTTTTGAGAACAATTTAACCTCTTTTTCTCTATTTTGGCAATGTGATGAAAATTTTAAAATTAAATGACTATTTTATATTGAAAGCACGAAATTTATGTCAAACTAGCCACATTGTGTATTTGATTTATGTATAGTTGATTCCAATACATATCGAATGAATTATAAATCATTGTAAGAAATTTTTAGATAAATTTGATCTCATTTTATCCATTTCATTTATGTGATCTGGGTTTTAAACATAAATGGAACGTATATATTGAAAACATGTACTTCAAGTCATACAGTCCACATCATGTATCGGATTCATGTGTAGTAAATTCCTACATGACAACAATTAATTTTTCATCATTTTATATCATTTTAAAATAACTTGAGCTTATTTTCCTGGTTTTGGCTGGTGACATGTGTTTTAAACTATGATGAACCTTCCATACACACTCTGAGTTCTTCCATCTGCATCGTGTGTTGGATTTATTTCTGATTGATTCAGACAATTCAAAAATAAATTATGGATAATTTACTGAATGTTTGAAAACAATATTACCTAATTTTATTGGTTTTGGCTAGTGGTACACATTTTAACCTAAAAAGGCACTTTTATATTAAAAACAAACACTTTGAGTCATAAATTCCATATCATGTGTTGCATTTATGTGTGGTCAATTAATACAAATCACTAATGAATTATGGATCATTATCTTAATGTTAGAACGAAATCCAAGATATATTTCCTTGATTTTCTAATGTGACACATGTTTTGAACAAAAAGTTTACATTTATATAGAAAACACACACTTCGTTTCATACTATCCATGTCAAATTAACATGTAGTTGATTCCTACACATCAAAAGTGAATTTTGGATCATTTTTCTAAGGTTTTAAAATAATATGATCTCATATCCCTAGTTTTGGCTCTGTAACCTATGTTTTTAACAAAAAATGGAACTTTTATATTAAGAACACACACTTCGAATCATACCATCCACATCATGTGTCATATTGATGTGAGTTCAACTTTCATATGGACCAAATGAATTATGGATCTTTTCTCAAATGTATTAAAAAACATTTGATCATCCTTACTCTTTTTTGGATATGTGATGTGTGTTTTAACCAAAAATATAATATTTATATTAAAACATACACTTCCATTCATATCCACAACATCATGTTTTAGGTTAATGTGCGCTAAATTCATATATGTTAAAAATGAATTATGGATATTTTCCCTCATGTTTGAAAAAATAAAATATTTTTTATAGGTTTTGGATATGTGACACATGTTTTAAACTAAAATGGAACTTATATATTAAAACACTTACTTCAAGTAAAACATGCTACATCATGTGTTGGACCGATGTGTGGTTAATTCTTTCATATAAAAATAAATTATGGACCATTTTCCGAATATTTAAAAATAAATTTTTCTTTTTTTCTTGTTTTTGGTTATGTGATGTGTGCTTTAAACATTAATGTATCTCTTATATTGAAAAGACACACTTTCATTCATATCAGTCACATTGTGTGTATCATTAATGTGGGGTTAATTCCTATACATCACAATGGAATTATGGATCATTGCACTAAAGTTAAAAATATTATATTCTCATTTTATCAGTATTGGATATGTGAGGCATGTTTTAAACTAAAATAGACTTTTATATTCAAAATATTCCCTTAGAATAATATATGTAAAATTGTGTGTCATATTAACATACAGTCAATTACTTCACATGAAAGTTAAATTATGATCATTTTATTATATTTTGAAAAAAATCTTATCTTTTCTCTCAATTTTGAATATTGATGCACATTTTTTACTTAAATAACACTTTTATATAGAATCCAAACACTCTGATCCACATCATTCGCATAATGTGTTGAATTTATGTCCATTCTATTCCTACATTTCATAAATGAATTATGGATCATTTTTCTAAATTTTGAAAATAATATAAACTCATTTTATTAGTGTTGGCTATGTGATGCATGTTTTAAAATAAATTGAAACTTTTATATTGAAAACATAAAATTTGAGTAATACTAGCCAAATCATATATCATATTAATTTGTGGTTGATTTCTATATGTCATGAATGAATTATGGATCATCATCCCATGTTTTGAAAACAATTTGAGCTTATATTCTCCTATTTGGCTATGTAATTCACATTTTAAACAAAAGTGGAACTTTAAAATTGGAATCATGAAATATGAGTCATACTGAACCCATTAGGTTTCATATTTATGTGTGGTAAATTCCTACACATCACAAATAAATTAAGGATCTTTTTATTAATGTTTTAAAATAATAATATCTTGTTTTCTCCATTTTTTGGATATGTGACACGCATTTTAATCTAAAAGAACACTTTAATATTGAAGATAAAAAAATGAAAATGGCAGGACTATTAACATGGTATTACCTTCACCATATATTGGTAATATATATTTATATTTTTGGATAGAAGGATCCTTGAACCATTTCCCTATAATAATTATCAATGTTACATCCTTGAATTTTAATCTCTTATGAGCATCAATAGCTTTAGAAATGATACTAACTCTGCCAGAATCCATAGATCATAACCCTATAGTATACTTCTCCTTAATAAATAGGTAAAAAATAATATATAACCACTTGAATGCTAATACTTCACATCATGGATTTATCTATAATTTCATAACATATACTAGATCTTAAACATAATAGGTAAGCACCTAAACTTTATGTCAACAAACATTATGACACCATGTACTCTATCCACTCATCTATAAACAAATTTACTTCTTCTTTTGAGTGTGTACATTCATTGAAAAATTAATTGTACTATGATAATATAGAAAAAATTGACAAGTATTTTAAATGAAATTGTAATTTCCTTCAGAAATTACATGTTTAGGGACACTTGTCTATTGATTGTCTATGATATCTTTTATAAAATTTTAAATGTAATATCTATAATAATTATCATTATTTTTCATCAAAATTTGAAAACATATTGACTAAAATAAGAAAAAAATTGAAATATATTTTGATAGTTAAATCATACTATATAAACCTTAATTTGTCTTTATTTGAAGAAATCCATAGGAATCTTATGTTTATTCACCGACCTCATACCATGATTTATCCTATTTTTATAGATCACCCAATAAAAATAAAAAATATTGTTAAAACACAATTCAAAACATAATATTCTTTTTTATCTCTAAAATGTTGATTACAGTACATTACTAATTTACAATAGACATCATGTGTGATTGATTTTATTAAAATCCATGCATTGTATACAAAAAAAAATAAACATTAAGGTATCCAAATTGATTGAAATGGGCAACCGGTGCTTCCTAAAAAAACAAAAACAAATAAGGAAAGAAAAAATTATTTTATTTTATTAGATTGTTGATTTTAACCCTATATTAAAGTAATCAAGAGCAGTCTATCGCCTTTTATTTTCTTTTTAAACATATCTCTTTGTGTATCTTTTTTATTTCAATTTGGGTTAATTCCAAATAACTTTTTCCATAAAATGATGAAGGGATAAATGATTCTAAATGTCCTTCACATCTTTTTCCTTTTATATATTAGTTATATATAAGACTATAAATAATATAAATAGTTATAACTATAATGAATATAGAAGATCAATTTTTGGATAGATTAATTTTGAAAATGTACCTCATTTATGTATTCACAACTAAGACTCTCAATCATTCAAACATGATAATCTCATTTCTACTCTCTAGAACAACTACATCTGTAATGATATCTCTAAATATTGTTTCATTATATTCAATGTAGGGTATATTTCTATCTTTGAATGTGGTATCTATATGAACTTGTAATATTAATATATACGGTAGTGGAACTATCTACGTGATGTTACTCTCGAAATGATCTTTAGGTTTTTTATTGATTCAATGGATTTTATTGATCCAACCCTATTTTTCTCATCATTCTATACATCTATAATACAATACCTCATTTCATACCTCATTCATAAACTATATATGGATTTTCATTTGAAAAATTTTTTAGGGACATACCTCAAGCATATTTATAATATTATATGACCATGCAATGAAATTTCCAATTACATGGTCAACAATTGACAATGGTGAAATGTCAAATATTATTATTTTGAAGATATATCATTTGATTTAATAGATAAAAAAATCTAGAAAACGAAGTGAGAAATTTAAATCATATGTGGAAGCTGGCCACTAATAAGTATTGGTCACCCAAACATGAAATCAAATGAAAATTGCAAGGCTATGAAGAATCTAGAAGACGGGTAGAAACATGAGTTTAGTGGTGAACTACGTGATATCTCTGCTTGATGGGGATGTTTTCAGGACTACAGGAAGTGTTGTGTGGTGGTGGTTCCATATTAGGTATGTGTGAGGGAGGTGATGCGCATCGAGGACATTATCACCAGTATAGAGAAACTGGTAAAGGGGAATGAGTGATGTCAACTAAATAAGAGTAGCAATAATCACATACCATAGGTTCTGAGAGGGTCAATTCATTCAAGAAGGACTAGGAGGAGTGGCGGTTGTGGTAGAATTATGTGAGAGATTGAACGGTATCAAAGAGGTGGGTTTTGTTAGGGTTGAACTTGTACGATTATGTTGGGTTTTATCTATGCTACAATAATAAGAACCTATAACGCCTATTTTTATCAGCGTTTTATAGCATTGATAAAGATAGGTTTTATCAGCACTTCATATTATGGTGTTGGTAAAAACCATTTTTATTAGTGCTTAGAAATTATTGACTAAAATTGATTAAAATGAAATATAAGAATATTAAACAATTATATAATAAATATTAATTTTTTTTGAAAAAACAAAAACAAAAAAATTAATATTATTCATGAATATATAATCTTAAATTCATTAATGTTAAAAATGAGTGAAACAGAGTAATTAAAAATGAATATACTTCAAAAATATTAATAAATCAATAAGCTTTACTAATTATAAAAATCATTAGAAAAGTAAAAATGGATATATATTGAAATAAAGATGAATACATATTGAATCTATTAAAACATAGTAAATAAATATGTATAAATAAATATTCTAAAATGATTTAATTCCAAAATAAAATAAAAAATAACAAAATATTAAAAATGAATAAATAATATTAACTAAATTATTGTTAAAAACTAATAAAAAATTAATTGATAAAAAATGATTTAAAAATGAATTCTTAATATTAATTACATGCATAATTAACACATACAAAAAATGTCGAAAATAATTAAAAATTTAATTTAAATAAGTTAATTATATAGATTTCCAACATTTAAAAAATATTAAAACTGAATAAATAAAATTGAATAAATATTAATCGTATAAATTAGAAACATACTATGAGTATTAAAACATAGTAAATAATTATATATACATCATCAAATTAATTTTATTAGTTTTAAACACTTAAAAAAGTGATGAAATTTTAGAAAATACATTTAAATAAATTATTTACATAAATTTCAAGCATTCTAAAAATATTAAAGCTTATTAAAAATAATTGAATAAATATTAATCATATAAATTAAAAAATATTCAAACATTTAAAATAATTATGTATAAAAAAATATTAAAAAAATAATAAATTCAAAAAGTTTTAAAATTTAATAAATAATATTAAATTAAAGAATGTTAAAAATTAATAATTGAAACTGAATAAATTTGAAAAATATTTAAAAAAGTGATTTTATGAGATTAAATACCAGAATTAATGACACATAAAAATCAATAAAATCTATAAATAGATACTACAAATTTTATAAATAAAAAACTATTAAAAATGAATTATATTAACTCCTAAAAATATTAAAATTAAAATAAATTTATAGGAGTCCATTATATAAATTTCAAACATAATCAAAATATTAAAACATTATTAATAAAAATGAGTAAATATCAATCATATAAATAAAAAAAATATTCTAAATATTAAAACGTAGAAAATAAATTTGTATATATTTTAAAAAATGAATTAGTAGAAAAAATATTTAAAATTAATAAATACCCATAATGAAAGAATAATATTAAATGAAATAATATTAAAAATGAATAAATTAATTTAAATTAATTACAAAAATGTTAACTATTTAGTTTATAAAATTACTAAAAAATAATGTAAATAAAATAATTATATAAATTTCAAACATATTTTAAATTTTAAAAAATAATAAATAAAAAAAGAAAATATTATTCATATAAATTAAAAAATATGATGAAAATATTACATAGTAAATAAATAAATGTGTTAATAAATAATTGAAAATGATTAAATTCAAAAAAATATAAAAATTAATAAATCATAAAATGAATAAATAATATTGAATGATGCAATATTAAAAATGAATAAATGAAATTTAATAGAAAAAAATTAAAAAAAATAATAAGATATTCTAAATGAATTGTAAACACATACAAAAATGAAGAAAGTATTAAAAATGAATTTGAATAATTCAATTTTATAAATTTTAGACATTTTCAAAATATTACAACTTAACAAATAAAAATGAATAAATACCACTCATATTAATTAAAAATGTATTAAAAATAATACTAACTAAATAAATATCTATAAATTATAAAAATAGATAAATTTGGAAAGTATTATATCAAAAAAGAAAATTGTATATAATAAATATGAAATAATATTAAATATTAATAACACATACCATTTGTATGCATATACACATGTCTTATACATATACATACACATATATACACATATATATTTGTACATCCCACACACATGTGCACATACACATATACATTCGTACATATACACATGTAACACACACAAATATACCCATACACAAAACACACACACACACAACATAGTGCATACACATATACGCACATTGACACATGTATACATTTATAAATTCAAATATTTCATATTAATAAGACATATTCTTCTATTTTTATATCCTTCCTTAAATTATTAAAAAATATATATTAATATATAATATTTATATTAATTATATACATTTTAAAATTAAATGTATATTAATATTATTGTGCCAATATTCACTACTACAAATATCCCTTTTATCAGCGCTAAAAACGGAATTTAACAGTGCTAGAAATGCGCTGTTAAAGCTGGCATAGATAAGGGGGGGGGGTCCCCTTTATCAGTGCTCCAAAAAGTGCTGATAAAAGGGTCCTTTATCAGCGCTTTATTTTTAGCGCTGATAAAAGACCCATTTATCAGTGCTTCTTTTTAGCACTGATAAAGGTTAAATTTTTTTTAAAAATTTTAAAAAAATCATGGCAATCTTGGGGGGGCTTTTTACAGAGCTTGATCCCCCCTTATCATCACCTTCCCGAACCTCCAGCGCCTCCACACACCCCGCTCCACCCATTATCAGCGCTATCCCCCACCCATTATCAGTGCTAGCTCCTATATTCCCCCATGCCCATGCGCCCCTTCTTCCACCAGGTTTTCAACTCGAGACCTCCCCCTATGTGCCTAAGCCCTTACCACTCCTCTATTTTGATTTTTTTTCTATTTCATGATATCTCTATTTATAAATATATATATATTTAGTTATATTTATTTGTATGGTAATATATATTTATATTAATATATATATATAGTTATATTAATATATATATAGTTATATTAATATATATATTTATAATGATATTAATATATATATATATATATTTATAGTTATATTAATATATATATATATATATATTTAGATTAATATATAGGTATATAATATTCATATATTTGTATTTTAAATAAAATGGATATTATTTATTATTTAGATAAAGCTAATATATTTTATATGTATATATATTTTATTTATTATATTTATAATTAAATGTTTATGTGTGAATATATAAAAAATGTGTATATATTGTTATATATTTGATTATAAATAGCTGTGCATTATAAAGAACAATAAAATTTCCAATACATAATTTCAATATGAATGTAATACCTTGGAATAAATTCAATCCCCACAAAAAAATCCAATAATACCTCCTTAATCGAGGCTGAAAATCCACAAAATGTTAAAAAATCGGGGTATCCCGACTAAAAAATCAGTTTTGGAGGCCTTCTAGGCATTTTTGGCCCAAAAAAACCTTAAATGGGGTCCCCCCTCAATTGTAGGGGTGTATAGCTCCTCGTAGGCTTCAATTTGATATATGGTATAGCTCAAACGGACATACGGATCAAACGTTTTGGTCATTTGATGTTTGAGTTACGTTTTCAACATATTTTAGATCTTTTTTTAATTTTTTTTATTTTTTAGTCTCCAAATTATTATTAAATGGCCATTACTCCATATTAAATAGAAAATTATTAATTAAAAATATTTTTTAAATTTATTTATAAGCCATTTTCAGTAAATATCTTATTTATTAAGTGTAACTATATATTTATACTTATCTAAAATATATTTAAAATTATATTTAATTAATATATATTATATTTATATCAATATAACTATATCTATATTTTTAAATATTAATATATTTTTTAATGATTTTTTTTTGAAGTAGACCCTTTATCAGCGCTTTAAAAAATGCTGATAAAGACCCCCCTTTATCAGCGCTATTAAAAAAACACTGATTAAGGGGTACCCTTTAACAGCGCTAAAAAACCGTTGTTAAAGGGGGTAACTTTATCAGTGATAAAAAAATCTCTCATAAAGGGGTACATTTATCAGCACTTTTTTAGTGCTGATAAAGGTACCCTTTATCAGAGATTTTTTTAGTTCGGATAAAGGTACCCCCCTTTATCAGGGATTTTTTTAGTGCTGATAAAGGTACCCCCCTTTATCAGCGCTTTTTCGTTAGTGCTGATAAAGGGTGGTGCTAGCCTTGGCCTATTTCGTGGTAGTGATTTTTAATTATATTATATGCCATTTTTAAATAAATATGAAAGACATATAAATATGATTTGTAATACATTTGTATTATATAAATCATATTGATGAAATATATATATCAATATATATTTCGATATGTAATTTTATTTTTAATAATATATTATTTTTAAAATTCCATTTTTAATTAAATATATTATATATCAAGTGAAAATGTATATTTAGTAATATATAAAGAATATTTAAAAAAATATATTTAATTTTTATCGATATAAATATATGTGTATATTAATATAAGTTTTTTAATAATATAATTTTTTTATAAACATCAATTTTCTCAGTGTTTTTTCCCAAATAAAGGCATGTCTTTATCATCATACTTTTTAGCACTGATAAAGGGTAATTTATTGGTGATTTTTATTTAGCGTTGATGAAGGGTATCATTATGACTGTATTTTATCTAGCGCTAATAAAGGGTACCACTATTTATCATTTATTTTTTCCTAGTTAATATGATATTTTATAATATTCAAAATAATGTATGTGTGATAAAAAACAAAACATTATTTTATAAAAAAATTATATCAATTTCTCTGATTTCATTATATTTTACTTTATTTTTTTATATATTCTATTAATTTTATTTCGAAGATATTTCATATACTAGAAAAATGTTATAGATATTTCTTCTAAATTTTAATACAAATTTCCTCACTTTATTGTCAATATTTCTTTCTAATTAATTTATTTAAATTATATATTCTAACCATTGGTCACATATAAAACATGTTTCTTATTTAAATGTTTTGAGCACTATCATTTTTCATGAGAATGACATTTAAACCTCTATTTTTGTTATGGATGTGGGTGCATAAATTTAGTTCTTGGAAATCACATGACGTTTTAAAGGAAAGCTAAAATATCAAGATAAAAAGGTGGTTCAGTGTCCTACAAAATCATTTCACACTTTCCCTATCAAAGAAAAACATGTTCACCCAATCATAGCACTGTACGTATTCCCCATGAAATCCCTATTCATTCTCTTATGAGAACCACCACGTATACCTGAGGATAAGGATGGGTTTCTTTGGTTGTTACTATAAATTCAAGGTGCCTAGAAGAGTCAAGCCTATAAAAGTACCCCATAACCTCCAATCTTGACAAACAAATACACCCTGAGCATCTGATTGGATGGATCTTTAATCTATATGCTGAATAGTTCCATGAAATTCTTTGGGTTAGTTGTAAAACTTATGGGAGGGACATAAAAAATATGGTCACTTGATTCATCTAAGTGTTTCATACCCAGAAACCTTATGAATGAATACGTCTCCCAAGTCTTCACACAAACTAGGTAGAAGGACCCCTTTTAAAGAGATCACTATGAAAGAAGGGGAAATATCCCTCACACCAAAGTTCTTCTAATATTAACTAGTCACTCTAATTCCTCAAGGGATATCTTCGATTCCACACTAGCCCAGATCATCTACCCAAAAAATCCTCTCAATTTCAATCTACTGGCTCCAAGGACCTTTTTAGAAACCTTTATCATTGTTCTACCCTTAAAAGAGAATAAACCTAAACCATAGCTTCTTGACATACATTAATGGAGAATTTTATATATTAATTTTTCCCTTATGATTTAGTATTACATTAATGTTTGGAATCCATCATCTCTTTCTAGTTTACCTCCTCTAAAATATATTCTCAATGTTTTATTAATCATATAATTGATTGGTATTAAAGATTTCACCTATTTAGGAAACTAGTGGTATCTATCTTGGATCATGGTACCCATATTTTTTCTCATCATTGGTATAAACCTCTCTTATGTGTAAATAAAAATCAGTAAATACACATAGAATAAATAAATTTGATGGCCCCTCATAAATTCACATGGATCATATATCATAGTAAACAAAATGGGTAACTCTTGCATAAGCACCACACTAAAACATTTTTCGGAACATGTATCATAATGGTTTTATTCATATAATCTTAAAAAATAAGACATAGTGGTTCAGGATTCATGATCTTAAAAGGCATAACAATGTTCTAGGATGGATGACCTTAAATGAAAAAACAATGGCCCTTGATTCATGACCTTAAATTTAATAAAAAAAATGTTTTTGGATACGTGACGATAATGGGTTAATTTTTTTCTTGTAACATGAACATAAAAAATAAATCCATGCCTCGTTATATAGAACTAAAATACATGGGTTTTGATTCTTTTCATTGGGATACGTAAGAATACATTTTATATGGGCACATCCCCCCAATCATAAGACCTTCTACTTCCCCAAATGTTTATAAATTCTAGTGTTCTTTACTATATCGATTTAAATTGTAGTGTAACTAAATATTTTGATCAAATATAATATTGAATAATTCCATTTTAAATTTTTCTTCTTGATTCATAATTTCAATCAACAAATTTCACAAAATGGTAACTGGTATGGTTAAATATTAAGATTTCATAATGATACTTAAAAATATAAAAGAGTCTCTTATCAGGTCATAAAAATACAAAGATACACAGTAGGGGTGAATTCTATCTTTTCAATAATTTTAAATGATTCTAGGATTTAACTTTACTTGTAATTTATGAAAACATGTAGTGTTCCCATATTTAAGTATCTTGAGAATTTGATAAATAGTATAGAATATAAAAAATATTATAGTGGTTCAAGGCCCAAAGAACCCCTAGTTCACTCCACCGATGCTATCTCTAAGAGGTTGGTGGTTTTTACAAGAAAAGACCCTCATATCATAAGACCTTCACAAATGGGTGAAGGAAGTTGAAACCTTCAAAATAAGGAATTAAAAATCCTTCTAGTTATTTTACATATAACTATTTTAACCATAGCTTATTCTAAGAAGATATTAATCTTCCACGAGTGAATCTAAAAAGTTAAATCTCCAATTAATAAAAAGACTTTTATTTGATTGAATTGGAAGGTTCTTGATCGCAGTTATAATATCAACAGATAGAATAATGATCTTACTATTCAAAGATGAATGTCTCTAGGAATAAATATATTCAAAGAGATCATAGTTATGAATTATCTTCAACACAAATAGAAACAAACATACAAAAAACTATCAGTTACACAATAACATGAGGTTAAAACAGTTATATCTCTAAAATTATATCTTCTATAGAAATAACAGAGTCTCTCGATGTTTTTTTTCTCTATATATTTTAATTATTCAAAAGTATATTTTATATATACATTTATATAGAAATATAAAATAATATTTAGATTTATATATAAATATTGATTTTTTTAGTTGATAAGATCAAGTAATGTATCCTGAAAAATCATAATAATTCGATTTTAAATCATTTATGATAGTCATGAATTCCCAAAAAATAATACTAATTTCCTATATTGAATAAAAGCCTTTGAATTATTCATAAACAGATTAAAATTGATATTTACTTCCATTGAGGCCATTGTAGAAATCACAGAAAATATATTTAATTTATACTCCAATATTGAATAGTCAAACTGAGGGTTCAACCATGTGATGATAATAACTCCAACATAGTGTTGACAATATATTTTTGATCACAAAAGTAGGGTTGAGGTAAAATACATTTGTTTCATCAAAAATACGGTTCCTTAAAAATTTAGGGTTGTTTATCTATAATTTATATTTCCTCAAAAATAGGGTTCCATCCAAAAGTATGGTTTTGGAATAATAAATTACGTATAAAAATGTAGTGTATGAATTATAAGGCCCCAGCCTTAAACATTACTTAATCTTGAGTTATTTCAAAAATACACGTTGAAGATCTTTTCAGGTTTAGAGATTTAGAGAATTAGATCATAAATCATGCATTACATTCCATATTTAAACAAAGTGCGTACATAAAAGATAGTACTAATTTTTCCCACAAACAGAAACATATTTAAAATAAAACATGGATTCATTCTTGACACTTCCTTGACACTATCATCAAATCATGTACCTTTCCCTTGACCTTTGAAAAACACATCAAAAACTTGGGATGAGCATAAAAAGCTCAGTAAGGGATATAAAAGCACGAAATGAAAACATTAGTCCATGTATGAAATCATAATTTACTCATAAAACATAAGAATTTTAACATACCTCATAAAATCATGAATAAGTCATAGAAATCATAAGACATAAAGGTAACTTGAGGAATTCATAACATTCTTACGTAGGGAGTAACCCTCATGGTTATGTTTGGAATACCCATTACAGTATATTCCCTAAATCTATTCGGAGAAACCTTAAAGTTTAACCCCTTAGCGTTACCCAATGCATTGGAGAGCTATATTGGGCTCACCCACCCTTAGTTTATCATGGAACCACCCGTCTTTATAAACATTTCCCAAGAACCATAACATAATCGTATCACATAAAACATGCAGAAAGGAAACATAACATTTCCACATTTCAATCAAAAGATATCAATACAACACATTGATATAAAAAAATTTATCAGAACCATTTTCAATACCAAAATAAAATAAAAGTAAAACATGGTATATATTTTTCATTTTAAAAAATGTTATGGCTTGTAGAGGAAGCTGAAACTCAAATAATGGTCAAGACGGCGGAGAAGTCATTGTCGCTGCATACGTACGAAAAAAACATTCCCTTTGTCGTTTAGTAAAAGGCTTCATATAAAAAAGATTCCTTTTGAATAAATGTAAAATTAAAAGGGGTTTATAAACCATATAAAAGAATGTTTAGTATAAAACAAAATATGCCTCAATGAAATGAGATTGAGACAAAGTCCCTTACCTCATATCCGACTTGACTTGATTGTTATTTAATCTCCTGAATAATAAACTTGAGTTAACTTCTAATTACTTAAGAACCTTTTTCAAGTTCATTATTTCTTTTATATCACTTTTTACCATGTTATGAACACTATGTAATTATTTAAGTTAATAACGGTCGTTTTGTCGATTATTGGTACTTAAGTCAAAAATAAACTCCTTATAATTACAATTTGTTCATGTGGTAAAATATCCATTATATCCAGAATTATATTCATTATTTAGATATCATATACATCATATATATCCAGTATATACATGGATTTATAATATTACATAACATTTAGAGGTAAGATATCAAATGCACCGTTCATGGAGACGGTAAGCCGTACGTACGCATGAACGCTACTTTCATTTCTATTTCTTACTTAATGGAGTGAAATCATAATTATATAATAGTATATTATAATTATAGTATAATATAATAGATAATATCATTAAATTCATTATTTATACGTCCCAAATATGGCATTAAAAAATCAAATCACTTTTAGGGGGTGGTAGTCCGCACTTCCAAAAAATAAAGATATCGTGTTTACCCATAATGGAAACCATAAAGGTATGCCATAAATTAAAAATACAGAAGCTTAAGGAAAACATAAACATATTATATATCATATATAAATATAGTGACATGTTAATGGCAACCTTTTAAGGTGTTATTAGAATATTGAACAATCATCGTTTCGTGAGGTAGAAATTCGCCATCCACGGAAACAGTATGCTCTTTAACCATTAGATGTAGGTGTGTATAAGTGTAGCTCGAATAATTATTATAACAATATCCTAATATATTTACGATACTGTTTTTGTTACAAAATAAATGAATAAAAAGAGTTTAGGGGGTTGGCGAAGCAAAATAAAACAAAAGAACATTAGAGAAGACTTTACCTTTAAATCGGGTAACTCCTCTTGGTTTGAACCAAAAGGGTTTCTTGAAGAGCTTCCTGCCTAAGTTAAGGCTTCTATGATGAATAGAGGTATGTGGAGAGATAAAATGATCAGATCTTGGCTGAGCCAATGGCTTGAGAGGTGTGGGTAAGGAGGTAGAGGTGGGGGCCTTTTATAAGAGGGAAGAGGGGCACTCTTTGAAATTCAAGAAATGTTACTTTATTATATAATGAGTTTCGGATTTTAAAGATCCCAAATTCATATATTTCGAGTATAAGGTGATAAAGGATCGAAATATACTCACCTAATAGGTTTTGAACAAGTTTATCTCTTAGATTTTACATTATCTATTCATTTTATTTAAATCGTTCATTAATGAGGTAATTGATGCATCATCATGCTGTCATAAACAAATTAATTTATTTAATGTCTAAAAATTATAAAAAAAATAATATGATATAGGAAATATTTTTATCTTTCCAATGAATATTTATAGTCTAAGATATCACTTACATAGACAAAACTAAAAATGTTTTTCTCATGTGATACATTCTTTTGTGATATTCTCCTTTCTTTAAAAATAAAATGATAAAGTGTCACTTTCACCAAAAGTGATTCCATGGGGTCACTAAGTTTGAAACAAAGGATCCCATGGTCGGGTTTGACACAAAAATTAGCATTAGTACACATGTTGGGGTCATTTTTTATTATTATGATATTATTTTATTATCCATAACTGCCCGATTACTAATTAATCAAGATAACTAAAGATAATTACCGTTGTTACTATTCATAATGTCCAAAAAAAAGATTATTAATTACATAATTTGGAACTTATGATTCCAAATATGGATTCCATTTTACCAAATTCCATACATAGAAATTGCAATAATTAATTTAAAAATAATTCCTTTTGTCAAAACAAATAGCGGGTTTTTTTTAAACAATATCTATGAAACGTTTGGCACTTGTTTATGCGCAATTCCATAGTGAAATTAATTCTAATGAAAACCATTGGATTAAATGGTAAAAATATATTCTAATTACTCATTATGACCAATTAAAAATATAATCTAACCATATAATTAAATTTGATGAAAAAACATTTTGGATTTAAAATGCAGTATTTTTCACTATTCATTAAAAAAATGAATATTGTCAGAAAAATACCAAAAAATTATCCAATGTAAATTTAAATGTCCCAATCATAAAGAATAAGTTTATTTTGACAAATAGAGCTTATAAAATTGTCAAAAATTTTATTTAAAAATGGTTTTCCATCAAAAGGCAGTAAAACAATCTTTTAAAAATATTAGTGTATTCCATGCTTAATATTGGATTTATTCTCATTTTAAGCCTCTAAAACACTATCTAATTAATAAATAGACATAGATAATAATATATATTATTCATTACTTACTTGGGATGTCACATCCTTCCCCCCTTAAGAAAATTGTGTCCCCACAATTTATTTACTTATCAAATAAGTGGGGGTACTTATCTCTCATTGCATTTTCAGATTCCCATGTTGCCTCTTCACTCATATAGTTTTTCCAAAAAACCTTTACTTGATGAATCACCATATTTCGTAACACTTTCTCCTTGTGGTCAATAGTCTGGACCGGTTTTTCCTCATAATATAGATTCTCTTCTAGCTGAACTACCTTTGGACTCAAAACATGAGATGAATCTGGCATATACTTCCTTAACATTGAAACATGAAAACATTGTGTACCTGAGATTAACACGGAGGTAAAGCCACTCAGTATGAAACAGATCCAACTCTCTCCAGAATTTTATATGGTCCAATGAACCTTAGACTCAGCTTTCCTTTCTTACCAAATCACATCACACTTTTCAACGGTGAAACTATGAGAAAGACATGATAACCTACCTCAAAGGAGAGATCCTTCCTCCTATTGTCCGCATAGCTTTTCTACCTGATCAGAGTTGTTATCATGTGTTTCTGTATCAGCTGAACTTTTTCTGCAAACTCTTCTACCAATTCTGGTCCCATCAACTTCTTTTTACCTACTTCATTGAAAAAAGATGAAGTTCAACACCACTTCCCATATAATGCCTCAAATGGCGCCATCTGTATACTGGAATGAATTCTATTATTATAAGAAAACTCAACCAAAGAAATATGTTGGTCCCAACTTCCCTGATAATCCATCGAACAAGCATGTATCATATCCTCAAAAGTCTGAATCATTCGTTCTGACTGCCCATCTGATTGAGGATTAAAAGCTGTACTAAAATTTAATTCAGTACCCAACGACTTCTGAAGGCCTTTCCAAAAGTTAGAAGTGAACCTGGGATCACGATCAGATACAATGGAGAGGGGAAATCCATGTAACCTGACAATATCTTTAAGATACAAATGAGAAAGTTGATATAGGGAAAAAGTATCTCGTATAGCAAGGAAATGAGAAGATTTAGTCAAGCGATCAACAATAACGCAGATTTCATTATTACCTTGAGGTGTCTTCAGCAATCCCACAATGAAGTCCATGGATATATTCTCCCATTTCCACTTTGGTACTGTTAAAGGCTGAAGCATCCCTTTCGGTAACTGTCGCTCTTCTTTAACCTGTTGACAAGTAAAATGCTTCACAGTAAAATCAACAATATCTCTTTTCATTCCATCCCACCAGTAATACTCCTGAATATCTCTATACATATTAGTACTGCCTGGATGAACTGGAAATGGAGAATTACGAGCTTCACATAACAACTCTCTCTTCAACTGTGAATCACAAGTCACACACAATCTCTTCCCAAGTCTCAAAACACAATCATTATCAATGTTGAATTCATGAAACTTACCCTTCTGAACCAGCTCTACCTTTTTCTGTAACTCACTGTCTTGCCTCTGTGCTTGCTTAATTCTATCTAATAGAGAATATTTCACTAATACCTGAAACAAAAAAAAAGGAAATCCTACACCAACATATTTTATGAAAAAGTTCCTCAAATCCTTAACCAAAGGATCACATTCCAAATGAAACATTGTTAATAAAGAATTACTTTTTCGACTCAAAGCATCAACCACTTTATTTGCTTTTCCTGGATGGTAATGAATTGTACAATCATAATCCTTTATTAATTCTAGCCATGTCCTATGTCTCATGTTCAGTTCTTTCTGAGTGAAAATATACATTAAACTTTTGTGATCAGAATATATTTCACACTTTACACCATACAAATGATGCCTCCAAATTTTTAAAGTGAAAACAACAACAGCTAATTCCAAATCATGTGTAGGGTAATTTACCTCATGAGTTTTCAACTGTCATGAAGCATAGGCAATTACCTGATCATTCTGCATTAGGACACAACCAAGTCCTTTCAATGAAGCATCACTGTAGATAACAAACTCACCATTCCTGGAAGGTAGTGCCAAAACTGGAGCATTCACCAATCTGTTTTTCACTTCCTGAAAACAGTCATCACATTCTTTTTTCCATATAAACATAACACCCTTCCGAGTTAGCTTAGTCATTAGACTAGATAACCAGGAAAAATTTCTAACAAACCTTCGGTAATAGCCAGACAAACCAAGGAAGCTACGAATCTAAGTTACATTTGTGGGTCTTGGAAATTCTTTGACAACATTTATTTTTGTAGGATCAATAGTTATCCCATCTTTAGAAACAATGTTACCAAGGAAAGAAATTTGTTGCTACCAAAACTCAAATTTTCTGAATTTCCCATACAATTTATTTTCATTTAAGGTTTTCAAAATAATCCTTAAATATCTTTCATGCTCCTCTTTACTTTTAGAAGACACCAAATATCATCAATGAAAACAACCACAAACTTATACAAGAAATCATGGAAAATTCTATTCATAAGGTCCATGAATACAGCAGGTGAATTGGTCAACCCAAAAGGCACTACTACAAATTCATAATTGAAACATCTTGTACGAAATGCGGTCTTAGAATTATCTGCTTCCTTTACCTTCAATTGATGGTACCCCGATATCAAGTCAATCTTTGAAAAATACTGAGCTCCTTGGAGATGATCAAACAAATCATCGATATGAGGAAAATGATATTTGTTCTTAACAGTGATGTTATTCAAGGCTCTATAATCAATGCAAAGTCTCACTGAATCATCTTTCCTTTTAACAAATAAAACAGGATCACCCCATAGTGATGTTCTAGGTCGAATGAAACCTTTCTCTAATAAATCTTGCAATTGCTCCTTCAGCTCTAAAAGTTAAATTTGAGCCATTCGATAAGGGAGTTTCGAAATTGTCTTAGCATCAAGAACTAAGTCAATAGTAAATTCAACTTCCCGATCTGGTATTATTCCAGGCAACTCATTCGGAAAAACATCAGGATACTCATTTACCATTGGCACATCATTAATCTGAACGGTTCCTTTATTTTCAACAATATGTGCCAGGTAACATTCATTTCTACCTTTTACATGTTTCTCAGCCTCTTGATGTGTTATCAACAGTAAGGGTTCATTATTTTACCCAAACTGAAAGTCTTTCTGAAAAGAAACTTCTTTAGCTCTATAGTCAATCTCAGCATGGTAAATAGAGTTCCAATCCAACCCAGGATAACATCATACTCTTATAGAGGTAAAACAATAAGGTTTGAAAGTAGGTTCTTTCCACGTATAAGGATGAGAAGATTCTTATAAATTCTTTTTTCCTCAAAATTTCCCCCAATTGTTTTTACCACAAGTTTAGGAGTCATTTCTTGATATGGAATTCCTAATTTACTAGAAATGTTTTCAGAGATGAAAGAATGTGTAGACCCTGAATCAAACAACACACCAGAATAATCTGAAAAAAACAAAAAAATTACCTGATACCACTTCATTTGACGGCCCAACATCTGCTGAAGTAGTTTCAAAAGATTTCACCACCCCTTTCTACTTGTAGCCTAAATGCTTCCCATCACTCGATCTCTTTGTTGTACACTCGTTTTCATAGTGACCCATCTCATTACAGTTGAAAAATTTCACTAACTGTAAATCAAATTTGGTCTTACTATCACCCTGATCTTTTTCAGTGCAATCCAGAGCCTTATGTCCCATCTAACAACATTAATAGAACTATCCAGAATTCAGAAGACATTCCCTAGCACACCTTTTACCACATTTATAACAAACTGGAAACATAGTTTTCTTACCATCAGGCCTTTTTGAAGAATTCTTCCCTTTTTCTTGCCACCTCGGTCTCTTCTTCTGTTAGTTGTTATAGAACACTTGATCATCAGAAAACTCTATTTCCACCTTCTCAGCACATCGAACAATATTTTCATAACTTTTGAACTCACGAGAAGCTAATGCCCTTCGATATTTTGGATTTAATCCTGAGTAAAAACGATTGATTTTATTATCAAGGTCTCGGATAAAATTTGGAGCATACATTGCCAATCGAGTGAACATTTCTTCATAAGCAGCCACTGATTCGTCCTCTTTCCTCAAATCCAATAATTTGTTTTCCATCCTAAGTGGAACAACCTTAGGAAAGTACTTCTCAAGAAACATACCTTTGAATTCATCCCAGTCAAGGGAATTAATCTCATCAGCATCCCGGATATTTTTAACCATCGACCACCACTGATCTGCTTCACCCTCTAAACGGTAAACAACAAGACTAACCTTTTTATTTTCTGAACACCCCATGAAATCGAAAATCTTCTCCAGTGATTTAATCCAACCTTCAGATAGCATAGGGTCAGATGATCCTCTAAATTATGGGGGATGTTTCCTCATGAAATGTTCCACCACTGACATGTTCCTCTGCGGTTGATCTGGCTGATCTCGCGCATGGATACCACAACCATTTATCGCTTGAGTCAACTACGCCATTACTGCAACAAATTGTTCAGTTACAATTCTGTCCATCTCAGGATGCTGATTCGGAAGGTCATTTCCTTCTGTATTCATTCCTAGTACTGCTTCCTTATTTTCTCTGTAGAAAACCATTCTGAATAAACATGTCTTATATGAAGCAACATGGTAATCTTCAAATGCTATATCATTTCAATTTGACCATAAAAAACATTTTTGAATAATCATTTAACAGAATTCTAACTTCTAAAGTTATCTAAACCGACCTCTGATACCAACTATAAGGCCCCAGCCTTAAACATTACTTAATATTGAGTTATTTCAAGAATACACGTTGAGGATCTTTTCAGGTTTAGAGTTTTAGAGAATTAGATCATAAATCATGCATTACATTCCACATTTAAACAAAGTTGTTACATAAAAGATAGTACTCATTTTCCCATAAACGGAAACATATTTAAAATAAAACATGGATTCTTTATTGAAACGTCCTTGACACTATCATTACATCATGTACCTTTCCCTTGACCTGTGAAAAACACTTCAAAAACATGGGATGAGCATAAAAAGCTCAGTAAGGGATATAAAAGCACGAAATGGAAACAGTAGTCCATATATGAAATCATAATTTACTCATAAAACATAAGCATTTTAACATACCTCATCAAATCATGATTAAATCATAGAAATCATAATACATAAAGGTAACTTGGGGAATTCATAGCATTTTTGCGTGGAGATTAACCCTCATGGTTACGTTTGGAATACCAATTACAGTATATTCCCTAAATCTCTTCAGAAAAACCTTAACGTTTAACCCCTTCATGTTACCCAATGCATTGGAGAGCTATATCAGGCTCACCCACCCTTAGTTTATCACAGAACCACCCATCTCCATAAACAATGCCCAAGAACCATAACATAATCGTATCACATAAAACATGCATAAAGGAAACATAACATTTCCACATTTCAATCACAAGATATCAATAAAACACATTGATATAATAAAAAAATTTATCAAAACCATTTTCAATACTAAAATAAAAGAAAATTAAAACATGTTATTTATTTTTCATTTTAAAAAAGTTATGGCTTGTAGAGGAAGTCGAAACTCAAATAATGGTCACGACAACGGAGAAGTCGTTGTCGCCGCATACATATGACAAAAACATTCCCTTTTGTTGTTTAGTAAAACTCTTAGTATAAAAAATATTCCTTTTGAATAAACATAAAAGTCAAAGGGGTTTATAAATCGTATAAAATAATGTTGTGAATAAAACAAAATATGCCTCAATGAAAGAAGATTGAGATGAAGTCCCTTACCTCGTATCCGACTTGACTCGATCGTTCTTTAATCTCCTGAATATCAAACTTGAGTTAATTTCTACTTGATTGAGAAACTTTTTCAAGTTCATTATTAATTTTATATCACTTGTTACTAGGTTATGAAAACTATTTAATTATTTAAGTTAATAACGGTCGTTTTGTCGATCATTGGTACTTGATTCAAAAATAAACTCCTAATAATTGCAAGTTGTTCATGTGGTAAAATATCCATTATATCCAGAATTATATTCATGATGTAGATATCATATATATCATATATATCCAATATATACATGCATTTATGATATTACATAACATTTATAGGTAAGAAATGAAATGCACCGTTCATGGAGACGGTAAGCCGTACGTACGCATGAATGCTACTTTCATTTCTATTTCTTACTTAATGGAGTGAAATCATAATGATATAATGGTATATTATAATTCCTGTATAATATCATATATAATATCATTAACTTTATCCTTTATACGTCCCACATATGGCATTAACGAATCAAATCACTTTGAGGGGGCGGTAGTCCGCACTTCCTAAAATGAAGATATCACGTTTACCCATAATAGAAACCATAAATGTATGACATAAATGAAAAATACAGAAGCTCAAGGAAAACATAAACATATTATATATCATATATAAATATAGTGACATATTAATGTCCACCTTTGAAGGTGTTATAAGAATATTTAACAATCATCGTTTCGTGGGGCATAAATTCACCATCCACGGAAACAGTATGCTCTTTAACCATTAGATGTAGGTGGGTGTAAGTGTAGCTATAATAATTCTTGTAAAAACATCCTAGTATATTTAATATAATGGTTTTGTTACAAAAGAAATGAATAATAATATTTTAGGGGGTTGGAGAAGCAAAATAAAACAAAAGAACATTAGAGAATACTTTACCTTTAAATTGGGTAACTCCTCTTGGTTTGAACCAAAAGGGTTTCTTGAAGAGCTTCCTACCTAAGTTAAGGCTTCTATGATAAATAGAGGGATGTGTAGAGATAAAATGAATAAATATTGGCCAATCAAATGGCTTGAGAGGTGTGGGTAAAGAGGTAGAGGTGGGGTCCTTTTATAAGAGGGAAGAGGGGCACTCTTGGAAATTCAAAAATATTACTTTATTATATAATGATATTCAGATTTTAAAGGTCCCAAATTCATATATTTTGAGGATAAGGTGATAAGGGTTCGAAATATACTCACCCAATAGGTTTTGGACAAGTTTATGTCTTAGAGTTTACATTATCTTTTCATTATATTTAAATCGTTAATTAATGAGGTAATCGCTGCATCATCATGGTGTCATAAACAAATTAATTTATTTAATGTCTAAAAATTATAAGAAAAATACTATGATTTAGGAAATAGTTTTAGATTTCCAATTAATATTTATAGTCTAATATTACACTTACATAGACAAAACTAAAAATGATTTACTCGGGTGAAGCATTCTTTAGTGATATTCTCCTTTCTTTAAAAATAAAATGATAAAGTGTCACTTTCACCCAAAAGTGATTCCATGGGGTCCCTAAGTTTGGCACAAGGAATCTCATGGTAGTAATTGACACAACCAGTAGCATTTTTACACATGTTGAGGTCATTTTTTATTATTATGATATTATTTTATTATCTTTAACTACCCGATTACTAATTAATCAACATAATTAAAGATAATTACCATCGTTACTATTCATAATGTCCAAAAACAAATGAGTCTTAATTACAAAATTTGGACCATCTGATTCCTAATATGGAATCCATTTTACCAAATCCCAATCAATTAAATTGAAATAATTTATTTAAAAATAATTCTCGTTGTCAAAACAAATAGCGGGTTTTTTGAAACAATATATATGAAAAGTTTGACACTTATTTATGACCAATTACAAAGTGAAATTAATTATAATGACCACCATTGGATTAAATGGTAAAAATAAATTTAAATTACACTTTATTATCAGTTAAAAAGATAATATAACTATATAATTAAATTTGATGAAAAATCAGTTTTGATGTAAAATGCAGTATTTTTCACTATTCATTAAAAAATAAACATTGTCATAAAAATACCAAAAAATTATACAATGTAAATTTCAATGTCCCAATATTAAAGAATAAGTTTATTTTTAAAAATAGATCTTATAAAATTTTCAAATGTTTTATTTGAAAATGGTTTTCCATCAAAAGGTAGTAAAACAATCTTTTAAAAATAATAGTGTATTCCATGCTTAAGATTGGATTTATTCTCATTTTAAGCCTCTAAAACACTGTCTAATTCATAAATAGACATAGATAAGAATATCTATTATTCATTACTTACTTGGGATGTAACATGAATAGTGTTTCTAGAATACTTTCAAAACATGTTCATAATACTTTAACTAATATTATAACTTGTACATAAAGAAGTCTTCTTACGAAATATATTCTTGGAAAATACTATAAATTAATTTCATCAGTAAAACAAATGAGGGTATTTTTGATAATCAATATCAATAATATTTATATACTATTGTTGAGAAAATTCATGCACAACAATTCCCCGTTTTTTATGATCACAAACCTCAAAACATAACATATAGAAAATTTAGGAATTGTAAACGAAGTTAAATTATTATATAAAAAAGGAAAATGTGGTTATAATTATTAATTTACCTAGAATATACATTAATTTTTATATAATAAAAACTAGTAATAGAATCAAGGATGTTGTGTTTCCCAAATTTCCTCCCCTTCTTTTGATATCAAAATGAAAGTACATGAAAATATATTATAACACAGTCAGTGTAGCACATAACTACACATGAATGTTACATTCTTCTTAAAATAAAAATGAGATATGTGTTCTGGAGAAGATAATGATAATAAATAGAAATAAAATAAATATAATAATATCAAAAAAAAAATATTTACAATTACAAGAGTCATTTTGTGTGGTAAAGGAGTAAACAAGTGGGGATAACTGAATGTGAAAGGGTTGGTTCACAAGAGGTGTTGGATTATGTCAAAACATGAACAATAAGAAGAACTTCCTTCAATTATACCATATGTCCTATTAAATTTTTAGTAATATTTTCAGTAAAATATTTCATTAAAATCATTGAATCATGGTCAAAATTTAAACTTTCAACAAAATTTATTTTCAAAAATTCATGAAGTTTTTGCTCTGACTGAAAAAACTAAGATAGAATGTCACACAATTTATTAAGAAGTGTCCTTCTGTCTGGATATCCTAAATCTAACTTCTCAAAATTATCTCATTTATTTTTTTTTAAAATATTGAGTGGTTTAATATTACATTGAAAATAATGAATTTGATCATTGAAATTAGACATTAGAACAAAAATTTATTCAAAAACGTATGACTAAATCTGGAGAAGTTTGAGTTGCTGGTGTGGATGCTCTGGAAATATTTGAACTACTTATAACATACTCAAACCAAATCAAAAAATAAATTTTCAATTATCTAATATAAATTTTGAAATAGCTTCTTATTGGATATGTCTAAACTAATTAGTAATTTCTCTACAACAAGCTTCAAAATATTTTCTTTAAGTTGAACTTTCTCTGAGATTATACAGATGAGTATAAATATATTATAATTCCTCTCCTGAAATATTTTTTATTATTAAATCATCCAAATATTTTCTTGAATCCTCCAATTCACTTTTTAAAAAATTCCTTCTCACATCTTGTTAAAATGAATAATAAATCTTTTAATTATATTGTTCAAATAATTAGGGAATTATGCTTCTTGAGCTTCAGATGGTTGGCCGCTGTTAACCAGGGGTAAAGAATTATATTTATCTTTATCACTAAAGGATATAAATTTAACTTCAAGGACTTCTATAGTCTAATAGGGTTCAAAAGGTCACTGTTCCAAGGAATCAGCTATGATAGAAATTTATTGATTATTAGATAAACTTGTAGTGTCATGTACTATTGGTTGAGCTTGCTCATTTTTATGAGAATTTTCCTAAACTTCTAATTTATTTGTGGTTATTTTATTCTTATTTTCATCTTAATTGATAAAAAGTACCTCTTTATACTCTCTATTTTTTGGTTGAGAAATTTCACCAATTGTAGTAGCCTCTTCTTCTACTTCAGGAACAACAGTATCATGGGCTACCGATTCATCCATATGTGTAGGAGAGATGATAAGGGACTCATCATTTTAGTCTTCTAAATTATATTCATGAGATTGAGGAGTATCACTTGATGCTTCTGGATTAATGATATTATATTTGATTCTATGTCTCTTTGTTTTAACTGCATCATCAATTCTATATTCAAAAAACTCTTCTTCTCAAATTTGGACTATAATAATATATCCCCACATTCCATTCTCACCATGAGAAATAGGATCAGGTCCTTGTTGGTTTTTTTCACCAATTGGTAATAAATTTCATTGTACTGTACTCTAGAATAAACATGTTTTCTTCATAGTTCTAGAATAAATCATGTTACTGTGATACCACATAGTGTACATCTATACATCTGAAATCATGCCTCCTTTATATAGCATCAAAGAAATTATCATTCCATAAGGATAAAAATACTTAGTTACCCTTTCTTTGAAATAGTGATTCATGTTCCTTAACATGTATCAAGTGAAATTTAATTTAATATCACTCCTCATTAAATACATCATAAAAATTTTTGGATAAAGATTTATTATTGATCTTAGCAGTTCTTTGAATTAATGATAACTTAATAAACTTGAGAAACACTTTTTGGTCGGCCTTGAG
Source organism: Viscum album (assembly GCA_963277665.1). Taxonomy (NCBI): domain Eukaryota; kingdom Viridiplantae; phylum Streptophyta; class Magnoliopsida; order Santalales; family Viscaceae; genus Viscum; species Viscum album. The sequence goes on from OY728147.1 coordinate 271,724,210, forward strand.
ATACATAACAAGAATATTTCTTTTTCTATTGGAGACTAAGATAAACAATATAAGATCCTCTCATTTATATTCTTGATTTCTAATTGACCGAAGATAAAAATTAAAACCCATTCATAAGGACACATAAAAACATTATAAATTTCTGCAAAAGAGATTTAAAAATACTTATCATTTACCTAAGATGTGATGAAATCCTCTATGTTACCAAAACTAAACTAAATATTTCTAGATAACTATTTTACTTATTTATCAAAAATAAAATCATATTTTCCTTCAATAAAAATAAATTCAAGACCTAAAAAATATAGATAATTCCTTAAAAGAATATTTTTCTGATTGAACCATTTAAAATATATTACCTTTCCATGAATAATATTTCTGTAGGTGTTGTGTTGTAACCTCATTACACTTTTTTTTCTTACATATCATCTCTTAATAATTGAAATTGATATAAATCTAAAGATTATATATCTAAGATTCTATGGTTTTGAATGAAAAACAAGTGATCTAGAAGTCAGAAGGGTTTGAATACTAAGAGTGAGAGTGAAAGTGAAAGAGAGAGAGAGTTTTCTAACAATTTTAGTAACACTGATTCTGGTTTCTCAATCAAATCACTCAATGTAATCATTAATTCATTATTTTGAAAAGACACAATTTTTTAAAAAGGTAGTAAATAATTTTTTCTTTTAAAAGATAAATAAATAATTAATTACTGAATAAGATAAAAACTATTAATACACAATTTCACAGAACAAATTAATAAACATTTATTTTAAATTAAATAATACAAACACCCTTAATAAAATTAAAACCTTCACTGGGAAGCAGTTTTATAAAAATATCAGCAAGTTGATATTCAGTATTTAAAAATTGTAAAGATATATCCTTTTTAAGAAAACGGTATCTTAGAAAAATATTTTTTATATCAATATGCATAGATCTAAAATGACTTATAGGATTTTTTTTGAAATATTAATTGAACTTATATTATCATATAAAATAGGAATATTATTATAATTAAGTCCAAAGTATAGTAAGGTGTGTTTCATCATCAAAAAATGATCATAGAAACTTTCAATAGATATACATTCTCCCTTGATTATTGATAGAGAAACTGAATGTTGTTTCTCACTTGACTAAGAAACTAAATATTTTATTAATAAGTGATAGGTTCCTAATTTTTTTCTGTCTAATTTTCATCCTCAATAATCAGTATCTAAATATGAAATTAAATTAAAATCATATGTTTTTAGGTAAAGTGGTGATTGAAAAATAGTTTCTTTTAATTATCTAAAAATTATTTTGACGAGAGTAAGATGATATTCTATTAGGTTTGACTAAAATATATCACATAAGCACACAGAAAAACATTATGTCTAGTCTTCAATAAGTAAGATACAATAATATACCAATTCATTCCACTGTATAATTTGTTGTCAACTAGTTTTACAACTTCATCCAAATTATGTTTTATATTAGTACACATGGGATTTGTATAAGTCTTACTTTTTTATAGGCTAATTTTTTTTAATAAATCAATACTTTATTTACTTTTATTTAAAACATTTCCATAGTATTTTTTATAAATTTGAAATCCTAGAACAAAATTTAATTCTCCCATCATAATCATTAAAATTTATTTCTTTTCATAAGGATCGAAATATAATTAGAAATATTTTTATTTTTTGAACCAAAAATATCATAATCTACATAAATTTCTAATAAAAGCATATTATAAAAAATATTTTTAATATAAATAGTAAGATTTTTCTAACCCTATTGAAAATCCATTTTATAATAAAAATTATTATAATATTTCATATGAAACTCTAGATGCCTATTTAAGGCCATAAATTGTTTTAGAGAGTTTAAAATATAAATTTGGTAGATTATGGTTTTCAAAACTCAGTCATTGATCAATATAAAGTTCCTCAATTAAATATCTATTTGAAAAGGTAGATTTAATATCCACATTATATAATTTAAAATTCTTATGAGATGCATAAGCTATAAGGATCCTAATTGATTCTAATCTAGAAATAGGTGAAAACGTTTCATCATAGTCTATTCAGTCTTCCTAGTTGTTTCCTTTTTTTTACTAATATAGCTTTATTTCTATTGATAATCCCTTGATCGTCTTATTTATTTATAAAACCCATTTAGTTCGTTTTACTTGATAATGGTTGGTCCATCCACTAATTTCCATACTTTATTTTGACTGAATTGATTATGTTATTCTTTCATTGCCAATGACCAACTTTCCACATTTAAATAATCATCTTTAGTATTAGGTTTTAATTATGATAGAAAGAAAGAAAAAATCTACTAAAGTTTCCATCATTTCTTCTAGTTATTACTCTTATATCTAAATTTCCTGTAGAAGTTTCAAAAGTATGATCCATTAAGGTTATAAATAATATAGGTAAGACACTTTCCTGTTCGCCTACATTATATTCTCTTAGACTGGATATAATTTCATTTTAAAAATAATTATTTAGGGATTTAATCCTTATTTTTCTAAAGAATCAACAATTTCATCTGTTTGATCTTTCCTTTTATCAAAATTACCATTTTTATTAAAATTTAAATAAAATAATTCTTCAAAAATCCATGTATTTCTATTATACACTCAATAGGATTCATAAGTAGTATAATATCCTAGAAATATTCATTTATCATCCCTTAGATCAGATTTTCTAATGTTTTTCTTTGTATTCAAGATATAAACCTTGCAACCAAATACTTTAAAGTACCTTACATTAGTTTTTTTGTTATTCCAAAGTTCATTGGGTTTCCTTTTAATAATAGATATTATAAAAACTCTATTCATGATATTTCAGGATATGTTTACTTATTATACCCAAAAATAGGTAGGAAAGATATATTCATTTAACATAGACCTCTTTATATCTTAAATACTGATATTTCTTCTTTCAAAAATTCTTTTTTTGAGGTGTTATTATTTTCAAAAAGTTGCGTTTAGTGCCTATGATTGATTAAAAATAATTATATTCTTCATTTTCTAATTCTCCCCCATGGTCACTTCTTAATGAAATTGTTTTAAAATATTTTTCAATTTGAACAATTTTACAAAAAATTTTAAAATAGTTAACACTTACCATTTATGTTTTAGGAAAGAAACCCATGTTATTCTTGAAAATAATCAACTAATACATAAACATAAAATTTACGGCAAAAATTTCCACCCTTGATGGTCTAAATAAATCCACGTGGATAAGTTATAGCGGTTTATATATAGAAACATTGTTAATTGATTTGAAATATGATTTGAGTTTTTTCCAATTTAGGATGCATCATAGAATCTATCATTATCATATTCATACTAGGGAAATTAGAAACTATGTATTTCATAGAAAATCTTTATAAGGTAAATATATTGAAGTTTCCAAGTCTTCCTTTAAAGATCCAAGACTCATTTGTCATCATAGTTAAACAATTAACTTTTTCTTTACACCGGGACTCAATATCCAGTGTATATATATTTTTAATTCAAGGTTCTCTAAAATTAAGAAATTTATCAACGGAAACATTTTTTAAATTGTCAGAGAAATAAACAAAAAAGACTATCATCAAAGAGTTGATAAATACTTATCATGTTCTTGTTATCCCCAGAACATATAACACTTTATTGATTGAAATTTTCATTAGATATCAATAGAATCTAACTCCAACTATATTACCATTAGCGTTGTTTTCATAGGTGACTAGTCCTCTATTTATTTTTAAAGTTTATAACAATTGAATGAGTGTACACTCATTTTTTATAAGAAACCATTATCCAAATACCCTAAAAAAATTTGTTCGTGTGCCCTATTTTATTAAAAAATATTTAAAAAATATTTTTACCCATATTTTCTTGGGTTCATCTATGTCACTAAGAAAAAATATGGGAATATATATTTTTCTTATTTTAAAAAGTTTTACATTACTTTCATCAGATAGTTATTTTGAAATAAAATTCAATTTAATTCTCCTTATATGATTATTTATTAACAAACATTTGTTTGAATAATATCATTTCATTCTATAATAGAAAATGGTAGAATTTTTAGAACTTGGCACAAAATAGTTTTATATAACTTTGATTTTTCTCCCTTTATTCATATTCCATGTTTTTTATTTTTTTCAATAGTTTTTATAAGAATCTCACTCACACATTTTTCTTCATTAGTTAAAATACTTGAAATACTATTGAATGATTCATCTTCATCTTGTAATTCTTTAATTATATTTTCATGTATAGTATAATTTGATTTAGATGTATTAAATTTTTCTTTTAAATCTTGATATTATTTTAGTATTTCAATATTTTCACTTAAAACAACATTATAAATATTCGTTATTGACTTATGATTTTTTCACTAGAGAATCAAATTTTACATCAAGCATCCAGAAATAAGCAGCTAATTTAAAATTTGATAAGCTATCTGAATCAGAATCAGTAGAATAATAGTTTTTTTACAGCATATTATTGCTTATCCATAAAGAACATGTTTTCTCTTAGATTTTTTTGGCTTTCCTTATGAGTCATATTTGGAAGGGTTGTTGGAGTCTTCAGACACACCCCATGTACCCTTAATTTTTATTTTCCCTTTATTCTCATAATTAGTTTTATTTAATTTTTTTTCCATATTTCTTATTTTTTATTTTAACTAGTAAAAAATAGGATTGATATAACCCATATTTTTTCATTCATATCATTATACTTATTTAGAACCTTTCTAGTATTTCTTGAAGGATTTTCTTAAGCCTCTATTTTTCTTTTATAATTACTTAAATTTTCATGTGAACTAATCTACTTCCATTTAAAAATCTATGGAGGCTGAAAATTTTTTGTTTTTAATTATTTTTTTAATTTTTTTTCTTGATTCTGATAAGTTACTTTAATGGAAGTATTTTTCCTTTTTACTATCATATGATCTTCAACTTCAGCTTTCATTTCTACTCCATACATCATAGAAGGTAAAATCAATTATTTCCTTATTAAGTATTGGACTGGTGATGATTTCCTTATAGTTATAGATATCCCATTCCAATTTGTGGGTAGTACTCTAAGTACTTTTATCACTTCATCTGATTGAGTTATTTTGGTTCTGAATTTGCAACATTACTGACTATTTATATTAACTAAAAATTCATTTTATTGATTCTATCACCATCACACATTTGGAAGGTATTAAACATCCATTTTATAGTATCGTACTTTAATTGGTTGACAGTTTTTCTTCCTTCATATGCAACAACAATAGCTTTCCAAAGTTTATAATTACTAGGATATTGTGATACTCAATTGAATTCATCTGGATCAAGCCCAAAAATTATATTATTCATTAATTTTAAATTGATTTCATACTCACCTTTTTTGAAGAATCCTAGGTTTTTGGTTTTTCAAAAATTTTATATGGAGTGATAATCTTTATATATACATTAATTCCATGATTTTTCAAATAGATGATCATCTGAGATTTCCAAAATCCATAATTATCACCATTTTGGTATGGAGTATGTATCATTAAGTAGAATAATACATTGATATATGTCTTTGTCTACAACTTATACTTTGATATTTCTATATCCTTGTCTTCTTTATCAAAAAAAATATCTCCTTTGATACCAATTTTTAAGTCAAACTAATAAAAAATATACACTAGAGGGGGTCAATTTTTTATTTTTAATAATATTTAAATATTATGGGTTTTATATTTCTTTTCGATTTATATGGATCCATAACATTGTCTTCAATAAGTAGTCTGATCAGAAGATAAACAAAAAATAAGAACACAACAATTTTAATAATGGTTCAGGGATCAATGATTATGTATTCCACTTTATTAATGCTCTCTCTATCATCATGGTGACTTTCAAAAAAAATGGTCTCCTATAATAAGACCTTTAAAACTAAGTGTAGATAGTTGACACATTTACAATAAATCTTTACAAAGACTTCTTATTCCTTTATAGATAACTTGTTTCATCATATCTTAGTCTAAGAATATAATACACTTTCATGACTGAGTCCAAACTGCCTAAACTCTAAAAAATCAAGAGTTTGATTTGATTAAATTGATAGGTTCTTGATGATAGTTACAGTAGTAACTAACAAAATATAGATATTTTTCTTAAAAGATGAATTTCTTCAAGAAATTAAAACTTTAAAGATATCATTTATGTGAATTTTCTTAAATAAAAATAGAATAAAAACAAACAAACTACAATAGTTACATAGTAAAAATAGATTAAAGAATGTATATCTCCAAATTATAACTTCTTTTGAAATAAAAAAGTTGCTTGATATTTTGTTCCTTTATAAAATTATGTATTCAAAAATATATTTCATATATAAAGTCCTAAAAAAAGTGAAAATACTATTGGCCTTTATATATCCATCATAAATTTCTTTTGGTTGATCACATCCACAAAAAATTACTAGAAACCATAATCATTCAAATATAAATCATTTAAGATAGTATAAATTCCCTTCAAAATATGATTGATTTATTTTATGAATATGAGCCTTTGAATCGGTCAAAAAACAACTTTAAAATGATATTTACTTCTATATAACCCCTTATTGAAATCATGGAAATTATCATCAATTTATACATCACAATTGAATAGTCAATCATGGGGAACCTTCATGTGATGATAAATATTCTATTGTAGGGTTGAAAATGTACGATTGATCAAAAAAGTAGGGCTGATGTACGATACATTTTTTTCCATAATCATTGGGTTCCTTACAGATGTAGGGTTGTTTATCGACACTTTCCCTTTTCTCAAATAGAGTGTTCCATTAAAATGTAGGTTTTTTGAACCATATGTTATGATTAAAAATGTTGGGTATGAATAGTGTTTTGAGAATACGTTCAAAAAAAGTTCAGAATAATTTAAAAAATATTATACATCATACATAAAATTATATTCCAAAGAAATATATTTCGGAAAAAAACATAAAAGTAATTTTATCAATAAAATAAACAAGGGTTTTTTTATCATCAAAATCAATAAGATTTATAGAGTATTGTTGAGATAATACGTACCCAATATCTCATACTAGAAAACTGATTCCTATATGAGATGTTGTTACCTCCCATAATATATATTTTTATAAGAAAAATCCTAATAAAATAACAAAAAAATAATGAAAAAAATAAAAATGTGAAAAATAAAAAATAGTGAACCTCACATGAAACCCCATACACATGATAGAGATTGATCGACTATGTATACTCACTTGTGACACTAAACTGATTGGATTATTTTTTATTCTGAATATAATCAAAATAAATCCCTAAACTAACATAACATAAGAAGTATGGATTCTCATCCAACCTAGGGAAAATTCAAAGTAGCTTGGGTTTCCATGAATCACTAATCCACGTCACCCCAAATTTATGGGACTACCATTACTCTTACTAAATAAAATCCAGATAACGGTTGGATGTTCTCTATAACAACCAAAGTTTTTATGGATTATTTATTTAAACTAAATTAAATTTATTTTATATCTTTTATTATATGTAACACCAAGTTAATCCTTAATGACATGTAATACTAGTTTAGCTTTCATTATAAACAACCCTGCGTTTTAGCAAAACCGTGATACATTATTTGTAATGTTATTTAAACACTACCATTATAGCCTAGAAATTAAAATTATCTATATAAATAGTACTAAATAATTTGAAAATAATAATTATAATTATTTTATATAAAAAATTTTTATCAATATTTACTTAATTTTAAGAAAGGTATCTTTAAATTTCATTAATAATATTTTCCAAAAAATGATTTTTTATTTATTTAGTGCAAAGTAATAAAAATAATTTCTGAGATTTTTAGAAAATTAATTTGGTAAAATAATCTTCTTTATTGAAATAATATTATCAAAATCACATTAGGTTTAGTTTTTGGTATTTTTAAAAAATGCATCATTTTTTGATGAATAGTGATAATATTAAATTTTAACTGAAAAATTCATTCAAGTTTAATTTATTTATAAATTTAACTAATATTTTAAGATAATTTTAAATTAAAAATAATTAAATTATAAATCCATTAATCTAATTTAGGTCATTTGAATAAATTTCACATTGACATCTAATATGAAGACATTATAAACTTTTGGACATTTATCTTTAAACACCAACTTTCTCATTTTTGGATCTATAGTGTGATAGATATGATGCTGATTATAGTATTAAACTATGGTGTAGATACTCAATATAAAATAGGAGTGAATTTTATTCTAAAAAAATTTAAGAAAATTTTGTATAAACAAAATTCACAACACCTCTAAGTTCTACTAATTTGATTGATTCCAGAAAAGTGATTCTGGAAATGAAATGTAACAAAAGTTTATAACAACAAAGATTCTACCTTAAAGCATATAGAATCTTATTTAATCAAAGTAAAATTCTAAGGAAGTATAAGATAGTTATACTTTCCTCAGCATCTAAAATTACAGCGGAAAACACAATTAAAACACTAGAAGTAACAAGTAGTAAATCTTTTAACCCAAAGAGAAGGGTATCCAACAACCTTGGATAAAGGTCCCTTGATTTATACTTTCATGAAAGTCTGTCCCAAAAAAACCCAGGAAAGAATTAAATCCAAATATTTGTATCTTTCTTTCTATCCCTACAAGCCCTTGATTTGTAAGGAAATCGTCACCTCTTACTTCACAATCCGAAGTCTCTGATTTTAAGGAAACTGCACCTCTACACAAAGAAATTTTGCATGAATCAATGTTTAAAAAATCCGTTCAAACTTTTTTCATGAATATTGGGGGTTTATAAGATCCTCTCTCTCTAAGAATCACTTCAACAACATGTAAATATGTTCTACCAAAATTAAAGTCTGGAGCTCGTTCAAATGAGCTCTTATTTATAGGCATGACTTCAACGGTCGACTCCCTCCTCCAATGATCATATTTTCCCTTGAATTTTGGAGGGACCTGTACACGTGTCAATAAAAAAATGGTTAGTTAGTAACTGAATTCATGACATCATTTTATAACCAAAACATGTGTAAGAAAAAATATGGTCACTTAATCAATTTCATTTTTTGGAGTGTAAGAAAAAATGAAAGTTTGGAGTCTAACCAAAAAATATTCAGAGTCTATAATATATGGATATTTGGATTCTGTTTTCCAAATAATTCGGAACCTAAATTCCATAGAATTTTGGAGTCTAAATTTCAAGGAAATTCGTAATCTAGATTCACAAGAATTCGAAACCATAACTTAGAAAGTTCGTAATCTGAATTCATTAAAATTCAGAGTCTGAACTCAGAAGAGTTCGGAGTCTCAATTCAGAGAGCTCAGAGTCAGAACTCATAAAATTTCGGATTCTTAATTCAGAGAACTCGAAGTCAGAACTCAGAAGTGTTTGGAGTCTGAATTCAGATAACTCGGAGTCAGAACTCAGAAGAGATCAAAGTCTGAATTTAGAGAACTTGAAGTCAGAATTTGAATATTGAAAACAGAAGGCTCTATATCTAAGTATTATATGATTCTGAGTTTTTTGATAGGAAACTGAATTTTATTCTTAGACAAAATGAACAACAAAAAACATGGTAAGGATAAATTACCTTGGGGAAGAAAAATTTTCCTTATAAAATTAAAACATAGGGTAGAATGAATTTTTTGTTCAGATAAGGTGTTTGTGATTTTCAAAACAACAAGGAATGGTAAAGTCATAAGGAAACCTTATTTACTTAACTATCTCCCCAATCATGAAGCAATGTAAAATTCATAAGGAAACCTTATTGACTCAACACTCATTAGGTCTACATGATTAATTTTAAATGATTTTTTTACACTTATGTGAAATGAATTTGAAAAAATGGATTCCATATTTGGAATCATAATTATTTATAATTTCTAATATTTTCAAATTAATTTTTGACAAAAATGAATAGTCAAAATAGTAAAAAATTAATTATCACAATTAAGGAAAAATTAGATTTATCAGGGGATATAATAAGAATTTAAGGGATAAAAATGACCAAAAAACTTTTAAAACACCCATTTTATGTCCATATTTATACATGAAATATTTTAGGTTTGAAAATAGACCATCGTTTTGTATTTTTTAATGATTAAAATGTGTGTATGATTGAATATTTTCAAAAAAAAATAGAATATTTCACTCACCTCGCTTATAAACTGCATGCCCCTCTCCTCTCTTATTCACACCATCATACCAATTTTTTTATCCAATAAATAGCCTAATAAATTCCCAAATTCTCTCCTCTCATCCTATAAGAATTTTTTTTGACATAAATTTGATCAAGTAAGTCTTTTGGTTCAAACCTAAGGAGGACACCTGAAGAAGAGGTCAAGTTTATCAATAAATGTTTTTGTTTTATTTATTCATACACCTCATTAAATTATTATAATAATTTGATATAATAACCTTATTATATTTCATATACCTATATTTTTTATGTTAATTTAATGACCTAAAACTGTCTCCACTTCCATAAAGGGGGTGATCGAATCATCGTTTGTGTGTACGATGGATTATCGCCTCACAAACCGATGTCATACATTTTTTCCTTACCATATCTAATGGTAGGGTATAATGATGGATAAAAATTATATATATTATATTTATAACATTATTATACCTATATAGTTATTTTATCATATAATCCTTTTCACTTCCATTCAGTATAGGATATTGTAACGTCGTTTGTGTGTACAACAGATAACCACCACGCGAAGTGATGTGATTCGGTTTCACTAACTCTTTGCGTGTAATAAAATAAAGATAAATATATGTTATATACATGACCTAATTATTATATTTGTGACACATTTTCCCTTATTTAAATATAATATATCATTTTATTTCATACCATTTCACTCACTAAAATAAGATAACATCATTTATGTGTGTGTGTACTATCACCATGATGAAGCGATAAGACTCTCTCTTTTCATCACCACACCACATATATGATAGGTATAAGTATATTTGAATAAATAATATTATATTTATTATATTATTATCATTTTATAAATATAATATATTCTCTACTTCATTTCTATAAGGATCATTTAAAATTGAATGTGTTACTCATGTGTACGTACAACCTACTGTCTCCATGATTGTAACGCACTTCATTTCTCAAAATAATTACTTTGTATTAGTCTCAAAAGAATAATTATTGTATCGATATGTTATTTTTTCATGATTATTATTATATAAGTGATAAGATCATGATTAAATTAATAGTACTGAAATTATAAAATCAAAACATATATGAAAAACAAGGTAGTTATTACCTGAAACGTGACGTTATCATGGATGTTTTAATAAATGGGTAATAAATTTACTATTATAAATAATATATGAATTTTTATTTATAAGTAAGGTTATATAATATATTTATAATAAGAATATATTTGTTATATTGGAGGATTGAATTAGTTCGAAGTAATTTGAGACTTAAGGTAAGGAATTTCTATAACACTATTTACTTTTGTTAGACACATGCCTTATTCGCCACATATTTATTTTATGTGGTTTATATTCCTCTCATGAATGTATCTAATGATTATTATCCTGAAAATTATTTGTTTCTACATATCCATTTTAGTATTTCTCTTTAATGGGGCTTACGATTTAAAGTTACTTTAGTGATAATTTTTTTATGTTAAAATCTCTTCATTTATTGGGATTATAAATTATTATATTTCTAATGATAAAATATTATGACCAATATCTCAAAAAAATAATGAATGTTATTATCCTATGGTTATTCATGATATTTTCAAGTGATTCTCCAATTTTCCACTATTTTTTACTTAAAGTATTTGAGAAAATTCTTTAAATAAAATCCAACATTATTTCTCTCTCTGATAAAAATCAGTTTTATTCAAAAACTGTGTTTTTTAAAAAATAATTTTTTATTTTTATCTTATGATTTTAAATAAAAAATTACCCATGTCTATATTTTTATAAAAAAAATTAAGTAAATTCATGTCATTTTCCAAACAATTCTAATTTTTATTTTAATAAAAATGTAAAGGGAATATTTTTTTAATGTGTATATTGTTAACAAAAATTAATGTCATCATAGACATTATTTTCATTGAAGATTCTTGTATAAATTTTAGAGTTTATTTTCAGTGGAATTTTTTCTAAATTTTCTATGTTTAAAAAAATTAAAGTTGAAATTATATTTACTTTAAGAAAAATTTTAAATGATCAATAAAATTAATTTACTATATCTATTAAGAAACATTAATGTTACCAATTCTTTAGTGGGGATATGATCCAAGGATAATATTCTTATTATTTCTCTAAATAGTTAATATTTATGATGGCATGATTTTTGTGAAACTTGATTCTCTTCTATAGGTTATACCATGATAAAATTCTTATTAAACATGCGTTTTACCATGGGATATGCTATAATGAAATGATGAAATGATTTCGAAACCAGAAACATTTACAAAATTTATGATATAATGACATTTTTATGAAACAAATTTCATTCCTTGGGTTTTGATATGATAAATATTTTGTGATCATGTGTCATGCCTAAATATGGTTTCCATTATGTGACGGGTGGAACCTACATCTCCCTCCAATTTATTCGGTAAAGATAGATAATCGATTCTTAAATATTTTGTGCATGAACCAGATTATATGGTCATAGTGTTATGTGGGGACTGGTCTTTCATATCCATAATATTATGGGTGGACCTTTCTCTCATGTAAATAATGTTATCTATGGACTTATTATTCATGTTCATAATATTATGAGTGGACCTGGTTGCATGTCCATAATTTTTTATGAGGGCCAAATTTCATGTCCTTAATATAATGAGAAAACATGTCACTATTTATACATGTTCACAATGTTATTAGCTGATGTTTATAAAATGAATCTTTGTCTTATGGAAATGTTATTCACACATGGATAATGTTCTTTTATTTTCTTATGATTCATGTCTTATAAACTAAAAATATTTATTCCATGACACAATATTATAATCTTTGATATAAAGGGTGTCATTTTTAAATGTTATTATTAGGTCTTCATACCCCTATGCTCATGTTATACTTATCTGTCTCCATTTTTAACCCTTAATAAGGATCTGAGCTCTCCCTTTCTTATGTTTCCTTTCCCCAAGTTATGAATAATGTTTTCTAAGTATTATTATTGAAGGGTAATGTCTTTATAGTAGATGATGAAGATGTTTCATAAATTATGAATATTGTGTTCCAATATTCTAAAGGCACTAAACAACTTTGGTCCTTGGGAATGTTTTCCTATAATGTATTGAATATTCATATCGAAATAATCTTTATCCATGTATGAGATGGTTGGGTCTATATAGCTTGTACCATAGGAAAGGATTAGTTATCCTTTGAAAACTATGATTAGAAAACATTAATGATATCCCTAGGAATATTTCTAAGGACATGTCTAGAGATATGTCTAGGATAATTCTATGGTTGAAAACAAATTATAGGAAAATTTCATATAGTTTTAATAAAGGATATAGTTAGTGGTTTATATGAAATTAAATCTATTTATATATATTAAAAGTGGATTTGGATCTGGAATAGAGTAACATAGGGGTAATAACTCTAAAAAGGGAACATTGAGCTGAAATCGATCATCACCTGGTGCATATCAATAGACCTTTCCTTTCCCCTAGTTTGACACTCCTTGGGGATATGTTTTGGAAATTTAAAAAGTATTTGTAAACCATAATGAAGGATTTAAATAGATGATGGTTGCGAATAATCTATGATAAACATTATATGTCATAGATTAAAAAGGTGTCACGATTTAGAAAACCTATAAGTGATCTATCATGATTATGTGGTTCCCTGTTATGATTATTATTTCTTGAACTATTAATTTTTGGTTGTATTGAATGGATGGAACCTGAAGGAACCATGTTAATGATGAATGTAATGAAAAATTAAATTATTTCCCTCCAGAGAAACTATGTGTTATTGCAACTAAAATAAAAAACTATGTTTCTATGATCGTAAAACTTTCACAAGTTATCACTCATTATGAACTCCCAAATGATCAAAGGATGTAGAAATATTCTATTAAGTCATTCATGAGGAAAATCATACCCTCTTTCAATGGTTCTTCTGATATGATAGTTCCTAATAAATGGATCAGTACCAATGAAATGATATTTTCTACTAAAAGTTATTTTTTTATTTATTGAAAAAACAGGAAGGGACACCACACCAGCCCTTTAAAGAGGGAGAAAGTGATGCAGAACCAAATAATCTACTTTGAAAATGTTTTTGCACTCAATAAGAAGATAGTCTAAGCTATCATAAACCAGAAACTCTTCCTCTTTTCTACCCATCTTAGCTAGTGAGTCAGCTGAAAATTAGTTTCCCTCCAACTATGGTGAAAAATACGCCACTGCTTGGTCTAAGTTATCATAAACTAGAAGCTCCTCCTCTTTTCTACCCATCTTAGCTAGTGATTCAGCTACAAAATTAGTTTCCCTCCAACTATGGTGAACAATACGCCCCTGCTTAGTTTCCCTCAAACTATGATATTTTCCATTCTCTATTGTTCAGTGCATGAAAAATGTATTTTCTCTCTCTACTGCTTGAAAGGTGAGGTAGATCAATAGTGAATTCTTACTAAGAATACATGGTAACAAGAATAAATTGACTCTATTAAGTGGGATTAGTTTAAAATACACTTTTTTAATAAGTACTTTTCCCTCACTCTTTTTACAAAAATAGAGAAGTAATTTCATGAGATTAAGCAGAGGAATGGTGAATTTTTTTGTATTTATGAAGAAAATTATATATGAGTTGTGAGGTACTCTTCAAGTATTATAATTCAGCTTAAAAGTAAGGTTGATCGATTTTTTAGTGGATTAGAACCAAATATATAAAGAGATTTATCCTTAAGGGACATTGTATTCTATGAAAAAATAATTTGAAGAGAACTAAAAGACGAAATAGGTGATGGAAACCCTCTTGGTTCTAGTGATAAGAATGGGAAAATGGGGTTCCATGTAAAATTAAATGATTTGTCATATAGAGGGAATAAATGGTTTCAATCTCCTACTTTCCAATAATGTGGGAAGGAGCACTTAGGTGAGTTCCTAAAAGGTACAATAAGGTTATTCAGGTGTAAGAATCCTTCCCATTGAGAAAACAAATATATAAGTGATGTGAGCAGGTCAGTAAATGAAATGAATGGAGGGAGAGCTCAACAGAATAATCAACCTACATTTCCGTGTTTTAATTGAAAAGAGTTTGGTAATTATGTGTATCAATTCTAAAATACTAGGGTAAATATGGATGATATTCTACAAAAACATCTGAATAAAAATGATAAGAGAAATATTATGCAGTCACAATGGGTGAAGTGAATCATGATAATTAGGGCACAATTATCCTCCCCTACTAATATGTGAATTTCATTTTTATTTTTTATGAATTATCTATTTGAAAATCTTATTGTTTATCCATTATGGAAATTTTATTTTATTATCTCCCTTTATGTGGATTATATAATAGAAAAATTTCATCTAATATTCAATCAGTGTAAGGATTAACCCATGATTCTAATAAAAATATTTTTATATAATATATGAGCTTTTATGTGGAATAAAGTGATAATTAAATTTTGGAAGTGTATATATCACCCAGTAAAATTAATTTAAGAGTTATGGATTCCATCATATTTTTTTGAGTTTAAGTATGATTATAAGTTCAAAGTCATTGACACCCCATTAGAGGTTCTATGTGATGATATTTTATCAAGAATCTGGTTATTTTAAGAGACCCTTATTGAAATACAACCCTTTGGTTTTCTATAGTTTTCATTAAAAGATTATTTGAGGAGGGATGCCTTTAAACATTGAGGAAACATGATTAAACATACTAGTGACCTAAAAGGTTTCTCTATTATTTTATTTTGATATAATTATGGGTTGTAATTGATCACCTTACTATATGAGAATATTTTTCTACTATCTTAGAAGATTTTCCTCTGGATCTGATTTCACGAATATGTATTAAAGAAGTTGTATGTTTTCATGGAGTACCACATTCAATTTTATCTAATCAGGATCATAATTTTACCTTTTATTTTTTAATAAGTCTATATAAATCTCTTGATATGGAGCAAAGTTTCAAAACTTCATTTCATCATCAGAGAGATGGTCAGTTTGAGTGAAAAATTCAAACCCTAGCAGAAATGATGAGATCATTTTCTTTTGATTTAAAAGGTGGTTGGTATTAACAGCTTCCTCTGTTTGAACATTCATATGGCAATATATTTCACTCAGGAATTCAGTTAGATCCTTATGAAGCCCTTTATGGAAATAAGTGTAGAAATAAAACATACTAGAATGAAGTTTCATAAATAAATCCATTGGGATTTTACCAAACACATTAGATGACAGAGAAGGATAGAGACAGTCATCAACACATAAGGAAAAAAGTAAAGATAAAATAAATGTTATGTAGATGGTCATCAACATGATCAAGAATTGGATATTTTTGAGAGGTTATTTATATAAATTTCTCCATTGAAGAAATAAGGGAGAACGAAGCCCTTGATATATAACTCCCTTTGAAATACATGATCATATCGGAGCATTAGCTTATTGTTTGATGCTTCAACTAAACCTCTCTTAGGTTGAAGATATGTTCCATGTATCTCTCTTGAGGAATTACTTACCTGATCTATCACATGTGTTGAACTGAGAGGTCATACCACTGCAGAATTATCTTTCCTGTAATGAATAGTTAGTTGAGATTTTGGATAAAATAAAGAAAGTGATATGAAATGAGAAAACTCACACAGTCAAGGTTTTTTGTGAAACCACAAGTTTGAGGAAGCTGTGTGGGAACATTAGGATATGATGGTATAATATTATGACTTTAGTTTTTATGAATTATTTTTTTCAAATAAATTAAATATCTTTGATTTCTTTCTTTACACACAATAGTTTTTTAATCTTGTGATACATGAAACACTAGGTTATCTTGTATTACACATGACTCTGTGTTCTAATGAAACCATGATATATTATTAGTAAACATGAATTTTATAACATGTAAATAAAAACTTAAGGATAATAGGAATGTTAAAAAAAAATTATATGTTAAGTATAGAGGTTTTATAAAAAGAAAACATATTGATAAAAGGAACTTTATTTTTACAAATGTATTTATAAATTTTGTAAATAATTGACACTTTTAGAATATTAAATTGGTAAAATAAACATCATTTTTTAAATCAATAAAATCATATAGTAGATTTTTTGTATTTTTCTGAAATTTTCATTTTTTGATTAATAGTGAAAATAGTAAATTTCAATAGAAAATAGCCTTTTCATTTAATTTATTTTTAAAGTAAAACTATATTTTAAACTAGTTTAAATGTTAAATTAGTTCAATAATACATCCAATAATCCAATTTAGTTCATTTTAATCAATTTCACATTGAAATTAGATATAAAAACTTTGTAATCTTTTGGACATTTCTCTTTAAAAAAACTCATTTTCTCGTCACGTATACAAGATTAATTTTAAATTAAATTTTTTTCAATTCTATGAATTGTATTAAATAAATTGATTCCTTATTTGGAATCATAATAATTTATAATTTATAATTAGGTCAAAATAATAGTTTTCTAAATGAATAATGAAACCCATAAAAATTAGTTACAGTTGTTAAGGTCAAAATGTATTTACTGTGGGTCAAACTAAGAAGAGTAGTGTTAAAAATGACCTTCCAGAATTTACAACACCCATTGTAAGAACATATTTCAACATTTTCTGTTTTATTTTAAATAATAAAAAATTTTTGAGGCATTTTTGTGATAAAAATGTGTGTGTAATTCAATCTTTTCATAAAATTACATGTGGGCCACTCACCTCACTTTTAAAAGGCCATCCATCTCCTCTATTTGTGGAACATTCATAAACTTTTGGAATAGAAAATTTATTCCCAAATAAATTCCCTAATTCCATCCTCTAATCCTAGTGTATTTAATGTGGATTTAAATCCAACCAAGGAGGGATGTTGGTGCAATCCTAAAGAACACAATTGAATATGAGGTAACATTCATCGACATGTGTTTTTTGTTTTATTTATTTCTCCACATCCTTTAATTATTATTATACATTGATGATATAATAATATTAGTATATTTTGTATTATTATATTTTTTTAAATTATGTTCATGAACTAGAACCATCTCCACTTCTATCAAATGGGTTACGAAATCATCATTCTTGTGTATGGTAGACTATCTCTTTATGAACCGATGCCTTTCATTTTTCCATTAACACATGTCATGGTTGGGTATGTTGATGGATATAAAGTATATATATTATTTTTATAACATAATTATACTTTTTTATACATAAAATCATATATAACTTTTCAATTACCATTCCATGGAGGATATGATAAAGTCGTTTGTGTGTATGGCGGACTACCACCTCGTGAAACGATGTGATTAATTTTCACTAGTGGTTTACCTGGAAGATAATAAGGATAATATTTTTTGAAATAATTTAAATAATTATGATATTAATTATATATTAATCATTCTATAAAAATAATATATCATTTAGTTTCTTACCTTTTTACTTAGTGAAAGATGATAACATCATTCGTGTGTGTGTGGACTACCGCCTTCACGAAGCGATGTGACTCTATTTTTATCACCACACCACATGTATGATATGTATAAGTATATTTAATAAACTAATATTTTATTTATGATATTATTATAATTTTATAATTTAAATATATTACTTACCTCCTTTCTAAAATGGTCTTTGAAATATGGGAAAGTTACTTATGCATACGTATGGTCTACCGTCTGACGGATCATAACGTACGTCATTTATAAAAACCATATTTCATTATTATTATTAAAAGTATAATTAGTGAATAAATATTAAAATTATTTCATGATTAAAATATTTAAATTTATGTAACCATTATCAAATTAATAGGATAAAAAGTACCCAATAAAAACATATACAAAAAACAAATCGGTTATTACCCAAAATGTTACTTTCACTTGGAAGTGGTAACAAGTGGGGAATAAAAGGAAATAAGTAATATATTTTAATTTTTATATAATTATGTATATTCAATAGATTTATAACAAACTTATATTTATTTCATCCCATTACCAACCACTATGTAAAAAAGTTCCAAGGATAAAAAATATATTTATCTTTATCCAAAGCCCACCAAATACTCAAATGTATTGAAACTATTTCAACAGATTAATGAACTGCCTAATATAAGTCTGAGATATAAATGATTGAGAATATTAATTGAATGTTAATTAGGGGTAATTCACTTTTTAGGTTGAACTAATTCCCCTTTTGGCTAACCCACCTCAGTAGTATGAGATTTCTCAACCCATTAAGGATGATTTTATCCATCTAATAATCCAAAGACCATGTCAACCTATTTTGTTACATGAAATAATAGTTGACTACAAGTAGTGTTATATACTAGGCTAGCATCAGTCATAGGCTCCAGAAAGCTACCCTAGATAAGATTAACTGAGACATATATAAAAATACTAAATATAAGCTGTGGAATCACAAACAGAAAAATTTAATTTTATCACTACTTGATTAGAGGGTATTAACGGAAAATATACACCATTATAACTAGTGAGGGAATTATATCATTATTAGGTATATTTGAGTCCTTCATCACCCAAATTTGTTAATCCAAACTTCAAAATATTCAATGTTATAAAATATTTAGAACAAAATGTTACTCAGTTTGAATATTTTTGTGGTCCAATGTTTTCTTCTCCGGTGAAACAAGAGATAAATAAACTCATATTCCATACATACCCTAGAAATTATACATTTTTTTGTATAGAAATATCTATTAGATGTTATAATGATACTTTTTGTAAATTTATTTACTAATGTAGATACACTCAATTAAAAAAAAGTTTTATGGACTCGATGACTATAAAATATTGATAATGAATGGTTCTCCTATTATATTATCATATAGAAGAGTCTATCATATTCCAAAAATATACTCCTTCACAGAAGCATCTAAAAAAATTATATGAAAAATATATAATATGAATTTCAATAAAGCCCATTCTATAGAATTATACAACTACATTTTGAGAGTTCATTCAAAAATCACAATATCTAGAATATGTAATTTGAAAAAAAAATCATGGAATGAAAGAAATTAAGTTCAGGAAAGTGTAATTATCTTATTTTACTATCATTCCACCAACAAAAAAACAAATACCCCTAATCCAATTTTGTTTAATAAAATAATTATTCTTATAAAAACATAAGAATTATCATATCCTAATGAAAACACACAATATTTTAACAAGGAATAAAATCATTAGTATTTTTAAAAAAGGAAAAATATGATATATTCTTTAAGGAATTATAATTTATTAGGTACTTTGTCTCACTTTGGAAAATGGAAGGATTAAATTTCTATAAGTTATGAAGTATGATATGTTAAAGCTGAATAACCACCCCATTTATTTTTCCACTACATTATGATAGGCTAGATCATCAAATATAGTATGGTTTTCAAAGATATCTCTTAAATAATGGTTAATGAAGACCATTCAGTTTTGGGTCTCTTCAAATAACAAGTGAAATGTGAATCTACCATTTTCATAGAGGAATAAGAAGAATATTATAAGGTTCTAAAAAAATATACACAATTTTGACTATATAATGGCTTATAAGTTGATCTATTACGCACATGAAATCATCATGGAAAGATTAAATCAACCATTTATAACCCTGATTCTCTATGAAATGCATTTATAAAAATATTCTTCTTTATAAGAAACTAATAATCATTATAGTCAACATTAATGAAGTAGGTTAAAATAATAGAAACTCCAATGGGACCCTAAGTCATCCCAATATATTATATAATTTATCCTCCCATCGTAGAAAGGGTATAACCCCCCACCCCCCCCACCACCACCACCACTATAGACACATAAAAATAGAATCCTTTATGGATAAAGAATCATTGTACAACTTTTTTAATGTCAACTAACGGGTAGACTATTATGCTAATGATGAGGAATTTTCTAAAGCATAATTACCAATAAAACATCACAAATGAGTCCATCAATGTTGAGGAAGACATTCCCAAGGTAGACCTTGTATTTTAAGAGTCATCCCTATTTTGATCTTACATATTATAGAGACCAAAAAAGAAATCTAGGAAACCCAATAAGAATATCACTTAGAAGATGGACCCTGTAGTGATTATAGAACTTTTATTCAACTAGTTGATTGATTATATCTATGATAATATCAAATACAAGATCATGAAACATTGGGATCAAGTCAGTCCAACTCAAAATAATTTATAACAGCTTCTAGTATAGGGTAAGGCTAATCATTTTCATAAATAGACCAGTATTCTTTTAATTAACCCTAATTATTGGTGCATGATAGGAAAATCAGGAATTTTATAAAAAGTATGATATGTTAAAGACTCTATTTATCATATCAATGTGTCTCTTGATCTTTTATTCACTCTTTCTCTCCATCAAAATTTGACAGACCTTCATTAAGGCTTTATCAGATCCTCAATATTTTGAGGCCAAACATTTCATCACCAAAAAATGACACACTAAGATTGGATCTATTGAATACTAATATTCCTTTTATTTATATAAAAATATAAATATGTATCTATAAAATGGAACATTATACCCTTATCTGTGTATGGAAGACATGATGATGTCGACATTCAATGAGATTTGGTAGAAAATGGTTCAAGAATCAATCTTACTCATCCCCAAAAACTATTTTATCTAGGATATTAGGAATATGATCTAGCTGAATTTTCTTTGACAATATAATTCTAT
The DNA here is from genome assembly GCA_963277665.1 of Viscum album. Lineage (NCBI taxonomy): Eukaryota > Viridiplantae > Streptophyta > Magnoliopsida > Santalales > Viscaceae > Viscum > Viscum album. The sequence goes on from OY728147.1 coordinate 271,746,123, forward strand.
ATTAAAAGGGAATAGAACACCCTAATAAATATCAAATTAAAAATACGGTTTTTGTACCACCTGTCTAGATTTAATTTCATGGTGTTTCATCAAGACACCACTTTCAATACTTTATTTAGAATATCATGGATTCATCTACAATTGTTAGTGCCTTATTCATACCACCATTTCATTAATTACTCTATTAATGGAAAATTTAGAGTGAATTATTTTGAAATATTCCCTTTTGTTTCCTATTAAGGTCAAAATTTCACTATTGGGTATTGTTAGAGATAAAGGAAGTAGCAATAATAAAAATATACTAAGTATGTTATAGCCTATAACAAGTTGTATATCGTTCTGATTAACCCTTATAATGAGGTAAATGGGATTTTGGTGACCCCTATTCATCCTATTGAATCAAAAACTACAGTATTGGGAGGAATTATAGTCTTACTGGATAAAGAGATATATCTTCATATCACCTTATTCTTTTATGATACACAAAAAAATGAAATTATTAAACCATTCCCATCTATAAAATAAAATATACTTATTTGAATCATGCAAATTGAACTTGGACTTCATAGTATCTATTAGAATATAGAATTAACTAACATTTAGCCATTATATCCATGTAATATTGATCAAATAAAAACATTCCATCAATAAAAGATAGAGGAGTTAGGCATTTTTTCCTGCACTCATATGGTTTCTTCCAATATTTGGGAACTAATACCTACTCACAAAAACTACAATATTGATGGATATCATGGTATTATAATAACATATTATAAATCTAAAGATGTTGATATATTATCTTCACGTTATAATTATGAACAAAATCTTAGATATTTCCCAAAAAAATTAAAAAGGTGTTTTCCACTACCATCGAAGAGAAAAAATAAGTAAATTTGGGTACGACATACAACATGTTACCTAAATTAATCAATCAAGCCATGGATCCTAAGGAGAAAGAGTAGTACATTGATTTTCTAAAGATAAACTAGTATTTATTTTCATGTATATATATATAGGTATTGGTTTTGGAACCTAATGTTTTCATTCACCACTTGATCATACCAATGAATCATTATAGCTATAAAAATAGAAGAATAGACCCATATCCTAGTGCTAAGGTGAGGTTTGAAGTGGATAAATTTATCAATTAATGATTCACTAATGATGTTATTTACCTCAAATGTATCAACAACATTGTTCATATTACTAGAAAATTGATAAATCAAAGTATGTAATTACTTCGAGGACTTAAACCATCATTAGACAAAGGATGAATTTCATGTCCAATTATAAAGTTGTTTATTGATATGATTACTAGTTTTTAGTTAATATAATATGGGGATTAGTATTCCAGATTTATCCAAATCTAGATACCTTCGATATAAAATTATTTTATATCCCTTAGGGAACCACATAGATTATATATCTATAACATATTTCCTTCAGGTCTTGTGAATATCAAGAATACATATCAATGGATGATGCACCAAATATTTAAAAATATACTCAAATATACTATCGAATTTAATTTTAATAATATAATAATTTTTTAAAAGTATGTGGATCATATTATATATTTAGAAGTATTTTTTTTAAAATTTATCTCACTTCCACAAAATGGACCCACTAAACTGAAAATTTGATTTAACATCAAGAAATTTCCTTAGATTAGTGGTTTGATGTCATGGTATGGATATTCTTACAATGATTTTTATATATGTATGAAAAATATCTCACACCCTATTGACATGATGTATCATGTGGGAAACCCCCATTTTTACATTATTTGGAAGCTATAAAATGATTGATCGGTTACCTTCTTTCCCCTAATAATAATGTGGGAAAAAATATTTTTTACTACCTCTTTTGAAAAATATAGAATTTTAGGGTTGTTATATTTATATTGAATATAATTTCTTTACATTTATATTCTAAGTGTAGAATGCATTTATTATCTATAAAATCATGAGGTTTAGTTGATCTAAAAATTTATTTACTAAATGGTATCCTTTTTAATCCAATGTTGACTATAAAATTATCAAGTTGGGTTTTCATTCATCATAAGTTTTACATCTACTTAATTTAATTGTAGGAAACCAAGGGATTGACATTGATAGATTTTCTGTCAGCACACCCTTCCCCAAATGTGTCACCTTTTAATTCAAGACACCATGACGTGGAGGTTTTCTCTATCAATTATAATTTTAAAATTTTGAAATAAAATTTAGTGGTTCTTATTAAAGTATTATTATAAAATTCATGGAGGAATCAAAAGTTAATAAAGTTGGATTGTGTTCCATTTGTATATCACCATCAATGCTTTTTTATTATAATCCATCCTTCATTCAAAAGGATATACCAAAAAAATTATCAAGCCCTCATTACATTATTATAATTAGACTTGATGATACCATTCATCCATTTGAAATTCAAGGGTGAATTGGAATTGGAGATCACATAGATCAATAGAGAGTATTCTATCAATAAAAATATTTTGATACTATTACTGACTATACATTGTAATTTTTATCTTAGATTCTTTTATACGTGGTTCAATCTCATAGTCCACATTCACATAATACTAATTAGAATGGATTTTATAATCTAGATACATCTATCACTGATTCGAGTCAAGATGAAACAATCATTCATATTGTTCATTAATGATAAATTCTTCCATTTATCAATAAATAAATGTAGTTCGTGAGTGTTGTTAATAAAAATTTAGTTCAAACTATATCCAAATCCTAGTCAACTGATGTTGTAATTGACTGGATATCAATAATTTTGTATTACCTACAAAATTCTATTCTAACGTGAGATAACAATTAGAATGATAATAATTGTTAATGGGTAACTAATTTCATTCTTTGAAATAGCCTTAATTCTGAGAATACCCTCTATAAATGAGGTTTTAATGGGGTCCTTCTTAAAATGATTTAAGGAGAACACATTGTTTTTGTTATGAAATTCCATGATGGCGTATGTATCAAACATCAAAAAAAACCTATATCTTTAACCAAATCAATAGAATTAGGTACTTTTGATCATCTAGAATAATTATTTATTAGAATTCACAAGGATGTTCCACGTATGTTAGGTGAATTCCAATATTATTCACCATCCCCTGGAGATTTTTTACAGTTAAAAAATAATTCAATATATTGTTCATATATATGATAAATTTCAGGTTTTTGAACCCCTAGAAACCATTATGAAATTCATTTTCATTATCATTACCACTAACTTCTATTCTAAGTGGAATAAAGTTGTACCGTTGAAATATATTGGGTGAAAAGGTATGATAAATTTTACAAAGACCAATATCAGTAATATATTTTTATTTCCTTAAACAAATATTATGAAAAATTGATTAACTTTTTGTGTGTCCATTTAAAAAATGTTGTATTAATAGTACAACATCTAATTCAATCATTTTTTCCAATATCACATCTATGAAAATAGAAAAATACAGCCCTTTAATAAAAAATTATCAAATATTTTTTAGAATATAATGGATAAGGATAAAAATTATTGGCCTGAAAATACCCAATATTGTTTTTTATTATATCACACCACCCTGATACTCATTAACATACAACTCTACACTCGCTAATGTATGGGTTAAAAGAAAATATTCCTATTGTGGTTCAGTTTCCTTATCTCTAAACAACTATTTGTGACTAAACTGACTAAGGATGAATTCTCATAGATCATGTTTAATGAATTATATAAACTTCATAAGAATAGGGTACTCTCTTTAAATAGACTTTAAATTCATCAAAATCATATAGTTATAGAATTAAATAAGAATATTCATCTTAACACATTCATTTAAGTAGAATTGTTATTAACTATATTAGAATTTATTATGCCTCTCACTATTGTTCGGTTTCTCAAAAAATACATTTAATGAATTCACATATAATATAATTAAATTATTTATCACACGACCTTAAACTGCATAACATGTGGTCCATATCATATGAACTTAAATTAGTCTGAGTGTTCCTTGTCATACAACCGTAAACTGCATGACATAATGTTCTTACCACATTAATATAAACTATATGGTGTTTAGTTCATCCCTTATGACCTTAAGCCTTTCAATGTGGTATATCCCATACGTAATTAAACCACCAAAAGTATCCCATTCCATGTAACCTCAAACTGTGAAATTCCCCTTGCATAAAATCCCAATCTATATAATATTTTAACGTCCTATAACTATGTGTGCCTTTGTTACTCTTGTTGTAGGATATTTATTAATGTGTGAGTCTCTTATCCCAAGCCTTGCTAAAAATTTAAATTTCATAAAATTTCACCTATTCATTTAAACCCCCAGAGTGTATGGTTTGTTAATTCACTTAGGTTTTCACAACTATCCCTACACTATGAAAAACAAACCCCTCTTTAAGAACTATTTTTGAATTTATTCTTACACATGTAGGATACATAGTGATGTCTAAATAATCTATCATGGACCCAACTATTAAATATTCTCTTTCAATTTATGAAAATTTATAGTTTTATGATTCATGTTAGGTTATATATACCATACTTATACATTAATTCCATAAATTCCACATAGATTCTTTAACATACATATATTATTTTTCATGGATCCCACATCAGGGGTATAGCTACAAATCTCTTATTTTATCCTTCTCTCATTCCATCACTCATTCCATCTTAAAGAATGGGTTTCACACTACACATAGACTCTACAATGGGATAAAATATCCATTTTTTAAGAACTATGTATGCCTTGATTCTTATTCTTATATGATGCATGGTGGTTCCTAGATCTCTTATCCTAGGCCTTACCATATATTCCAATTCACTTCATCCCCCCTTCTATCATTCTATAGAAATTCAATTTTATAGGCCTTGAGATATAATGTTCTAACTATATTTGGAAATTTCCTTCCAATATACCATACTTTATGTATTGGGTTTTCAAATTATACAAAATCATTCAAAGATATTATTAATGAGTATATATAATTCAAAGGGACCCCTTTAGTATAGTGATAGAACATATACCACATATATGACCCAATTATACCCATTTATCAGTATACATTTTTATTGGGATGAAAAATCTATAACATTATATTCCAAGATAGTATTATAGTGGAACCTATTATTCTAACATGGTCATTAGTCATCATTAGAATATCAATCTAATGGTATGGAAATGGTCCCATTATTTGAATGTTTCCAATAGTTTTCAAAGATTATTCTTTATAATTCCACTCTATATAATTAAATCACTTCTATTTATTATTTATTCTAACCACCACCCTTTTATTCAATTACTTATAGATATTCCAAACTCTCATACAATAGCTTTGTTTACACATTTCCTAAATAGATCCATAACCTACTTCTCATCCAAAATTACTCCATTTATGGATATCCATGATATTATTTCATTTATTCAAACTAGTAAAACTATGTCCACTTAGTGAATGTCCTATTACCCATTTTTCTAGCTAATACACTTCAATCAATTTTTATTAACCTCTATGACCGTAAATTAGGAACCACACTTTTTAAATGTTATCCAACATTGAAATTTAATAAATTTTCCCAATAATAAAACCAATGTTTTTTATAATGTTTTCTATTATCTATTTATGTTGGATTATTTATTATTACATTGTATAAGGAATAAATTTTTAATCAAATATGTATAGAAACAAACATTTGAAATTAAATTTTGGTCTAGTTTTGAATATCCCATTCTACAATCTAAAGACACATAAAGAATTTTCAGGTTTAAAACCCCTAAAGGGTGACTTAAAAAAGAATTTTCCCATAGGTTATGATTTTAAATTATAGGTATTAGGAAAAATAATAGTATAATACGAAGGTATAAGATACAAAAAGGATTATTAGGTTGAAAACCCAAAAGGGTAACTTGATAAAATGTAGAGTCTTCACTCGCCAAGTCTTTCTTTTCCATGGATTAATAAAAAGTAATATCGTAAAAGATAAATTCATAAATATTTTTGGGGATAACCCTTTCCCATAAAAAAGTCTAGTTATACTCTCAAGATTTATGTATCTAAGAAAAAATTAGATCTATTTACACTCCTCGCATATATTTTTTCAACTGGTTTTTATAAGAAACATAAAAATGTAATTTCAAAAGTACCTAAACCATTCCTAAAAAATTTTCCAATTATAATAAACTCATTTTATTTATTTAATTTTTCTTGAGTCACTCATAATGTTATATCTAAATAGGCTAACCTTAAACTATATTGATAGAACATTCAGTATATATACATCATTAATATACCCTTTCAAGTGCACATGTTTCTAAGGAAATCCAATCTTTGTTATCCTTTATCCAATATACTAACCTAATATTATGGTGATGGATTTTACACTATATTTAAAATCCACCTAAACTAGTCGATAACAACATGACACAAAGGATAATAGATTTATCAAACATTTATATTATTTACTCTAGTTTTATAAATAATTATTTATAAGAAGACCATCATCATTCAATATTCAGATGGATTCAATTACATTGATATTACTGTTAGTGTAAAAATATAATTAATCAAGATTCAATTTTAGTTGATATAAATTTTATATCACAGTAAAGGAATTAATTATTTGAGGTATCAATCTTGACACAATCTCCTATGATGCCATTATTTTAGGCGTAAAAAAATTTCTCTTGGGAAAATCATAATTTCATTAATTCAACCAAATATTTAGAGGACCATCTATAATTTATTGTCAATCCATGATTATTACAAAAATATGGGGATGTAAATTTGACATTGATACTATTATAATGAATTCTACATTGATTTACATAAATGAATCAGTGACCAATTTAAATTTACAATAGTTTTTAATTTTCATCCAACATTATGATTTCATCTTCTTCATCGTGAAATTATTTCTCTTACCTTATAGGGTAACAACCCCAACCATATTATTTTAGATTTTTTGTTTAGTTTATTTCATAGTCACTTGATATAAGTGATCACATCATGTGGGATCAATTTGTTTGTTAGTCTTAGGAAACTATATACACGCTTTATTCTCAAAATATATTTTAAAAAATAATATATAACATAGTATTTTCTTTGAGAACACTTCTATTATCTCTCGACTATCCTTTAATATCAATTATAGTACACTTCCTATAATCATTGGTAAGGGAATTAAAATAAAAGGGTGAACTCAGATGCTTATTAAGGGAATGTGTATAGATGAATCAATCATATAATAGAAAAGGAATTAATAATATGGTATGTATAAATGATAATAAAAATATCTACATAAATAATAAACCCAAGATTAAAATGTATCCCTAGATATAACAACTTTTAGAATAATCACATGGACATCAATAAATAATTTAATAATGATGGACTATAGAATTTAGGACATATTAAACTTACCATCGAGGCCTTATTTTGATATATCATATATATATGGGAATATTCCAAATATCCAACATATTATTCCTCAGGATACCTAGAAATTAATTGAGTATCTATGTAATTCTAGGACCCACGCATCAATTCATAATTCCAATACATTCATCATATGAATATAAAATACAACTTAATCAACATGACTTAATAACAAATAACTATATGTATTGAATAAACTAGAATATATAATGAAAATAAATTCCCCATTAATAAATATGATAATAAATCTATATAAATATGGTGGATTTTATCATTCGATTATACCACTGGTAATTAATTAGGTTTATCAAATGATTTTGATATGGATAAAAATACTTATTAAAGATCGTTGGAACACTTCTTGAGGAAGATACCATTTTCAATTTGAAATCACTGATTTAACATCGAAATATATCCATAATATTAGGGAGAATATTTTATTTTAAATTTACCATGGAAACATGTAATTTAATCATCAAGGAAATGATATTTCATGATGGTGGGAAAAGAATTTTCTATGGTGTACATTAAAAAGAAGATTATATTTACACCTTCGATAAAAAGTACCTTATTTAGTAAATGGAAAGAATATTCTATTAAAAAAACTCATAAAAAGTAAAACATGAATAAAAATTACTTTAATAAATCGTTGTAGAATAAAAAATATATTTTAAATAAAATATGTACATAATAGAAAAATATTCATAACCGAATTGAAAAATATTGTCAGATTTCCTTAAAATATTATTTTAAAAATTTTAGAACATAGAGAGAGTAAAATTAAAGTAAAACATATAATTAATATAAATAAACAAATGATAATAAACTTCATGGTGTTTAATATAAAAATTTCTTATAATTATCCCAAAACATAAGAAATGTTGACGAATGATGATATTATGAAATGAACCCTTACCTCGGGTCTAAATGGATTCATAAGTGATTTTAACCTCATGTATAATAAATATAAATTTATTATAATTATATATTTTAACTATATAAATACTTATGATATCACATATGGTCCACTTATAACATTTAAACCCATATTTATTAGTAATCCTTTATTAAATTCATCATTTCTAAGTGTTAATAATTTAATTTTTCTTGTAAGTTTCAGTCCTTCTATCCTACTAATGGTTCCATCATATAAATAATGTCAATAATGATATAAATATCATATGTATTCATTATATATATGTTTATAATCATTAATTAATGGAAGACATGGAAAAATAATCACATCACTTTGTGGAGGTGGTAGCCCACACGTGCGCACTAGCGACGTTATTATTTTTTAATGGGTGGAAGGGTATTAAGGATAATGATATCTTATATTTAATGAATATTAATTGTTTAATAAACTTAATATACATATATATATATTCTATTATTATAACCATCCAATTGAAGTGTTGATGAAAATTTAATTACACCGCTAGGGGAATACGGTAGGTTGTACGTATACATGATCGACGTTTTCAGTTCCCATAAGATAGAGAGGAGATGGATGAGGATTTTGAAACAAAAATAATAACATTTAAGTATATTTATGATACATATGTTATTATATTATTATTTTTACATAATTATTTGAAGAGTTTGAATAGGAAATAAAATGAAAATGCTCGGTTTAGAGTTATACCTCTTCTTCTGAAAACCACCTTGGACTTACCCCTTAAGCCTTATAGTTTAGTCCATCAATGAAAATAGGGCCTCTAGTTTATTAGGAGGAAATTTGGTTAGTTATTATTTTAATTAAAATTCAATATAATTTTCTCACAAGGTTTTAATAATAGAGGACAAGATGTTCCCTTTTATAAGTGAGGGAAATGACACACTTTGAATTACTTAAATGATTTTAATAATATTAAGTATTTTTCATGATCAAATAAAAATTTTAGTAGATTCAAATATGACAATTTTAAGGTGTAAATAAAACAAAACAATGGGTTTTAGACATGTTTACATGTAATTTTTACCCTTATCTCTTAGATTAACCCCCAGTAAACCCATTTTAATCCTAACTGTAGTAACAAATTTATTCTATTTTTACTATTCAATATGACCAAACATTAAGTCAAAATTCCTACCTATTGTTAATTATAATGATTCCAAATATGGAATCTATTTCATGTTATTCAATTTTTAAATTTTTCATAAATTATTTTTAATATATGTGCACAAAAATTCAACAAATATTGTTTTTTTAAATGTTTTTTTATCATAAACATGATTTTACAACAAAATAAATTATAATATTGATCAAATAGAATTATTTATATTATTTCAAATAAAAATTTTCTTATTTTTATTTCAAAATAAATTAAAAACAAAAAATTACCTCTAAAATAAATTATTAAAAGAATAGAATAAAAATTATTATTTGAACAAATACATTTCATAGATTTCCAAAATGTTAAGCATATATTTCTAACTTAAAAAATATTTTTTTTATGAATTATATTATTTATAAATTATATATATTATCTTGAAAAAATATATTGAAATCATTCACGTAATTATGGTATCATTATAATGTCATCAAAGTGACCCTTTTTGTAAAATTTATATTTTTTTCACTATTCACATTAATATAAATTTATCAAACTAATCTAAAAAACTCACCCGAAGTTAAGTTTTTGCATGATGAATTAACATATGAAATTAATTTCATAAAATAAAATTTCTAAAACTAGATGAAATAAATAAAATTTTATTATATAAAATGAGTATTTTTTATTATTCATTATTAAATAAAAAATGAGTATTTGTTTATTATTCATTAATAAATAAAATTTTATTATATAAAACCTTTATAAATATTTTTAATAATGTTTTTATTATTTTTCATACTTCTAATTTAACGAATTAGTTTTAATGGTCACATTTATAGTATATCATAGAACACTTAAAGATTATTTTTGTGAGTTAAGAAAGATATCTAATGTATAATTCTTTAAAAATAATATTTTCAGGCATTAAATATAGATGATGATTTCTATGCTTTATTTTCCTCTTCCGTAGGTTTCTAATTATCCACTAATTTCAATTTTATTGATTCTAATTTTGGCATATGTGACTTTATGGGGTTATTCCTTCATTTATTGAATTTTAATTCTCTAGAACAACCACCATATGATGTGATGTTTCATTAATCACTAGATTTCTGAAAATTGAGTTATAGACTTCATCTTAGAATGATTTTATTAATGTTTTCCTTCTCATTATCATACTCTAATTATTTTCGTCCAATCAGTATAGAATTTATGTAGTAGAACTCACAATATCATAATTTAATGAACATATATTGGATATTATACAGTTGGTTTCCCAACTCGCCCAAAGGGATGTCATTGATTAGCCTCTATATACTACACCATACCCATTTTTGTGGGGTCTATATGAATTTAACAGGCTCGGTTTCTAATTCAAAATCTATCACAAGAATTTAATAATATTTTAGAACTAATCCACTAAAATAAATCATGATCTCATTATTTTGTATGAAATATAATGCTTGATTAGTGGTTTCTTTTTTAGATTTCAGTGATGAAGAGGCTAGATTAATGTCATTGTCCACATATCTCTCCATTTTTTCTAGTCATTTCATTCCAATCAACATCAAAAGTATATGTTAATCAATAAATATAAAAGTAAATTTAAAATATAATGGATAAATATCTCAAATAATTGAATCATTTGTGTAACATCCACGAACCAGAAGCCACTAAACTGGTGCTGTGATCCAGTTCGGCACACAACCTCAAGTGAACCTCCTTGAATGCCAAAGGTTTCTGACTAGAAATGATGGTAAAAAAGTCACATTGGGATATTATACCCCTTTACTATAGTAATAAAATTTATAAAATAAATAGAATAGTGAAAACAACATAGGATAACCAATGAACATGCATAAATAACCATCTCCTAAAACATGGTACAAACCACAACAAATAGTAAATGTGTCATGTGATCCTATAATTCCAAGTGAAGAAAACCAAAAATAAATACAAATAATAGAATCCTCAAAACTATCCTAACACCATGTTTATAACCTCATCCATGTACCTCTCAATCATGACTCAACTACCAAGCACTGGGAATCTTCCCTTTTCTTGACCTGCAAGCATGAAATCTTCTTTAGTGCCCAATGGTGGCCCAAGAAGTGTGTGAGTACAAGTCAATTGGCCACCACCAATGGTGTATACAAAATATCCAGTACATAAAAATAGTTCATAAGATTATTAAATAATTGATAATTAAATAAAATATAGTTCATGTACCCGACCCTAGTTAACCAGAGTCGGTGAATCATTACATATCATTGGAATTATCACAAGAGATAATGTCCTGAAAGACTGGTTTTTTTAGTGGCCTTTGAAGTACTAGATACATACATAAGTTTTACATTACATCATGATATAAATAAAAACAACATTGTGTATCCTTTTAACACACTCATATACCTTAGCCTATTTCTATAAGTTAAATCATGATATACTTCTTCACATCCTGGGAAAAATAAAACCTAGAAAGGGGTGAGCTTAGATTCTCAGAAAGGATAACAATATATCAGAAACATTCATAAATAAGCATAAACATTTAAGGAAATGTATAAGACTAAAATAAAAACATTTTAATCATTTTTTAAGAGGGGAAGTTCCTTGGTCATAGACCAAAGAACAATTTATTGAATATAAAAAACAACAAGGTTAGAGATGATGAAAGGAAGGAAGTTTTTTAAAATCCTTGTCAAAAGCTAAAATAAATCAGGAGGAAGGTCATTCAGCCAAGTCAAATCTTGGTGAACACCTTTGTTAGAAAGTGCATCCACAACAGTGTTCGCTTCACGACATGCGTGAGTGGCAATGTAATTAATCTCCAATAGTGAATAAAGACACTTCATCCAAAGGGTGGTAAGAGGCCAAGCTAGATGGATCACACCCTTCTAGATTTCCTGGACAATGGTGGTCGAATCACTTTCAATCCAGAGCTTCCTCCAGCCTTTTTGAAGGGAAAAATTGACGGCATGAATTACACCCATCATTTCAGCTTCTAGAGACGAGACAACACCACATCTGCCAAAGAAACAATAGTGACGCTGGCCAGAAAAATATCTAAAAATATCACCACATCCTGCAGGACCTAGATTGACCTTTGAGGCACCATCAACATTCACTTCGATCCATCCTGGCATTGTAGTTTTCTAGAACACTTCAAAGGTGTGTTTGGGTTGACAATAGAGGCCATCAACCAGAAGTTTGCGTAGAATCACAAAATCACCAACATAGTTGTTGAAGTGTGCCTTTTGATTCAATGCAGCATCTCGGACCACAATGAGAATTCTGGATTTTTCTACATTAAGATTTAGTGAGCATTTATTATTTAGGATATCATTTTTGTCATACCAGATAACATGCAAGAGTTCAGCAACAGCAGAGAGGAAAATATTTTTGATTTCCTGTGATGCCTCGTGATCAACACATTTCTTTAAGAGAGAGAAGATCGAGTCATTAATAAATCACCAATAGTTAAAAATTTTAAAAATATAATTCCATAGAGCAGAGGTTGTAGCACATGAAAGAAAATTACGGTTAGTATCTTCTCTATGTTGGTTACATAGGTGAAATTTAGAGCAGAGTTGGATACCAAAAGTTTGAGGGAAAACCTCAATAGGAAACCTACTGTGAGAAATATTCCAAATGAGAGTGAGTCTGGTAGACTTGATCAAATCCTTATTAAAATTATTCAACCATTGAAATCTAGATTCAGTTCCAATGAAATTGTGCTTGTGGAAATTTTTTGAGTCAAGGATTCCATTTGAGGTCGGTTCCCATACCAGAAAGCCATCAGAGCTAGTATAGGGGTAGTTATTAATGGTTTGAGCAATGTTATCAGGGAGCTCATTCCTATGAGAGTGAAGAACATATTTAATGGTGTATGTTTTATTCTTAGGAGGAGAGTTAGGAGGTAGCATGGAAATTATTAGTGAACCAGTCCAATTATCAACCCAGAAATTCATGTTGGAGTCAACTTTAACGATCCATCTATAATTTTCCATAATGTGTTGGAAAGAAATCTTAATGGAGGGCCAGATCGAGGAAGTAATGTAATTTATGTTCCATTTATTAATCTTGGTGAGAAATCTATTCTTGATGAAGTCAATAGAATTAGAGTTTCTGTTAATTAATCTCTAAGTAAGTCTGGCTTGAAGAGAAACATTAAAGAGTTTTAAATTTTTAATTCCAATACCCCTTTATCTAAAGGTTTGCAACAGGTCACCCAAGGAATGGTGAAAAGTTTTCTATCGAGGATACTTCCCATCCAGATGAATTTCTTAATGTAGGTATTAATTTTTTTTTAAAATATTCACCGAACATTTATAGATCATAATAGAAAAGACCATTTTCAAGACAATGGTCGATTCGACAAGACAGATTCTACCAACCATGGAGAGGGATTTACCTTTCCAATTAGAAATATGATTAATAATTTGATCAAAAATGCTCAAAAAGTATTTGGATTTGGTTCTTCCTCAAAAAATGGGACCCCCAGGTAAGTGAAGGGGAAGATACCTTCTTTAATTCCATGATAGTGGTGATAAGGCCTTTTCTCTATGGGGAGAAATTTTTCCCAAAGAAAATACGAGACTTGTTCTAATAAATAGCTTAACCAAAAACAGATTTATAATGAGAAATAGCATTTTTAAGAGCTTGAATATTCTTTTGATCACCCTTATGGAATGCATAATGTCGGACATCATAACCACATAGTAAAGGCATCGTACCAAGACTAAAAATGAGGTTTTGTCAAGACCTTGTGCCAAAACACTATTTTGTCTCATGAGGCCTACCGATGCATCAAGGAGATATAGCGGGATCCACCCTTCAGATAATTTTTCTAATGCATTCCCCATATGAAAAGTTTGAGACATAATCTAAGCATTCATATTAAAACTAGCATATGAAATGTCAATATTTTAACCACAAAACATGAATGTTATTAAAATAGAACATCCACAGTCCAACATACCTCATTCAATACAATATAGAAGATTGAATTATAATATATTAACCTCAATTCAGAATAATGAAGGATATTGACATAGATTAAAATAATCATAAAAACTATTTGGGTGAAATATACCCCTTTTCATCAAATCATTTAAAAGTCTCACTATTTCTCAAGAATCTGTTTAAAATAGATTTTTGAATCAAAGTGTCACATACCACTATGTAACTTTTAAAAGGAATTTTAATTTTAAAACATTAATGTCCATATAAATAAATCCTTAAAACTATTTTTAAAACATGGACATTAATGATAAAGACTTAACAGAATAAATCTTTAAAACATTTAAAATGGTATTTTAGTTAGAGTTCCTAACCAAATGAGAGATTATGGAATAAAAATAATTGAGGTAATCAAAACATTATAATATCTTGGAATAAAGGGATTTAGGATATACTAAGTCAAAATACACTATATACACCATATAAAAGTGAATTGGGGAATAACAACAAAAAAGTCTCAATGGATTATAAATTGAGATGAAATCCCTTAAAAAGAACATATCCTTAGGTTTAGGATAAATAAATGACATAATTATGTGTGAAAAATATAAATACATTCAATATGATTGGATATTCGGTGTAAATGAATCAGAGGACAGTCACACATATTCATGTAAAAACAACACCAATGACTTGGATGTTTAACTTAATGAATGGAAATTGAGTTAAGATTACTCTTATCAAGTTCATATCGATGACTTGAGAATTTATTGATGGGGTGATTATGTATATCAATTGTATATCCCCACAAAGGGGAGTGGAAATTTCTACCTATGTAAATAATCAGTGATTTCACACATATTCTTGGAGTAAAATATTCTATGATGTTTTCATAGAAACCAATGAGTGGAAAATGGAAATTAGAAATTCCCTTACCGATTTGGTAACTTATGAGACATACATCCCATGAAAGAAGGATCATAAAATGAATATTTAAATACCCATAAATTAAATTATACTACACAATGATTACAACCATGGGTAGTACATACGCAACACCAAAGAAATTAGTGGCAAATATAGCATGAATCTCACGGGAATAAAAGTTAGATGAAAACCCCTTACCATGTACTTTTCATTAGTTGAGGGTACATTAACCTATTTTATAATGGTGAAATAATTGTTATAAAATTATATAGGAACCATATACATAAATATGATATCATATATGATCTTTTAATATTTCTTTGTTAATAAAACTTCAGTAGTATCATTGTTTCGGGTGTTAACTGATTCGTTTTTCTTTATATGTTTTGTTTCGTAAGTCATGTTTGTTGTAGATATGATGTATTTTATTTGTATCCAGACTGATATTATGTTCTTAAAAATTATTTTTTTATCATAAAATTATATTTATTCTTGAATGGTTATGATGGGGAATAAATCTCATCGCATTCGTGGAGACGGTAATCCGTATGTACGCATGAGCAACAATACCATTCTATTGATGATGAAATGATATGTAATTGGATGGTGTTTTATATATACAGAATCATTAACATGTTATATTTTTTATTTACTTCAATTATACTCATTATTATACCCATCCAAATAATTATGTGTTGAATAACAAACTACACCATGACGTGGGGATGATAAGTCGTACGTAGGCACGTTTGGTGACTTTGTCATTCATAGGATGGATAGAATAATGAATATGGTTGTACCATATTTATAATAACATAACATTATGTAGAAGGTACTAGATTTATTATTTTGGTATGGAAGCTACAAAGAAAGAGGAAGTGGAAGAGGAAAAGAACTTTGAATGATGTGATGAAATTATTACCTCTTTTTCGGGTGCTTCCTTTTGATTTGATCAAAAGGGATCCTTAGGTTAGAATTCTGATCAAAGTCATCTAGGATGAATTGAGGGTAGTTGGAAGGATATTTGAGTCAGGGTTGGATGATCCAAATGTCTTTGGATGTGTGATTTTGAGAGAAGGTAAAGTGCCCTTTTATAAGAGAGGTGAGGGTCACTTTAGGAAAACCTCGAAATATTATTTTATTATACAATCATATTCAGTTTATAATGGCTCCAAAAGAATTTATTTTAAGTATAAAGTGGGGATTGATTGAAAAAATTTCAACCAATAGGTTTTATTTAGGTTTAGGTCACCATATTAATATTATCGTTTAGATTTAACTCATGGTTAAATAGTTTAACATTTAGCATTTCTCCTTGTATTATTATATTATATGGTTAATAAACTTACAATAAAATAAAAAGAGAACCTAAAATGGTTAATTAATGACATATATATTATTATATAAGTCATTTGGCCGAACCTAATTCTTTTAGGACTATCATGTCATTTAATAATATAGTATTTGTTTTAAAAACACATTTATGTCAATTTTGGCATTATTTAATATTTGGTTTTTGTGAAATTCATAACAATCTGATTTATTTTAACAATACAAATTTAATCAAACCTAAAATTTCATATTAATCTATAAAAATAATGTAATGCATCAAAAGTATCAATTTACATTTATTTTGATATTTATAATATAAATTATTTTAATCATTTATTAATATGGTAATTACTGCATCATCATTGTGTCATATATAAATTTAATAAGTTAAGGTCTAAAAATTATAAATAGACTAACATGATATAGAAAATATTTTTATCTTTAAAATTAATATTTATAGTCTAATTTATCTTGTGTATAACCTTATATTAAAAATGTTTTAGTTATGAGTATTTGAATTTAACACTTTTAACCCTTCTTTAAATAATACAATAATAAATGTTATAATCTAATCCAAGTGGACCAAAGAGGATCATATTTTATTCCTATGGTTGATTTTGGTTGAAAACCACTTATCCAATAGAATTAGGACATGTTTTAGAGTAATTCTAATATCATTTTTACCTTTAATTACCCTCTTTACTTTTAACCGTGTTAAATAAAAGTCAAAAGTTACTATTCACCAAAAATTATTTTAATCTTATTGAACCAAATTTTACTTAATGATGTCAACCATGTCTCTCAGATTTTTGAAATTCAATTCACCGAAGTAGTAAAATTAAGTTTTATTCAAATTCGCTAACGTGCCTCGAAGGTGGGTAAAAAACGTTAAAAAAATTCAATAAACTTTTATACATCTAAAATTATTACAAAATGACACCAATTAATTAAATTTAAATAATATAGTTATTATGTACCTATTTAGACATAAAATTAATTTAAATAAAATAAATAATAATTTAAATAAAAAGTCATCTTTTAAATAATAACGCAATATTTTTCACTATTCATCAAAAATTGAATGTTTTTGGAAAAATACCAAAAATTCAGTGTAAGATAATTTAAATATTCCGAATCCAAAAATGATGTCTATTTTACAAAATTCAAAACATAAAAGTTGAATTAATTAATTTAAAATTAATTCCCGTTGTCAAAACTAGAAAGCGGGTTTGTGAAAAGTAAAAACTATCAGAAGATTGATATGTGTTTATGTCAGGTTTAAAAGTAAAATTACTTCCACTGACTAAAATTGGATTAAATGATAAAAATACAATCTAATTATACTTCAAAACCATTCAAATGTATAATTTAACACTATAAATTAGTTTGATTAAAAAAGTTGTTTTCAATTAAAATTTAGTATCATTCCCTATTCATCAAAATATAAAAGTTGTCAGAAAAACACCAAATATTATCCAAACTAAATTTTAATGTCCCATTCCTAAAGAAGAATTTTATTTCATCAAATTTAATATATAAAAGTTCCAAATATTGGATTTATAAGGGGTTCTCCATTAAAATGTGGAAAAACTGCATTTTTTGATAAATACTTCTTTTATCTGAAAAATTGAATTTGTCCTTATATAATATCTAAGAAACATAAAAGATGAATTTTAAAATTATATGCTATATATATATATAATTTAAATTTTGGTTATTACTATTCATAACCACTTTCTAAATGGCTATTTTGATAGGTCGTGGTGTGCTTGAACTCGGTGTTGCGTACATCACACACTATTGTATTATTCAAAGAGAAGCGTACCATGAAAGCTAGGGGTGTTACATTATTTCCTCCTTTAATAAATTGTGTCTCCACAATATGAAATTGTTATTCGGAAATAAAAGGTTAGAAAATTGAAAATACCTTTGTGGAAAACCCACATCAGAAATAGGGTTAATAAAATTTAGTCTTGATAAGAGGGAAAGAGAAATGAAAAAGTCACCACCAAATTAGGATTTTGAATAGGAGAACATTGGTGGAAATTATAATTGGGGGAAAAATGTAAATATTTATTGGGATTGATTTAGGTCATCAATCACAAACAAGTGAATGGAAAATTGAGGGCCTCGGAGCCATAAATCTATGGTGAATAATATAAGGTATTAGGATAATACATTTTTGGGTTTATGATCCTTTATCTAAGGTTTAAGAATTAAGTTCTTCAAATAATAAAAAATAATTGTCAAGTAGAGTTCCATAATTTATCTAATTTCTACAAAAAACTCATCTTTCACTCTAAATGATGAGTGTTCAAGAGGATTTTTTCACACCTGAATTTCTAGAATCAACTTCTAGAGAATCACATAATCCACAAAGGATGAACTATATATTTTCCTTGTATTTCGAGATTAACCAATACCAAATGGATAGTACAAGATCAGATGATCCCCAAAAGGGATAATCCTTTATATAAATAAATACTAATCATAATTTCAAAAATTGAACAAACAATACCCAAAGATCAATAAAGACTATTAAATAGACAATTATCCTTAAAACCCTTCAATATAATCCAAACTAATATTGAAACCCAAAACTCAGAAGGATTTAATTACACTTTATTTCATAGTAAATATTATCATTAATCTCCAAATAACATCAACTACTCTTAAAGTCTCATACAGAAGTTTAACTAATCAAATCCCATATTATCTATGATAGGTTAATCATTTCAATTAATGACCTGAATCTCTAAAAAACATATATTCTTCCAAAATAAATGAAAATACACCATTACTTCTCAAATGAAATTACATAGTATTATATTTTCCTTAGGCATATGGTATTCCCAACTAAGAAAACATCTTATAAAATAACATCTATCAATTAATCACCAAATACATTTCCTAAACTAAGGATATCCATTTGATAAAACATAAGATCCCAAATCAAATTATTATTGATATATAAAATCATTTAACTAAAAAGAATTTGTCACACTAACCAGGGACTTCACATTGTCCAGTGGTAGGCGATAAACCCTAGCTTCAATTTGGTTGTGGGTTTGATTCCCACAGCTTTTTCCGACATGATGGGTTGTCGCATGGTCTGCATGTTGTCCTTTTTCAAAAACTATATTTTATAACATTACCAAACTGCGATAAATTCCACAAAATGAACATAACATAATTTAAACGAAAATGTAATATCATACCACACATTTCATCCCAAAAATTAATAACCTATAATTGCCCAAAATTTAAGGATAATATAAACCCAAATGGTTATTTATAAATATATCCACAAAAGAAAAGTGAATTCTTCATCGAATACCATTTTGACATAACAAACCGTAGGGTTACACACACAAGAGAAAATTATTCCTATGTAATCCCATCAACAAATAGCACTAATACTTTTAAATATTTATTCATACATTTACATCCACATAGGTTCTTCCTTGACCAAGAGTTTATCCTACAATATAGTTTATTGACTCGAGTAATGCCTGGTTCCCCTACATTTACAGCAAATAACTATAAATGTTTTCTTGGGATCATTTTTATTTTCTTCCCAAGTACTCTTAATTTTTCCTCTGAAATTCTTTATTTTATGTTCTTCTTTTCTATGCGTAAAGAATTTATTTGTTCTATTGAGACCTTTTCTTAGGTGTCTCCTTCCACATTTCTTGTATGATAGAAATCGAGCTTTCTTTTCTTCATGGTCTCCACTGCTAGAGCTCTTATCATTTACTACCTTTCTCATCATTGTTGAGTCCAGGAGTTGGTTAATATATATGTTATTGGTCATATTTCTGGAAAATTGATTAATTATGGACAAAATAACTTTTATACCTATCAAAATTCCATTTCTTTGCTCATTTCCACCATCGTTCTCACCTTGTATATCATGTTCAATTTTACTATGACTTCCTTGGAATCCATCCATTGAAAAAAACCAGAAAACATTGTGTTAGTAACAATAGTCATAAAATCATTAAATAATATCATGAAACCTTATTTCCAATTAATACACCTTAGGATTAACCATGGTTATTTATTCTCATATTATATTAAAATCCTACAAATCAGTTTTTAAAGAAAATTTGAATTATCCTAAGTATATTCCCCCGGATTTTCATAACCAATAGTGAAGCAAGGCATGTTTTCATGTACCAGGATACCCCAGGTCAAGCCTGAAACTCCTTGTCGGAGTTCTCAATCCTTGGTACATTTGTGACAGAGCTGCCTCTACCTGCTCGTATGCAGATACAGATTTATTGCTTGTATAATACATAAATTCTCTACATTACCAAAATTCTAGGAAGTTCTTCTATACTAATCCTCAGAGTATATCTTAGGGTAATGTTCTCTAATCAGAGTTTTTATAAGTCTATCTTTCAAGGTTTGTACTAAACATTCTCTGATACCAATTGTAATACCCCAACCCTAGTTAACCAGAGTCAATGAATTATTACATATCATTGGCATGATCACAAGTGATCAAGTCCTGAAAGACCGATTAGTTTATTTGGCTTGGAAGTACTAGATACATACATAATTTTTACATTACATAATGAAATAAATTAAAACAACATTTTTTCTCCTTTGAAAACACTCATATCCCGTAGCCTATTCCTGTAGGATGAATCATGATATACTTCTTCCCATCCTGGGAAAAATAAGACCAAGAAAGGGGTGAGCTCAGATACTCAGTAATGATAACAATATAGTGGAAACTTTCATAAATAAACATAAAAATTTATGGAAATGTATAAGATTAAAACACAAGCCTTTTAAACTTAAATTTCAGCATAATATGGAAAATATAAATCAAATAATTCCATTTACATATTCACATTGATATTCTACTAGTCAAATAATACCATGTAATATCAATATCTAATTTTATAATGATGGAATACATAATGTCGTACATCATAACCACATAGTCAAGGCCTCGTTCCAAGACTAAAAATAATATTTTGTCATGGACTTGTTCCAAGACACTAGTTTGTCTCATTAGATCTACTAATACATCGAGGAGATATAGCAGGCTCCACCCATCACATACTAAGTCCAATTCATTTCGCATATGAAAAGGTGAAACATAATCTAAACATTCGTATTAAAACTAGCATAAAAAATGACTATATTTTAACCATAAACCATGAATGGTATAAAAATATCACATCCACGGTCCAACATAACTCTTTCAATACAATATGGAAGATTTAATTGTAATATATTCACCTCAATCGAAAATAATGGCGGATATTGGCATAGATGAAAATAATCATCCAAACTATTTTAATGAAATAACCTCATTTTTCTTAAAAACATTTAAAAGTATCATTATTAATCCAGAAGTTGTTTAAAAGTGATTTTTGAATAAAAGTGTACCATACCACTAGGAAACTTTTAAAAGGAATTTTAATTTTAAAACATTAATGTCTATATAAATAAATCCTTAAAACCATTTTTAAAACATGGACATTAATGAGTAATATTTAGAAGAATAAATCTCTAAAACATTTAAAATGATATTTTAGTTAGAGTTACTAACCAAATGAGAGATGCTTGAATACAAATAATATAGGTAATAAAAACATTATAATTTCATGATAATAATAGGATTCAAGATATACTATGTCAAAATGCAGTATATACACCATATAAAAGTGAATTTGCACATAACAACAAAGAAGCCTCAATGGAATGTAAATTGAGATGAAATCCCTTATAAAGAACGTATCCTTATGTTAAGGATAATTCAATGACATAATTATGTGTGAAAAATATAAATACACTCAATATTATTGGATATTCAGTGTAAATCAATCATAGTACGTTCACACATATTCTTGTAAAAACAACACCAACGACATGGATGTTTAACTCAAGGAATGGAAATTGAGTTAATATTACTCTTATCATGTTCATATCGATGACTTGAGAATTTATAAATGGAGTTATTATCTATATCAAACATTTATATACCCAAAGGGGAGTGAAAATTACTACCTAAGTAAATAAATAGTGATTTCACACATAATATTGGAGTAAAATAGTTAATGATGTTTTCATAGAAACCAATGAGTGGAAAATTGAATTAGAAATTATCTTACCGATTTGGTAACATACGAAACATACATACCATGAAATAATGATCATACAATGAAGATGAAAATAGCCATAAATTAAATTATATTAAACAAAAAATTCAACCATGGGTAGTACATACACCACACAAAATGAATTAGTGGAAAATATAGAATGAATCTCACAGGAATAAAACTGAGGTGAAAACCACTTACCTAGTACTTTTCCTTAGTTGAGGGTATATTAACCTCTTGTATAGTTGAGAAATAATTGTTATTAAATTATATAGGAACCATATACAAAAATATGATATCATAAATAATATTTTAATATTTCTTTGTTTATAATACTTCAGTAGTATCATTGTTTTGTGTGTTAACTCATTCATTTTTCGTTATATGTTTTATTACGTAAGTCATGTTAGTTATGGATAGAATGTATTTGATTTATTTCCTGAATTATATTATGTTCTGAAACATTATTTTTTAATCATAAAATGATATTTTTTCTTGAATGGTTACGATGGGGAATGAATCTCATCGCGTTCATGGAGACGGTAATCTGTATGTATGCACGAGCGACAATACCATTCTATTAATGATGAAATCGTATGTAATTGAATTTTATTTCATATATACAGAATAATTAACATGTTAAATTTATTATTTAAATTAATTATACTCATTATTATACTCATACAAATAATTAACTGTTGAATAACAAACTACACCATGACATGGAGACGGTAAGTCGTGCGTACGCACGTATGGTGACTTTTTCATTCATAGGATAGATTGAATAATGAATATGGTTGTACCATATTTATAATAACATCATAGTTTGTTTAAGTTACTGGATTTATTACTTTTTTATGGAAACAATAAAGAAAGAGGAAGTGGAAGAAAAAAATAATTTCGAAATAGATGATGAAATTATTTCATCTTCTTCAGGTGCTTCCTTTTGATTTGATCAAAAGGGATCATTAGTTTGGATTTCTGATCAATGTAAGGCCTCTAGGTTAACTTTAGGGTAGTTGGGAGCATATTTGATTAGTTTTTGTCTGAGCCAAATGTATTTGGAGGTGTGATTTTGAGATAAGGGTAAGTACCCTTTTATAAGAGAGGTGAGGGTCACTTTATTAAAACCTTGAAATATTATTTTATTATACATTCATATTCGGTTTATAATGGCTCCAAAAGAATTTATTTTGAGTCTAAAGTGGGGATGGGTCGAAAAAATCTCAACCAATAGGTTTTAGAGAAGTTTAGGTCACCACATTAACCTTATCTTTTAGATTTAACTCTTGGTTAAATAGTCTAACATTTACGATGTTTCCTTGTATTTTTATATTTTATGGTTAATAAACATACTTTAAAATGAAAACAGAACCCCAAATGGTTCTCTAATAAAATATATATTATTACATAATTCATTTGACCGAGCCTTATATTTTTAAAACTATTATATCATTTAATAATATAGTATTTGTTTAAAAAACACATTTATGCCAATTTTGACATTATTTAGTATTTGGTTTTTGTGAAAGTCATAAAAATTTGATTTCATAGAAAAAAATAAATTAGATCAACCCTAACATGTAATATTAATCCAAAAATTCATAGGATGCATCAAAATTATCAAATTTAATTTATTTTGATATTTATAATATCAATTATTTTAATCTTTCATTAATAAGGTAATTATTGCATCATCATTGTGTTATAAATAAATTAAATTATTTAGTGTCTAAAAGTTATAAATAAAACACCAATATTTAGGAAATATTTTTTTCTTTCTAATGAATATTTATAGTCGAATTTAGAAAATGTATAACCCTATATTAAAAATGTTTTAGTTATGAATATTTGAATTTAACACTTTTAACCCTACTTTAAATAAAATAATGATAAATGCCCAAATCTAATCCAAGTGGACCAAAGAGGATCATATTTTATTCCTAAGGTTGATTTTGGTCGAAAAACGCCTCTCTAATAGAATTCAGACTTATGTTAAGGTAATTATAATTTCATTTTAACCATTAATTTCCCAATTTACTTTTAACTGTTGTAAATAAAAGTCAAAAGTTACTATTCAACAAAAATTATTTTCATCATATTGAACCACATTTTAATTACTAATTTCAACCATGTCTTTTGGATTTTTCAAATTCAATTCACATAAGTGGTAAAATTACATTTTATGCAAATTTGCTAACGTGCCTAGAAGGTGGGTAAAAAACCTTAAAAAATTCAATAAACTTTTAAAAAATCTAATTTTATTATAAAATGACTCCAATGAATTACATTGAACTAATATAGGTATTATTTAACTATTTTGACTTAAAACTAATTTAAATAAAAAGTCGGTTTTTAAACAATAACGTAGTATTTTTCACTATTCGTTAAAAATTGAATGTTTTCAAAAAAATACAAAAAATTCACCCTAAGATAATTTTGATATTCTGAATCCAAAAATGATGTCTATTTTACCAATTTAAAAACATGGAACTTTCAATAATTAATTTAAAATTAATTCCCTTTATCAAAACCAGAAAGTGAGTTTTTGAGAAGTAAAGACTTTATTAAGATTGGTATGTGTTTATGTTCGATTTAAAAATAAAATTACTTCCAATGACCAAAATTAGATTAAATGATAAAAATATAATATAATTATACTTCAAACCCATTCAAATGTATAATTTAACACAATAAATTATTTTGATTAAAAAATTTGTTATCAATTAAAATTTAGTATCTTTTGATATTCATCAAAATATGAAAGTTATCATAAAAACAACAAAAATTTATCCAAACTAAATTTTTATGTCCCTATTATAAAGAATAATTTAATTTCCAGAAATAGAATATATAAAAGTATCAAATATTTTATTTAGAAAGGGTTATCCATTAAAAGGCGGAAAAAATGCATTTTTTGATAAATACCACTTTTATCTGAAAAATTGAATTTGTCCTTATATTATGTATAAGAAACAAAAAATATGTATGTTAAAATTATATGGTATATATATATAATTTAAAATGTTGTTGTTACTATTCATAATCGATTTCTAAACGGCTTGTTTGATAGGTCATGGTGTGCTTGAACTTGGTGTTGCGTATATCGCACGCTATTGTATTATTCAAAGAGAAGCGTACGGTGGAATATTAGGGTCATATATTCTTACCTCCTTCAATAAAGTGCGTCCTTGAAATATGAAATTTTTCTTCGTAAATATAAGCTTAAAAAAATTAGAAAATTCCTTTGTGGAAAACCCACATCGGAAATAGGGTTAATTAAATTTAGTCTTGATAAGAGGAAAAGGGAAATGAAAAAGTCACCACCAAATTTGGATTTTGAATATGAGAACATCAATGGGAATTATAATTAGTGGAAAATGTAAATATTTATAGGGAGTGGTTGAGGTCATCAATCACAAACAAGTGAATGGAAAATTGAGGGCCTCAAAGCCATAAATCTATGATGAATAATGTAAAGTATTAGTATAATACATTTTTGGGATTAAGAACCTTTATCTAAGGTTTAAGAATTAATTTATTCATAGAATAAAAAATACTTGATAATTAGAGTTCCATCATTTATCTAATTTCTACCACAATCTCATCTTTCACTTCAAACGATGAGTATTCAAGATGACTTGGTCACACATGAAGTGCTAGAATCAACTTCTAGAGAATTACATAATCCACAAAGGATGAACTATATATTTCCCTTGTATTTAGAGATTAACCAAAACCAAATGGTTAGTAAAAGATCAGATGATCCCCAAAATGGATAATTATTTATAGGAAGAAATACTAATATTAATTTTCAAAATTGAAAAAACAATAACCAAAGTTCAATAAAGACCATTCAATAAAAAAATTTCCTTAAAATCATTCAATATAATCCAAACAAATATTGAAACCCAAAACTCAGAAGAATATTATTACATATTCTTTCATAGTAAATCTTAACATTTATGTCCAAATAAAATCAACTACTCTTAAAGTCTCTAAAAAGAAGTGTAATTAACCAAATTATATATTCTCTATGATAGGTTAATCATTTCCATTAATAACCTGAATCCTTAAAAAACATATATTATTCCAAAAAAATCCTCCATTACTCCTCAAATGAAATTCCATAGTATTCTATTTTCTTTAGGCATATTGTGTTCCTAACAGAGTGAACGTCTTCCAAAATAATATTTATCACTCAGTCACCAAATAATTTTCCTACACTAAGGATATCCATTTTTTAAAACACAAGATACCAAATTAACATATTATTGTTCAATAAAATCATTTAACTAAAAAGAATTAGTCACACTAACTAGGGACTTCATGTAGTCCAGTGGTAGGCGATAAATCCAAGTCACACATTGTTTGTGGGTTTGATTCCCACAGCTTTGTCTGATGCAATGGAATGTCACACAGTTTGCATGATGTCCTTTTTCAAAAACTATATTTTATAACATTCTCAAAATGAGACAAATTCCTCAAAATAACCATAACATAATTTAACCAAAAATGTTATCTCATACCTCAAATTTCATCCCAAAAAATAATAACCTATAATTTCTCTAAATTCAGGGATCATATAAACCCAAATGGTTATTTATAATTATATACACGATAGAAAATATAATTATTTATTGAATAGAATTTTTAGATAAAAAACTGTAGGGTTACACACACATAAGAAAAGTCATCGAAAGTAATCCCATCAACAAAGATCACTAATACTTTTAAAAATTTCTCCATCCATTTATTTTCACATAGGTTCTTCCTTGACCAAGAGGTTATCCTATTGAATAGGGCATTGACTCGGGTAATGTCTAGGTCCCCTAAATTTATTGAAAATGACAATAAATTGATTATTAGGATCATTTTTATTTTCTTCCATAATAAGTTTCATTTTTCCTCAGCAATTCTTTATTTTATGTCTTTTTCCCCACACATAAAGAATTTATTTGTTCCATTGAGACACTTTCCTGGATGTCTCTTTCCACATTTCTTTCATGATACAAATTAAGCATTATTTTCTCCATGGTCTACACTGCTAGATCTGTTATCATTCACTGCCTTTCTCTTCATTGTTGCGTTTGGGATTTGGTTAATATATATGTTTTCGGTCATAATTTTGGAAAACTGATTCGTCATAAACATGATATATTTTACGCCTATCAACAATCCATTTTGTTTCTCATTTCCACCATAGTTCTCACCTTGTACATCATGTTCAATTTTACTATAACTTACTTGTAATTTATCCATTGTCTAAAAACATAAATCATTGTGCGAGTAACAATTGTCATAAAATAATTTAGAGAATATCATGACCCCTTATTTTCAATCTAAAAAACCTTAGGATTAAGTAAGGTTATTTATTCTCTTATTATATTAAAATCCTTCAAATAAGTTTGTAAAGAAAATGTAAATTATCATAAGAATATCCCCCTGGAGTGTCGTAACCAAGAGTTCATCATGGCGCGTTTTCGTGTACTAGGATACCCCGAGTTATTCCTGAAACTCTTTGTCATAGTTTTCACTCCAAGGTACATCTGTGCCAGAGCCGCCTCTACCTGCTCGTATCTAGACATGGATGTATTTTTTGGAAAATACAAAAAATCTCTACATTACCAAATTTATGGTAAGTTCTTCTATACTAATCCTCAAAATATATCTTAGGGTAATGTTCTCTAATAACAGTTTTTCTAAATCTAGCTTCCAAGGTTTGTATTAAACTTCCTCTAATACCAACTGTAACAACCCGACCCTAGTTTACAAGAGTCAGTGCATTATTACATATCATTGGAATGATCACAAGAGATAAAGTCTTGAATGACTGATTAGTTTAGTAGCCTTGGAAGTACAAGATATATACATAAGTTTTACATTGCATCATGAAATAAATAAAAACAACATTCTGTCTCATTTGAACAAAATCATATCCTTTAGCCTATTTATGCAGGTAAAATCATAATATACTTCTTCAAATCCTGGAAAAATAAAATATAGAAATGGGTGAGATCATATGCTCTGTAAGGATAACAATATAGCAGAAACATTCATAAATAAGCATAAACATTTCAGGAAATGTATAAGACTAATACATGAGCCTTTTAAACTTAAATTTCGACATACTGTGGAAAATATAAATCAAATTATTCCATTTACTTATTCAAATTGATATTATACTAGTGGAATAATCATATGTAATATCAATATCTAATTTCATAATGATGGAAGGCATAATTTCATACATCATAACCACATAGTCAAGGCCCCGTCCCCAGACTACAAATAAGATTTTGTCAAGGCCTTGTGCCAAGACACTAGTTTGTCTCATGAGAACTACTGATGAATTTAGGAGCTATAGTGGGATCCACCCCGTCAATTACTAAGTCCAATGAATTCCTCATATGAAAAGGTTGAAACATAATCTAAACATTCTTATTAAAACTAGCATATGAAATGTCAATATTTTAACCACAACCCATTAATGGTTTAAAAATAACGCATCCACATTCAAACATAACTCATTCAATAAAATAAGTATGATTTTTTTAGAATATATTAACCTCAATCGAGAATAATGAAGGATATTTACATAGATGAAAATAATCATCAAAAATATTTGAGAGAAATATCCCCCTTTTTCTGTAAAACATTTAAAAGTATAACTATTTATCAAGAACCTGTTTAAAATAGGGTTTTGAATCAAAGTGTACTATACCACTTTGAAACTTTTAAAAGGAATTTAAATTTTAAAATATTAATGTCTACATAAATAAACTCTTAAAACCATTTTTAATACATGAACATTATTGAGAAAGATTTAGAAGAATAAATCTTTAAAACATTTAAAATGATATTTTAGTTAGAGTTCTTAACCAAATGAGAGACGCTTGAATAAAAATAATTGAGGTAATAAAAACTTTATAATATCATGATAATAAAGGGATTCCTAATATACTATGTCAAAGTACCGTATATACACCATATAAATGTGAATTGGCACATAACAACAAAGAAGTCTCAATGGAATGTAAATTGAGATAAATACCTTATAAAGAATGTATCCTTAGGTTATAGATAAAAAAATAAAATAATTATGTGTGACAAATATAAATACATTCAATATGATTTGATATTAAGTATAAATCAATCACAGTAAATTCACAAATATTCTTTTAAAAACAACACCAATGACTCGGATGTTTAACTCAATGGATGGAAATTGAGTTAAGATTACTCTTATCAAGTTCATATCAATGACTTGAGAATTTATCAATGGGGTGATTATGTGTATCAAAAATTATATTCACACAAAGGGAAGTGGAAATTACTACCTAAGTAATAAATAGTGATTTCACACATAATCTTAGAGTAAAATAATCAATGAAGTTTTCGTAGAAACCAATGAGTGGAAAATTGAAATTAGAAATTCCCTTACCGATTTGGGAACATACGAAACATACATCCCATAAAATAATGATCATAAAATGAAGATGTAAAAACCCATAAATTAATGTATATTACACAAAGAATACAACCATGGGAAGTACATACACCACACAAAAGGAATTAGTGGCAAATATAGCATGAATCTCACAAAAATAAAAGTGAGATGAAAACCCCTTACCTTGTAGTTTTCCTTAGTTTAGGGTATGTTTACCTCATGTATAATGGGGAAATAATTTTTATTAAATTATAAAAGAACCATATACAATAATTATGATATCATATATGATCTTTCAATATTCTTTTGTTAACAATACTTCATTAGAATCATTGTTTCGGGTGTTAACTGATTCTTTTTTATTTATATGTTCTGTTATATCAGTCATGTTTGTTATGGATATGATGTATTTGATTCGTATCTAGAATGAAATTATGTTCTTAAACATTATTTCTTAATCATAAAGTGATATTTATTCTTGAATTGTTACAATGGGGAATGAATCTCATCGCGTTCATGAAAACGGTAATCCGTACGTACACATGAGCAACAATACCATTCTATTCATGAAGAAATCATATGTATTTGGATGGTATTTTAGATATACAGAATAATTAACATGTTATATTTCTTATTTAAACCAATTATAATCATTATTATACACATCCAAATAATTAAGTGTTGAAAAACAAACTACATCATGACATGGAGACGGTAAGCCGTACGTACGCACGTATGATGACTTTTTCTTTTATAGGATGGATAGAATAATTAATATGGTTGTAACATATTTATAATAACATCATAGAATGTAGAATGTACTGGAGTTATTATTTTGGTATGGAAACAACAAAGAAATAGGAAGTGGAAAATGAAAAGAACTTTGAAGGAGGTGATGAAATTATTACCTCTTCTTCGGGTGATTCCTTTGGATTTGATCAAAAGGGCTCCTTAGGTTGGGGTTTTGGCCAATTTAAGGCCTCTAGTTTGAAGTGAGAGTAGTTTGGAGGATATTTGAGTAGGTTTTGGCCAATCTAAATGAATTTGGATGTCAAGACCCGTCCCCCGGGGCCCATGTCGTGACTACCCGAGGCCCGCCATCTATAGGCCAGGGGCTGGCGACTAGCATCGAAAGTCATACTCCCTGAAATGGGAAGGAATTGCCTTTAATTATTTACAAACACATTGTCCAAGAACACGGCAAGAAAAAACTGTGAAGTAAACTACTGTAGTAAAAGAGTGTTGAAAGTAAAAGGGGCCAAAATACAAGCCCAACTGTAAAGGTTCAACTGAAAATACCATACAACTGAAAGGAAAAGGGAAATAGATACGGGGTCATTCTCTGAGGTTCCTACCTGAAGGGTAGGTACAGATCGCCTCCTCTGCACTCCACATATTTCTGTCTCCTCCGTGTCACATCACACCGAAAGGTCCACCTCTATGCACCATCTAGTCCTAGCTCCCTCAACCTCGATCAAAGTTGTACGTCATCTGCACAAGACAAAAAAAGGTGCAGGCAAAGCCTGTGCAGGGGTGAGTATAATGATACTCAGTAGGGACCCCGAGACCCTGTAGGTCTCCTAAAGATCCACAAAGGGAAACCAAAAATCAAGACATCAACTCTACTTATATATATGCCCATACATACACCTATGTTATTAAGATATACACATCTCATACATGAGGGAATAATACCACGAGGTAAGACCCTGAAAGTAGATTACTAAAGAAATAAAGTACCACATAACATAACCTCAATCAGAAGCACAAGTTTAAGACAACTCACACCAGGATTTATTCTAGGGGTAGTAACATGTAACATCCCTAGTCACAATGTCGAACACCTCGGCTGCTGGATAACTCCTACTCTATTGAGCATAGTGGGCATGTTATGTCACACAGAGTCACTTCTCACTACCCTTGGACTCCTGAGGTACTCTTCTTATCGAGTGTCGTGGGTCTACCACGTCACACAGAGGCGCTCCCCACCATGGGTCTGCCGCATTACATAGAGGCACTCCCCCTCATGGCCTGCTGAGGTATTCCTCCAGTCAAGTACCATAGGTCTATCGCATCACACAAAGGTGCACCCCACCGTGGGTCTACCACGCCACACAAAGGCTCTCCCCACTGGGCCAGTCGAGTCACTCCGAGTCAAAATTGTCAGCAGTAGTCAAGTCTCGGCCAGTCCCAGGGTTTCGTATGTAGCGTGCTTGAGATAACCGCTCCCCAAGCCATAGTTCATAAATCAACCATCCCGAATTCCCATGAATAATTATCCCAAAGGTATGTCATGACATAAGGGACCCAACGCAATAGACGACATGTCAATTGGATGCCCGGTCAGTAAGTTATTTTCATTTCCGATCTGAGGGCCCAGTTGGATTTGAGGTCCTATCCAACCCAGTCGTACTCCAACCTTGTCCAAAACACAAGTGGTTTACATCAAATGGAACATCTCAATAAAAGGATTCCGGTGATGTATATGGTTCATCAAATGGACGCCCGGTTCTCAAGTTATGGCCAAAAATGTAATACTAGGCCCAGATGAACTCGGGTCTGGTCCAACCCGGATCAACCAGTCCTGGGCCTCAGCGGGCCTGGCCCGTGAAGGGCATGACCCGTTAGCACGGCCCTCTGGGCGGATCACGTTGTGGCTCATGCTGCAGCCCATGGTGCGTCCTTGTGGTGCATCCCGCGGTGCGGCCTCACAGTGTGGCCTTACGGTGCAGCCTATAAGGTGGGTAAAAATCGTTAAAAAATCAATAAACTTTTATACATCTAATTTTATTATAAAATGACTCCAATTAATTACATTTAACTAATATATTTATTCTGTATATATTTTGACTTAAAATTAATTTAAATAAAATAAAAAATCATTTAAATAAAAAAGTCGGTTTCTAAACAATAACACAATGTTTTATACTATTCATCAAAAATTGAAAGTTTTTAGAACAATAATAAAAAATCATCCTTAGATAATATTGATATTAAGAATCCAAAAATGATTTCTGTTTTACCAAATTCAAAACATAGAAGTCGCATTAATTAATTTAAAATTAATTCATGTTGTCAAAACCAGAAAGTGGGTTTTTGAGAAATAAAAACTATCAAAAGATTGATATGTGTTTATGTCCAGTTTAAAAATTGAAATTACTTCCAATTACCAACATTGGATCAAATGACAAAAATATAATCTAATTATACTTCAAAACCATTCAAATGTACAATTTAACACTATAAATTATTTTGATTAAAGAAGTTGTTTTCAATTTAAATTTAGTATATTTCACTATTCATCAAAATATGAAAGTCATCATAAAAACACCAAAAAATTATCCAAACTAAATTTTTATTTCATACTTCAAAAAAGAAGTTAATTTAATCAAATTTAATATATAAAAGTTTCAAATATTATTTTTATAAAGGGTTCTCCATTAAAATCCCAAAAAACTGCATTTTTTGATAGATTCTTCTTTTTTTCTGAAAAATTGAATTTGTCCGTATATTATATCTAAGAAATGCAAAATATGAATGTTAAAATTATTTTCAATATATATATAAAATTAAAAATGTGGTTATTACTATTCATAACCTTTTTCTAAATGGCTAATTTGATAGGTCGTGGTGCACTTGAACTCAGTGTTGTGTACATCACATGCTATTGTATTATTCCAAGAGAAGCATACCATGGAATCTTGGGGTGTTACAGTTTAGGGGATATAAGTCAACAATATTTACTTAAATATCACTAAACATAGTGGCAAATTCATTATTTTCATCTTCTTAATTACATAGTTCATCATCATCATGTAATCAATTGGTTAGGAATTTACATCATTCTAACAAAGGTTCATGGAATTTATCATTCTACTTAAGGGAATAAGACATGTGCATATATCACTAGGTATAATACATCACGTCATACTGTCATCACCTCGAAGCCTCAAAAATGGGTGTATTGAAACCATTAGGAAAATAAAACTCTGTCATCTTCCCAAACCTATGCATTGTGGGTGGAGTTAGAGAATTAGTCCTACTCGACCCATGGGAGGATCCTTAGCCCTTTATCCCACACCTCAAGACTTTTTCACTTGCTTATTCATCCATTCACTACACAAAAACCATATCACAACCAAACACAATCAGTACATGCATTTATCATAATTCATAATATTCAATATGGTAATTAATATTATTTCATAACCCATTAACAAATTTTCCATTTACATTACTAAGCCCATTCAGCCCAATTCCCATTCTCATGCCTCAATCACTAAGAATATTCAATAATTCACTTATATAAACCAATTTCACATATTCATCAATCCCATTATGGAATTACATTTAACATATTTCCTATTTCTCATACCATTACCAATTTAACATATTCACCATTTCATATTCACTAACTCTCTTAGGAATTTCTAATATAACTCATAAGCCACATGTCATAATCTCAATTAACCCAATTAACTCATTTTTTCTATCAATACAAAAAAAACCCTTTAGCCATTACCAAATCTATACACACTACCAATATTCCATTTTAACTTCACTTAAACAAATCAATATACTCAACAAGGGATCTACATTATCACCCCATGACCTTGCACTTTCTCAGCCAATTTATAGACTCGAGAATATCGACACACCCCATGGGTGATCCTAAATTGGTCAAATCATCCTTGATGCATCCCATGGTGACCATGAGGGTTTATATTCATCATTTAGATTCCCATTTTACCAAACCTTACCAAAGGAATCAAGGTCGCAACAAGATATAACCAATAACAAAACCAAATGAGAAAAAATATAAAATGAAACTATGGGATACAACTTATAGACCACTTACCTTGATTCTATTGGAAAACGAAATACTAAATGTGGAATTAGATCCATATTTAAACAACACATAAGGATTCAAGATATAACCCTATTAGAAAATAATGGTTTTAGATATTCAGAAGAATATTTCCCATTGTTTAAACCCTAATCTAGAAGGGATAATGAAGGAGGAGATTAGACTAACTTGGAGCTTCAATCCAAAAATGAAATCACTTCAAATGTCATGGATACAAAGTAGAATCACCCTTGGAAGACCTTGAATATACGTGTTCATAACTAGGGTTCAATGGAGAAATGGGGGAAGAAAATCAGGAGAACAGTTAAAAACCCATAATGTCAATTTTGTAATTTTTTCATCTTTAATAGGGGTGCACGGTTTACCCATACGGTTTGAAAAACAATGTGAATTCCACTATCTAAGGGGAGGTGGCCTACATGGTTACCTATATAGGCTATATGGTTTGAAAAATTTTCCACCATCCATGAGATATTCCACTATATAATGTTTCATGGTTTTCCTAGATAGGACACATGGTTTACTTAACCATGCACAAACCATGCTACTAGCACATGTTGGCCCATTTTTCCTTCCAATCATGTCCTGAAACCCTTAAAACACTTATAAGGAACCCTATACTCCTAAGAAACATATCATTAACCAATATCAAGGGATTGAAACCAAAATTTAAACAAGGTAATACCTCTAAAAATTCTGGTATCTTACAACCTCCCCACAATATAACGGCTCATCCTCAAGCCACTCTTCCCATGAATCAATGGGTTCATAATGAAACTATATTGAGGCAATGTGAAAGCATATCCACTTCTCTATCACATGTTTCTTCATAAATGTTTCTAGGTTTCCATAAATCTCAAAATAAGGGCACAGTCTTGTCGCGCCATACCTACTTACTATGACCCACAATACAACCTAGATGTTCCTCAAAGGACGCAACATCCGCAAGCTCTATGTTATCAAAATTATCACATAAGATGGATCAGGACAATAATAACAGTGTTTTGGAATATGAAAAACATCATGCATTCCACTATACCTTTGTGTAATATCAAATTAGTAAGACACTAGTCTGATCCTCTCCACAGTGTTAAATGGACCCACATACCTAGGCACAAACATTCCCTATTTATGAATTCGATGGTGACCCAACCATGGAGACACCTGAAGAAATGCACTATCATCCACCATAAACTCAAGTGGTCTATAACACCAATATTCATAGGAAAGTTTTTTACTCTAAGACTTTTTAATGAACTTATGAATCAATAATACCTTTTTTGATGACCGCTACACAAGACTTGATCCCAACAACTTAGATTTCCTAGATTCTAACCCACAAAATGGATATCTACATGGTCTCCCATAGAGTACCTCAAACTGTTCCATCTAAATAATACCCTAAAAACTATTGTTGTAGGAAAACTCATCAAGTGATAAATGTTTTTCCCATGAACAACCAAAATCCAAGATACAAGATCCCAAGATGTCCTCCAACACTGGAATTGTACACTCTGCCTTCTATTTCATATGTGGGAGATTAGTCATACTCAAAAAAACCTGGGTACCAAGCACATTCTATAATCCATGCCAGAATCACAATGTGAAACATAGATCATGATCTGAAAATATAGTTTTTAGAACACCATGTAATCATAATATCTCTAGAAAATACAAATCATCCAACTCGTCAACCGTGTAAATTTCTTAGATCATCAAGAAATTCTCCACCCTAGTCAATTGATCCAAAACCACCCAAACTATATCATTCTTCTAAGGTTTCCTCAGAATACCCACTACTAAGTCCATCATTACACCATTACACTTCCACTACAAAATGAGAAATGGCCATAACAACCCACCTGGGAGATGATGCTCAGCCTTCACCAGTTGACAGGTAAGGAATCATGCCAAAAAACCTGTAACTTCTTTCTTCTTTATTTACCACAAATACAGCCTATGAAGATCATGATACATCTTAGTCAAATAGGATTCACATCCCACTTTAATGTGTATATCTCAAGCATAAAATCATACAGCATACATGATGGCACAACCACATAGACATAAACACTGACAATACCATCTTTACCAACAGCCCAATTATAAGGTGACTCCCCACCTTTAAGACTTTCCTTTATAGCCAAGCACTCCAGATCCTCCAACAAACTATCCTTTACCTAGCTCAAAATCGTAGACTCAACTGATATATACACAGGATTCATTTTTTTCTCATCCTACACCTCTAGGTGCATCTCAAAAAATAAGGCCATCATTCATTTCTCGAAGTTAGATTCCTAAACCACCTTATTCTGAGTCTTCCGGCTCAGATCATTCTCAATGATATTTATTTTTCCTAGTGGGTAAAACAACTCAAAATAAAAGGATTATAGGTAGTAAATCCACCGTCACTACTGAAGATTCCAATACCACTAATAGAAGATGTACTTAAGAGTACAATGATTAGTAAATACTATGAACTTTTCTCCCAACAAGTAATGCCTCTAACACATTAAGGCCTAAATCACAGTAGATAGCTCAAGATCATGAGTAGGGTAATTTATTTCGTGAGGCTTAAACTATATTTACACATATGATACAACACAATCATCCTGTATCAACCCTACCCCAAGTCCAACACTAGACGCATCATAAAATAAGGTGTACCTCTTACCTAGTTCGGGTAAGATCAGGATCGGTGCGGTAGTCAACCACTTCTTCAAATCAAGAAAATCCTTCTCTCATGCCTCTGAACACCCTAAATTAAATCCCTTCTCAGTTAAGTATGAGAGTTTCTCTTCTAAATGATATAACTCCATAATGAACATGTGGTAATAACTATCCAATACCATAAAACTTTGAACATCAGAAAAATTCTTGGGTAGCTCCCAAGAAACCAAAACCTACACCTTCTCTAGATCCATTGACGCACCTGACTTACAAATTATTTGACCCAAATAAATACACATTACTAATCCAAAACGTCCATTTTGATATATTGGCACAAATCCTATGCTATCTAACTGTACTTAGGATGATTTCAAGCTATTTGGAATGATCATTGTGAGTTCTGGAGTACACCAATATGTCACTAACAAAGAGAAATATGAATAAATCCATGTATGGGTGAAATATCAAGTTCATTAAAGGAATGAACACAGATGGTGTGTTGGTAATCCCAAATGGAATAACCAGAAACTCTTAAAACTCATACCTACTTAGGAAATCTATATGTGGTACACCAGAAGTTCTCACCCTAAACTGATTGTATCTTGATATCAAATCAATCCTGGAGAACACTAAAGCAACCCTCAGTTGGTCAAACAGATAATCGATTCTGGTAAGTGGGTAGTTATTCTTAACATTCAACAGATTCAATATTCTATATTCAACATATAATGTTAACAATATGTTTTCCTTTTTGGAAAATAGTACAGGATATCCCCAAGGAAACGTACTTTGATGAATGACCCCATTTCTCTCCAACTATTCCAACTGAACCTTTTGTTCTTTGATTTGGGTTGGCACTATTCGATATGGAAGAATGGGAACCATTTCTTCCCCTAACAGCATCTCGATCATAAACTCAATGTCTCTCTCGAGTAGTGTCCCCAAAAATTCCTTAGGAAACCCATCTTTAAATTGATCCATAACAGGCAAGAAGACTGGTTGCTCCTTTCCTCATTCATCTAGAACAATATAATCTACTTGGGATACGATTTCTCCCAATTTATAGAAAAATGGCCCTTCAGATCCTTCTTGAACATTCCACACACCATGAAGTACATAATTCTCTCCATCAAGACATGTGAATGTTACCTGACATCTGTAACAATCGATATGGGCATGATACAACACCAACCAATATCTACCCAAAATCAGGTCAAAACCTAACATCTCAAGGAAAAATAGATTCTACATAAATTAATATCCACAAACCACTAAGTCACAACCCTTACATTGTCTGATATCCTAAACTCACTCTCCCAATGAAGTATTAATTGACATAACCCCAATCACACTTTCTATGATTAGACCCAACACAACTACAAACTATGAATAAATAAAATAATTTGTGGAACCTATGTCCAATAAAGCACTAGCAGTGTTGAATCTATAAGAATCATACCATCAAATGTAGATGTTCTATCCCCACCACCTCCAAGTGTAGTATAAACTACATGAAAATGACTTACCACTCTACCATGGGCTCCGGCCAGAGTGTCCTACACTACACTGCCCTTATGATATAGACGATCTCTCATTAGAGTTCCACATCCACCACGCCTACCGGCATGACCCATGGACCTCCAACATCCTACCTAATATAGATTAAAATAACCCCTTTCCTACACATAACATATTCTTCTGACCTCTATTTGTGCCCATCTACTAAGGTTTCTTACAGAACCTCTATATATATCCCAAAATTTAACATGAATGGAACTCGACTGGTAGTCAGGGACACTATCCTTACATGTTCCCCAAACTTCAACAATGGTTAAAGAACACATGATCACCACCTAGAGATAATTTCCATCTCTTAGTACTATTCTATGTAATTTCACCCTGCTGTAAATTCCACAAATGATGCTTCCTGCCCTCGGAAGCTACTCCACCAGTCCGACTAGTTGGAATCACAAGGACACCACTAAACCTCCCTTTAGGATACCTTTTGAGATAAGTTCCTTGTCCACCACCTCTACAAACCTCTTTTTATGGATGATATTTACATGGGATGTGATCTTAGGCCTAATACCATCCTAAAATAATTTCACCATAGTCACCTATTCTCCTTCCAACATCAGAATGAATCGATGTAGATCATTGAAATGACTAGAATAATCCATCACAAATGCAACCCCCTAGTTGGCACTCATAAACTCGACATCTTTCTCCAGCCTCAAGGTCTCTGGGTAGTAGTGTTCCAAAAATATTTCCTAAAAATACTTCCATACCATTCCTTCATCTCGTTCTATCTAAATCATAAACTCCCACCAATTTTTTTCCTAGCCCCACAACATATAGGCTAATAACATGGCTTTCTTCTCAGAGGGAGTCTCCATATGATTTAGAATTTTCTATATATTATTTATCCAGAACTCAGCTACCTCTATCCCACCCTCTCTGGTAAAGGTTTGAGTGTGCTGCAGCTGATACTCCTTGGTCAGTTCGAGAATACTTGTAACCACTCTCTATGGATCTCATTTAATCATCTTCATAAAACAAGTAATGTTCTCAT
Organism: Viscum album; assembly: GCA_963277665.1. NCBI lineage: Eukaryota > Viridiplantae > Streptophyta > Magnoliopsida > Santalales > Viscaceae > Viscum > Viscum album. The sequence goes on from OY728147.1 coordinate 271,786,530, forward strand.
GTTAATTCTCTACCCTACTATCTTGAACCACTAGATCTTCTTACTCTACTAATGTGGGAGCATACTCTTTAATTTAATATTGAATTCCAACTCGCATAAGTCTTCATGGTGGAATTTCTCTACAATTCCAAACATGAGATTTGTAACATAAATCATTAAGCTTCCAAAAAAATGAAGGCTAACCACTAGCCATAAACAAACCATTTCTCATAAAAAATAAAAATTGGCATTATCATACTGAAACACTACCCTCTACCAACCCTACTAAGGGCCCTAGATAACACGGATATACCAAATTAATCGGTTACAAACTAAAGTTTCTCATGATTTCAAATCTATTTCCATATCACAACTTACTTCAAAAGCATTTTAATTAACTTACACCAATTTATTACACATAATTTTTCAATCATTAGTTAACATTTTACATCCCATTTTACCCATTTTCAGTATTTCATTAGATACCATTTTTATTAGTTTCAAGAAAATCAAACACATACTACCCTTTGTATTCCACACACCCATCTTGTGTGGGTGCCTACCATGATTCATGTCACATATATACATAGGTTACCAAAATCATTCATGAATTCAAAAACTCATTCCATTACAGACATGAGAAAAATATCATAAAACTATCTCATCACACAAAAATTGCACCATTATATGGTGAAATATCATCAAATGTAAAAACACACAATAAGAACAAAAATTCCCATCCTTGGTGACTATGTTTTTTCCTAGTACATGGGTTATCTACTACCATGAACTATCTTATTACCAAGGTTGAAACCTTCCTTATAACAACCCTTTTTTTATTACACACTTAAACCTAATTTATTACATAAAATCGTCACTTGATAAAATATAGAATATTGAGAGGTCTAGTGTATTTGGGCCTTAGGAACATTACATAACATCTTAGAACATAAACCTTAGAATATATTTATTGAAAAAATTATTTACATGACCACTACATTCCCCTGTACTTAGCATTGCATGGGATAACCTGAGGACATGCATAAGAAAAGGGTTAGCTATAAAGCCCAGTAATCGAATGAACATGGAATAACATGAGGAATACAAATAATGTTATACAATAGGCATATTAATGGAGAAAAAGAGAAACATGAACATAAAGGAATGATAAAGCATAATAATCATAGCAGGGAAATGTGGCAACAACACTTAACATGAAATTCGCATGAGCCAAGGCTCATTGCACATGGAGCATGAGTAAACCCTCATTGCACATGAAGCACGAGTAAAACATCATTTCACTTGAATTATCACGATTCAACACCCATTTCACATTATGTATCATGATACTATAATTTACCCAATGCATTGGAGCGCTATCGGGGTGCACCCTTCATAATCATTTAATTTCATGCATAAGTGTGCTACATGGGTCATAAAACATGGATATATAAAACATCATCATTTATTCCATGATAAAATAATGTTAAATACATACATGAAACTATATAATCAATTATTAAAAGTTCATAAATTTGAATACCCTTGATTGAGAAATGGGCATGGTATTCACTACACAATGATTTTTTTTCTAGGAAAATTGCGGTGTAATTTTGGCAGTGTAACGGCGTGAGATAAGAACACATAAAAAAATGATGATGAGAGAGAAAGGGGTTTATCATCATATTTTAATAAAATGGACAGTAAGGGGGTCATATAGATACATGTCCCAACAAACTTAAGGGAATTTAGATGCATAATTCAAAGGAATTACTTGGATGTAAAAGAGGAGAGGGAAATCCCTCACGAAATTTTGGCATGGTAACGGGAGTACATGGGCAGCCTTAATGAGAACGAAAGGGGTCTACCGTCATCCAAACATAAAGAGGAAAGTATGGTAGAGGTGAGAAATCATACCCCAACATTTCTAATTGATAAAAAACTCATAACAACTCAATAAAAATTAGACAAAAATGAGAAAGTAAGAAATCACTTACTTGGAAGTGTGATCCCAAAATCTTGGGAGAGGATTGAGAGAGGATACTTGGGAGCTTGGGGAACCTTGGGAGAGAGGTGATTTAATGGTTTGGGCGAACTCCAAAGGCTTTTTCTGAAGAGTAAGTGGGAGATTTGGTGGGTTTATATAAGAAAAAAGAGGGAATTATTTATTATTTAGGTTTGGGACACCTCACATTAAACTAATCAATACCACAAACCAGTCCATGGTTTTTGCCTATGGTTTTTTCCATAGGGGAGTGGAAAAAAATATTTTATAATATAAATGTACTAACTTCTTAAAATAATAGGTTTTCTTATGTGGAGGTGAGTCACACTTTCAAGGAAAATAATTTGAAAAGACAAAATGCTTTATTAGTCTTTGAGGGTCCACAAAACCTTTGTAAAATAAATCAAACAAATATAAAATCACATTTTTTTAATGATAAAACATATATTGGCCGAACATAATGTTTATATTATTTTATTACCTCACTATTGGGTCATTATGATGTCATAAAACACATTATATATTTCAACGGTATTTAATTTTTACACAAAAATTTGAATGTCTCCGAAAATTATAAACAATTCACCTTTGGATAATTTAGACATCTTGATTCCAAGAAAAAATATTAATTTCATCTAAAATTTTTTATAAATATGTGAATTTTTACTTTTAAAATAAAAACCGACATTTACCAAAAATTCATGGGTTTTGACAAAAATAGTTTTCAAACCTTAATAAAAATTACAATTGCATTCATAAAATTACATGATAATTTATATATAATAAAAAGTAATTTAATAATAATATTTTACTAAAATATTATTTAATTTCCAAAATCCATTAATTCATCAAAATAGATTTTTTAGTTGAATATTAACTAAAAATACTATTTGTGCTTTAAAAAATATTTATAAAGTAACAATAATAAAAAAAATGCACATTATTTTTTAAAAAATAATGTACATTGTCATAGTGCTAGGGTATTGTTACATAACCCCTTATAACACCCGCATAAGACTGAAGGGTAAGGTGTGCGATGGTGACAGAAACTTAGGGTGGCTCGGATAACATCGCTCGGGTGGTAATCTCTATGTACTTCCACTTCTCCCGTAGTCGGTTCCAATCAAGCTTAACATGTTCAAGATCAGCCTGGGTTCGTCAAAAGTGAGGCCCAATGATGCCACCTCCTTTCTGAGCTCTGAAAAATGGGCTTCGTATGGAGCAAGTCTACTGGATGAGGCCATCACTTCCTTTTTCTAAGTAAATTGGATTTGTTAAAGCCCTATATTTATACTAATCATGTGATCAGTGTTGAATAGCTATATTAGCAATGGTCACAATTCATAATGGTATTTTAAAATCCAAAAACATAAAACCAATGGAGTTCACGTTTTATATAACCATAATAAGACCTTTAATTAGATCAAGACGAATTTTCATTAATGAAATTTTGGGTCGTTACAATCTTCCCCCCTTAATATATTTATGTCTTAGATTTTTTTCCCACACTAAAAGAGATGTGGGTGACTTTTCTTCATCACTTCCTTGGATTCCCATGTCGCTTCTTCAAAATTTTGGTTTCACCACAACACCTTGACGAGGGGCATTGTCTTATTTTGTAGAACTTTTTCTCTATGATCTAAGATCTTCACTAGTTGATCCTCATAAGAAATACCATCCTCTAGTTGTACTTCCTCTGAAGAAAATACATGTGAAGGGTCTGGTATGTACTTCCTTTAGAGGGATACATGAAATAAGTCATGTGCTTTGTCCATGGTAGGTGGAAGTTCTTGTCGATAGGTCAGTGCCCCAACATGATCATGAATCTCGAAGGGGCCAATGTACCTATGACATAACTTCCCTTTCTTTGAAAACCTCATGACCTTATTCCATGGAGATATTCATAGAAATACCATGTATCCAACTTTAAACTCAAGGTCTCATCGACGGTTATCTGCATAACTCTTCTGTCAACTATGGGCTACCTTGATATGCTGCCGAATGGTTTTCACCATCTCCACCATTTCAATGACCATTTATAGTCCTAGTAGCTTACGCTCACTGACTTCATCCCAACATGTCAGTGTTCTACACCTATTCCCATATAGGTCTTAATAAGGTTCCATTTGGATGCTTGAGTGGAAACTATTATTGTATGAGAATTCAACCAGTGTAAGATGTTAGTTCCACCATCCATTGAAGTCCATAGAACACGCTCTCAACATGTCCTCAAGTGTTTGGATAGTCTTCTCGGATTGTCCATCAGTTTTAGGATGATAAGTCATAATAAAGTTCAGTTCAATGTCTAGAGAATGTTTAAGAATCTTCCAAAACATAGAGGTGAATCTTAGATCTCGATCAGATAAAATAAATAGTGGTACTCCATGCAGCCTTACCACTTCCCTCATATATATCTGTGCCATCTGATCCATTGATAAATCCTCCCGAATGGAAATGAAGTATGAATACATTATAAGATGTTCCAAAACAACCTATGTTTCATTGTTGCCTTTGTATGTCTTCGGAAGTCCGATGACAAAGTCAATGTTGATGTTCTCCTATTTCCATGCTGGTATGGGCAATGCTTGCATCAACCCCTTAGACTTCTACCTCCCTACCTTCACCTGCTGACACACCAGGCACTTTGATGTATACATAGCGATATCCTTCTTCATATTATCCCACCAATAATGCTCTTGGAGATCTCAATACATCTTTGTGTTTCCTGGGTGAATAGAGAAATTTGAACTATGCACATCATCCAAAAGTTCCATCTTCATCTCTGGACTTGATGGAACACATAGTCATTTCCCAAATCTCACAATTCCTTCTTCATTAACATTTAACTCCAAGTATTTCCCTTTTCTAATAGCTTCCACTCTCTTCTAAATTCCCACATCATCCTTTTGAGAATCCTTTAACCTTTCCAAAAGAGACGGTTGAGAAATCATTTGTTAAAGGATTGATGATGTTACCTTCTTTATGATTCCCATGTCCATCATCATGAAATCTAAGAAGATTGGGTCCTTCTAAATTCTCCTCAATGATTGAATTTCTGGGTCCTTTTTACTTAAAGAATATTCCACCTTGTTCACTTTCCCAGGGTGGTAATGTATTGAGTGGTCATAGTCTTTCATCAGCTCTAACCATCTTTGTTAGCACATGTTCAACTCTTTCTGTGTGAATATATACTTGATGATTTTGTGGTCTGTATATATTTCACACTACTCCCCAAAGAGATAATGCCACCAAATTTTTAAAGTTTAGATCACCGCAGCCAAATCCAAATCATGTGTCGGATAATTCTTCTCATGAACTTTCAATTGCCTTGAAGCATAGGCAATGAATTTTTCATTTGTCATCAATACACAGCCTAGGCCCTTCTACGAAGCATCACTGAATACCACAAAAAGTTCTCCACTTGTGGTTATTGTGAGAATGGGTACAGTGATAAGACTCCTTTTTTAACTCTTTGAATATTTTTTCTCATTCATTGCTTCAAGAAAACTTTACTCCCTTCCGAGTTATCTTGGTAAGAAGGTTAGACAGTCATGAGAAATTTCTCACAAATCGTCGACAATATCCAGCTAACCCCAAGAAGCTACGAATATCCATTACCAATGTTGGCCTCGACCATCCATCAATTACATCTATTCAGAGGGATCCAAAGATATCCCATTTCTTGTGATGATATGACCCAAGAATGGGACCTCCTTCAACCCGAACTCACACTTGTTGTACTTTTCATAGAGATTATATTTTTGAAATGTATCTTGTATATTTCTTAGATGCTCCTCATGGTCTTACTTGGTTTTGGAGTATGTCATAATATCATCTATAAAGACTACCACAAATTTATCGAGGTAATCCCTAAAGACTCTATTTATCCAGTCTATGAAGATTTCTGAGCAATAGTGAGTTCGAAAGGAATTACTATGAATTCATAGTACCCGTATCCTGTAAAAAAAGATGTCTGGGGGATATATTCCTTCTTCACCATTACTTGATAATATCTCGACCGTAAATCCACCTTGGAGAAATATTGTACTCCACGCATCTAATCAAATAAGTCATAAATTCGTGGGAGTGGATACTTGTCATTTATCGTGATTTTGTTAATTTCATGATAATCAATGCAAAGGCTCATTGACCAATCCTTCTTCTTGAAGAAGAGGACTGGCGCAACCCATGGTGAAGCACTTGGGTGTATAAACACTTTATCCAGATTCTCCTGTAGTTATTTCTTCAGCTCCTCAAGTTCCACAACATCCATTATATATGGAGTCTTGGATATTGGCAACACCCTAGGTATAAGATCAATTGAGAATTCAACATCTCTTCTAGGAGGAAGACCAGACAATTCCTTGGGAAACACTTCAATGAATTCCCTCAAAATTGGCATGTCTTCAATGATGGTTCCCTCCTTAGACTCAATCATATTATCTAGATACACATGCTCATAGGGTAGTAATATCCATGCTTGAGATGATAGAGCTAAAGAATATTCATTTTCCTCCATGAACTTGTATAGAATCGGGGGTCGATTCTCCACATGGAGAGTAATTTCCCTCTCACATCAATTTATGTTGGATCTATATAAGGAAAGCCAATCCATGCCAAGAATTGCATCAAATTCCACCAAATGAAGTATGATGAGATTCGTCGGGAAATTCAATCCATGGATTATGGCAGGGGAAGAGTTATATTCATGGGATAAAATGATTGCCCGATTTTCCATACTCCTCGACATCTTTACATCCATGATTTGTGGTGGTTCTGGGATTTTTCTACTAAAATTTTTTGATATAAAAGAATGCGTAGAACCTGAATCAAAAAGTACGTTCACTATTCTAAAATGAATAACTAGTGAACCTATCACCACTTCATTTTCGGGGTTCACTTCGGTAGTAATGATGTGAAAAGCTCTGCCTTGCGGCCTTGGAGGTTGTGGGTTTCCTCAAAAAACCCTTGTCTTAGGGAATGGATTTTCAAGATTACCTAGTTCTTTGCAGTTGTAGCAATGAACAATGCATTGAATTTAGAATGGAGCATTCCTATCCCCTGTTGCAGCTGCGGGTTTTTCTTGTTGGTAGTTAACAGCTATGTTCCCTTCTCATTTACACCTAAAGCATTTCATCATCCCATTTAGGAAATTTCCGGGGTGCTTCTTTCCGCACCTTTGGCAAGTGGGGTGCTGGATCTTCTTACCACTATTAGATTTATCCATCGGACTACCAGTATTGAAGTCCACTTTATGCTTCTTGTCACCATGATACCCCTAAGAATCTCCGATATCCATTTCGACCTTGAGGGAACATCAAAAAATTCCCTCATAGTTGTCAAAGTCACGGATCGACAACGCTTTCCATAGGCTAGGTTTCATCCCTCCAAGTAAGTGGTCAACCTTGAATTCAGGGGTAACGACAAAGCCAGAGGCATATCGTTCAATCCTTGTAATTTTTCCTCATACAATCCGACAGATTTGTCATCTTTTTTTCTTGAGATCAAGGAAGTCCCTTTCCATCTTAAGTCAGAGGGTGCGCGGAAAATATTTATCGAAAAACATCTTCCGAAATCCTTCCATTCCAATGCCTCGATCTATTTCTTGGGCTTCTTATTTTTGATCAACGTCCACCATTGATCAGCTTCACCTTCCATATGATAAGCATCCAAAAGAACCATATCTTGTTCGGAACATTGAAGGATGGAGAAGATCTTATCAATGGAGTTGATCCATTGTTTGACGATTGAGGGATCAGATGATCCATTAATAGTAGGAGGCCTTTGTCTCATAACGCTCTCGATAATGAATTGTTCTTTCTTAGTGGGGTCTGGACATTCCTCTTGACCCATGTTTCTATTAAAATCTTGAGTTAACTGAAAGAGAAGCATTACAAAGTATGTGATTCCTGCTCCCATCGGATTGGGAATCTCATTTGCACAGTCATCACATGGATCTTCACATCGGTTGTTAGCTCGAGTCCTTCTATTACTGCTCATTGGATGGAATAAAATCATTTTTTGGGGTAACAAATAAAGGGTAATCCAAGGTAAAAAGTGATGACTTATAAATAACTTTTATTTCCTTAACTTATGAATCCATATGCTTCAATCTACGCTATACATGATCTATTTTCTAACATGTATTCTTATGGGAATTTTCTTTAATTCCCTTAATAAGGGATCATACTAAGTTTATGAATTTACCAAAGCATATCCCCTGGGAGTATCGTAATCAAGAGTGCATCAAGGCCCATTTTCATGCACCAGTTCCCGTTTGTGTCTAGCTCAAAGAGGTGTTTTCGGGTTTTACCCCTAGGATACATTTGTGCGAGAGCCACCTCTACATGCTCGTATCTAGACAGAGATGTATTTTCTTGATAAACCACTTACTCAATACTCCCCAAAACTGAGGAATGTTTTTATTATAATAATTATTGTCACTATGTCTTCACTAGGGTTTTATAATCCTAATCCCAAGAATAACTAAACCTCCCTCAGAGACCAATTATAACAACCCTGCTTTTTATTACAAACTTAATTCTGATTTATTACATAAAATATTCACTTGATAAAACATAGAAGATAGAGAGGTCTAGTTTATTTGGGGATTAGGAAAATTACATAACATCTTAGAATATAAAACACACATTATCTTTATTGAAAACATCCTTTACATGAACACTACATTCCCTCGTACTTAGCATTGTATGGGATAACATGAGGACATGCATAAGAAAAGGGTGAGATATAAATCCGAGTAAGGGAATAAACATGGAATAACATGAAGAATACAATACATGTTATACAATAGGCATATAAATGGAGCACAAGATAAACATGAACATAAATGCCTGATAAAGCATGATAATCATAACATGGAAATGTGGCAACAACACTTAACATGGAATTAGCATGAGCCAAGGGTCATTGCACATGAAGCATGAGTAAACCCTCATTGCACATGAATCATGAGTAAAACCTTATTGTGCAAGAATTAGAATGAGTCAACACCCATTTAACATAATGTATCATGATACTATACTTTACCCAAAGCATTGAAGCGCTATCAGGGTGCACCCTTTGTAATCATTTCATTTCATGCATAAGTGTGCCACATAGATCATAAAACATGGGTACAAAAAATAATCATTTATTCCATGATAAAGGAATGTGGAATTAATACATGAAACTATATAATCAATAAGTAAATGTACATAAAGTTTAATACCCTTGATAGAGAAATGGTCATAGTATTCACTACACAATGATTTTTTCTTGGAAAATCACAGTGCAATTTTGGCAGCGTAACAATGTGACATAAGAACTCATAAAAAAAGTAGATGAGATAGAACGGGTTATATGATCATATTTAAATGAAAAGGAAAGTAAGGGGGGTCATATAGATACATTTCCCAACAAATGTAATGGAATTTAGATGCATAATTCATTGTAATTACTTGGAAGTAAAAGAGGAGAGAGAAATCCCTCACGAAATTTCGGCATGGTAACAGGTGTACATGGGCGGCATTAATGAGAGATAAAAGGTTATATCATCATCCAAATGTAAAGAGGAAAGTATGGGGGAGGTTTGAAATCATATCCTAACATTTTTAATTGAAAAAAGGTCATAACAACTCAAAGTAAATTAGACAAAAATGATAAAGGAAGAAATCCCTTACTTAGAAGTGTGATCCCTAAGGCTTGGGAGAGTCTTGAGAGAGGCTTATTAGGAGAATAGGGAAGCTTGGGAGGATTATAGAGATAGGAGGTCAAGGTTTGATCAAACTCCAATGGATTTGAGTGAAGAGGAAGTAGGATCTTGGGTGGTTTTATATAGGAAATGAGAGGGAATTCTTTATTATTTCGGTTTGGGACACCTCACATTAAACTAATCAATACCACAAACCAGCCCATGGTTTTTTCCCAATTAGAGTGGAAAAAAATATTTTATAAGGCAAATGGCCTAACTTCTTAGAATAATAGGGTTTCTTATGTGTAGGTGAGTCACACTCTCAAGGAAAACAATTTAAAAAGACAAAATGTTTTATAGGTCTTGGAGGGTCCACAAAAGCATTGTAAAATAAATCAAAAAAATCTAAAATCACATTATTTTAATTATAAAACATATATTGTAATAAAATATTGTTTATATTATTTCATTACCTCACTATTGAGTCATTATGTTGTCATAAAACCCATTATATATTTAAACGGTATTTAATTTTAACCCAAAAATTTTACTGTCTCAGAATATTATGAAAAATTCACCATTGGATAATTTCGACATCCTGATTCCCAAAATAATATTCATTTTATCTAAATAATTTTATAAATATGTGAATTTTTACTTTTGAAATAAAAATTGACATTTACTGAAAATTCATGGGTTTTGAAAAAAACGGTTTTCAAACCATAATAAAAATTACAATTACATTCATAAAATTATATGATCATTTATATTTAATAAAATTTAATTTAATAATAATTTTTTATTAAAATATTATTTAATTCAAAAATCCATTAATTCATCAACATTGATTTCTTAGTTGAATATTAACTAAAAATACTATGTTTTATTTAAAAACAATTTACAAAGTAATAATAATAAAATGAATGCACATTCTTTATAGAAAAAATAATGTACATTGTCATAGTGATAGGGTATTGTTACATAACCCCTTATAACACCCGCATAAGACTGAAGGGTAAGGTGTGCGATGGTGAAAGACTCTTGGGGTGGCTCGGATAACATCGCTCGGGTGGTAATCTCTATTAACTACCACTTCTCCCGTAGTCGGTTCCACTCAAGCTTAGCGTGTTCAAGGTCATCTTGGGATTGGTCAAGAGAGAAGCCCAATGACGCCACCTCCTTTCCGAGCTCTATAAAATGGGCTTCGTACGGGGAAAGTCTATTGTTTGAGGCCATCGCTTCCTTTGTCTGAGTAAATTGGATTTGTTAAAGCCCTATATTTAAACTAATCATGTGATCATTGTTCAACAAATATATTAGCAACGGACATAATTCATAATGGTATTTTAAAATCCATAAACATAAAACCAATGATGTTCACATTTTATATAACCATAATAAGACATTTAATTAGATCAAGAGAAAATTTCATTTATGAATGTTTGGGTCGTTACATTCCAAACCTCATATATACCATTCTAAAATAGTATTTCAAAGATATGATCTGCTTTAATACCACTTTGTAAGATCCGTGACCCAAAATCCACTAAACTAATTCCCCAAGCCGGTTCACAACACGAAATCAAGAGTGCCTCCTTAAATTCCAGAGGTTTAGGACTAAGAGAGACGATCCAAAACTCATGTGCAGAGACTATACCCTCTTTACCATTGTAAGACACAGCAGGAAAAAATAGAATGGTGGAAAAAACATAGGATAAACAGTGAACCTTCATAAATAACCATCTCCAAAAACTGGTTATAAACCCCAACCAATAGTAAATAGGTCATGTCATGCAATAGTCCAAAGTGAATAAAACCCAAAATATTACAAACAATGGAATCTCAAAAATAGTCTTAACTCTATGTTTGTAACTTCATAAATGTGCCTCTCATGCATGACTCAACTCCCAAACACAGTGCCTTTTCCCTTTTCCTTACCCACATGCATGAAATCTACTCAAGCACCCAATGGAGGCCTGAGCAGAGTCTAAGTAGAACTAAATAGGCCACCACCAATGGTGTTTACAAAGTATCTGGTCTAAACAGATAGATAATTCAAGAATTAAATAATTGAAAAATAAATAAAAGATAGTTTTGGGTCCACTAGTCAAAAATCCATACTTAACTATCACTAACCATAGTTACAAATTCATTATGAGCATCTTCTTCATTACAAAGTTCATCATCAACATATAATCTAGGGGTCAGGAATTTAAATCATTCCTGTAATGTTTCATGGAATTTATTATTCTGTATTGGAGAAGAAGTCATGTCCCTGTCTTACTAGGGATAATACATCAAAACCTCAAACTTTCCTCACCTCTAAGCCTCATTATGGGTGGAATGAAACCGTTACACAAATAGATCTATGTCCCCATCCCTAAACTGGGAATTTTTGGTGGAGTTAGAGCATCTTTCCAACTCAACCCGTAAGAGGAGCCTCATTCCTTTATCCCACAGCTCAAGCCATTTCTGCATTCTTATTCATCCATTCCCCACACACAAACCATATCACAACCAAATAGAACCAGTAAATATAACAATCAATATCCATAACAATTAACTTGATAATTAATATTATTCCATAAACCATTAACACAATTTCAATTTAAGTTACTTATCCCATTCATCCCAATTCTCATTCTCATTCCTAGCTCACTAAACATATTCAATAATTCTATTATATCAACCCATTTTTCATATTCATAAATTACCTTATGAAATATCATTTAACATATTTCCTATTTAACATACCCTTACCAATTTAACATATTCACTGTTTCATATTCACTAACTCTCTTAGTTATTTCTAACATAATTCATAAGCCCCCTGTCATGATCTAATTTAACCCAATTAACTAATTTCTATGTCATTCCAAAGAACCCCTTAAGACATTAAAAAATCTGGGAAAACTACCAATTTCCATTTTCACTTCCATTAAATATATTAACATAATCAACAAATTCTCTACATTATAAAACCATGACTATGCACTTACTCAACAAATTTCTATACTCAAGAATATCGGCACACCACATGCGTGGACATAAATTTTTCAAGTCATCCTCTATGCATCCCATGAGGACCATGAGGGTTTTTATTCATCATTTAGCCACCCATTTTACCAAACCTCACTAAAGGAATCAAGATCACAAAAATAGATAACCATGAACAAAACTGAACAAGCACAAATCTACAACAATACAATGGGATATGACTTATATACAACCTACCGCAAATCCTTTGGAGAATACACTCCTAAACATGGACTTAGATCAAGATTCAAACACTTATTAAAGATTACACATAGATCTAATTTGAAAAAAAAAATATAGATTTAGAGGAAGATTTCCCAAGGTTATACCCAAATCACTAAGGGGGGGGGGAAGGGGGAGATTAGACTTACCCGGAGCTTCGATCTGCAACCTACGGTGCTCCAAACGGCCTAGAGATGAACGAGAATCACCCTTTAAAACCCTTAAGGTTATTTTTTATAATTTGGGTTCAAAATAGGAACTAGGGGAATAAAATCTAGGAAATTCTTAAAATCCTATAATGTCAGTTTTGTAAATTTTACATCTTTTATAGGGGAGGATTGTTTACTCACACAGTTTGACAAACCAAGCGCATGCTACAGTATGAGGGGAGATATGCTAAACGGTTTGAAAAAACATGCACCAATAATGCAATATGCCACTATTTAGGGTTTCATGGTTTTCTTGGATAGCCTGAACGGTTTACTTAACCATGCGTAAATTGTGCGCCTCACACAGGTTGGACTTGTTTTCCTTCAACTCGTGTCTTGAAACCCCCAGAACACCCCTGAGTCCCCTCATACTCCATGGAAACATTTAATTAAACCAATACAAGGTATTGAAACTAAAATTTAAACCAGGACATACCACCATGAAGTCTGTTATCTTACAATTAGTTTATTTTACTACTATAATTTCATCAATTGGCATATGTCACAATAAAAACTAGAATTTAGCGATATTTTTTAATGATAATTTTAAAAAAACAAGTCTAAATTACTAGTGTTTCTTAGTGATATTTAAAATGATGGAAAATTACAAATTTAGCAACATTTTTTAAAAACATCACTAGTTTAGTTATTTTTTAAGCCACATTAAAAAATGTGGCTACTTTTATGTTTTTCCACATTTTCCAAAAAATGTTGCAAATTTAGAAATATTTTCTTATCCATGTTTAGAAACATATCTAAAATTAAAAATAACCATATTTTCTAGAAAATGTGGATAATTTAGCAACGTTTTTAAGAAAATATATCCATTTTAGTGAAATTTTCCAACTATTTTAAAATGTGGTTAGTTATATATAAGTATAATTATTTTAATTTACATATATGAATATATAATTTTATAGTAATATTTATATATATGTGTATATAAACACACACACACACAGATATATATATATAACACATATACATTTTAAATTTTTACTTGTTTTTAAGAAAACATGGCTATTTTAGTGACATTTGAAACTGTGTTTTAAAATGTGATTATATATATATATATAATTCTATTAACATACTTTTATATGAAACTAAAAGTTTATAATTATAATTATAATTATATAGATTTATATTAATATATAAATACATTAACATATATTTACATATCATAACATATATATATATATATATATATATTATGAGATATATATATAGGCATGAATACACATATACATTTATATATATATATATAAAGACACACACATACACACACACATATATATATATATATAAATTCACACAAACATACACACAAATATATATAAACAAACACATATAGATATATATATATATAAACACACACACATATATATATATATATTTAATATTAAAATATATATATATATATATAAACATTCACATAGAGATATATATCTATATATATAAGTATATTAATTATTTATTAACACGACTTGTAGCCCATCCAAGATCAGAAGGCTGATGTGTGTGAGCTATCATCCAATACTAATGGGTGTTTTGGTTTCATAATTCCATATACTTGTCATTAATAATATATATATATAAAGATATATGTATTATATTAATTTTCTTTGTACTGAAATATATTAATATATGTATAAATATCAGATGGTATATTTTTATATTTAAAAAAAACTTAGGTCAGTTGGTGTGCTGTATTCTGTATGTTGGGTGGCACTACCTTCAAATGTCATGAGGTTCATGGTCTCATGTGAATAGTGGTGGTGCAATCAAGGTTGGTGAGGGTTGTGATGTCTGTGTGGCATCATGTGGGCTGGGTGGGGTGGCATAGTACCAACTAAGTATGGAATTAGGTATGATGGGAAAGGTTCTATAAAAATATGATTTTTAAAATATTTTATATCATATATTTAAAAAAATATAATCAATGAAAAATTTTCCCCCTTTTACATAAAATGTTGGTAAATAGTGTGTCGCTAATTTTCCACACTTATGAATGTTCCCAATTAGTGACTAATTTACTAATGTTAACATAAAACCTTGGTAAACCGTGTGTTAAAAATTATCCATGTTTATATACATTTCCAATTATACAAATTTATAAATGTCTCTAATTAGTGACATCCTTTCTCCCAATGTTTTTCAAAAAAATTGGTAAATTTAGTAGTGACATTTTAAAACATCCCTAAATTGAATATTTTATATAGTGAGTGGGACATTTTTTTGATATTACTATCTCATTAGATTCTTAGAGTTTGTAATTGTAAATTCAAATATAACCACCTATGGTGTAGGGGACCAAGAAAGAGAGAAATATATTGATAAGTGTTTAAAAGTTTTGATATATTTTTCATGAATATCCCTTCTGAAATTATTTATATACATACCTAGGGAAATCATATAGTTAAATATGAATTTAAAATATTATGAGATAATAGATGATATTCTTACAAATAGACTTATGAATTTCCAGTTTAATTGGAATAGTTTGTAGGTATTCTAGGTATGATTGTTGATAAGCTTTAGTGCTCAGTCTTATAATCTCATTTACCCACATCTCTAACTCTGAATGTTCTTAATAATGTACAATATAAGAATTATGAGAATCATCATAACACTTTATGATTTGTAGATCCCATGTGATCCCCCATTATGGTTATAATTCCTATTCGAGCATCAATTACCTCTTCCCTTGAACTCAAATATCCCACATGTGAGCCTATTATTTCCTCTCCAACAATTGAAACCTTGTTCTCAATAGTATGGGTATTAAACCAAGATATTGAATCAATATTGGTAGTATAATATGATTACACATGAGGTTTTGGAATTTCCTTTCTGTTGGAGTTGGTGGCCTTGAACCAACTACTTTGTACTTTATTCATTAATAAATACCTTATCATATCTTGATTATTCTTCTGCGTGACAATGCATGTGATAATGTTCTAAGGATAGTTGTTTCACAAAAAGGTCCCAGCAGATCACTGTTATGATGAGAACCCAAAAGTTCCATAAGACTATTCTTAAATATATGTTCTATGGTTGGATGATGATATTTGAGGGACACAAATAATACAGACCATTAGGGGCGAGGACTCATAAAACTTTGAGGCACCTTCTCATGGTTTGCGCCCTTGGTAATATCTAGGATGATATTATGAGAATAGGACCTGCCAGTAAGAAATCCACATTTCATAGTGTCATTGGATGTTCTTATCTACGGACGTGTGTATTGGTCCTTATACATTAAGATTATTATTAATGGGTATTACAACTCATGCACTTAGATGTATTAACGAAAACTGTGATGACACACTGTTTGTAGCGAGGTGGGATATGTTGGGTGTGTCATGAGTAATACTACATTAAGATGATAATGAAATAAATTATTTGTCTGTTATGTTCCATAATGGAAGTAGATATCTCAGGCCCTTTGATAAAATTGATATAGCCTAAATAAATACATGTCCATGGTAAAGAATGGGTGAGTTTAATTCAAGAAAGTCAAATAAAGAATAATCGAGCACATGGGTTGATGGCACCATCATGCAACCCGCTTGATTCGAGATATCGAGACAAATGGATTACATTACATGGTAAACATTCATAAGAGGTGGCACATCATTCCAACGTTAACTTCTTTTTCTATGGGTGCCTAGGCGTGATTCTAGATGCTAACCTTGGACTTTAGGCAAGCTCCGCCTAATGCTATTGAGAAAGAGGCTTAGAGGTTCACACACTAAGTGTGTCCTAGTATCTTAGTTAAATATTTATTTAACAAGTTGAATAAAGATTATTCCCCATTGTCGTTTAATAATTATTCAAGGATGCGTGATCACATTTATTTCTACCCTAGTTATTTGAGAGAATATTTTGTGGGTGAAATAATATATTTTTTAGCGATTAATGTAGTGATATTAATTTGAGAAATAAATATCCATTATTCATGATCTAATAAATGTGGTGGAGAAAATAAAGAAAAATGGAAAAACAAAAGTACACGTCATGTATATTAATATACACATCGTGTAGTTTTTCTGGGGATTTGTTGGAAATAATATTTTTTAATCAATTGAATAATATTAGTTGTAATTCGATGGGCGCATGTCAGGTAATAATAATATTCAACTGTTATTATTAGACATGGGGTCTTACTAAGAATTAATTTAAATGAATAAATGATTTTAGGTAATTGATTAATTTTATTATTCTATGTAATTAAAATCCTAATTATATAATTCTCATTACCCCTGCCATTTTCTGGGGTTGTGCACAACAGATCCAGAAGAAGCTCTCAAGATAAGAGAGAATTTCTTTTCTTCAAAGAACACTCTCAATCTATGAGTGAAATATCCTTCTCCACTAGATCAAGGTGATTGAAGGTAGACAACAAAATCTAAGGCTCTTCTGCACTAGGACCTGGAGATCCCTTCATCGACATCTAGAGATATGTGGAGAATGTGTGGATCACCACTAGAGGAATCATACACTTGGATTCTATGACGCAATGATGGATCACATCAGATTATGATAGGAAACATCAATGGAGAAATAAATCCATCAAGGTAATTCTTTTCTTTTAATTAAATTAATTATAACAAAAATATGATGACCCTCTCTATGGTTCTGAGACTCCCTTCCTTTCTTTTGTTCTTCATTCTCTTCTGAATATCCGGTGTTTTATTATCATGATGGATCTCAGATTGATCATTGTTAATGGAAAAATTAACATTGGGTTCACTCACCAGTGCACTTCCCCTACACCCGGAACCTATAAGTGGTACCATAGGGTTCATATAGTTGATTATAATTATTTAGTTTTTTGTTTCTAATTTACACATTTAATAATTTAGTTATTTCAATTCAAGTTAATCGTTCTACAAATCTGAATCTCGGTATCTCTTCCTCCTCTCTCGTTTCTCGTTCACCATACAGAAACAATTTTTTCATTTAATTTTTATTAAAAATAAAACAGAGGATCTAATCCGGAGGTACCAAACATTCCTAGTTGTACAACACAGATCACACGGAGTGTATTCGGCTATACATGCTGTGTAATCTAGGTTCAATGCATTGAACTGCTCCACCAAACTAGGCCGTGTCAATGGATTCTAACTATGTCTTTATGATTTTGTGTGTTGACCAGGAATAGGTGGCACATGGTATCCAGATTACATGCTATGTGGCCCACGGAACATGGAGTGTAGTCCCTTTGGGTTTGGGTAGGATCGTGTACCCTGTACATGGTTTTCTTGGATGGAAACCATGTAATGGGGATACTACACGACGTGTGTCCTGCTAATGATGTTGTGTACTCTGAATATTTCCGAAGAACATCAACATGACATGTCCCCCAGTGTGTACTTTGAATGGACGGTGAACAAAAGTACACTCCATGTAGTCGGAACAACATGCCATGTACTCATCCAAATTACGAAAATTTATTAAAATTTATTATTATATTATACAAAACCTTGAGACGTGTTCTGTAGTGTCGGCATAAAGTTGAGGCAAAACACATGATAAGTGTTTTATATATGTGTGTTTAATTTAACATCTGTGTAATGTTCGTTTCTACTCATTGGGTAGTTATGAACAAGAATTCACCGGGTTTCCTCCAAGGTACATGTTAAGTACAAAGATAATTTTAAACGGATTTATTTGTTTAAAATTATGATGGATGAGATTCTCAAGAAAATTCATAAAAATGGTTTAAGATAAAAGGATTTATTAATTAAAGATAATTAATTTATTCAAGCATGATTTATCTTAAACAAGAACGATTGAAGAATTGAATGCTAGTTTTATTTATGCATAAATATCATTGCATGTATGGATGATCATGAGCTAGACCAATACCTCTGTATGTGAATGGTTAATTTTTATTTATTTATTTAAATTAAATTTTTTTGGCATGTGAGCCTTCTCTTCATCATGTAGTAGGGCCAGTATGCCCAAGGTTTCATTTAATTAAAACCCCATTTTACCCCTCACCTACTAGTGAGAGAAAATTATATCTAATGGATGGAACTCCCAAGCAAGTGGAGGTGGATCAAGGTAGGATCCAAGGTGAAACCAATCCAAGGAGATACAAGGGTGAACAGGTGGAAAGCTATAAACATGAAACCAGAATGTTCAAGGTGTTTCTCCCCTAGGTCTTGGGTTAGTTTATCAACCACTATATAAACTAACCAATAGAATAACCTCATGATCATACCATTTATTTTATTTCTTCCAGTTGCATGGTTTATTTAATGTAGGTGTGTTTTCATGATCACACAATTAATGAATTAAACAAGAATACAAGATGGAACTAAAATAATACCTACTTATGCATAAATATTATCTTAGACATGGTTAATCACTTAAGTATATCCCACATAATATTAAAAATCATGTAATCAAAGATAAAAAATGACAATTTACTAATAAGGATAAAATCTTTCAAATAAAATATCAATTTGGTATAGCCTTCCATAATCTTGGATTGAATCGAACCATAGTTCAAAGTGCTTAACCAAACCTAGTTGGTGTGCTTTCAATTATCATGGAATTCTAATTCAAGGTTTTGGGTTGAATTGACTTAATTCGCATCAAGGGTTGACTGCCATAGCAAAACATGGTATGAACAAGAGGCAAAGGTTGAGGAAATCCAAAATACAATGATTTCAGGATTGGGGAGTCCACTCAGCAGATCAAGGACCTACAAGTTAATGCAGTTAGCATTTGGAATGCCTAAATAAAACCCTTCAAGTTTCTTGACCAACCCTAGTTGAGGTTATGTGAAGGGAAATATGGATCATTACCACTAGAATATTTAGGAAATAGAATATTCCAAAGTCAATGGTGAGGTCTATTGTATTTTGATAAAATAGTGGGAGACTAATAAGTATTAATTTATTTATTTGTCTTAGTTTTATCATAAAGTAATAAACCTTTTCTCATCTTAATTTGTATAAATGACAAGTAAAATGACTTTAAACATATCATTGAGAATCATAAATGAGAAGGAATACCATCTCAATGGCACCAATTTCTATGAGTGGAAGAGGCGTTTATGCATCATCCTTTGCCACAAGATGGAATTGTATGTACTGGAAGAGACTACTCTAGTTTCTCTTGGAAAATAGGCTAGTGATGATGAACTATCCCTCTACATGAATCATTTGGATGATGCCACATATTTCCAATGTTTCATGCTATTGGCCATGTCTAATGAGCTGTTGAATCAATATGAAAATAAGTATGTGTATAGAATGGTGTCTCCACATAAAAATCTCCATCAAGAAAAGGCGTTACATGAGATATATGAGATCACCAATGCATTGTTTACAACTAAGATTAGAGATTCTATGCCAACTGGGCCTCATGTATTCAAGCTTATTGGATACATTGAATTGCTAGACATCTTAGGGATTAAGTCCCCAGATGAGTTGCGTAAAGATATCATTCTATTATCAATGACAAATACCTTCTGTAACACTCCAATCTTCCATGGTACACTTCTCGTTGTGTAATATAGTAGCGTGTGTTGTACGCAACTCCGAGATTTTAACACGCTGCAACCAATCAAAGTAGCCGTTATGAATAGTAATACCCACTTTTTTAAATTGTATAAATGGACTTAATTTTTAAATTCAGAATATTGAAATTATCTTAGGATGAAATTTTCGTACTTTTCGGATAACTTTTATATTTTGATGAATAGTGAAAATTACTAAATTTTAATTAAAAACAACATTTTTAATCAAAATAATTAATTGTGATAAATTATGAATTTGATTGGTTTTAATGTATATTTAGAATATATTTTTACCATTTAATACAATTTTGGTCATTGGAAATAATCACAATTAAATCAGACATAAACAAGTGTCAATCTTTTGATAGTTATTATATCTAAAAAACACTCTTTTTATTTTGACAGCGGGAATTAATTTTAAATTAATTTCTGCCAATTATGTGTTTTGAAGTTGAAAAAATGGATTCAATATTTGGAATTAGGATGTCCAAATTGTGTAAATAGGTAACTTTTATTTTTAGTCATTTTGAATAATTACTTCGGTAAATATTTTATTTAAAATGGTTAAAGGGTAAATCCGGTAAATAAGGGTTAAAAATAATATTATGATTATAATAAATTACCCTAAAACGTTTCCTAACCTTATTGGTGGATACATTTCCAACCATGGGCATCTTTGGGTCTATTTGGGGACCCCATAGATCCACTTGTAGGTGATAGGGACACTTTATATTATTTAAGTTAAAGTGAATACAAAAATGACATAAGCTTATATCTTTTAGAAAAACAATTTTTACATAGAGTTATATATGTTATATTTTCGATTATAAATATTCATTATAAAGATAAAATTATTTCATACATAATGGAATTTTATTTATAAATTTTATAAATTGAAAAAGTAAAAAATATATATGACACAATAATGATGCAGTATTTTCCTTATTAATGAATGAATCAAATAATTGATATTATAAATGATAAAATAAATATAATTTGAATGTTTTGATGACATAAAATAATTTTATTGGTTAATATGACATGTTAGTATCGCTTAAAGGAATTTTTTTTGAATTAATAATGTTTTTAAGACTCTAAAAAAAATTATTTAGTAGTGTCAAAATTGACATAAATGAGTTTTTAAAACAAATATTATATTATTAATTTATATTCTATTACTAAAAATATAATTTTCGGCCAAATGACTCATATAATTATTGGTATATAATTAATGAAACAAATTGGGGTCGATTGAATGTATATAGTAAGTTTATTAACTATATAATATAAAAATACAAAGTGACATGGTAAGTGTCAAGCTAATTAACTAAGAGTTAAAACTAAAAGAAAAGGTTAATATAATGACCCAAACCTATCTAAATTATATTGTCTGAGTGTTTTTCGACTCATCCCCACATTAACCTATAAATAATCCACTTTGGAGCCATTTGAAACTGAATATAAATTTATTGTAAAATAATATTTCAAGATTTTCCTAACGTGTCCCTCCTCCCCCTTATAAAAGGACACCACTTCTAACCAATTCCTCACTCCGCCTTTTGGCTCATCCAACCTCTACCCAATTAAGCTTACTAAATCCCTCTTCTATTCTTATAAGCCTTACCTTAGGCATAAGTCACTTCAAGAGTCCTTTTTGGTTCAAACCAAAGGGAGTTACCCAAATTAAAGGTAACGATTTCTCTTAGCTTCTTTTCTTTTATTTTACTTCTCCAACCCCTAAACTCTTCTTATTATTTTCTTTTGTAACCAAAAAAGTATCCTAAATATACTAGGATATTTTTATTAGAATTATTAGAACTACACTTACACACACATCCATCTAATGTGTGAAGAACATAATGTTTCTCTGGATGGAAACCAAACGCCTCACAAAGCGATGATTGTTCAATTATCTCCTACCACCTCTCATGGTGGCCATTATGATGGAACTATAATTAAATATGATATTAATGATATTTATTTTATATATAAGATTCTGTAATTCCATTTTATATCATACCATTATTCATTTCATTTTGTATATATATACGATAATTTCATTTGAGGAAGTGTGGACTACCGCCCCCTCAAAGTGATATGACTCGTTCATAGCATACATGGAACATATAAAGGATGGTGTTAATGAAATTAAGTAACACATATAAGATATTATATTATACTGGAATAATTATATACCTATTTATCATTTGGTTTTGATTCCTTTTAAAATGAAAAATGAAATGGAAGTAGCGTTCGTGCGTACGTACGGATTACCGTCTCTACGAACGCGATGAGATTCATTCCCCGTCGTATCAATTCAAGAATAATTATCATTTGATGATTAAAAGTAATGTTTAAGAACTTTATATCATTCTGGATAGGAATAAGATACAACCTATCCATAACAAACACGACTTTTGTAACAAAACATATAAAAGAAAACGAGTAAGTTAACACCTGAAACGACAATAATACTGAAGTACTATTAACAACAATTATAAGAAGATCATATATGATATCATAATTATGTATATGGTTATTTTATAATTTAATAACATTTTTTTAACTATTATACATGAGGTTAACATACCATTGACTAAGGAAAAGTTCAAGGTAAGGGGTTTTTCATCTCACTCCTTATTCCCGTGAGATTCATGCCATATTCCCACTGTTACCTTTTGTGTGGTGTATATACTGCCCATAATTGTATTATTTGTGTAATAAAATTTAATTTATGTGTATTTTCATATTAATTGTTTGATACCTCTTTCATGGGTTATATGTTTCATAATTTACCAAATTGGTAAGGGTTTATTTTACAATCTCTTCATTATATGAGCTTGTTTATACGTATTTATCTACTGGGACCTCTTTATCATCCACATCCATGTTTCTTAAAAATGTATTTCAAAAAATTATTACTATTTTACATAATATGGGTTAAAGTCATTTATAACCTTGTTTTACTTTTTATTATAAGTTTATAATGGAATCTTTCCGTTGTTTTCCAAACAAGGACCTTTTTAACCTTTTCGATAGAATTAAGGTAAGAATGTATTTTTTTAACTTATACGGCGAATGCGGATATTTTACGCCGTTATAAAATCTTAGAAGCTTCCCTTACAATATTATAATAATATTTACAATGTAAATTTTTTATCTTATAATTATGTTATTTTTAAATGATTTCAAAAAAGAGATATTTCTCTAAAAAATATGAAAATCAACTGCAAATGTATATGTATTTAACGCAAGCTTAAAAATGTTTTCAGAAAACCTGACTCTCGAGTGTGTTAGACATGAAGGGATTGTGTGTGGACCCATCATGACCTATAATTATTCAAGCAGTATTAGAATTAGTTATTTTGTTTTTAGAATCTTATATAATATTCTCAAAAAAACACTGGAGTATATTTGAGAAATTTTAAACGTAAGTATCTTCTAAAAAAATTGCATCGGTAGGTCTCATGAGACAAACTAGTGTCTTGGCACGAGGACTTGACAAAAATATTATTTGTAGTCCTGGCATGAGGCCTTGGCTATGTGGTGATGATAGTCTCGAATTATGCATTCTGTCATTATGAAAGTGGTTATTGATATTGCATGTGATTATTCGACTGTTAGAATATTCATGTGAATATGTAAATGGAATTATTTCATTTTATCTATGCCATATTATGCTGAAGTTGAAGTTTAAAAGGCTTTTGTTTTAGTTATACATTGCCTTAAATGTTTATGTTTATTTATAAAAGTTTCTTCTTTATTTTTATCCTTACTAAGCATCTGAGCTCACCACTTTCTATGTTTTATTTTTCCCAGGATGTGAAGAAGTAATTTCTGAATGACCTGAAGGGATAGTATGAGTGTGGACTATGGAGACTATGTCGTTGAAGTTTTCATTTTATGATGTATTGTAAACTTTATGAATGTATCTAGTGTTTCCAAGACTGCTAAACTGATTGGTCCTTCGGGATGTGATTCCCTGTAATCATACCAATGTATTAAAATAATGCACTAACTCTGGGCAACTGGAGTCGGAGCGTTACATTTGGTATCAGAGGAAGTTTAGTACAAACCTTGGAAGCTAGATTTAGATAAAATCTGATTAGAGAACATAGCCCTAAGATAGACTTTGAGGATTAGTATAGAAGAACTTCCTAGAATTTTGGTATCGTAGAGATTTTGTGAGTTTTCTGAGCAATACATCCCTATCTGGATACGAGCAGGTAGAGGTGGCTCTAACACATATGTACCTAGGGGTAAAACCCGAAAACCCTGCTTTAAACTAGACTCGAATGGGAACTGGTGCACGACAACGGTCCTTGCTGCACTCTTGGTTACGACACTCTCGGGGGATATGCTTAGGATAATTCTCAATTTCTTTACGAACCATTATGAATGGTTTATGAGTATATACATCCTCAAAGAAAACATTTTTATGATTATGGATTATATCCATAAACTGTTCAATTTATGTTAAGTTTTTTAAAAGTATGTAATTATGTATTTTTATTCATAAACTAATCTAGTTTATGCCATTGTTTAGAAATGGCACCCTGTAGAAGGAATGAGAACTCCAGAAATACGCATGATCCAAAGAGTAAGAAAGATCATATCATTCATGGTCTTAAGCTAGAATTTAGAAGGGAAATAGTCTCCCATGTATTATAATCATATGAAGAAATAGTATCATGTGTTGATATGATAAATAATGAATTCTCAGTGTTTTATGGCTTTGAAGGGAAGCCAGATAAGGAAAGGATGGTAGAGAGAAAGATAGATAAAGGGAATAAGGTAAAGAATTATTTTCCCATATGTGATAACTGTAGAAATAATCACCTTGGAAAATGATTGAAGGGAATTTTAGTATGTTATAAATGTGGAGAAAAAGGACACCAAGCACGTGACTGCAAAGGAAAGAAAAAGGCTTCAAATGTACAATGCTTCATCTGCAAAGAGTTTGGACACTATGCAAACCGATTTCCATATCATCAGACTATGCCTCAAATGATTCTATTGGATAATAATCAAGTTATGATACTACCACAGATGAAGAGGAATGACTAGTGTAATTATGTGTTTATTTTGTAATTATTTCATTGAAGTGTTGTATCAATGATGTACTAGAAATAAATAAGGATTGTACTGCAGTACTATTTCATTGAGGATTTTAGATTTTATGGTACTAAGAAGAGTGACTCGACAGCGAGTTAAACTTTTTGGAAATTATATGGTTGAAGGAAAGATAAACCTTAATATTGTCCTAATATTGAGGTACAGATTTTGGAATATGATATGGTTGATTTGGGTAAATTATATTGGATATTCTTGACTGCCTTGAAACTGATTAAATATTTATATATTCCATCATTATTGGAGTTTACAACATTTTTGGGTGGATGAAGTATATCCAGTATTCTATAAGTAATAAGGGATCATGAATGTAATCAATAAGATTTTATGGTAATTCAGGATGTTTCAGTTTTTTAAAAGAATACATGATGAAGGTATTCACATGCTATTACGGGGTAAAAAGGATCTACATTATGTTTACCTTTCATATAAATTTTGGACTGAGAGTTTACAGAAGTATTTTGGATAAGTATAAAGGTTGGAAGGGATTTAGTTTGAAAGGTTATTTTTGTATTTTTATAAAATGACAACCCGGAGGTTGGGCGGCAACCCATTGCATCTGGCAAGGCTGTAAGACTTGAACCCACAACTGAAGGGCGATAAGGGTGCATCACCTACCATTAGCCCACGTGATGTCTTGGATTGAAAAATGTAGTTTTTTTAAAGGGTCTGATATGTGAATTATAAATTCATTATTTTTGGAACCCTATATGAATAGGATAAATAGAATATATATATATATATATATATTATATCTTTTAGAGTAAAATATGAGTTTGTAGTAGGAATTAGTTGAAAGATGAAACTCTACTTATCAAGTATATATATATATACATATATATCCTCTTATTTTACATATAAATTAATTATTAAACGTTAGGGATGTGATCTTAAAATCAAAAATGTGTTATCCTAATACCTTACGTTTTGTTGAACCGGTGGTATTTTAAATCATCATAAATTGGTGGCTTTGAGGCCCACAATTCTACAATTGTTGGTGATTGATGACCTCAATCACTCCCTATAAATATTTACATTTTTCCTCCAATTACATGTCTCTAATTGCCACCAATGTTCTCCTAATTGAGATCATAATTTTGTGGTGACCCTTTCATTTCTCTTTTCCTCTTATTAAAACTAAATTTTATTAACCCAATTTCCGATGTGGGTTTTCCCACAAAGATACTTTCTATTTTCAACCTTTTATTTTCGAAGAACAATTTCAAATTGTGAGGACGCAATTTATTGATGGAGGGGAGAATGTAACACCCCAAACTTCCATGGTACGCTTCTCTTTGAGTAATACAGTAGCGTGTGTTGTACGCAACTCCGAGATTCTAACACGCCGCAACCAATCAATGTAGCCGTTATGAATAGTAATACCCAATTTTTGAAATTTTATACATGAACTTCATTTTTGGATTTGGAATATCGAAATTATCTTAGGATGAAATTTTGGTACTTTTTGGATAACTTTTATATTTTGATGAATAGTGAAAATTAATAAATTTTAATTAAAAACAACATTTTTAATCAAAATAATTAATTGTGATAAATTATTAATTTGAGTGGTTTTAAAGTATATTTAGAATATATTTTTACCATTTAATACAATGTTGGTCATTGGACATAAAATCACAATTAAACCATACATAAACAAGTGTCATTGTATTGATAGTTATTATATCTTAAAAACACGCTTTTTGTTTTGACAGCAGGAATTAATTTTAAATTAATTTCTGCCACTTCTGTGCTTTGAATTTGGGAAAATGGATTCCATATTTGGAATCAGGATGTCCAAATTGTGTAAATAGGTAACTTTTATTTTTAGACATTTTGAATAATTACTTCGGTAAATATTTTATTTACCATGGTTAAAGGGTAAATCCAGTAAATAAGAGTTAAAAATAATATAATAATAATAATAAATTTCCCTAAGACGTGTCCTAACCTTATTGGTGGATACATTTCTGACCATGGGAATATTTGGGTCGATTTTGGGACCCCATGGAGCCACTTGTAGGTGATAGGGACACTTTATATTAATTAAGTTAACGTGAATACAAAAATGACATAAGCTTATATCTTTTGGAAAAAAATTTTTTACATAGGGTTATATATGTTATATTTTCGATTATAAATATTAATTATAAAGAAAAAAATATTTCTACATAATTTTATTTTATTTATAATTTTTAGACATTGAAAAAGTAAAAATATATATGACACAATAATGATGCAGTATTTTCCTTATTCATGAATGAATCAAATAATTGATATTATAAATGTTAAAATAAATATAATTTTAAAGTTTTGATGAAATAAACGAATTTTATTTGTTAATATGACATGTTAGGATTTCTTAAATGAATTTTTTTCGAATTAATAAAGTTTTTAAGACTTTAACAAAAATTAATTATTGAGTAGTGTCAAAATTGACATAAATGAGTTTTTAAAACAAATATTATATTATTAATTTATATTCTATTCCTAAAAATCTAAGGTTAGGAAAAATGACTCATATCATTATTTTAATATCATTAATGGACCACTTTGGGGTCTCTTGGATGTATATTGTAAGTTTAGTAACTATATAATATTAAAATACAAAGTGACATGGTAAGTGTCAAACTAATTAACTAAGAGTTAAAACTAAAAGATAAGGTTAATATAATGACCCAAACATGTCTAAATTATACTGGTTGAGTGGTTTTCGACCCATCCCCACATTAAACTTTAAATAATCAACTTTGGAGCCACTAAAAACCGAATATGAATTTATTATAAAATAATATTTCAATATTTTCCTAAGGTGCCCCTCCTCCCCCTTATTAAAGGACACCACTTCTAACCAATTCCTCACACCTCTCAAGCCTTTTGGATCGTCCAACCTATGCCCAATTAAGCTCACTACATCCCTCTTCTCCTCTTATAAGACTTAACATAGGAAGAAGGCACTTCAAGAGTCCTTTTTGGTTCAAACCAAAGGGAGTTACCCAAATTAAAGGTAACGATTTCTCTTAGCTTCTTTTTTTTATTTTACTTATCCAACCCCTAAAATCTTCTTATTATTTTCTTTTGTAACAAAACCAGTATCCTAAATATAATAGGATATTTTTATTAGAAGTATTATAACTACACTTACACACACATCCATCTAATGGGTGAAGAACATAATGTTTCTGTGGATGGGAACCAAATGCCTCACGAAGCGATGATTGTTCAATTATCTCCTACCACCTATCATGGTGGCCATTATGATGGCACTATAATTAAATATGATATTAATGATACTTATTATATATATAATCTTATGTAATTCCATTTTATATCATACCATTATTTGTTTCATATTGTATATTTATACGATAATTTCATTTGAGGAAGTGCGGGCTACAGCCCCCACAAAGTGATATGACTCGTTCATACCATACATGGAACGTACAAAGTATGGTGTTAATGAAATTAAGTAACACATATAAGATATTATATTATACTGTAATAATTATATACCTATGTATCATTTAGTTTTGATTCATTTTAAAATGAAAAATGAAATGGAAGTAGCGTTCGTGCGTACGTACGGATTACCGTCTCCATGAACGCGATGAGATTCATTCCCCATCGTATCCATTAAAGAATAATTCTCATTTTATGATTAAAATTAATGGTTAAGAACTTTATATCATTATGGATATGAATAAGATACAACCTATCCATAACAAACACGACTTATGTAACAAAACATATAAAAGAAAATGAGTAAGTTAACACCCGAAACGACGATAATACTAAAGTATTATTAACAAAGCATTATTAGAAGATCATATATGATATCATAATTATTTATATGGTTATTTTATAATTTAATTACATTTTTTAACTATTATACAGGAGGTTAACATACCATCGACTAAGGAAAAGTTCAAGGTAAGGGGTTTTTCATCTCACTCCTTATCCCCGTGAGATTCATGCCATATTCCCACTATTACCTTTTGTGTGGTGTATGTACTGTCCATAATTGTATTCCTTGTGTAATACACTTTAATTTATGTGTATTTAAATATTCATTGTATGATACCTCTTTCATGGGTTGTATGTTTCGTAAGTTACCAAATTGGTAAGGGGTTATTTTACAATCTCTTCATTATCCGAGGTTGTTTATACGTATTTATCTACTGGGACCTCTTTATCATCCACATCCATGTTTCTTAAAAATGTATTTTAAAACATTCTTACTATTTTATAGAATATGGGTTAAATTAAATTATACCCTTTTTTTACTTTTTATTAGAAGTTTATAAAGTAATCTTTCCGTCGTTTTCCAAACAAGGTCCTTTTTAACCTTTTCAACAGAATTAAGGTAAGAATGTCTTTTTTTAACTTCTACGGTGGATGCGGCTATTTTATGACATTATAAAATCTTAGAAGCTTCCCTTAAAATATTATAAGAATATTTTCAATGTAAATGTTTTATTTTATAATTATGTGATTTTTAAATGATTTCAAAAAAGAGACATTTATCTCAAAAATATGAAAATCCAGTGCAAATGTGTACGTATTTAACACAAGATTAAAAATGTTTTCAAAAAACCTGACTCTCAAGTGTAATAGACAGAAAGGGATTGGGCGTGGACCCATCATGGCCTGTAATTAGTCGAGAAGTCACAGAATTAGTTATTTTGTTTTCAGAAGCTTGCATAATATTTTCAGAAAAAAACT
Organism: Viscum album; assembly: GCA_963277665.1. NCBI lineage: Eukaryota > Viridiplantae > Streptophyta > Magnoliopsida > Santalales > Viscaceae > Viscum > Viscum album. The sequence goes on from OY728147.1 coordinate 271,817,063, forward strand.
GGAGTATGTTTGAGCAATTTTAAACGTATCTTCTAAAAAAATTGCATCGGTAGGTATCATGAGACAAACTAGTGTCTTGGCACGAGGCCTTAACAAAAATCTTATTTGTAGTATTGGCACGAGACCTTGGCTACGTGGTGATGATAGTGTGGCATTATGCATTCAGTCATTATGAAAGTGGTTATTGATATTGCATGTGATTATTCGACTAGTAGAATATCCATTAGAATAAGTAAATGGAATTATTTCATTTTATCTCTGACATATTATACTGAAGATGAATTTTAAAAGGATTTTGTTTTAGTTATACATTGCCTTAAATTTTTTTGTTTATTTATGAAATTTTCCTCTTTATTGTTATCCTTACTGAGAATCTGATCTCACCTCTTTCTATGTTTTATTTTTTCTAGGATGTAAATAAGTAATTTATGAATGGCCTGTAGGGAATGAGTGTGGACTATGGAGAATATGTTGTTGAAGTTTTCATTTTATGATGTAATGTAAACTTTATGAATGTATCTAGTGTTTCCAAGACTGCTAAACTGATCGGTCCTTCGGGACGCGATTCCTTGTAATCATGCCAATGTATTAAAATAATGCACCAACTCTGGGCAACTCGGGTCGGGGAATTACACCTTCTCTAGTTTTATTTTCAATTATAACATGAGAAAAAATAAGAAGAGTCTATCAAAACTTCTGACCTTAATTATCTAGGTAGATAATGACATGGGGTGTGACAAACCTACAGTACTTATGGTGAATAAGAAAATGAAGGACAAGGAAAAGGGTCCAATGACTTATAAATGTTCTGAAGCCCCCGAGCACCATCCCTCCAAGAAAGGGGGGATCCAGAGGTAGGTCAATTAATGGGAGGTGGAATGTTTTTCATGTGGAAGTAAAGGCCACTGGAAGAGAAACAAAACCTAGAAGTGTAGGGATGCTAAAGGTTCATTTTTTATCAAGTGTAATCTTTCCATTTCTACACATTGTGTATTAGATACAGCTTATGGGGCTCACATCTGTATTCAAATGTAGAAAGAAAGTAGATTTACAAAGATTTCCAGAGGAGAGGTGGATCTTCAAGATGCCAATGGTGCAGGGTTGGTTGCGTTATACATTGAATATTACCACCTCTCATTGCTAACTAGGATGATTTTGGTTTTACATAACAATTATTATGTGCCTAGTGTTACCAAAAACATAATTTTTGTTTCAAGTTTGGATGTGGATGGATTTATTTTCAAGTTTGTAAATAAGTGTTTCTTCTTTTATAAGAAAAATGTATGTTATAGTATGGCACATTTAAATAATTGTTTGTTTGTATTAAATTACAAAAACCAAGTGTTTTCAATCGATAATGAAACAAACTCCTATGACTTATACATTATCTAGTTGTGTCATAACAGTCTTAGTAATTTAAATGAGAAGTTCTTAACAAGGCTCTACCAAGATGGATATTTAGACTCTACTGATCTAAAACCACTTGATAGATGTCACGCTTCTTTAGATGGTAAAATGAATAAGACTCATTTCAGTAGACAAGGTGAAATGGCCACAGAGATTCTAGGATTGGTGAACATAGATGTGTGTGGACCATTTCCAATTGAATATAGCGGTGGATATTCTTACATAGTTACTTTTACTAATGATTTGAGTAGATATGGATGTGTCTACTTAATGAGGTATAAGTCATAGTCCTTAGATAAATCTAATGAATTCAATAATGAAGTAGAGAATCATCTTGGTAAGAAGATAAAGAATCTTTGAATGGATCGAGGTATAGAATATCTTAACCAAGAGTTCATCGATATTCTATGGGAGTCTGGAATTATATCTTAGCTCACTCCTCCTTATACACCATAGTGGAATGGTGTTAGTTAAAGGAGTAACTGCACCTTGATGGGCATGGTGAGGTCAATGATGAGTCGTGCAGATCATCAATTATCGTTTGGGGATATGCATTACAAACTGCAGCATACACATTAAACCAAGTACCAACTAAGGTGGAAAATATAATTGCCTCCAAGTTATGGAATGGAAAGAAACCCATTTTGTCACAAACATGTGTATGGGGATGTGAGGCGTTTGTTAAGTCCTTAGGAAACAAATTAGAACCTCGGGGCACGATGTGTATCATTATTGGATATCCCAAGGAAACGAAAGGATATTACCTATATAACCCTTCAGAAAAGAAAGTGACTATCACCATGAAAGTAATATTTCTTGAGAGGGAGCACATCCTCAAAAAGTATAGTGGGAGAAAGAGTGACTTCGATGAAGTTGATGCTTAAGATACACAGGAGTGGGTACAGGAAGATGTTCTACAGGTCCCCATGAAAGAGGTTCCAAAAACACAATTACTGCATATGAGTTCAAGGGAGGTAAGGGAACCAGAGTGATTTGGATTCCTAATCACTGGTAATGGTGAATCATTATTGTTGGAAAATGGTGAACCTCTCTCCTAAAATGAACCAGTAGAAATCTCAGAAGCTACAAGATGGATAGAAGCTATGAATTCTAAGATGAATTCCATGTATCAGAACTACGTCTGGGTTCTGGTCGATGAGCCATTTGATGTAAATCATAATGAATTCAAATGGGTATTTAAGAGAAAACTAGACATGGAAGGTCAAGTTATCACCTATAAAGCAATGATAGTGGCTAAAAGATTTGGACAGTGTCAAGGAATTGACTATGATGAAACCTTCTCGCTAGTTTACATGTTTTAATCCATAAGAATCAAAAATTACATAGCAGCTTACCATGACTATGAGATTTAGAAAATGGATGTCAAAACAGCATTCCTTAACTGGAACATTCATGAAGATGTCTACATGACAATACCAGAAGGTTTTGTGACAACATGTGAATAAAAATGGATTTTGAAGGTGAAAAAATCCATTTATGGATTAAAGAAATCTTCCATGTCATGGAAAATTAAATTTTATGAAGAGATAAAGGAATTTGGTTGCATTAAGAACTAATGTGATCCCTGTGTTTATAATCTGATTAAAGGGAATTTGGTCATTATTCTAGTAGTATATGTTGACGACATATTACTTATTGGAAATAATGTACCAGTATTACAGTCAGTTAATGACTGGTTGAACAAGTGTTTCTCTATGAAAGAATTTAGTGAAACAGCCTACATTCTAGGGATCAAGATCATTCGTGATAGATCCAAGAGGCTGCTTAGACTAAGTCGGGGTACATACATTGATCAGATACTAATGAGATTTACTACGAAACAATCTAGGAGGGGATTGGTTCCAGTGTCACATGGCCTACATCTTTCTAATAAAATGTGTCCTTAGAAAAAACAAAAGAAAGATAGAATTAGTAATATCCCATACACTTTGGCTATAAGATCCATCATGTACGCCATGTTATGTACCAGACATGATGTTGCCTATGCACTGAGCATAGTAGGCATATATTAAGCAGATCCAGGAGAACAACATTGGACTACTGTTAATACTATCCTTAAGTATCTAAAAAAACTAAGGTTATGTTCTTGGTGTTTGGAGGAGACGAGGAGCTTTTCATCAGTGGGTATGTTGATGCTGTTTTTCAGACAGATCGTAATGATCTGAAGTCACAATCTGGAAATGTTTTCTATCTAAACGAAGGATTTGTGAGTTGGAAGAGTTCAAAGCAACCAATTTTCACCAATTCTACAGTGGATTTCGAATATATAGTAGCTTCTAATGCATCCATGTAAGCCTTCTCGATTCGTAACTTTGTCCAGGAGCTTGATGTGGTTCCTAGCAGTAAAGATCCTATCACATTGTATTGTGATAATACTACATCAGTGGATCTTGAAAAAGAACCAACGTCATATCAATGGACAAAGAACATACTCCAAAAGTATCACCTCTTTAGGGATTTATATCAAAGGGGTGAAGTTGAAGTTAGAAGAATGTCCACGGTAGAGAACATGGTAGAACCCATGACTAAAGGCCTATCCCAGCAGAAACATGAATATCATGTGAGAGCTAGCAAGTTAATCGTTGTTAGCATTTGGCTCTAGTCCAAGTGGGATTCTATTGGAGTTGGTGGCCTAGATCTAACTACTTTATAATTTATTCATTAATAAATACCTTAACACATCTTGATTGTTCTTCTTCATGACAATGCATGTGATAATGTCTTAAGGAATTTTGTTTCACTAAAAGGTCACAGTGGATCCCTTATATAATGAGAACCCGTAAGTTACATAACATTGTTCTTAAATATATGTTCTATGTCTGGATGATGTTATTTGAGGGACAAAAATAATATATGTCATTAGGGGTGAGAACTCCTAAAACTTTGAGGCACTTTCTTATGGTGTGCACCCTTGGTAATATCTCGGAGGATGTTGTGAGAACGAGACCCGCTAGTAGGAAATAAACATTTTATAGTGTCATTGGATGTTTCTATCTACGAAAGTGTGTATTGGTCCTTAGACTTTAAGATTATTATTAATGGGTATTCCAACTCGTGCACTTAGATTTATTGATGAAAACTGTGATGACACACTGTTCGCAGTGAGGTAGGATATGTTGTGTGTGTCATGAGTAATAATACATTAATAAGTAATGTGAGAAAGGATTTATCCCTTCTGTTCCATAATAGAAGTAGATATCTCAGGACCGTTGATGGAATTTATATACCCAAAATAAATCCATGGCCATGGTAAAGAATGGGTGAGTTCAATTCTGGAAAGTCAAAGAAAGAATAATCGAGCACATGGGTTGATGGCACCAGCATGAAACCAACTTAATTCGAGATATCGAGACACAGGGATTGAAGTACACATTAAGCATTCATATCATGTGAAAAGTCATTTTGGTATTAACTTCTTTCTATATGGGTGCCTTGGTGTGTTGCTAGACGCTAACCTTGGACTTTAGGTAGGATCCACCTATTTCCACTGAGAAAGAGGCCTAGAAGGTCACACACTATATGTGTCCAAGTATCTCAATTAAATATTAATTTAACTAGTTGAATAAATATTATTCCTGATTGTGGTTTAATAATTATGGAAAGATGCCTGATCGCATTTATTTCAACACAATTTATTTAAGAGAATATATTGTCGACAAAATAATATAGTTACTATCAAGTAATGCAGTGACATTTACTTGAGAAATAAATAACCATTATTCAAGTGCTAATAAATGTGGTGGAGAAAATAAAGAAAAATAGAAAACAAAAAGTACACGACATGTATATCAATATACACATCGCGTAGTTTTTCTGAATATTTGTGGAAAATAATATTATTTATTTAATTAAATAATATTTGGTGTAATTCATTGTGCACATGTCAAGTAATAATATTCAGTTGTTATTATTAGACATGGGGTCTTACTAAGAATTAAATGAAATGAATAAATGCTTTTAGGTAATTAATTAATTTTATTATTCTAAGTAATTAAAATCGCAGTTATATAACTCTCATTACCCAATCCATTTTTTGGGGTTGTGCACAACGGATCTAGAGAAAGCTCTCAAGCCAAGAGAGAATTTATTTTCTTCCAAGAACACTCTCAAGTAGAAGAAAGAGTTCATCCACCACTGGATCAAGGCGATTGAGGGAGGACATCATAAGAAATGGATCTTCTGTGCTAGCACCCAGAGATCCCTTCGGCGACATCCAAATACACATGGAGCACGTGTGGATCACCGCTATATGAATCCTACACTTGGATTCTATGAGGAAACGACGGATCACATCAGATAGTGACTGAAAACATCAACAGAGAAAAAATTCAATCAATGTAATTCTTGTCTTTTATTTAAATTAATTGTAACCAATATATTATGATCCTCTCTATGGTTCCCAGACTCCCTTCCTTTCTTTTGTTCTTTATTCTATTTCGAAGATGCGGCGTTTTATTATCATGATGGATCTCAGATTGATCATTATTAATGGAAAAATTAACATTGGTTTCACCCACCAATGCTCTTCCACTACACCTGGAACCTACACTTTTTAGTGGATGAATTCCCCAATACAAAACCAAGAATGGTTGAAATTTCCTCTACCGATACTTCCTTATTTATTACTCCTCAAGAGTAGGTTTGTTTTTTTGAATATATAGGTATTATAATAATACAAAAATATTATAAATGTTCAAATAATGTATAAGAATTGAAATTCAAGATATAATTGTATTACCTAAAAAAATTATAGTCAATTAATAGGCCCATTACAAAAATGAATATTACTATGGTGGTAGATTCGACCTTTGTTAAGGATCTAGCTCACAAAAAAGAGTTTTATTACCCAATGAGAACTAAGTTATCATGTTCACCTCTATTATGATTTTAGTGAAGACCAATTCACCTTGATAATGAAGACTGTAATAGTGATTAATCATTCACCTTTTTGTGATGTACTATTGATAGCTTGTTCACACATATTTATTGAGTAGAAATAGTAATTCATCCATTCTTTATTGTAATGTAGATAACTCATTCATATTTATTGGTTTTTTCATAGTGAAATCCCATTCACATTATTATTATTTTGGTGATATCCCATACTTCTTATGATATACTATGGTGGTATCTAGTTTACATAACATTGTGTTGACTTCTGATGACTCATTCACCTAGACTCATGAATTTGATGACAACCAATTCAGCTTCATGACTATGAATGCAATGAAATCAAGTTCACCTAGGTGAGTGTTACAAGAGGTGATGACCTTTTCAACTAGAATCATTGTTGGTGGTGATACTTTAATTACCTATGTTATTATTATGATAGTTTAAAAACCATTCACTCTTAAATTATCATCAAACTATTTGAGTATTCATCCCATTGTCATGTTTTTCAAGGAATGTATTATTAATTATATGGGTGGTTGTTCAGTACCCCATGATACGATGGTGGATATATGTATCATTTTTTTATTATTACATCATAAAATGCATAGACCCATACATTACTATAGTTGTTCTAGGGTATCATAAGTAATAATCTAATGAGTAAATTTCTCACAACCTATAAGTACACCCCAATAGACATGCAAACTTCATCAATAGGGATCAAATTAAGGGAACTATAATTATTTTTTATGGTTGGTTTTTGATGCATAAAATTCTTGGAATAAGGGACCAAGTGGATCCCCAAATCTAATTTTTATAGTCATCATCAATATGTTATATATTTTGGATGATGATGTATATGATCATCCCATCAAGCAATATTACGCCATATATATTATTTTTATGACATTGTAGTGGATCATATTTTGTTATGGCATGAAATTGACATATATATATATATTATGGTTATAATGGAAATATTATGTTATTTGATGAAAATTATGGTTTATTATTTCTTATACCAATTTTTACCATTATATGATAGATATTTTATTTTCTCTAAGGTATTGATATACCTTTTTCTAGTTATCAACCTCTAGTGTATTGAGAGGCATGTTTGACGTCCGATGGTGCCATTTGGATCAAATCCATTCAATCTAACTATAATGGGTATGTTATAGGATACATATTTAATTCTCATATATTGTTATCGAGCTTTTTATATCCTTATCTTATTATTAACATGGAATATTGAATATAGAGTAATAATATAGTCCGGAACTCCTTTGCGATAAAGATCAAAATAAATAGTCAATAATTTTGATCAGTATTCTAAAATCATCATCAAGTGCCTATATGTGTGGAAATAATGTACAACATAATTATTCTACTAAAACAAAAAAATGATCTCTTTAATGATCCTAGAATTTTTGGGTAGCTATCTCAATATTCCATCAAATTTTTCTAAGTGAAATAATATTTTTTAAAGAATAATTAAAATCATAGTATAATTATGTTTGTTTCATCATAATTCATTATCAACCTTAGAACCATAATTTATATAAAAAATCTATTTTCAAACGCATTAAAATCTTCCCCAAGGTAAAATATATAACCAAATATTTTATCTTATATTAGTGCATAATGTTCTGCTTCATGGTGCAATATTTTCAAGCTTAAAATTCTTCTAAAATATTTTATAAGAATTATAGAATGGCCAATAAATATTACATAATGATTCCTCAATCTCTAAATTCTATTAACTACATAATCATTGTATTTCCAATAGAGTATGATGTTATTTTTTCTTTCATGGAACTAAACATTCTATTGCAGTGATATTTATGTGTCATTCAAATTCGAGTAGAAAGTTCAACATTTTAAGGCTTATAGATTTTGATATAATAAAATAATTTTTCATGTAATGACTAAAACAATAAAATAATAATATAACCACAATATAAAACATTTCATAAATCAACACTTTAAAAAAATAAACACTAGAAAACGTTATGAAGATCACATGGTGAAACCACCAAAAAATTCAGTAGGATTCAATGCATGAATGAAGTTATACATCTTATAGCTAGTTGTGGTATAAAAACCATTATGTTATAGAATGATTCAAAAAAAATAAAGATACATTCATTCATTTTTCTTAAATGATACTTCAAATAATCTATGAATCATTCATGATCTCGTAGAAAATAAGTAAAAAATGAAAGAAAACATTGTAGTTCATGAAATAAATATCTTAGAAAACTATCCATTGTGCATTGATAAGTGAAAATTACTACTAATATTTTGTTGATATTTTAGTCATTTTATTCTCTCACGATTTTTATGAAAATTTATTTTGTGATTTTTTAGATTTACAGTCTCATTTTATTAGAATTTGAAAACAATAAGCAATTCATCCAAACTATGAAATTCTATGTTTAATTAATAGGGTGAATAAAATAATTATTCGAACATTGATTTTTACAAGTTCAATGAATGTCAGGAGAATATAATACAAAATGAGATATGTAAGAAATTTAAATCATTTAGAAATCAAATAATGGAGATCTCATATTTAGTGATGATCTCATGTCATCACCAATTATACATGAATGTTATAAAATAAATTTTTGTCTCAAATAAATGGAATCACCCCATCATTGTCCAAAATAGACCATTAGGAATAACCATCTCTATATTGTTTGTTTTGATGGATATTGTTTCTTATGATATAACTTTATCATCATTTTGATAATTCTTTGTATGTGAAACAAAATGAGGTATTGGATAGGGCATGCCAAAATTTCCCTTATGATATGTCCCATAAACTAAGAGATCTAATTGGAATGGTAATGATATAGAGTTTTCACTTCTTATGATTGGTTCATTCAACACATGGTTATCTCAATCCATGATAAAATAGAATTTTTATTAACCTGGAATAATGTTTTGTGGGACTGGTAGTTACTATTCACAATGATTTTCAGGGTTGGTTCTTCACTATACTTAACCACTAATTAATATTTTTTAATGTTTATTTTTTAAAATATAATCAAATGGAAGGGAAAGATTGTTTCTTACGTGTGTATAAGAACCTTAAAAAAATATGAAAAAACTAAACAAATATTAGTGGTAAAGGGGTCAGTTCATGATTAAGAAAACACAAGTCCTTCACTGACCAAATTGATTTCTTAAAATTCATTGATAATAAACTTAATTATCTTTTCATGGATTACCAACCTCAAATTAATTTGTAACATCCTGTTACTATTTTCAATTATTTTTAAACCCCTATTTTCAGATATCTTTGGTTGGGTTTTATTAAGGGATCTTTCAGTCAAAATTTGGGAAATTTTGAAGGGGTTTTGGGTTATGCACGATTGGCACACGGTTTTCCCAAATCATGAGCCCTACTAGTGAAAACTGTGAAAACCCAGATAGTGAGGGCTTGTATAGGTTGTGTGAGGTTTTGAAAAATGCGCACTTATCTAGGAGAAATAGTGCAACCCTATTAAAAGGGTTTGACTATTAGGGCACATGGTTTTTTAACTATGTGGCCCTTCCCAAGAAATCATTCACAGTTTTTAATTAATCTAAAAATCTAATTTTAAAATCCTAAAACGCTCTTTTTAGGTTCCAGATGGACCTAACTCTAACTCAAGTGATTTCTTCTTCCTTGGATGATCTTTATAGGAAATTTTTGCCCCTAAACATCCCTCTGAAAGTGGATCGAATATTAGATAATGAAATTCTATATCTTCTCAATATGGTTCCTCTTCCCAATATCATTCTCCCTCTCTATATTCTTTTATCTCTAGGGTTTGGTAGATCTTCTTGTTTTCAGATAATCTAAACCCTTCTATTTTTAATCTTGGATCTAGGTGTGATTCTTGGATCCTCATTGTCAACATTCTTCATTGGAGTTTCCTAATGAGAACATTAATTTTTGAGATCCCATGATCATAGGGTAGGTGGTTTCATTATGATGGCCAATTTTGATTAAACCTAAATTGCTTGATGTAAATTTAATTATTTTATTTAAATTAAATTTCTTGATAAATTTATTTAAATTGGTTTATTAAAAACCCAAATCCATTGAATTGGGAGGATTGGATTTTATTTGGCATGAAATGGAGAAAAATCACCAATTACATTAAATAGGGGTGTGGTTGTGAAATTTATGGAAAACTAAAGAATTCAAATTATTCAATTTAAATTTTGAAATTTATTTGTTTATATTAATTTTTAATTTTTAATTGAAAAAGATATATTGAAATGATTTTGATAGAAACCCATTGGTCTTATATTGAAATTGAATGATTTGATTAAAAATGTTTTTGGGTTTTTAATAGATAACTAACATATTTGAAATAGAAGAATGGGATGAATTGTATTTTAAATAATTTTAAAATATATTTTCCATCATTTAATTTTATTATATCACACACAAGACTAGGTAGTTAGTGAGTTATTCAAGAAAACACTCTATGATTTACAACACAAAAAATGCATATGTAGCAAGTTATATCCTTGATGGGAGTGTTATGAGTCCTCTTTGACCAGTGCCAAAGGGATGTGTGTACAAATATTTTCATGAAAACTATTTTAGTGTGAGAGAGTCTCATATCCTAGATCTATCATTCCTTTTAGAAGATGACCATGTTTCTCATTTGTTTTTTTTTAAATATATTTATTCCAATGTTAGTAAACTATTTAACATGCCTTCTAAAATTATATAAAATGTTTTATATAAAATGTTTTTAAGAGATTTTTTAAAGTATTTCCATCATTTGAAATATCAAGAATTATTCTTTTGAAATATGATTTCGAAATTACATGACTGTTTATTTAAAATTGGATTAGTTATTTGGTAAATCAATTGTTTACTTATTATTAGGGAATCCTTGGAGAGACCCCACTAGAATTTTATCTCACACCCTACATGTTTCATTCAATGTTTGTAGATTATATACTTCTAGGTTTGAGTAGGGGTAAAACACCACTTTGGGGTGGTTTTAGCTATTGATCCTTGGACTTGGAGAGTTGTTTCTACTGAAAATTTATTTGTTGTCCTATTTTATGGTACATTGTTGTATTACTTTGGGTTGGTCTTCCTTTTTGAATTCTTCTATTGTCCTCAATAAGGATTTTCTCATGTATTCATACTAACTTGTTTATCTTACATATATAATGTTTGTGGAAAATTTATTCATGTTTTCATTTTGTATGGTGTCTGGTGCTAGTCACATACCCATGGGGATCAAGAACACTCTTAGGTACACGTCAGGATTGATCTAGGAATCAGCGTACAGAGGTGTTTGGTCTAGTTTATGAAAAAGTGGTATCATAGATCTAGGTTGATATTTTTTTCTTCGATATTAGTATGCAGTTGTGTAATCATTTCGGGACATAGGAGGTGGTTTTGATTGAATTCTTGACCATAACTCACCACAATAAACATTAAGTCACCAGGGGTGGTTTTGGAAAGATGTATTGAGGATTAATTATAGCATTTTCAATACTTTTTATTTTGATATATTCAATTCCAAATCTTGTGTTTCTATCTATTGGTATTCATTTCCCCTTGTTTCTCTATTTTATTGTTAATATTATGTCTTATACATTGTATGATGATGTTTTGTGGTATTATACCTTAAAGAAGATGTGTAAATTGGATCCATGAGGAAGTTACTGATGAACCTCAGTGAGAAAATAAACTCATGGGCCTGAGTCTGGTTGAGGTTACTAAGTATACTATCTACGCTTTGGGATAGGCACCTCAATAAGTTCTCATTCAGGATCCTTATATGAATCCTAAGAGTATTGTTTTCCAAAATTGTTTTTCAGAGTTCCTTCTCCATAATACACTAGTGTTCAAAGGATATAATGATAATCAAAAGTCAAAGGAATGGTTGAGAGGGATTGATAATTTTCTTGAATTCTTTGAGACACCTGGGTAAATCAAGGTAAAGTGTTCCACCTTTATGTTAGAGGAATCGAGTATCATATGGTGGGACATTATGGTGATGGAGAATAAGATTGGTTTCTTAGAGTGGAAAAACATCAAATCTATTTTCGCCTACTAATTCTATCTAATGTCGATGGTGCTGGACAAGAACATTAATTTTTTCAAACCTAATTACGCTATCAAGATTGTGAATGAGTATAAAAATGTTTAGTTGAGATAGTGTAGTTTTCACCTGAGATCATATCAAATGATAATATAAAGACACAAATTTTTGAGTTGGGACTTTGATATAATATTTTGTCTCAGGTTTTCTTGATAAATCTTCCCATTTATACTGATGTTCTTGAAAGAACATTGATGGTAAAAATGGACCTACATGGAAATTTAGTGTTGATGGAGTTATTTTTTCTCCCTAGTGGTAGATCAATAAGTTTCTATAAAGGTAAGAGGAAGTTTGGTTATTCTCTTGGTGGTTCTCGATAACAAGGTTTTTTATAACCCATCCACTACATATACAAATCCCTTAGATTATCTACTAGTGTGGAAAGACTGGGCATTCTAAGCGGGTTTTGACTAAGAAACCTAGGATATGTGGCTCATGTGGATGATTGGGTCACTTGCAGAAGTTATATAATGAATTTTTTACACCACATAGTGTAATGGAGCCATCAATTCCTATTAAAACAATGGTGAAATAACATTCTTTATAAAAAAGGGGTTCCAACCATAGGCTTCTGGAGCTAAACTTCTTCACATAGTCGAAGAGTCTCCAAATGAAGCGGATTTGGGTCTAGTGACCATAATAGGTACCATCATTATAGCTTCATCATTAGTGATAGCTTTATTTGATATTGGTGCACCTCATTCATTTATTTAAACCCTTATTTTCAATATTCTTAATCTTTTGAATAGTATTTTATCTTTTGTGATGGATATTACTACAACCCTAGGAACAAAGGTAGAGTAGGGTATTTGTAGTCCCTCTTGTGTTTTCTCTCTATCAGATGATGATCATGCCTTTAGTTTTATAGTTCTCGACATGAAACCACTTGAATTTATATTTTGGATGGATTAGATGATTTCCAATAAATCCCAATTTGATTGTTATCTTTTCTGGTTCATCTTTATTACACCTGAGGGTGTATATCATATATTTCAAGGAGAATGGGACCCGATGATGAGTAGAGTTGGACCTTCTTATCTAGAGTTGGGGAAATTATTATCAATGATTGATTTTGATTTGAAGTAAGAATAATTGGTTGTTTATCTCCCTCATGTTTTTTTTTCAGTTTTCTAATGTCTTCCATGGTGGGAACCCCAACCCCGTGACCCCCCTTCCCCTACCCATTTGACCTACCTCCTACTTTCTTGGTAGAGACCTTGACCCCCACGACACCCCCTTCCAAACCCGACACCCATGAGCCCCCCCCCCTCACCTCTCTCTCCCAAGGACGGTTCCCCTCATCTGTAGAAACATAGACCCCTAGACCTCCATCTCCCTAGCTCATATCCTCTCCTAAATGGTAATGAAAACCCCCATTAAAGGTTTCATTCATATATGTTAATTAATAATTTTTTTATAATAACGCAATATCTTGCACTGGAATATGCAGTTTTTAATTTTAATTTGATAATCAATTATTTATGATTTTTTTATTATAGTTTGAGCCTATTATCATTATTTCCAAATGACTCTATATTTTTATTACAAAAGTAATTCAGTACATATGCATCTATTCTATGAATGTTTATTAAAGCTATATTAATTTACTTTATGATTTATTAATTGTGTAATAACTCTATATTTTACTTTTTGATTATGAAATTTATAATTAATTTAATTTTTCTAATCACTCTGTAGTTTATTTCAATATTTTTAGGTTTGTCCATGAGATTGTATGAAACCAATATGATGAATGATAAAATTATTATTATGAAAAAAAATATTATGTTAGTCAAAAATATAATGAGCATCACATCATTTATGTGATAATACAAGATTAAAATCATCCACATAGGAAACTCCTAACTTGATCTAAATTATCATTATACTTATTTGATTAAAATTATTTTTAATAAGCCACATATTATTCAAATAAAAATCATTAATTCTTTTTGGAACATCATTTTCCCTTCTTTATTTTATTCTCCCCTCCCAAATGATAAAAAATTACCATTTTATCCACCAACATTTCCCTTACATAATATTTTTCGTCCTCAAGGTGGTTTGTGTTGTGTGTTTCATAGTTATAACTATTTCTACTTGTCAATACGAAATTTCATAGTTTTATTATAAACATATAATTCCATAATTTTGATTCAATTAAACATGAAATGTCATAATTTCGTGAGTTTAGCTTCTAACATAAACACTTTATAATTCCATTAGATATTGAAATGATATTTAAATTTGAAAATTATAAGATGAAAATTACTCCTTGATCCTGTTGTGGATTAATTATTATATGATTTGAGTTCTTTTTTTTATTCATTCAACCATGTCTAGTCAATAATGACATATATTTATAATTTGATAATGTCATCACTTTACATTGAGATAAAAATTTTGTGTAGTAATATAAATCATAAAAATAAAATAATTATAATGTTTTTTAATTATAAATAACTTTCTTTTCATTTTCGTATGAACCATTAATAAATCAAAATTTTAATTTTTCTAAACTTATATACCATGCATTAATTCATTACATCTTTACCTTTTCAATTATTCATTGATATGAAAAATTCATTATGAATTATCAATTAGTATTTTTATATTATTATAATTTTTGGATTGAGACATTGGATGTAGGCGCTATATAGATAGGGTTTGGAAACCCTCATCCCTTCATATTTACTGTTGAGCTCACCTGTTTTGATAATCCCAATTATGCATTCATATACTTTGATAATCCCAATTAATGTTTATCTATATCCTAATTTTCTCAATATATGATATTCTGTTATCAAGATGATAATAATATTAAAATAATCCTTGAAATATGTTAATCATTGTTTATACTCTGTTTATATGAGTTCTTAAGTACTTCTAACCCATTCGGATATGCTTTGCATAAAACATACAAGTACTAAGTCACTGGTCTGCATATGGCTATTCATACAGAGCTACCGGTAAGCAGATACCAAGTCTACTGATAGAACAGACTAGAGATACTGATAGAATAAGTACCAATACAAGTTCAAACAGATATTGATATGTACAAGAGCTACCGATAGAAACCGAGCTACAGATAGAACATGTCTATCGGTTTTCTTAAGTCTTCTAGTATACACTTGATCGCTGATATGTACAGAGCTACCGATATGAAGAAGTCTACCGATAGAACCAGTTCACAAACAGTTACCGATAGAAGTCTACTGATAGAGTAAGTCTATCGATATGAGCTACCGACCGGCCTACTGATACACAGACTGGCGACTGATATAAAGCGACTGACATAGTCTACTGATACAAGTACAGAGTCACTGATACATCGAGCTTCTGATAGCCCAAGAGCTACCGATGGACGAAGATCTACCGATGGATTAAAAGCTACCAATAACAAGAGATACTGATAGAATGAAGTCACCGATATATATAGCTACTGATATAAGTTCAAAAGAGATACCTATGGAAGGTACTGCTACACAGTCCACCGTACAAATTTACCCACATGAGCTACTAATGATTGACCAACCAGTCAAACTCTACTCTCAATACTATTTATTTATTTAGCTAATGGTTATGTTTGATGGTTTTAATGTAGTTAATGTTATTTAATGATTTTTGTTGGCATGTCAGGAAACCGTACCTAGTACCCATGAAAAAGGTGATCATTTCTTCTTTCCGGAGCTGAAAGCTATAAAGGGAAGGAAAGAGAACATTGAAAAGGTTATATATGAGCATATACGGACATATAGCAAGAAGAAGTGATAATAGGTGATACGAAAAAGATATAACAAAGGTGTTGTTGTGAAGAAGGAAAAAGGCTCCACAAGCATTCAAACGTGGAGAATTCACACAAGGATACATCCATACTCCAAGAACTCTGAACATACTTGAAGCCGATCATTCTGAAGAAAACCACAAGATGCATCTTGAGGGATGAACTACCAAAAACACTTCATGCACTCAAGCTGACAAGATGAACCCAGAACCAAAGAATAAAACGACACACTGTTTTCTGAGCAGAAACCAGAGAAGGACTCAGAAGCATTTCTGACAAACCAAACAAGCCCAGAGTTGCACTGCCAATCACTAAAGCTCTTCTAAACTAATTCTCACTTAATTTAGTGATTCATTCATTTACATTTCGATCAGTGTGTGTATCCTGTTTATTTTACACACACACTGTCTCCTGAGCTAAACTGGAGGATTCTTAAATTCTCATTCAAATGCTTTAACTCTCTTGTTTCCCACTGTGAATATTGGTAGAGGTTGAGTGTAACACCCTGAGATTTTATGAAAAATATTATTTTTAATTTCATTAATGTCTTGTGTTGTACGCTACACCAAAAGGAGCTTGCACAACATGCATCCTTGACTTGCCTTGCATTACACGCAATCGCGACGTTCCTCGATAGCGTGTGTAGTACGCAATACCGAGTTTCACTGAACAATGATATGCTATTAAAATATTATAAAAACCAGCCGTCATGAATAGTAATAACCACTTTTTGAAATTTTGTAAATTTTATTTTCAAAATGGACATCATTTTTGGATTCGGAATATTGAAATTAGCTTAGGGTGAAATTTTGGTAATTTTCGGATAACTTTCATATTTTGATGAATAGTGAAAATTACTAAATTTTAATTAAAAACAACTTTTTCAATCGAAATAATTAATAGTGATAAATTATTAATTTGATTGGTTTTAAAGTATATTTAGAATATATTTTTACAATTTAATAAAATGTTGGTCATTGGATGTAATTTCACATTTAAACCAGACATAAACAAGTGTCAATCTTTTGATTGTTATTATCTCTTAAGAACACGCTATTTGTTTTGACGATGGGAATTAATTTTTAAATTAATTAATGCAACTGATATGTTTTGAATTTGGTAAAATAGACATCATTTTTGAGTTCATAATATCAAATATAGATTAGGCCTAATTTCTGGTATTTTTCTGGAAACTTTCATTTTTTTGATGAATAGTGAAACCACTAAGTGGTAGTTAAAAAAATGAATTTTTCATAAAACTTAATTTTACCACTTCTGTGAGTGGAATTTCAAAAATCCGAGAGACACAGTTGATTTCAGTAAGTAAAATTTGGTTCAATGAGATGAAAATAATTTTTGGTGAATAGTAACTTTTTACTTTTTTTACCACGGTTAAAAGTAAATAGGGTAATTAAGGGTAAAAATGATATTATTATTACCCTAACACATGTCCTAATTCTATTGGATAAGTGTAATTCGACCAAAAACAACCTTAGGAATAAAATATGACCATTTAGGCCCACTTGGATTAGATTAGGACATTTATTATTAATTTATTTAAAGAAGTTTTAAAATAGTTAAAATCAAAGTTTAATAAGTATATCATTTTTAATATAGGGTTATACATAAGATAAATTCGACTATAAATATTCATTAGAAAAATAAAAATCTTTCCTACATAATTATATTTTATTTGTAATTTTTATACATTAAATAATTTAATTTATTTATGAAACAAAGATGATGCAGTAATTATCTTATTAATGAAATATTGATATAATTGATGTTATAAATACCCAAATAAATGTAGTTAGAGACTTTTTATGAATTACACAAATTTTATAGGTTAATATGACATGTTAGTATAGATTTAATTTACTTTTGTTGAACTAATCATTCTGTTATGATTTCACAAAAATCAATTACTAAATAGTGTCAAAATTGACATAAAATAGTTTTTAAAACAAATATTATATTATTAATTGTTATTTTATTCCTAAAAATCTAAGGTTCGGCCAAATGACTTATATAAGGTTATATATATTAATAATAAACAACTTGGGGTTTTTTTGGATTCTTATAGTAAGTTTATTAACCATATAGTGTAAGAACAAAAAAGACACGGTAAAAGTAAAATTATCTAACTTAAAGTTAAATATAAATGATAAGGTTAAAATAGGATCATAAACTTGTCTAAATTCTGTTGGATGAGAGTATTTCGACCCATCCCCACCTTAGAATATAAATAAATCAATTTGGAGCTATTTAAAACTGAATTTGGATTTATAATAAAATAATATTTTTAGTTTTTCCAAAGGAGCCCCTCTCCTCCCTTATAAAAGGGAACCTCCTCCCTCTCTTCCTCACACCACTTTGAGCCTTCAAGATTGGCCAACCCCGGCCAAATTTTCTTCTCCACTTCCCTAGAAACATCCTATTGGTTCTGGTCTTCTTCAAAGACCAATTTTAGTGCCCTAAAAGGAGATCTCAAAGAGACGCTTCAAAGAAGAGGTAATGTCCATTACCGATTCTTTCAACTTTATTTCTTCTTCCACTTATTCTTCTTAGGTTGTTTCATTATGAAGTAATAACATCATTATCACTCATATATTTATATGTTATTATAAGTATGAAAGAACCCTATTTCACCATCTATCCATTCTACAGAAAATGAAATCACCGCGCGCGCGTACGTACGGAATACCGTCTCCACGCCGTGGTGTAATCTATTTTCCACCACCACCTTACTTGGATGCATATAATGGTGTACATAATAACTCTATATGATTATTGTAAAATTATATTGATTATGAAATAGTATACATACACTCCAATAAAATTCCACGATCATGAGAACGATATCATCGCTCGTGCGTACGTACGGACTACCGTCTCCACGACGCGATGAGATTCATTCTCCACATTAACCATTCATGAATGATTATAAAGTATATATAATAAGTAATCATGAAATATATGACATAATAATGATATTGGATTTATTTGTATATATATGTATGTCATCTACTTAATTCTATTCAACTCAATAAGGAAACGAAATTAGCCTTCATGCGTACGTACGGCCTACCGTCTCCATGAACGGTGTATTTCTTTCCATTTACTGATCTATTATATATATTTATATTCTGAATATATATTATATATAAATCATGTTTTATATTCTGGAATTAATTAATCATGATCTAAGTAATCATATGAATAATTACAAGTCAAAACACGGATGACAAATGAAATGATTTTACCCAAAACGCTCTTTAACATGGAATTTACAAAAGAACAGGTAATATAAAGTAATAAGTGAACCATATATGATATCATAAAAATGAGTATGATTCTGGAATAAGTCAATGAAATTATTTAAATCATTATACAGGTGGTTCGGACACTTACAAAGCAAATCAGACCTAAGGTAAGGGATAATTATTCCAATCTCATTCTTATCCGAGATTGTTTACTCGTAAGTATTTACTAGGGGGTTATGTTTATTATCCATGCCCATATGCTCTCAAAATGTTTTCATAAAATGTTTAATTTCCTTCCATGTATTTTTAAGAAATTTTTACCCTTTTCTTACTTTTACCACATAGTATGGAAGGAATCATTCTTTTTTTCCATACGAGGTACTTATTGACATTTCCGACAAAAGTACGAGAATAATGTTTTTTTAACGTATACGGCATGAAAGGATTTTTATGGTTTTATAAAGCCTTATTTTCATGAAGCTTACTCCAAAATATTTCATGACTATTTTCAAAAAAATCATTTTCTTTTAAAATTGCATGATGTTTTCTGAAAAGAAATTTATTTTGAAGAAGAAATGATATTTTCCTCAAGAATTCATTTCAAGTGTTTTATCAAAACCATTTTCTATCTAAGATGACATTATTTCGTATGTGTATGTTTCAAGTATAATGTCTCTATGATTTACATGGTTTCAATTTTCTTATGATGAAATATCCATTTGTTTTATATGGATTATGTGATGATGGGATGATGTTTATGAAATCCATTTTATTCTTTGGGTTATGATGAATGTTTTAAGTTTATTTTGTGGCACAAGTAAGAATGATTTCACTATTAGATGGGTGGGACCTATATCTCCCTCCAATGCATTGGGTAAAGATTTGTATCTCATGAGATAGACATGGCTGGAACGGCATGTTAAACCGGTTCTGTAATACAGGACTGGAACGAGGAGTGAACTCGATTCAGAAAGGGAATTTGTCCACTAAGATGGTCTTGGAAGCAATGCCTTGGCTACTATGGAAATCATATCATGTGCTTAATGGTTTCCAAAATTACATGTTTTAGTCCCATTCTATTTTATCATTCTTAATGTTTCTTTATGATCTATGCCTTACATACTTCCATGTATTGTGTTATTTCTCAAGATTTTGATGTTTAAACATTATGTTCATGTTTTTAAGTTCAAATGTATATGGTATGTTTTATTTTATCCATGCTTACCCTTACTGAGCATTTGAGCTCACCCTTTTTATGTATTCTTTTCCCCAGGATATAAAGAAAGGTTTTAGGTAAGAAAAAAAAGGGAATATCTTTATGGGAGATGTTGAAGATCTTTCACCACGATTAGAAGATTACGTTCCAAGTTTCCAAAGACACTAAACTATTACGGTCCTTGTGTGTCTGTTTTTGTTATGTATTAAGTATTCTTCTAAAGTAATGTAATGTCCATGTATGTCAAGCTTTGGGTCTCTACAGTTGGTATCAGAGGAAAAGTTTAGTCAACCTTTGGAAAATAGGATGCAAGAACTTTAGTGAGATCCCTATAGATATTTCTAAGGTATGTATAGGGATGTCCCTAAGGTTAAGTATAAGTATAGGTTATATTGCTAGAATTGCGGTAACCTAAGATGTTAGATATTGAAGGTACTCCCCCTTTATTATGTTGTTTTCCCTAGCGTGATTTTTGCCTCTCACACTATTCTTTTTGGGTTTTCGACGATGGCTGGAACCTGAAGGAACCGTGTTGGTCAATGTAATGGACAATGCAATGATTTTCCTCCTGAACAAACAAATGTTATGGGAGATGGAGTTCAAAATCTTATTGCTATACTTACACAAGCTATGAATCATTCTGGGCTTCCAAATGAGCAGAGAAGGGAACAATATTCTATTGAGTCCTTCATGAGGCAACTTCCACCTTCTTTCAGTGGGTCTTCTGATCCACTTGTTGCTGAACAATTGATCATTACCACTGAAAACATATTTTCAGTTCTTCAATGTTCTGAACATGATAAATTCATCTTAGTAGTATATCGTTTGGAAGGAGATGCTGATCAATGGTGGAATCTTATTAAGAATATGAGGCCAAGAGATGAAATTGAGTCTATGGAATGGGATGAGTTCAAGAACTTATTTTTCAATAAGTAATTCCCTCGTATTCTTCGAAAAAAGATGGAGAAGGAGTTTCTTGAACTAAAGAAAAAGGATGATGAATCTTTTGGTATATACGAAGCGAATTTTACAAGGCTTTCAAGGTATGCATCTGGCATTATCATCAAACCTGAAAGTAAAGTTGGTTGATTCTTCATTGGCTTAAAACCAAGTCTTTGAAGGGCATTAGCTATATGAGACTTCAGTAGCTATGAAGAAATTGTGCATTGTGCTATCAAGGTAGAAATGGAAGTTGGTGTTACTTATCCATCTCATAGTTTTGACAAGAAACGAAATATGGAGTTCAAGGAGAAATCTAAGAATAATGGTGAAAAGAAGATGAATGTTTCCTTATGCTGAAAGTGTGGAAAGAAGCATGGTGGAGATTGTCTTAAAGGGACTAGAAAATGGTTTAAGTGTGGAAAAGAAGGTCATCGAGCAGCTGAGTGTCGAAGTAATGGAAAAAGGGTTTCTAATGATGTGAATAAAGAAAAGACTACAGAGAACGCACCACCAACACTTCAATGCTTCAAGTGCAAGGAAATGGGGCATTGTTCTAATAAATGCCTTAATCCAAGGGTTAGTGATGATCGACATGAGCAACCACTTAAGGAAAAGGACAAAGGTAAGTCACATGCGATCACTATTGTCAATGTTGAATATGACAACAATGTGGTGGAATGATTAAGTGTTTATGTAATGGGATTCCAAAATAATGTTGTATCGTGGAATATTGGAATATTTATGTATTGGTCTATTGTGGTTTTCAATGGTACCGGTAACCATGGAATGTGATTAAGATATTTTTGGAAAAAAAGATGTTATGTGCATAATGAAGTGAAAACGAGAAAATGAAATGTTTGACCGTATTCATGAGCTCATGACTGATATAAGGAGACGGTTATATCATGGTTTGAGTATATAGAATTTTTGGATTTTGGTATGTGGAAATAGTTAACTTTTGACTGCATTCATGTTTTCACTAAGGTTCAATGGGTATTCATTCTTCAAGAGAATACATGATTAAGGTATTCACAAGTTTGTAATTTTACCAACAAGATATATCTTATGATATATGGGGGATAAATGATGGAATTCACGTGATTGTTATATGACATTTCAAGTAATCATTTTCTTTATACTATGACCTTGGACCGAAGTATTTTAGATAAGACTAAATATTGGAAAGGATTATGTTGAACATAAGTTAGTATTTTTTTATATTATTGATGGGATGTTATAGTAATATAGTTTTAGAAAAAGGACAACCTGCAGGACGGGCGACAGCCCATCGCGTCGGACAAGGCTGTGGGAATCGAACCCACAACCGAAGTGCGACTGGCCTTTATCGCCTACCACTGGCCTACAGGAAGTCCCTGTTTAGTAGAAACTATTTTTATTATATTAAGCAGTATAATATAAGAAGTATAAGTCCATTTTAGGAACCATATATGATTAATCTCACTATAGATGGACTTACGTATTTTTTGATAACTTTTCTAACCTTTTGTTTGAGACAGATGGAATGACCCCTCATTCTATCACATGATCTGCTAACACATCACAAATGACAAATTCAACTTTATTTCTTTAAGAGATGAAGTGGAAATTGTCCAAAGAACGACTAACGGTGCGACTACACCAAAATCATGAAAGTATTTCTTCTAATTCCAATTTCATCAAATTTAGGGGAAATGATCTTGAAAACCAAAAATGTTGTCCTTGGGCTCTTATATTTGATGAATCAGATGGTACCTTAGATCATCAAAAATTTATGGCTTTTTGATTTCTGGCTTTTCCATAGCCATGTTCTCTACCACTCTCCATCAGAACATGATGGTTTGATTTCTCTTCCATATCCATATTTTCACCTATGTGGAAACCCAGTGATTATTTTATTTGGGTAACCGTTACGTTTCGTACTTTATATTAAAGATTGGTTTTGGTATTCCTTTTTACGATGTGGGTTTCTATTAAAGAAACTTTCGAGTAGTAAACCATTTATAACCCCAACGAATTTCGAGGGCGAAATTCATTTTAAGGGGGGTATAATGTAACACCCCTAGATTTTATGAAAAATATTATTTTTAATTTCATTAATGTCTTGTGTTGTACGCTACACCAAAAGGAGATTGCACAACACGCATCCTTGACTTGCCTTTCATTACACGCAATCCCGACGTTCCTCGATAGCGTGTGTAGTACGCAATACCAAGTTTCACTAAACAACGATATGCTATTAAAATATTATAAAAACTAGCCGTTATGAATAGTAATAACCACTTTTTGAAATTTTGTAAATTTTATTTTCAAAATGGACTTAATTTTTGGATTTGGAATATTGAAATTAGCTTAGGGTGAAATTTTGGTAATTTTCGGATAACTTTCATATTTTGATGAATAGTGAAAATTACTAAATTTTAATTAAAAAAAACTTTTTCAATCGAAATAATTAATAGTGATAAATTATTAATTTCAGTGGTTTTAAAGTATATTTAGATTATATTTTTACAATTTAATAAAATTCTGGTCATTGGATGTAATTTCACATTTAAACCAGACATAAACAAGTGTCAATCTTTTGATAGTTATTATCTCTTAAGAACATGCTATTTGTTTTGACGACGGGAATTAATTTTTAAATTAATTAATGAAACTGATATGTTTTGAATTTGGTAAAATAGACATCATTTTTGAGTTCATAATATCAAATATAGCTTAGGCCTAATTTCTGGTATTTTTCTGGAAACTTTCATTTTTTTGATGAATAGTGAAACCACTAAGTGGTAGTAAAAAAAATGAATTTTTCATAAAACTTAATTTTACCACTTTTGTGAGTGGAATTTCTAAAATCCTTAAGACACAGTTGATGTCAGTAAGTAAAATGTGGTTCAATGAGATGAAATTAATTTTTGGTGAATAGTAACTTTTTACTTTTTTTACCACGGTTAAAAGTAAATAGGGTAATTAAGGGTACAAATGATATTATTATTACCCTAACACATGTCCTAATTCTATTGGATAAGTTTAATTCGACCAAAAACAACCTTAGGAATAAAATATGACCATTTAGGCCCACTTGGATTAGATTAGGACATTTATTATTAATTTATTTAAAGAAGGTTTAAAATAGTTAAAATCAATGTTTAATAAGTATATCATTTTTAATATAGGGTTATACATAAGATAAATTCGACTATAAATATTCATTAGAAAACTAAAAATATTTCCTACATAATTATATTTTATTTGTAATTTTTAGACATTAAATAATTTAATTTATTTATGACACAAAGATGATGCAGTAATTATCTTATTAATGAAATATTGACATAATTGATGTTATAAATACCCAAATAATTGTAATTTGAGACTTTTTATGAATTACACTAATTTTATAGGTTAATATGACATTTTAGTATAGATTTAATTAACTTTTGTTGAACTAATCATTCTGTTATGATTTTCACAAAAATCAATTACTAAATAGTGTCAAAATTGACATAAAATAGTTTTTAAAACAAATATTATATTATTAATTGTTATTTTATTCCTAAAAATATAAGGTTCAGCTAAAGTACTTATATGAGGTTATATATATTAATAATAAACAACTTGGGGTTTTTTTGGCTTCTTATAGTAAGTTTATTAACCTTATAGTGTAAGAACAAAAAAGACACTGTAAAAGTAAAATTATCTAACTTAAAGTTAAATATAAATGATAAGGTTAAAATAGGATCCTAAACTTGTCTAAATTCTGTTGGATGAGATTATTTAGACCCATCCCCACCTTATATTCTAAATAAATCAACTTGGAGCTATTTAAAACCGAATTTGGCTTTATAATAAAATAATATTTTAGGTTTTTCCAAAGGAGCCCCTCTCCTCCCTTATAAAAGGGCACCTCCTCCCTCTCTTCCTCACACCACTTTGAGCCTTCACGATCGGCCAACCCCAGACCAATTCTCTTCTACACTTCCCTATAAACATCCTAGAGGTTCTGGTCTTCTTCAAAGACCAATTTTAGTGCCCTAAAAGGAGATCTCAAAGAGACGCTTCAAAGAAGAGGTAATGTCCGTTACCGATTCTTTCAACTTTATTTCTTCTTCCACTTATTCTTCTTAGGTTGTTTCATTATGAAGTAATAACATCAGTATCACTCATATATTGATATGTTATTATAAGTATTAAACAACCCTATTTCACCATCTATCCATCCTATGGAAAATGAAATCACCGCGCGTGCGTACGTACGGAATACCGTCTCCACGCCGTTGTGTAATCTATTTTCCACCACCACCTTACATGGATGGATATAATGGTGTACATAATAACTATATATGATTATTGTAAACTTATATTGATTCTGAAATATTATACATACACTCCAATACAATTCCACGATCATGAGAACGATATCATCGCTCGTGCGTACGTACGGACTACCGTCTCCACGACGCGATGAGATTCATTCTCCACATTAACCATTCATGAATGATTATAATGTACATATAATAAGTAATCATGAAATATATGACATAATGATGATTTTGGATTTATGTGTATATATATGTATGTCGTCTACTTAATTCGATTCAACTCAATAAGGAAACGAAAATAGCATTCCAGCGTACGTACGGCCTACCTTCTCCATGAACGATGTATTTCTTTCCATTTAATGATCTATTATATATATTTATATTCTGAATATATATTATATATAAATAATGTTTTATATTATGTAATTAATTAATCATGATCTAAGTAATCATATGAATAATTACAAGTCAAAACACGGATGACAAATGAAACGATTTTACCCAAAACGCTCTTTAACATGGAATTTACAAAAGAACGGGTAATATAAAGTCATAATTGAACCATATATGATATCATAACAATGAGTATGATTCTGGAATAAGTCAATGACGTTATTTAAATCATTATACAGGAGGTTCGGACACTTACGAAGCAAATTGGACCTAAGGTAAGGGATAATTATTTCAATCTCATTCTTATCTGAGATTGTTTACTCGTAAGTATTTACTGGGGGTTATGTTTATTATCCATGTCCATATGCTCTCAAAATGTTTTCATAAAATGTTTAATTTCCTTCCATGTATGTTTAAGACATTTTTACCCTTTTCTTACTTTTACCACATCGTATGGAAGGAATCTTTCTTTTGTTAGCCATACGAGGTACTTTTTGACTTTTCCGACAAAAGTACGAGAAGAATGTTTTTTTAACGTATACGGCATGAAAGGATTTTTACGGTTTTATAAAGCCTTATTTTCATGAATCTTCCTCCAAATGATTTCATGACTATTTTCAAAAAAATTATTTTCTTTTAAAATTGCATGATGTTTTGTGAAAAGAAATTGATTTTGAAGAAGAAAGGATATTTTCATCAAGAATTCATTTCAAGTGTTTTATCAAAACCATTTTCTATATAAGATGACATTATTTAATATGTGTATGTTTCAAGTATAATGTCTCTATGATTTACATGGTTTCAATTTTCTTATGATGAAATATCCATTTGTTTTATATGGATTATGTTATGATAGGATGATGTTTATGAAACCCATTTTATTCTTTGGGTTATGATGAATGTTTTAAGTTTATTTTGTGGCACAAGTAAGAATGATTTCACTATGAGATGAGTGGGACCTATATCTACCTCCAATGCATTGGGTAAAGATTTATATCTCATGAGATAGACATGGCTGGAACAGCAAGTTAAACCGGTTCAGTAATACAGGACTGGAACGAGGAGTGAACTCGATTCAGAAAGGGACTTTGTCCACTAAGATGGTCTTGGCAGCAATGCCTTGGCTACTATAGAAATCATATCATGTGCTTAATGGTTTCCAAAATTACATGTTTTAGTCCCATGCTATTTTAGCATTCTTAATGTTTCTTTATGATCTATGCCTTACGTACTTCCATGTTTTGTGTCATTTCTCAAGCTTTTGATGTTTAAACATTATGTTCATATTTTTAAGTTCAAATGTATATGGTATGTTTTATTTTATCCATGATTACCCTTACTGAGCATTTTAGATCACCCTTTTTATGTTTTCTTTTCCCCAAGATATAAAGAAAGTATTTAAGTAAGAAAAAAAAGGGAAGATCTTTATGGGAGATGTTGAAGATCTTTCACCACGATTAGAAGATTATGTTCCATGTTTCCAAAGACACTAAACTATTACAGTACTTGTGTGTTTGTTTTTGTTATGTATTAAGTATTCCGCTAAAGTAATGTAATGTCCATGTACGTCAATCTTTGGGTCTCTATATTGAGTAAGACCTGGAAAGCTGTGATCTATTGTTTCTTTCCCACGAAGAACTGTGGTAGAGGTCGTTTGACCTGGATGGTATTGCACTGTTTTTTACCTCGATCCAGGGTGTGGATCAATTTATATAGATTTTTTGAGAGGACTAAGTCTCGGCTTGAGACTGAACCTCTTGGTTACATCTGATATTCTTTTTAGTTTAAATCATAAGTATACTATATATATATTTTATATTCCACTAGTGTTACTTTGAAATACAGAATTTTTTTAAATCTACTTTGATAGTTAAATTAGTAAGTGTTTATACTTATTGTAAACCAGTAAGTTAGTTTCAAAAGTTAATTTGATATTCAGATTAAGTTAACTGAGACCTAATCAATCTTTGAGAAACTGATTGAACATTTATACTCTGTATAAATTTATTACAGTTTAACTTTGATTTTAAATTGGGGGATTTTAAGAGAAATATTTTTAACATAAAATTTTAATTAGAACTCAATTCACCCCCCCCCCCCTCTTGAGTATCCACTCCGACCAACATTTGGTATCAGAGGTTGTTTTTATTGATACAAGTTTTCAAAACACTCTGGTTTTCAACCGTGATTTTAGTTGCATCTTTAAAGATCTTAAATTTCTATTTGTTCTAAATTTTATCTCTTTAATTTTACTTTCTAAAATCTAGCTATAGACAATAGAATAGAGGGTACTACTACTAACCGAACACCTTTCTTTAATGGTTCAAACTATGCCCAGTGGAAACTGAAAATGAAAATACATTTAGAGAGTATGGGTTTTGATATCTGGACTGCTATAGAATCTCAATATAAAATTCCAGAAACTGAAAGAACAACTTGGGATGAAACTACAAAGACAACTTACAATAATAATTTTAAAGATATGAATTCCCTGTACTGTGCACTTGGAGATGAAGAATTTAATATAATTTCTTCTTGAAAAACTACTTATGAAATATGGGATACTTTGGATGTTTCTCATGAAGGAACAACTAACGTTAAAGAAATGCGATTGAATACTTATACTATTAAATATGATAATTTTAAAATGAAAACTGATGAACCTATTTATGACATGTCTCTCAGGTTCAATGTGATAGTCAATACAATGAGTTCACTTGGAAAGGTTTTTCCAGCAAAGGAACAAATCATGAGAATCTTGAGATGTCTGCCAGACCGATGGAGAGGCACATATGTCTTAATCAGAGAGTCATGTGACATTGGATCTATCCCTGCAAAAGAGATAATTGGTAAATTAATGATGTATGAGGAAGAACTTAAGGTGAATACGGAAGAAGATGATGAACCCAAAATAAAATCTGTGGCATTCAAGTCTACTGCTTCTAAGAGAAAAGACAAGGTGAAAATGAAAATACCTACTGAATGTTCAACCAGTGAAGATTCTGATTCAGACAGTGGTGCTGAAATGGCTCAGATAGCCAGAAAGTTTAAGAAATTTTATATGAAGAAGAAATTTTTCAGAAAATCAAATTATAATGAAAAGTATGACAATAAGGGACATTGGAAGAAGGATTTGAAAAAGTTAGATAAAAGTGATGAAGTTGTTTTCTATAAGTGAAAAAGAAAAGGACACATTAAACCAGACTTCCCAAAGATAAAATTCAAGAAGAAATATGATTAAAAGGATAATAAGTACAAGAAATCATTGAAGGATACTTGGATTGCTTCTGAAGACAGAACAAGTGAATCTGAAATGTCTGATTCTGAAAATAATCGTGTCAATATGTGTTTCATGACAAACACATCTGTGGTAACCTTAGATACTCCTTCTTTAAATTCCTATTATTCTGGAACTGAATTTGATTCGGATTCTGAAAACATGACTAGTTCTGAATTGTATGAATATTTTAATATGCTGGAAGAAACATGTAATGAACTTAAAGACAAATATAAGTCACAAAAGAAACAACATGCTCTCACTGTCAATGTTAAATCTTCTTTTGATGTAGAAAAAGAAAAGAATGCTCAACTGTTAAAGGAAAATACTAAACTGAAAATGTATAATGAGAAACTTTGAAAGGAATTAGAAATGTTCACAAAGGGAAACGATACACTTACTCTAATGTTATGTAAAAATTTTTCACATAAATACACTACTGGATTGGGATACCAACCTGGACAGAGACAGTTCACTAAAACTCGATTTATTCCTAAGTCTGGACAAAATTCTGCTTATTCCAGTTCTAGAAATTCCTATGCTTCAACTAGTTATTCATATGGTTATAGATCAAATAAAGTTTATCTTTCATGATCTAGTGATTCTGTAAGTTATATGAAACCCATAAGACAAATATGGGTACCTAAAGCTTTGATTGGTAACCTTTCTGGACCCAAGAAGATCTGGGTACCAAAATCACTTTCTATCTAAACCTGTTTTGTAGGAAACATGCCTAAAGAGTTCTCAAAAAAAGGTATGGTACTTGGAAAATGGATGTTCAAGACATATGTCTAGAGATTATTCATGATTCAAAAGCCTAATAATGGTTGATGGAGGCCATGTCACCTTTGGTGATAATTCTAAACGAAAAATCATCGGCCTAGGCCAGATTGGTAACACTGATTCAATTTTGATTTCTAATGTTTTATTTGTTGATGGACTTAAATAAAATCTTTTAAGTATTTCTCAATTATGTGATGATAGTTTTAATTTTATGTTTGAAAATGATTATTGTAATGTTTCTAACTCTAAAAATGTTTTAGTATTCTCTGCTTTAAGAAATGGAAATGTTTATGCTGTTGATCTGAATTTCTTAGCTAAACAAAATGTTACTTGTTTAAATGATTTTCATAAAGAATCGTGGCTGTGGAATAAAAGATTAGGACACTAAAACATCCGATCACTTAGATAATTGACTAGGAAGAACTTAGTTAGAGACCTACCTAAACTTGAATTCTCAAATGACAAAGTTTGTAATCCCTGTCAAAAGGGAAAGCAACATAAAGTTTCTTTTAAATCAAAGAAATAAGTTTCAACTTCTCAACCTCTCGAGTTGGTTCACATGGACTTGTTTGGACCTTCTAGAGTTTCTAGTTTAAATGGGAATAACTATGTCTATGTCCTTTTAGATGACTTTTCTAGATATACTTGGGTATACTTCTTGGCTCACAAAAGTGAAGCTTGTTCTTACTTTGTTAAATACTCCAAATCTGTAGAAAACCTTAGTGGACTTAAGATTAAAACTCTGAGAATTGATCATGGATGTGAGTTTGAAAATCAAGAGTTTGAATCTTATTACCCACACAATGGCTATAGTCACAACTTTTCTGCTCTTAGGACACCTCAGCAGAATGGTGTAGTAGAAAGAAGGAATAGAACCCTTCAGGAAATAGCAAGAACCATGCTAAATGAATATGACCTGCCTATTTAATTTTGGGCTGAAACTGTGAATACAGCTTGTTATATTATTAATATATTCTTAATTAGACCTGTTCTTAAGAAGAACCCATATGAGTTATGGAACAATAGAAAACCTAATGTTAGTTACTTCAGATTCTTTGGTTGTAATGTTTTTATTCTTAATACAAAGGATAATCTGGACAAGTTTTCTTCTAAAAGTGATGAAGGAATTTTTCTTGGTTATTCCTCAACTAGAAAAGCCTATAGAGTCTTTAACAAAAGAACCAAATGTGTGGAAGAATCTGTTCACATCATGTTTGAGGAAACTGATCCACATAAGCCTAAAACCTCTCTTGAAAATATTGATGAAAATTTGATTGTTCTGGACCTTAATGATAAATCTAAAGAACCTTCTATAAAAACATCCAGTTCTGGACATATTCCAGAATCTGCTTCTATAGAACCCGATCTTGGGGATGAACCTCAAATTTCTAGTCCAATCTTTACTAGATCAACAAGGATTCTAAAGAATCATACTTTGGATGTTGTTGTTGATAATCTTGATAGAGGGACACAGACTAGAGCTTCTTTAAGAAACCAGGTTAAACATCAAGCCTTTCTTTCATAGATAGAGCCTAAAAATGTCAATGATGCAATCAATGATGAATTTTGGGTAATGGCTATGCAAGAAGAGTTAAATAAATTTGAAAGAAACAAATTCTGGGAATTAGTTGACAGACCCAAGGACACCTTGACAATAGGCACTAAATGGGTCTTTAGAATCAAAGTTGATGAGTGTAGTAACATAGTGAGAAACAAAGCTAGGCTAGTTCCACAAGGATATAGTCAAAAGGAAGGTATAGACTATGAGGAAACCTTTTCACCTGTAGACAAATTAGAAGCTATTAGAATTTTACTTGCCTATACTGCTCATCTGAATTTCAAGCTGTATCAAATGGATGTCAAAAGTGCTTCTCTAAATGGTTTTATAATTGAAGATGTTTTTGTTGAACAACCACCTGGATTTACTAATCCTCATTTTCCAAATCAAGTTTACAAACTTTCTAAAGCTTTATATGGTTTAAAACAAGCTCCAAGAGCTTGGTAAGATAGACTTAGTAACTTTCTTATTTCAAAAAGTTTTACTAAAGAGATTTCTGATCCAACTCTTTTTATTAATAGAATTTCTAAAGATGTTTTAATAGTTAAAATCTATGTTGATGATATTATTTTTGGATATTCTAAACACTCCTTATGTATAGATTTTTCAAAGATTATGCAAAATGAATTTGAAATGAGTTTAATGGGTGAACATAAATATTTTCTTGGATTTCATGTTTCTAAAAAAGAAAATGGTATTATTTTGTATCAAAGTAAATATACAAAGGATCTTTTTAACGTTTTGGTTTGGATAGTATTAAGTAAAGTGAAACTCCTATGAGTACAGTCTGTAAATTGGATGCAGATGAAACTGGGAAACCGGTGGATCAAACCAATTACAGAGGTATGATGAGAAACTTACTTTACGTTACTACTAGTCGACCAGATATTATGTTTAGTGTGTGTATGTGTGCAAGATTTCAAGCTAATCCTAAGGAATATCATTTACTTGCTGTTAAACAAATTTTTAAGTATCTTAAAAAAACTATAAACTTAGGTTTGTTTTACCAAAAAGAACAATCCTTTGAGTTAATGAGTTATTCAGATGTTGACTTTTCTGGTTGCAAGTTCGATAGAAAAAGCACATCAGGAACATGTCATTTATTGGGAAAATCCTTAGTATCTTGGTGTAGTAAGAAGCAGAATTATGTAGCTTTGTCCACTGCCAAAGGAGAGTACATAGCTGCTGGTAGTTTTTGTGCACAAATTCTATGGATGAAACACACTCTTTTGGAGTATGGATATGATTTTAAGCATGTATCTATCAACTGTGAAAACACTAGTGCAATAAACATTTCGAAGAACCCTGTATCTCACTTTAGGACCAAACACATTGATGTAAGGCACCATTTCTTAAGAGATCATTACCAAAAGGGTGATAATATTCTTGATTTTATAGGTACTGAACATCAATTAGCTGACGTTTTCACCAAACCTTTGAGTTTGGATAGGTTAAGTTACATTAGACATGCGCTAGGTATGATTAACCTTGATCGATAGCTACCTCACCGATGTAAATTATCACCGATGTAAATTCTCACCGATGTAAATTTTCACCGATGTAAATTCTCACCGATGTAAATTCTCACCGATGCAAATTCTCACCTATGTAAATTCTCATCGATGTAAATTCTCACCGATGTAAATTCTCACTGATATAAATTCTCATCGATGTAAATCCTCACCAATGGAACCTCACTGATATAAATTCTCACTGATAAACCCTACCGATGAGTGCACTGTTTTAAACTTCTATCTTTCCGCCAGAGTCTGAATCATTTTTACTTTATCTTATTTAATTTATTTATTTTATGATTCTTAAATGATAAAAACAAAGTCTGATCTACTTCTCAATCCACCGAGTCTCAAACCCTTTCCCTCAAACCTTAGCTCCCAAATCTTCCAAGAACCCTAAATCCCTCAAATCCGAGATGGAAAAACCAAAATCCCTTCTGTTAGAGATGTTGCTGATGAGCCTAAGAAAAAGAAGCAAAAGTCAGAGCGAGAATCAAGTGGCAGTGCTAGTAGGACAAGATCAGGATAACGACTAGTAAATCCTCATTTACAGAATAGAGTTATTGTAATCGAAAAAGAGTTGTGCATGGAATGGCTGCTGGTAATTAAATTGTTAGTGCAGGAAGTGCCGAAAGATCAAAAATGGGTATATATATTTTTGAACAACAATGGTCCCTACTATCCGAAGCTAGTGAAACAATTTTATGACTATGTATGTTTTGAGAAATTTGTATATGAGAACCGAGTAACGTCGTTTGTGAATGGAAAAGAGTTGTCCTTTTCATCGACTGAGTGGGCTGAATGTCTGAAAGTTCCACACGAAGGAGTATTTGGATATGTTTCGAGAGCTATGCCACCTACTAGTGCTATCATTGATTATGATACTGCCTTGGAGGATCTTATCGGTGATGGAAATCAAAGAAAAGTTGTAGCTGCTGAAATGGATGGAGAGAACAGATTGATGTTCAAGTTTATTCAGCTTGTCTTAATACAGAGGAGAGGAGACTTTGCAAATTTAAGATATCAGGATATCTATCTTCTGCATCTTTTGAGACATGGAGTCAAGGTGAATCTATGCAGATTGTTGATGACTCAAATGGAGGATATGATTAGACCCAAGTCAAAATCTAATGCCTTGTTCATTGCTAAGTTGATCTCAGTAATGATCAAAGTGAAAGGAATAGCTGAGTCTCAAGATGAGACAGTGGTAGTAAGGAACAATTTCTGTGTCACCAGTATAGTTTGCAAATATATGAAAATAAATTGTAACCCATGGAGAGGAGAATGGGTCACTGATTACAAGAAGGTGTATGATAAGTTCAATCCTGTGGATCACCCTTCAAGACCGAAGGATGTGAGGGATCCAGGTTTGGGACATGATGAAGAGGAACCAGAATACAGTGATAATTCAGAAGAGGAAGAGTCCTCTACTTATGAAGGATAAGACCCTGACTTACCTCCTAGACCAACTCCTGAAAATCTAGATCAACATAAATCAGATAAGGAAGAAGCTGCTTTAGAGGCTGTTGAAGTGGCTGATATAGAGAATGAAGAAGATATTCATGAAAGTGAAGCATCTCTGTCAGCTGATTTAAGACTTAGTCCAGTGATTGGAAATTCTTTACTGCCTACTAAGGATGAAAATGAAGTTGACATACCCTTTCCTTGTTTATAAGACCCTCCACCTATTGCAGAGAAATAATTGATAGTAGAAGATTCCCCTAAAAAGGAAGACATGCTGAGGATGCTGCTGAAAATGCTGTTGTTTTACCTGAGGATGCACCAGTTGAGGGGGAGCATCAGACCAAGTTTGGAAGTGTTATAATGGCTGTTGATATTTAGGATTGGGAAGAAGACCCAGGTTTTGTTGTTTGTGGTTTAGACTATCCTGATTCTGAGATTGAAGCATCTCTAAATAGACCAAAAATCGTTTATAATGTTGAGACCGAGTTGCTACCTGAAGATGTGGTCAGAATGTGTGACCTATATACTTTAAAGAAAAAGATTAAGGACAGTTTTGTGGAAGAGGTAAAGAAGATGGATGTTTCTCTGGTATCTTAAATTCAATCGATCATTACTGACTCAGTAGTCAGTTTAGCATCTGAAAGAGTACCCACTACTAATTCACCTGATGATTAGATCACCACGATTGACCTGGAATCCTTAAAGGATGAGCTGAAAGAATATTTTAGTGCCTCAGTTGTTGAGATGAAGCATTGTTTTGCTGAAGAGAAGAGGATGTTGGAAAGATCTTTTTAACTCTCTCTAGGTTGTAGTTTGTCAACCTTCATGGCCGAAATAGTGGAAGAAGTTAGAGAATGCCAAACTCAAATATCTAGAAAGGAAGCAGATCATGAAGCTTTAAAGAAATTGGTTATCTCTTTGGAATCTTACATGAGCTCAAAATCCCAAGCAGACAAGGACTTAGCCTATTTCAAGAGTGTTGTAAGTCAGATGGTTTCAGTGTTCGAAGGTTTTAAAACTTCCATGAAAGATCATGTTAAAACCCAGGATTCTCAAGTTCAAAATCTTATCAGTGGGTTGGTCAAGAACTTCAACGAAACAGTAACCTTATCTGTTGGTTATATTGCATCTAAACCTTTAGTATATTTGAATCCGATTTGAGCTATGATGAAGGAGGAGTTTGGTTCAGCTTCAACCAGTGGCTCTATGGACTCATCTGATCTGAGGAAAGTGGTTCTTTCTATTCGAGATTCAGCTAGAGAAATAATGAAGATATTCCAAGACTATATGAGAGAAGATTCTGCCTCTTAGAAAGAAGTGAAAGATAAAGTGGGCTACTATTTCCAAAAGATTTACACAAAGACCCAAATGACCAACCACTTCAATCTTCTGATAGAAAATATGAAGCTGCCTCCTGTCAATCAAGCCTTTAGATAACAATTTATCAAGCTAAGGGAACTGAATCCAGCGTTGGAAAAATTTATGGAGAACAATGATGACTTCATATCTGCTATGGAGTGTGGAGGAGGAATAATTATGGATTTCATAAATCTGTTGCTGCCTTTTCTGTATGTTGATGCTAGGCCAGTGATTGTCCCTCCTGCCTTACCTTCCTCTGCCTCTACTGCTTCTCCAGTTCAGATGACTCTTTCCCAAGCAATTCGAAGCCTCACACCTATGATCACTCAAAGAACTCCTCAGTACAGGCCAGGCACAGTGTTAGTGGCTCACCCTCCTGTGATCATCTCTGGTGTTCCTAAGCCTTCACCTGCATCCACCTCACCTGAATCCTCTACTGATCCAAAGGGAAAATCTCACATTGAAGATGTGTATTGAACAATTGGTTAGACTGTTTGATAGAAATCCATTGTATTTTGTTTCTTTGTACCTTATTTGCAACATGCAATAAAACTGGATTTTATCTCTTTTCTCATTTTTCTGTTCCTATTCTCTTTGTTGTTTTCCAATTTTTTATTATCACAAAGGGGAAGAAATATTTTACTAATATTTTACAAAGAGGGAGAAATATTCACCCCGTGGGAGAAGTATTAAAGGGAGAATACATAATGGGGAGAAAGTATGAAAGGGGGAGAAATTTTATCTAAGGAAGAGATATCATGCTTTGCCCCTTTGATACCTTTACATTTAGTTCTCTGATACCATTTTGTTTAACTCTCTGATACCACTAAATTTTACCTCTATTATCATTACATTTTCTTTTATCTCTGATTCTATCACATTTAATTCTATCTATGATAAATTATGTTCTCTAACATACAGTTTTCTCTGAGAAAATTGACTTTAATTATATATCCTCTGATACAATTATTCACTTTTTTTAAAAATGATAATATCATAAGTTGTGATTATCAAAAAGGGGGAGATTGTTGACCTCACCTGTTTTGATAATCCCAATTATGCTTTCATATACTTTGATAAAACAAATTAATGTTTATCTATATCCTAATTCTCTAAATATATGATATTCTATTATCAAGATGATAATAATATTAAAATAATCATTGAAATATGTTAATCATTGTTTATACTATATTTATATGAGTTCTGAAGTACTTCTAACCCATTCGGATATGATTTGCATGAAACAGACAAGTATTAAGTCAATGGTCTGTGTATGGCTACTGATACAGAGCTACCGGTAACCAGATACCAAGTCTACCGATAGAACAGACTCGAGTGATGAAGATCACATTTTCATATATTTTATACTGTAAAACATTGTTTATAATCCCACAAAAGTGTTATTGAATGGGTAATTATCATGTTTTTAGGTTTTAGTGTTATTTTGAACCCAAATGTGAAAAACGACTAATTCTGGATTTTTGACAGAATTTTACGTCAGGGGTAATTTGGTAATTTCCGGAAAAATAAAATTCCAAATTTTCTGATTCAAATTTTGTTAGAATTCTTATTTGATTTCCTTCATTTTTTTCTTCTGGACCAGGAGCTTATTCGATCCTATAGAAGCCTTAATAATTCAATGAAGTTGAAGAGTTTTCCGGGCGGACAGAATGGACCTCACTTCCATAACGAAATCCCAATTCGGTCTACACAACTCCAAATTAGCAGATTCCACTTGGAGATGTACGGGGACTCATGGGAGCGTTTATAAAATAAATTTCAAGTTGTTTGGAATCCATTATGAGGGACATTGAACGACATACATATGAAGGAAGCTTCCTGGAAGCTGCCTCCCAAAAAGGAAACCTCCAATATTAAATTCATAACTCTTTCTAGGAGCGTCCATTGAAGCTAAAATTTGGGAAGAAAACGGAGGAGACATTAAGGAACAAAATTTATGAAGACACCTATTACAGATTCTGTCATGTAAGGGCTTCTCTACGTGGAAACTTTAGGATTAATTGTTTTGTGTGTGAATTTGTCACCCCGTCTCCCTATAAATATGTGCCCCTTCTCCCAGTTTATGATATATCCATTCCAGGGGGGATAAGGTGGAGCTTATTTCTGTAATTTCTTTTATTCATATATTTAATATACATTACTTTATTCTTCTTCTTCATACCTCATTCTTCCATTTTTACTTTTATGTGTTTCTCCCACCGTATTCTCTTCTAACTCCATGAAAATGGGGAACTAACCTCGATGTTTGTTTGAGGAGGAGAATGGTGGTTGATTGAGTTTCATTGTTCTTAAATTTAAATATCTTAATTTAATTCTGAGAATTTTGGTGGTGGTTAAATTGATTATGATGTGCGATTGCCCCATTTTCTCTATCATCAAGTTCTTGTTCTCATTCATCATTTATCTTTCCCTTCCCTATATAAGTCATGCATACGATGGAGTATGACTTGTATAACGATGGTCGTCAAAGAGATCTCCTAGCCGACTTTAGGAAGAGTATTTCCCCACATGTAGAGATCTCGGTGTTGGGGAAATAACATTTCAAATAAGAGGGTGTAGTGTAATAGATTTTGATCACTACATTGAATTGATATTGAGAATATTTTAATAAACAATGATATCAACCATTATGATCCTCCAAGAACAAATTTATTCTTTATTCTTTTTAACATCAAATTGTTTTCATTACATATATATATATATATATATTCATATTTTATGAATATTTCAAACTCATCTTTATATTATATATTAGTTAGAAAATAAATAGTGACAATAGAATTTTGGTGTTTTGTAAGTTTCCTCCTTGAGACCGACCCTGGGAGTGCACTATATTGCATTCTTAGGTAAATAATATTTTGATCGGGGATCTGCGACAAATCCCCGCTTTGTCAAATTGGCGCCGTTGCCGTGGAGGCGCAACACTTGCACACACCGTTATTCATAAAAAACAAAAAAATCATAAATTTCAAAAAAATACAAAAAAAAACTTTTTGATCATGATGTATTTCAATGGTGATTATTCAGCATGGACTGACCAATCTCAGGTGCCAGGAAATGTTTGCAATGAAATTGATGCTCAATTTCATAGGATTAGTGATAAAGTTCAAAAACTGGAGAGCCAAATTGAATGGATTGCTGAATTTGTACGCACATTCCAAGAGCAATCCGAACCTGAGCCTGAACCTGAACCAGAACGAGTGGTGAAATTGATTTCACCAATAACATTTTATGTTAAAGAACCTGAGGCTAGTGAGAATGAACTTCTAAAGGAACTTATCACATCATCCTGCACTCAACCATTGCTCAAGGAGGTCCTAGAAGTACACATTCCATCTGATGCATTGATGGGAGGTCAATATTTTTTGGATATATCTTGGAATAACATTGTCGAAGATAACATAAAACATGATCTTCCCATGATTGATATTGAACAATCAGTACCTTTTAACCTCACTCTTGCTTTGGAAGATGAAGAAGATGATGCACCTGCTGAGATGGAGTTTCCAATGGTCCTATCAGAAGAAATCAATTTCCAAGCTGACTTACTTGAAAGGGAAGATTTCTTTATTGATTCGTCATGTTTTAATTTTATTCAAACTGAATTGTTTTCTGACTTCTCCTTTCCTGAAATTTCAGATATAGCACAAATGGATCGGGCCTTGGATGTCGATGATGAGACCACCCAAGTGGTGGTAATCAAGGAAGAAGATCCGGAGAAGGTGGCGGTGGTGCGACTACCTCCTCAACAAAAATTTGCATACCATATGGAGGAGGACACCACCGAAGTTAACAGGGAGCACCCTTATATTTTTTTCCCACCCACTTCGAACCTCAAATTTCTTATTTATTCATTCTCAGGGGTTGGGAACATTCTAATCTTATTTAGGGTTATCTACTTTCAGGTTTTACTCATGGATATCGGGAAAACTCACATGTGGTGGTTCATCTCAAAGAAACCACACCCACCTTCTGATTGGGGATAATCCACTGAAACTGCCTGACTAGGGGCAGTAAAAACCTAGCACCCGCTTGGGGGTCTTAACCAAGCATTATCTCTTTTCTTTTCCTTTTCTCATTCATTTTATTTATTTTTCTTATTTATTTTTATTACTTTCTTGTAGTCTTAAAGTGGATGCTTCTAGGAGCTTAACTCAAGTCATCCACTTCTAAAATAATATCAGGTTGTATCTTTCCTTCCCTTTGATTTTCTACCATTATATTTATATTTTTTTGAGTTGAAATAAGGGGTAGTTAAATTTAAGTGTGGGGGAGTGTCAACCTTCTTAGTTCTTCTTGTGTTATTTTCATTTTTTTTATTATATTTTTAGGATTTTTGAGCTTTAATGAATATTCTTATAACTTTTCACACATCAATTGATTTTGAAAGAGTCGAAAGGATTTTTGAAAAAAATTGATTTTAAATGATTGTTGATATGAATTATTTTCCCTTGAAATGGATTTTCAAGAATTTTAATGAGTTTGACTGATTTTTGAAATCCATTCCCATGAAACACTGACTAAAAATATTTTTCCAATCCTGTGAGGTATTCTAAACCACTTTTACATATTCTTCCTAATACCCACACTTTCTTCAGGGAAACTTGAATTTTGTGTGAGAACCAGAATTTGCGAATAATTTTCTTTCGAAGCTTTGGATTTCATGAAATGTATTTGAAATGATTGAGGCATCTATTTGTCTAGCCACATTTTATCTTGAGACCCACCTTTACATTTATCCTTCGTAAGCCCTTAGATGCCATGAATTGCCTTATAGGTTTAAGCCACATTACAAGCCAATTTTTCTCCACCTACCCGCACTTTTAATATTTTTGCATGGATATTTCAAGTTTGAGTGTGGGGGAAGGGCCTTTCGTGTGCCTTCATTGGTATGTGTATCATTTATGGGTGGTGTGAGGTGTGTGTCAATACTTTGGGCAGTGGATAACAAGAGAATTGGGCATGTGTCGTCATTTCGTTGTGCTTTATTTGGTTCATCCATTTCTCCTAAAAAAAAGAAAAAAAATAGAGATGATCTTGAATTCCTCATTGTACATTATTTTATGACTCATGTCCCTCCCAAAAAAATCAAGGGCATGAATTGTCATTCATTCATTGTATTCAATTTTCAGCTCATCCTCCATAAAAAAAGAGGAAAAAAAAAATAAAGATGTGCCTTTCTGGAGCTTTGAAAAAAAGGATGAGAATATAGATGATATAATCACTTATTGGCACATGTAACATGTCATAAAGAGAGGTGGGGTTGTTTTTCACATTTACAAGCAGTATTGAGTGAGGAATTTCCTGTGTTTTCACTTGATTTAATCATGCATTGTACTTAAAAGTTCAACCTCCTCTTTCTAGCTTGGAACATTTTTCAATCATTTTACCACCGACCCTAAGCCACAGAATCATTTGAACCTTTAATTAAATCCCTCATGATTAAATTCATTTTCATGTTTCACGCTGTGGAGAAATGATAATTTTCACAAACCTATGGTGATACATGCGATTTTCAAGTATGAGTATAACTCTAGATTCAATTTATATTGAGTGAGGAGTGACATAAAATTCAATTTGAGGTAGGTTGTGATTGGCCCATGGATTGATTTATAAGGTTGAACAAATTTTAATGATTGAAATGAAAATGAGAGAATTATTATTCATAAATGAGACATGATGGAATTCTATTTTTGATAAAATCATTGATATTTTCTCATTTTTGATTGTTGTGTGGATTTTGATTTGGATGTAAGATGATTGCCCGGGAGTGCAATGTTTAAGTGTGGGGGAGTGATGAAGATCACATTTTCATATATTTTATACTATAAAACATTGTTTATAATCCCACAAAAGTGTTATTGAATGGGTAATTATCATGTTTTAGGTTTTAGTGTTATTTTGAACCCAAATGTGAAAAACGACTAATTCTGGATTTTTGACAGAATTTTACGTCAAGGGTAATTTGGTCATTTCCGGAAAAATAAAATTCCAAATTTTCTGATTCAAATTTTTTTAGAATCCTTATTTGATTTCCTTAATTTTTTTCTTCTGGACCAGGAGCTTATTCGATCCTCTAGAAGCCGTAAAAATTCAATGAAGTTGAAGAGTTTTCCGGGAGGACAGAACGGACCTCACTTCCATAACGGAATCCCAATTCGGTCTACACAACTCCAAATTAGCAGATTCCACTTGGAGATGTACGGGGACTCATGGGAGCGTTTATAAAATAAATTTCAAGTCGTTTGGAATCCATTATGAGGGACATTGAACGACATACATATGAAGGAAGCTACCTGGAAGCTGCCTCCCAAAAAGGAAACCTCCAATATTAAATTCATAACTCTTTCTAGGAGCGTCCATTGAAGCTAAAATTTGGGAAGAAAACGGAGGACACATTAAGGAACAAAATTTATGAAGACACCTATTATATATTCTGTCATGTAAGTGCTTCTCTACGCGGAAACATTAGGATTAATTGTTTTGTGTGTGAATTTGTCACCCCGTCTCCCTATAAATATGTGCCCCTTCTCCCAGTTTATGATATATCCATTCCAGGGGGGATAAGGTGGAGCTTATTTCTGTAATTTATTTTATTCATATTTTTAATATACATTACTTTATTCTTCTTCTTCATACCTCATTCTTCCATTTTTACTTTTATGTGTTTCTCCCACCGTATTCTCTTCTAACTCCATGAAAATGGGGAACTAACCTCGATGTTTGTTTGAGGAGGAGAATGGTGGTTGATTGAGTTTCATTGTGCTTAAATTTAAATATATTAATTTAATTATGAGAATTTTGATGGTGGTTAAATTGATTATGATGTGTGATTGCCCCGTTTTCTCTATCACCAAGTTCTTCTTCTCATTCATCATTTATCCTTCCCTTCACTATATAGGTCATGCATACGATGGAGTATGACTTGTATAACGATGGTCGGAAAAGAGATCTCCTAGACGACTTTAGGAAGAGTATTTCCCCACATGTAGAGATCTCAGTGTTGGGGAAATAACATTTCAAATAAGAGTGTGTAGTGTGATAGATTTTGATCACTACATTGAATTGATATTGAGAATATTTTAATAAAAATGATATCAACCATTATGATCCTCCAAGAAAAAATTTCTTCTTTATTCTTTTTAACATCAAATTGTTTGCATTACATATATATATATATATTCATATTTTATGCATATTTCAAACTCATCTTTATATTATATATTAGTTAGAAAATAAATAGTGACAATAGAATTTTGGTGTTGTGTAAGTTGCCTCCTTGAGACCGACCCTGGGAGTGCACTATATTGCATTCTTAGGTAAATAATATTTTGATCGGGGATCTGCGACAAATCCCCGCTTTGTCAACCGATAGAATAAGTACCAATACAAGTGCAAAAATCTACAGATATGTATAAGAGCTACCGAAAGAAACCGAGCTACCGATAGAACATGTCTACCGGTTTGCTTTAGTCTTCTAGTATACACTTGATTGCTGATATGTACAGAGCTACCGATATGAATAATTATACTGATAGAACTAGTTCACAGACAGTTACCGATAGAAGTCTGCCGATAGAGTAAGTGTACCGATATGAGCTACCAAACGACCTACTGATACACAGACTGGCGACTGATATGAAGTGACTGACATAGTCTACCGACACAAGTACAGAGTCACTGATACATCGAGCTACCGATATCCCAAGAGCTACCAATGGACCAAGATCTACTGATGGATTAAGAGCTGCTGATAACAAGAGCTACTGATAGAATGAAGTCACCGATATATATAGCTACCGATACAAGTTCAAAAGAGCTACTGATGAAAGGTCTTACTACACAGTCCACCGTCCG
This sequence comes from Viscum album, assembly GCA_963277665.1. NCBI lineage: Eukaryota > Viridiplantae > Streptophyta > Magnoliopsida > Santalales > Viscaceae > Viscum > Viscum album. The sequence goes on from OY728147.1 coordinate 271,861,265, forward strand.
CATTTACCAACACGAGCTACTCATGATTGACCAACCAGTCAAACTCTACTCTCAATACTATTTATTTATTTATCAAACCATTACATTTTATGGTTTTAATGAAGTAAATGTTGTTTAATGATTTCTGTTGGCATGTCAGGGAACCGTACCTAATACCCATGAAAAAAGTGATCATTCTTTCATTCCGGAGCTGAAAGATATAAGGGAAGGAAAGAGAACATTGCAAAGGTTATATACGATCATATACTGACATATATCAAGATTAAGTGATATGTGGCGATACGAAAAAGATAGAACAAAGGTGTTGTTGTGAAGAAGGAAAAAAGGCTCAACAAGCATTCAAACATGGAGCATTCACACAAGGCTACATCCATACTCCAATAACTCTGAACATACTTGAAGCCGATCATTCTGAAGAAAACCACAAGCTGCATCTTGAGTGAAGAACTACCACAAACACTTCATGCACTCAAGATGACAAGCTGAACCAAGAACCAAAGAAGAAAAAGACACTCTGTTTTCTAAGCAGAAACCAGAGAAGGACTCAAAAGCTTTTTTGACTAACCAAATGAGTCCAGAGCTGCACTGCCAATCACTAAAGCTCTTGTAAACTCATTCTCACTTACATTAGTGATTCTTTCATTTAAATTTCGATTAGTGTGTGTATCCTGTTTATTTTACACACACACTGTCTCCTAAGATAAACTGTAGGATTCTTAAATCCTCATTCAAACTCTTTAACTCTCTTATTTCCCACTGTGGATAGTGGTAGAGGTTGAGTAAGACCTGGACAGCTGTGAGCTGTTGTTTGTTTACCACGAAGAACTGTTGTAGAGGACTTTTGACCTGGACAGTATTGCACTGTTGTTTACCTCGATCTAAGGTGTGCATCAATTTATATAAATTGTTTGAGAGGACTAAGTCTTGTATTGAGACTGAACCTCACATCTGCTATGCTTTTTAGTTTAAATCATAAGTATGCTATATATACATTTTATATTCTGCTGCTGTTACTTTGAAATAGAAAATTATTTAAATGTTACTTTGATAGTTAAATTAGCAAGTGCTTATACTTATTGTAAACCAGTAAGTTAGTTTCAAAAGTTAATTTAATCTTCAGTTTAAGTTAACTGCGACCTAATAAATCTTTGAGAAACTAATTAAACATTTATACTCTGTATAAATTCACTATAGTTTAACTTTGATTTTAAATTAGGGGATTTTAAGAGAAATATTTTTAACAGAAAATTTTAATTGGAACTCCATGCACCCCCCTCTTGAGTATCCACACCGACCAACATTTACTATTTTATAATTCCATGTATAAGTAAAAGTGAAAATAATGGAATTTTTCTGGAGGCCTTTTGTGTGTTCTTATTATTACTTCACTGGGGATTTTGCAATTCAGTTATAATTATTTTCATGATTTAATAAAATTTTAGTCAAATTATTTATATTTAATGCCAAGAAGATATTTTTTATATTATTTTTGAAATCTGTGACCATGATTCATTCTTGATATGTTTCATTGAAGAAATTAATTTAAATACCCCTACATACCTGATACTTTATGATTTCATGTTTTTTCAAACTTTGGAAATGCATAGATATACTCACTATGGAATTTTCACTCACTCATATCATAGTTTCATTCCATGTTTACAATTTACTCATTTAATATCATCCTTTCATCCCATGTTTACTATATATTATTTTAATTTTTTTAATTCAAACTCAACACATTAATTTTAAAAAATAAAAAAATAAATCTAATCTCATGCGATTTCACGAGGTAAATACTAGTTACTATAATTGAAAAATGAATTAATTTTTTTGAATATTTTTTAAATTATAAATATATATATATAATTAAAAAATACTTTTTCTATTTATAAAACACTTGTATATAATTTTTAAAATATATTTAATATTTTTATCAAAATACTGATTTAGTCGATTAAATTAAAAAATTAGTTTTCATTTCATATTGAAATTATATCCATAATATATACATTTTATTATAGATAAATATTATCATATTATGTAATAAGTATAGTGTTATTTTTGGGAATAAATGTATGATTACGATGATTAATATTTATGACCATGATAATGATAAAAAACTAATTTTCGATGTTTTGTTTTCTAAATGTTTTGTAAAATTTAACTAAAAATTAAATTGATATTTTTAAAAATAATGACAGTATAATGATTTTTACAAACATATATGATTATATTAATAAAAAAAATATTAGTAATAAAGGCATTAGAATATTGAGAAAAATAATATTAAAATATCATTTTTCTATAGAAAATAGTTTTATAATATATAAAATGTTTTATTTTAAATGTCGGTTTTTTCATGATTATAAATTTCATTACATTACATTATTAAAAATTAAGGATGAATGCATAAAAAATATAGTTATATGGGTTATTTTATATGTTATGTAAACCATAATTTATATAGGTAAAAACATGTTACCACAGTAAAAATAAAAAAAAGTCAAAAGTAAATATATAAGATTAAATAATTTTTAACTTTATTGATAAAGACACTTCATCTTCCAACTCTCAATCTAGGAATACATATTTGATATCTTTTATAAATTTCAAGGGTTTCCTTTGTAGTAAAATGTATTTTTTTCATATTTATTATTAATTTATTTCTTTTTAGTATTACTCAGATAATAAATTTTTTCATATATAGGTGGATTATTTTTTTTGATTTGGGATGGTTTGTTCGATGATTCTAATTCTCATGAGATATTTGACTTCGAGCCTCCAACTGAGATAATGAAAATAATGAAATGCATTAAGAATTCCTACAACCATCATGAAAAGGTGAATTACTACTACTTATTTAATTAATATTGAAATCATTTAAACTACTATTTGTAAGTTAATTTCCCTATCATTTTTAACTAATACTTTATTATTTTTTCCTAGATATTTTTGGAAGTCATATTTTTCTATCAACTATTTGAAATAAAGCACAAACCAGATAAAATGTTTCTTTTTACCAATGTTACCATAATTTCTAATTTCATTACCTTTATTTATCGAACTACAAACATTTCATATTGATTCAATGTTATTAGACAAAAAAATAATTCTTGTTATTGAAAGTCCGAAGTGTGGTGGAAGCTCATGTTTCTCTTGTGGTGACTTCTCATGATATAATGGGAACATGAGATTCCTCTTCTCTTTTGGATTTCAATAATGAAAATGGATTTTCGGCTAATAATATTTATTCAATATGCAGTGTTGGAAGTTCAACAAGGAAATATACCAAAAATCATGGTATCATTGGTAGTCAGAATTTTATTGAGACTTTGGTATGTGTAGTAATCAACAGCAACTCAATATGATACTTGGTGTGATGGGTACGACTCCAAGTGTTTATTTTAATTTTAAACCAACATTGGTTTTAGTAAAAGATACAACTAACATACTCAAAACTGAAAAAACGTATCCTTAGTGTTTGATACTTTAAGAAAATGATATATATGTAATTTGTGATTTGTAGGAATTATTCGTGCCTCAATCGGATAAACGATGTGACAAGTATGACTCAAACCATCTGTTATCAGTTTAAAATTGATATTTTAGTTCCAAGAGTGTCACTCCTTGAAAAATGAGAAAAAATACTCTGATTTTATTTATAATTTAGGAAATTAATTCATAAATAATTTGTGATGTTTTGGAATTAGTCTCACATCAAACTAATACATGATGTTATTTGTATTAGTTAAAGTGCTAGTTTCTATTTTAAAATGTCAATTCAGTAAAAATAAAAAGTGACGTACTCAAAACTCAGAAAACTCCTTAGGATTATTTTAATAATTATGAAAAATGATTCATGATTCATTTTAGATGTGTAGGAATTAGCCTCACCTCAATATGATGTATGTTGTGACAGATATGACTCCAAGTTCATCTTTTTATTTAAAATTAACATGAATTTAATTAAAAAGGAAAAATAACCTAATTACAATAAATAAAATGAATTAAAATGGCTTTTATACATTAGGAAAATGATATATATGTCATTTTTGATTTGTGGGAATCAATCGTACCTCAATCTGACACATAGTGTGATCTGTTTGACTCAAAGTGCACCTTTTTATGAAAAATCTATACCAATTTTAGTAAAAAGGAAAAATGACCTACTCAAAACTAAGAAAAAACATTCGTATTATTTTGATTCATTATTAAAATTTCCCATATGTTTTTTATTATGTTTTGTTATAATTTACACCTCAATCTAATACAAAATGTTCCCGGTATGACTCAATGTGTCCATTATCAATTTAAAATCATCATTTTAGTTCAAAAAATGGCACTCACTGAAAATCAAGAAAATATGCATGGATTTTCTTAATAAATTATGATATCTAATCATAAGTCATTTGTAACATATAGCATCCATTATCACATCAAAATAATTTAAGATGTGATAAGCATGATTCAATGTGCGTGTTTGTAGTTTAAAATGAAAATTTAGTAAAAAAGGAAAGTGACGTACTCAAAACTGAGAAAAAGGTTTTTTATTGTTTTGATACTTTACTAAAATGATAAATGAGTCATTTGAGATAGTAATTAATTATCCTCACCTCAATTCGATGCACAGTGTGACCAGTATGACTCCATTTTTCCCTTTTTATGTAAAAATAACATCAATTTTAGTAAAAAGGACAAATGACCTACTGAAAATAAAGAAACTGCTTTAGGATTGTTTTTTTACTTTAGTAAATATGATCCATAAGTCATTTTTGAAATTTAGGAGTCAAAAAAACCCCCAATTTGATACATGATGTTCCCAATATGGCTCCAAGGGAATATTTTTATTTAAAATTGAAATCAAATTTAGTAAAATGGATAACTAACCTACTAAAAACCAATAATGAGTGTTCATATTGTATTAATACTTAAGTAAAAATATCCATAAGTCATTTATGATGGAAAAGAATCAAATTCACCTCAATCAGATGCATGATGTTTGAGGTATGACTCAAGGTGTCCGTTATGAGTTTAAAATCAACATTTTGTGTCAAAAAGTTTCAATCTATAAAAACTAAGTAAACACACTTTAATTTTCTTTATAATTTAGTTAATTTATTCACAATTAATTTTTGACATGTAGGAATTGGTCTCACCTAAAACTTATACATGATGTGATCACTGTAACGACCCAAAATTTTGAATAAATCTTGTTTCCTAATTTTGTGTGTTATTTTATTTTTCATACTCAACAAAACTGTTTCATTTGATAACACGAGTATAATTAAAATGAGACCATTGGGTTTTTACTGTTATATGACCATTGGTCAATATGACCACTGGAAACTAAATTTTTTGATTATTGTCTCTAAATACAAGTCATCTTGGTTAATTAATATAGAAAAAAGATTCGATGGCCTCACCCAGTAGTCTTGGACCGATCGAAGCCCATCTAACAGAACTTGGGAAGGAGGTAGCACCACTGGGCTTTGCTCTGGACCAAACCCAAGCCGAACTTCATTGTGTGAAGCTAGAATGGAATCACCTTTGTGAGAAGTTCGAACTGATAGAAATTACTACTCGTGCGATGTTGGCCGAGCCTCCCTCGGATTCTCTCACCTTAGCACATCTTACACTTAGGTCCTATGCTGGTGTGATAAGGGGCTATGTAAGGAGACCGTAACTGCCTTGTGTAACCCTTTGTTTTAAATAAATTTTTTTTTTCTTTTTATGATGAAGTTTATGAATTTTCAAATGTTCGGATAAATATAGTATGCATATTTTTGATGAATTTTAGAGAAAGGATATTTTAAAAATGTTTTGTAAACATTAAATAAATAAAAATGTGTAATGATTTTCAAAAAATGGTCTTCTACAATTATGTTCAGTACGAAATTTAGAGTCTAATAACATCAACATAATTTTTGAAAAATAGTTAATTATGAATAGTGATTTTATGATTTGGATTAGTAATGTGTCCAAATAGATTAGTAATCTCACTTAAAGAAAGTATTAATATAATCTATGAACCTTGATTAAGTAATGTGATTCAATAAAATGGTTAAATAACGGTTTCATAAATTATTATTAAAGTATTAGTTTTTTCGAGTGAATAGTGTTTTTTTAATTAAAAATTAAATTAAAAATATTTATAAAATTATTTTTATAAAATGGATTTCATTTTTGAACTCAGAGCATCGATATTATGTTAAGGTAATTTTTGGGGTTTTTTCTGAGAAAAATGAATTTTCAGTGAATAGAGTATTTATTTAAAAATTAAATTCAAAATATTTAGAAAATTATTTTTATAAAATAGAGTTCATTTTTGAAATCAGATAATTGATATTTGGTTAATGTAAAATTTTGGGATTTTTCTGAGAAAGTTGAATTTTCAGTGAATAGTAAAAATACAGTTTTAGGGTTTCGGTATGTTTAATGACATCGTAACTGTGTCATGATGATGCCATGAGATATTTTATGGGTTTACCGACCTAAGGTGATGAATTATTGTATTGGGGGCCCCATGTGGCCTAACTCCATGGTAAATTCCATGGGAGAGCACATGGTTTTCATAGAAGCACTTGTGAGGTGTCCCTTGCCCATTAATGCCTTGTCCCCTAACTTTCCCTATAAATACCCACCCTTTCCTCCTTTATTTTTCACTCCCAACTCTCCCCCAACGGATTTCTGGTCTCCTTACCTCCCAAGTAGTCCTCCCAAGGTTACCCCAAGCCCTCAAGGTCCAAACCTTTTAGTTTTAAGAGTTACGTTTTAAGGTAAGGGATCCGACCTCTCTCTTTCTTTTCAAGTAATATCTTTTATGGCATTGCTTTTATACTCCATGTTCTTATGTTGGAGGATGTTCTTCTATATTCATATTAATTCCATTTTCATGTTCACATTATGAGAGACCCCCTCTTTCTCTCATCAATTCGTTTTAATAATGTTTAAGTGACGCCGTTAGGCTACCGAATTTTTAAGGGGATTCTTTCACCCTTCTCATTCTTTTCAAAATTCTACTTTCATGTCAAGTATTTCTAGTTCTTTTTTTTATTATGTCAGGGTTTGATCTCTATATCTATCATACTTAACTCTTATGTTCACATTATGAGAGACCCTATTTTATATTTTCAAATCATTTTTTTGAAGTTTAAGTGACGCCGTTAGGCGGCCGAATTTTCATAAGAGAAATCTAATTTTTGTCTTCCTTCCATGTTTTTCATTTCAAATGGTATGTAATTAAAATTTTATTACCATGTTCATATATCCTTCTTAATCTGTCCCTATACTATTTTATGGGTTATTTATGAATGTTTTACCCATGTCCCCTCTCCTTTAAATGTTTTCTAAAACCCCGAAACATAGCCGTTATGCTGCAGAATTTTCATCTCAAAATGCCTCTATCTTTTCTCAAAATTATTTTATGTTATAAAGTGAATACTAAAAGCTCTTATTTATACAATGGTATTCACATAAATATCAAAATGTTCTATTTTAAATTCTGGGATTTACATACATGAGACCCACTTTCCCTTTCCGTGGGTTTAAAGTGACATTAAGATCATGTCTTTAAAGAAGTTTTTAAAACGTTATGATTATGAAATGAAACCCATTTATTTTATGCTATATGGGTTATTTATGAAATTTTTTATAATGATATATGTCTCTCACATGATAATAAAGGCAAATTTAAGGGTGCGCCCTGATAGCGCTCCAATGCATTGGGTAATGATGTAACCACTAGAGATTACAATTTTCAGGATATCTTGGTGAATAACCTTGGTAATTTTCAAATGACACCTTGGGGATGGACCTTGGTGATATGTTCATGATTTTCTATGTTTAATGTTGTAGCGACATATTCAAGTTATTAAAAATGTTGTTTTTATTATGATATGGCTCGTTATTTCTTTCTTATTCCTTAAATTTCTTTTTCATGACATTGTTGAAGTATCTCAAGCTCACATGTAAAATGATTCTCTTGTTTCCCTTACTGGGCCTTATGCTCACCCTTTCTTTTAATGCATGTCCCCAGGTTATGAGATGTATTAATAAACCTATGATGAACATGATTAGAAGCCTTTCATGTGTTTAAGAAGAATGTTTTATGTTTTCATGTTTTAAGTTCCTGGTTTCCAAGACACTAAACCTTAATGATCCTCAGTTTTGTAAAATGTAATGAATGTTTATGTGATAAAAAGGCGGGATGCTATAATCACCATCAGTCAATGTGCATTTTTCTAGTTTAAGATGAAAATTTAGTAAAAAATACAAGTGATGTAATCAAAACAAATAAAACACATTAGGATTATTTTTAAAATTTAGTAAAATGGTACATAATTAATTTTAGATGTGTATAAATCAGACGCGCCTCATTATGAATCATTTTCTGATCGGTATGATCCAAGTTCATCTTTTTATTTAAAATTTTCATCAATTTTAGTAAAAAGGAAAAATGGACTTCTCAAAATGGATAAAAATCAACTACATTATTTTGATACTTTTGGATAATGATCAATAAGTCATTCTTGATGTTTATGAATCAACCACACTTCAATCCAATACGCGATGTGCCTAGTATGCATCTAAGTGAATTTTTTTATTTAAAAATGAGGTATGTTATAGTAAGAAGGATAATTGAACTAATCAAAAAAGATAAATCTTAATTGTATAGTTTTTATACTTTAAGAAAATGATCCATGAGTCATTTATGATGTGTAGTAATCAATAACACCTCAATATGATACATGATGTGACTAATATGACTCAATGTGTCTATTATCAGTTTAAAATCAACTTTTTAGTTAAAAAAGTGCCACTCACTAAAAACATAGTAAACACACTCATATTTTCTTGATAATTTGTGACATTAATTCATGTGTCATGTGTGATGTGTATGAATTACTATCACATCTAACTGATATACTAAGTGATCGATATGAGTCAAACTACATGTTTTCATTTTAAAATGACAATTTAGCAAAAAAGACAAGTGACATACTCAAAACCAAGAAAACACACTTGAATTGTTTTAATACTTTTGGAAAATGATCCCTAAGTTATTGGATGTAGGAATCATCCACACGTAAATCCTAATCATAGTGACACCAGTATGACCCCAAGTGCATCTTTTATTTTAAAATTGACAATAATTTTATTAAAAACGATAAATGACCTACTCAAAACATCGAAAATGCATTCAGATTGTATTATACATTATAAAAACAATACATAAGTCATTTGGGACATGTAAGAATCAACCTGACCTCAATATGATACATGTTGTTCACGGTATGGCTCCAAGTGTTTCTTTTTATTTAATATTAACATCTATTTTTGTAAAAAAGGACGAATGACCAACTCAAAACCAAGAAAACAAATTTTTCTTGTTTTAATACCGTATTAAAATGGTCCATAAGTCATTTATGATGCGTAAGAATCAAATACACATCATTCTAAATTATGGTTTTCTTTGTATGGCTGTAAACGTTTTTTTATGTTTTAAACACTAAAACATATGCGGAATGGTCAAAACCTTAGAAAATGAACTCAAATTGACGTGAAATAATGGTAAAACTACCGGTAAAATTTTTGATGTGTAATCATAGAAAACACATCAATTTTTTGTGTGGTGTGGTTGGAATTACTTAGTAAATACTTCTTACCGTTATAAAAAAATTTAAACAAGTTTTGAGAGTCAAAACCTGGAAAATAATATCATATTTCACTAAAAATCATGGGACATAAACCGTAGATTTAATTTTGAAATGTATGAACCCAAAGAACATTATTTTGAATTATGGTTTTCCTATAATGGCCATAAATTCATTTTTAGTATTTTAAAAACTAAAACATGCATGTAATGGTAGAAACCATAGAAAATAACCACATATTAATGTGAAATAATTTAAAATACACCGATTAGTTGGTTTTTAAATATTGCACATGATGTGATATCAAAGTATTTAAAATATTTTTAATAATTAAAGTTCAAGAACACCATGCATATCTTTAAAAATAAATTTGATTATTTACTTATCCCATTTCATTTTCAAGTGTTGAATCTTATCTTAAATCGTTAAGTTTATGTTTTCAAAATGTTTTTAATTGCATATTATTTGCATTATGTTAAAATTTCTTTGCTTATTAAGATAAAAAAAGTTATTGGTATAATTTTGAATATATTTTGGGTCTATTCCCTTTTTCATTTCTTTTTTTAAATATTCTAGTATTCATTGTAGGTGGAAGATGCTGGCAGTTGGGAGGAGGTTGACCATTCTAATCCCTGACATTATACTAGTTTTCTAATTTAATTCATATTTATTATGTTTAGTTTTAATTTTTTATTTAATTTTTATTAAATTTGATGAGATGACATGGTCAGTTTTAGTTGATGAGATAATGTGGAGGCATAGAGATGTAATGGAGGTTGTGATGTGGATTTATATTGGCAATTAGTTTTTTTTGACACATTTTATATCTATATATAGATGATCTATGTAACACCCCAAGATTTCATAGTGTGTTATTTCTTCAAAATAATTCAATAACTTGTACTACACGCAACACCGAGTTCAATCACACCATGACTTACAAAAAAAAAATCCATTCAAAAGAGGTTATGAATAGTATTAACTAAATTTTAAACTTTATATAATCCTTATAATTTTATAATCCATATTATGAGTTTCTTAGATATAATGCAAGAACAAATTCATTTTCAGTATTGCACTTTTATCAACTTTTAATAGTGAACCCTTTTTAAATACAATATTTTAAACTTTTTGACTAAATGGGGACATCAAAAAATTTAAATTGAAACATCCCAAGCTTCCACGGTACGCTTTCCTTTGAATAATACAGTAGCGTGTGTTGTACGCAACTTCGAGTTTTAACACACACCACAACCGATCAAACTAGCCGTTATGAATTCTAATACCTACTTTTTGAAATTATATATATATTATATTTCAAAATGGACTTCATTTTTGGATTCGGAATATCAAATTTAGCCTAAGGTGAAATTTTGGTACTTTTCGGATAACTTTCATATTTCGATGAATAGTGAAAATTACTAAATTTTAATTAAAAACAACTTTTTTTAATCAAAATAATTAATAGTGATAAATTATGAATTTGAGTGGTTTTAAAGTATATTTAGAATATATTTTTACCATTTAATATAATTTTGGTCATTGGACATAATTTTACAATTAAACCGAACATAAACAAGTGTCAATCTTTTGATAGTTATTATCTCTTAAAAACACGCCTTTTGTTTTGACAGCGGGAATTAATTTTAAATTAATTTCTGCCACTTCTGTGTTTTGAATTTAGGAAAATGGATTCCATATTTGGAATCAGGATGTTTAAATTGTGTAAATAGGTAACTTTTATTTTTAGACATTTTTGAATAATTACTGCGGTAAATATTTTATTTACCATGGTTAAGGGTAAATCCGGTAAATAAGGGTTAACAAATAATATTATAATAATACTAAATTACCCTAAAACGTGTCTTAACCCTATTGGTTGATACATGGTCGACCATGGGCATCTTTGTGTCAATTTTGGGACCCCATGGATCCACTTGTAAGTGATAATGACACTTTATTTTAAATAAGTTAAAATGAATACAAAAATGGCATAAGCTTACATCTTTTAGAAGAACAATTTTTACATAGGGTTATACAAGTTGGATTTTCGATTATAAATATCCATTAGAAATCTAAAACGATTTCCTACATAATGATATTTTATTTGTAATTTTTAAACATCAAATAATTTAAATTATTAATGACACAATAATGGTGCAGTGATTACCTCATTAATAAATCATTTAAATAAATAAGATTATAATGATTAAAATATTATCTAAAACCTGTCCAATTCTTATTGGTTGATGTTATTTAGAATATGAGTAATCTTATCTTCGACCTCAATGATTTTTGGACCATTATAAACCGAACATAATTATATTATAAAGTAATACTTTCACTCTTTCCTAAAGAGCTCCTCCTCTCCCTTATAAAAGGAGACCACTTCTACTCATTCCTCACACCTCTCAAGCCACTTGGCTCGTCCAAACCCTGCCCAAATAAGCTCCCCACATCCCTCTCCTCCTCCTTGAAGCTTCCCCTTAGGCAGAAATCATTTCAAGAAGTCCTTTGGTTCCAACCAAAGTGAGTTACCTAAATTAAAGGAGGTTAACCTACCCCAACAAAGGAAAAGTACAAGGTAAGGGTTATTTCACAATCTCTTCATTATCCGAGGTTGTTTATACGTAATAATCTACTGGGATCTCGTTATCATCCACATCCATGTTTCTTCAAAATGTATTTCAAAACATTTTTAATATTTAAAATAATATGGGTTAAAGTCATTTATACCCTTGTTTGACTTTTTATAAGAGGTTTATAAGGGAATCTTTCCGTCGTTTTCCGAACAAGGTGCTTTTTAACCTTTTCGACAGAATTAAGATAAGAATGTTTTTTTTAACTTATACGGCGGGTGCGGTTATTTTCTGCCGTTATAAAATCGTTAAAGCTTCCCTTACAAGCTTAAAAGAATATTTTCAAAGAAAATGTTTTATTTTATATGGATCTTAAATGATTTCAAATTAAAAGGAGATATTTCTTTAAAAAGAATATTGATTTCATCTATGTCAACATCCTTTGATGGATTTTAAGATTATTTGAAGTTGATTTATTATGATACAAAGCTTCTATATTGTATTGAAGGTTTTGTGATATGTTTGACTGTGGATGTGCTATTTTTATACCATTCATAGTTTATGGTGAAATTATTTACATTTCGTATGCTAGTTCCAATAAGAATGTTTATGTTATATTTCATCCTTTACTTCATATGAATGTGTTGGACAAGTATGTTCCAGGTTGGGGACTGGTAAAAGTAAGCCCTCCAGGTTGGGGACTGGTAAAAGTAAGCCCTCCAGGTTAGGGACTGGTAAAAGTAAGCCCTCCGGGTTGGTGTCCGGTTATTAGAGGCACTCCGGGTTGGTGTCCGGTTATTAGAGGCACTCCGGGTTGGTGTCCGGTTATTAGAGGCACTCCGGGTTGGTGTCCGGTTATTAGAGGCACTCCGGGTTGGGTTCCGGTTACAGTTAGCCCCAAGGTCTTGGGACGAGGCCTTGAAAAGAAATTAAAGTTTAGCATTATGCATTCCAACATTATGAAAGTGGTTATTGATTTTTTCATGTGATTATTCGATTAGTAGAATATCCATGTGAATAAGTAAATGGCATTATTTCATTTTACATTTGCCATACTATGTTGAAGTTCAAGTTTAAAAGGCTTTTGTTTTAGTAATTCATTGCCTTAAATGTTTAAGCATATTTTTGAATGTTCCGCTATATTGTTATCCTTACTGGGCATTTGAGCTCACCCCTTCTCTATGTTTTATTTTTCCCAGGATGTGAAGAAGTAAGTTATGAATGACCTGCAGTTATATTATGAGGGGATAATAGTGTGGATTGTGGAAACATTATGTTGTTGTATTAGTTTTTCATTTTATGATGTAATGTAAAACTTATGAATATATCTAGTGTTTCCAAGGCTACTAAACCAATCGGTCTTTCGAGATTTGATCTTTCTTGTGATCATGCCAATGTTATGTAATTAATGCACCGACTCTGGGTAACTGGGGTCGAGGCGTTACAGTTGGTATCAGAGGAAGTTTAGTACAAACCTTGGAATCTAGATTTAGATAAACTCTGATTAGAGCACATAGATTTAAGATAGACCTTGAGGATTATTATAGAAGAACTTCCTAAAATTTTGATATTGTAGAGATTTTGTGAGTTTTCTGAGCAATAAATCCCTGTCTGGATACGAACAGGTAGAGGCGGCTCTGGCACAGATGTACCTTGGGGTAAAACCCGAAAACACCGCTTTGAGCTAGACTCGAACGGGAACTGGTGCACGACAACGGGCCTTGCTGCACTCTTGGTTACGAAACTCCCGGGGGATATGCTTAGGATAACTCTCATTTTCTTTAAAAATCATTATGAAGGGTTTATGAGTATATACTTCCTCAAAGAAAACATTTTTATGATTATGGATTATATCCATAAACTATTTAATTTATGTTATGTGTTTTACAAGTTTGGGATTAGGTATTGTTATTCATAAACTAATCTAGTGTATGCCATTGTTTAGAAATGACACCCAGTAGAAGGAATGAGAACTCCAGAAATGCACATGATCCAAAGAGAAGGAAGGATCATATCATTCATGGTCTTAAGCTATAATTTATAAGAGAAATAGTCTCCCATGTATTATCATCATGTGAAGAAATAATATCATGTGTTGATAAGATAAGTAAAGAGTTTACTGAGTCCTATGGCTTTGAAGGGAAGCAAGAGAAGAAAAGGATGGAAGAGAGAAAGATGAATAAAGGGAAGAGGGAAAAGAAGAATTTTCCCATATGTGATAACTATGGAAAAAAACACCCTGGAACTTGCCTGAAAGTAATGGGAGTTTGTTATAAGTGTGGAGGAAAAGGGCACAAAGTACATGACTGCAAGGGTAAGAAAATGGTTTCAAATGTACAATGCTTCATTTGCAAGGAGTTTGGACACTACGCGAACCTATGTCCCAGTCATCAGACTATGCCGCAAATGATGCTATTGGATAATAATCAAGTTATGATACTACCACAGATAAAGAGGAATGATTAGAGTTATTATGTTGATTATATCAATTGAGTGTTGTATCAACAATATACTTGTTATAATAATTATGGAGTATATAAGGATTGTACTGCAGTACTATTTCATTAAGGACTTGAGATGGTGTGGAACAAAGAAAAGTGACTCAGTAGCAGGTTAAATGTTTGGAAAATATATGGTTGAGAGAAAGATAAACCATAATATGGTTCTGATACCGAGGTGGTGATTTTAGAATAATACATGATTGATTTGGATAAATTATATTGGATATTATTGACTACCTTGAAGCTGATTAATGATTTGTATATTCCATCATTGTTGGGGTTTAAAACATTTTTGGATTAATGAAGTATATCCAGCATTCTATATGGAATAAGGGAGCATGAATGTAATCAATATAGATTGTGGTAATTCAGGATGTTTCAGTGTTTTAAAAGAATACATGATTAAGGTATTCATATGATATTACGGGGTAAAAAGGATCTATATTATGTTTACCTCCCTTATAAATGTTGGACTGTGAGTTTGGATAGAAGTATTTTGGATAGTTATAGTTTGGATTATTTTGGATTTCCATAAAAGGACAACCCGGAGGTCGGGCGGCAACCCGTCGCGTCCGGCAAGGCTGCGAGACTTGAACCCGCAACCGAAGGGCGACAAGGGTGTATCACCTACCACTGGCCCACGAGATGTCCTGGATTAAATAATGTAGTTTTTTTTAAAAGATCTAGTAGATGAATTATAAATTCATTTATTTTGGAACCCTGTACGAATAGTATAAATAGAATTTTTTTTAACGTTCTATTATCTTTTATAGTGAAAGATGAGTTTGTGGTAGAAATTTATTAATGGGTAAAACTCTAATTATAAAGTAAGTATATCTCCTTATGATTTTAGCCAATCTCATAAATAAATTCCTCAACATTAATAAAAGGAACTTAGAACAAAAATGTTGTCCTAGATGGTACCTTAAATCATCACTAATTTATGGCTTTGGGATTGTTGGCCTTTTCATAGCCATGTTCTCTACCACTCTCCATCAGATAATTGATGGTTAGATTTCTCTTCCATATCCATATTTTTCTACATGGAACCCTAGTATGTGTTATTTTCGGTAATCTTCATACATTCCACTCTTTATTCTAAATAGAGGCCTCGTTAATTCATTTTTCGATGTGGGATTTCAACTAAGATATTTTGAAACGTCAAAAATGTGTTATCCTAATACCCTATGTTTTGTTGAACCGATGGTATTTCAAATCATCATAGATTGATGAATTTAAGGACCTCAATTATACACTTGTTTGTGATTGATGACCTCAATCACTACCTATAAATATTTACGTTTTTCCTCCAATTATATGTCTCTAATTGCCACCAATGTTCTCCTAATCGAGATCATAATTTGGTGGTGACCCTTTCATTTCTCTTTTCCTCATATTAAGACTAAATTTTAGTAACCCAATTTCCGATGTGGGTTTTCCCACAAATATGTTTTCTATTTTCAACCTTTTATTTTCTAAGAACAATTTCAAATTGCGAGGACGCAATTTATTGAAGGAGGGGAGAATGTAACACCCCAAGATTTCATAGTGTGTTATTTCTTCAAAATAATTCAATAACTTGCACTACACGCAACACCGAGTTCAATCACACCATGACTTACAAAAAAAAAGCCATTCAAAAGAGGTTATGAATAGTATTAACTAAATTTTAAACTTTATATAATCCTTATAATTTTATAATCCATATTATGAGTTTCTTAGATATAATGCAAGAACAAATTCATTTTCAGTATTGCACTTTTATCAACTTTTAATAGTGAACACTTTTTAAATACAATATTTTAAACTTTTTGACTAAATGGGGACATCAAAAAATTTAAAATGAAACATCCCAAGCTTCCACGGTACGCTTTCCTTTGAATAATACAGTAGCGTGTGTTGTACGCAACTTCGAGTTTTAACACACACCACAACCGATCAAACTAGCCGTTATGAATTCTAATACCTACTTTTTGAAATTATATATATATTATATTTCAAAATGGACTTCATTTTTGGATTCGGAATATCAAATTTAGCCTAAGGTGAAATTTTGGTACTTTTCGGATAACTTTCATATTTCGATGAATACTGAAAATTACTAAATTTTAATTAAAAACAATTTTTTTTAATCAAAATAATTAATAGTGATAAATTATGAATTTGAGTGGTTTTAAAGTATATTTAGAATATATTTTTACCATTTAATATAATTTTGGTCATTGGACATAATTTTACAATTAAACCGAACATAAACAAGTGTCAATCTTTTGATAGTTATTATCTCTTAAAAACACGCCTTTTGTTTTGACAGCGGGAATTAATTTTAAATTATTTTCTGCAACTTCTGTGTTTTGAATTTAGGAAAATGGATTCCATATTTGGAATCAGGATGTTCAAATTGTGTAAATAGGTAACTTTTATTTTTAGACATTTTTGAATAATTACTGCGGTAAATATTTTATTTACCATGGTTAAGGGTAAATCCGGTAAATAAGGGTTAAAAATAATATTATAATAATACTAAATTACCCTAAAACGTGTCTTAACCCTATTGGTTGATACATGGTCGACCATGGGCATCTTTGTGTCAATTTTGGGACCCCATGGATCCACTTGTAAGTGATAATGACACTTTATTTTAAATAAGATAAAATGAATACAAAAATGGCATAAGCTTACATCTTTTAGAAGAACAATTTTTACATAGGGTTATACATGTTGGATTTTCGATTATAAATATCCATTAGAAAGCTAAAAATATTTCCTACATAACGATATTTTATTTATAATTTTTAAACATCAAATAATTTAAATTATTAATGACACAGTAATGATGCAGTGATTACCTCATTAATAAATCATTTAAATAAATAAGATTATAATGATTAAAATATTATCTAAAACCTATCCAATTCTTATTGGCTGATGTTATTTAGAATATGAGTAATCTTATCTTCGACATCAATGATTTTTGGACCATTATAAACCGAACATAATTATATTATAAAGTAATACTTTCACTCTTTCCTAAAGAGCCCCTCCTCTCCCTTATAAAAGGAGACCACTTCTACTCATTCCTCACACCTCTCAAGCCACTTGGCTCGTCCAAACCCTGCCCAAATAAGCTCCCCACATCCCTCTCCTCCTCCTTGAAGCTTCCCCTTAGGCAGAAATCATTTCAAGAAGTCCTTTGGTTCCAACCAAAGTGAGTTACCTAAATTAAAGGAGGTTAACCTACCCCAACAAAGGAAAAGTACAAGGTAAGGGTTATTTCACAATCTCTTCATTATCCGAGGTTGTTTATACGTAATAATCTACTGGGATCTCGTTATCATCCACATCCATGTTTCTTCAAAATGTATTTCAAAACATTTTTAATATTTAAAAGAATATGGGTTAAAGTCATTTATACCCTTGTTTGACTTTCTATAAGAGGTTTATAAGAGAATCTTTCCGTCGTTTTCCGAACAAGGTGCTTTTTAATCTTTTCGACAGAATTAAGATAAGAATGTTTTTTAACTTATACGGCGGGTGCGGTTATTTTCCGCCGTTATAAAATCGTCAAAGCTTCCCTTACAAGCTTAAAAGAATATTTTCAAAGAAAATGTTTTATTTTATATGGATCTTAAATGATTTCAAATTAAAAGGAGATATTTCTTTAAAAAGAATATTGATTTCATTTATGTCAACATCCTTTGATGGATTTTAAGATTATTTGAAGTTGATTTATTATGATACAAAACTTCTATATTGTATTGAAGGTTTTGTGATATGTTTGACTGTGGATGTGCTATTTTTATACCATTCATAGTTTATGGTGAAATTATTTACATTTCGTATGCTAGTTCCAATAAGAATGTTTATGTTATATTTCATCCTTTACTTCATATGAATGTGTTGGACAAGTATGTTCCAGGTTGGGGACTGGTAAAAGTAAGCCCTCCAGGTTGGGGACTGGTAAAAGTAAGCCCTCCAGGTTAGGGAATGGTAAAAGTAAGCCCTCCGGGTTGGTGTCCGGTTATTAGAGGCACTCTGGGTTGGTGTCTGGTTATTAGAGGCACTCCGGGTTGGTGTCCGGTTATTAGAGGCACTCCGGGTTGGTGTCCGGTTATTAGAGGCACTCCGGGTTGGGTTCCGGTTACAGTTAGCCCCAAGGTCTTGGGACGAGGCCTTGAAAAGAAATTAAAGTTTAGCATTATGCATTCCAACATTATGAAAGTGGTTATTGATTTTTACATGTGATTATTCGATTAGTAGAATATCCATGTGAATAAGTAAATGGCATTATTTCATTTTACATTTTCCATACTATGTTGAAGTTCAAGTTTAAAAGGCTTTTGTTTTAGTAATTCATTGCCTTAAATGTTTAAGCATATTTTTGAATGTTCCGCTATATTGTTATCCTTACTGGGCATTTGAGCTCACCCCTTCTCTATGTTTTATTTTTCCCAGGATGTGAAGAAGTAAGTTATGAATGACCTGCAGGGATATTATGAGGGGATAATAGTGTGGATTGTGGAAACATTATGTTGTTGTATTAGTTTTTCATTTTATGATGTAATGTAAAACTTATGAATATATCTAGTGTTTCCAAGGCTACTAAACCAATCAGTCATTCGAGATTTGATCTTTCTTGTGATCATGCCAATGTTATGTAATTAATGCACCGACTCTGGGTAACTGGGGTCGGGGCGTTACAATCGAGGTATTGGTTGACATATGTATGAGTTTAATGGGATTGATTTTATAATGATTGTGGATTATTACATATATATATGACTATATAGGTATGATGTATATATGATGGGATTTTCATATATTCATGTTAGTTTATTATTAAATAATTTAAAAAAACTAATTTAGAAGTGATTTTAGTAACCTTTTCTAAATAAATTAAATAAAATATGTTTTATCCATGGTCAATTGAATCTGCCGCTAAAACCAACTACTTATCATATGTTCATTGGAGGTTAGTTTAATTTTATTTCTATTCCACTAGTTTTTTTAAATAAAAGAATTGTTGCTAAATAATAATAAAACTGCCATTAAAAATTAAAAAAAACAAAACATAAGAAAACTGTTGTGAAATAAAAAAAACCACTACTAAATAACTTGATATTGTGAAATACATGGAGGTTTTATTATCCACCGCTATTCAATTTGGCAGCGGTTTAAACACTTTACACTTAAAAAAATTGTCACTAACAACCTTTTATTAGTGAAAGTTGATGATTCACTTTGCTTTTGTGTTGACTACTGAAAACTCAATAGAGTCACGGTAAAGAAAAAATATTTATTTCCATGGATTTCTGATTTGTTTGATTAGTTGATAGCGGGAAATTGGTTATCAAATATTGAGCTTATATCAGGTTACCATTAGTTAAGGATAAAATAATTTGACATTCCAAAAACCACCTTTTGGAGCAAGTATGACCATTATGAGTACCTTTTCATGCTATTTATTCTAACCAATGCTCCTATAGTCTTTATTGTTTTATTGTATAGGATTTTACATGACTATCTTTATACATTTATGGTAGTATTTGTGGATAAAATATTTGTTTACTCTAAGTCTCAATAGGATCATGTGCATCATCTGAGAGTAGTTCTGCAATTATTGACAAATCACAGTATTTATTTCTAGCTTTTGAAATGTGATTTATGGATTCAGGAATTGAGAATAGTTCTCATATGTGGTGTCGAATCATAGTATTTCAGATGATCCAGAAAAGGTAAAAAAAATTATGACATAGGAACAACCACGAAATGTTTTCAAGAATCATATTTTCTTGGGTTTAGCTGGGTATTTTCACTGGATCGTTAAGAACTTCTCAAATTTGGCTTCACCAATGACTGTTCTAACTCGGAAGGAAGTAAAATTTTCTTGGGATGAAAAACTTCCAAATTATTTTGTTGAGATAAAGAATATTTTGAATACTATGATAGTGTTGACTCTCTCAGAGGTTGATCAAAACTATGTGGTCTTCTGTGATGCATCAAGTTCTGGTTTGGGCGATGTTCTTATACAAGGTGATCAAGTCATTGATTATGGATCTCGCCAGACTAGGCCACACAGGATGAATTATCCAACCCATGATGTTTAATTTGTATCTATGATGCATGCACATGAAAATTTTCAAAACTACCTTTTTAGAGAAAAGTTTACCATGTTTTCTGACCACAAAATCTTGAGATATATCTTCTCTCGTAAATATTTTATTCATTACAAGAGACGTTGGGTGGAATACCTATAATCATTTTATTTCATCATATTCTATACTATGGGGAGTGGGAATGTTTTAGTGGATTATTTGAGTAGGAATATTATAACCTTGTGGATGGATAATCATAAGAGGAGTAGAACATGATGGATTTTTGTGCACAATTTCATATTGGAGTCTGGGAATCAAGGTCTTAGGTTTCATTTTCCAATGTTTATTTAACCTCCTCTCTTCCTGAGATGATTCTTCTGGAACATCAACTTGATGATGAGTTAAAAAACATTAGATACTCTCTTTATGGTTTTTGGAGTATGGTTCATTGGTCATTCTATACAGAGGGAATTATATATTATAGAAATCATTTTTTTACTGATAGCGGTAAGGAAGGATGTTATGGGGGATTGACATAATTACAAGTGGGATTCTCACTTGGGAACCATAGATATGTTCTATGACATGAAGTATAGATTCTGATGGATTGGTATGAGATGAAGAATTGATGAATTTATCACTCATTGTTATACATGCGATGAGGTCAATGTCGATCACAAGAAACGTTCAATTTTGCATCATCCACTATCAGTTCAGACATGGATGATGGATGGGATTTGTATGGACTTTATGGTTGGGATGTCTTATACCTAGAGAAAGATGAATTTGATATAGGTTGTGATCGACCGGCTGACAAAATCATCTTACTTTAAACCCATAATGATACAAACAAAGTTTAAAAGTTGGGAAATATCTAAATGGAAGAGATTGGTCATTTTCACGGAGTTACATCTGTGATATTCTCTAATAGGGATCCATGGGTTTCTTCCCATTTTTTTAGAGGCCTTCATGAGGCACTAGGATATCATATCTATTTGAGTACATCATATAATCCAAAATCATATGTATAGATATAAAGAGATATACATATTCTTCATGATATTATTTTCACCTGTATTCTTAACTTTTGTGGGTTATGAGATGACCATTTAGGTATGGTTATGTTTTCTTATAATAATAATTACTAGTATGTGATCATATTGGACCCTTTTGTGGCATTGTATGGATGGCCTTGTAGATATATATTGTATTGTTTGTATATCGGTGGAAGTTTTCTATTTGGATCTAGTTTTATTCAAGAGATGGTGGAAAAGATTTGGTTGATTTTTCAGAGAATGATAACAGTATAGAGATAGAATAATTCATATGTTGATCATCCTCATAGACAATTGGAATTTTCAGTTGGTAACCCTGTGTTCTATAATTTTTTACCCTGTTTGGGTCATCGACAACTTGGGAGTCAAGGGAAACATGTTCCTCGTTTTTTAGGTCCATTTGATATTGAGGAGGAGGTGGGGAAAATTGCTTACCATTTATCACTTTCACTACATCTAGTGTCGATACATAGTTTGTTTCACTTATCTTAGCTATAGAAATATCTATCTCATCTATATCATGTTCTTTGAAAGAGTGATGTTGAGATTGAACTTGATTTATCTGTGACTGGGAATCCATTTAAGATTGTTGATTCTAAAACCAAAGTACTTAATGGAAGGATAATACCTTTGATTCTAGTGCTATAGATGAATGGTTATGATTTTTTTGAGACATGGGAGAGGGAGGCACTGATGAGATGGTTGTGGCCTTAACTTTTTAATATGTAATCTTCTTAGTATGATTTCTAAGAAAAAAATTTCTTTGGTTGGGAGGTTGTAACATCCTGTTAGTGTTTTGAGGTATTCATGATCTCATATTTTGAGTATGATTGGGTTGGGTTTAGCTAAAGGACCTTTGGG
The DNA here is from genome assembly GCA_963277665.1 of Viscum album. Classification (NCBI taxonomy): domain Eukaryota; kingdom Viridiplantae; phylum Streptophyta; class Magnoliopsida; order Santalales; family Viscaceae; genus Viscum; species Viscum album. Next base: position 271,884,012 of record OY728147.1, read on the forward strand.
TAAAATGTGGAAAATATTTTAAGGGGTTTTGGGATAGGCACGGTTGGAGCACGATTTTCCCAAATTGGTTCCCTGTTAGTGAAAACCCATATAGTGAGGGTTTTCACGGTTGGAATATGGTTTTGATAATTTTGTTCCCACATACAATAAACCATAAAACCCTATTAAAAGGGGTAAAAAATTATGGTGCATAGTTTTTCTAACTGTTCATCCCTTCCCAAGAAACCACTCATCGGTTTTAATTAATCTGAAAATATAATTTTAAAATCTTGAAACCATATTTTCAGTTTTCCAATAGACTTTACTCAACCTTCTAGGATATATTCTTCCTTGGAGGCTCCTTAGAGTTGATTTTGGACCCTCATCCCCTCGTTGAATGTGGATTGAAGCTATGAGGATGTTGTTCAATCTATTCCTGTTAAGTTTCCTCTCCCAGATCTCTTTCTCCCACCCTCTCTTCTTTATCCCTAGGGGTTTTAGATCTTCCTATTGTTGGAGGATCTAATCCTAGATGTTTTGGATATTTAATCTCAGTTTTATTATCATATCCTCATTTTTTATGTTTTTAATTGTATTTCCCTAATTATGTATTTGTGTTCAGAGGAGTTGTGATCCTGAGGTAGGTGGTACTGTTATGATGGACACTTTTGATTAACTGTAAAAAAATTTATTTAAATTCAATTGTTTGATTTAAATTAATTTTCTTAATAAATTTTATTCAATCGGTTTATTAAAAACTCAATACCATTGAATTAGGGATTTAGATTTAATTTGGCATGAAATTGAGAAAACCCAACAATTCCATTGAATCAGGGTGTGTTTGTGAAATTGATAGAAAATTATGGAATTTAAATTTTTGAATTTAAATTTTGAAATTGATTTCAAATTGGTATCTAAGAAAAATATTTTGAAATTATTTTCATATAAAATCATTGGTTTTATATTGAAAATGCATGATTTGATTAAAAACCTATTTTAATTTTTAAATGGAAAATAGAATATTTAAAATGGAAAATGGGATGAGTTGTATTTTAAATATTTTTAAAATAAATTTGCCATCACTGAATGTTATTAGATAACATGAAATCCAAGGTGGTTAATGATTTAATCGAGACCACACTCTATGATTTACAACTCTAAAAATATATATTCAGCATGTCACATCCCTGATGGGATGATGATGATTCCTCTTTGACCAGTTCCAGAGCGACATGTGTACACATATTGTCATGACAACTACTTGAGTGTTAGAGAGTCTCATAGCATGTCACTTTTGTAAGTTTTAAAAGATGAACATGTTGCTCATTTTTTTGTATTTGAAATATATATTCCAATATTTTTAAACTCATTAACGTGCCTTCTTAATTTATATAAATAGTTTTATATAAATTTTTTTAATCCATTTGTTTAAATTATTTCTGTCATTTGAAATGTAAAGCATGATATGGTTAAAATATACTTTTGAAATTCCATGCTTGTTTTTTTAATTGAAATCATTATTTGGTTAATTAAATTTTGGCATATTATTAGGGAATCCTAGTTAATTCCCTATTAAGATTATTTATAAGACCTTACTTGTGACTTCAGGTGTTTGTAGATTATTTACTTTGAGGTTTGGTAACTGTTAAATCACCACTTGGGGGGTGCTTCTAGTTATTGATCCTTGGGGTTAGATAGTCATGTATGCTAGGACTCAAGTTGTTATCCTATTTTCTAGAAATTTTTGTAGCACTTCGGGTTTGTATATATATTTGAATTCTATTACAGTTTTCAATGTGGAGTTTCTCTTGTATTCATGCTGACTTGTTTATCTTGATTCTTCGTTGTTTGCTAAAAATTTGTTCTCACTTTAATTTTGTATGATGTATTGTGCTATTTTTCAACCCATAGTGATTGGGAATTATATTCAGGACATTTCAAGATTGTTCTTGGCGTCATGGTATCAGGGTGTCTGGGATAATTCATGACATAATTTGTGAGGCGTACTACAGTTTCAGAAATCTCATTGTCACATCAATTCTCATATCATCCACAGTGTTAAGTGTTGGACATTTTGTGACCGTATGCAATCCACCACCCTTAAATCATCCCAATAATACCAAATTTATCCCATGATCCAATAAAATAAACCTATATTAAGCGTGAAACATGAAACGTTAGGTAGAAATATTTGGTTTTCATTCGATAGACACTGTGGAGGCTTCTAGAATAAAATGAGGAATCTCTTGACAATCCTAGAGAAAATACACTACCCCATCACAAAATATTCAAAAAACATAAAAAATAAAATGGAAGGGACATGGAAGAACAATGATACCTCCCATGGGACTTTTCCTTGAGCTAGTGCTTCATTAAAATGGCGTTGATAGTTAACCAACATAGTGTAGAGGAAGATAAAAACAAAACGAAGAAGAAGAAGAAGATAAAATTTTCACTACACATAACATAAAAAAATTGAAAATTACAAAGTAGAATAAAAGTGTTAGAATTAATCCCATGGAGGTGTGAATTATTTTTTTCATACCTGCTTCCCCTTTATACACATTTAACCAAGCCCCCCTAAAAATAGAAAGAGATAAAAATATTACCCAACTGAAAGAATAACCCCATGATTGAGATTCATATAACATTGAGAAGAATAAAGAGATGATATGCTTCACCACTTCAGAGATATAGTAAAAAATACATCTAACTTGAGGAAGTCACAACAACTAGCCTAGCATGAGGAGTGTCCAAAATCATGAAGGTGTTGGCTGGTGTAATGAATTTTAGTTTGTAGGATTAAACTATCTTGGACTTCTACATATTTCAGGTGGGATAGATTGGCTTGGTGGGCTTGGCCTGTAATGGCTCGGACCTCTCTGGTCCATTACATGGTGAAAATGTGGTGTTGGAGGTGTTCTAGGAGGTCAAGGTGACTTATCCCCAACACTTTTCCAAATTTCCAATTCGGTGAACAGTGTTTCTAGTTTTATGAATAGTATCGGTAGGTGAACAGTGTTTCTATCGGTGAGGTTCAGTGAACAGTGTTTCTATCGGTGACCTTCTATCAGTGACCATATATCAGTAGACTTGAACAGTGATTCTATCGGTGAGGTTATATCGGTGACCTTCTATCAGTAGACTTGAACAATGTTTCTATAGGTGAGGTTCTATCGGTCACCTTCTATCAGTAGACTTGAACAATGTTTCTATCGGTGAGGTTCTATCGGTCACCTTCTATCGGTAGACTTGAACAGTGTTTCCATCGGTGAGGTTCTATCAGTGACCTTCTATTGGTAGACTTGAATAGTGTTTCCATCGGTGAGGTTATATCGATGACCTTCTATTGGTAGACTTGTACAGTGTTTCTAGATCGGTAGACTTGTATATTGTTTCCAGATCGGTAGACTTGTACAGTGTTTCCAGATCAGTAGGTGTACAGTGTTTCCAGAATAGTGAGGTCTATCGGTAACCTCTATTGGTGAGGTGTATCAGTAGACTCTAAGGGTGAGTTCTATTAGTAACCTCTAACGGTGAGGTCTATCGGTAACCTCTAACTATGAGGTCTATCGGAAACCTCTATCGGTGAGGTCTAAAGGTGACCTTTCTTTTCCTTTGCCAAATTTTGAGTATGTGAACTGTGTTTCCAGCTTCCTACAGTTTCATCCCTTTGACATTTCCTTTGATGTAAAATACATTTAAAGCCTTATTTTAAGGACTTTAAGGACGATTCAAATTCCATAAATCCTATTTTAATTATCCCTATAGCTCGGGATGATTTTTTTACATGGTCAAACTGCGTGGGTTAATGTGATCCATTTTTAATAAAGAATTAAGAAGATCTTAAACCGTCACCCTAATAAATCTTCAAAAGGGACAAGATATCATCCTCCCTTGTTCTTCCTATTTGTTCTCGTCTAGGAGATGCTAGAACCTTTCAATCCTTCCCATAGGAGTTTCACAATCAAACCCTACTCCTCTGATTGGTTCCGATCTGTTTTGGATGCAACCGAGCTGTGTCGGTCAATCTTCCATATAAGGTATGTTTTATCGATGTTACTTTGGGGATCATATTCTCCTGTTTCTACCTTCCATATTATACCATGTAATCTCCAAGATTCTAATGGGTTTTTCTTGGGGTTTGGTTGGTGTTTTCGTACCGTGGAATCCTCCGGTGGATGCAGTTGTCGTGAGAGGAGGATTGTGACCCGTTGTGTGGATAAAGAACATCAAGAATTGTTGAGGTAGGGGATTCGTGGCTTCTCTTTTGTTTATGTGCAATAGTAGAGTTAGCATGATTTAGCCCTTTGGATCACAATGAAATTGACATAATTAAATACTTTAACCGGATTAATAGAATTGGTTTTCTCGCATGTGTTACTTTATACTGTGATAACGGTTTGCCTCTTGATTTTCTAGATAGTGTGATATCTATGTCTTGCTTATTAGCATGTTGTTCTTGATGAATTGATAAAGAACGTAAATCCGGAATTAATTGATAATTAATTGGCTAAAGATAAAGAGTCATGTGAACGAATCTGGTTGTTGTTGTTGGTGATTGTTGTTTAAAGGAATGTCAAGTTAATTGTTTAATTAAATTGTGATATCTATGATAGAATTTTTGTTAGTTTGAAGGTAGTTGGAACCTACCAATAGTGAACTGGTTAACTCAAGAGGTATTAAAGAACTTTTTTTTGACAAAATATAATGTCTGATAGGGTTCTGAGTTACCCTCTTGCTTGTAAGGCCGAATGCCTTGTGGTTTGGAGCCATGAGTGCTCATTATGTATGAAGGCTAGATGCCTTGTTAACGGGCCAAGAGCCCAAATTGATGTGAAGTTTGTTTTACCATTGATTGTGTTGTGATGTGACCATGGAGGGGTGTTGTGATATGTGGAGGCAGGGAGGCCTTGTGGTTATGGCAGCGAATGGTGCCTAGAGTAGCAAGATGCATCGATTTATGCATGTGGGTGTCAGAGAGAACACCAGGGATGATGGTATGGGGTGGATGTGTTTGCTGAATGTTTGGTGGTTTGATTGGTTGTTTATCTTCTTTACTTTTCCCCACTGCTCAAGGAAGCTGGTTTTTCTTACCCTTCATCCGAAAGAGGCGAAGACACGTGGGGTATGCCATGTGCTTTCCGTGTTTAGCCTCTCGAGGGAGAATGGGTCTACGCTCTTGCTATAGGCCGAAAAGACTCAATGGGTAGTATATTTACTCACCGTGTTGAGCCCCCTTGTGTTTAGTATCATAGGATGATTTTTCTAGAATGCCTAGGAATATGGAAAAGTAATTCTGTAATGAAAGATTGATTAGATGGTGATAATCCACGGGGGTGGAGATGATGGAATTTAATGATGAGGTTGTGATCTTTTGAAGGAACATTTGACTTTTGGTGTGATGCTAATGAAGTTTAATGTTTAATTAATGTTTAAAGAATTAATTAATGTATAGTGGAATTTATATAAAGGGAATTAAGTAACATAATTAATCTTTTTAAATGGTTGTGTGCTTATAGGTTACCTAGTCTTAGAAGTGGAAACCCAGAGTCCGAGAGACATTAGCGGAAGTTGTGTCTAAGATTAGTTTATGCCCATAGTGTGGTTGTGAGTTATTATATATTCTGTACTTTTTGTGTTTATATAGGCTACTCCACCCTATCAGTAAGGGAAACTGACACCTCGGGGATTCTGACCCCTGGGGGGTGCTTTCCCCAACATTCCGGTGGAAGGATGAATGGCTGACTACCCCCTTTGACCCCGCTCTCTTCTCTTGGTAGATACTTGTGCTAGTAGGCACAACGGTTAGTTTTCCCCATGTATGTGTGTAGAGGGATGTAATGGCTTGTGGTTATTCACACACATATATTCTGGATATAGTATCCTATGGACTACTATAGGTGTAACATGTATAGGTTGTGATGGCTTGAGGATCCTTACTCGACGTATGGGTTGTGATGGCTTGAGGTATAATACCCAACGTATGATACAAGTTATGCGGTCTTTGGTGGCTCCCGGAAACTACCTGGTCACTTTTGGTTGTGAGGATGGTGTGGTGCTTAGCCCAGGTGTATACAGTCAAGCCTTTGTGGTGGACGAGATGTAGATTGTGGAGCATAGCCCAGGGGTCTGCGGCCAAGATTTGGAGAGAGATGGACAGGACGTATGTCATTGGGGAAAAGAGGCAAACCAGTGAGGAAGTAGTAGTGGGGTACCCTTGACATTATTTACTATATGCTATATTCTTGTATGCGTTACTCGGTGAGAGTATCCATGGTGATGTTGGGAACTTAGTATACCTATTTAGGTGACAAGTTAGTTTCACTTGTTGTTCACTGTGCTTTAGAATGCTTTCTTTACTTTTGCATGAGAGGATTTGGGGAGGATCCTACTGAGTATACTGTTATAATCACCCCACTTCTATATAAACTATTTTTCAGGTCACTTGGAGTAGGTTGGAGATCAGTCTGGTTACTACTATCTTGTGGTTGCAGGAGCTGTTAAAGCTTGTAGTTGCTGCTGTATTTTCCATTCTTTTGGGTACTGGTAACTTTCCCTTTCAGTTGTAGTACTTTTTCATGACATTATATATGTGATCTTGGGTTTTCTTTTATATTTCAGTTTTGAGTTGGAGTTGGTTGGTGTCTATTGTATCTCTCTCTTCTGCATGTGTTCTCTTAGAGGGTAATGCCTCCCATTTGTGTGTTTATTATACCCTCGGAGCTAGTCGCCAACCCGAAGCCTACAGGAGGCGGGACTCGGGGGTCACTATCTCTCTTCTCACATTACCGGCACAAGAGGGGTACACTTTGTAGGGAGGGGGTCCTGACAAAGTGATATCAGAGGTCTGGTTTAGGGGTAGGATGGAGTTTGGAGTTAGGCACGGGTGAGGTTGCATGGGTTAGTAGGGAAATAGTATCATTCAGGTTTAGCAAGTGAGGTAAAAAATGGAGACCGGCTGAGACATAGGAGTTTAGGGCCCCCTATGATCTAATGTACGGACATTTAAGTTTACAATGGCTACTAAACAAGGTGATACTAGTTGCAGGGTAGAGACCTAGGAAAATATCATGCATCATTCTTCATTGGGCCTGTGTTTGAATGGGTAGACCTTGTGATAGGTTAACCTAAAATGAAAAAAATAAAATAATTAATTAATTAATGTTGAGTCTTCCATATTCCAGGTTTAAGGGCTCTAAGTGTTTGTTATTTTTCAGGAATGGCTCCAGTTCGATGTCCTCATCAGGCTCGCATAGAAGATTTCTATCAGGATGTGCCAGCAGATCACCGCCAGGTAGAGGTTGACAATGACGACACTTGAAGGAAGACACTCCTAGTGTTTCAGCACCATAGTCTACAGAAGTATGAGGGATTCGTTTCAGATGCAGTCACAGAAGACTAGCTAGAGGAGGTCGAGATCGACTTCAGTTCGATTCGTGCTCGTAAAGAGCACTGGGTGTCCTTGGTTGTGACGATGCTGCGTGGAGCAGCGAGGAAGTGGTGTCTCTTTTTCCTCGGGGATCGTGAGGAGTCAGCGATCTCATGGGATGAGTTTTGAGACAAGTTCAGAGTTGAGTTCCTTTCTTCTACTGCGAAGGCGTCCAATCGCCAGGAGCTTCTTACCCTTCGATAGAGGAGCTCCAGTGTTTGAGAGTTTGGAATCCATTTCAGGAACCTTCTACGATATGCTTCAGACCTACTTCAAAATGAGGATGCCAGGGTGAGGCATTTCGAGGAGGCTTTGCATCCAAAGATCAAGTGCCAGGTCACCCCATTTATGATGAAGAAAAATATTGAAGTGCGCGCGAGGGTAGAGGTTGTTGAGAGGACTTTAGCCAGGACTGGATCGTCATGAGAGGGGAATCGTCATGATTCCCTACGAAGCAGAGCTGTGGTTCGGGGTTCCCGGTTTTTAGGGCAGAAGAGTATCTGTTCACCTCGGGGTAGGTCCCATCCCTTCCCATCTCGTTTCTCCGGAGGTTGCAAATCTCAGGCCTATGGCAAGGGATCAGGCACTTGTTTTTCTTGTGGTGGTCATGGTCATCAGCATTGGGACTGCCCGACTTTTTAGAGTAGTCATATTGCACCAGGTGCTCCGCTCCAGGTTCCTCCGTTGAGGAAGTTCTAGCTGAGGCAGCAGTAGTAGGTTGCACCAGCTTTAGATCACCAGAGGGTCAATGGGGCAGAAAGAGGAAATCCCCATGATGCTCCTCGTCCTTAGAGAGCGCGACCGTGGTGGTGGTCGTCATTAGGGCCAGAGAGGTCGTGGAGGAGGTTGTGGTCAGCTTCATTCTCTAGAGTTTCCTGCTCCAGGTGAGCCAAACATCGTCTGAGGTACCCTTTTCCTGTTTTCTACATTGGTGTATGCCTTATTTGATTCAGGAGCGACACACTCCTTCATATCACCTATCCTTGTCCATGCTTTGGGACTTGAGGTAGAGAGGCTTCCAGTGCCATTGGTGTTGACTATGCCAGTTGGAGGTCGAGCTGACTTGTTTGAAGTATGAAGAGATTGTGAGCTAGTGTTGGGGAAACACCGCTATTGGGGAGATTTCCTATGTTTATGAATACAACCATATGATGTCATCCTCGTCATGGATTGGTTGTATTCAGTGCAGGCTATTTTCGATTTCTACACGAAGAAGGGCATTTTCTTTGATGCAGATGGAGAGAAAGTGGTGTTTGTTGGTGAGAGAGATCCTCAGATGGGTTACATGCACATTTCATCCTTATCATCCATGATGGCTGAGATGATGCTGAGTTCTTCAGAGGTTCATCAGTTGGCGTTTCCTAGGGTCATAGAGGAGTACCCTGATGTCTTTTTAGAAGAGATTGTAGCATTACCCCCTCGACGAGAGATCGAGTTTGGGATCGAGCTATAGCTAGAAGCGTCTCCTATCTCTATGTCTCCATATCGGATGGCCCCTTCTGAGTTACGAGAGCTACGTATACATCTTGATGGTCTGTTGTAGTGCAGTTTTGTTCGGCCAAGTTTGTCACCGTGGGGTGCACCAGTTTTGTTTGTGAAGAGGGCTGAAGGCATTTTGCATTTGTGCATCGATTATCATCGCTTAAACAAAGTGACAATAAAGAACCACTATCCTCTTCCATGGATTGATGACTTATTAGATTAACAGAAGGGTGCAAGTTGGTTCTCAAAGATCGACTTGCGGTCAGGATATCATCAGATGCGTGTAAAGGATGAGGATATCCCGAAGACTGCATCTTGTTGTCATCATGGGCATTATGAGTTCATCGTAATGTCATTTGGTGTGAAGAATGCTCCAGCTGTGTTAATGGGATTGATGAATGCTGTGTTCCATGAGTTCTTGGACAAGTTTGTGGTTGTTTTCATCGATGACATCCTTATGTACTCCACATCTGAAGAGGAGCATTCAGAGCATCTACGAGCTGTTTTGGGAGTTCTTCACCCACATCAGCTCTTTGGGATGTTGTCAAAGTGTGAGTTTTGGGCTCGAGAAGTCCGTTTCTTGGGGAATGTTGTGTCCCAATAGGGAGTATCCGTCGATCCATCGAAGATAGAAGCAGTGGTGTCTTGGGCAGCCCCCAATACAGTGTTAGAGGTGCAAAGATTCCTTGTTCTCATAGGCTATTACAGGAGGTTTGTAGCCAATTTCTCCCAATTTGAAACTCCTCTGATAGCTTTGACCAGGAAAGATCAGGCTTTCATATGTACATATCAGTGTCAGGTAGCTTTCAAGTATCTAAAAGGTAAGTTAGTAAGTTCTCCATTCCTTTGTCTTCCAATTGAGGGAGTTCAGCTTGATGTTTTTTGCGATGCTTCACATCTGGGTTTAGGCTGTGTCCTCATGTAGTAGAGGTCAGTTTTTTCTTATGGGTCTTGGTAGTTGCGTCCCCATGAATGCAACTATGCCACCCATGATCTTGAGTTGGCAGCCGTGGTGTTTGCTCTGAAGTTGTGGAGACATTTCCTCATTGGTGAACGATTTTTGGTTTTCACTGATCATAAGAGTTTGAGGTATGTTTTCTACCAGCGTGACTTGAACTTGCGGCAGCATCGGTGGATGGAGGTCCTACAGGAATACGACTTTGAAATATCGTATCCTCCTAGAAAGGGGAATGTTGTAGCTGATGCGCTGAGCCGAAAGTCACGTAGTGATGCTATGCATGAATCCAGTGATTCCTGGAGGGTAATAGAAGAACTGTTGGAATTACATCTTGATATGGAAGAATTTGTGGGTAGAGGTTGTCTTTTTCAGATGACGGTACAGTCATCCCTGATGCAGAAGGTGGAAGAGTCCCAGTTGGGAGATCTTGAGGTGGAATTCTGGAGATACAGAGTTGTATATGGTGAGTCCCCTGATGGTTTATCGAAGGATGAACAACACCGAGTGTTGTATCATGGAAGAATTTGTGTTCCCTTGAAGATGCACGAGACGGTTCTCAGAGAGATCCACAGTTCTCCTTTAGCAGTACATCCTGGTGTGACAAAGATGTACCGATCCTTGAGGAGTTAGTTTTGTTGGCCTAGGCTGAAGCGTACGGTTGCAGAGTTTTTGTCTCGATGTTTAGATTTCCAGAAGGTGAAGTCCGAACACCATGTTCCTGGTGGTCTTCTCCAGCCATTAGATATTCCTCAGTGGAAGTGGGAGGACATCTCAATGGACTTTTTTACTGATTTACCTCGAGCTCCGGGAGGACATGATGTTATTTGGGTGGTAGTGGATTGTTTAAAAAAACTGGCCCACTTCATAACGATCAAGGAGTTGAAATCAGTGGAAGTTTTCTCGAGGAAATATCTAGAGAAGGTGGTGAGACTTCGTGGAGAACCTAGGACGATCATTTCTGATCAAGATCCTCATTTTACCGCCAGGGTGTGGAGAGGTCTCCAACATTATTTTGGTTCTCAACTATGCCTTAGCACTGCTTTTCTCCCTCAAACGGATGGTTAGACAGAGCGAACCATCCAGACTCTTGAAGACATACTGCGCTCTTTTGTTCTTGATTTTGGAGGTTCATGGATGAGGCACTTACCCTTGGTAGAGTTCTCTTACAATAATAGTTTTCCCTCCACCATCGGTATGGCGTCTTTTGAAGCCTTGTATGGACGGACATGCCTTTCCCCATTGTGCTGGACTGGGGTCGGAGAGTCAGCAATTCTCGGACTGGAACTAGTGAAGAATACAATAGAGAAGGTCCAGGTGATTCATGAGAGGATGAAGACAGCACAAGATCTTCATAAATCATATGATGATGAAAGGAGGAGACCCTTGGAGTTTAATGTTGGGGATCATGTGTTTCTGAAGGTGACCCCCCGTCATGGGCAGCGAAGGTTTGGTCATGTAAGTAAGCTTTCTCCCCGGTTTTTTGGTCCTTTCGAGATGTTAGCTCATGTTGGAGCCATGGCATATCAATTAGCACTTCCCCCGCAGATGAGTCGGGTACATGATGTTTTCCATGTATCGCAACTCCGTCGTTATCTCCATGAAGACTCTCACATCATTGGTTGGAAAGATATCGATGTTGATGATGATGGAACCTTTGAGGAGAGACCTGTGGAGATCCAAGACTACAAAGAGAAGGTGTTGCACGGGCGTTCTATCCCCTTAGTTCATGTCCTATGGCGACACGGTGGCATGGAGGAGAGTACCTGGGAACATGAGTCACAGATGCGTGTCCAATACCTGGAGTTATTTTAAGTTGGTTTGTTTTGTTTTATTTGATCCTTTCTTTATGTAACTTTGATGTGATGTTATGCTTTAATTATTTGCAGATGGATTGTTTGCTCCCTTGCTCTCGGATTTCGTGGTTTTGTTCCATCATTAGAATAACTCAGGGTGGTTTTCCCCAGAGAGGTATCTTACCGGGTGGTTGGTCGGACCCCTCTTTTCCTAGGTTGGTTTTAAATTCTCGAGGACAAGAATGTTTTGAGAGGTATCGGATGTAATGGCTCGAACCTCTCTGGTCCATTACTTTGTGAAAATGTGGTGTTGGAGGTGTTTCGGGAGGTCAAGGTGACTTATCCCAAACACATTTCCAAACTTCCAGTTCTATGAACAGTGTTTCCATTTTTATGAACAGTATCGTTAGGTGAACAGTGTTTCTATCGGTGAGGTTCTTTCAGTGACCTTCTATCGGTATACATGAATAGTGTTTCTATCGGTGAGGTTTTATCAGTGACCTTCTATCGGTAGACTTGAAAAGTGTTTCTATCGGTGAGGTTTTATCGGTAACCTTCTATCGGTAGACTTGAACAGTGTTTCTATCGGTGAGGTTCTATCAGTGACCTTCTATCGGCAGACTTGAACAGTGTTTCTAATGGTGAGGTTCTATCGGTGACCTTCTATCGGTATACTTGAATAGTGTTTCTATCGGTGAGGTTCTATTGGTGACCTTCTATCACTGGACTTGTACAGTGTTTCCAGATCGGTAGGTGTACAGTGTTTGCAGAAGGGTGAGCTCTATCGGTAACCTCTAATGGTGAGGTGTATCAGTAGCCTCTAAGGGTGAGGTCTATCGGTAACCTCTAACGGTGAGGTCTATCGGTAACCTCTAACGGTGAGGTCTATCGGAAACCTCTAACGGTGAGGTCTAAAGGTGACCTTTCCTTTTCTTTGCCAAATTTTGAGTATGTGAACAGTGTTTCTAGCTTCCTAGAGTTTCTCCCCTTTGACGTTTCCTTTGACGTAAAATACATTTAAAACCTTATTTTAAAGACATTAATGCCGATTCAATGCCATAAATCCAATTTTAATTATCCCTATAGCTCGGGATGTTTTTTTACATGGCCAAACCACATCGGTTAATGCGATCCATTTTTAATGGAGAATTAAACGGATCTTAAACCGTCGCCCCAATAAATCTTCAAAAGGGACAAGATATCATCCTCTCGGGTTCTTCCTCTCTGTTCTCGTCTAGGAGACGCTAGAACCTTTCAATCCTTCCCGTAAGAGTTTCACAATCAAACCCTACTCCTCCGATTGGTTCCGCTCTATTTTGGATGCAACCAAGATGTGTCAGTCAATCTTCCATATAAGGTTTGTTTTATCCACGTTCATTTGGGGATCATCATCTCCTGTTTCTCCCTTCCATATTATACCATGTAATCTCCAAGATTCTAATGGGTTTTTCTTGGGGTTTGGTTGGTACTATCGTATCGTGGCATCCTCTGGTGGATGCAGTTGTCACGATAGGAGGATTGTGACCTGTTGTGTGGATAAAGAACATCAAGAATTGTTGAGGTAGGGGATTCGTGGCTTCTATTTTGTTTATGTTCAATCGTAGAGTTAGCATGATTTAGCTCTTTTGATCACAATAGAATTCACCTAATTAAATTCTTGTACCGGATTAAAAGAATTGGTTTTCTGACAAGTGTTTCTTTGTACCGTGATAATGGTTTGCCTCTTGATTTTCTAGATAGTGTGATATCTATGTCTTGCTTGTTAGCATGTTGTTATTTATGAATTGATAAAGAATGTAAAACCGGAATTAATTGTTAATTAATTGGATAAAGATAAAGAGGCATGTGAACGAATCTGGTTGTTGTTGTTGGTGCTTGTTGTTTAAAGGCATGTCATGTTAATTGTTTAATTAAATTGTGACAGCTATGATAGATTTTTGGTTTGGTTGCCCGTAGTTGGAACCTACCAATAGTGAACTGGTTAACCCAGAGGGATTAAAGAACTTGTTGTTGATAAAAGATAATGCTTGATAGGGTTCTGATTTACCCTCTTGCTTGTAAGGCCGAATGCCTTGTGGTTTGGAGCCATGAGTTCTCATTATGTATGAAGGCTGGATGCCTTGTTAACGGGCCAAGATCCCAAATTGATGTGAAGTTTGTTTTCCCATTGCTTATGTTGTGATACGACCCTGGAGTGGTGTTGTGATATGTGGAGGCAGGGAGGCCTTGTCTTTGTGGCAGCGGATAGCACCGAGAGTGGCGAGATGCATCAGTTTATTCATGTGGGTGTCAGAGAGGACACCAGGGATGATGGTATGGGGTGGATGTGTTGGCTGAATGTTTGGTGGGTTTATTGGTTGTTTATCTGCTTTACTTTTCCCCACTGCTCAAGGAAGCTAGTTTTTATTACCCTTCTTCCGAAAGAAGAGAAGTCACGTGGGGTATGCCACGTGCTTTCCGTGTTTAGCCTCTCGAGGTAGAATGGGTCTACGCTCTTTCTATAGGCGACAAAGACAAGACGGGTAGTATATATACTCATCATGTTGAGCCCCCTTGTGTTTAGTAGTATATGATGCTTTTTCTAGAATGTCTGGGAATATGGGAAAGTAATTCTATAATGAAGGATTGATTAAATGGTGATAATCCACGGGGATAGAGATGGTGGAATTTAATGATGAGGTTGTGATATTTTGAAGGAACATTTGACTTTGGTTGTGATACTAATGAAGTTTAATGTTTAATTAATGTTTTAAGAATTAATTAACAAACAATGGAATTGATAGAAAGAGAATGAAGTTACACAATTAAGCTCTTTAAATGGTTGTGTGCTTATAGGTTACATAGTCTTAGATGTGACAACCCGGAGTCCAAGAGACATTAGCTACAGTTGTGTCTAAGACTAGGTTATGCCCATAGTGTGGTTTTGAGTTATTATTTATTCTGTACTTTTTGTTTTTCTATACGCTACTCCACCCTTTCAGTAAGGGAAACTGACACCCCGGTGATTATGAGCCCTAGGGGGGTTCTTTCCCCAACATTCCGGTGGGAGGATGAATGGCGGACTACACCCTTTGACCCCGCTCTCTTCTCTTGGTAGATACTTCTACTATTAGGTACAACGGTTAGTTTTCCCCATGTATGTGTGTAGAGGGATTTAATGGCTTTTGGTTATTCACACACATATATTCTGGTTATAGTATCTGCTGGGACCAATAGGGGCCTATATACCCTGAGTGGGGGGTGAATCAGGGTATGGATATTCTTTTTCAAAGTTCTTCTTACCCCACTGGATCTTGACCTCTTTATTACAAGGGTCACTTTGTTTTCACTTGTGTGTTTTATTATGATCACTTATTTTCTTCTTTATCTTATTATTATGCTTTAAATGCAATGCAGGGAAGTCAGCAGGCTGACACAAAGATTTTTACATGGTTCACCCTTACTGGGCTACGTCCAAGGAGCATACGCCATCAAGTTGCCGGTCGTACCAAATTCAACTATTCTTCACTAGATGTGGATAAAATGGTTCGAGCTAGATCACTTATATACCCAGGATCACTGCCTTTACAATGTTTATGGTTATCTCACTTCTTTCCCAAGGGTCACTCCCTGTTTCTCTCTCTCTCTGGGTCATTGCCAGTGGAGAGGATCACCTTCTTTCTCTTCCTTTTCTCACTGCTCTAGGAAGGAATCCACTCACAGTTTATAGACCTGTAAGTCTCTTCATTTTCATGAACGAATGCATCTTCCTCTGTATGTAGATGCTCTGTTGAAGTCCAACTTTTACCCGTAGATTAATATCTCTTTGCACCGAAGGTATCGGGCAATCTTCCAGCTTCCACGCGGCCCAAAAATATGGCCAGGGAATCAACCTTACTTGGGGCGAAAGTCTACCTCGACATGCAATTATCAGCACATAAGTCAAAAATGGCGTGCAAGTCCTCCTCATGCACTTGCGCAACACAATCTTCCCCAACTCCAAACTTGCGCGACTCTCTTCCTTTTACGCCCAAACCAATATTGGCGCGCAACTGCCAACCAGCGCGCAACTTCTCACACTGGCGCGCAACTTCAACCACTGGCATGCAAGTCCCACTTGCGCGACATGCACCACCACTTGCGCAACCACCAAAACTGTGTGATGGGAGCTTTGAATCTTCAAAGTGTTGAAATCCGGTAAGAAATGAGGAGGGGTGGTCCAGTATTTATAGGCATTTTGAATACCATGCGCGACAACGCGCAAGTCTCTCCTCGGCGCGCAAGCCTCGGTGCGCAGGTATCTTATCCTGAAATTCACTTGCGCGACATAATTCCAAACTAGCACAAACCTCTTTCCTTTTCCAAATTTTGATCTTCTGATCTTGAGAAACCACAGGCGCGCAAGTTCTCAAGCTTCCAAGGCATCGACACGCAAGTCTCTTTCACGGCGCGCAAGTCACTTGCACGACACCACCAATACTTGCGTAACACTTGTCCCTTTGACATATTTTGATGATCTGATCTTGAAAAACATATGGCGCGCAAGTTTCCAAGCCTTTAAGTACACATCGTACAAGTCCTTTTCAAAAAACAACTTTTCTTCATTTGACAATTTTCAGGCCCAAAAATTTGGCAAACACTGGAAAACGGCACCACCTTGTATCTGTTCTTTTGTACCGCCTCCAGATCATCCATTCCTTTTGTCAACATTCTTGAATCAAATTATGGATCATTGACCTCAGCTCTTGAACTCGGCATTCAATCATGAAATTATCTTTGTCAACAAATTTTTATGTCATTTTTTTGCTTTGTCAACAATCACCACTCGGATGTCCACTTTGTCAACAAACAAAATCACCTCAAAAATGCTTCAACGATTCCTTGAGGGATTTTTTCCCAACAATCCCCCCCTTTGGGTTTGTTGACAACTCTTCCATATAAAGATACGTCGTTTAATCTTCATCCACCATTCGCCTTATTGCGATTCTGATATCAATCAAGGATTTACTCAACACATACTCTAAGCCCACATGAGTAATGCTCGACGTGAGAAACAAGAGTAAATGAAAAGTTCATCAATGAATCAATTCAAATCTGACATTCACTATTGACACCAAACTGATACCAATTGCCAAATTGATACCAATTGTTGATACTTCACTAATACAAATTTTTGGAAACATTGATACCACATTCCAACACCACTCTTCTCTTCTGCTTTTATTACGATCCTTAGCTGTCGTGATATCTATTCTTTGATCGATCACTTCTAGAATCATCATATTTAATACTCTCCCCCTTTATCATTTCTCCCCCTATATCACTGCTCCACTTGTCAGCTTCTCCCCATATCATTCAGGATTTATCAAATTGCCACACTGTCTCTCCCTTGAACAAATCACTATTCTCTCCCCCTTTGTCAACGAACCCAAAGGTTACTCCTTTGCAGTCTGTAACAGATTAGAGAACACATATTATCACATTAGGAAAAAACACATCATACCTCGGGGAGAGTGGGATTTCTCATCCACACTATTTTAAGTACGGGGAGTCGACTGAACTCCCAGAGCCAGTCGATGTCTCTCAAAAGCTTCCTTGTGTAAGGACTTTGTCATAATGTCTGCAACCTGTAGCTCTTTAGGAACATACTCCAACTTCACAATGCCTTGCTCCACCTTCTCCTTGATGAAATGATATTTTATCTCAATGTGCTTGGTCCTTGAGTGATGGATGGGATTTTTTCTATGATTAATAGCACTTGAGTTATCGCACTAGATCTCGATTGGAGACTTCACTTCAAATCCCATATCTTCAAACTGCTCCTTCATCCACAATAACTGTGTGCATGCTTGAGTGGCCGCAATATACTCAACTTCCATAGTTCTCAATGAAATTCAATCTTTCTTCTTGCTAAGCCAAGAAATACACAATCCACCAAGATAGAATGCATCACCTAATGTTGATTTTCTATCATCCACTGAACTGGCCCAGTCTGCATCAGTATATCCCAATAACTCTGTCTGAGATTTTTCAGTATATGTCAATCTGAAATCCACTGTTCCCTAGATATACTGAAGTATTATTTTCACTGAAAGAATGTGTCTTTCCTTGGGATTACTCTGATATCTCGCATCCTCATCTTTTGATAATTTCATCTAGGTAGCAACCAGAGTTTTCATCTCCTTGGAACTCTCCATTCCAAACATTCTTAAAACCTCCTTGGCATATTTTGATTTAGAAATGAATGTTCCATTACTTCCTTGTGTCACCTGTAGACCAAGGAAAAGTGCTAGCTCACCAATTATATACATTTTGAACTCATGTTTCATGAATTCAGAAAACTGTCTACACTGTGCTTCATCTGATCCGCCAATGATTATGTCATCGACATAAACCAGTACGAACTTCCTTTGATTACGTCTGTGGTTGAAATAGATATTTTAATCAACTCCACTACCCTGGAAACCATGTTTCTTCAAATACTGATAAAACCTGAAGTACCATGATCTTGGTGCTTATTTTGGCCCATATAATGCCTTCTTCAGCCAAAAAACCTTATTCTCATACTCATGAAAAAGAAAACCATTCTGCTGCTTGATATGAACTTCTTCCTCCAGAACTCCATTCATGAATGTAGATTTGACATCCATATGGAGCACTTTGAACTTTCTTTGCACTGCTATGGCCAAAACTATTTTGATTGTCTCCAGCCTTGCAACCGGTGAAAATATCTAATAAACTTCAATACCCTCTAATTGGGAGAATCCTTTTCATACTATTCAAGATTTGTTTCGAACCACTATGCCATCTTCATTCATCTTGTTGCAAAAGACCCATTTAGTCCCAATTACGTTCTTATCTGCTGGCCTCAAAACAATCTCCCATGTCTAGTTCTTCTCAATTTGATCAAGCTCTTCATTCATAGTTTGAACCCAGTGTTCATCTTCAGCTGCATTAGTAATGCATTTCATCTCAACCTGTGATAGTAATGATGTCTACTGTAGTGATTTCATTCGTCTTGTCTAAACTAGAGATGACTGATCACTGATGATATTCTTCTTTTCAATTTCAGCTCGACTTTTTGGCTTTTGTGCATATAAGGATTTTACTTCCTCGTACTCGCCATCAGTATCATATTCTAAATCACCTTCAGTCACTTCTTCTCTCCCTGAGTCTCTTATCTCTTCTGTACTTTTAACAAAAAACTTTTCACAGTCTCATTGTTCAGTGACTTCATTTCTTTGAACATCTTATCTCAAATTTTTGTTGACACGCCTTTGATTTTATATCACAGCTTCTTGGTATCCTAAAAATAGTCAGCTGATACCGTATTGTTAGAAAAGAATTGAAAATTATGAAATACAAGAATTTTGCTGCATCTCCCTCAATATGTCTTCTTGATCAGAAACACTCAAAGTTTATATCCCATTGATATGTTTCATCTGATTAGGAGACAGGGATCTCCCCCTTTGTTACGCAACACTTCTTGTGGTTAGACCCACCTTTTAGACCCATAAACATTCTTTTTCTCCTTCATCATTTTTTCTCGTCTTCCACTCGTAATTGAGCCACTAACAAAATCCCTAATTCTTCTGAGTTAGAACTCAGTGTAGGAAATAAGAGATAGAGTTAATAACACAATCACTTCCTGTTGTGCTCTGTTTATCCATTTCTTTTTAATTTTTGGTACCTGACTTGAATCAATTGAAACTCTGGAGCATATCACTTCTCCACATTGCATCTTTAGATGCCACTTCACCTTGGATCATATCTCCCTAAAAATTGAAACACATGACTCAATAGTTAATAGAATTTATATTCATAGGAAGAGGGGTTCTTCTGGAATCCTCAACTAGAGGATTGTGGTTGATCCGGATGGGCCAACCCTTTAATTCTTTCTTGGAGCGCATCACACTCCTTTCTTGCTTCCTCCAGCTGCCTAGTCAAGTTCAACTGCTCTGGCCATATGACTAAGCATTCATTACCTGCATGCTGAGTCTTTTTCTGATATAAAGATTCTGCAGGCCTGGCCTTTCCCACAATTTGGGGTTTAAACCCACTGGTACACATTTCTATCTTTCATGTTCTCCCAAAATTCTATTTTCCATGATTATTACACTAAATAGGAATCTCTTTTCATTTCATCTTCTCTTTCTTCTTCCACCATTGCAGGGATTTTGTTTTTTCCTCCAGTCCTCTCTATGGCACATGACTTGTGAATTTTTCAACGCATTCTTTGTTTATCTGCCTTTTATCATATTTATGAGTCACCACCCTATTTTGCATTGGTGGTCGGTCCTCCACTTAACATACCTTATCCTTTTTCACAGCGTCGTATTTCCTCCCTTTTTCTTCCAGATATGTTCATGTTATTTCTTAGAGGGCGGTTGTGAGTGTGACAGAGGGGGTGACAAATACACCTTTCGTTCAGCTCCATGTGATTCCCCTAAGACTCTAAGCCTATTATTCACCTTACCACTTTGTCTCCCAGTGTATAATTTCTCATTCTGCATCACTGAAGATGAAATTCTCTTTCTGGGTTCCTTTTCCTTCCCTTCATTCTTCCTGCTGCACTGTCTGGCCAAATGCCCATGATCAGAACATATGAAACATCTTCCATCAAAGACATACCTCATTTCATCATTTCTATGTCGAGATATTGATGTAGCTTGAGTTATTCCTCTAAAACTGAGCTCCTAAGCTTCCTGAAACACACTCATTGTGTGTCCCTTTCTACTATGGTAGTAGCATCTGATGAATGTTTTCCTCTGAGCGACTCTTCTTTCTAATTTCTCATGACGCTTCATCTTATTCTCAGATTTTGTACATTTTCTATTTTCATAATATGAAATATATTCATGGGCCTCTGAATAAAAACTTGATGTGTGACCGTAAATCCCATAGAAATAGCACATGTCGTCACTTCCTTTTGAACCTGTCCTCTTAGGCCTATCTTCAGCACCTACATGAGTTTTCTTACCTCTGGAGATTTTCACTGCATGTTTCTTATCATGCATAGGAGTGGGATCATCATATCTGATGCCAGATTTTCCCATGCTATATGGTCTTTGAGCTGAGAAAATATTTTTTTGTTTCTCCTCAGAAATCTCAAACTTCCTTTTCATTTTATCATTTCCTTTCGAAGGACAATCGAATAGTAGGTTCATTGCATCCTTCAACTTAGGTTTTCCATTTTCCTTTGATATCTTCATTTCTTTCGTGGATTTTTATATCACTTCCTTTAATTGTTGAATATTTATATCTCTTGATTCAAGTTGATCATTATGTTCTTTTCTGATATTCTTCTGTCTCCTCAACTCATCTTCAAGTTCCTGTGTGAGCTTTTCCACCATGTCACTTTTCTCCTTCACTTTCAATTTTTCTTGAGAAACATATTTAGAGACAGATTCATTCTCTTGTTGTAGCCTTTGATTCTTCTGAACATCTTCAGACAACTGTGTTGCTAGATCATCAATTCTACCTTTCAGATTCTGAACTTCATCTGACTTTTGATTCTCTTCATAATCACCAGCCTTTTGTTTTCCTTTCATTTTAGCCATCTTTTGTAGTTATTCACATTGAGAATCATTATTCTCCTTTAGGTAAGTAGCCACATCAATAAGCCTTTGATTTAAGACTCTTATCTTGTTGACCTCAATTTCCAATACCTGTATCCTGATATTTTTAGATTTAACTTCTTCGTCAAATTTCTGATCAGATTTCTTTGTCATGTTGACAAAATCTACTGGTGGCTTCCTTCTCAAAAATTCTTCATCATCAGTTCTTTCGGTATCAATTTGATGTTCATGTATTTCACACATTCTAGCATCATGATTTAGGGAATCACTCTTTTCCCTATCATATTCATCCAGACCTTCCTTCAATAACCTGTTTTATTCTTTTAGTTGAATCACACTTTTTTCGTAAACACTTCCGCACTGAGGGATATCTCCTTAATTCTAATTCTTCTTTGATGTTTTTTCCATTGAATTGGCACACTGAGATTAGAATAGACTGATTCTTTAACCACAAAAATCAACTCCACCAAGTCAGAGCAAACAAATCTGATAACAACAGCCTTCCCTCTAATACCAATTTTTGGGACCAATAGGGTCCTATATACCTTGAGAGGGGGGGGGGGGGGGGCTGAATCAGGGTATGGATATTATTTTTCAAAGTTCTTCCTGCCCCACTGGATCTTGAACTCTTTATTAAAAGGGTCACTTTGTTTGCACTTTTGTGTTTTATTATGATCACTTATTTTCTTCTTTATCTTATGATGGTGCTTTAAATGCAATGCAGGGAAGTCAGCAGGAAGACACAAAGATTTTTACTTGGTTCACCCTCACTGGGCTACGTCCAAGGAGCATATGCCAGCAAGTTCCCGGTCGTACCAAATTCCACTATTCTTCACTAGATGTGGATACAATGGTTCGGGCTAGATCACTTCTATGCCCAGGCTCACTGCCTTTACAATGTTTAGGGTCAGCTCACTACTTTCCCAAGGTTCACTCCCTGTTTCCCTCTCTCTGGCTCACTACCAGTGGAGAGGATCATCTTCTTTCTCTTCCTTTGCTCACTGCTCTAGGAAGGAATCCACTCACAGTTTATAGACATGTAGGTATCTTCATTTGCATGAGCGAATGCATCTTCCTATATATGTATATGCTCTGTTGAAGTCCAACTTTCACCCGTAGTTGAATATATCTTTGCATCGAAGGTATTGGGCAATCTTCCAGCTTCCACGCGGCCTGAAAATATGGCCGGGGAATCAAGCTTACTTGGCGTGAAAGTCTACCTCAGCGCGCAAGTCACAACCGGCGTGCAAGTCCTCCTCATACACTCACGTGACACAAGCTTCCCCAACTCCAAACTTGCGTGACTATCTTCCTTTTACACCCAAACCAATATTGGCGCGCAACTGCCAACCGGTGCGCAACTTCTCACACTGGCACGCAACTTCAACCACTGGCGTGCAAGTCCTACTTGCGCGACACACACCACCACTTGCACAACCACCACACCTTCACGAAGAGAGCTCTAAATATTCAAATTTTTGAGCTCCGATAAGAAATGAGGAGGGGTGGTCCAGTATTTATAGGCATTTTGAATACCCTACACAACGGCGCACAAGTCTCTCCTCGGCGAGAAAGTCTCGGCGCGCATGTCTCTTCTCCTGCAAGTCACTTGCGCGACCTAATTGCCAACTTGCGTGAACCTCTTTCCTTTTCCAAATTTTGATCTTCTGATCTTGAAAACCCACAGGTGTGCAAGTTCTCAAGCTTCCAAGTCGTCGGCGCGCAAGCCTCTTTTAGGGTGCGCAAGTCACTTGCGCGACACCACCAATACTCGTGCAACACTTGTCCCTTTTCCATATTTTGATGATCTGGTCTTAAAAAATATATGGCGCGCAAGTTTCCAAGACTTCAGGTACATGGTGCGCAAGTCCCTTTTCCAAAACCACTTTTCTTCATTTGACGATTTTCAGGCCCAAAAATTTGGCAAACACTGGAAAACAGCGCCACCTTGTATCTGTTCTTTTGTACCGCCTCCAGATCATCCATTCCTTTTGTTGAAGTTTTTGAATCAAACGTGGATCGTTGACCTCAGCTCTTGAACTCGACATTCCATCATGAAATCCTCTTTGTCAATATATTTTTATGTCATTTTTTTGCTTTGTCAACAATCACCACTCAGATGTCCACTTTGTCAACAAACACAATCACCTCAAAAATGCTTCAATGATTCCTTGAGGGATTTTTTCCCAACAGTATCCTATGGACTACTATAGGTGTAACGTGTATAGGCTGTGATGGCTTGAGGATCCTTACTCAGTGTATGGGCTGTGATGGATTGAGGTATAATAATCGATGTATGATACACATTATGCGGGCTTTGGTGGCTCCCAGAAACTACCTGGTTACTTTTGGTTGTTAGGATAATGTGGTGCTTAGCCTAGGTGTATGCGGGAATGCCTTTGTGGTGC
Organism: Viscum album; assembly: GCA_963277665.1. Classification (NCBI taxonomy): domain Eukaryota; kingdom Viridiplantae; phylum Streptophyta; class Magnoliopsida; order Santalales; family Viscaceae; genus Viscum; species Viscum album. Next base: position 271,907,621 of record OY728147.1, read on the forward strand.
ATGAGGTGCATATTGTGGAGCTTAGCTCAGGTGTCTGCGGGAAAGATTTGGAGAGAGATGCACAGGATGTATGTCGTTAGGGAAAAGCGGAAAACCAGTGGTGAAGTAGTAGCGGGGTACCCTTGATATTCTAAACTATATGCTATACTCTTGTAAGCGTTACGTGGTGAGAGTAGCCATGGTGAGGTGGGGAACTTAGTATACCTGTTTAGGTGACGAGTTAGTTTCACTTGTTTTTCACTGTGCTTTAGAATGCTTTCTATACTTTTGCACGAGAGGCTTTGGGGAGGATCCTTCTGAGTATACTGTTATACTCACCCCACGTCTATATAAACTATTTTTCAGGTCACTTGGAGAAGGTTGGAGATCAGGCTAGTTACTACTAGCTTGTGGTTGCAGGAACTATTCGGGCTTGTAGTTGCTGCTGTCTTTTCCCTTCTTTTGGGAACTTGTAGCTTTATCTTTCATCTGTAGTACTTTTTCATGACATTACATATATGCACTTGGTTTTTCTTTTATATTTATATTTTGAGTTGGAGTTGGTTGGTGTCTATTCTATCTCTCTCTTCTTCATGTGTTCTCTTAGAGTGTAATGCCTCCCATTTTTGTGTTTATTATACCCTCGATGCTGGTCATCAACCCGGGGCCTACTGGAGGCAGGACTCAGGGGGTCATTATCCCTCTTCTCACATTGCCAACCCAGGAGGGGTACACTTTGTGGGGAGGGTGTCTTGACATGGCCAATAATTTTGTCGGTCCCATGTGACTTCCTACATGGTCAATTGGACATGGGTGTTGTGCTTTGGGGGATTGAAATTGGTGTGATTCAAGTTTTTTTCCATATACTATGTATCTTAAACCTATTTCTGTGATAGATTGTGTCATTTCTTGATCAAAGTGATTCACGTGTAGGGGTTTTAGTGTTAATTAAGCCTAGAGGGATGGTGTGGAACAGTTTATTCATAGAGCTTCATAATTTCCAGGTTGGTTTCCCTTGATTGAATGGATCCATATCAAAGTTGGGAAAACTAATTTGGGTTGTATCGAGTGTAGGATTTAAGAAAGATATATATTTTTCCATCTGGGGATTTTTTTGAGTAGATTGTGTGTGTTTATCATTATCATTGAATCCACAACACATGGGAATGGGGAGGTCCCATCCCCTTCTGTCATTCTTAGGAAAAAACATAATTATTTTCAATGATATTTAGAGATTTCTGTTCTCTTCATATGGGAATCCACGATCCCTAAAGAAACATTTGATCTTGGAATTTAACCTTGGTTTGGCTCTTTAATAATAGATTGACTTTTGATCGACTGGTACAACACAACAATGTGGCTTGTACACCTCATTTTAGTTCAGTAGGGAAAGCTAGGGATGTGTGGGTGTGAGTTTCCATGGAATAAGTCTATAAATAGGGAGGTGCTAAAGATGTGGTAGTGTAGTGTGGGATTCTCATTCTCTTTGGGATCGAGATTCATAAGGGCACCACATATAATGCTTGACTTATCTAGGAAGTTTCATTCATCGGACAATAATGAAGGTTTGAGTCTTATGGCTTGAATTTTTTGATGCATCATCAAGTACGATAGGGTGAGTCTTTAGTATGTAATATACACCATACTAATTGAGTGTCTACTCGATGACATATACACTAGATTGAAATATAAGTAGGGTCCATGTAATACACATACATCAGAAAATGGAATATATAATGGTTTCAGGAGCACACCTATGCATATTTCTTGGTTACATTCATTTCATTATATAATAAAACTAAACAAAAAAAATTATTTTTAAGTACTGAGAAAATATGATTCTATAAAAATCAATGAATTATATTTTTTATCTAAAATCAATGTAAATAATAGAAATTTAAAATTAACACTAAAATAAATTGATGTAATATAAATGAAACAAATTCATAAAGTCTAATAACAATATGAGGAAAAAATTAGTTAATTAATCCTTTTAAGTTAAAAAATGATGTTTGATCACTCCCCTTCACATAATTTATTTCAATCCTTAAAAATTCTCATCATTAAACTTCAAAAACACAATCATCTGTTCATATTTTACACCTCCTAAAACAATTTCAACTTTCATAAATTCTATTTTCTACCTCATAAAAATTAAACCAACTCATCAAAATTACACCATCTTGTAAAAACGGTTTCAAATATGTAGTTCTTATTTTAGGAAACAAAATTTATACTAATATTCTGACTTGCATAGTCTGAATGTATCTTGGTTTCAAATTAGTATCAAGTATACACAATGTTTAAAATATCATCAATATACCCCAAATATTTCAAAAAAAATATCAATTTAATTCACTTCAAGGATGCTTATGAAAATTCATTCATGTTTCAGAAAACACTTTTCCATATCTTGAAAATGATTTAATGTGTAATATAGTCAATGATTAATAGAAAATTTTCAAACATTTCATAGATTCCAGGTCACTTTTCCATTAACTAGTAAAATTGTTTAAATTGAAAATTTCATTACAAATATAAGTTTTCAATTCTTATTCAAATGTATTTAATCATAAAAATCAATCGATTAAACAAAAAGTAGACTCACATAATATTATAACTACCAGGAAAAGATTGAGATAAACTTTTCAATTCTCTTTACTGAAAATTACATCATGATTTATGAATTAATTTAGTTTCAAAGGAAAACAATTATCTTATCCATATGAAATAAAACATTAAATATCCATTCAAAACTATTTCTTTACTAACCTAAATGGGAATTTTCACTCTTCACTCTAAGAAAATTTGAAAATAGAGATTTTCTTATTTTGAGAGTTCAAGTGATATTTCCATATGCATGTAGAGGTCCTATGTTATTTACCATAAGAATTTTTTGTAATAATCAAGATTAATTCCAATAGGTAGTACTGAGGTTCAAGGGTTTGTATAATTTGATGTTTAAAAATTTGATTCCAAAATAAGAGTTTTTATTCTCTTAAGTTCAAATAATTTCAAAATCCATCAAGTTATCACAATGAATATACTCACTCAAACCCTCACATGATTCTATCCTAACTCACTCTTCTTTTTTCCTTTTATGTGGTTTATGAACAAGTAGTGAACAATAATTAATAAATCTCTTCTTTTCTCCATTTTTCTCTTTCACTTTTATATATAATTTGTTTCATGTTCGATTTTTTTCCATATGAACAGAACTATCATTTTCATTTCATTTTTTATATAATTTTTTATATATGTAAAGAGGAAATTTTTTTTAATATAATAATGAATTATGAATTATGAACACACTGCTCCTTTTATATGTATTCACCCTCTCACTCGACCAATAACAATGAATTTTCTCTCTATAAATATCCTAAAAATACCCTCTCTGCCACACTTGCTGAAAATTTGACCATAAGGTACACAAGATATGGGTTGAAAGGAATGAATTTATCTTGTAATGTTGCATTCTTAATATGTATTTCATGGTCTATAAATATTAATAAGTATAAAATGTTATGGTATCCAAAAATTGAGGTTAATTGTTTAAATGGACTTTCAATTAATGATAGATTCTATCATGAATATTACACACTTGAATATTTTTGTTTCGAACATAATCAAGGAATATTTTAGTTTCTCTCCATAACCTGATGCCCTTATGAAATTTATTATTAGAAATAATATGCAATAAATGCTTATAACTTCTCTCATGTTAAATATCTAAAAAATAGTCTACAGTGGTGGATTTGGATTTCAATTTCTAGCCAAAGATACTGAAAATTCATGAAAATGCCAACCTAAGTAATAAAATATAGATAACAAATAAGTTTACAATTTTATGCTCAATAATAAGATAATGTTACTCATAATTAATTTGGAGTTCAAGAATTCATTTGAGTATTCAATTCAACTCAAAGAGAGGTTTAAAGGCATGAAAAAAACTACACAAAACAGATTTCTATATTTTTAAAAATGTAATAGAAACATATGTTTATTTATTTAGAATACATTCCCACTAAAACCATAAATCGAAACAAAATAAAAGAATTTAAAAAATGTAGCTAACAGTTATCCCCACACCAACACTCAATCTCTATTAAATCCTCAAAATCATTCAATAGAAATCATCTAATTTTCATGCTGAATTGATAAAAGGAAAACATGAAAAAAATTTGGGTGGACAGTGAAAATCTAGTTATTGTTATCCCTTATATAAATAAAGCCTTTAGAAGGCTTGATTTATACTTAATTATCCTCAAAGGATCTTTAAGATGGTTCAATATTTCTTTTCTAATTTATTTCCTACAAGAAAAATAAGAATATATTAGATAACTATAGAAAATTAAATCCTAGAACTGGTAATAAAATAAAATTAAAGGAAATAAAGGTAAAATATCCCAAAGATGTTCTATATATTATACTCCCAATAATTGGCTATCTATGGGATTATCTCCAATCATGGTGTGGATGGAGATTGTGTGGTATTAACCACCACATTTTCCTTTTCCCACAACTCTTCTCATCTTGTTTATTATCATAAAGGTCCTCTTATTTAAATTGTTTATTATAAAACTTCTATTGGTTATTGAATTTTTAGTTCATGGGAGTGGCTAAAAGGTGGAGGAACTCAATTAATTTAGCTCCAGCTTATGGGATGATTTTGTCAACATACTCATTTCATCCAATGTGGGTAGCCTAGAGAGATCCTTTATTTATTCTACCATTTCAGCCACTTATTCTATAGATTCTTCATAAAATTCCTTTAGAGAAGACATCATATTATTATTAAAATAATCTTCATCAAGCTCCTCTTATTTTTATTAGGTATCTTGGTCTTCAAATCCTCAAGCAAGAAACTCATTAAAGGAGGTTGCCTCAAATTATTCTTCACTATATAGTGGAAAATATGGCTCAATTGAGACTTCATCATAATCATAAAGAAATTGAGATTTTACTTCTTGTAAATATATATCAAAATAATTTGAGTTTAAGGAAATATTCAGTCCTTTAATTGGATCGATCTACATCTCTTTTTCTTAATTAAGTCCACATAGAGGTTTGTAGAAGCACATAGAATAGAGAGAGTTTCCAATGTGGCTTTCACCTTCATGAAATATTCTACATAGATGTGTGGGGTGGGTACTTTCTATGCCTCAACCAAATATTCATATAACTTTGAGAAGTGTTCTAAGACATTCGAAATCTCATTGTATAGTGATTCTATCATTGATGCTTTGATGTCCTCTTTGAGGTCCTCTAACAGCTCCTTAAATTTCTCTCTACTTTACCCATTATGGATCTCCACACCTATCTAGCACAATTATAAAAACTTATTCCATGGGTGAGGTTGCGTAAAAACCCCTATTTTTAGGAATTTAAATTGTAATTTAAAAATAGTAAGGTATTAACAAAGTGGAAGAGGAAATTGAATTTATAACCTAAATACCAATAATATTGGAATGTTAATCATGTGGTTATTGTAGGATACGATCAAATAAAATTTTTATTAACCTATAATACAGTCTAGTGGAACTAACTAAGATCATTCTCAAAGTGTTTTGGGTCTAGTTCTTCACTATTATTAATCACTAATTAATATTTATTTTACATTTATTTTTTAAAAATATAGACAATTTAAAGGGGTTAATTTTTTTTGGTGTGTGAAAGAAATTAAAATAAATTAGTTGAAACCCAAATAAAATGTTAGTCATACATGGGGTCAATCTAAGATTAAGAAAACACGGGTCTTCCACTATCCAAATATATTACTTAAGATTTATTAACAGCCCACTTAATTATAATTTATTGGATTACCATCTTCAAATTAATTTGTAAGGATTACTAAAATTTTGGAAGTCAATTAGTTACACTAAGTATCACCCCCTCCATAGTGTCAAGTGTGGAACATGTCACAACATAAAGCAACCCACCACCCTTCACAATTTCCCAATCATACAACATTCATCCCTCAACACACGCAACTCTAAATTTATGAAATGTACACCATAATAATAGAGGTAAAAATATTATCTTGATATTGGAACGAGACTATGGGGATCACAAAAATAAAATGATAAATCTCCTCATAATTCCTAGTAAAATCCACTTCCCTTCATAACAGATTCAAAAGAATAATAAAATAAAAGAGAAGGAACTTGGGAAGACCGTGATACCTCCCCTGATACTTTTACTCAAGTTAATAACTCTTTACCATGGATTTGAGAGTTCATTAGTTCCATTTTCTTGATTAAGGATCACTTTACGTTTTATATAAATGTGTATAATAGAGAGAGATTCCAATATGGATTCCACACATATGACATATTCTTTTTAGGTTTGAGGTGTGGGATATTTTTGTGCCTTATCTAAATATTGATAGATCTCTATAAGGTATTTTGGGACCTCATTATGATCTATGGGAAAAGATTATATAATACATTATTTTAGGTCCTTTAATAACTCCTCAAATGCCTCTCTACATGTTTAATTTAGGGCTCTATACACCTATCTAGCACATGTAACAACAAATTCTTCCTTGGGTGAGGATGATTCAAAAGAAGGTTCCATTTTTTTAGATTTTTTATTTTAATTTGAAAATATGAAGGTATTAGTAAATTGAAATAGGATGGTTAATTTACAACCTAAATCCCTAGAAATGAAAATATGCAGATCATGCAGCTTCCAGGGGCTATTGTCAAGTAGAGGTTTTATTAACCTGAAAAAGAGACAAGTGGGGCTAACCCAGGTGATTCTCACGGAGTTTTGGGGAAAATTATTCATTATTCTTTATCACATGTTAATATTTACTAATGTTTCTTTTTAAAATATAAAAAACATTTAAGGGGTGGAATTTTTTTGAGAGTGTGAAATTAATTAAAGTAAATATGTGAAAAACCGAAGAAAATGTTAGCAGAGAAAGGGTTTAGTACAAGATTAGGTAAATGTGAGTCTTTCACCATAAAAATTGATTAAATAAGATTCATTAATAGTACACTAAATATAATTTATTTGATTACCAACCTCAATTTAAATTTTTAGGCTTAGCACACTTTAGGAAATCTCTTACGAACACCAAGTCTAACCTCATTCATAGTGTCAAGTGATGGGTATGTCATGCACATAGACAATCCACCACCCTTCACTTTTTAAAAATTGCACATCATTCATCCCTCAATCTACACAACACCAACTAAATGAAATGTATACCTTGACACATGAGGGAGAGGGATTTAGTTTATATTGGAATGACATAGTGGATATCATAAGGAGAAAATGATAAATCTTTTCATAATACTTGATCAAATCCACGTACCCATCACAACAAATTCAAAATCATAAATTAATTAAATGGAAGGGATGTAGAAGAACTATGATACCTCCTATAACACATTGTCTCATGTCTATACTCTATTAAAATGTAATTTAGAGATCACTAGAACATAATAGAATAATATTAAAAACACAAATTAGAAGAAGAAGAACAATAAAATTTCACTTTAGATATCATAAACATATTGAAAATTATAAATAGTAATAAAAGTGTTAGAATCCATCCTATAGAGGTGGGAATTATTTTTTCAAATACCATAATCTCCTTTATATACACTTATCCTAAACCCCCTCAATAGAATAAAATTAACTAAAACTTATAACTAGGTGATGTAATCACCCCGTAATTGTGATCGGTATTACCTTAAAAAAATCTTGAGCTATTTTGTATTATGAATTTGTAGATGAAGTAGAAAATAAGTTCCACATGAGGGAGTCATTTTTTCTGTCCTTACATGACATGGAGTTAGGGAAATTGTGCATGTTTTGTCTAGTGGAATGGATTTTACTAGGTGTTCCTTAACTAGATGGGTCATCAATATGTATCAAGTGGGATCATAAATATTAGTGGGATTTTCCAAAAACATGGCTATTACTATCTGTCTTAATTTTTGGTTTCCAAAACATAGGTAATATGGTTCAAGGGATTATCGATAGAGGGATACTGAATGGTTCGCTCGTAAAATGGATCTGGGCTTTTTTACTTTGAGTGATTATATTAATTTTTTATCAAACATATGTTGTTTTGGGGAATCTAGTATCAATGTTACAATGATATTTAGTTTGGATTGGTGCTACCATGGAGCTCTGAAATTTCATGGTTGGTTTCTCTTCATTAAATGAAGCTATTATAGACGCCGAAAAGTGCTTAAGTGCTGGAGAATGTTTAGAAATGAAAAAGCAAAGTCATATTCAGACCTGGAGACCCGGTCCGGAGGGCCCAGGAGTGTTTTATGAAAAAAATGGTGAAGTGCGTGAAAAAATCTATCCCGCACCGAAAGTACCGGGATTCGCGAAAAGTCCCAGGCACCGACGCGAACCATATTTCGTGCCCGCGCCCTGCGTGGTTTACCTTTCATGCTGCTACCTTTGTCGCGTAATAATTTCCCATAGCCCTGAATTTTGTACCACCGAATGCCTATAAATAGAAGGCGACCCCCTTCCTTTTCAAGGTTGAAGAATTCGAACCACCTCTCATGCGCGTAATTGGCATTCCACATGAGCACAATATGGACTTTAGTTATAGTTGTTTTTTACACCAAGTCACCCCGGGATCTGCCTTCGCGTGAGATCCCCATGGCTTAGACTAAATTGCAACCCCTTTGGGGTCTTCCCCTTGCGTGCAATCCCTTTTGTTGCATGCAATCCGACCAAGTTGTGTGAAATCCTCCCTTGCGCACACGCCCCTTCCTTTGCATGCACACCCCTTCATTTGCACGCAATCCCTTCCATTGCGCGCAATCCATTCGAGTCACGTGCAAAACCTCAGGCCCCCTATTTTGTATAGGCATCACTAATTTTTCACCAACCAGGGGATTTTCACACCGGAACCCTTTATTTTGCATAAGCCTCAAGAGTTGCGTGCAATCCCCCGGGGGCCTTCACCTCAGTGCTCCTCAGGAGTCCTCTTGCGTGAACACCTGATTTCCTCCTTCTCGGTTCCATTTTGAAGTGTCTTGTGCACCCCGGGCATCCGCATCTTACATAGTTTTCCCATACGTCCTTTTAGGATTATATGAGGTAACTTTAAAGTCCCTTGGACAATCCTTCTCGCTGCATTTCTTTGCCTCATGCTTCTTTGCATAGGCACGCTAACGGCTATTGCTTCTTCACATAGCCATGCTAACGTGGACCCCTCGATGGTTTTCTCTGCGACACCCCCTCAGTACGGCCTTGCCGATGCCTTCCCTTCCACAAGGGGTAGAAGGCACTGGTTATGTAAGTCCTAAGAGGTGTGGAGAAAACCCACCTCATCCGAGCTACATGACTTTAAACTTCCAAGAACCTCTTCCTCAACACATGATGTTAAATTGTGACCTGGCCTCATGCCTCGCACGCAGGGTCCCCCTGGCTTGGACATTCTCCATGCCCACTCATCTCCACGGGGATGGGATCATCCCTCACAGGGGGTGATATTCTCTTTATTGGAGTGGTGTTTTTTCGCAGGGAAGGGTAGCCACCTTGGGGTAAGCCCCTAGATTTCCTTCGAGGAGGAAGCATCCATGCTCCTCCTTTCTTTGGTCCCAAGGCCAGCAGAGGGTGTGATAGGGAACGGGTCTCCTCCTCTCTTCTTGGGTTCCAAATCTCTCTCCTGCTGCACTTTTTCACCCTTAGGACTCCATCCTGGAGTAAGTCCCGGCACCATGGGCCACTCAACACGTAATCCCCTCTTCATTTCCCACAGATGCACCCTTCGCGACGTGATCATCAGGTCCTTTCTGTCTCTTGTTTCTCACACCGATCATGACTCACGTGGGCTTAGAGCAAGCATCGGCCATGACCAACATGGGCCATCACAGAGTTTAAGCCCCAAATTCCCCCCGTCCCACATGACGTTAAACTGCATTCCACCCAAACTACAGGGACTTTGATCCGTGCTAAGGCATGGTACGTAGGAATCCTCCACGTGGTTCATTCCCCACAACCTTGGGCCACCTCAGAGTGTAAGCCCATTCAAACCCAAACTATGAGGACTTTGATCCGTCCTAAGGCATGGTACGTAGGAAGCCTCCATGAGGTTCAATCCCCACAACCTTGGGCCGTCTCAGAGTGTAATCCCCATTCCACCCAAACTACGAGGACTTTGATCTGTGCTAAGGCATGTTACGTAGGAAGCCTCCACGAGGTTCAAGCCCCACAACCTTGGGTCGACTCAGACTGTAAGCCCCATTCCACCTGAACTACAGGGACTTTGATCCGTGCTAAGGCATGGTACATAGGAAGCCTCCCCGAGGTTCAAGCCCCACAAGCTTGGGCCATCTTAGAGCGTAAGCCCCATTCAACCTGAACTACTGGGACATTGATTCGTGCTAAGGCATGGTACGTAAGAAGTCTCCACGAGGTTCAAGCCCGATAAACCATTGGCCCAGATCGTATCTGTGTTAGTGTGCCAAGCCCCATTTCTACCTTGGGCCGCCTCAGAGCATAAGTCCCAATGCATCTAGACCACAGGTACCTCTTCCCGTTGGTTCACCGACCCCATATCCTTGGGCCTCCTCAGAATGTAATCCACATACCTACCTTGGGCTGCCTCAGAGTGTAATCCCCATTCTATCCTGAACTATGGGGACTTTGATCTGTGCTAAGGCATGGTACTTAGGAAGCCTCCATGAGGTTCAATCCCACCAACCGACCGTTCCAACCCCATTCACGTCGGTTCGCCAACACCATGGGCCGCCTCAGAGTGTAAGCCCCATACTTGTCCCGAATGATGTTAAACTATATTCTCCACCTAAACTATGTGGTCTTTGATTACCCACCATTGGGATACGTAGGAAGCCTCCACGAGGTTCAATCCCATCACTCATGTCTCATCTTGACCTTTCCCTCAATCCCATGTGTCTCGGGAAGCTCATCCCTAACCTGGAGGGTCCACTTCCTCTGGGTCCTATCCATGCATCCATTATCACGGGCTGCCTCCTAAGGTGTCCCACCATATCATCAAACTATGCAAACTTTGATTCCCTGCGACGGGGATACATAGGAAGTCTCTTCGAGGCTCAAGCCCAAAACCATCATCCATCCTGATTCCTACCCGGTCCGCCACATCCTGGCGGGATAATTCCACTTCATCCCCCATTTTACTCAACAGCATTTTGGAAGCCAGCCAAGTGTTGGCCCCAATATCGGTGTTCCCTCCAGGGGGTTCATCAATCTGATCAACTCTTATCCATGTTTCGATCAGTCTGATCTGTCTCCACCGGAGGTTAAACTTGAGGCATACCCTATGTTAGACATAAGAAGATGAGAAAAACCTCAGATACATGATTATGGAATACAATTCCTCCTATTTGATGTGGGATACCTCGGGCTTCCGTTCCCTCGAGAAACCCTATAATAAGGGACATAAGACAGACATGCCAATTCCCTAGCGTCAAGACACGTCAGTGATGCCCAACGCGACTAATCTCCTAACCGAAGAATTCTGCCCTGACCGGACGCCTTGGAATGTCTTTACCGAAGCGGTGTAATTAACTGGTGTCCATGAAGATATGGCACTGGGAAGAGCTTCATGAACTACTTCTTCAATCTATGAGGGAGACCCGGACTAGGTGACGAGCTCTGAGGAGTAATCCACAGAATGAAGAAATGATATTCCATCATCTCATTTTGATCAAGGAGCATACATCCCTGAATAAGGAAAAGATGCCATCTTCCTTTGGAAAGCGTGAATGCAGGGTAACAGCAGCGCGTCCTCTGCGTGACGGATGTGCGCGTCCCCAGATAAATCATCGGAAAGAAAAAATGGTGAACATGATGTGAAGCCCCTATTTTCATCTTGGAGGCTAGTAACATTCGGGGCATCAGTGGATTAGCATGTCATCTGACCCCGTCATCCGGTACCAGGTCTCACCAAGAAGGCATAATGTAAAACTTTCCAGGAGTTGGGACAGTCTGCGACGTTGAGCATTCTATTCTGTGATGTTGTTCGCGTGGATCCCTCTTACTGACCACGGAAGACGGAATGACGTTGGGGCACTAGTTGTCGATTCCTTTTCCTAACAGTATTAATGAGTTCATCTCCCTACTTCAGGAATCAAGTTGTTGCATCCGGATCTCGATCACCTACCCACCAACACAGGGGAAGGGGAAAGATTGACGTAGCTACCCCACGCGGTTCTACCTATTCCACGATGGCCGCGACCTCCACAACTGATGGGCGCCCATGCCCCCTCTCCCAATCAGAAATTATCCAGTGATGGATAATCAATGACCTTGTACACAGGTACGATGAGGAGGGGGTCATCCCCACCAGGGATATGGCCCGCTTGGATCTCGAGGTAGTTGTACCTTGCCATCAACGCTGCCCCCGAGGGCCGCGCAGGGAGCCGCTGATCCCCACCCCAACAATCAATCGCTTCAGGAGAATGTCCTAGGAGCGCCTTGACAGCTCCCTCCCCTATGCCGACGAAGTAGGGGATATCTAGGCCGACCCGATCGGAGTACCGCTTCATGGGATCCTGGTGAGGGCCCCCACCAGGCCGCGTCAGCGCCGCCACCCGGTTCCCCGAGCCGAGGAGCAGGTAATCCACGTGCATGCACCACTGGCTCCAGTCCACCTGACTCGACGCCAACTTCGTGCACGAGCCGAAGAAGACGCTCGCCATTGGGCATCAACATCAGCGACTAGTGTGCCCTAAGCCACCACCGACTCAAACCTCCAACTCCCTACATATGTTGAGCAGGGGAAGTTTTACACCTGACCTGGATCGAGGCCCCAACCGCCCCATGGGGCAGGTTTGGTCGACTCTCCCGGTCATCGGCACAGGTGTTTTCCACCGCGGACCAATCCTCAGCAATGCCACCCAACGTTGAGGCTCACTCTGTACCTCCGTTACAGAAGGTGCGGGCCCTCCCTGCTTCCAACCTCAGCTTGGAGGTCTGCCCAGTGCCACCTTGAACCTAGGCGAGGGTCTCCCTCATGATAGAAACAATCCATTTGGGGGTCTCTCCCGCACTCACTACACTGGGTACGGGGTCACTCCCCCCGCCGCAGACTGTGAGTATGGAGACATTGCATGTCCGGTAACTTGCCAACATAGAGGTCCTCCCCATGTACCCATGTTAATCAGTGAATGTCCTCCTCGCCCCATAAATCGGAGAGGCGGAGGTCAACCCCACTTCACCAACACCCAGCACGGAGGTCCTCCTCATGTTCCTTTCGACATTTGTCCTGGTGCTCCTCACACCCCGGCCTCCTCAGGTGGAAACCATCTCCACCCCAGCACTAGTGCAGCTGGAGGACCCCATTTGGGAAATCAACCCTGCCTTAAAGAACTACCCAGGTGAAGGAGAGCAGTTCGTCACTACTGCAAGAGGAATTCGGGGAAAGGAAGAATAAGAATCAGACTAGTCCGCTTCTCAGACTCCGAGGTGGAGTACGATTCAGCGCAGGAGCCCTCCCCTCAGTCCCCCGAGTCAAGGGCTGGGGCAGGAACGAGGCGCATCAGCCTTGTGCTCCTGGAATATGAATCCCATAGGATCCATGTATCCTTAAGAAGGTATATTCCGGAAGGAGAGACCCTGGAATGTTCCCAGGGGCCAGCCGTGCAGTCGCCACCGGTATCTCCGAAAGTGCTCTCTACCTCGTTTAGAGACTATGGAGAGCTGTTTTGGAGGCCAATGGCTGGAGAGCCACGACATGGCCCACCCCCGGCAGACGCTAATGTTGTGTCTGGAGCCCTGGTGTCCAGTCCATCCTATCGTGACATGGTGGCCAAGTCGCTACAACCCTCAGAGGACAACCCAAGATTTGGCGGCCAATCAACCCACTCGCTGTATTCTCCATTGGCCAGTCCACCGCCCCAGCGGCCCACCTCAGTGCCGCTGCCAGTTCCTCGGCCACCCTCAGTGGAAGAGTTGGGAAATAAAGGGCCATACCTTGAATCTATGTTGAGGAGATTCTAGACCATCCTCATAGTGATCCACTTCCCTAAGAAGTTTTGGCCGGTCATAGGATCGAATTTTGGTACGCCAGAATCGCTCACCCCAGAGGAGTTTGAATGTTTCTGCCAGACCCTCTGGGCGACTCACCTCTGTCTTCATCACCAGTGAGTGATTATCCCGGGATCCAAGAGCACCTCGAAGAAATCGGCAAACAATGCCGCCTGGATAACCTGGCCACACTCCCTTCGGTCCAGCACCTTGAGTCACCTGTCCACCACATGGCCCTCTAACAATAATGCGGTCAGAGTTTCTGAGTACTCCGCAAAGTTATTGAGGAGGCTACCCCCCACGCGCAAGTCTGTGGCTGGGGGCAGTACATTGTCATCCTCTTTAGTACGATTCTCCGGCAGCCTGACTCATTAGGCGATAGTGAGGACATTCCCCCAAGAAGAGTGGCAGTCAACATGAATAATCTGTCAGGAGAAGAGAATGAGTTGGGACTTCTCGACGGGGACGTCCCCCCTGAGGACGTTCCACCACTAGACCCATCAGGAATAGTTACCCGCCAATAGAGGAACCTCCTAGGTCTCCATAAACCCATTGAAGAATTGGTAATGAGTCGGAATGTTAGTAAGGGAAAAGAGCATGTTGGATGTGTCAAGTAGTCCGACCCATCGGCCTCAGTGCAGAAGACGAAATAGGACCCTGAGAAGGTCGCGCTGCGCCATCAGCTTGCAGAGCAGAAGAAGTTAGTTGATGAACTTCTGGTTGATCGCATTGCAGAGTGTCGACCCAACTACGGTGATCCTAGGCCAGGTCAGCAGGGGTAGGAACCACTACCCCACAGTGAGATTCTCCCGGGCAACCCTGGTCATGTCGTATTCGTTGACAGGGAAAAAGATGGAGCCCATGGAAAGAGGGCATGGTATGTCTCGTTGAACCCTCTTAAACGACACGAAGACCCAGGGAACCCCATCCTGGCTCTTCCAGCAACCACCAGGGTCACTCCACGAGCCGCTCCACGAGCCGTTGAGCCAGTCTACCACATTGAAGAGCCTGACAACGCGCTCATGATTCGGGATCCCCGTCAGAACCAGGACCCCTGTCCGGATGATACAATGGCGGCACTCATCGCCCGCCTAGAGGCACTAGAGACGCAGTAGGTGGCCGTCCAACCTGATGGAAATCCACACCCGGCATGGGTGGTTGAAATACCAGCACCCCTGGGATTTGGGAATCCCACTTTCTCCCCCTTTAACTCAAGGTTTGGGCCTATGTTAGGGACCCCAACGCAACAGGAGGCCGCCAAGCTCTGTTGCTTTGTTCAGACACTGGACGGGCTGACATTCGTTTGGTATAGCCAGCTCCCTGTTGGATTTGTGACAATCTAGGAGGACCTTCGCAGGTAGTTCCTTTACCAGTTCAGCTCTACCACCTGGAAGATGAACATCGCAGACCTCTTCAGGTGCAAGAAAAGGCCCGATGAGCGAGTCGCAGAATTCATCACCTGGTGGAAGGGGCTCACATACTCCCTTGACATGCCACTGACTCAGGATAAATTACTGACGATGTGTGTGAGGAATGTCAAGACAGAACTGGTTCCCTCCCTAATCAATCAGAATTATCCCAGAGGGTTCCGAGACTTCTCGAATAAGGCCCAGCGCCTCGAAGAAGCCCTGCAACAGGCCAGTCAGGCATGCCTGCTGCCTCCTGTAGTCCCAGCAAGGAGAGATCCCAGATCCGAGCCCGCCATCATGGCCCAGGTAGAGGCCCCAAGGCAGATAGAATTGCTACCAGTAGCACCAACCCCACAGCCTCGCAGAGGCCCTCTACCATAGGCATATCTTCCAGCCCAGCAGCGTCCTCAGAATCGATAGGTTCCCCCACGTAATGCGCCGCCACTGCCTAGGAGAGATAATCAAGTTTTGCCTCCTCGGTAGGCTTCTACGGCCCCCCGTCAGGGTCCGGCTCCTAAATCCTCCTTCTCGAATAGAAGGAATTAGGCCTACTCATTCAATGAGGCTCAGGTCCCCGGTTACTTCCGCAGTGCCTTAGAGCAAAGAACAGTACAACTTCCTGAGTGTCGGAAGCCAAAAGAGGCACATCTCACTGATCACCCCAGCTACTGCCCTTATCACCAGATTCGAGGGCACACCATCAAGTAGTGCTATGTTTTCAAGGACTGCCTCCAAGACCAGATTGACAATAACATAGTCAGGTTGGGCCCGGCCCCAGCACAAGAGGCAGGTGTCTTTGTGAGATCAGATAGTAGTAGCGATGACGGAGGTGAGTGGCAGCAGGTTTCTGACCATGGGTCCCAGAAGTATACCAAATAGATGGCCCGTAGGACATTCTCCCACGCACATGGAATTATCCGTGCACTCCTGAATCATCCGAAGACTTTATAAGATGTAGCTACCACTTCTGTATCATTGACTTAGCTGGACTCTTCCCAGAAGAGCAAGAATCAGCGACGCAAGACGAAGCAATGTGCCCCACCGATGTCGTCATCATCCCACAATATCAACGACTTTATGCCCCCGAATATGGGCACCCCTCCCAAAATCCTCCCAATGGTGGATGATTCTTTGAGTGACAGTCAAGCGTACACTTCGGTTAACACCATCGAGTTGGTAAATCCCTATATGACTCCCGACAAAGGGCAGTGCCAGGAGAACCTCCCAAATGTCCCCAGTCGACGCCAACGTCGGCGAAGCCACATCTATATGAGTTGCTGGGGCATGTCAGTTGGCACCTCCAGCCAGGCCATGCATGCCGCTGAGACTAAACAGTAGGCGCAGCGCAGAACTCAGCATGTGCAGCCTCTTCATCTGGTGTTGATAGGACTGCCTCCACCACCGTTTGTGCTACTAGATCATGCAGAGCCACTACAGTTGTGCCATGGCCTGATTTTTTACACTAAAGGTCGATCCCGGACGTTCAGTCCTCACTCGATAGCTACTCTTCGAGATTCAACTAGTGAGCAGTGGGATGTCCCCAGTACCAGTCAGCCGCCGGTCCAACCGGAAGGACCCGCCATGCCTCCAATCGCAGAGCGGCCTCATGTAAGAAGAAGTTCACACCTGGTGCGGAAGTATGATGTTATGAAGCACCTCGCCAGCATCTCAGCGAGGATCTCCATCCTTGAATCCCTTCTCCTGTCCCTAGATATGTGTGAAGCCCTCGCTGAGGCTTTAAGAAGCCCCCTTCTGTTTGAGACAGAGGTAGCAGCTGCAGAAGCCTTCCATGCTGAAGCAGTTGAGAATGTCGAATGCCAGGCCATCATTTCATTCTCAGGAGAAGACGAAGTCTCTCCCATATAGGGTAAAATCTACCCACTATATATCACTATCCAATTCAAAGGTGTGGAGGTTCGCCACTATCTCGATGACACTGGCTCGGGATTAACCTTACCCCGACACGGATGCTGCGGAATCTAGGGTTATCCGAGGATGACCTGAATCTCTCCGATTTTAGAATCTAGGGATATGACAGGATAGAGCAGACCCCGTTTGGCAAGATCCATTTGAAGACCCCGTTTGGTGGCCTAGTTTCCAGTATTGAATTCATGGTTGTCTTCCAGGACACCGCGTATAATGAGTTGATGGGCCGGTCATGGCTCCACTTGCATGCTGCGGTCCCCTCTTCATATCACCAATGCATCAAGTACTCCCTTAATGGTTGAGTAGGCATACTCCAGGGTGATGCATCTCCTTTCGCCTCTTATGATGCCCACTACATGGATGATTATTATTAAAAGAGAAAGGATAAACAAGTCCAATCAAGAGAAGTTGAGCTCGTCGCCACTACGACCAACCCTTGGACAGGCCTGAATGATGCCTACATCTTCCCAATTCATCATTTGGAGGCCACAACCCCCGATATGGGGCAGTGTTTTGTCATTTCTAGGACAAGGGGGAATCATGCTCCTAGATCCAGGAGGCATCAGAAGATCACATCGTATTCTTATATGAACCAGGCTCCAGTGATCTAAGAGCCTCCCACTCCTGTCATGTATCAAGACGTCTGGATCATAGAAATGTAAGTACGTCATACATGTATGTTTCGCTGGGCTGGAATAAGTCGGCTCTGGCCGATACCCCACTACAGTTTTGATATCGTCAAGCATGGACCCTTAGGCCAGAGACCAGATGGGATCGGGTCAACAGCCTTTGTCACTATGATCATGGCAGTGTCGGAGTTCCCCAATGCAATGACCACTACTGCACAGGCTGGTAGCAGCCTCCCATCAGGATTTGGTAGCTCAGAAGCAGCTTTCCCCATGGAGGATCCCTCCATAAGTGAAGAAGAGGATCTGTAGGATGCTCTCCCTGCCTTTGAAGAAGGCATCTCTGCCACAGTCGACGAATTGGTATAGGTGAACCTCGGTAGCAAGGCAGATCTGAGACCCACATTGATCAGTGCCGCTATATCCCTCGAAGAGCAGCAGCGGTACGTAGGCTTCCTCAAACAGAACCATGATGTATTTTCCTGGAGTTACGATGAGATGCCAGGACTAGATCCTCAGGTAGTTGTCCACCGCCTCGGTCTTCCAGCAAATCATCGCAGGTTCAAGCAGCCTCCTAGAAAGATGCATCCGTCTCACGGTGCCATGGTCGAGGCTGAAGTTGACAAGATTATCAGAGCCAACTTCATCAAGGAGGTCCAGTACCCCAAGTGGCTAGCCAACATCATACCAGTCAGGAAGAAGAACGGGCAGATCAGAGTCTGTATCGACTTCCGAGATCTCAACCATCACTGTCCGAAAGATTATTTTCCCCTTCTAGTGACAGAATTATTGATCGACTCTACGACTTGTTTCCAAGTCCTCCCCTTCATGGATAGTTACATTGGATATAATCATATCCGGATAGCCCTCAAGGATGAGGAGTCTACCGCTTTCAGGGCTACCCAAGGTACTTTATGTTACTTGGTTATTCCCTTTGGCCTGAAGAATGCAGGTGCCACCTATCATCGGGCCATGTACCGCATATTCAATACCATCCTGGGAACATTGGTGGAATGCTATGTGGATGACCTGGTAGTCAAATCTTACCAGTTCCAAGACCATCTCATGGACCTTGAAAAAGTGTTCGGTTTCCTCCATTCCTGCCACCTGATGATGAACCCGTTGAAGTGTGCCTTTGGGGTCACCTTCAGGAAGATCCTTGTCATTGTTGTCGGGTACCGGGGCATTGAGATTAAACTAGAAAAGATCAAGGCCATCAGCCAGATGCCTCCCCTGAGCAATATTTGGGTGCTTCGAGGCCTCCAAGGCCACTTAGCCTACATACGCTGATTCATTGCGAATCTAGTTGGAAAGTGTAAGACCCTTTCTTGGCTCATGAATAAGGGAACCACTTATGAGTGGCACGAAGATTGGTAGACCACCTTTGAGGAAATAAAGATATATTTACTCCAGCCTCCGATATTAATGCCACCCATCCCCGTAAAGCCACTGATTCCCTATGTTACTTCCCTAGAGTGGTCCCTCAACACCCTTCTTGCCCAAAATAATAATGAGGGGATGGAGAACAGCCTTTACTACCTCAGCCGTATGCTCCTCGATACGGAAACCAGATATTCTGCCATAGAGAAGAGCTACCTTGCGCTTGTATTTTCCATGAAGAAGTTGCATCATTACCTATAGAACCACGAGGTACAATTGGTTTCTCGGGTGGACCTGCTGAAGTACATTCTGAGTCGTCCCATGTTGACTAGCCGACTATCATGGTGGGCATTAATCCTCCAGCAGTTCGACATCAGGTTCATGCCTTATAAGGCTATCAATGGGCAGGAATTTCTAGACTTTCTATCTACCCATCCAACCCCCATGGGCTAGTCCCTAGACTTGGATTTTCCCGATGAGGCAACCCTCTTGGTCGATCAAGCAATACTGTGTTGGTAGATTCACTTTGATGGTGCCACTGGAGCCCCACTAGTAGGAGACTCAATGATCCTAGGTTCAACAGAGTAGGCCTGGGTATTATCTTTATCATCGCAGCGCAATCCACACTACCTTACTCATTCCTATTATCATAAGGATGCACTAACAACGAGGCAGAGTATCAGGCCCTCATTACTGGTCTCAATATGGTCTTTGAGATCGACATGCCTCATTTTCATGTGAAATGGGACTCTGAGCTAGTTATTAAGTAGTTCAATGGAGACTATGTTGTCAGGATGCCAGAGATCGTACCGTTTTTAGAACGCACTCTCTAGCTAATGGCCTAGTTCCCTTCTCAGCCAGAGGTTATCCATTTCCCTCGGTCATAGAATGGTCGAGAAGATGCTTTGTCCATCCTGGTTGCATCACTTATAGAACCTGAACAGGATAGTCTAATCATCCACGTGGCGCACCGGAGAGTCATTGCTCCCGTCACCCTAGAGGATGACGATGTCCCATGAGTAAGCCATCTTACCACCAGAGCTTCCATGTTAGGAACCCCAGGTTCTATAAATGTAGTGGTCGAAGCAACTCCCAACTGGAGAGCCCCTTTTTTTGATTATCTCCAAAATGGTTGCCTTCCGATAGATCGGGCTGAGCGTGAGCGAATCTGGCACCGCGCGCTGCAGTTCACTCTCCAGAGTGGTCCCAGTCTTGAGTAGATCCTCTATAAATGCGGATTTGATGGTATTCTCCTCTGTTGCATTCAAGGGGTTGAGATTCCAAAGGTCGTTCAAGAGGATCATGCCGGTTCCTGTGGTGCCCATCAGGCCGGGCCAAAACATTCTCACCAGATTCAGAGACTAGGGTATTTTTGGCCCTCCATGATCCACGACTGCATCAAATTCACCAAGAGGTTCCATGCATTCCAAGTTCATGATAACTTTGTTCATCGGCCACCATAGCCTATCCACACTACCATATACTCTTGGCCATTTTCAGTCTGGGGATTAGATGTCGTGGGACCATACCCACAGGAAATGGCTCCCCAATGCCATTTCATTCTGACCGCTATGGATTTCTTTTCCAAGTGGGTAAAGGAAATTCCACTCAAGGAAGTCTAGGGCTGTTCTATCTTTGACTTCGTTAGTTCCAATATCATCCATAAATTTAGGGTTCCTCAAGCTATCCTCGCCGATAACCGCCCCAACTTTTGAGCAGCTGAGTTGAAGAAGTTCTACGCCAAGTACAACATTCTCTCCAACTATACCTCCTTCTATCACGCGCAAGCAAATGGACAGATTAAGGCGTTTAGTAAAACCCTTACTAAAATTCTGCAGAAAATGGTTGGTCAGAACAAGAAGAGCAGGCCAGATAGCTCCCCAACACCCTCTAGGCTTATTAGACGATGACCAGTAGTTCCACCCAGGTGACCCCATATTCCCTGGTGTATGGAACGGAGGACATCCTGCCCATCGAGATTCAATTTCCCTCATTGCGCACAGTGGTCTATGACCAGAAAGCACTGGATAGAGTGGCTGAAATAAGTCTAGCTGAATTGGAAGCAATGGACGAGAATAAGCTTCGTGCCTTGCACAACCTAGAAAGGCATAAGAGCAGGATGGCTCGAGATTTCAACAAGAAGGTTCACCTCCGCTCTTTCCTTCAAGGTGATTTGGTATTAAATCTTATGGCACCAATGATTCTCTACAAGAAACCACCCAAGTTGGAGCCCAAAGGGGAAGGACCTTTCATTGTTCATAAGGTTTATCCCAATGGAGCATACTCCCTAGTGACTATGGATGGTGAGCGTATAACTCCTCCCTCCAATTCCAAGTTCCTCAAGAAATACTTTGCCTAATCATTTGGTCCTGCATGACCTTAAACTGCATCTGGCCTTATATTTGGGCCCTTATAGTCCTCCATGAACTTAAACTGGATTGTGGTCCTGCACCACCTTAAACTGCATCTGGTCCTATATTTGGGCCCTCATGGTCCTCTATGACCTTAAACTGGATTATGGTCATGCATGACCTTAAACTACATTGGGTCTTACACTTTGGCCTCATTTGGTCCTGCATGACCTTAAACTGCATCTGGTCCTATTTTTGGGCCCTTATGGTTTGGCACGACCTTAAAATGCATATGGTCTTATATTTGTGCCCTTATGGTCATCCATGACCTTAAACTGGATTGTGGTCCTGCACGACCTTAAACTGCATCTGGTCCTATTGTGGGACCTTATGGTCCTCCATGACCTTAAACTCGATTGTGGTCTGGCACGACCTTAAACTTCATCTAGTCCTATATTTGGGCCCTTACAGTCATGTATGACCCTAAACTGCACATTCTCCATGCATGACGTTAAACTGTATGTCGTCCCGCATGACGTTAAACTGTATCTTCATGAACTATGTGTGGATTGATTCCCATTATAATGGGATACGTAGGACTGCCTGAACATTTAGATTTCAGGTCCAGACCCATCTCGTAGAGATCCCATGATCATTCGGTCACCTAGTCCCCTTAGCATGTCCCTCTCCAAAGGGGGGGGGGGGGGATATATAGGTGTGGTACAGGGTTTCTGGCACCATGACCCCCCTTCTCCCAGGAATCCTCCATCTCTTGTATGCTCTAAAATTGAGCCCTTCGACCCTTTACAGTGTTCCACCAATGTGTTCAGAGTACTCTGGTCTAGGACCTGGAGTGTCGGATTCAACTTAGGCAAGTTCCTTCAACTTGTCAAGATTTGTGTTCCCCTTCATTTGGGCCCCCGTTATCTTTCACAACTGAAGGGACCCCCAAAAACGGCATGGATACCACGCCTAAGGGCTCTCCTACCATTACGTGCCAACACCCCTGAGGGTCTCGGACAACAAATTGATACAAATCCCGCATTGGGAACATGGTAAACAGTAATCCTTCGTCGTCACGCCAGCCCCTTTAGGCCTTGAATATTTGTTTCATGATTCACATTATGTTCCACCACCATCGTTTCCAGGTGGAATCTCGACACTCTTTTCCCTAAACCTCAGTGCACCCCATGTCAGGCAGACAAAGATGCAATTCGGCGTCTCTCGGGGCTCCCGCAATCTGAGCTCTAAGACTATAGGCTGGGATCTTCTCGAAGAGCCATGCATAGCTTGACCCTCATCCCCATGGAATATGTGGTGTCACCTGAAAAATTCATTTCGGGACTAGTTCAACTTGAAGCTAGCGTCTCCAACCCCTTATCCTCTGACCCTCACTGGCCTCCGGGCCCGAGGCTCCTCTCCCGGAATCGTGCATGGTGATGATGTGGACCTCATACTCATTCACGTTGGGTATGATTTATCACATTGTGAACATTCCCCTAGGTCCAAGCCATATGAATTTAAATTGTGCTGGTTGGTCCTACCACGTGACCATAAATTGTGATGATATCGTCCCGACTGCATGAAGAAAAACGGCACTACATTGTGATGACCTCATCATAGAGGGCATCACGTTGGGTATCAGTCATTTATCATACCATTTTTCAACGCCCGTATACGTCTTGATTATTGTGGAAATTCCAGGAATTTCTACCCTAGGCCGGTCACTTCACAAAAGAAAAACCATTCACCTTAAATGACAAAAAAGAGACATCAAATGCCGCTTCTTTTGGTTCTAGGGATAGACCCACATGATCTTTTCATCCTTTGCACAGGTACCTTACCATACCATGCCACCCTCCAAGAACTACGTGTGGATTGATTCTCCTACTCATGAGATACATTTGAGCAGCCAAGCACTTCCCCATAGGCCCATCCTAACTATCGTGTTCAATCCCTTGACTGGAACACTTCTCCAATAAGCATATGGTATGTAGGAATTAATCCCTCATTCACATTGGGGTTTTTTAATAACCTTACCATGTGTCTCCTTCCCTCCTTACTAATCCCTGGTCTGAGTTCTAAGACCTTAAACTAAGACCCTTTCAAGAACTATGTGTGGATTGATTCCCATATTTATGAGATACGTAGGAATGCCCTGAAATTTCATCTCGGGTCCAGCCCTGGGTATCACCAAATCCCATCCCTCCTCACTGTCGGCCCCTCGGCATGGCCCCCTCGAGGAGTTGTGTAACTGCAACATTTTCCCTGAATAAGTTCAGGATTCCCCATAATGACATTGGGAAGCAACAGTTCCCTCGCCAGAGAGGTCCTGTCTAAAAGTAGGGATGATCCATGATCAGATTGATGTGCCCACCTAACGTGCTTCCACCACGGTGGAGTAATATTGGGAGTGTTGGATTCTATGTGAACAAACCACCACTTCACTTTCCACGCTTTTCATGCCCCTTTATTCAGATCCTCATCCTCTTTCACATTTTAAGGGACCCCCTTACAGTATGGATGCTCGACCTATGGTCTGCCTTCTGTCCTGGGACAACGTTCCGGAAGACTGATCTCATTTGGAGGGACCCCCTAACAGTATGGATGCTCAACCTATGGTCCGACTGCTGTCCTGGGCCAACATTCTGGAAGACTGATCGACGATATTTGAGTTAGGCCCCATGTTGAAAACATGGTCAGCGGTCTTCCCTCATTTTTTGTCCCCAATTCAGGATAGTGCAATGGGGATGCTGTGTTCCAAACATGGTCAGAAGTCATCCATTATTACCACGCCCCTCCCATAGTGTTCTGAATTTGGGTAACATGATTTACAATTTTCATCTCCCTTTGTTCGGACTGGTTCCAATGCCCCTAGCATTTCCCCACTCATGCACTAGAGCACATTTAGAAGATGATACATCGATTGGTTTGAGGTCATTTTACATTGATTGGGCCTCTCTCTTCTCCTCAGGAATCTGGGTTTTAATTTCAAATGCCCAAAGCGTGGTTAATTCTCCCACGATCAAACGAAGTGATTGTACAGGCCTCCTTTGCTTCTCGCAGCCCATGTGAGCTTAGGGATGGATTTCTATTTACTTCGGTATTATGGTAGAGCATTTTAAGCCAAAGGGACAAGTATGTTAATAAAAGGAGAAAGTAAATGAATTTTTCCATACATACTATTCAAGAAAACAACGTAAAGCAATGAAGCGGGATAGGTTTATGGGTTTGGCCAAAATAGGGCCCCTAAGGGTCGGCTTCTTGGATAGATCACTCCAATGCCACCATATTTTCGCTGGTGGCCTCCAAGACTACCTCCCATCCCCTAAGAATCCTTTCTTCATCGGCAGTCGTGGAGCGCAGCTCGCCGACCCTGGCTCATGCCTATGCCTATTCATCTTGGAGCACGGTTATCTGGAAACTCTCTTATATGAGTTGATCTTGAGAATCCACCAACAGGGCCCTCAACTGCTCCATGAGCTCAGAGCAGTTTGTGATGAATACCTTCTACTCTTTCTCCTGTTCCTTGAGGCGTTGGACCTCCTACTCCACCCTCAAAAATGCCCGAGTACTCCCCAACTCCTCCTGGAACCAGATAATGGTGGTGCACCAGCTGCTCTTACATATCTTCTCGGCCATGTAATCATGGACCATTAGGTGAATACATTGAGAATCTACCACTCCAGCACACCGGAAGCACAACCAGGTGTTGAGTGATCCCATCCACTTCAGCCATTCCGCTCGGGGCAGATTGAGAAAACGTCGGATGCACTTCCATCCATTGTGTCACATCATCCAACTCTCCTCGTCTGCTTCCGAATCTGAATCATCAATTTCTTCGGGATCCGCGGGTCGATAGATAGGGAAGACAACCAATAGGGCAGCTGAAGGGTCTTCCTCAGAGATTCCTCCCAGGGGAATAGGCTCCACAGGATCAGGGTGACCTTCCTCTCTCCCCTCGATCCTGGTGGAACCCTCATCAGCAGCACCACAGGTGTCCGCCACTCCTTACTATCCAATTTTTGGGGGGCCAAATCAGTTTGGAAGGCATGTTCTGGATGGGGCAGTACGTTTTCCATCAGCACACTTGCAGATGGTCCGGGCTCAGCAGCCCGATGAGCCTCTAGCACCGTGACCACTGTACAGACAAGGATCACCCTGATCAGTTGGGTCCCCCAATAGTGAGTACTGGTATCGAAGAAAGGGACTTACAGGAACACAAGGAATCATCCTCTAGTGCTCTGGCCACTACAAGAGTTTCCACAGCATGGGATCCCTCAGCACTTGTCAGCTAGATAATGAGCATCGGTGCCCCGCCTTGTTCCATTGGAGCTCCTCCTCCGATTGGGGACTCCTGAACAGTCCCAGCACCATTATGCTGCTACGCAAGAGAAATAAAGTCAATTAAAGGTTGAAAGTAAAGTGAACGAAAGGAAAAGGATAGAAAAGAGTTGAAGCATACCTTGAGTATCTCGTTTACATTTACTTCAGAGTCGATGATCTCACCGCTCTCTCGGAGACTCCCTTGGTGGGACACCCCCTGCGACCCTTCACCTTCGAGCTCCCCTTCTCTTTCTCCATATCCTTCACCTTCCCCTTCTCCTTCTGCCTCCTCTCTTTTTTTGCTGCCCTCTGACTCCTCATTGTTGTCATATTCCCCCGGCAGCATCCTTTCCGGATCATACTCCTAGCCGAGCAACACCTTCACCAAGAGAGGTGGCTCCACACGTCGACCCCGTTGGCGCGTGTACGTGTCCATGTCTATTAGGTATGCATGTTGTCGGTGGAAGTCCACTCTGTCAGTGACCTAGACATGCCTGAATTCTAGAAACTGAATCTCGTCTCGCACTATCTTCTGCCAGAGGGATTCAGTACTCAGTGAGTGCCGCTGGGTTATCCAAGATGACCACAGCACGGGGAAAACAGCATCCTAGGAAGGTTGAAGCAGGTATCTTATTTTCTTCCCAGGAAGTTCTCTGGCCACTCTATGGGACCCCCTCCTCTAGGAGATGAGGGCGTGGCTATGCCACGTGATGCCCCTGCTACTGAGGTTCCGGCCTGCGCGGGCCCTATTGCCAGAGGCGCTTCTGATCCTCCCCCCTAGCGGCACCCTGCCTGCTCTCTCACTGCCTAAGATCCGCACTGGAGACTTTGAGATACCGAACTCACCTCCGTAGAGGCCCCTCTAGTTATGCTATGGTCCAATGTTTAGCATACTCGGTTGACAGGCCAGCGTTAACCCCGGTGGGAGGAAAGGTGACAATGTCGCTAGAGCCGTAGGTCGTGTACATCAGCCACAACTGACGAAGAATGAAGAGATGCCTCTCCTCCTAGATGTCTGTGAACACTCTATTCGGCATTCGATGGAGGCATCCAAACTGCCTGGTGAACCTGGACGGCACATAAGGCTCGCTAAAGATCTTCCCATCGATTCGGGCCACAAGTACCCCGCCTTTGATGCTCTAGAAGTACTCCTTCTGCTCCAATGAGCCTTGACCATCGTCTACCAGCTGACCAGTTGGGTTGGAGAATGGGATAAAGGAAAAGTTGGAATGGTTACCAATCCTAATTCGTACCCCTGCCTCATTGAGTGTTATTGGCATGATCCCTGCAATATTCAGCAGAGAGGGTCGCAGGCCGTTGCCCGGGGGACGGATGGCATTTGGAAATGTGTAGCCGCCGCAGTGAGCCGCAACCCAGCCATGGAAGATCTGGAAGGGGCTGCATACTCTCCTAGGTGATCCCCCTCTCGAGATGCATCCCAAGATGGCGTATAGCCGAGCCAGCACGAGGACCCCCAGGTTGTACCTCTTGTTGACAGCCATGATGCCATCTATCACCAGAGTCACTGGACGAACGCCCATCCTTGCGTTCCGCACCGGCAGGAGCCACCCGCTCGGGAATGTGGTGATCAATCTGGCGTGTCAGACATTCCGGTCTTGGGCCTCATTGATGTTGTAGCCCCATGATTGATATTTCCCCACCTCTAGGATCCTCCATTAGGATCCGCTCTTTTCCTCTGATCTGTGGTTGGACAACATCTTCCCCGCCCTGGCATCTTGACTTCCAGATCCCTCTCCAGAAACAGGCTGAACTAGTCCTTGTAGGCGATATCCTTTAGAAATTCCTTGACCCCCAGCTTCTCCTTGGCCAGCTCCAGTAGGTGCCACGTCAGTATGGGGGTTCGAGACCTGTCACCCCAGATTTTCATTGGTTGGAGGAACTCATCATATTGATGGCCCTCCAAAGGGATGCCCCCGATGAAGTGGATGTCCCAAAGACTGATGCTGACTTCCCCATGGTGAATATGGAATGTGTTGGTATCAAGGGACCAATGGGTGAACAACTCCTATCCAAGATCAAGCTACCGGTAGAAGTGGAACTACGATGTCCACACCGCCTCGAACAGACCAATGTGCCATAGCTCGGCCCCAAATTGGTCGCATGTTTGGCGAACCCAGTATGACCAGGCCCACTCGCAGGTGATGTTGCCTCCAGACCGTAGGTCCCAGTCCTACAGCCACCCTTTGGTCTCTTCCGTGATGCTCTGACGAAAACTGCTCGCGTAGACGGTGGACAAGCTCTCCGCAACAGGGTCACCCCCAGCAATGATCCTGGTCCTGGGGTTGAAGACATAGACGTATATGTTCTTATTTTCTCTGGCAGGATGACCATTATTGGTGATTTTGTATCGAGGAAGGTCATCTTCACAGGTAACCCATGACCGTGGTGTGTCAACATCGAATCTTGGTAGAGGGACCTCCTCCAGAATGCTGAAGTCCAACAACGACAGATTGTAAGACAAGGCTTATTCTTTCTGGGTGGGGTTGAGCATGTTGAAGAGCATGTGGTTATTGGAGAACACTCTCTTTGCGCCATAAACATCTGGGTTCACAACCATATCGGCTCTACGAGTAGTGGATTCCCCCTAATCAACTCAGTTTGTGGCCATCCTCTTCCAACCACATGTTTCGGAAGTGCTGTGCGAAATCTGGAAGGTTGGTGTAGAATCTGGGAGTCAGGTTCATAAAATCAGCGGGCTGCCTGAAATTTCAGAGCATGGGGGCAAAAAGTCTCATGTTTGCGCGTAAAATATCGCCAAATCTAGGGTAATTCTATGCTGCCATGCAGTTTTTTGCACAGGAGCGGATGAAATTTCGTGCACGAGAGCTCAGAGCTTATCGCGCGAGAAAAGTCATACGGAGAATGGGACCCTTGGTCGCTTTTATAGGCTAAGCTTGGGTTCTTCGCCCATGTGAAAAGCAGATTCCGCTCCTGGCCGTGTTTTTCACGCCCCTCGATATTTTTGCACACAAGGGGCCCACTATGCTCTGTATTTTGTTGTTTCCCTCAGATTCCTTTCATTGCAACCCCTCGCCGATCCAATTCCGAGGGGGGAATTTGTAGACGCAGAAAAGTACTTAAGTGCTGGAGAAAGTTTCAAAATGAAAAAGCGAAGTCATATTCAGACCCGAAGACCCGTTCCGGAGGTCTCGAGAGTATTGCACAAAAAAAGGGTGAAGTGTGTGAAAAATTTATCCTATGTCGAAAGTATCGTGATTCGTGAAAAGTCTCAGGCGCCGGCGCGAAACAATTTCGTGCCCGCACCCCGCGTGGTTGACCTTTCGCACCGCCGGCTCTATCATGTAATAATTTCACATAGCCCCAAATTCCGCGTAGCCGGATGACTATAAATGGAAGATGACCCCCTTCCATTTCAGGGATGAAGAATTTGAACCGCCTCTCGTTTGTGTAATTGGCATTCTACGCGTGCGCAATATGGCCTCCAGGTATGGTTCTTTTTCACTCCAAGTCGCCTCGGGATCCTCCTTCACATGAGATCCCCATGGCTTAGACTAAACTCCAACCCCTTCAGGATCCACCCCTTGCGTGCAATCCCTTTCATTGCGCGTTGTCCAACCAAGCTACGCGCAATCCTCAATTGCGCGCACGCCCCTTCCTTTGCGCTCACACCCCTCCCTTTGCACGCAATCTCTTCCTATGCGTGCAATCCCTTCGAGTCACATGCAAAACCTCAGCCCGCCTATTTCGCACAAGCGGCACTGATTTCGCGCCAACCCGAGGCTTTTCGCGCTGGACCCCTTTATTTCATGCAAGCCTCAAGAGTTGCGCGCAATTCCCTGGGGGCCTTCACCTCAGTGCTCCCCGGGTGTCCTCTTGCACGAACGCCTGATGTCCTCCATCCGGGTTCCATTCTCTGGTGTCTTGTACACCTCGGGCATCCACATCATACATAGTTGTCCCGTACGACCTTCTAGGCTCGTACGAGGTAACTTCAAAGTCCCTTGGACAATCCTTCCCATTGTGTTGCTCTGCCTCAT
This sequence comes from Viscum album, assembly GCA_963277665.1. Classification (NCBI taxonomy): domain Eukaryota; kingdom Viridiplantae; phylum Streptophyta; class Magnoliopsida; order Santalales; family Viscaceae; genus Viscum; species Viscum album. The sequence goes on from OY728147.1 coordinate 271,937,629, forward strand.
GCTTCTTCACATAGGCACGCTAACTACTATTGCTTCTTCACATAGCCATGCTAACATGGACCCCTCGATGGTTCACTCTGCGACACCCCCTTAGTACGGCCTTGCCGATGCCTTCCATTCCAAAAGGGGAAGAGGGCACCAGTTATGTAAGTCCTAGGAGGTGTGGAGAAAACCCACCTCATCCGAGCTGCAGGACGTTAAACTACCAACCACCTTGTCCTCAGCACATGACGTTAAACTGTGACCCGGCCCCGTGCCTCACACGCAGGGTCCCCCAACCTTGGACATTCTCCACACCCACTCATCTCCACGGGGATGGGATCGTCCCTCACAGGGGGTGATATCCTCCTTATTAGAGTGACGTTTGTCCATGGGGAAGGGAATCCACCTTGGTGTAAGCCCCTAGCTTTCCTTCCATGAGGCAGCATCCCTGATCCTCCTTTCTTCAGTCCCAAGCTTAGCGGAGGGTGTGATAGGGAACATAGCTCCTCCTCTCTTCCTGGGTGCCAAATCCCTCCCCCTCTGCGCTTTGTCGACCTCAGGCCTCCATCCTAGAGTAAGTCCTGGCACCATGGGCCGCTCAAAACGTAAGCCCCTCTTCATTTCCCATGGACGCACCCTTCGCGACGTTATCATTGGGTCATTGTTGTCTCTTGTTTCTCACACCGAGCATGACTCACGTGGGCTTAGAGCAAGCATCGACCATGACCACCATGGGCCGTCTCAGAGCATAAGCCCCAAATGACCCCATATAGCATGACGTTAAACTACATTCCACCCAAACTACGGGGACTTTGATCCGTGCTAAGGCATGGTATGTAGGAAGCCACCACGAGGTTCATGCCCCACAACCTTAGCCCACCTCAGAGTATAAGCCCCATTCCAACCCGAACTAAAGGGACTTTGATCTGTGCTAAGGCATGGTATATAGGAAGCCTCCACGAGGTTCAAGCCCCACACCCTTGGGCCATCTCAGAGTGAAAGCCCTATTCCACCCGAACTAAGGGGAATTTGATCCATGATAAGGCATGGTACGTAGGAAGCCCCCACGAGTTTCAAGCCCCACAACCTTGGCCCGTCTCAGAGCCTAATCCCCATTCCACCCAAACTATGGGGACTTTGATCTGTGCTAAGGAATGGTACGTAGGAAGCCTCCACGAGGTTCAAGCCCCACAAACTTGGGTCGTCTCATAGCATAAGCGCCATTACACCTTAACTACATGGACTTTGATCCATGGTAGGGCATGGTACGTAGGAAGCCTCCATGAGGTTCAAGCCCGACAAACCATTGGCCCCGACCGTCACCGTGTTAGTGTTCCAAGCCCCATTTCCACCTTGGGCCACCTCAGAGCATAAGTCCCAATCCATCTGGACCCCAGGTCCCTCTTCACATCGGTTCAACGACCCCATATCCTTGGGCCTCCACAGAGTGTAAGCCCCATACCCACCTTGGGCTGCCTCAGAGTGTAAGCCCCATTCCATCCTAAACTAAAGAGACTTTGATTCGTGCTAAGGCATGGTACGTAGGAATCCTCCACGAGGTTCAAGCCCACCACTCGGTCGTTCCGAACCTATTCACATCTGTTCGCCAACACCATGGGCCACCTCAGAGTGTAATCCCCATACCTGTCCCGCATGACGTAAAACTGTATTCACCACCTGAACTATGTGGTCTTTGATTCCTCACCATGGGGATACATAGGAAGCCTCCACGAGGTTCAAGACCATCACTCATGTCTTGTCTTGACCTTTCCCTCAAGCCCAAGTGTTTAGGCAAGAACATTCCCTAACCCAAAGGTTCCACATAATCTGAGTCCTATCCATGCATCCATTCTCACAGGCCGCCTCCTCAGGTGTCCGATCGTATCATCGAACTATGCAGACTTTGATTCCCTGCCCTGGGGATATGTAGGATGTCTCTTTGAGGCTCAAGCCCAAAACCATCGTCTATCCTGATTCCTACCCAGGCCGCCACATCCTGGTGGGATCATGCCACTTCATCCCCCATTCCCCTCAATAGAATTTGGGAATACACCCACATGTTGGCCCCAATATCGGGGTTCCCTTCAGGGGTTCTTCAATCTGATCCACTCTTATCAGTGTTCCAATCAGTCTGATCCATCTCCTCTGGATGTTAAACTTGCCGCATACCCTGTATTAAACATGGGAAGCTGATGAAAACCTCAGATACATGCCTATGGAATACAATTACCCGCTTTCGATGTGGGATGTCACAGCCTTCTGCACCCTCAAGAAGCCCTATAATAAGGGATATAAGACAGACATGCGAATTCCCCAGCGTCAAGACATGCCAGTGATGCCCAGCGCGACTGCTCGCCTAACCGAAGGTTACTTCCCTGACCGGACCCCTTGTAAGGTCATGACAGAAGTGGCGTAATTAACTGGTGTCCATGAAGATATAGAACCAAGAAGAGCTTCACAAACTACGTCTTAAATCTATGAGGGAGACCCAGACTAGGTGACGATCTCTAAGGGGGAATCCATGGAAGGAAGAACCAACATCCCATCATCCTGTTTTGATCAAGGAGCTGATGTACCTGAATAAGGAATAGATGTCGCCCGCCTTTGGAAAGCGGGAATGCGGGGTAAAAGGAGGGCATCCTCCGCATGATGGATCTGCGCATCCCCGGAGAAAGCATCGGAAACATCTATATGGAATTTTGGATACATAATTAGGGATACCTTGATTATAGTATTCTATCTAAAATTATATTTGGTCACTGAGGAAGTAGATGGTGGGGATTATTCTTTGTCTTTGAATTTCAAGAACATGGGAATAGTAAGGTACCCTCCACTTCAGTCCTGTATAGAGAACAAACATAAGGATTTTTTTATCTTGGGTGAGTCTTCTTTAAAATTTACTTCATCCAAGCATCCATAGTTTCTGATATTTCATTAAATCTTTATATTTATCCTCGGGTCTATTCTTTGACCTCCGACTAACTTTTTATCACGTGGTGAAATGTTTTAATGATACTTTTGCACCTCACTTTTGGTTGGTCTGGAAAACTAGGAATGCACAAGTGTGGGTTTCGATGGTTCAAGTATATTAATAGTGAAGTGGTAAAGCTATGGAAGCGTTTTTAGGGTTGATTGAGCTCCATGGTTTTTGGATTTTAAAGGTTCCACAGGGAGTTCTTAACTCAACTAAGAAGTACAGGTCATCATACAATGCAATAGGCTCAGGTCTTGTAGCTTAAATTTAGTGATGCATCATCAATATTTATTGGTGAATATATGGTACATTTTTCACACCAAACTGGTTGAGGGGATGCTCAATGGTACATATGATGTCTGGAATGATACATAGGGTTTAGGGAACACATGTATAGCAGGCCTCCTCAAACCTACACTAAGAAAAAAATGAAACCTACATTGATTGTAGGTGGACACATACACAGACTACTTGGATCCTCCATCTTCATCCTATAAGAAAACCAAATAAAAATAAATGAATTTTGATGTACCCAAGAAAATATAAATCCAATAAAAATATATGAATAATATTTTTTATCTAAAATCAAAGGAAACGACATGTATTTACAATTTACACCTAAATAATCTAATGTAATAAATATTAAAAAACTACCCAACCTCTAATAATAACAGGGGTATAAAATCAGTGAACTATGTTTTAATAATTGGAAAAATTGATGTTTGATCAGTTATAATCTATGATATATTGATATCAATAAATTTAAATTAGTTTGTTATTACAATAAATTTATATTAGATGAGATGTCATAGGAATTATAAATTTTATTGAGGGATATTTTAAATATTAACCTAACATAAGTAAAATTCACCTCTTATGACATTCGAATATTGATATAAGTGATAGAAGAATTTTTTATTTCACTATTTATGATATATAATTATAATTATTACATTACATATCAAGAGGGATATAAATTGAATAGGGGAATATTTTTCCAATGATTGGATTATATTTTTTTCCTTGGATAATTCATTCACTTATAGTATTATGGGGTCATTATCCAAGATAAGGGATTAATATTATATAATCTTATATGATACACTATATTGTAGTTGTTAAGTTAAACATTAAAACAATATTATACATATAATTTCAATTCCCAATAATTATATAAGTCCAAAAAAATTTGAAAATATAAATATAAATGATCTAAAAGATGGGAAACCCAAAAGGAATCATGGGAATATTTTAATGAATAAAGAAGGACATATGTATTAGATGAAATTGGAATAATCATACCATACAATCTATTTAGATAAACTAGGAAATGCCTTAAAACTACAAATGTAGAAATTATCCCTGGATAGACATTTCACCATGGGATCATGGTAAGAATGGTTTTGAAAAATGATCTTGATTTTCTGGAATGTTCCTTCATTATGTATAACATATCTTGGAAAACAATTACAAATGGAGCCATAAGTAATGCTAAATAGGGATTGAAGATTCTATTTAAGATGTTAGAAACTTATTTTTTATGATATTTTTTGTTTATTTCTGATTGAATAACCTACTATTTAACCTATTTTTCTCATAGTTGTAATTATTTTCATGAATGGATTATAGGAATATTATTGATTGATTAATTAGAGGAGATACATTATTATTCTTCCGTTATATACATTTTTATAATTCACTTTCTATCTATTAATCCCAGTTTAAAACGATTTGAGTTCGTAATTTGTATATGATTGTTATCATTTTGGTAATCTTGTAGTCTTTCTTACTTCTTTAATAGTTTATCCATTTATCCCAACACTTGATTAATCCTATATATAATGGAATAAGTTTTATTAAGTGTTTAATACTTGGTGATCACTGGTATGTGTGTAGAATACAATGTTATTAGTTCTAATTGACTTGGGTCACTCTCTTCTAATTTCGATTTATTGAATAAAATTAAGGAGAGATCCTTGTTGAGATTATATTAAATTATTTAATACTTATATTGGTACATACAAATAATATCAACTTATAGTGACCATTGTAATGTTGAAACACATAATTATCTATAACTTGATATAATAAGTACATGATTGTAGACCTTCAAATTGATTGACATTTAAATTGATAATTCTTCAATTCATAGATCAATCACAAATTATTATCCTGATTAATTTTTAAAAAATTATTTTTCATTGTCTCTTCGAAGTTTAAAATCAAATTGAACACAAAATCCCTATAATAATTGAGACATACAAACTAATTTTATTCAATGTGGAATCTATGAATGTGTAAACATCTCTAGAGACAATTTGATGTTTCACTATACTATATAAGAATCATAGGATTGTATTTTGATTTATTACATCAATATATGGATTGTAAAAATATTTTCTGCATTTCTAGGGATGTGGTGTGACATTTATTAAATCCTTTAATAGTTAGGAATGAATAACAAAATCTTATAGAGAGTGCTTGTTAATTTTTTTTCCTTGAACTAAAAGAACTTTTTTTGAAAAGGTAATAGAATTAAGAAACTGTTAGAATATAAAAAACAAAGTTTGAAAACATTTATTAAATAAATTTGAGTTAAACTAATATTGTTCATTCTAAATATGCACTAAAAACCATGGTATTAAACCTTAATCAAACATTAAAATACATTTTTGTACCTAACTTCATTAATCATAATAACCTTATTTTCAATACCAACTTGAAAACTAACTTAAAGCCTATACTAACTCAACTATGACCCAGGCTTCATAAAATTATATGAGAAAACCAGATAAACATTTCAATAAATTCACTATGTTGTATGAATCATTGAAACCAAAAGTTTCTAGATAACAAATTATGTGGAGAGAATTCCAATTTTCCCTGGGACGAGTGGCTATAAAACCTTTAACCTTTAAAATTCATTATTTGATAGGATCTCCAAATAAACATTCACCAAAAAATATTACTTAAAGAATCGATGAAAAAATGAATGAAATTTATCGGATAAGGAAATTCTCTAGAGAAAAAATACATGAATACAGAGAAAAGGATTCAAATTTATGATCAAGATTTACTCATCGGGTGATTGAGGTACACTATTTCCCAATATTCTACTTTCAAGGATTTCGTAACATTGATATAAATTTAGAACATTCATCATATATGGGGCATTTACAAAAAATTCTATAGTTGAAGTTATGGTACTCATTGAGAATATTACCCAAAACTCACAACTTTTGGGACATATAAGTACTAACATAAGAGGAGTATATGAGGTATTGTCTATTGAATCTCCTTTACTTGAATAAAAACATTAAGAGTGAACTAATTTTCTAGATATATGTCTCTTAGTTATTCAATATATAACTGAAATACTTTGAAGATTTTTTAGGATTTATGCTTCTTAAGAACATTTCACCAACAAATATGCTCATGTTTAAGGCACTGAATTTTGTGTTAATAATTACGAAAATAGAAAATTTCAATAACTAATGAATAAACATGTATTTAAATTGACCTCTCAAGTATAATATGAATTTATAAATTAATATAATAAATAAATACCACAGTTTTAGAAATAATTTCAACAATTCCAACCTTTAGAAAAGTATTTCAAGAAATGATATCACTAGACTTTCTAACCATCACTTTGTCAGAAAAGGAAACTTACTAATAAATATTGTAAAAATTTCACAACCAAAACCTATATATTAACCAAACCATCTAATTAACGATTTAAAAAATGGGTCGAAAGAAATAAAAAGTTGTATGGAATGTATTTTGTAAACATTAAGGAATTTCATGAATAAGAACACTAGTAAATTACCATCTAAATATATTCCCAAGTCCAAATTCAATGTGATCATGGTAATAATAATAATTGGGGAATAAATTTACCCTTCCCTAGAATATAATTTTTAATAGTATAACATAAATAATTAAAAATAATTATAATGTTATCTTGAAAAAAATGAGAGGCTATAAGAATTGAAACTTATAAAAAAATCAAAAGTACATAAATACATTATATAGTAATTTCTATCTAGAATGATATAATAATAAATACATTAGGATGATGTTAAATAATAAATCATTGATACATTAAAAAACTTTGAAATAAACTTACCCCTCTAGAATCTCTCAAACAATTACAAGGGTATGAAAAATTCCTTACGGAATTTCACACAAATAAGAGAAGTCTCTTTGGTAATGTGAGAGTGAGTTATGAGAAGAATGTGTGAGCCTTTATTACACCATAATATCAAAAAAAATTCTAAAATATATTTATATTTTATATAGTCTGTACATTAATATCCCTAACATTTAAATATGTTCTGTTTGATATTAGTGATTCAATAAATGTTATGACTCACTATATTTTTTCTTCCATACTTATTAGAAAATTGAATCCAAAAAAAGTGGTATTTCAATTAGAAAATTGATCATGTACCTTTATAATTATAATTATTTCAGATATACTTGAAAGATTTAAGAAATTAATCTTTACAACTAACGTTTTTGTATGTAACATAGTGAAAGAAAGAAAAAAATCTTATTCACCAATCATTTTAAGTAGATCATTCATTAAAATAGATAGCATAATAATAAAGGTTCATGAATGAACCTTTATAATGTAAATTGGGGATATTAGTATACACATTATTATTATTATTAGTGATTTAATGATATGGTCCCAGGTGGAATATTAAATTTCTACACTCTCACACCTTAATGAATATGATCCACATTAACAAATAGAGTAATTAAAATAAAACTTTGGTTTGGGTAATAAGCCATTAAATGAAAATTTTGTGGAATGTAATCCTAAACTAGCTATAGAAATTAGAAAACAACAAAATAATGATTTAACAAAAGAATAATTTAATGTATTTTATTTTTTATAGTAAAATGATGATAAAATCAATAGTTTATCTTCTTGTATTAACTCTAAGTCACTGAGGTAAGTGAACCCAACATAGTATTTTCATTGATTTTTCCACTAAAATTTAAAAGGAAATAATTTCCACAAAATCATAATTATGTGTTCTTGATGGATGATAAAAATAATCCTATGATCATTTCTAGTAATATTTCCTTTGATAAATAAATCCAAATCATCAACATATTAATTGAAAATATTAGATCCATTATATACATCCATATTGACATTTTTTGGACTTGATCCTTGATTTTTCATGCATAGGATAAAACTAGAAAGTGAAATAAAACCTATGAGGTATTAAAAAAGTATAAATAACCCAACAATGATGGAGGTATTCAAGAAGAAGATAGAAAAAGTACTTATGGTAAAAATAATTTACCCAATACTTGATATATGATGCCTAAAATTCTTGGTTTCACCACTATTAAGAATGAAAAAAATGATGTGATTTGTTAGAGATTTCAAAATAGTTCAAGGGTTTTAATTAATTATAGTATGATTAATTATGTAATAATAAAATATAACTTCTCTATACCATTCATATATCAAATGTTATAAATATTTTTACAGAAAAACACATTAATATTTATAAGATAGTTTCTCAACTTACATTTAGTTTCCCATTAACATGATGAATAAGAAAAAACTATCTTTAATTATCTTTATTTCATATTTTATTATAAAAATATGTCATTTGGATTGGGTAATATATCTAGAGAATTTCATAGGTTTATTGAATGTATTTTATCTAATTTGGTTGAATATTTCTTAGAATATTTTCTAGGTGTCTCCATTTCTTTTGCAACATATTTTAATAATTTCTTGCCAAACATTTTTTGAGTTTTGAAAACATTTATTGAGAATAGTTTTATTCTTAACATTGAAAAATTAAATTTTATGGTTGAAAAGGGATTTTTTTTGCCATGTTATCTTGAAAAATGGGATTGAGGTTGATGAATTTCAAAAAACATGCATGTGATGGATTGTGTAAGTAATTTCAGTTGGTGGGATTAAAATAGCTTATACTTAAATATATTTAAAGTGTGAAAATCTAGATGGGTGAGCTTGGCCAATATTTTGTTTAGTCCCATGACTCTTCTTAGTTGGATAATTTGACTTGGGTATGGTTCTTTGATGGAATAAAATGGGGGCGATTCTAGTTTTTTTCCTTTATATACTGGGGATCATGAACCTATTTTTGTGAGAGATTGTGTCATTGGTCGATCAACGTGATTAGGTGGAGGGATTCTATTATTTATTCATCCTAGATGGATAGTGTGGATCAGAGCATTCACAGAGTTTCTTAATTTCTTGGTTGGTTTCTCTTGATTGAATGGAGCTATATCAAAGTTTGGATACCCAATTAGGGCTACATCGAGTATGGGATTCAAGAAATATATAGATTTTTTCATATGTGAATTTTATTGAGTAGATTGTATGTGTTTTTCTTAATCATTGAATCCACAACATGTGAGAATGATGAGGTACCCTCTGCTTCAGTCCTATACATGAAAAAATATAAATAATTTTTATGATCTTAGGAGAGTATTCATTCTGCTTCACTTCATCTAAGCATCCACGATGCTTGTAGATTCATTCGAGCATGGAATTCATCCTTGGTTCAGTTCCTTAATCATAGATAGACTTTATATCGAGTGTTAAAGCACTTAAATGTGGCTTATTCACCTAATTTTAGGTCATTAGGGAAATATAGGGATGTGTGGGTGTGAGTTTCTAGGGAATAAGTCTATAACTTGTGAGGTGTTGAAGCTATGATAGTGTTGGGTGAGTTTCTCAGGAACTAAGGGATGGATATTTTCAAGGGAACTTTTTAGAGTACTGAATTATCTAGAAAGTTTCATTCATCGTACAACTGCACGCTCAGGTATTATGGATTGAAATTGGTGATGTATCATCAAGTATTAAAGGGTGAGGCTATCATGTGTATTGCACAAAAGACTTACTGAGTAGCTGCTCGATGACACATATTCTATATGGACCCATAAGTAGGGTCCATAAAATACACATACATCAAAAAATTTCACCATTAATGGATTTCTAAGCACACATACAAAGATTTCTTGGATCCTTTAATTTCATCCTATAATTAAACAAAATAAAAAAGTGATTTTTAAGTACCCATAAAATATGCTTGTAAAAAATCCATGATTAATATTTTTGGTATCTAAAATCAAAGGAAATAATATGAATTTAATATTTACGCCTAAAATAATTGAAGTAAGATAAATTAAACCACTTATTAAAGTCTAATAACAATAGGTGGGTAAAATTATTGAATTAAACTTTAAAAATTAAAAAAAAATTGATCACTCCACCACACATATTTTTTTACACTCCTTAGAAATTATCATCATTAAACATGAAAAACACAATCATATTTTCAGATTTTACACTTCCTAAAAAAATTTCAACTTTGATAAATTTGATGTTTTAGCTCATAATAATTAAACCAACTAATTAAAATTAGAACATCTCATCAAAATAGTTTTTAATAGGTAGATTTTATTTTAGGAAATAAAATTTATACTAATGTTTTGACTTGAACAGTCTAAATGTATCTTGGTTCAAAATTATTATCAAGTATGCACAATGTTTAAAAGTTCCTTAGTATACCCCTAAAATTTTAGAAAACAATTATCAAAGTAATTCACATCAATAAGGCATATAAAAATTCATTCAAGTTTTAGAAAACACATTTAAAAGTCTTGAAAATGATTGAAATTGAAATATAATCAAGGATTAATTGAAAATTTTCAAACATTACAATGATTCCATGATATTTCCTCCTTAACCATTCAATAATTCTTAAATTTATAAGTTCATTACAAATATTATATTTCAATAATTATTCATATATAATTATTCATAAAAATAAATTGATTAGTTATAAAATAGACTCATAGAATATGATAACTACCATGCAATAAGTGTGGGAAACATTTAAATTCCTTTTACTGAAAATCACATCACAGTTAATGAATTAATTCAGTTTAAAAGACATAAAATTCTTCTATCTACATGAAATAAAAACTCAAATAACCATTCAAAACTATTTCTCGACTAACCTCATATGTAATTTTCACTCCTTACTCAAGGAACATAGTAAAATGGATATTTTCTCATCTACAGAGTTCAAGTGATCTTACCATATGCTTATAGAGGTCTTGAGTAATTGACTAGAAGAATTCAGTGTACTACTCAAGAGGAATTTCAATAGGTAGTTGTGAGGATCAAGGGTTGGTGTAATTTTATATTTAAAAATATGATGCCAAAAAAGAGTGTTTAGTCTCTTAATTACTAACCATGTAAAAATTAAGAAAGTGTTTGCAATAAATTTACTCACTCAACCACACACTTGATTCAATTCTAATTCATTCTACCATTTCTTCCTATTATGAGGTTCATAACTAAGTAGTGAATAATAATTAATAAATCACCTACTTTCTCCATTTTTCTCTCTCTCCTTTATATATAATTTTTTCCTATTATGTTTACTTTATTCATATGTACATATTTATTATTTTCGTTTTCTTTTTTAAATATTTTTATATATACAAAGAGGAAAAAATTTTAACAAAAAGATTAAATATGTCTTATGAAAAAAAACTGCTCCTTTTATATGCATTCACCCTCTCACTTGACCAATAATAATGAATTTTCTTCCTATAACTACCCAAAAAATACCCTCTCCCCCACACTTGCTGAAAATTTAACAAGAAGGTACTTAAGATATGGGTGGGAAGGAATGAATTTAGGATATAATGTAGCATTCAATATAGGTATTTAAGGGTCTCTAAATCTTAGTAAGGATCAAATGTTAAGGTATCCAAAAATATAGGTTGCTTGTTTAAATGGCCATTCAATGAACGATAGGCTCTATCACGAATATTTCACACTAAAATATTTTTTTTTTCAAACATAATCTTAGAATGTTTTAGTTTCTCTAAATGTCATGATAACCTCAAGAAAGTGATTATTAGAAATAATATTCAATAAAATATTATAATTTATCTCAATTTAAATATCTAAAAAATAGTCTATAGTATTGGATTTGGATTTCAATTTCCAGCCAAAGATCATCAAAAAAAATTGCAAATCACAACCCATGAAATGAAATATAGATCAGAAATCATTTGAAGATTTTTATGTTCAATAATAAGATCAATTTCTTTCTAATTGATGTTGAGTTCAAAAATTCACATGAGTTTTCAATTAAACTATAAGAATGTTGGAAAAACATGAAAAAATTACACAAAACAGATATGTATATTTTTTAAAATATCATAGAAAATTATATTTATTTATTTAAAATACATACCATCTAAAAACATAAATAGAAAAAAAATGGACAAGGTAAATAATAGTTACCCCTTTCCCACCCTAAATTTCTATTTGAACCTCAATATCATTCAATATAAATCATCTAATTTTCAAGTATAATTGATAATAGGAAAACATGAAAAAAAAATAACGGTTCAAGTTGAAAAACTTTTTTTTATATCTTATATATGTAAAAGCCTTGAGAGGGTGTGATTTAAACTTTATTAGAATAAAATGGTCTTCAATAAGGTTCAATATTTATTATCCATGTTATTTCCTATAATAAAAAATAATAACTAATGAGACAATTATAAAAAATTAAATCATAAAACTGGTAATAAAACAAAATGAAAGGAATGAAAGGTAAAAACTCCCTAAGAGGTGCTTTATATTATAATTCCAACAATAGGATATCCATGTGATTATCTCCAATCATGTGGTGGATAATGACTGTGTTGTAATAACCACCACATTTTCCTTTTCCCACAACTCTTCTCATCTTTCTTCTAAAGAGATCCTTCATTTATTCTACCATTTTAGCTACTTATTATATAGCTTGTTCATAAAATTCGTCTAGATGAGACTTCATATTATTATCAAAAATAATCTTCATACAGATCCTTTTCTTATTCCTAGGTATCCAGGTCCTCGAATTCTAGAACAAGCTACTCATCAATGGTGCATGCCTTAGAGTCATCTTCACCCTCTAAAGGAAAATGTGGCTCGACTAAGACTGCATCATAGTCAAAGAGGAAGTTAGATTGTACTTCATGTAATAAATATCATAATGATTTGAGTTTAAGGAAAGATTTAATACCTTCAATATCATGGTCTATATCTCTTTTTATTAGTTAAGGACCACTTAGAGGTTTGTAGAAACACATAAAAGAGATAGAGTTTCCAAAGTGACTTCCCCCTTCATGACATCTTCTTTATAGATCAGCGGGGTGGGAAATTTGTGTGCCTCAAAAAAATATTCACAGAACTATGAAAAGTGTTACAATACATTATAAATCTTCTTGTCTAATTATTTTATCATTGATGGTTTTATGTCCTCTTTGAGGTCCTCTAATAGCTCATTAAATGTCAATTTTTTACCCTTTATGGATCTTTACACCTATCTTGTAAAAGTATAAAAACTTATTCCATGTGTGATGGTTAGTCAAAAGAATATTATATTATTTAGAATTTAAATTTAAATTAGAAAACAGTAAGGTACTTACAAAGTGAAAGAAGAAATTTAATTTCTAACTTAACTCCCAGAATAGTTACAAGTAAATCGTGTGGTTATGATAGGCTTTGATCAAATAGAATTTTTATTAACCAGTAAAATATTCTAGTGGGACTAATCAAAGACATTATCAAAGAGTTATGGGTATAGTTATTCACTATTATTAATCAATAATTAAAACTTTTTATGTTTATTTTTTAAAATATAAAAAAATTGAAGGGGTGAACTTTTTCTTAGTGTGTGCATGAAATAAAAATAAATCGCTGAAAACCCAAATAAAATGTTAGTAATAAATGGGGTTATTCAAAAATTAGGAAAACCCAGGTCATCCACTATAAAAATTTGTTACATAAAATTCATTAATATCCCACTCGATTACCATTTATTAAATTACCATTATCAAATTAATTTTTGAGGCATGGTACAATTTTTTAAATCTATTAGGAATACTATGTATCACCTCCTCCATATTGTCAAGTTATGAACATGTCACAACCTAAATCAATCTACCACCCATCACATGTTTCCAATCATACAACGTTCATCCCTCAACACACAAAACTCTAAATTTATGAAGTTTGGATAGTAAGAATAGAGGGATAAATATTTTTTGAATTTGGAATGAGACTATGGAGATCAACGACATAAAATAATAATTCTCCCCACTATCCCCAAAAAAATTTACTTCCCCATAACAATAGATTCAAATGAATAATTAAATAAAAGATAAGGGTCTTGGGAGGAATATGATACACCCCCTTAGACTTTTACCCAGGATAATAACTCATTACCATGGAGTTTATAGTTAACCAATTCCTTTTTCTTGATCAAGGACCACTTTGAGGTTTACATAAATGTGTAGAAGATAGAGATTTTACAATATGGATTCCACCCATATGATAGCTTCTTTATATTTTGGATGTGTAGGATTTTTTTGTGCCTCATTTAAATGTTTATAGAGTTCCCTAAGGTATTTTTGAACCTCATTAATATATATTGGAAAAGATTCTATAATTAATGATTTTATGTCCTTTTTGTGGTCCCCAAAGAGCTCCTGAAATTCCTCTCTACTTGTTTCATTTATGGATCTCTATGCCTATCTAGCTCATGTAATAACAACTTCTTCCATGTGTGAGGACGATTCAAAAGTAGATTCTATTTTTTAGATTTTTTTTATTTTTAAAATAGGAATGTAATTGTAAATTGAAAGAGGTCAGTGAATTTCCAACCTAACTCCCTAGAAATGGCACCAAGTTGATCATGAAGCATCCATGGGATACGGTAATATATAATTTTTATCCACTTAACAAATAGTCAAGTGAGACTAACCAGGGTCACTCTCAATGACTTTTGGGGACAATTATTCATTATCCTTAATAACCTATTAATATTTTTTAATGTTTGTTATATAAAATATAAAAATGGAAGGGGTGGATAGTTTTTGAGTCTGTGAAATAAATTAATGTCAATTGGTGAAAACCCTAAACAAATGTTATCAAAGAAAGGGTTCAGCCCAAGATTTGTGAAATATGGGACGTTTTCCATCCAAATTGATTAACTAAGATTCATTGATAGTACACTAAATTTATCATTTAATGGATTACCAACATCAATTTAGATTTTTAGTCTTAGTTCACTTTAGGAAATCTTCTAGGAACACAATTACTGACCGCCTTTATACTGTCAAGTGATGGGTATGTCATGAACATAGACAATCCACCACCCATCAATTTTGAACTACTATACAACATTCATCCCTCAACCTACTCAACTCCAACTAAATAAAATTTATAACTTGATAAGGGAGATAGATGGATTTTTTTATTTATGAGAGATACTGTGGAGATCACCATGAGAAAATGATAAATCTATGCATAATACTTCTTCAAATCCACTTCCCAATCAAAATAGATTCCAAATCATAAATTAATTAAAGGGAAGGGACTTGGGAAAACTGTGATACCTCCCATACTACATTGTCTCATATTATTAATCTATTAAAATATAATTTATAGATCACTAGAACATAATATAGGAAGATCACAAACACAAATAAGAAGAGGAAGAAGAATAGAATTTCACATTATAAATTATAATCAAATTAAAAATTATAACAAGGAATAAAAGTGTCTGAATCCAACCTATATATGTGGGAAATATTTTTCTAAATACCCTCATCCTCTTTATATAGACTTATCCAATCCCCAATCAATAGAATAAAATGAAATAAAAATTGTATCTAGTTGAAGTAATCACCCTGTGATTGAGATTTTTAGGCCTCTAATAAGAACCATGATCTAATGTACTTTGTGGATTTTCAAATACAGTATAAAATATGTTCCAATAAATGAATTATTTTTTGTTATCCTTGCATGAGGATGATTTTGGAAAATTGGGCATGTGTTGGATGGTTGAATGTATTTGACTTGGTGGGCCCGAACTGGTTGGGTTATCAATATCTTTCAAGTGGGATGGTCAAGCATAGTGGTATTTTCCTCGAACATGGATAGTATTATGTGTCTTCATTTTTGGTTTCCTAAACTTGGCTAATATGGTTCAAGGGATTATAGGTTGAGTGATACTAACTAGTTCCCTTAAAAAGTGGATCTCATGCCTATTACATTGAGAGATTTTGTGAGTTTTTGATTAAACATAGGTAGTTGTGGGGAATCCAGTGTCAATTTTAACATAAGATTTAGTGTGGATTGGTGCTACCATAGTGCTCTAAAATTTTAGGTTTGGATTCTCTTCATTGAATGGAGTAATATCGATGTTGGAATACCTAATCACAGATACGTTGAGTATAGTACTCAATCTTCAAATATATTTGGTCACCGAGGCATTTTGTTCAGGTAGATGTTGGGAACTTTTCATTGTCTTTGAAGTCGAAGAACATGGGAAAGGTATGTTCCCCTCCACTTAAATCCTGTATAGGGAACAAAAATTGGTATTTTTTCAATCTTGGTTGAGTATTAATTCATCTTGACTTAATTTGGGAATCCATGGTTCATTAAGTCTCTATAAAGCTTGAAATTTAGCCTTGGTTTAGTTCTTTGATATCCCACTTTCTTTTGATCAATTGGTGTAATGTTTTAATGAGACATGTTCACCTCATTTTGGGTAAGTTAGGAGATATCGAAGTGCATAAGTGTGAGTTTCTATGGTTCAAGTCTATAACCAATGAAGTGATAAAGCTATGGATGTTCTGTGAGGGTTGATCAAGCTATATGGTTTTAAGAATTTGAAGGGTTTTGCATAGATTTACTGAATCAACTATAAAAGGTAGGTCATTATACAATACTAAAAACTCAGGTCTTTTAGATTAAATATTGTAATGAATTATCAATATTTATGGGTGAGGATATGGTTCATTTTGTGAACCAGACTGGTTGAGTGGATTTTCGATGGAAGATATGATGGATGAAATGATATGTAGGGGTTTGGGAACACATGTACACAAGGCCACCTCAAACCTATATTTGGAAAAAAAGTCACCTACATTGGTTGTAGGTGAACACATACATAGACTACCTGGATCCTCCAACTTCATACTATAAGAAAAACAAATATAAGTAAGTGAAGTTTCAAGTACCCATAAAATATAAATCCAATAAAATTATATTAATAATATTTTTATCTAAAATGAAAGAAAATTACATGTTTTTAGAATTTACCCCTAAATGACATGAAGTAATAAAAATTAAATAACTTCATAAATTCTAATAATAACTGGGGAATAATATCAATGAACTATATTTAAAGAATTATAAAATTTTATGTTTGATCATTAATCACATATTATATATTGGTATGAATAAATGTAAAGGATTTAGTGACTATAAAAAATTGATATCAGTAGAGATGTCATAGGAATTATTAAATTTGATCGTGGGATATTGTAAATACAAACAAATGAAAATTAAAATTCATATCTTATGACATTAAAATATCAATATAAGTAGTAGAGGAAATTTTTATATCACCACTTATGACATATAATTATAATTATTACTTGAAATATCTATAGGTATATAATGTCAATAGAAGAATATTGTTTGTAATGATTGGATAATATCTTCATCCTAGAAGAATTCCTTCACATACATTATTATGGGGTCATTTTCCATGTTGGGGGATTAATATTCTATCATGTTTTATGATAATATATATTTTAGTGTTGTTAATTTAAACATTAAAATAATTTAATAAATATAATTTCAATTCCCAATGATTCTAGAGTTCCAAAACATTTAAAAAATATAAAGATAAATTATCTTAAACATGGGAAACCTAAGAGGAAGCAAGGGAATATGTTAATGAAGAAATATGGACCTATGGTTTGGATGAAACTTGAGGATTCATAACATATAATCTATTTAGATAAACTTGGAAATTCCTTAACAAAATACACATGTAGAAACTATCTAAGTGAGACATTTCACCATGGGGTCATGGTAAGCAAGATTTTAAAAAATGATTTTGTTTTTAAAGAATGTTATTGATCTATGTATAATATATTTTGGAGAATTTGTTTACACATGGATTCATCACTATAGATAAAGAGTTAATAAAGACTCTATTTAAGAAGTTAGAAACCTATTTTTTAGGATAATTTTTATTGATTTCTAATTTAATCACTTACTATTTAGCTCATTTTATTCATAGTTGTAATCCATCACATGGAAGGGTCATAGAAATTTTACATACTAATTCATTGAAAGATATCCATTATTATTCTTGAGTTAAATTAATTTTTAAATTCCCTTTATATCTATTGATCACAGTTTAAAATGACTTGATTTCATAATCAGTATATGATTGTGATCAGTTAAGTAATTATGTAATTGTTTTTCTTCTTAAATAGTGTATACATTTATCCCTACACTTTATTAATCCTATATAAAATGTAATAGGTTCTATTATGTGTTTAATACTTGGGGATCACAAGTATATGTGTAGAATAAAAGGTTCTCAGTTCTAATTGACTTGGATTACTCTTGTTTAATTATGAGTTTTTGAAGAAATTATAGGAAAGTTCATTGTTGAGGTGATAAAAAATTATTTAATACTTTTAATGGAACATAGGAATAAGGATCAACTTGTAATTATCATTTTAAGGTTTAAACACATAATTATATAAAACATGAGAAAATAAGTACTTGATTGTGGACCTTCTCATTGATCAAAAGTTAACTTTATAATTCATCATTTCATGGGTCAGCCACAAATTATTATCCTAATTAATTTTCAAAATTTTATTTCACATTTTCTTTTCAATGGTTAAAATCAAATTGAACAAAAAACCCCTACACTAATTGATTATTAAACCCTAATTTTAACTAAATGGACATCTATGAATATATAAACCTCTCTATAGAAAATATTAGGTTTCAATATACTATATAACAACCTTAGGATTGTATTTATTTTTTAGTATATCAATATAAGGATTGTAAAAATACTTTCATCATTTATATGGAGGTGATGTGGCATTAATTACATCATTTTATACTGTGGAATAAATAACAAAATCTTATAGTGAGAGTTTTTTCATTTTTTATCCTGGAATTAGGAGAAAATGTTTTTGTGAAGTAATAGATTTAAGAAACTTTTAGAATCTAAAAACAAGGTTATATAAAATTTCTTAAATAAATTTTATTTAAAATAATAGTGTTTATTATAAATATTCATAAAAACATGGGATACAACCTTAATCAAATATTAAGATACATTTTTTGTACCTCACTTTATTAATTGTAAAAACCTACTTTTTTATCTCACATTAAAAACTAAATTAAATCTTATACTAATTCAACAATGACCCAAGTTTCTTAGAATTATATGAGATGAAACAAATAAACATTTCATGTAATTCAATATGGTGTATGAAACCTTTAAACAAAGAGTTTCTAGATAGCAAGTTAAGTGGAGGGAATTCCACTTTTACAAGGAAGAAGTGTCCATGGAGTGGCTGTAAAATATTTAACCTTGAAAAGTCATGATTTGATATGATATCCAAGTAAAATTTCACCAAAAAACATACTAACTTTATGAATCGCAATAAGAAAGAAATAAATATATCGAATAAGTCAAGTATCTAGAAAAAAACTATATAAATACCTAGAAAAGGTTACAAAGTTAGGATCAAAATTTCCTCATCGAGTGATTGAGGAACACCATTTAAAAATATTCTACTATCAATGATTTATTAACATTAATATAAATTTATAACATACCTCATCTAGTGGACATTGACAGAAAATTATCTAGTTGAAGCTACGGTACCCATTGAGAAGATAACCCAAAACTCACAACTGGTCGGAAATATAATTAGTAACATAATAGGATTGCATGATGTAAAGTCAACTAAATTTTCTTTACATGAATCAAAACTTGAGGAGTGAATTAATTTTCTTGAAAGATGTCTCTTAATCATTCACCAGATCACTCAACTACTTTGAAGGTCTATATGATTTATGCTTCTTAAGAACATTTCACCAACCAACATTCTCAAAATTATGGAACTTAAAGTTATGTTACTAATTAACAAAACAGAGAATTTCAATATCCAATGAATAACCAAGGATTTAAATTGAGCTCTAAAGTCTAATATGAATTTTTAAATTAACATAATCAATATATGCCCTAAATTTAAAAATAATTTCAACAACCCAAAAAATTTCTAAAGTATTTCAAGAAAGGATATCACTAGACTTTCTAACCATCACTTTATCATAAAAGGAAACTTACTAATCAATATCTAAAAATTTCCCAACCAAAACCTTTATCTTAGAAAACCCATCAAATTAAAGAGTTAAGAAATGGGTTAAAATAATTAATAAGTTTTATGCGAAGTATTTTGTAAAAATTTAAAAAATCAAGAAAATAAAACTAGTAATTTACTATTTAATATCTTACCATGTCTAATGTCAATGTGGTCATGGTAATAATAATAATCGGGGAATAAATTTATCCTACCCTAGAATCAAATTTTTAATAGTATAACCTGAACAATGAAAAATAAGAGGAATTTTATCCTAAAAACGATATGTAATAAGAAGAGATAACCAAAATTTTTTGAAAAAATGATAAAAATTATATAAATACATTTTATGGTCCTTTATATCTAGAATGATACAATAAAAAATACATAAGTATGAAGCTCAACAGTAAATCCTTGATATATTAAAAAAAATCAATTAATATTCCCCTATTTAATTTCTCAAAAAAATACCATGGTATGGAAAATTCCTTAAGGAATTTCACTCAAAAAATAGAAGTCTCTTTGGTAATGTGAGTGTAAGTCATGGGAATAATGGGTGATCCTTGATTACACCATAATTTTGAACAAAATTATAAGATCTGCAGATATTTTATATACTCTATACAATAATATCACTTACATTTAAAAATGTTCTATTTGATTTTGGTGCTTCAATAAATGTTATGACCCACATTATGTTTTATTCCTTAATTATTAGAAATGTGAATCCAAAAATGGTGTAGTCAATTGTAAAATCGATCCACTACATTTCCAATGGTAATGATTGAAGATATACTAGTAAGATTTAAGAAAATAACCTTTCCATCTAATTGTTTTTTACATGAAATATAGAAAAAAAGAATAATACATTACTCACAATTAATTTTAAGTATATCCTTCCTTAAAAAATCTACCATAATAATAAATGATCATAAAGGAACCATTTTAATGGAAATAGGGGATATCGATATACACTTATATATTTTTTATTCAATGATATAGTCATAGTTGGAACATTAAATATCCACACTCTAACACTTTAAGAAACACAATTCACATTAATAAATATATTAATTAAAATAAATCTTATTTTTATGTATGAAACCATAAAATGAGAATTCTATGGAATGTAATATTGAACTAGATATATACATTGGGATAAAACAAAATAATGAGGTAATACATGAATCATTTCATGGATTTGAATTTTTTATATTAAAATAATGATAAAATCAATAGTTTTTCTTCTAGTATGAACTCCAAGTCCCTGAGGTAAGTAAACCCAAAATAGTATTTTCTCTAATTTGGCCATAAAAATTAGAATTGAAATAATTCCCATAGAATCATAAGTATGTGTTTTAATGGATGATGAAAATATTACTGTAATTATTTTGAGTAATATTTCATTTGAGAATGAAATCCAACTCATCAATTTATTAATTGAAAATATTATACACCTTAGATAGATCCATAGTGACATTTTTTGGACTTGATCCTAGATTTTTAATGCATATGATATTTCTAGAAAGTGAAATAAAACCTATGAGGTATCAAAAAAATTAGAAATAACCCAACAATGAAGTAAGTTTTCAATAAGGAGATATAAAAACTACTTAAGGTAGGAATAATTTACCCAATAGTTGATCCATGATGCCTAAATTTCCTGGTTCAACACTATTAATAAAGAAAAAATTATTTGATCTATAGGAGAGTTAAAAATAGTTCAATGGTGTGTATTCATTATAAGTGACTTAATTATGTAACAGGAAAATATCACTTCTCTATACCCTTCACATATCAAATGATAGAAATATTTTTTGGAAAGACACATTAAGGTTTCCTTGATAGTTTTTCAAGTTACATTTAGTTTTCCATTATACATAATGACTATGAGAAAACTTCCTTTAACTATCCTTATGTCATATTTTCATATAAAATATAGATTATTTTGATTGTGTAATATTTCTAGAACATTTCATTGGTGTATATAAATTATTTTCTCTAATTTGATTTAATATTTCATAGAATATTTTCTATGTGACTTCATTACTTTTGAAAGGTCTTTTAATAATTTTTTATTAAACATTTATAGATTTATAAAAACATTTATTGAGAATAATTTAATTCTAAAGAATGAAAAATTAAATTGTATGGTTGAGAATGTAATTTTTATGGTCATGTTATCTTGAAAAATGGGATTGAGGTAGATAAAATTAAAAAATCATGCATGTGTTGGCTGGTGTAATGAATTTGAGTTGTTGGGACTAAACTAGCTTGGACTTCAATAATTTGGTCGGTCCCATGTGTCTTCTTACTTGGTTAATTGGAATTGATTAGGGTGATTTGAGGGATTAAAATTGGATTGATTCTAGTTGTTTTCCAAATATTAAGGATCTTAAACCTATTTCGTTGTGATCTTGTATCATTGCTCGATCGAAGTGATACATGTGTAGGGGTTCTAGTGTTAATTCAGCCTATAGGGATGGTGTGGATTGTTAATTCCATAGAGCTTCATAATTTCATAGTTGGTTTCTCTTAATTTAATAGATTAGTATCATTTTTTTGATACCCAAGTAGGGATGCATCAAGTGTGATCTTTAAAAAAATATGAATTTTTTCATCTGAGATTTTTTTTTAGATTTTACGTTTGTGTGTTTATCATTGAATCCATAATACATGGGAATGGTGAGGTACCCTCTACTTCAGTCATACATAGGAAAAAACATAGGTATTTTTTACGATCTCTGAATAGTATTCATTCTGCATCACTTTATCCGAGATTCTATGATGCTTGAATATTCATTCAGTCTTGGAATTCATCCTTGGTTCGGTTCTTTAATCACATATAGACTTTTGATTGAGTAGTATATCACTACAATGTGGATTTTGAACCTTGGTTTAGGTCAGTAGGTCAATCTAGGGATGTGTGGGTGTGTGTTTCCATTGAAGAAGTCTATAACTAGTGAGGTGTTGTAGTTGTGAGAGTGTTGTGTGGGATTATCAGGATTTATGGGATTATGATTCATAAGGGCCCCACGTAGAGTGCTTGACATATCTAAGAATTTTCAGTCATTGAACAATACTGTGGGCTCGGGTATTATGGCATGAATTTAGTGATTCATCATCATATTTTAAAAGGTGAGGTTTTGGTGTGTACGACGCACCAGACTGATTAAGGGGTTTCTTGATGACACATACACAAGCTGGACACATAAGTATGGGCCATGGAATGCACATAAATTATAAAATTACAACTATTATAGTTTTATAAGAACATATATTCATCTTTATTGGATCCTTTACATTAATCCTATTTGAAAACCAAATAAAAAAAGTGATTTTTAAAATTCCCAGAAAATATGATTCTAAAAAAATCTAGGATTGATATTTTTGTTTTCTAAAATCAAACGAAATAATACGAATTTAACATTTACTCCTATATTAATTGAAGTAATATAAATTCAACTACTTACTAAAGTCTAATAATTATAGGACAATAAAATCCGTGATCTAAACATTGAAAATTTATAAAAATGATGTTTGATCAATCCCCGACACTCATTTTATTACACTACAAAAAAATTCTCATCATTAAACTTTAAATACACAATTATCTATTCTGATTATACACTTCCTAAAACAATTTCACCTTCAATAAACTTAATGTTTTATCTCATCAATATGAAACCAACTCATCAAAATTACACCATCTAATAAAAACCATAGAGACAAGGTTTTTTCCCTGAAAGACTTGGATTTTTTCTATATATATTTATAGATCTAGGTGTTGAGACGACATACGATTCAGAGGCCCAGTGTTTCTGAAATTAATTTTATAAAAATATTAATTATAATTTATACTATGCATGAAAACTAAATGGGATCACTCTCCAACGTTTGATCAGATCAAATATATGAGGCCACAGTTGGTTCTAGGGTGTGGTATTTACCCTAGGTAGGACATATCTTTTGTCGGTGCAGGACTTCTATTGAAAAGTTTTCAAGTATGTAACAGTAAATAAAATTATTTTATATTGAAACTATTTTGAATAAATTTTTAATGGGGACTCAGGTTGGAAATATTACATCACTAATGAGTTCATATCATGGTGTTTAGCCTAGGCATGAACTTAGGTAAAAGGGCATGGGAAGTTTTGATTTCACAACTGTTGGTGGGAGACCTGATAAAGTATATAAATAAGTGATTTTTGTTTTTAGATAGGGTTTGTCTCATTTCTTCCATGGCCAGCAGAAACCCTCTTCCCCTCATTTCATTGGAAAGTCGATGTCGGATCTACGACATATTGTGATGATGTTACAGATCTAAGCAGACTAGAGAGTGAAAAAAGCAACGGATCCAAAAAACTCTAGGTAGGGTTCCTATTTTATTTTTTTCATCCCTGATTGATGTTTAGAGTTGCAAAAATTATTTATTTATCATTTCCACTACTTTGGAATGTCTTGTTGATGGCCACACCAACACATCCATCAACCAATCTATTATTGGATCCCTAGTTCTTCGTGTTATTCACCTATTATTTATGTTCTTCATCGATCAAAGTTTCTACATATTGAGATGAAATCAAAACATTGAGTGGAGTATGGATCTAGGTAGATCTTGATCCGAGGATTACAGATCTACGATTGTTTCATGTTTTGGGCATTAGACTATGCGTGGTGGTTTGTGGAAGCATCCACCTAATTTTTGATATGTCCAAACATCGAAGAATCATTGAGGAATTCATGATTATGGGTAGATCAGGACCCAAGGTTTCTAGATCTTGTCTCTTTTCAAGTTTTTGAGTACTGGAGGAGTCTTGGTTGTCCATAGAATGGACCACCGACATGCAATGGTCAGCGGTAGTGGGACGCACGGTGGCATCGACCGCAGGATTCGGTGGGGGGAGGGGGTAGGGTAAATTGGGGCTTGTGGCTAGTGAATGTGGCTGGAGAATTATGGTGGGATTAGGTTGATCTAGGAGAAAATTGGGCATGGGTGGACCAGTCTGGGTAGGGAGTGGGTTGGGTTGGAGTGGAGCAGTATGGGCAGGAGGGGGCCAGACCGAGGAAGGTCTTTGGGTAGCAACTTTAAACCTATATAACTCCTAAACTGAGAATCTATTTTATGTATTGTCTATAGAGACATGATCCTAATTTTAAGAATAACCTTTTGGGGAAAGTATGGGAATTTTAAGATTTAGGCTCATGGCTCGGTTGCATGAAATGGAAATGTATATTATTATTGTTATTATTATTATTATTATTATTATTAAGGAATCTTATATCAGATGTAACTTCTATTTATGAAAAGAAATTGATGCGCTTTAAGTGGTGTCTCAATCCCTGATTTTAGACATACATTTCAAAACCAATTTTGGGTGTTTAAATAAAAATTGAGATGCAGACCCTATGAAGCCTGGTTTGGGAGTGTTGCGGTGAAATGTGACTTCTTTATTGGGTGTCTGATTTGGGTGAATGAATAGTTGATCCTATGTTCTATTCTGTAAGGATCACAGTAGTGTGATATGTTTGGTTATCCAGGTATATTATAGTAGGCATGTCAATATAATTATGTTTTTCCCTTTGGACAAACAATGATCATTGTGCACTTATCATCCTCTTGGCTAATAGGATACAAGTAAACTGGGTATACACTAGCACGTCTAAGGGTACTTTTTCATAGTTTAGTACCCAATTATGGCTGGGTACATGTCCAAGTGATGAGGTGGGGTCACACATCATATCGAACCCACATTCGCCATCTACCACGTTATGAATCTTATCCCTCTCTCTCTCTCATATCTCCCTCTTTTGGACTCGGATTTTGTCCTGCGAGTGGCCTATAATGAGTGTTTTTAAACATAGAATGTGGGGGTGCCCTTTATAGTATATTCTGAGATAAAATGTGAGATTTTACAAGCATGACATCTATTTGAGGTGATGCTCGATGATGACTGTGATCATTCATATTTACTAGAGGATTTTCCTAGTGGAACCCCCTGACACACCATGGCGTGGGTCCTCTACCTTACCATTGGCACCCTCCAACCAAGATGGGCATGGGTCCGCGATGACACTAGAGTGGCACCTTCCAACTGATATGGGCATGGGTCCTCTATGACACTAGAGTGGAACCCTCCAGCCGAGCTAGTAATGGATCCTCTTTGACACTAGAGTGGCACGATCCTAATAGGTTGGTCATAGTACCTGGATGACACTAGAGTGGCACCCTCTGGCCAGGCTGAGCATGGGTCCTTGACGACACTTGATTGGAACCCTCCAGCTAGGTTGGGAATGGGTCCTCAACCATGAGACACAACCTCAAGACTACACAGATTAGTGACAATACACACTTTGAAGTAAATTTGGACTCATGAGTAAGATGGGTGCTTTTTTCCAATGATAAGCATCCATGTGACACGACCTAAAACCGTGCGGGTGAGAAAGATCCACCCAAAGAAGATAGTATCAAGGTGTGGTGATTTGGTCCCTTTGACTTTCATGTAGAGGTCATATGTGAGGGATAGTGTACATCATTAGTGGTCAATTATGGAACATTGGTGAATCTTCTTCTTGGGCTAGGATGTGAGATGGATATCCCCTTACTCTCTCATTTGGGATTCATTGAAGGAGAATATATATATATATATTATTATATATATATATATCCTATTCTAGTACCCACTCCATGGGTTTTGGATACTCTCCTTCTTGGAGAGGCGAATATGGGTGGTTTATGCCAAGTTCTTTCCATGTCTAGATTCTCATGGTTTGATGAGTCTACTCTTCTACTGTAGGTAGAGAATACTCGAAGAGAAGTTCATATTCTCTCCATTTTGAGATCCTTATATTTGGATGAGTTTTCTTTAACTATCTTGTTGGATTGACCTATACTCTTTTATCATACCTTGTTCTATCTACTGCTTTCCTCTTCAGTTGTATCTCTTAAAACTTTCCCTTCTCCTTTTCAATGCATCCTACTGAGTATGTTTATACTCACCCATGCATGGGATTTTCCTACACACGTTATGCCTTATGCAGATGACAGATAGGTTGATCATGACTTCAGAGGATCTTAGGGATACAAGGTGTTTGGACTACATACGGTGGTCATATCTTGGTATTAAAGAGTGGGTCTATCTCATATTTGGTTTACTTTTCTATTTTCTTTTAGGTTGGGACACTTTTCTAGTCGGGCCTGTATTTTTCCCCTTTCCCTTTCAGTTTACACTACAGTGCTCGTACTGTTTTGAGGTTTATGGATGTTTGTGGTATATATATAGCATTTTTGTATCGATTAATTCTTTCCCCTCTTCACAATTGCATTATGTTGGTAGTTTTCCTGTGTACAGGTAATTAAGAAATGGCCTCCCTGAGTTTTTTGGGCCTTTGGCGGTAGTCCCCACCTTTTGGCCTATGGGGATGGGCTTGGGGTAGTTACGGCTCAAGCCCCATCATGGTTTGGGGCATGAAATAAAATAGTTTTCATTTGGTAGTTCTTGTTTTAGGAAAGAAAATTTATACTCTAGTTTTCACTTGCACAGTCTGAATGTATATTGGTAAAAAATTAGTAGAAAGTATTCACTAAGTCTAAAAGTTCATTAGTATAGTCCAAATATTTCATAAAAATTTTCAAAGTAATTCACTTCATGGAAGAATATTAAAATTCATTCAAGCTTCACATTACACTTTTCCAGGAATTGAAAATAATTTAAAGTGTAATATAGTAAAATATTAATTGCAAAAATTTAATTATTCTATTGATTCTAGTTTAGTTTTCCTTTAACCAGTCAGAAATTTTTATGGTGAAAATTTCATTACAAATTATATTTTTCAATTCTTATTCAAATATATTTATTTACAAAAATCAATTGATTACCCAGAAAATAGACTCAAAGAATATTATAATTATCATGCAAAGAGTGAGGGAAACTTTTCAGTTTCTTGTACTAACAATCACATCATTATTATTTCATTAATTTAGTTTAAAAGACATAAAATGATTCTATCTATATTGAATCCCACATTAAATATCCATTAAAAACTATTTCTTGATTAACCGTGCTTATAATTTTTACTCTTCACTCTAGGAATATATGAAAATGGATATTTTCTCATTTCTGGAGTTTAAGTGATCATACCATATGCTTATAGAGGTCTTAAGTTGTTTACCATAATGATTTAGGGTACTACTCAAGAGGAATTACAACAGGTAGTTTTGAGGTTCAAGGGTTGGCAGAATTTTATGTTTAAAAGTGTGATGCCAAAAAAAGAGTTTTTAGTCACTTATGGACAAAAAAAATTAAGGAAGTGTTAACAATGAATATACTCACTCGGCCCTCACATGATTCAATTACAACCCACACCCTCTTTTTTCCTTTTATGTGGTTCATGACCATGAAGTGAATAATAATTAATAAATATCCTTTTTCTTCATTTCTCTCTCTCTTCTAAATGTAATTTTTTTCTGGTTCTATATGTTTTTTTCATATGTACAGAACTATTGTTTTTATTTTATTTTTTATATACTTTTTTTCTAATGATAAAAATTGAAAAAGTGTAACATAGTGATGAATTATAGCTTATGAACACACTACTCCTTTTAGATGTATTCCCCCTCTCACTTGACCAATAACAATGAATATTCCTCCTATAATTATCCTAAAAATACTCTATCCCTCATACTTGTTGAATCTTTAACCAGAAGGTACATAAGATCTAAGTTGGAATGGATGAATTTATCTTTTAATGTGTCTTTCCTGATAGGTATTTCATGGTCTCTAAATCATAATAAGGATCAAATGTAATGGTATCCAAAAATAAAGGTTACTTGTTTAAATGTACTTTCAATAAATGATAACCCATATCATTAATATTTCACACTAGAATAATTTTTTTAAAACATAATCAAGTAATATTTTATTTTCTCAAAATGAGTTGAAAACCTCAAGAAAATCATTATTAAAAGTAATATGCAATAAACACTTATAATTTCTTTCAAGTAAAATATCGAAAAAATAGTATACAATGGTGTATTTAGATTTCAATTTCTAGCTAGATATCATGAAAATGCTTGAAAATCACTACTGAAGAAATAAAATATCGATCATAAATAATTTTAGGATTTTTATGTTCAACAATTAAATAAAGTTTCTCATAATTAACTTTCATATCAAAAATTCATTTGAGTTTTCAATTCAACTCAAATAATGTTTGAAAAACGTGAAGAAAATACCCAAAATAGGTTTGTACAATTTTCAAAATATCATAGAAAATTATATTTATTTTATTTATAAAACATTACAACTAAAAACATAAATATAAAAAATAAATTAGACAAGGTAGCTAATAGTTACCCCCTCCCACAAAGTCAATCTCTAAAAAATCCTCAATATCATTCAATAGAAATCACATAATTTTCAATAAAAATTGATAATATCACAATATAAAAAATATGTGTGTGTAAGGTGAAAACCTATATTTTTATCACATATATGAAGAAACCCTTGATAGGGTGTTATTTACACTTTATTAGCTACAATTAATATTTAATAAGGTTACCTATTTGTTGTAAAATTTATTTCCTACATGAAAAATGAGAATAAATTATACAATTAAATAAAATTAAATCTTATAACTAATAATAAAATAAAATAAAATAAAAGGAAGTAAAAACTCCCCAAGAGGTGATGCATATTATACTACCCATGATTGTATATCCATGTGATTATCTCATATCTTTTAGTGGATGGATATTCTATGGTAAGAAATACCACATTTTTCTTTTACCACCGCTCTTCCTATTTTTTTTCTTCTCCTATAGGTCCTCTTATTGACATTGTTTGTTATACACCATCGATTATTTATTGAATTTTTTTTCATCAGAGTGGGTAGTAGGTTCAGGGACTCATTTAATTTATCTCCAGCTTATGAAATGATGTTGCCAACTTCCTCATTTTCTTCTAGTGTGGGACGCCTAGAGAGCCCCTTCATTTATTCGACCATTTCAGCCACTTCTTCTCTAGATTATTGAGGAAGTTCCTCTAGATAATACTTCATATTATTATCAAAATAATATTCATCTAAATCTTCTTCTTCTTCCTAGGAATCCATGTCTTCAAATTCTAGAACAAGCTACTATTCAATGGTGGTTGCCTCATATTCTTCTTCATTATCTAGTAGAAAATGTGGCTCAACTGAGACTATATCATAATCACAAAGGAAGTTAGATTTTACTTTATGTGAAGAAATAACAAAAGAATTTGAGTTTAAAGAAATATTCAATCCCTTCATTAGCTTGATGTATAAATATTTTTCTTAATCAAGGACCACTTAGTGTTTTGTAGAAACTTATATAAGAGATCAAGTTTCCAATGTGGCTTCCAAATTCATGGAATATTTTTAATAGATCAGTGGAATAGGTGCTTTCTGTGCCTCTCCTAAATATTTATAGAAATCTATGAATTGTTCCATGACCTTTGATTGCTCCTTATAAAATGATTCAATCATGATGGTTTGATTTCTTCTTTTAGTCCCTGTATAATCTCCTTAAATGTATCTTGGTTTTACCCATTATGGATCTCCACACATATCTATAACATATATAACAACTTATTTAATGGGATAGGGTGAGTCAAAAACATATTCTACTTTTTAGATTTTAAATTTTAATATAAAAATATTAAGTTATTTTAAAATTGAAATAGGAAATTAAATTTCCATCCTAAATCCTCAGAATAATTCCAGGTTAATAGTACGGTTACCATAGGCTATAATCAAATAGATTTTTTTAACCAAAAATACAGTCTAGTGGGACTATCTATTATCATTCTCAAGAAGTTTTGGGGGTGTTTCTTCACTATTATTAATCAATTATTAATAATGTTTTATGTTTCATTATTAAAATATATAAAAATAGAAAGGGTGAATTTTTTCTTAGTGTGTGAGAGAAATTAAAATAAATAATTGAAAATCCTAATCAAATATTAGAAATAAATGGGGTTAGTCCAATATTAGGAAAACATAGGTCTTACAATATCCAAATTTATTTCTTAAGATTCATTAATAGCCCACAAAATTTTCATTGATTGTATTTCCATCCTCAAATTAATTTTTCAGTCTTAGTAAAATTTTGTAAATCTCTTTGGCACAATTAGTATAACCTCCTTCATAGTGTCAAGTGTTGAACATTTTACAAACAAAATCAATCCACCACCCATCATAAGTTCACAATCATGCAACGGTTTTTCTAAATACACACACCTCTAAATTTATGAAATGTAGATGGTAAGAATAGAGGGATAAAAAATTGGTTGATATTAGAATGAGACTATGTAGATCTCAAAAATAATATGATAAATATCCTCACAATCGCTAGAAAAATCCACTTCCCCATCACAAAAGAATCAAAATAATAATGAAATAAAATAGAAGGGACTTGGGAGGACCTTGATACCTCCCTTGAGACTTTTAATTAGGTTGATAACTCATAACCATGGAGTTGATAGTTCACTGGTTCCCTTTTCTTGATCATGTAATACATATAGGTTTATAGAAATGTGTAGAAAATAGAGAGTTTCCAATATTTCTTCCACCCATATGACATATTATTTATAGGTTTTAGGTGTGGGATCTTTGTGTGCCTCATATGAATGTTGATATAGCTCAAGGAGGTATTTTTGGACCATTGTAAGAACTATGGTAAAATACTCTTTAATTAATTATTTTATTTCCTCTTTGAGGTCCTATAACAGGTCCTTAAATATATCTCTAATTTTTTTTTTATTTTATGGATCTTTATACCTATCTATAAAATGTAACAATAACTTCTTAAATGGGTGAGGATGAGTCAAAAGAATATTCCATTCTTTTAAATTTTTAATTTTAATTTCAAAATATGAATCTATTTATAAATTAGAAGAAGAAGGTGAATTTTCAACCTAACTCCCTGGAAATGGAACCATGTTTATCATGCAGCTTCTATTAACTTTAGCCAAATATAATTTTTATTAACCTAAAAGAAATCAATGGGGACTAACTAGGGTAATT
Organism: Viscum album; assembly: GCA_963277665.1. Classification (NCBI taxonomy): domain Eukaryota; kingdom Viridiplantae; phylum Streptophyta; class Magnoliopsida; order Santalales; family Viscaceae; genus Viscum; species Viscum album. The sequence continues at coordinate 271,969,913 of OY728147.1, forward strand.
ATCAAGGATTTTTGGGTCCAATTCTTAATTATTATTAATCACTTGTCAATATTTTTTAAAGTTTCATTTCTAAAATATAATCAAAATTAAGGGGTTAATTGTTTTTTATTATACGGAAAAAATAAAAATAAATTTCTGAAAAACATAATCAAATGATTGTAGAGAAAGGGTTTAATACAAGATTAGAAAAATGTGGGTCTTTCACCATCCAAATTTATTACATAAGATTCATTAATAGTATACTCAATTATTATATAATGGATTACCAACCTCAATTTAATTTTTTATTCTTAGTACACTTTAGGAAATCTCTTAGGAACACCAAGTCTCATCTCCTTCATAGTTTCAAGTGATTGGTTTGTCGTGAACATAGAAAATCCACCACCATTAACTTGTCAATAATTCTACACCATTCATCCCTCAATCTACACCACTCAAACTACATGAAATGTAGACCATGATAAGGGATGAAGAAGGATTTGGTTGATATTGGAATAAGACTATGAAGATAACTTAGAGAAAATGATAAATCTATGCATAATACTTGATCAAATCAACTTCCCAATCACAATATATTCAAAAGAATAAATTAATTAAAGGTAATAGACTTGGGAGAATTTTGATACATCCTCCAATACTTTTAATCATGTTAGAACTCTATAATAATGTAATATAGAGATATCTTGCATATAATAGAGAAATATCATAAACAAAAATAAGAAGGGGAAGAAAAATGGAGTTTCAGTTTACATATAATAAACAAATTGAAAATTATAAAGACGAATAAAATTTCTAGAAGGTATCCTAGGGATGTGGGAAATTTTTTTCAAATACCCTAATCCCCTTTATATACACATATAATATCCCCACTCAGTACAATAAAATTAAATAAACAAATTTAACCGGGTGAAGTAATCACCCATGATTGAGATTGGTATACCTTTGAGTAGAATCATGAGATGATGTGCTTTTTGGATTTTTAGAAACATTATAAAATAAGTTCCACTCAAGGGGGTCATTATTTCTATCATTGTATGAGAAGGAGTTGGGAAAATTGTGTACGTGTTGGCTAGTGGAATGGATATGACTTAGTGTGCTTGAACTAGCTGGGCCACTAGTATGTATCAAGTTAAATGGTCAAGATTAGTTGTATTTTACTTGAACATGGCTAGTCCTATGTGTCTAAATTTTTGGTTTCCCAAACATGGGTAATATGGTTCAAGGGATTATATGTAGAGATATAATAAAGGGTTCACTTATAAAATGGATCTTGGGACTATTACTTTGAGATATTATGTTAGTTTCTGACTGAATATATGCTGTTTTGGGGAATATGGTTTTAATTTTACCATGAGATTTAGTTTGGATTAGTTATACCATAGAGCTATAAACCTTACAAGATGGATTCTCTTCATTTAATAGAGCTATATATGATTTGTGACACCTAGTCAGGGATAGATCTAGTATAATATTAAATCTAAAAATGGAATTGGTCACTAAGGAAATTTTTCACGTAGATGGTGGGATTTTTTCTTTGTCTTTGAAGTTGAATCACATGGTAATAGTAAGGCCGCATCCACTTTTGTCTTGTATATGGAACAAACATAGATATTTTTTTGATCTTGGGTGAGTCTTCCTTCATATTTACTTCATACAAGAATCCATAGTTCATGAAGTCTCATTAAATCTTTAACTTCATCCTTAGTCCAGTTCTTTGACCTCACACTGAGTTCTAATTGAGTGTTGAAATGTTGTAATGAGACTAGTGATCCTAATTATTGGTTGTTCGAGAAATCTAGGAATTCACAAGTGTGAGATTAGATGGTTCAAGTTTATAACAAGTGAAGTGGTAAAGCTATGTAAGTGTTCTTAGGGTTGATCGAGCTCTATGGTTTTTGGATTTTCAAGGTTTCCACATGGATTTCATAACTCAACTATGAATTACAGGTCATCATATAATTCTACAGGCTCAGGTCTGGTAGCATAAATCTGGTGATGCATCATCAATAATTATGGGTGAAGATATGGTACATTTTGTGCACCAAACTAGTAGATGGGGTGATCGATGGCACATATGATGGAAGGAATGATACATAGGGGTCATGGAACAAATTTCCACAGGGCATCTTCATACCTAAACTGATCAAAGAATGGCACCTACATTGATTGCAGGTTCACACATACACAGACTACTTGGATCTGCCAGCTTCATCCTATAAGAAAACCAAATAAAAATAAGTGGAGTTTGAAGTACCGAAAAAATATAAATCCAATAAAGATAAATAAATATTGTTTTTTATCTAAAATAAAATGAAACTTAATGTATTTATAATCTTTACCTAAATAACATGAAGTAATAAAAATTCAAAAACTACCCAAGTTATAATAACAATAGAGGAATAAAATTGATGAACTATGTTTTAAAAATTGAAAAATATGATTTATGATCAGTCATAAAATATGATATATTAATATCAATAAATTTAAAGGATTTAGTGATTATAATAAATTTATACTAAATGAGCTGCCATAGGAATTATTAATGTTGATTGAGGGATATCAAAAATACTAACCAATCATAAGTAAAATTCATATCTTGTGACATTCGAATATTGATATATTCTATAGAGGGAATTATTATTTCACTACTTATGATATATAATTATAATTATTACATGTCATATCAAGAGGGATATAAATTGAATAGTAGAATATTGTTTTTAATAAATATATCATATATTTTTCCAAGGATGATTCCTTAACTTATGATATTATGGGGTAATTATCTATGATAATGGATTAATATTATATCATCTTATATGATATTATATACAGTATTGTTGTGAAGTTAATCTTTAAAGCAATAGAATCAATATAATTTCAATTCCTAATGATTATATAAGTCAAAAACATTTTAGAAATATATAGATAAATGATTTAAAAGATGGGAAACCCAAGAGGAAGAACGAGAATCTTTTAATGAAGAAGGAAGTAATTATAGATTGCATGAAACTAGAGGAATAAACCAATACAACATATTTATTTAAAATAGTCAATGCCTCAACAAAATAAACATTTAGAAACTATCCTAGGAGAGAGATTTCACAATGGGATCATGGTAAGCGTGGTTTTTAAAAATGATCTTGACTTTCAAGAATGTTATTTCTCTATGTGTAAGGAATCCTGGATAAAATTTTTAACATGTGGAGTCATAACTTAATATAAATAGGGATTAAATAGTTTATTTAAGAAGTTATAGACATATGTTTTAGGATATTTTTTTCTCTTATTTCTGATTAAATATCTTAATATTTATCTCATTTTCCACATGTTGTAATCCTTCACATGGAAGTATCATATAATTTTTTTGTATTTTTTAGTGGAAGATATCCATTATTATTCTTGAGTTATACATATTTATATATTTCACTTCTTCTCTATTGATATCAATTTAAAGTGTGTTTATTTCATAATTGGTATACGATCGTTATCAGTTTAGTAATTCAATAATCTGTTTACTTCTTAAGTAGTTTATTCATTTATCCCAACACTTGATAAATCATATATGCAATTGAATAATTTTTATTTAGGTTTTAATACTTGTTTATCATTTGTATGTGTGTAGAATAGATGGTTATTAGTTATAATTTCCTTTGATCACTCTCTTCCAATTAGAAGTTATTGAAGTAATTGGAGGAGATTTCATTGTTGATGTGCTAGGAGATTATTTAATACTTCCATGAGAACATTTGGATAAGGATCAACTTACAGTGATAATTCTATGGTTGAAACTCATAATTAACTAAAACACGAGATAATATGTACATGATTGTGTACCTTCTCCTTGATCTATATTTAAATTGATAATTCCTCATTTCATTGATCAATAAAAAATTATTATCCTAATTCATGTGAAAAAAAATATCTTATTTTCTCTTTAGAGGATAAAAACATATTGAACACAAAACCCCTGCACTAATTGATATTTATGCACTAATTTTACCCAATTTTACATCTATGAATGTGTAAACCTCTCTAGAGAAAATTTGACATTTCATTGTACTATATAATAACCTTATGATTATATTTATTTTTTAATACCTTAATATAACATTGTAAAAATACTTTCATCATTTATAGGGAGGTGTTGTGACATTCATTACATAATTGAAAACTTTTGAATGAATAAGAAAATCTTATAGTGAGTGATTGATCATTTTTATCCTGAAATTAAGAGAACATGTTTAAAAAAGTAATAGAATTAATAAACTTTTATAATCTGAAAAATAAGTTTAAAAGAATTTCTTAAATAAATTTTAGTGAAACTAACAGTTTTAATTCTAAATATTCACTAAAATCCATGGAATACAAACTTAATTAAACCTTAAGAAACATTTGTGTACCTCACTTCATTAATCATAATAAAATAATATTCTATCCTACCTTGAAAACTAAATTAAAGCTTATACTAATTCAACCATGACCCCAGATTTAAAGAATTATATGAGGTGAACCAAATAAACATTTCATGGAATTCACTATGGTGTATGAAACCATAAAACCAATAGTTTCTAGATAACAAGTTAAGTAGATGGAATTCCACTTTTCCATTGAAGTAGTTTCCATGGAGTATCTATAAAATATTTAACCTTTAGAATTCAATATTTGATATTATCTCCAAAGAAAATTTCACCAAAAAACGTACTAACTTTAAGAATAAATATAATGAGTAAAGAAATTTATAGAATAATACAAGTATCTATAGAAAAACTATATGAATACCGAGAAAGGATTATAAATTTATTCTCTAACATTCCTCATATAGTGATTTAGAAAAACCATTTCCCAATATTCTAATATTAAAGATTTATTAACATTGATAAAAATTTAAAACATGAATTATCTAGGGGTTATTGACTGAAAATTCTCTATTTGAAGCTATGGTCCTTCTTGAAAAGATAACCCAAAACTCACCGATGTTTCGAAATATAAGTACTAACATAAGAGGAGTATATGAGTAAAATTCTTGTAAATGTCCATTAACTGAATCAAAACTTCAATAATGAAATACTTTTCAAGATAGATGTATCTTAATAATTTAATAGACCACTCCACTACATTGAAGGTTTACTGGATTTATGCTTCCTTAGATCATTTCACCAAGTAATATTCTCATGTTTAAGGCACTGAAAGTTTTGTTACTAATAACAAAAATACATAATTTCAATATCCTATTAATAAAAAAGGATTTAAATTGATATCTAAATTATAATATGGATTTTTAAATTAACATAATAAATATATACCACAATTTCTGCAATAATTTCAACAACCCTAATCTTTCCAAAAATGCTTCAAGAAAGGATATCACTATACTCTAACCATCACTTTATCAGAAAAAGAAACTTACTGATCAGTATTAAAAAAGCTTCCAACCAAAACCTCTATCTCAACCAAACAATAACACACAAGATTTAATTAATGGTTTCAATGAAATTAAAATGTTTATTGGAAGTATTTTGTAAACACTATTTAAAATCATGAAGAATAATGCTAGTAAATTCTCATATAAATATCTTCCCATTTCTAAATTCTATTTGATCATGGTAATAATAATAATTGGGAAATAAATTTACCATTACTTATAATATAATTTTGAATAGTATAACCTAAACAATTAGAAGTAATAGGAAGGTTATCCTGAAAAAAAAAAGAGAGTAAATAAGAAGAGAAACGTGAAAAAAAATCAAAAGTACATAAATACATTTTTCAACCATTTCTATCTAGAATGATACAATAAAAATAAATAGGGATGAAGTTAAATAATTAATCCTTGATAAATTCATAAATCTTGAAACAAATATAAACCTATCTAATCTCCAAAAAAATACCTTGGTATGCTTAATTCCATAAGTAATTTTACCCAAATAATATAAGTCTCTTTAGTAATGTGAGAGTAGGTCACGGGAAGAATGTGTGAGCCTTTATCACACCATAACATAGAACAAAATTCTACGATCTAGGGATATTTTTTATAATGTATAAAATAAGATCCCTAAAATTTATGGATGTTCTATTGGATTTTTGTGCCTCAATAAATGTTATGACTCACAATATGTTTTATTACTTATTAGAAAATTGAAGCCAAATAATGTGGTAATTCAATTGGAAAATTGATCCTCTAACATTATAATGGGAATGATTTAAGATATACTAGTAAGAGTTAATAAATTAATCTTTACATCTAACTTTAATGTATAAAACATAGAAAAATAAATAAAAACAACTCAGTAACCAATCATTTTAAGTAGATACTTCATTAAATTTGGTAGAATAATTATAAATGTTCATGAAAGAGCCTTTATAATAGAAATTGGGGATACTGATATGCACTTTAATATTTTTTATTCAATGAGATGGTCCCTGGTGGAACATTCTATATCCAAACTCTCACACCTTATCAAACATAATTCCCATTAATAAATATATTAATTAAAATAAATCTTATGTTTATGTGATAAATCAATAAATGTGTATTCTGTGGAAAGTAATCATGATATAGCTATAGACATTTGGAAACAACCTAATAATGAGGTAAGCCATTAATTTTTTAATGAATTCGATTTATTATATTCAAACTATGATAAAATGAATTTTTAATCTTCTAGTATGAACTCTATGTCACTTAGGTAAGTGAACCCAACATAGATTTTTCTTTGATTTGACCACTAAAATCAGAAATGAAATTATTTCCACCTAACATTATGTATGTGTTATTAATGGATGAAGAAAATATTCATGTAATCATTTCAAGTAATATTTCCTTTAATAAATAAATCCAACTCATCAATCTATTAAGTGAAAATATTAGATCCATTGGATATAACTATAGTAAACTTTTTTGGACTTGAACCAAGAGTTTGAATGTATTAGATATTACGAGAAAGTGAAATTAAACCTATTTGGTCTCCATAAATTATAAATAACCTAAAATAGATGGATTTATTCAATAAAGAGGTATAAAAATACTTAAGGTAAGAATAATTTACACAATATCTGGCCCATGATGCCTAAATTTCTTGGTTTCACCACTATTAAGAATGAAAAATTTATTTTATCCTTATGAGAGTTAAAAATAGTTCAAGCGTGTGAATTAATTATAGGATACTTAATTAAGTAATAATAAAATATCAATTCTCTATACCCTTCATAGATCAAATGTTAGAAATATTTTTTGTAAAAATACAGTAATGTTTCCTTGATGGTTTGTCAAGTTACATTTGGTTTCCCATTAACCTTGATGATTAGGAGAAAACTAACATTAATTATAATTCTCTCTTATTTTCTTATAAAAATATTTCATTCGGATTCTGTAATATTTTTAGACCATTTTAGATGTGTATAGAATTTTTTTTCTCTAATTTGGTAGAATATTTATTAGAAGATTTTCTAGTTGACTTCATTTCAATTTTCATCATCTTTTAATAATTTCATCATGTTAAACATTTATAGAGATTTAAAAACATTCATTAAGAATAATTTTAATCTTAACATTGAAAAATTAAATTTTATGGTTGAAAAGAGAATTTATTTGGTCATGTTATATTTCCAAATGGTATTGAGGATAAAAAAAAAGTTTATACCATTATGTTCTTACCTTATCCCATTTGTGTGAAATGCATCGTGTCATTTTTAGGAAATTCATGATTCCATGTGAGGTTCATCAAGGATTTTTTTATAATATTGTTTCTCAAGTATCTAATTTTATTAAAATGGAAACTAAATTTTTATTTAATTAATATTTTAGGAAATAATTTAAATAGTTAAAAAGAAATTTGATCACACCTATTGTAAATAAACTACTCAAATCGGACCACCCATTTAAGTTGTTATATATTGTTTTTAGTATTTATTTATTGGGAGTAATTTCAAAAAGGGTAGATAGAAAAATCATTTCATATCATATGCTTCATATACTCTAGATCATTCACAAAATAGTTAAAAATCTATTGAGATGAAATTATTGAAATTTATTTTTTCATTAGTTAAGTTTTGATTTTATTTACTTGAAAATTAAGTGATAATTTTCTCTAATTGATCAAAAATTAGGTATCTCATGAAGAAGATAGAGGAAAACCCCAGATTGGTGATATGGATATTGATTTTATAAAAATTAAATGTATAGATTAAGGATAAGATATGAACAATGAATCTAATGGTAGATCCCAAGGGTAAGTTATGTTATACATTATAGGTGGGAACTTCAAACAAAGTATTTCTGAATAAATCAATTCTAAGTGAAAAAATTTAATTATTTATGGATAAATAACATAGTATATAGACATGATTATTTATATTATAATTTATTATGTTTTATCACACAATAAAAACATAAAATTTTGAGGATGAAAGATAAATAAAAGTATTATGTGTGGGAGAATTCATATTTACGAAATAAATATGTGGTGGTCAAATGGTTAATAGATATCGACCCGAAAGTAGAATACACTATGTACTAAACATTTATAACATGTTAGATTGTGGAAGAAACTTTTAGGCCTCAAATAACATCTATAAATGTTTTAGAGTTGGGATATTAACTAACCTTATATAAAATTTATATGATTTCTAAAAGAATTACATGAAATTCCTATTCACTAGAAGTATCAGGTATTTTGGATATCCTTATATATTATGTGATATTTAATATGTTTCAAAATTCGTAAATATTAAAGATATAATAACAATTAACTATATTGTGGATTTTTTATTTTACAGAACACATATTTTTTTAGGTTTGTATTACCAAGAAAAATTATCAATAATCAAGGGACACTTTTTGGAAATAGGATAATGTAAGAGTTTAGGATAACATGTGGATTAAACCATAATATATTCACACATTACCTTCTATTAACTAAAGGGAATGCTATTGTGTTCGTACAAGATATAAATAAGTTTTTATAGAAAACTATTAATCCAAAAAAATTATAGAGAAAAAGATTAAAGGACACTTTATGGTCCTATAGAATATCTTACAAAACACCCATTAGTATAATCCCTTTATAGATAGTGTACAAAAAATGTTTCCAAGACCCTAATTAGAACATAGATAATTTCAAGCATTTAAAATTATGTATACGGATCTATAATTGGTTTGATACTCTCTGATATTATAGATACAGTGGATTAAAGAAATCATAAGGGGAGAATTTTAAAATTATTAAATTTATATGGAATGGGAAAGGGTATCATGTGACAAAATAATTTTGAAAATAAACTTCCATTCAGAAGATTAAGTGTTGATATATAATGATATACTCAAATTCATGCCTAATATGCTTCATTCTATAAGAAAATGTCCATTTATAGTTAAAAATGACTTATATCATGGTGAAGTGTAAATAAATAGAGTATAATTGAATAATAAATTTTCTTTAAATATAACTATACTAAAAAAAAGATGAGAATATTTCAAGGGAACCATTGGAGGAGATTACACTCATCAAACCTTTTTACAAATGATTCACTAGGTTGTTCTTCGCTATTACCTTGTTAATTTTTATACTTATATAGTCTATTATACATCCTAATCACTATTAAGAATACATTGAGTATATTGTATGAATCGTGTGGGGTGGAAAACCCTCTATATATTTTTAGTGTTTTTTGTTTTATTTTTAATTTTTCATGTGTTTTTTCACCTTTTTTTTCTCAATTGAATACCCTACAAAGTTTTAGACTCATTCCATTAATTGGGAAGCAATTTTATTCAAGAAATTATAAATAAATTTATATTGAAATTAATTTAATCTCTGGTTTATGATTTTAAATATTTTTGGAAGTACCAATATTTTTTATTCTCATTCCATGAAATATTTTGAAATTATTCTATCATATTCTTGGTAGGAATATTAACCATTTAAAAGCTTCTTCCTAATACCCTTATTTTTTGAGAAACATGATCTATTCTGGTTTAATCAGATTCATTGTCAAAACATTTGATATTAAGGGTAACACCATGAGACTTTAAAATATACTTCCTGTAAATTTTCCAAATGTGATCAATAGCCTACTTCACGTGGTAAAATGAACTAAAACGAAATTGTGATACATTTAGATAAAAATATAAATGTTAAGTATGACCATTAAAACATAGTCATTAAATTAGTATGAATGATTGTAAGTAACCAACTTATGAAATATATGTATAATTAAATTAAAATCTATTTTTAATATAAATTAAATTCAATTAGTTACTTAAAATAGAAAATAATATGATTTAAAATCTAGAAAATAATTTAAAAAAAAAATTATTTTATGTAATATGAATTTCTATTTTAAGAAACATATAATTAATAGTGATAAATAATTTTTATATTAATAATTTCATAACACCAATTTAGTTGGTAAATTATATGAAATAATAATAATAACTATTAATGTTTGATAATTTCATTTTCCTATAAAAATGGGTTTTTATTAAATGTTATGATTTTATTCATAAATTGAATTTATATGTTTTAAAATTTTATCTTGAAAAAGATAATATCATTTTTCTATTAAGAAAAATATATTATCTTAAGAAAAATGTTTTGGGTTTTTTTAAAATAATTTGTGTATATGTGAATAATGAAAATATACCGATTTTTCTATTAACCGTCACTTTTATGAAATTATTATAATACAATAATAGCTTAAATGTTTTTGAAACTTTTTTATAATATATATATATTTAATTAAAATAAATCATTTAAGATTACAATTTTTTATAAAACCCACATATATCTTTTTAGAAACATAAATAGTATTTTATTCTAAAAACCATTTCACTTATATTAAAAATTACTTGTCATCACTTGTAAAATTAAATATATAAAAATGGATTTTATATTTTATATCTACATGTTAATATTATATAATAAGTTCATTTTCATTTTTGGTAATAAAATTTTGCTTTTTATGATTAATTTAATGGTGAGGATAATGGTAAAATTGTTATTTTCAAAGAAATATTTTATTGATATTTTGTAATTTTAATATAATAAATTAAATTAATTTCTTTTAAATAATGATTATAATATGAGATTTAGACACATATATAATTATATTAAAACACATTTAATTGGTAATAAATGATAAATAATTCTAATAACACATAATAGTTAAAACACCATTTTTCAAAAAGAAATATTTTTCTATATATAAAACGTTTTAATTTAAAAGGTACTGTTATATTATTTAAAAATTGAATTATATTAAATAGAAATTGAATTTATGTTCATCAAACACAAATTTTTTAATAGGTTTTATTTTATGTTTTCAATAAAACATCAATTACTTAGTTAAAACCCAGTTTCCATGGTAAAAACAAAAAGCTAAAAGTAAAAAATGTTAAGAACAAATGACTCAAAACATGTTTAAAACATGTGTTGAAAAAATTTGATTAGTAATTATTAACCCAAGATCATAACAAAATAAATTATCTATAATTTTTACATTATTTTACCATTGAATTATGTAATGATATCATTGAAAAGTAAAGATGTGTTCTCAAAAGTAACCTTTTTCTTCACTTATAAAAGGGGACACTTCCAACCCTTCATTCTAAAAATGTTCCTTATAAATATTTCATAAAACTCTATAATTTTCTATCTTCCTAAAATCATATTCTAATTTCATAATTCAATTATCTAAATTATTTAGCTTAATCTCTTCATTTTTAAGGATACTTTCAATAAAAATTTCAATGACTCAAAGTGTGTATTACATAATCCTTATCATTTTCTTCTAAATAGTTTTATTCAAAAACAATCCTTAAAATAATAATATTATAAACACAGTATCATTATTATACTTATATTTTATTACATTAATTTAACAAACATTTTTTATTCATTACTATCCTCTTAGAAAAAGAAAAGGATGTTAACTATACATTGTGGGGACTACTGCCTTTATGGAGTAAAATTTCCACTTCTTCATCATGATTTTATTTATAAAAACTACATAAAATATGATTAAAAACATATATAAATATATATATAACATTATTAATCTTTTAAAATGATATTATATACTTCTTTAACCATACTCACCCATCGAGACAAAGTGTGTTAATATTTGGGTTGATTTAACCACTAACTTGAATAATTCAATAAAAATTTAACATAGATGACTATAGGAATTTAAAGACAAATGTTATTATAATTTAATAAAAACTTAAATATCTTATTTTAGTTCTATAATGGTTTTATTATTTATTTAACTTTATATTAAAATATCATATTTAATCCTTAAAATTACTAGAATAAGGTGACACCGAGTCAATTTTCACCCACACATAAGAATAATCTATATAAAAAATAAATATAATATGATAATAAATGGTAAATATTAAATTAAATATATAATAATAAGGATCCTAGTAATTTATCTAATAAACATATTTTTATTATTCCGGAAGTTACCTACATGCATAGGGGGAACCTATAACAGGGTAAGGATTTTCAAATCAAATTCCTCTCTTTAAGTCATTTTCAATATTTTCAGCTAATTTAATTTATGTGGTTTATATAATTATTATTTGAGATATATTATCATGAAATATATTGTAATAATTCTATTTTATTTTTAATTAAAAATACTTCTCTTTTAAGGGGTTTCGATTAAAATGTTACTCAAGATGCAAGGGTTCTTTGTCTTGGACTTTAATTCCTTGAGACGTGATTTTTTATCACCATGTTTTCACTTGAATGGTGTATTAAATGACCATGGAAATATATTTATTATATTTTTTTATTCATGGTAAATAATAACCCCAATAACTTCATTTTTATCAAATTTATTTTGTTTCAGTTGTTACCCTAGTTATTAGGCTTTCCGGTAACTCAATTTTCATTCATTGAATTATCATTATTTCTATTGAAGTTATTTCATAAAAATTGGGTAAATTATAGTTTTTTATTGTATTATATTGTATTTTCATTATTTAAATTACTACCACATAAAACCACTTTTTGAAATATTTCTTACATCAAGGATCAGGGTGCCCATATGAGATATTAAAGACTCAAGTATTATTTCGTTGAGTTATATTTTTTCATCATGAACTTATTTTTTCCATGTTTGGTTTATACAACCATAATATTTAATTATATTTTACTTTATAATACAATTTTTAAAAAATTAATCTTTAATAAAAATGAGGTTTTGTTACACTTTTTACAATGTGAGTTTTAAACAAAGGTATTTTTCATGATATGAAAAGGGGGTTTTTATTTTACTTTCATATGTTTTTTCGTACTATCCAAATTTATATAATATAAAACTTATGGGTTTTTAATACCCTTATATTTAGTATTATTTTTAAAATTAATGTTTTTCAAAAAAAATTCACTTCACCTTTTGAAAAATACTTTTGGGAGTGACCCATAATAATGTCTTTTACATTAGTGTTAAAAGTGTTTTTTTAAAATCTATTATAGATTCTCATTTTCATTTACATTTTCATGTTAAAAAAGATTTTACCTAATAGAGATTATGTTTCACAAATTATAATCAAATATATATTTATCTTTTTGGGGAATGAACTCATCGTACCAAACAATCCAATTCATGATCCCTTTTTGGGAGGTTTTATGAAATCAATATTTTGTAATTATGATTTCATTCCATGTTAAAATCCTTATATGTTTCCATTATTACATTGGGGTTATATTATTTTTAAACCATCCACATTATTTCAATGTATGGATCATGATAATTTTATTCCAACAATGAATTAATCGTATAACACTTCTCCATAGGGTATTTTCTTAAGGGGTTTTTAAATATAAAGCTATTCCATTTATTTATTGGGTAACCATTGAAAATATATATATTAGTTATTCTAACACATTTTTTTATTTATTATTTTGGAATGTTGAATTTTTATTGTTTAACCATACATATTATTCCTTCATATGGGTCATGATCCTGTTATCCCTTTTTTTATTTTGGAAAATTTATTGATGTCTCATATGTTATTATTCTAATATGAATGATTATTCAAAAAGGAGATTATGTATTGTTTATTCATATGATGAATGAATTGGATGTAAATAAGTGATTGGTGGGGCCTGAAATTATATATTCCCTCAATTCATTGATAGGTCTCATGATACAGAGTAACATGGATTTTGGGGTATACCTATCCATATCTTAGTATAGTTCTTTAGCACAAGTCCTTGACAGAATTTTTTTATGTCCAGAATCATTCATTCCATCAGTTTGTGATTAGTAACTATTATTATCTGGGTTTTAATTTAATATCCTGGATATATCATTTTCGTAGATATAGTTTAATATGGAATTATTTTGATTACTTACTCCATCCATAATATTTATTCCATTTTCATTCCATGATGTCATCAATTGTATGTTTTCCCTCACTATTCATTTGAGCTCACCCCAAATTATGTTTATATTTCCCTAGGTTATAAAGAAAAGAATTACAAATGATATATCTAGTATGATATGTTTTTTGGAGAATTTTTAAGATATTTTTAAATCTTTTTAGGGATTGAGCATATTGTTATATAAAAGAAAAAATATCCATTAGTTGAGAAATAAATGGGCTTTATTTTTATATTATTTTTTGGTAATAATCTAAATCCTAAACCGAAAAGGTATTGAGAATGTATATAATTTAATATTTTCTATATGTCATTTAATTATAATAAATTTATGTCTAGAGTCTACAATTTGTATAAAATCAAGTATATGAAGCATGTGTTTATAGAACTGAATAGAAGAGTTTGAGTATAGGGTGCCATGTAATGTCTTGTTTTAAAATAATCAAGATATTTTTTTATAAAATCTAATTTTTACATTAAATCTCTATGAAACCAACCATAAAATCTAACCATTTTATTTATCCCCTTGAATACATGAAAATTCTTTTTATAAATCCACATTAAAATCTATGAAACTCAAACCACCCTATGCAAAAAATAAATGCAGGATCACATATGCACATAAGTGTAAGGAAGGTTGTATTGTGAGTTACAAAATGGGAAAGTAAAAATATAATTGTAAATATGGGAATAAAAATATTACCCATAGGATTTTACATGGTTTCATAAAATATAAATATTCCCCTATAAAACCAAGAATAATTTATTAAATTTGAATGAAAATAAAGATTTGGAAAATAGACAATAGAATAGAAAAAAATTCTCTTACTGCTAAATATTATTAATGTGTGAATCTCCCATACATTAAGGAATAAAATTTTGATTTATCATTGAATGGGAGTGGGTGATGAAACCATCATTGAATATTTAACCATAAATCATATATTTTACTTGGTATAAATTAGACATTAGTCATTCATTATATGATTTAAAAATATTTACTTACCAACCCTATAATACCTTATGATTGATGAAAATTTTTGAATCATGTATTAAAGACTTTATAGACATAATAAACTTATAAATAACCATTCATGGATTTTTGTAGAGGAAAATTTTTCATTTAATATTTTTTATGTGGTGAGTGAAACATTTCTATAAAGGTATGTATAAATTATCTTGGGTGGATAATAAATTTGGGAAATATAATGGAATGATCAGAAAATGATTAGGAATGAATCACATGAATAAGACATGATAAGGCATGGGTAATGTGGTCTCTAAATGGTTAACTCTCTATAGACTATGTTTTGTATTTTTCTGTGTGTACTATTTTGATTCCAAATTTTCCTTGAGTTAGAAAACAAGTGTGTGTAATTCATAAGTGGATATTACTAATTTTAATTTTTTTAATACTCAATTTACTATATTCCACCACATTTGGTATGAAAAAATAATATGTAATGTTTTAGTATTAACATGTCACATCATTATAATACAAATGTTTTTCTCAATTCTTCAAAATTATGAATTTCTTGGATTGATTATTTATGGAAATAAAATTGTTGTTTGCACTTTAATTTTTGATTGTGTTTTTTAATGATGAGATAATAAAGGGATAGATAAGAAATATAATAAAAGGAAATAATTTTGAAATCAAATAATATAAATTTCATACTTGGCGGTGAGTGCATATCATCACCAGGGATCTATAAAATTTTTAAAATAAATTCATGTCATAGGATAGTAACATCTCCACGCCATTTTCTATGGTTGATTACTGAGGATAACTTTCTCTATATTATTGGATATAGTTGATATTGTTTCTTATGATATACCAATATCCTCATTATAAAAAATATGTTTTCATGAGACTATGAAATTTGTTAGATATGACATGCTTATATCACCCTTATGATATGTATCATTCATTTAAAAAGTTTATTAGTTCAAAATTAACATGGATTTTTCTTTGGATTCAATGATTTTTCACCTATGATATGCTGATATCAATACCCATTAAGGATTATTTGGTTTTGGAAAACTAATATCAGAGAAGGATACATGGAAATAATTGAAACCTATTAAGGGATATCATAAAAAAAATCAATACTTTTAACAACATAGATATATCCAAAAAACCACATAATAAAATGTTTTTGGAGATTTTTAATAATGAAAATTATATCTTATAACATAAACATATTAGTGGAAGTGATAGAGGAGGAAAGTGGAAAAAAGAATATCATTTTCAATGATTGGTTGATATAATATTCTTATGAGGATGTTGTCACCTATGACATGTTGAAATCATCATCCATGATACAATCCAATGATTACATCATCTTATATAATATGCTATATCATATTGTTATGAAACTAAACTTTAAAACAATTGAAATAATAAAATTTCAATTCTTGATGAATTCATAAGTTCTAAAATCTTTAAAACACAATTAGGGATGATCTATAAGTATATGAAAATAAGAGGATTCATGGGTAAAATTTTATGAATAATAAAGTACATGTTGATCGAATATAGCTAGAGTATTCTTGTTGTATAATTTATTTAGCCAAATTGGACAATGCCTCAAAGAAATACACATAAAGAACCCATCCCAGAAGTGAGGAGTCCCCATGAGATCAAGGGAAGAGTTATTTTTAAAGATTATTTGAATATTTTAGAATTTTCCCCATCCATGTGGATCTTTTTCAAGATAATTTTTTACACATGGATCAATCACCAAAGATAAAGGAGTATTTAAGAGTTTAATTATTAATTTAGACTCTTATTTTTGAAGATATTTATTTATTGACTTTAAATTTAATTAATTACTATTTAATACATATCCCGCATGGTTTTAATCCTTTATATAGAAGGATAATTACATTTTTGATGATTGATTTAGTGTTGTTGGGCCTTTATTATGCTTGATTTCTATAAATTTTTATAATTATGTTTTTATCTATTAGAATTAGTTTGTAGTAATTTGAGTTCTTAATAGGTATATCATTGTACTTAGTTTTGAAATTTAGTATTTTTTAATGTTTTTGATGTTAATATATTTCTCCCTCTACTTGATTAATCTTATAAAAAGTGGAATATGTTTGATTAAGTGGTTAGTAAATAGTGATCATTGGTATGTGTGTAGAATACAAGGCTCTTATTGGAGTTAGTTCTCTAAAACCAGCTTACATTGTACTTTAAATTACTCTAATATAAATATACATCTTATCAAATAATATTTATTTTTCTAAAAAACATTAATGTGATAATGTTCTATAAATATTTATCACATCGAATAGTTATAGAATTTCTCTACCGTAATGAGAACCTGGACATGTTATAATAATATTATTAAATAAATATGTCATATGTGTAAGAAACCGGACCTTCGTTCAGGTATGTTTTCCTTTTTTCTGGAGTTTTTAAGAAAAATGGTTTTTCTGGAAATTTTCAAAGTACACGCTGTGTACTTTCTGAGTACACGCCGTGTACTCTGTTCCAGCTCGAAGCCGTGTGCTGGCCATGTCCGGGCTACACACACGGTGTGTAAGGCTGAGGTGGAGGCCGGTTTTTCAAAGTATGCAAAAAATTGAAGTAAACATCGTGTACTCTAGAAGTACACACCGTGTACTTTCTTTTTTTTTCATTAAATGGACCGGGGTCACACCTAACCCCCATATTAATCTTCTTCTCTAGTTTTTGACCGACCAGGAGCGTCCGTACGGCCGAATCTTCTCTGAGCTTCTACCTCGCCATCTGTTCTCTGATTCGAGCACAGTTGATTGTGTTGGAATCACAGCGGTGAGTTCTTCCTTCTGCTTGATCCTTGTTTCTTGATTCCTCCTTGTTTTCAAGTTATCGTGGGATGAACGTTTTGTGTGTTTTCTCAGATCTACGTCGTTCTAAGGGGAATCTGTTGTCGAGGTTCAAGTATATCGATCTCCTAGAATCAAGGTTGGTGGTTTGTGCCTTTCTATAGAAAGTTGATGGATATTTTGTGCAATTTCCACCAATACCCTTGAACGGGGTATTGCGTGTTTCCTGTTTTTCCCTTGTTTCTTGCCTTATTTGCTTGATTACTTTAGTAGAGGTTATTTCTTGTGATTAGAGTAATTTTTTTGTGCTCAGATTTCTTTTCCATGCTTACTCTGCCTGTTTGGCGTTTTTCCAGTTTCCATGCCTAGTCGTAGGATAGTGGAACTGTTGTTTTATTATTGCTGTTGAGACTTAGTTGATAGCCAAGTAGTTCTTGAGGTTTACTTGGACGATACACATGCGCTGAGAATGTTTAGTTACTCAGGACTGTGAGAGCCTAGAGTAGCAGACCAAAGGGAGAATTGACGGAAGGGCTTCTCCAGAGTGTCTTTTAATCATGATGCGAGACCAAGTGGAGAATTGACGGAAGGGATTCTCCAGAGTGTCTTTTAACTACGACGCAGGCCACAGGGGGAATTGACGTGAGTGCTTCCCTAGAGAGCCTTTAGCACGATACAAGACTATATGGAGAATTGACGGTGAGTGCTTCCCCAGAGAGTCTGCTTAATTACGTAGCTGAACTAGAGGGGTGATACTGTGTGTGCTTCCCAGAAGGTTTCTAGTACTAATAGGTTGAACCATAGGGGTTAGACAGTGAGAGATACCCAGAGAGTTACCTGTTTTCTTCTTGTTTCTGACTGCTTACTTGTGTGCTATACTTGTTAGAACTGTGGATTGTAGCTATTTTTTCTCTTCCGTTTACTGCTTCTTGTTTTATTACCGCCATGTATTCATTGACTGTTAGGCAAAAATCTTTGGGTGATTGCCTATTGGGATTTTTATATCACACCCTTATTGGTCCATGCTTTTGGGCCCAAGCAGACTATGTTGCTGCAGGTATAGATAAGGGCAAGCGCCCTTCTACTTCAGGATCTTGATTGCACCAGGAGCTAGGGAGCATGGGACCGAGCCGTGGCTCGTGATTCTAAGGAGATTATTTTGTTTTTATTTTGAACATCGTTTCTGTTGTATTTCAGCATGTTGTTGTGTTTGCTGCTTTCCATAGATACTTGTTCCTGCTGCATTATTATCATCATTGTTATATATCTGCATTGCTTCCGCTGTTTTGGTTTCTATTGTTATGCATGTTGGTTGTTGTTTCCACTGTTTATTATTGTTTCTTTACTTGTATACCTTATCGAATAAGGGCATAGTTTTCCCACCGACTCACCAAGGCCCTCGCTGCTAGTCGGCAGCCTCTAGCGTTCAAGGAAACGTGCTTGAGGTCATGTGGCGAACCGAGTATGGGGCACCAGTGGAGGGGCTCCGGACTCGGGACGTTACAAAGTGGTATCAGAGGAGTTCTTTTCTCTTGACTTACTGTTTGGAGACCTTAGACATGGATAGGACGGATTCGGTACTTGGCATTAAGCTGTGCTCGGGAGTAGCTAACCCGTGTACAGGGAAAATCCATACTACCTCGTTAATTGCAGTTTTTTGGTTTTGAGATTTTATGGTTGGTATGTTATCACCTAGAGTGATTCATATGACTTGTGCGGTTATTGTTTTGATATTTCAATTCTATTTTTGTCACAACCCGATGAGATGAGGGTATGCCATCTCATGCATCATATAGACACTTGTAGGAATCACATGCCATGCATTCTTGCCATGCCATCTAGGGTGCATTAGCGATTTCATGCTGTTGTGATAGACATTGTGTAGATTATGCATGCTGTTGTGATAGTTTCTTGATATATTCTCTGATGTTATGTTATAAAACTGTTTCTTTTGTTCCTTGCTTAAAATGAATGCCAAATTTTGGTTCCTGAGGTGTTATGGGCCCTCCCAGATCGGAATTTGGCATCTTTTTCCTTGTTTTAGTGTTTCTGTAATTTTGCGCAGTTTCTGAGCTACTGCCCAGAAAAACCCAAAATACACGGCGTGTACTTTTTGGGCACACGCCGTGTAGTTTTCAGGCCGTGTCATTGACCATGTAAGCAGAACACGGTGTCGTGGGAGTAACTTCAGGAACACGCTGTGTACCCGGCCGTGTCACTAACAACACGGGCCGGGGAAACTCGGGTAAAACGCACCGTGTCCGTAGGGAACATGCCATGTAGTTCTGTCCAGGTACCCGACCGTGTCACGAACAACACGGGCCGGTGTGACCTTCTTTTCCACACGACGTGTTTGTTCGGAACACGCCGTGTAGTCTTTCTAGGTACCTGACCGTGTCACGAACAACACAGAATAGTGTCGCCTTAGCCTATGCACGTCGTGCTTGTTTGGAGCACAATGTGTAAGGTCCAGCCGTGTAGACGGCCGTGTATTCAACAACACGGACCGCCGAAGCCTCGTCTAGTGCACATCGTGTTTTATTCAAACACGTCGTGTAGTCTCGGGTTGAGTCGGACCATGTGGGTTAGCCGTGTAAGGAGACTCGGGCAAGGGAATAGTTTTCTAGTACACGTCGTGTGTGGGGGTCAACACGCCGTGTAGTTTGAAGTGTACACGACTCGTAGGGCAGGAGTACACGCCCATGTCATTGGTTTAATAAGACACGTCTTGTAGTTATATACACGCAGTGTAGTCGTGTTTTGCAATCTTGTGTGTTTTTCTTCCCCTGTTCTTGTTTTGTACTCTTGTGTTCCTTGTCCTTGTTTTCCTGATCTAAGGTGTGATTTTGATCATTCAGAGCTATGCCTCTGAGACGTCCTTCAGTCTTATGTCTGTCGTTAGGCAGTGATGAGACGCCAGACATGGCTGATCAGGGACTTCCTATCGATCCCCCAGCCGAGCCAGCCTTGGCACCGGTTGTTGAACTAGTTGTGGGCGCCGATGCACAGTTCAGGGAGGGTTTCATGAGGATGATGTAGTCCTTCCAGGGAGCACCGCCTTTTGCCTTGTCTATGGAAGACTTGACGAGGGTCTTTCAGCAGCAGCATCCTCCCACGTTCTCGGGGGAGGGAGGACCTCAGGCTGTAGAGTCATGGCTGGAAGCCATGCTGACTATATTCGATCATCTGGAGATGCCTCCAGAGAGGCGAGTCAAGCTCGCCACCTACATGCTCTGAGACTTCACCATGAGGTGGTGGGATGTGATCTCACAGGCGGGTCAGCAGCAGGCTATGACTTGGGAGGAGTTCCAGTGTGTTTTCTATGACTACTTCTACATGGAGACCCTGAGGGCCGATCGAGCCCGGGAGTTCATGAGCTTAGAGCAGGGTACGCTATCTTCCATGGAGTATTCCTCTTGTTTCACTGAGATGCAGAGTTTTACACCCATTAGGGATGGGAGTGGGGTGTTCTTGGAGAGGAAGTTTGAGGATGGACTCGGGCGGGATATTCGCTCACACATGAACATCTTCCAGTTGACTTCCATTACTTCCATCGTCAACCAGACACTGATTGCGGAGCACAATCTGAGAGACTCTGGAGCTGCCAGTCAGGGCGGTTCTTCTTGCAGAGCTGTCTTTCCTTCAGATGACAGTAAGAAGCGCCGTTGGGAGCCTACACGCGGTGATTCGAGGAATCAAGACACATCATCAGGCAGCCAGGTGACATGCTACCAGTGTGGCCGGACAGGGCACACGAGACTGCAGTGCCAGAGAGACCCCATGGAGTGCCGATCCTGCGGCAAGATGAGTCACCTCCATTGTTTCTGCCAGGTATTCTCACCAGCAGCAGGTGACCGGGGTTCTTCCATGACTCCTCATTCAAGAGCAGCCCCACCAGTCTCTCACTAGTCAGGGAACTGGAGTTCTTCCGGCCGTTTGGGCTGAGGTGGAGGTTGAGGCCATGGCAGTCAGCCACCAGTTCCTCAACACCAGCAGGGAGGTTTAGCTCAGAGTGGTAAGTCAGGGGCTTAGGGTCGTGGTGCAGGCCAGTCTTTCTCCATGGAGCAGACTTATCATGATCAGAATCCCATCCCTTCTTCTGTTCAAGGTACGACTTTAGTAGCCTCATTTTTATCTTCAGCCCTTTTTGATACTGGTGCTACGCATAGCTTTATCTCTGTTGCTGTTGTGGAGGGCCTTGGACTCTGCATCTTTTCTTCTGCCGACTCGTTGACACTAGACACGCCTTTGGGAACAAGGACATCTAGTGTAAACCAGTGTAGAGAGTGCCCTCTCAAGGTTGCAGGGTATCGCTTCGTATGGGATCTCTATGTCCTAGAGATGACAGGCTATGATGTCATCCTTGGCATGGACTGGTTGATTCCCTTCCAGGAAGTCGTCGACTGCTATCGCCGCAGAGTTAGTTTTATTTCACCATAGGGTTAATCTTTTCTTCATAGAGGTGAATGGGACGTTCGGGCGAGCCAGGCAGGACTCGAGCATCTTGGAATATGAGAAGTGACATCCCATATTTTTAGTCTTTATCTGGATGATCAGGGGACTTCACTGTTGGACTTTCCTCCAGTGGTGGATCGCTTCCGGGATGTCTTTCCAGAGGACTTTTCAGGTTTTCCTCCAGAGCGTGAGGTAGAAATTTCTATTGAGCTCATGCCAGGAGCGGCACTGGTGTCCATTCTTCCCTATAGGATGGCCACACCTGAGTTTCAGGAGCTCAAGAAGCAGTTGGAGGAGCTACAGGATAAGGGTTTCATCTGACCCAGTACGTCTCCTTGGGGTTCGCCTGTCCTGTTTGCAAAGAGGGCAGGCGATACCCTTCGGCTTTGTGTGGATTATCGGAAGCTGAACCATTTGACGGTCAAAAACCAATATCCATTGTCTCGGATTGATGACCTTTTCGATCAGCTTAGAGGATCCCGGGTGTTCTCTAAGATCGACTTGAGGTCCGGTTATCATCAGTTTCACGTTAGACCATCAGATATACCTCTGACAGCCTTCAATTGCAGGTACGATCTTTACTAGACAGTCATACCTTTCGGACTCACGAACGCACCTACAGTTTTCATGGAACCGATGAACCGAGTGTTCCATATTTACTTGGACTCCTTCATCGTGGTATTCGTGGATGATATCTTGGTGTACTCTCATAATCGACACAACCATGCCACCCATCTTGAGATCGTTCTTAGTACACTGAGATAGCATTGACTTTATGATAAACTCTCGAAGTGCCACTTCTGGATGGATCAGATTCACTTCTTGGGTCACTTCATCTCAGAGGGAAAAGTATCTGTGGACCCAGAGAAAGTGAGAGCTTTAGTTTCCTGGGAGCATCCGAAGAACGTTTTTGAGTTACGGAACTTCCTAGGGCTGGTTGGATACTACAGACGCTTCATTCGGGACTTTTCTCGTCTAGAAGCACCTTTGACAGGTCTGACCAAGAAGGGGGAAAGGTTATTGTGGTCAGATTCTTGTGAGTCAGCCTTTCAGGAGCTGAAAGGGAGGTTGACGTCAGCACCGATACTAGTCTTGCCAGATCCAGGAAAGAGCTACACTGTTTACTGTGATGCTTCAGGTATCGGGCTGGGAGTTGTGCTTATGTAGGGAGATGGAGTCGTTGCGTATGGGTCTCGGCAGTTGAGGACACATGAGAGGAACTACCCTACGCACGATCTGGAGTTGTCATTTTTTGTTCATGCCTTACGCTATTGGATACACTATCTTTTGGGCGAGTAATTTGTGGTCTTCACTGACCACAAGAGTCTCAAGTATATTCTCACTCAGCATGATCTGAATCTGAGGCAGTGCAGCTGGGTTGAATATCTACAGTCCTTTGATTTCGAGCTTGCCTATATACCAGGAAAGGGAAACGCCATGGCAGATGCGTTGAGCAGGATAACTCAGATTCAGGCAGTTCAGGAGGCTAGTAGTGAGTGGAAGTTGATGGCTCTATTCTCTGAGATGCATCTAGAGGTGCACGATAGACGGGGACAAGCCTTTCTATCCTCTGTATTTGTTACCTCCATGCTACTTGATCAGGTACAGATGAGGTATCTATCAGACTCAGAAGGCTTAGTCCTGTGGGAGAGTGTGTTAGGAGAGGACCCTCTTCCTGGATGGACAGTGGGTGAGGATGATATCTTGTGTTTCCAAGGATGCATATGGGTGACAGCAGACATACGCGAGGAGCTGATGCGGGATTTCCATTCCTCAGTTTGGGCAGTTCATCCTGGCGTCACCAAGATGTATCAGGATCTTCATCGCCAGTACTGGTGGCCAGGTATGAAGAAGGATGTTGCTGGTTTTGTCATGAGATGTTCTACTTGTTAGCAGGTGAAAGCAGAGCATCATCGACCAGTGGGGCTCTTACAACAGTTACCCATTCCGGAGTGGAAGTGGAACGATGTTGTGATGGACTTCGTGACTAAGTTTTCGAGATCACCTCAAGGGACCGATTCTGTTTTGGTTGTCGTCTATAGGCTTACGAAGGTTGATAACTTCTTGCCGATCAAGGAGACCTTTAGTGTCAATGATCTGGGATGAATTTACATCAGAGACATTGTGCGTCTGCATGGAGTTCCGCGCTCTATTGTTTCAGACAGAGATGCACGCTTTACCTCTCGGATCTAGTAGGGACTTCAGAAGGCCTTGGGTACACAGGTACTTTTGAGTACAACATACCATTCCCAGACTGATGGACATTCCGAGCGCACAATCTAGGTGCTAGAGGCAGCTTTGCAGGAGAGGCAGCTTTGCTGGGACCTTGTCTTGTTCAGGAGACTTCAGAGCAGATAGAGCTGATTCAGAAGAGGATGGCTACAACACAGTCTCGGTAGAAGTCTTATGCTAATCAGTGGATACGACCTCTGGAGTTTGAGGTCGGTGATCGGGTTTTCCTACGTGTCGCACCTAGGTTGGGACACAATAGGATTCGGAGACAGGGTAAGCTTTTGCCACGGTACGTTGGGCCGTTTGTGGTTTTGGAGAGAGTGCATCCAGTCGCCTATCGGTTGCAGCTACCTCATAGGTATCGGGCCATGCACGACGTCTTCCACGTCTCTCAGCTCCGACGTTACTTTTCAGACCCGTCTCACGTCTTTCAGCCTGAGGAAGTCGAGCTTGAAGCGGATGCGTCGTTTGAAGAGCATCATATCCGGATTGTCGATCGTAGTACAAAGGTTCTCCGCGGGCGGTTTGTTCCTCTGGTACGGTTGCTATGGCAGCAAGGGCAAGTACAGGACGAGACCTAAGAGAGGGAGACCGATGTACGATCACAGTGGCCGGAGCTGTTCGGGGATCCTTCTTCTCCACCTCGTTAGGGAAATTCTGGGAGGAATTTCTTTAAGGGGGGAAGTTTGTAAGAACCCAGACCTTAATTCAGTTATGTTTTCCTTTTTTTCTGGAGTTTTGAAGAAAATTTGTTTTTCTGGAAATTTTCAAAGTACACACCGTGTACTTTCTGAGTACACGCCGTGTACTCTGTTCCGGCTCGAAGCTGTGTGTTGGCCATGTCCAAGCCACACACACGGTGTGTAAGGCTGAGGTGGAGGCCATTTTTTCGGAGTACGGAAAAAATTGAAGTACATGCCATGTACTCTAGAAGTACATGTCGTGTACTTTATTTTTTTCATTAAACGGACCGGGGTCGTGCCTAACTCCTGTATTCGTCTTATTCTCCAGTTTTCGACCTACCGGAAGCGTCCATACGGAATGATCTTCTCCGAGCATCCACCTCGTCGTCTTTTCTCCGATTTGAGCACGGTCGATTGCGTTGGAATCGAAGCGGTGAGTTCTTCCTTCTTCTTGAGCCTTGTTTCTTGATTCCTCCTTGTTTTCAAGTTATCGTGGGATGAACATTTTGTGCGTTTTCTCAGATCTACATCGTTCTAAGGGGAATCTGTCGTCTAGGTTCACGTATATCGATCTCCTAGGATCGAGGTAGGTGGTTTGTTCCTTTCCGTAGAAAGATGATGGATATTTTGTGAAATTTCCACCAATACCCTTGAACGGGGTATTGCGTGTTTCCTGTTTTTCCCTTGTTGCTTTCCTGCTTTTCTTGATTAATTTACTAGTGGTTATTGCTTGTGATTAGAGTAATTTTTTTGTGCTCAGATTTCTTTTCCATGCTTGCTCTGCCTGTTTGGCGTTTTTCCAGTTACTATGCCTAGTCGTAGGATAGTGGAAGTGTTGTTTTATTATTACTGTTGAGACTTAGTTGATATCCAAGTAGTTCTTGATGTTTACTTGGACAATACACACGCATTGAGCATGTTTAGTTACTCAAGACTGTGAGAACCTAGAGTAGCAGACCAAAGGGAGAATTGACGAAAGGGCTTCTCCAGAGTGTCTTTTAATCACGATGCGAGACCAAGTGGAGAATTGATGGAAGGGCTTCTCCAGAGTGTCTTTTAACTACGATGCAGGCCACAGGGGGAATTGACGTTGAGTGCTTCCCCAGAGATCCTTTAGCATGATACGAGACTATAGGGGGAATTGACGGTGAGTGCTTCCCCAGAGAGTCTGCATAATTACGTAGCTGAACCAGAGGGGTGAGACTGTGTGTGATTCCAAGAAGGTTGCTAGTACTTAGAGGTTGAACCATAGGGGTTATACTGTGAGAGATACCTAGAGGGTTACCTATTTTCTTCTTGTTGCTGACTGCTTACTTGTGTGCTATACTTGTTAGAACTATGGATTGTAGCTGTTTGTGCTTTTCCGTTTACTGCTTCTTGTTTTATTACTGCCATGTATTCATTGACTATTAGGCAAAAATCTTTGGGTGATTTACTACTGGGATTTGTATCTCACACCCAGTTTGGGCCATGCTTTTGGGCCCAAGAAGACTATGTTGTTGCAGGTATAGATAAGGGCAAGCGCCCTTCTACTTCAGGATCTTGATTGCACCAGGAGCTGGGGAGCATGGGACCGAGCCATGGCTCGCGATGCTGAGGAGATTTTTTTTTTATTTTCCACTTGGTTTCAGTTGTATTCTAGCATGTTGTTTTGTTTGCTACTTTCCATAGATACTTGTACCTGCTGCATTATTATCATCATTGTTATATACCTGCATTGCTTCCACTGTTTTGGTTTCTGTTTTTATGCATGTTGGTTGTTGTTTCCGCTATTTACTGTTGTTTCTTACCTTGTATACCTTATCGAATGAGGGCATAGTTTCCCCACCAACTCACCAAGGCCCTTGCTGCTAGTCGGCATCCTCTGGCATTCGGGGAAACGCGCTTGAGGTCATGTGGAGAACCAGGTACGAGGCACCAGTGGAGGGGCTCCGGACTCAGGATGTTACAATATGGACTAGAAAATCAATCTGATGGGATGTAGGTAACGTATAACTATTTGGTATTGGAGGGTCATAATACATTGATACTTCTTCTCATGAATTTCTCACTTAGTGATCTTCAAGATGGGAGGCCATGAGGACATACCCACAAATAGAGTTTCCACATGTTTTATTTTTCATTTTATATCCCTATATATGAATGTGTTTTTTGGTCCTTATACTTTATACTATCTTTAATTTGTATCAAGAATATTTCAATTTTTGGTATGGATTAAAACTGTGACAACATATGATCATTTCAAGGTAGAATATATTGATTGTGTCATAAGTGATATGACATTAATTGAATAAGTCAGGAAATGATGTGTCCCATATTTATTAATGTAAGAATATATCTCTAAACTTTTGATTAAAAATATCTAATGAAATACATGTCCATGGTAGTTTACATAAAATTATATTTCAGAAATTCAAATAAAGATAAATCAAGCATGTAGGGTGATAATGAAAGCATACACCCTGGTTGATGAGATATCAAGACAAAAAGGGATTACATTATGAAGTATCATTCATTGTAAGGTTTTTATAGTTCCTTCACTAACTTATTTATCTATGGGTGTGTTTAAATGTTGCTAGACAATGATATTAAACATTAGTTAAGTTCAATTATTTCTTTTAAGAAATGGTACTAGAGGGTCACGCACTAAGTGTATCTAAAATCTCATTAAATTATAATGAATATAATTTTAAGAATAAATTTATTCTTGGCTTGTTTAATGGTATTTATTCGAGTAAATGTGAATGCTACAATTCAATAAAAATATATTCAATATTAGAATATGTGAATTAAATTTTCTAACTTGTATATTATTTTACATGTTAATAAATAAATATTTATTTATTTACTAATTTAGTGAATGGATTAATTTAAATATTTATTTAATTCTAATAATATTAAAATAATTATTTATTCACAAGTTTAGTGAATATAATATTTTATAAGAGGACGAGGATCTAGTTTAATGATCTATAAGGAAAATATATTATATTTGATATAATTTAAATATATATATATTTCTTTATTTAATAAATGATATTAAATATATTTCATCTCATGGGATTTAACAATATTATTATTATTATTATTATTTTTCCTGAGAAATAACTTAGGATAACTAATTTGATAAAGGGCCACTACGTAATTATCAATTATCTAACCTGAAGTATATATTCCATAATTATATCATTTTTTGTGTGGTTTGTTCTGCACAATGTGGACACCACTATAATTCTCTTATATTCTAGGTATAAATTCATATCATTTCCACCCACTCAAGAATAAAAATATAAACAAAGATTTATTATTATTATCAGTGGTGAATAGCATGAAGTACTTGATTCCTTAACTTCATCATGTGGAATATCAAGAACACCATCTATAGATTCATCAAGCATGTATGGATACATTTAAAAAACTTATATTGGATTCTCCACTGTACTGACAACACAATAATATAAATAAATAAAATTCCCAAGGAGATTACCAAGAATTATGTAATTCAGTATTTAAATTAATTATAAATTAAATTTTCATGATCCTCTCTAGATTTTATTGAGTGAATTCATCATGTTAATTGGATTCATTATTTATTTAAATGATATAATTTTGGAATATACCTGATGTTTCTATTTCTCCCCAGTTCCTTTAAGTGGTATTATAGGATTCACATTATAATTTATAAATTTTTGTCATTAATTTGATCAATTTATCGCATTGCTTTTCTAGTGTTCTTCTTTAGATTTTCATTTTGAGTTTAATGGTTGAAACGAAATGTTAATTTGAGTAAATTTGGTCAAGAACAGGTCAAAAAAATTTATGATTGCTCAATGAAATCATTGAGATGTGTCAAGGTCTCAAGATACATGACATAATCACATGAAATGCAATGGAAAATTACACTCCACATAGTGGGTTTTCACTACACAAGGAACATATCAAGTAAATCCTGACACGTCATATGGGTAAGTAGATAGTGTTATTACATGTCACGTATCAAATACCAATGTATAATAAGGGTTGATATGGATGTGTCCTATAGATATAATATACACACCATGTACCACTAATTGAATTAAACATTTTGAAATTTATATATTGTCATGGTTGTCAATAAGATATATCATTACACATCATGTATTGACTATTGACTGGTAACAATGGAAATATAAGGATTTCATTATTTTTAATTGGTTGTACACATTGTGTAACACGTGTCACTCCACACTAGGTACACGTTAACTGATTTTCAACATTTCAGGTGGGTAAATACATGGTATTAATTAATGTCTCATAAAATCACTCCTCACATGACATGTTATGGTCATCATACACTTCATGTACTTTATTCCCTGAGCTAGAAGTACATGCCCTGCATAATTATGGTATGTCATTTGGTTATACACACCATGAATGTAGAGACCCGAAGCCTAACGTACATGACCATTACATTACTTTTGCGGAATACTACTACATAAAAAAACACACACACAAGGATCGTAATAGTTTAGTGTCTTTGGAAACTCGGAACGTAATCTTCTAATCGCGGTGAAATATCCTCAATATCTCCCATAAAGATCTTCCCTTTTTTTTACCTAAAACCATTCTTCATATCCTGAGGAAAAGAAAACATAAAAGGGTGAGCTCAAATTCTCAGTAAGTGTAAACAAAAGAAAATCAATCACATCATATTCATAAGAACATAACTTTTGGAAATCTTAACCTGCAAAAGAGAGCTTAATTTCATAACATGGGATAAATCATGGCAGTGAAATGTAATCACAATAATCATAACTTAAAACATGAAACTTTGTGGAATTCACACATAATCATAGAGAATCATTTCTTGTTAGTCAAGACTCATTGCCAAGACTATCTTAGTGGACAAAGTCCCTTTCTGAATCGAGTAACCCTCGTTTCAGTCCTGTTTCACTGAACCGGTATAACCTACCATTCCAGCCATGTCTATCTCGGGAGATATAAAATCTTTACCCAATGCATTGGAGGGAGATATAGGTCCCACCCATATTATAATGAATCCTTTCTTATGTGTGCCACATAATCATAAATCATACATCATCGCATAACCCATGTAATAAAAATGGGATTCTTAAACAACATGACATCATAAAACAATTCATATAAGATAAAGGAATTCATAAACATAATTCCATCACAACATAGTCAAATCAATGTAAAAATATGGATAGAAACAGAACCCTTTATTATCTTAGATGGAAAATAATTTTGATAAAACACTTGAAATGAATTTTTGAGGAAAATATCCTTTCTTCTTCAAAATCAATTTCTTTTCACAAAACATCATGCAATTTTAAAAGAAAGAGATTTTTTTAAAAATAGTCATGAAATCCTTTGGAGGAAGCTTCATGAAAATAAGGCTTTATAAAACCGTAAAAATCCATTTGTGCCGTTTAAGTTAAAAAACATTCTTCGTACTTTTGTTGGAAAAGTCAAAAAGTACCTCGTACGAAAAACGAAAAAAGATTCCTTTCATATCCTTTATTAAAAACTCATAGAAGGGTAAAATTGGATTTAAACAATTTTAGGTGGATGGAAATAATATTAAATATTGAGGAAACATGGATGTGGATAATAAAATACACCCCAGTAAATTTCAAAGTATAAACAATCTCAGATAAAAATGAGATTGTGATATTTCCCTTACCTTAGGTCCGATTTTCTTCGTAAGTGTCCGAACCTCCTCTTCTTTGAAGTGCCTCTTTGAGACCTCCTATTAGGGCACTAAAATTGGTCTTTGAGGAAGACCAGAACCTCTAGGATGTTTCTAGGGAAGTGGAGAAGAGATTTTGGCAGGGTTTGGCCGAGCTTGAGTGCTCAAATTGGTGTGAGGAGGAGGGGGAGGAGGTGTCCTTTTATAAGGGAGGAGAGGGGCACCTTAGGAATACCTCAAAATATTATTTTATATTAATGTCAAAATCGGTTTATAATGGTTCCAAAGGGTCTTATTTCGAATATAAAGTGGGGATGGGTCGAAATCCTATCAACCAATGGGATTTAGACAATTTTAGGGTATTATTTTAACCTTATCAATTAGATTTAACTCTAAGTTAAATAATTTAACTTTTACCGTGTCTTTTTGTTTTCTTTCACTATATGGTTAATAAACTTACTATAACATGCCAAACGAACCACAAATTGTTTATTATTAATATATATATCCTTATCTAAGTCATTTGGACGAACCTTAGATTTTTAGGAATAAAATAACAATTAATAATATAATATTTGATTTAAAAACTATTTTGTGTCAATTTTGACACTATTTGATATATGTCTTTTTTGAAAGTCATAAAAGAATTATATGTTCGAACCAAGTTGATTAAATCAACACTAATATATCATAGTAACCTATAAAATTAGTGTAATTCATAAAAAGTCTCAAATTACATTCATTTCATCATTTATAACATCAATTATGTTAATATTTTCTTTAAAAGGGTAATTACTGCATCATCGTTGTGTCATAAATAAATTAATTTATTTAATGTCTAAAAATTATAAATAAAATACCATCATGTAGGAAATCTTTTTATCTTTCTAATGAATATTTATAGTCAAATTTATCTTATGTATAACCCCATATTAAAAATGATTTACTTATTAAACTTTGATTTTAACTATTTTAACCCTTCTTTAAATAAATTAATAATAAATGTCCTAATCTAATCCGAGTGGACCTAAATGGTCATATTTTATTCCTAAGTTTGTTTTTGGTCGAATTACACTTGTCCAATAGAATTAGGACATGTGTTAGGGTAATAATAATATCATTTTTACCCTTAATTACCCTATTTACTTTTAACCGTGGTAAAAAAAGTAAAAAGTTACTATTCACCAAAAAATTATTTTCATCTCATTGAACCACATTTTAGTCCTTGATATTAACTGTGTCTCTCGGATTTTCGAAATTCCATTCACAGAAGC
Organism: Viscum album; assembly: GCA_963277665.1. Lineage (NCBI taxonomy): Eukaryota > Viridiplantae > Streptophyta > Magnoliopsida > Santalales > Viscaceae > Viscum > Viscum album. Next base: position 272,002,467 of record OY728147.1, read on the forward strand.
GGTAAAATTAAGTTTTATGAAAAATTCAGTTTTTTAACTACCACTTAGTAGTTTCACTATTCATCAAAAATTGATGTTTTTCAGAACAATGCCAAAATTTCATCCTAACCTATATTTCATATTCCGAATTCAAAAATGAAGTCTATTTTACCAAATTCATAGCATAGAAGTTGCATTAATTAATTTTATAATTAAATCCTGCCGTTAAAACAAATTGCGTGTTTTTAAGAAACAATATCTATCAAAAGATTGACACTTGTTTATGTCTGGTTTAAATGTGAAATTACATCCAATGACCAACATTGTATTAAATTGTAAAAATATATTCTAAATATACTTTAAAACCACTAAAATTAATAATTTATTACTATTAATTATTTTGATTAAAAAAGTTGTTTTTAATTATAATTTAGTAATTTTCACTATTCATCAGAATATGAAAGTTATCCGAAAAGTACCAAAACTTCAGCTTAGGCTAAATTCGATACTCCGAATCCAAAAATGAAGACCATTTTGAGAGCTAAAATTCGTAAAATTTTAAAAGGTGGTTATTACTATTCATAACGGCTAGTTATAATAATATTTTAATAACATATCGTTGTTTAGTGAAACTCGGTATTGCGTACTACACACGCTATCGAGGAAGGTCGTGATTGCGTGTAATGCAAGGCAAGTCAAGGATGCGTGTTGTGCAAGCTCCTTTTGGTGTAGCGTACAACACAAGACATTAGTGAAATAAAAAAGAATATTTTTCATAAAATCTCGGGCTGTTACATTCTACCCCCCTTAAAATGAATTTCGCCCTTGAAATTCGTCGGGGTTATAAATGGTTTACTATTCAAAAGTTTCTTTAATAGAAACCCACATCGTAAAAAGTAATACCAAAACCAATCTTTAACAACTAAAGTATGAAACGTAACGGTTACCCAAATAAACTAATCACTGGGTTTCCACATAGGTGAAAATATGGATATGGAAGAGAAATCTAACCATCATGTTCTGATGGAGAGTGGTAGAGAACATGGCTATGGAAAATCCAGTAATCACAAATCCATAAATTTGTGACGATCTAAGGTACCATCTGATTCATCAGGTATAAGATCACTAGGACAACATTTTTGGTTTTCAAGATCGTTTCCCTAAAGTTATAGAATATGAATTAGAATAAATACTTACTTTATGTTGGTACAACCTCACTGTTGTTCGTGCCTTTAACAATTTCCACTTCATCTCTTAAATAAATGAAGTTGAATTTGTTATTCGTGAAGTGTTAGCAGATCATGTGATAGAATGACGGGTCATTCCATTTGTCTCAAAAGGTTAGCAAAATTTATATACATAAGTCGATCTATAGTGAGATTAATCATATATGGTTCCTAAAATGGACTTATACTTTATATATCATACTGCTTAATATAATAAAACTAGTTTCTACTAAACAAGGACTTCCTGTAGGCCAGTGGTAGGCGATAAAGGCCAGTCGCACTTCGGTTGTGGGTTCGATTCCCACAGCCTTGTCCGAAGCGATGGGTTGTCGCCCGTCCTACAGGTTTTCCTTTTTCTAAAACTACATTACTATAACATCCCATCAATAATATAGAGAAAACTTCTATCCTTAAACAATACTAACCTATGTCCAACATAATCCATTCCAATCTTTAGGCTTATCCATAATACTGCAATCCAGTCTCGCAACATAGTGAAAAAGATTACCAGAGATTTAACACCATCGTCGATCCCCATATAACATAAGATATGTTTTGTTGGTCACATTTCAAACATTCAAAGTCCTTAATCATGTATTCTCTTGAAAACCTTAGTGAAAACATGAATGCAGTTAAAATTTAACACTTTCCACATACCAAAATCCTCAAAATTCTATATACTCAAACAATGATATCACTTAGTCCTTATATCAATCATGAGCTCATGAATACTGTTAAACATTTCATTTTCTCGTTTTCCCATTATTATGTGCATATCATCTTATTTCCAAAAATATTTGAATCACTTTGAATACCACATTAGACCAATACATAAATATTCCAATACTTTATGATACAACATTATTTTGGAAATCCCATTACATAAACACTTAATCATTCCACCACATCGTTATCATATTCAACATCGCCAATGGTGATCGCATGTGACTTCCCTTTGTCCTTTTCCTTAAGCGGTTGCTCATGTCGATCATCACTAACCCTTGGATTAGGGCATTTATTAGCATAATGCCCCAATTCCTTGCACTTGAAGCATTGAAGTGTTGGTGGTGCGTTCTCTGCAGTGTTTGCTTTATTCACATCATTAGAATCCCTTTTTCCATTACTTCGACACTCAGCTACTCGATGACCTTCTTTTCCACACTTAAAACATTTTCTAGTCCCTTTAAGACAATCTCCACCATGCTTCTTTCCACACTTTGTGCATAAGGAAACATTCATCTTCTTTTCACCATTATTCTGAGATTTCTCCTTGAACTCCATCTTTCGTTTCTTGTCAAAACCATGAGATTGATATGTAACACCAACTTCCATTTCTACCTTGATAGCACAACGCACAATTTCTTCATAGCTACTAAAGTCTCTTATAGATAATGCCCTTCGAAGACTTGGTTTTAAGCCACTGAAAAATCGATCAACTTTACTTTCAGGTTGGATGATAATGCCAGATGCATACCTTGCAAGTCTTGTAAAATTTGCTTCGTATATACCAACAGATTCATCATCCTTCTGCTTCAGCTCAAGAAACTCCTTTTCCATCTTTGTTCGAAGAATACGAGGGAAGTACTTACTGAAAAACAAGTTCTTGAACTCGTCCCATTCCGTGGACTCAATTTCATCTCTTTGCCTCGTATTCTTGATAAGATTCCACCATTGATCAGCTTCACCTTCCAAACGATATACTGCTAAGATGACTTTATCATGCTCAGAACATTGAAGAACTGAAAATATATTTTCAGTGGTACTGATCCATTGTTCAGCAACAAGTGGATCAGAAGACCCACTGAAAGAAGGTGGACGTTGCCTCATGAAGGACTCAATAGAATATTGTTCCCTTCTCTGCTCATTTGGAAGTCCAGAATGATTCATAGCTTGTGTAAGTATAGCAATAAGATTTTTCACTCCATCTCCCATAACATTTGTTTGTTCAGGGGGGAAATCATTGCATTTTCCATTGCATTGATCAACACGGTTCCTTCGGGTTCCAGCCATCGTCTAAAACCCAAAAAGAATAGTGTGAGAGGCAAAAATCATGCTAGGGAAAACAACATAATAAAGGGGGAGTACCTTCAATATCTAACATCTTAGGTTTAATTCTATGATCTTTAGCGTAATTCTAGTACTATAACCTATACGTATACTTAACCTTAGGGACATCCCTATACATACCTTAGAAATATCTCTAGGGATCTCACTAAAGTTCTCGCATCCTAGTTTCCAAAGGTTGACTAAACATTTCCTCTGATACCAACTGTAGCGGTCTGGAATTACTTCCAGTGGACTATAATTGATACCTATCAGGGCACTCCATGGGCGGCTACACCCCCTGGGCGGGACACACCACCATCCCCAGTGGCAGCCATTTCCTCATGAAGCCCTTGGGCGGAGAGCCATGCTTCGTCCAACGCTCACATGTGAGAGTTCCCAAGGATCGGATACATTCCTACCTCCTTTGCCTCTGATACCAACTGTAGAGACCTGAAGCCTAATGTACATGAACAGTACATTACTTTTGCGGAATACTTAGTACATAAAAAAAACACACACACAAGGATCATAATAGTTTAGTGTCTTTGGAAACTCGGAACGTAATCTTCTAATCGTAGTGAAAGATCCTCAATATCTCCCATAAAGATCTTCCCTTTTTTTTACCTAAAACCATTCTTTATATCCTGGGGAAAAGAAAACATAAAAGGGTGAGCTCAAATTCTCAGTAAGGGTAAACAAAAGAAAATCAATCACATCATATTCATAAGAACATAACTTTTGGAAATCTTAACCTGTAAAAGAGAGCTTAATTTCATAACATGGGATAAATCATGGCAGTGAAATGTAATCACAATAATCATAACTTAAAACATGAAACTTTGTGGCATTCACACATAATCATAGAGAATCATTTCTTGTTAGTAAAGACTCATTTCCAAGACTATCTTAGTGGACAAAGTCCCTTTCTGAATCGAGTAACCCTCGTTTCAGTCCTGCTTCACTGAACCGGTATAACCTACCATTCCAGCCATGTCTATCTCATGAGATATAAAATCTTTACCCAATGCATTAGAGGGAGATATAGGTCCCACCCATCTTATAATGAATCCTTTCTTATGTGTGCCACATAATCATAAATCATACATCATCGCATAACCCATGTAATAAAAATGGGATTCTTAAACAACATGACATCATAAAACAATTCATATAAGATAAAGGAATTCATAAACATAATTCCATCACAACATAGTCAAATCAATGTAAAAATATGGATAGAAACAGAACCCTTTATTATCTTAGATGGAAAATAATTTTGATAAAACACTTGAAATGAATTTTTGAGGAAAATATCCTTTCTTCTTCAAAATCAATTTCTTTTCACAAAACATCATGCAATTTTAAAAGAAAGAGATTTTATTAAAAATAGTCATGAAATCCTTTGGAGGAAGCTTCATGAAAATAAGGCTTTATAAAACCGTAAAAATCTGTTTGTTCCGTTTAAGTTAAAAAACATTTTTTGTACTTTTGTTGGAAAAGTCAAAAAGTACCTCGTACGAAAAACGAAAAAAGATTCCTTTCATATCCTTTACTAAAAACTCATAGAAGGGTAAAATTGGATTTAAACAATTTTAGGTGGATGAAAATAATATTACATATTGAGGAAACATGGATGTGGATAATAAAATACACCCCAGTAAATTTCAAAGTATAAACAGTCTCAGATAAAAATGAGATTGTGATATTTCCCTTACCTTAGGTCCGATTTGCTTCGTAAGTGTCCGAACCTCCTCTTCTTTGAAGTGCCTCTTTGAGACCTCCTCTTAGGGCACTAAAATTGGTCTTTGAGGAAGACCAGAACCTATAGGATGTTTCTAGGGAAGTTGAGAAGAGATTTTGGCAGGGGTTGGCCGAGCTTGAGTGCTCAAATTTGTGTGAGGAGGAGGGGGAGGAGGTGTCCTTTTATAAGGGAGGAGAGGGGCACCTTAGGAATACCTCAAAATATTATTTTATATTAATGTCAAAATCGGTTTATAATGGTTTTAAAGGGTCTTATTTTGAATATAAAGTGGGGATGGGTCGAAATCCTATCAACCAATGGGATTTAGACAATTTTAGGGTATTATTTTAACCTTATCAATTAGATTTAACTCTAAGTTAAATAATTTAACTTTTACCGTGTCTTTTTGTTTTCTTTCACTATATGGTTAATAAACTTAGTATAACATGCCAAACGAACCAAAAATTGTTTATTATTAATATATATATCCTTATCTAAGTCATTTGTCCGAACCTTAGATTTTTAGGAATAAAATAACAATTAATAATATAATATTTGATTTAAAAACTATTTTGTGTCAATTTTGACACTATTTGATATATGACTTTTTTGAAAGTCATAACAGAATTATATGTTCGAACCAAGTTGGTTAAATCAACACTAATATATCATAGTAACCTAGAAAATTAGTGTAATTCATAAAAAGTCTCAAATTACATTCATTTGAGCATTTATAACATCAATTATGTTAATATTTCCTTAAATGGGTAATTACTGCATCATCGTTGTGTCATAAATAAATTAATTTATTTAATGTCTAAAAATTATAAATAAAATACCATCATGTAGGAAATCTTTTTATCTTTCTAATGAATATTTATAGTCAAATTTATCTTTTGTATAAGCCCATATTAAAAATGATTTACTTATTAAACTTTGATTTTAACTATTTTAACCCTTCTTTAAATAAATTAATAATAAATGTCCTAATCTAATCCGAGTGGACCTAAATGGTCATATTTTATTCCTAAGTTTGTTTTTGGTCGAATTACACTTGTCCAATAGAATTAGGACATGTGTTATGGTAATAATAATATCATTTTTACCCTTAATTACCCTATTTACTTTTAACCGTGGTAAAAAAAGTAAAAAGTTACTATTCACCAAAAAATTATTTTCATCTCATTGAACCACATTTTAGTCCTTGATAATAACCGTGTCTCTCTGATTTTTGAAATTCCATTCACAGAAGCGGTAAAATTAAGTTTTATGAAAAATTCAGTTTTTTAACTACCACTTAGTAGTTTCACTATTCATCAAAAATTGATGTTTTTCAGAACAATGCCAAAATTTCATCCTAACCTATATTTCGTATTCCGAATTCAAAAATGAAGTCTATTTTACCAAATTCATAACATAGAAGTTGCATTAATTAATTTTATAATTAAATCCCGCTGTTAAAAAAAATAGCGTGTTTTTAAGAAACAATATCTATCAAAAGATTGACACTTGTTTATGTCTGGTTTAAATGTGAAATTACATCCAATGACCAACATTGTATTAAATTGTAAAAATATATTCTAAATATACTTTAAAACCACTAAAATTAATAATTTATTACTATTAATTATTTTGATTAAAAAATTTGTTTTTAATTATAATTTAGTAATTTTCACTATTCATCAGAATATGAAAGTTATCCGAAAAGTACCAAAACTTCACCTTAGGCTAAATTCGATACTCCAAATCCAAAAATGAAGACCATTTTGAGAGCTAAAATTCGTAAAATTTTAAAAGGTGGTTATTACTATTCATAACGGCTAGTTATAATAATATTTTAATAACATATCGTTGTTTAGTGAAACTCGGTATTGCGTACTACACACGCTATCGAGGAAGGTCGCGATTGCGTGTAATGTAAGGCAAGTCAAGGATGCGTGTTGTGCAAGCTCCTTTTGTTGTAGCGTACAACACAAGATATTAGTGAAATAAAAAAGAATATTTTTCATAAAATCTCGGGCTGTTACAATGAAAACTGCATTATTTGACCAAATGGAAATGTACATCGTGTTTATCACCACATATATGGTGGTCCTATATGTCTTTTTAAGTTAACAGTACACAACACAAACTATACATATCATGTGTCACATGATATACTGAGTGACAATAAATTTTTTGTAAATGATAAATTATATATATGAGATTTAATATGAAGGATATAGTATATTTCATGTGGTATCCAGAGCATGTGCTATGTACGTAATCAATTTAAAATTTATTTTAATTTATTTAATTTAATTAAATAATAAATTATGGGATTCTTATTATGTCTCAAGGACTATAATTTGGACTGACATAAATATAAGTAATTAATTTCTTAACTAGTTTTTTGATTTATTAATTAAAATAAATTTAAGTTAAATATAATTCGTTGAAATTAATTCTATCAATACAAAATGTATTTTTTGTTACTTGTTGTGAATGATAATAAGGTTTAACAATCATATATATGTGAGATATTTATTTATTTAAATTATTTAATAATTACATGATTTTTTGTGATATTTATTATTAAATTAAATATATTGATATGTGAATCATCCCTCCCTCCATTATTATGTATGATAATGGGTGTCAAAAGATTATTTTATATAACCCTATCTCCATGGTTCCCCTCACTTTCATGTGAGTATAAATTTATAAAGAATGGAGTTCTTAGATAGAGTAGATGGTTCAAGACCTGAGTCAAGTTGAATCCAACTAAGGAGACACATAGGATAACGATGAATGTTTAAATTTGATCCAAATTAAGGATCCAGAGTTATTTCCCCTAGGGTGATTGATAAATAAATTTTTTTACTTCAAAAAGAACTTTTTTGGAAAAAGTGGGAAACTTCATAAGTTTAGAACAAAAAGTCATCAAACACCATAATAAATTACAAAATCATAAAATACAGGTTTAATATCATTAGAATCATTCACCTTATATAATATTAATTGATGTGATGTTAACTTTGTATCTAGATCATCATTGTTGAGATCTTAAAAATGATAGGTCATCTTGTCCCATGTTTTAATATACTCCTCCAAATTTATCTTCCTTTCAATGTACCCTCATGTCAAAATGAGATCTTGTTTTTTTATCAACACCCTTTTATCCTAATTACTGTTAGGTCAAATCATTATTGTATACATCATGTGAACATCCTTCTATGAATAATTCATCTAGAAAGCCTCCTACAACAATTCTTCCTTAGAAGAGAATGAGATTGAAACATTTTTTCTTTTTTTTCTTCCTCCTTTCCTACCATTCTTTTAAAATCATTATCATGTACTGATTCCTAAGTCACTATGCTATTCTTAGTAACCTCAAGAAACTTGAGTTTAACAAAACTATTACCTGAAACCACGGATCCTCCCTCCACCTGACCTAGAGCTTTTGTATTGTCACCAACATTCTCATATTCCTTATAATCACTAAACTCAGCCATTTGGTCCTCCTAAATATTAAAAATATTTTTATAAACCTTATCACACCTTGGGGATTCACATTATAGCACCTAATTGACCAAAAATTGATTGGCAGACCTTATCTCCCTGCGTTTATGAAAGTGAGATTAGTCCTTTTGCCCTTCTGATATCATTCCCTTAAGCACAATAGAGCTCCTTTGGTCCTAGGTTCCCTTATTCCCCTTCTTCCTCTTTGGGATTTTAAGTTCTATACCATGAATTATATCTTCAATGTCCACTGAGAATTGACAGAAGATATCATCACTTAACTATATCTCATAAAAGACTTTAAATTTAGTGTTTTCATACTCTAGAAGGGGTCTTGGATGCGAATCTTTTTTTATGTTAAACCTTATCCTTTTGATGTATCCATATTACATTCCCATTATTCATGATCTGGAACTCCAACTTCCAAAACTTCAAATCGATTACATAGATTAGGCGTCAGAATGGTCCTTATGGGACTTGGCCAATTTTTTTAGTCACCCAGCCCTTCAATAGAGTTGGGTGAACCACATTGATCTTCCCTGGGGAATATAGAAATATGTACCTTAATCACATTCCTCCTTTACCAACACCTCATATTTAGAATCATCCCCAATATGCACTCTCTACATAAGATGAAGGTCCTGGGATGAAATTTCTTAAGTTTGAGGAACATGTTGCATGCACCCAATCAATCCCCCTAACCCTGAATAAATTTCACCAATTTAGAATTGTTCTTTCTGACCTTCACCTGAAGTGGATGTTATACCCTTAACAACAAGACATTTATTACTACCTGAACTAGTGTCAATCTTCGAGTAGTGATTCTTGAGATTGTTCAAACATAATGAAATCAAGTGACCAAGTCTCTTATAAGAAGAACAAAAATAAATGGTGAGGGATATTAGAATTTGGTAAAATAATGGAAGACTTAATCAAATCATTAATTATGTCATAATATTTAATCAATATGAAGCAATAAATATATTGTTTTATTTTTTTCATAAAATTGAAATCCATTCAACATTATAATTTTGTTATATTTTAATGAAATTGAATCTATTTTTTAATACAAACTTCTAGAAATGGTATTGGAATCTATGAAATGTACTATGCCAAAATATACATTTACATATATTAGATTCCCCAGTTTTTTCTAAACCCTATAAGGAGGCAAGTGAGGATGATAAAATTGTATTTTAGAAACATGTGGATGATGAATTTGATATCTAATTCCTCATGATATCATTATATTGATAATTTGAAAATTATAAATTCAAACAACCTAAATAAGTAAGAATAGACCCCATTTTCTCCCCACTTTCTTCAAGCATCTCAATTATTATTTTGAATTTCAACATGAAAAAATATGTAGAAGTCACTCATGGATATTTAACATTAATTATATAAGATGATATATACATGATTTGTGATCAACTTAGTGATAGATACAAGATTTGTTAATAACCTTCTTTATATATAGTGAAAAAAGGAAGGTAAATAGAAACAATCTAATTTATGTTCTAAGCCTAAGGCACATTCATAATTCCCCTCAAAGAAGAGAAATATTCATACATATACTAAATACAATGATGTTGTATGTTTAACTTATAGAAATAATATTTAATTGAAAAATAAATTATTTTCAGTGAAGAATAAATGGGATGAATCATCTATATTCATTACCAAGTATGATCTTTTTATTTTAAAAAATTGGGTATTAGATATAACTAGTGGTTCAAAATTTTGAATCCAAATATAGTAACAAAGTATATTATGGAAGATTTAAAAAGGTGAAGAGGATATTAAAGTTTCCAAAATAGTGATTTAATCCATGGTAGTTATTGGAGACTACCATCTAAAATTACTAACTTAGATGATTTTAGTTTTGAAAAAACTTTTATTTTGGGCCCAGTACACCTAAGAGTATCATTTTTATGTTAAGTTTAGACATTGATTTTTTTTAATTTTTGAAATAAAATTGAGTTATTTAATAAAGATGATATATATTATTGTATCATATTTCTAAATAATTGTATTTTATACTAGAATATAAAAAATCAATTCTTTGAAATTGATAGAAAATTAATTTCACACGAAATATATCACACACAGTTGATATATCATCAACTTGGTTAGGTAAAATAGAAGTGTTTGAAAATATTTTATCATGAATGGTAATTATATTATTTTAAAATAAAACCATTTCATAAATTTCATTCTTATTTACAAGTACAATGACTAAATCTCCTTTTGGTAGAAAATGTGAGAGAGATAAAGAGATTCTAGAATTTGTTCTCACGGATGTGTGTAGACCCTTCCAAATTGAGCATAAAGGTGGATAATATTACTTCATTAAATTTACATGATATATCAATAGATATGGATATATTTAATTAATGAGGAATAAGTATATTTCCTTTTATAATTTCATTCAATTCAAGAATGAATTAGATAACCAGTTTAACAAAATGATAAAAAAAACTATGCTCTAATATAGGTGGGAAGAATCTTAAAAAATAATTCATTGATTATCTAAAATAATTTTGGTTAATATTTCGATGTACTAATCCTTATAAACCACAATGGAATGGTTTTAATTAAAGGAGGAACCATTCCTTGTTAGGTATGGTGAGATTAATGATGAATCATGTAATTCATACATTATCCTTTCATGAATATGCTTTACAATCAATAGCATACACATTGAACCAAGTGCCTAGAAAAGTAATATATGGGATCCCGTGTGATTTATGGAATGGGAAGATATTTTTTTGACCACATACACATGAATAGGGATATAAATAATTTTTTAAAGATAATTCTACAAAAGAAATTGCATCTCAAGGAATACATTGTATTTTTATAAGGAATCCAAAAGAAATAATAAGATTCTATATATTTGATACATTTAATAGAAAATTAGTAATTGTGAGATAAGATATATTTTTAGAAAGCAATAATACCTCAAAATGATATTTTCATATAAAAAAAGAATTTGATGAAGTGTAGTTTTATGATATACAAGATTTTTCATAGGGAAAAATATACAAGACCTAGTGGAAGAAGTTGTTCCAGAGAATCAAGTGCATCATAGCAGAACTATAGAGGTTAGAGAACTATATAGATATGGTTTTAATATTATTCGGTAAACTGACACATTATTACTTGAGAAAACCTAACTTTTTTACTACATAGAATAAGTAAATATCTCACAAGTTTTAAATGGAAATAATCAATGACTTTTGAAATTGATTCTATATACCAAAATCAAGTTTGAGTTTTAGTACATCCTTTAGTTGATGTAAATCCAATTGGGTGTAACTTGGTATTCAAAAAGAAACTAAAACTTTATGGTAAATTTAGTAATTATAAATATAAAATGGTTACAAAAGGATTCAATAAAGGTCATGGAATAGATTATGTTGAATAATATTCACCATTTGTTATGCTAAAATCTATAAGAATTTTTCTTTCCATAGCAGTTTACCATGATTATTGAATTTTAAAAATTGATGTTAAAAAAACATTCTAGATGGAAAGCTTGTGTATGATTTCTATATGTCTAAACCATAAGGATTTTTAACTCTAATGTATGACAATAAGGTATTCAAGTTATAAAGATCCATTTATGGGATGAAGTAAGAATTAAGGTCATGGAATGTTAATTTTGATGAATCCATAAGATAACTGTGTTTTATTAAGAATGAATGTGAGACTTTTGTCAATAATAGGTTTAGTGGTAGTTTTAATGTTTTATTAGTGGTATACATTTATGTTATATTACTTATGAAAAATTAGATACCAGACAAACATTCAGTTAAGATACGATTGAAAAAAAATTCACTATTAAATACTTAAGTGAAGTAACCTATATTATAGTGAATGAGATCTATCTATATATATATATAAGTAATCTTGGACTAATTTAAGGAACATATATTTACATACAATTTTTAATATAAACCATAGAACAATATATGAGATGAATTTTACCTATGCCACATGGTATACATCTCTCCAAGAAAATATAACCTCAAACACAAGAAGAGTGAGAAAGAATGAGTAGAATACCTTAAGATTCAATAATTGGATATATCATATATGCCTTGTGATGCCTCAAGCAGGGTGTTGTCTACACCTTGAGCAAGGTAGGAAGATATCAATCATTCCCAAGAGATTTTCATTGCATAACTAGAAAATGAGGCTATTTCCATCGTCAAAAACAATGGTAGTAGCATCAAAAACCAAAGTCATAGCCTTTGGAAATGGTTTTCACCATCAGGGTCATCATATAAATTATAATAGGTCTTTTTTTACAACCATAATTTTAAACTATAGTGGTAGCCTATGGCCATGGTTTTGAGAATCATGGTCATTGAGGCCATTGACGTAATGTTTAGTGTATAACCATAGTTTGAAACCATGGAATTATGTCAAAATATATAGTCATAAATTGAAACTGTGGCCATATATTTTCAAAAATAAAAATACACAACACATTTTTTATCCCTAGATCTATTCAAAATTATACATAAGACTTTACCACGGACCTGTGACACTCTACGTGTATTTATATATGCATATATATATATATATATATATATCTGAATATGTATTTATATATTTCTATATAAATATTTATAAATATTATTATTTAGGATTATAAAATGGAAAAAATGGTTATTGACATGGGACCTATAGACAAGGTTTTTAGAAACAGTGGTCGCGGGTGTTTGGAAAAATCCCTATATTCGTGGTTCAAGCTAACTATGGAGGTAGTTGTTCATACTAAGCTCTAAGGCCAGAGTTTTTAAAAATTAGGTACATAGGTCCTCTCCAACACTTTAGATTTTGGAAAATAATGGTTGTAGCCTCTCTACATACACCTTTTTTATAAAACCACGTTCATGGGTGTTTCGACTAATCTCTATGGTGACAGTTTTCCAAAAACATGGAATTATGTCCTATCTACCACTATGTGTTTTGGAAAATAATGGTCCTAGCCTCTCTACAATCATGGTTTTTCAAAAAAACATACTGGTAGACCTATATATCCTATCTAAAGAAAAAAAATATGTTCATAGTTCTATTGATCACCTTTATAGCCAATGTTTTCTAAAAATCGGGGTCTTATCCTTATAAATCATCTTCATAACCAAAGATTTTTTGGAAAACAATGGTCTTATCCCTATACATTTTATATAACAATGTGTGTTTTTTGGAAAATAGTTCTCATAGCCCTCTACCACCCAATTAACACCAAATTTTAGTGGTTACTACATCCACCTACCACCATAATTTCACATAATCATGGATAAAAACTAGACTAAAGACACGTTATCAATATACCAAGGCTGTAAAATGACATAGGGAGATATAAAATCATGGGTTTACTCTAACTATGGAACTACGATCCCCTATATAAATTCTTCCGCTCACTATAGCTAAATAATTGTGATCATGTGTCAATTTTTTGGTAGTTTTTATTTCTTATAAATACTATATTGAAGTAATTAATGCATGAAAATGATATTTTCATGGTTTTTTAGTTGATAATGGACCAGTTATGAGTGTCCACACATACACTAGTTTCTATATAGATCTAAATGAAATGAATTTTTTATGGTATGGGTAATTTTTTAGTGGCCTCTATTCTATGATGAAGTTCAATCATCGGTGTAGTTTGGAGAGGTTGTGGCTGCCTACTTGGATTTGACCTAATATGAGGGTATCTCTTATCATACCCCCTCTGGCCTCTAGGCCCTCCTCTCCCTTTCAGGTCAGTCGGGTGCACTGGGATACAGGATGCATTGGGTTATGTGGTGCGATGGGGAAGGAGTTCCATATGGCTTGGCTAGTTCAGGCATTGTGAGTAATGATTTTATTAGGCCTCTTCTCATCAATCTATGTTGTGGTTCTCTTTGGCGCTTTGGTGTCAGATGTTCCCTAGTGGTGCTGCAGACATGACATGGATGGCTATAGATAAGATTCTTTGGATGGCCTTCTAGATTAGTGAGGATCTCATTCTTTCTACTGGGGAGAGTAAATTCTCGTTGGTTGGTGGGTTCTGGTGGATGTTTTTGACATCGCTGGAATTTTTTGGTTTTTGGATGAGGTGTTTGGGACTTCAGTGCTTGCTACCCATGAATGTTCTCTATCTGAGCTTCTACTGTTGGTCACCTCGGTGGTACGTTGACTTTAACCCTTCGATGACGATGATATTTCCCAGTGGCGATGTTGATGGTTTCTTGATGATTACAGATCCCTATTTCTCACCGGTGTTGATGATGTGATGTGTAACGATGGAAGTTATGAAGATGAAGAAACGCTGGTGGTAAGGGTGATAGGTCGGTAGTGTGATTATGGTGGCTAGGTGATGGAGATAGTTCTACAGTGTGATGATGCTAGTTTCTCAGTAAGATGGTTTTTTGAAATTTGAATTTTGAAAAATTTATATCTAGTGAGGTTTTTGTGTTTGGATGGTCTCCTCGTTATGGATGATGTTTGTGGATTTAGGTGGGTTAACTCGTTATTCTATGTGGTTTTTGGCAGTTTGTTGAATTTCTGAATTTTGAATGTGGTGTGTAGTGGCTTATGGCAATGTGGGATTTACATTACTGGAGGCTCATGTATGGTTCCCACTTACCCAAAAAGTGTCTTTTCAAATAATAATAAAAATTTATTTTGGAAACAAATATAAATAAATATATTATCATATAATGATTGTTCTTCTATGTAACAGTAATGTAATAATGTTATTATAATATTCTTCACACTAAAGTCTTATAGAAATTCCCCACTATAATGAAACCCTATAAAATATATGGAAATATACATAAATAAATATATCATATAGTATAGACGCATTAATGTGATAAGATACATATGAATATCAAGTCATAGAGGCTTTTAATACATTGAGACTACTTGTCATGAAGTTCACACTAGGTAATCTATAAGTAGGTAGATTATGAGGGAAGACTCTCCAATAGGGATTCCATATATTTTATATGAAATTTGATATCCCTCTCTATTAATGTGTTTATTGGTCCTTAAACATGATATTATTATTAATTTTTAGCATGAATTTCATAGTTTGATGTATGGAAAAAAATCATGATGACATATGCTCTCATTGAGGAATCATAAATCAGGGGTTTCATAAGTGATATAGAATTAATTTAATAAGTTAATAAAGGATATTTCCCTTACATATTAATGTAAGAATGTATCTATGGCCCTTTTATTGAAATAAAAGTGTTTGATGAAATTTATTTCCATTGTATTTTATATACAAGTTCATTTTGGAAAGTCAAGGAAATATAAATCTAGGATTTATGGTGATGACACAAGTATACATCCTAGGTGATGAGATATCAGGAAGCAAAGGTATTTCATTATAGATTAGCATTTGTAGGAATTTTTTTGTAGTTTCTAGACTAACTTATTTCTCATTAAGTTCCTTGATGTGTAGTTAGAAACTATTTTGTTCACTTCATGTAAGTTATTCTACTACCGTTAATAAAGGTAATAGAGGATCACACACTAAGTGTAGCTGATATCTTGTTAAATTCTATGAAATTTAACATTTAAAAAAATATTCATAGCTCATGGAATGGAATTTATTCAAGTAAATTTGATCATTGAAACCCAATCATAAGATATTTAAATTAAGAATTTGTGAGTTAAATTTTATCTCTTGTTTATTTATTCACAAGGTAATCGAAAATTATTCATTCACTAATTTAGTTAATTTCTTAATAATTTGTTTTAATTTTGTAAAAATTAAAATAAATATTTATTTTCAAGTTTAGTAAATATAATATTTTAGGAGAGGGTTTAAATCAAATTTAATGATCCATTATAAATGATATATTTTATTTAATATAATTTAAATAAATATTGATTTATTTATTTAAGAAATGATATTACATATATTGCATGTCATGGGATATAATAATAATAATAATATATTATTATTATTATTATTATTTAGCATGGAGGATAACTTAGGATAAATAATTTAATAAATTATTATAGTCTAATTATAAATTTTCAAACCCTAAGTATATATTTCAAAATCATATCATTTTTCTATGTGGTGTATTTTATCCAATGAAAAAACCTCTTTAATTTTCTCAATACATTGATACAAACTCTTCTCCATTCCACCTTCTCAATAACATAGATATAGCATGATATTCAGTGTTGTGATCAAAAATAAATGACATATAACACTTTATTTCTCTACGCTATCACCTAGAATATCAAAAAAGTCCTCTAGAGATTCTTGTATCAAGTGTGGGTACATCTATAGAAATCCTCCATTGAATCCTCCAATGAAATGATAACTCAATAAGATCAATAATAAAATTTGATTAATGATATTACCAAGAATGATGTAGTTCTTTATCTAAATTAAATTTGAATGATTCTATTTGGAGATTGTGTAGTGTATTTGTGATGTTTTTCAAATTAATTATTGATAACGATGAAAAAACAATAACTGGACATTATGTTGTCACTTTTGTTTCACCTTGGTTCCTTAAATTCCCACTCTTAATTTTCTTCCATCACCCTCTCTTGATGTTTATTTTCTTAATAAATTACAAGAGAATTTATTCCTAAGGTGATGGGTGATTTTTTAATACTTCTCTCAGCTACACAGAAAGTAGGATCATCTTACAATAATCATTATAAGGTTTTGACTCAGAATTTTCTAAAATATGAGATGAAAAGTATGTGATTAAGTAAACTCTCAATGAAAAATATTTAAATTGAAAAATCATCATTTTATGAACTATGATATAATAATATTTTATGTGCCTTCCCTCTAGATCAATCACTAAGAATTCACTTAATCAATTCTCCCAGCTTACTTGGTCTTCAGATATTCAAAATTACAAAACAAATTCAATATAAAACCCCATACACTAATTGATATTTACAAAAAAAAACAAAGTTTCATCTATGATTGTGATAACCTTTTTGAATATAATTTAAGTTTTCAATATATAATATAATAACTATAGGATTATATTTACTTGGATTACCTCATTACTAGGTGTCTCAATGCTCTTAAATGTGAAATTTATATAAACAATAAATCATTAGATATAATATTATTTTCAAGATATCTAAAACCCTCAGTTTAAAGAATAATACTATACTGAAAATGTCTCAGTTGAGGTTTTAAATACTCTTCCTTTATCAATGAACTTCATTTGGAATCTTAAATATCTCAAGGATTCTTCACCCATTTCATAAGTACTAACCTCTAGAAAATACCACATGTAATCCATCCACATTAAAATAAATTATCATCACTTGATTATGAAAATAAATCTTTCACATAAAGTAACCAATTCATTTTAAGTGTGATATTTTGGTCATATACAAAAATAGATTATATTCCACTTTATATGATTTACTCTAGTAACTAACTCACTCTTATGAATACCTATGATAATATCAACAAATATCCCATTGAAGTAGATAACAATAGAGGTTGATTAAGCTTATATATTTGAATAACTAATCCAATTAGTATATTACTTTTAGTATTTGAATCTTTTTTAATCCATCTGATTCATTCTAATAGAAAGAGGAACTTTAGAAAATGGTTTAGCCGAATGGTTAGTGAAACAGAAGTAGAATATCTCATGTGGATGGTAGGGAGATCATGTATTGTATCATATAATGGGTGTGTTAATTAGGGATGGTTCGGAAGTGTGAATGATAGTTAATGGGAAAGTGTTACTTAGATATTTCACCATTATAAGTAGTCTGGTTAAAATTGTTACTATACTTTAGTAGTCACTATTATAAATGGGGGAGGAATCTATAAGTATAGTAGGCCAGTTTAACTAACATGATCGGTTTTTTTCATCCTTAAAAACTAAGTGGTGACCTCATACATAATGATACATAACTAACAAAAGGCCATAGAGTTATATAATAGTTAAAATATTTTATTATTTCTTACTAATTGTTTTATCATTCATAGCGTAATTATTCTAACATTTTATTGTAATGATAATGGTAGTAGTTTTTCTATCATAGATATATAGTACATTTTCTAAAAAACATGAATCATTGTTCCCTACCCTTTATAATTTTCTCTTGAATGGATTTGATTTGTGGGTTCACTTTTGTGTATGTGAGGTAGAACATGGTGTGGTGAGTAGGGTTCATGGATTCCTATATTTTACCAAAATCAAAGGATTCTTTCTAGATGACCTAGTTTCCACTGTATGTAATTTTATATGGGTTTTAATTTGGTGATTTGATATTAGGGTGGATTACCAACAGGTTGTATTATATTATATAAATCATTTAGTTCTTGGAAATCAAGACACTCAAAGGCAAATCAGGTAATGATAAATATTTCATTGATGTTATTACAATTTCAATGAGACTTTACTGTTTTTGGAAGGCATGAAATTGATTAAAGATAAGTTCTAGATATAAAAGTTCATTGGAATGGATTTTTTCTTCTATAAAATGAATATAGAGGATTATATTTTTCAAAATGACCTAGATGTTCTATTATCTAAAGTCAGATCTAACAAGATGGAACAAGTGAAATGGTAATTAGTTGATAGGAAACCACATGGGTTGGTGATGATGTCATTAGAATGGTACATGTGCTTGAACATTAATTTTTATTAAACCATAGTGTAGTTGATAAATTCATTAATGGACCTATATAAAAATCTAACAACACTTACTAAACTTCTCATGATATGGAGATTGTCTAGCATGAGGATATATGATGGTTAACCAATGAAATATCATGTGAATGAATTTAATATGATAAAGGGGTGCTCTAATTAGTGAAGGTAAAATTCATAGATGGTTTATGGGATCTTATACTATTGTCAACACTATCAGAGACATGGGATAAGATGGAAATGGAATTTGTTAATTCTTAAGGTAAAACCGATTTGGTGTTTGAGGATGTAAAGAATTTGATCTTGAATGAAGAAATTAGATAAAGGTAATTATAATAACCTTTTTGTATATTGATTAATTAAAAAGGATTATGATGGTCACCCAAATAATGAAATTAAAAGAAACAATTGGACAATGTGTCACTAGATATAGACTGAGATAAAATAGAATGTCTATGTTATATATGTTGTATTTTTGGGAAAAGAGGACATCTCTAAAATATTTTCAAAAAAATTACATGAGTAGAACTAATGGAGTAAACAACTTATTACTGGGAGAAAATAATTAAATTGATTCATGGGTTGTTGACTTTGGAGCATCGATTATATCGATAGAAAAAGAAAGATTCATTGTAAATTATGTCTCTTAGAAGTTAAACATGGTATATCTAGAAAGATATGGAGCTATAAAAATTGTGGAGGAAGAATATTTCAATGTAAAAATGAATAACATAATCTTATTATAGTTAAAAGAATCCAGATACATCCCACATTTACTGAATAACCTAATTTCCATAGGGAGGCTAGATGTGGAAAGATATAACAGTAGCTTAACCAATGAAGTTTATAAGGTGAGTTATGGATCCATGGTGGTGGCACCATGAGTAAAAGATGGGACCCTATATTTGAAAAAAGATTAGATGGAGTACTAATTGTTAGTATATCAATATTCGGTAGTTTATAGTCATGGAACTGCTAACTTAGGAAACTCAGTGAGAAGAATATATGCATGATGAAACATGGTCATACTAAATTTAATTTTTTTTAGATTTTTTTCTTGGGAAGTAGAATAGGGTGTCCTTCAACTTTAATTGTTTAAATATCAAATCTTTGAAGTTGTCATTAGTTCATTCAGATATTTGCGGACCTACCTCGGTTTGATCTCATAGTGGGTCACATTACTTTCTGACATTCAAGGATAGTACAACTATAAAATTACTTATTTATTCTATAAATTATAAGTATAATTTATTTTTATATTTAATCAAATGGAAAAAAATAAAATAGAGTAAATTTTTTTAGAAATTAAAATTCATATAATTGAATAATGGTGGTGAGTACAACCAATGTAACTTCCATAAATTTTGTCGGAAGAAGGGGAATGGGATGGAAGAACTTTGTCTGGTACACTGTATATAAATATTGTAATAGAGAACTTGAAACAAAAATTAATAGATAAGGGGAAAATAATTAGAGTTCACTCAGGAATACCCATGAAAATTTGGGTTAAAGTAGTGAACATAGAAGCATTCATTTTTATTGAAAGTCTGTTCTATATAATGGGACAGGATGTTATGAAATAGTTATGATATGGAAAACAATAGGAAGTTTTCCACCTCAATGTTTTTGGGAGTTTTACATATATCCATTTATATAATATGGATCAAGATAAACTTGAGGGAAAATATAAGGCATGCTTCCTTGTAGTATATGGAGATGAAATATTTTGATTTAAACTATAGGATATTGATAAGCGACAAGTCATTCAGATATGAGGTGGTATATTTAATGAGTAGGTTATTTAGATGTAAAATATCTTGGACGATGTAGAATTTAAATTCAAGGAATCATGTGATCAATTCCAAGTTAATCTAAATGAGGAAATTAGAAGGGAATAAGATTTGTTAAGTCTATAAGCCAACATGAGTTGTCTGAAAGTAAGACCATTATAAGATTTTAATTAATTCTCTAGTCTAGATGAATCCTATGGTAATTTTCCAAAATTTAAAGCTTCTTAATTTTGTGTTGTGGAAGATAGATCACTGGAAAATGTCGTACAATATATGGAAGGTTAAAAAATAAAATTGGGATTATATTTCAGTGTTTGGAACCATGTCCTGGGGTTTAGGGATAACATGAATTTTATACATCTAACTGAGGGAGGTTAACTAGAAATATTGGAAGAGGCATCCACTCTCAAAGACTCCAAATAGTTGGAGTCAAATATGTAAAAAGAAATTCTTCTGTTGGATACCAATAGGGCATGGGAGATTCCGGAATTGACATAAGGTAAAAGATAAATTTAGAATAAGTTGGTTTTTTATTTAAAGAAGGTCTCATGGCCCATCCCCTGGGGCCTGTGCCGTGACTACCCCAAGCCCACCTTCCATAGGCCATGGGCTGGAGACTAGCACCAGAAAGGTGTATCCCTATAATGGGAAGGTGTTGCCTTTAAAGCTGTACAGACACACAACCCAAGAACACAACAAGAAACAACCAAAAAGTAAACTGTTGTAATAAAAGTGTACTAAAAGTAAAGGGGTCAGAATACAAGCCCAAATGAAAAGAACACGTACAAATGAAAGGAGAAAATATCTAATGGATCATCCACAGAGGATCCTACCTAAGGGTAGGTATAGCTCACGATCAGTAGTCACTGCGAAACTTCACATATAATGATCCACCTCTGAGCATCATCCAGTCATGGCTCCCTCATCCTCGATCAACATTGTCTACCATCTGCATAGGAAATCGCAAGGTGCAGACGTAGCCTGTGTTGGGGTGAGTTTAACTATACTCAGTAGGGACCCTGAGACCCCCAAAGGTCTCCCAGTGTTCCACAAAGGAAAAATACCACAAAGAAAGACTTTCAATCACAATGAATGAAGTAGTCATCAACTTGACTTTGGTATATGACCATGCATACCTAATATATCAAAATATAATTGTCTCATTCATGAGGAAACTTAAGGCTTAACTTTTAAGCCATTTTCAAAACTGATCCACGAAGGAAGAATGCCACAAATGTAACACCATGATGGTAACACCAGGAAGGTGAGAGTACCAAAAAGGTAACAACACGAAGGTAAAACCACTAAGGTAAGTGTAACCCAAAGGGAACCACATGAAGGTAACACCATGAAGGTAAAAGTACCACAAAGGTAACACCATGAAGGTAAAAGACTCAACTCACACTAGGTATAAAACTTAAGTACAGAAGTATATATGATTAGTTTTATCATTGGATCATCTTATTGTGTCGAGAAGCTCTACTGCTGACCAACATAGGATCAGTATGCGCTGACCCACACAAGATCGCAGAGCGCTGACCCACATAGGATCTGACCCAAATAGGATAGGTATGCATTGAACCACACATGATTGCTAATCATTCTTCAAGTCACATCCAACCATTAGATTCTCACAATAAGCACACTTGATTCCAGGAGGATCCGCTCCTCAATCTATCAGTCCTGTCTCAATATCCATGAAGTTCTATGAATAAGTATCCCAAAGGACTGCCATGTCGTAAGGGTTCCAACGTGATAGATGACACATCAATAGGACGATCGGTATGTGTATTTTATTATTGAGGGCCCGGTTGGATTCGGGTTTGATCGAAACCGGATGTACTCCTATTTTATCCAAAACTCAAGTAGAGTATCTTAAGTGGACTTTCTTACTTCAAGGATCCCAACACCATAGACGGTTCATCAAACGAACACTCAAATTTCATGTTATGGTCCTTTATATGAAACTGGCCTGGATGGGTCTAGGTCCGGTCCAACCTGGTCGGAGCAACTCGGCTTGACCCAGTCTAGGTCTGACCCGGCCCAGCCCAAACTGGCATGGACCGGCCCAAATCGGCATGGCCCGACCTGATTGGGTTGTGTAACATCCCAGGTAAATAATGAAATAATACATTTTCATTTTTATTAATATTTTTAAATTAAATATTAAATTCACTTTAAAGGGGTTGCTATGTTCGTTGGTGTACTTGATACGCAACAACCAGTTTCTTTGAAATCTTACGTTGCACAATAATAATATAATATTATTAATTTAAATGGTAGTTAACGCCATGTCGTTGTATTAGAGAGAATTAAATGAACTAACTATAATATTATTATACATGTTGGTTAAATGTTTTTACATTTATCCAATAAAATTTAGAGGCTTAAAATGTTAATTAATATAATTTTAAGCATAATTTACTTTAAAAGGTTGATTTACCACCTTTTAATGGAGAACCCTCTATAAATCTAGTTTTTGTCACTTTTATATGTTCTATTTGACCAAATAAAATTCTTATTTAGAATCAGGACATCAAAATTTACTTTGGGTAAATTTTTAGTATTTTTTTGATAAAATTCAATTTTTAATGAAAAGTGAAAAATGCTATAATTTAATTCAAATATTTCTTTTAATATAATTCATTTATATGGTTAGATTATCTTTTTAATTGTATTTAAAGTGTAATTAGATTATATTTTTACCATTTAATCGAATGTTGGTTATTGGACTTAATTTCACTTTAAAATTTAACATAAACAAGTGTCAATCTTTTGATAGTTATTATTTCTTAAAAACACACCTTTTATATTGACAGCGGGAATTAATTTTAAATTAATTTCTGCCATTTTTGTGATTTGAATTTAGAAAAATTGATTCAATATTTGGAATCTGGAGGTCTAAATTTTCAAAATAGATAACATTAATTTTTAGACATTATGAATATTTACTTCAGTAAATATTTTATTTAACATGGTTAGAGGGTAAATATGGTAAATAACGGTAAATAAATATTACTATAATAATATAAAATTACTTTAACATGTGTCCTAATCCTATTTTTTGATACCCATCATACCCTTATCATCCTTGGGTCGATTTTGGGACTCCATGGGGCCACTTGGGAGTGATAATGACACTTTATTTTAATTAACATAAATTAAAGGCAAAAATGACATAAACAAATATCTTTTTGTAAATTGATTTTTACATGGGGTTATATAAGTTATCATATCTACTATAAATATTATTTGGAAATATAAATAGATTTCCTACATCATGGTATTTGTTTTAATAATTTTTGGACATCAAATAAATTAAATTATTTATGACACAATAATGATGCAGTGTTTACCACATTAATAAATTATATAAATAAATAAGATTATAAATATTAAAAAAATATCCCAAGCATGTCCAATTATTATTGTATGATTTTATTTCAACCATAAGTCAACTTATATCCGACTTTAATTATTTTTTGAACCTTATAAATCGAATATCATTATATAATAAAATAATATTTTCACACTTTCATAAAGAGCCCCTCCTCCCCCTTACAAAAATCCCTCATTTATAACTCATTTCTCACACCTCTAAAAGCCCTTGGATCATCCAAAACCTTCCCAAATAATCTCTCAAGGTCCCTCTCTTCCTTCTAGAAGCCTTACCTTAGGCATAATTCACTTCAAGAAGTCCTTTTGGTTCAAACCAAAGGGAGTTACCCAAATTAAAGGTAATTGTTTCTCTTAACTTCTTTTCTTTTATTTTACTTCTCCAACCCCTAAAATCTTTTTATTCCTTTATTTTATAATAACAATAGTATCTTAAATATACTATGATGTTTTTATGAGAATGATTTAAACTACACTTACACACACCTCCATCTAATGGGTGAAGAATATACTGTTTCTGTGGATGGAAAACTAATGCCTCACGAAACGATGATTGTTCGATTATCTCCGACCACCTCTTATGGTGGACATCAAGATGGAAGTATATTTATATATGATATATATTATGTTTATATTATCTTTATTATTCTGTGTTTTACATTTATAGCCTACCTTTATGGTTTCCATAATGGGTAAACGCAATAATTTTATTTGAGGAAGTGTGGACTACCACCCCCACAAAGTGATATGACTCATTAATTCCATATGTGGGATGTATAAAGGATTTAGTTAATGATATTATATATGATATTATACTAGAATTATAATATACTTATGTATCATTATGTTTTCATTCCATTAAAATATGAAATAGAAATTAAAGTAGAATTCATGCGTATGTACGGCTTACCGCCTCCATGAATGGAGCATTTCATTTATTATATCCAAATGATATATACTTTTATAAATACATATATATACTGGATATATATGTTTTATATGATATCTAAGTAATGAATATCATTCTACAGATTGTGGACTATTGACCACATGGACAACTTGTAAATATAAGGTGTTCATTTTTTACTCAAGTACCAAATATCGACAAAATGACCATTATTAAGTTAAATGATTGATTAATGTTTATAACATGGTAATAAGTGATATAAAAGGAATAATAAACTTGAAAAATGTGCTTAATAAATTATAAATTAACATTAGTTTATTATTCAAGAGATTAAAGGACAAAAGGGTCAAGTCGGACACGAGGTAAGGGACTTCATCTCAATCTCCTATCATTGAGGCATATTTTATTTTATACATGACTTTATTTTATATGGTGTATAAACACCTTCATATTTTCATTTCATTCAAATGGAATCTTTTTCTACGAGGCATTTTACTAAACAACAAAAAAGAATGTTTCTTTTAAACGTAACAGGTGACAACGACCTTTCTGCCGCCGTGAGTATTATTTGATCTTTAACTTCCTTAACAAGTCATAATGTTTTTAAAAGGAAAATAAATACCATATACTCTTTTACATATTTTGGTATTGAAAATTGTTTTGATAATTTATTTGTTATGTCAATATATTTAAATTATATATTGTGATTGAAATGTGGAATTTTTATCTTTCCTTTATGTTTGTCTCAAATGTTATGAATATGTTATTGTTCTTGGGAATTGTTTACATATACGGGTGGTTCCATGATAAACTTATGGCGGGTGAGCTCGAGATAGCTCTCTAATTCATTTGGTAACATGATGGAGGTAAATGTGAATGTTTCTCCTACAAGATTTAGGGAATTTAATGTGATGGGTATTCCAAATGTGACTCTCTATGTAGCTATGAAAGATACAACGTAAGTATGTTAGGGATGCCACAAGTTACCTTTATGATTTGCGATGACTATGTGTTATTCATAAATCATATGTTTTCATGAGGCATGTAAAAGAGTTTATATTTTGTATGTATTAATGGACTAATGGTTTTTTTCTCTATTTTATAACCCTTTCTGAGCTTTTTATGCTCATCCCAAGTTTTGAAAAGTTTTTCACAGGACATAAAGATGAATAGGATCAAGGATGTGATCAAGGAAATTTCATGCTGTTTAAAACGTAGAACTAGATATGAAACTTTTTTTCAAAGGGTTTTTATTTTGTGAAAAAAGGAAAGTGAGTAAAAGTGTCTACTTTTTATTTTTGATATGTAATGTAATAGTTATGGCCTAATTCTCTAAAACTCTAAACCTGAAAAGAGCATCAATGTGAATTATTCAATTAATTAAATATTATGTAATGTTTAATGCTAGATCCTTATAGTTGGTATCAGAGGTTGGTTTATACAACTTTATGAGTTAGAATATAGTTAAATTAATATCGATAAATTATTTTTAGTTTATGTTATGATTGAAATGATATATAATTTGAATATTACCATGTTTCTTTGCCCAAGATATTTCTGTGTTCAGAATTTTTTTCCGCAGGGGAAACAGGTAAACTATGTTGGGACGAAATCAAGAGGAAGACATCCTTCCAAATCATCAACATGAGATGGTCAGAATCGGAACTGAATAGTTTTTTTTTCAGTGATGGAATAGTTGACTTAGGCTATAAATGGTGGTGGTATCCATGCACGAGATCAGCCAGATCAACCACAGAGGAACATGTTAGTAGTGGAGCATTTCATGAGACAACATCCCCTATAATTTCGAGGATCATCTGACCCTATGCTTGAAGAAGGGTGGATTAAAGCACTGGAGAAAATTTTTAATTTCATGGGGTGTTCATAACATCAAAAGTTTAGTCTTTTTTTTACCATTTTTAAGTTGAATCTGATCAGTGGTGGCCGGTGGTTAAAAATATCAGGGATAGTAAGGATATTGATGCTCTTGATTGGGATGAATTCAAAGGTTTGTTTCATGAGAAATATTTTTCTAAGGTGGTTCATCGTAGGATGGAAAAAAAGTTCTGGGAATTGAGGCAGGATGATGACTCAGTGGCTGCTTATGAAGAAAAATTCACTTGACTGGAAAAGTATGCTCCAAATTCCATATGAGATCTTGATAGCAAAATCAACCATTTTTTACCCAGGATTAAATCCAAAGTATCGAAGGGCTTTAGATTCTCATGAGTACAAAAGTTATGAAAAACTTGTTCGTTGTGTAGAAAAGGTGGAAATGGATTTTGTAGATGATCAGGTGTTCTTTGACAACCAACAGAATAAGAGGTCAAGGTGGTATGTAAAAGGGAAGAACTCTTCAAAAAAGTCTGATGGTAAGAAACTTAATTTTTCAATTTGAGAAAATTGTGGTAAAAATAATGCTAGGAAATGTCTTTTGAATTATGGTAAGTGCTACTGATGTGGTAAAATAGGACATAAGGCTCATAATTGAACTGAAAAAGATCAAGGTAATGGTAATACAAAATATGATTTATAGCTAGTAAAATGTTTTAAGTTCAATGAAATGGGTCATTATGAAAATGTGTGTCCAACGAAGAACTTGACTGAGGGAAAGCAGCCAGACTACAAACGGAAATGGGTGATGAAATCCTTTTCAACAACTTCAGCAGATGTTGGGCCATAGAATGAAGTAGTATCAAGTACACTGTTTGTTTGTTCATATTATGCCATTGTGTTGTTTGATTCAGGGTTAACACACTCTTTAATTTCTAAGAAGTTTTCAAGTAAATTGAGAATTCCATCTCAAGATATGAATATGGAACTTATGGTAAAAAAACCTGGAGGAAATGTTGACATAAAAAAGAAAACATAAGAACCTTCCGGTCCTTGTGTGCATGAATAATCTACCTACAA
The DNA here is from genome assembly GCA_963277665.1 of Viscum album. Classification (NCBI taxonomy): domain Eukaryota; kingdom Viridiplantae; phylum Streptophyta; class Magnoliopsida; order Santalales; family Viscaceae; genus Viscum; species Viscum album. The sequence continues at coordinate 272,030,639 of OY728147.1, forward strand.
ACCTTATTGTTTTGCCTCTTGTAGAGTTTGATGTTATTTTGGATATGGATTGGCTTTCTATTTATAATGCTAAGATTGAATTCAGAGCTAAAGATGTTTCTTTTCAGATATATTTTCAGTTTGTGTACAAGAAAGAACCCTTTATATTAATAACATACAAAGAAGCTTAGAAACTAGTAAAAGAATGAAATGAATGTTAACTTGCACATATTGTTGAAAATTAAGGAACTGTTGAAATTAATGATGTGCTAGTGGTAAATGAGTACCTTGATGTTTTTCTTGATGAGTTTCTTAGTATTATACTAGATCGGGAAGTTGAATTTACTATTTAATTAGTTCCTAATGCTAAGTCAATTTCAAAAACCCCTTATCCAATGGATCAAATTTAACTTTTAGAGTTAAAGAAGCAATTGTAGGAGTTAATAGATAAAGGTTTAATTCACCGTAGAACATCACCATGGGGTGCTTCTGTCTTATTTGTAAAAAAGAATGATGGTTCAATGAAACTTTGCATTGATTATTGAGCATTGAATAACATCACTATTAAGAACAAGTATCCTTTGCATCATATCAATAATTTTTTTGATTATCACTAGGGAGATCAGTATTTTTCAAAGATTGACTTTAGGTTGGGGTACCATCAGTTGAAAGTAAAGGAAGAAGATATTCCAAAGACCACATTTCGTACTAGATATGGGCATTATAAATTTTTATTTATGCCTTTTGGGTTAACCAAAGCACTTATTGTATTCATGGATCTTATGAATATAATTTTCTGTGAGTTCTTGGATTTGTTTGTGGTTTTGTTCATTGATGATATTTTGTTTTTTTTCTAAAAGTAAAGACGATCATGAAATTTATTTAAGGGTTGTCTTGAAAACCTTAAAGTAAATAAACTATATGGGAAATTCATAATGTGTAAGTTTTTGTTACAATAAATTTCTTTCCTTGGTTACATTATTTCAAAAAATGGCATAACTGTTGATCCTGGTAAAAAAAGTTGTTGAAGAATGGGCAAGACCCACAAATATAACCGATATTTGTAGTTTTCTTAGTTTAGCAGGATATTACCAGAGGTTTTTTGAAAATTTTTCACGAATAGCTAGCCCATTAACTAAGTTAACTTGAAAAGGTGTTAATTTCATTTGGACAAGAGAATGTGATGATTGTTTTTAGTAATTGAAAAGAAGATTGGTGAATGATCTAGTTTTGGCACTACCTTCCAGAAATGGTGAGTTTGTTATCTATAGTGATGCTTCATTGAAAGGATATGGTTGTGTCCTTATGTTTAATGATCAGGTAATTGCTTATGTTTCACGTCAATTGAAACCTCATGAGTTAAATTACACTACAAATGATTTGGAATTAGCTGTTGCTGTTTTTTCTTTAAAAATTTAGAGGCATCATTTGTATGGAGTAAAATGTGAAATATATACTGACCCAAAAAGTTTAAAGTATATATTCACTTAAAAATAATTGAACATGAGGCAAAGGAGATGGCTAGAATTAATCAAGGATTATGATTGTATGATCTGTTACCATTTGGGATAAGAAAATAATGTGGATGATGCTTTGAGTCAGAAAAGTAATGCTACATTATCCATGTTACATTTGAAATGAGATCCTTTGGTTTTTGATTTGAGGAAATTTGGCATAGAAGTTGTTGGTGTAGGAAATTCTTCTGTTTTGTTTCAGGTTTCAGTGAAATCATCTCTATTAGACATAATTAAGAAAGCGTAGAAGGAAGATAGTGAGTAACAGAAAAAGGTAGACTTGTTTCAGAAGGGTATGCTGCCTGATTTTAATGTTGATAATGATTTTTTTAGGTTTGGGAAAAGAGTATGTGTTTTTTGTGATTCTCAGTTCAATAATTAGTTGTTATGTGAAGCTCATAGTTCCATTTTTTCAGTTCATCCTATCAGTACTAAGATGTATAGAGATCATCGGAAGTATTACAAGTGGGATAGAATGAAAAAAGATATTGCTGATTTTACTGTGAAGTGTTTGACTTGTCAGAAGGTTAAAGAATAGAGGAAGTTACCCAAAGGGATGCTACAGTCTTTACCAGTTCCATAGTGTAAATGGGAAAATATATCCATGGACTTCGTTGTGGGATTACCAAAGTCATCACAAGATAATAATGCAATCTCAGTTATTGTTGATCAATTAACTAAATCTACTCATTTACTTGCTATTAAAGATACTTTGTCTCTAGATCAACTTTCCCGGTTGTAGGTTAAATAGATATTTAGGTTACATGGAGTTCCCCTCAACATTGTATTTGATCTTGATCTGAGGTTTACTTATAACTTTTGGAAAGGCCTTCAGAATTCATTGGGTACTAAATTAAATTTTAGAACAACTTTTCATCCTCAATCAGATGGGCAGTCAGAATGAAAAATTCAGACCTTGGAGGATATGCTATGTGCTTGTTCACTGGATTACCAGGGAAGTTTGGGAAAACATCTTTCATTGGTTTAATTTTCATATAATAACAGTTTTCATTCCAGTATATAGATTGCTCCATTTGAGGAATTTTATGGAAAACATTTTCAAACTCTAGATTTTTGGTATGACGTAGGTGAAAGGAATATGATGGGACTATAATTGGTAAAAGAAATGGCAAAAAAGGTTCAGTTGATTCAGAAGAACATGAAAACAAATCAAAGTTGGCAGAAAAGTTATGCGGATAACCAGAGGAAGGATCTCTTTTTTGAGGTAGGTGATCATGTCTTTGTCAATGTTTCTCCATGGAAAAGTGTGATGCGTTTTGGTAAGAAGGGAAATTTGAGTCTGAGGTTCATTGGACCTTATGAAATCCTGGTGAAAATTTGATCAGTTGCGTACAGAGTGGCTTTAACTCCAAGTTTATCCCAAGTAAACAATTTTTTCATCTTTCAATGTTGAGAAAGTATATGCCAGATCCATCTCATGTTTTGATCCTAGAAGTTGTTTAGTTGGAAGATAATATCCCATATGAGGAACAACCAATCCAGATTCTTGACTATAGAGAGAAAGTGTTGCGAAATAAGGTAATTCACCAGGTAATGGTTTTGTGAAAAAACTATATGGTTTAAGAGGCAACGTGGAAATTTGAAAATGCAATGAGGGATAAATACCCCCATTTATTTGATAAGTGAATAAAATTGCGAGGACACAATTTCTAAAAGGGGGTAAGGATGTAACATCCCGGGTAAATAAAGAAATAATACATTTTCATTTTTATTAATATTTTTAAATTAAATATTAATTTTAATTTAAAGGGGTTGTTATGTTCGATGGCGTACTCGATACGCAACAACGGGTTTCTTTGAAATCTTACGTTGCACAATAATAATATATTATTATTATTTTAAATGGTAGTTAACGCATATATGTTGTACTAGAGATAATGAAATAAACTAACTACAATATTATTATACATGTTTTTTAAATTACTTTACATTTATCCAATAAAATTTATAGGCTCAAAATGTTAATGAATCTAATGTTAAGCATAATTTTCTTTAAAAGGTTGATTTACCGCCTTTTAATAGAGAACCCACATTAAATATAGTTTTTTTATATTTTATATGTTCTATTTGACTAAATAAAATTGTTATTTAGAATTGGGACATCAAATTTTACTTTGGGTAAATTTATAGTATTTTTCAGATAAAATTCAATTTTTTAAGAATAGTGAAAAATGTTGTATTTTAATTCAAAAATACCTTTTAATATAATTTTTTTACATGGTTATATTATCTTTTTAATTGGTTTTAAAGTGTAATTAGATTATATTATTACCATTTAATAGAATTTTTGTTATTGGAATTAATTTCACTTTGAAATTGGACATAAACAAGTGTCAATCTTTTGATAGTTATTATTTCTTAAAAACACGCCTTTTATTTTGACAGCAGGAATTAATTTTAAATTAATTTCTTCCACTTCTGTGATTTGAATTTGGAAAAATGGATTCCATATTTGGAATCACGAGCTCTAAATTTTGTAAATAGGTAACTTTAATTTTTAGACATTATGAATATTTACTTTAGTAAATATATTATTTACCATGGTTAAAGGGTAAATCTGGTAAATAAGTGTAAACAAATATTACTATAATAATATAAAATTACCTTAACAGGTATCTTGATCCTATTTTATGATACAAATACATCCATGATCACACTTGGGTAGATTTTGGGACCCCATGTGGCCACTTGGGAGTGATAATGACAATTTATTTTAATTAAATTAAAGTAAAGGAAAAAATGACATAAACAAATATCTTTTTGAAAATTAATTTTTCTGGGATTATATAAGTTATCTTTTTGACTATAAATATTATTTTAAAAAGATAGAAACATTTCCTACATCATGGTATTTTTTTATAATTTTTAGTCATCAAAAAAATTAAATTATTTATGACACAATAATGATGCAGTATTTACCTCATTAATAAATGATTTTAAAAAATAAGATTATAAATATTAAATAAATATCCAAAATCTATCCAATTCTTATTGGATTATTTTATTTCGACCATTATAAACTGAATATCATTATATAATAAAATAATATTTCCACACTTTCCTAAAGAGCCCCTCCTCCCCCTTATAAAAAGAACTCACTTCTAACTCATTCCTCACATCTCTCAAGCCCCTTGTATCATCCAACCCCTACCCAAATAATCTCTAAAGATCCCTCTATTCCACCAATAATCCTTAACATAGGCATATTTCACTTCAAGAAGTCCTTTTGGTTCAAACCAAATAGAGTTACCCAAATTAAAACTAATGGTTTCTCTTAACTTCTTTTCTTTTATATTACTTCTCTAACCCATAAACTCTTTTTATTCCATTCTTTTATAACAAAACAAGTATCATCAATATACTAGGATGTCTTTATGAAAAGGATTATAACTACACTTACACACACCTTCATCTAATGGGTGAAAAACATACTGTTTCTGTGGATGACAACCTAACGCCTCACGAAATAATGATTGTTCGATTATCTCCTGCCGCCTCTCATGGTGGAAACTAAGATGGAACTATATTTATATATGATATATATTATGTTTATTTTTTCTTTATTCTTATGTGTTTAATATTGATAGTCTACCTTTATGGTTTCCATAATGGTTAAACATGATAATTTCATCTGAGGAAGTGCGGACTATCCCCCCCTCAAAGTGATATGACTCGTTAATGACATATGTGGGATGTATAATGGATGGATTTAAAGATATGATATATGATATTATACTTGAATTATAATATAACTCTGTATCATTATGTTTTCATTCCATTAAAATATGAAATATAAATGAAAGTAGCATTCATGCGTACGAATGGCTTACCGTCTCCATGAACGGTGCATTTCATTTATTATCTCCAAATGATATGTACTATTATAAATAAATATATATACTGGTTATATATGATATATATGATACCTAAATAATGAATATGATTATTGAGATAATGGACTATTGACCACATGGACAACTTGTAAATATAAGGTGTTCATTTTTTACTCAAGTGCCAAATATCGACAAAACTACCGTTATTAACTTAAATGATAGCATAATTCTTATAAAATGGTAATAAGTTATATAAAAGGAATAATAAACTTTAAAAGGGTTCTTAAGCAAGTACAAATTAACTTTATTTTATTATTCAGGAGATTAAAGGACGAACGGGTCAAGTCGGACACGAGGTAAGGGGCTTCATCTCAATCTCCTTTCATTGAGGCATATTTTATTTTATACACGCCTATATTTTATATGGTGTATAAACACCTTTGAATTTTTATTTCATTCAAATGGAATCTTTTTCTATGAGGCGTTTTACTAAACAGAAAAAAATAATGTTTCTTTTTAACGTAAGTGGTGACAATGACCTTTCCGCCACCGCGAGTATTATTTGATCTTTGGCTTTCTTAACAAGCTGTAATGTTTTTAAAAGGAAAATAAATACCATATACTCTTTTATGTATTTTGGTATTGAAAATGGTTTTGATAATGGATTTTTTATGTTAATATATTTAAATGATATATTGTGACTGTACTGTGAAAATGATATCTTTCATTTAGGTTTTCCTCATATGTTATGAATATGTTATGGTTCTTGGGAATTTTTTACGTATACGAGTGGTTCTATGATAAACCTAGGGTGGGTGAGCGCGAGATAGCTCTCCAATGCATTGGGTAATGTGATGGAGGTAAACGTGAATGTTTCTCCTAAGAGATTTAGAGAATATACTGTGATGAGTATTCTAAATGTGACTCCCTACGTAGCTATGAAAGCTACAACGTAAGTATGTTATGGATTCCACAAGTTACCTTTGTGATTTTTGATTACTATGTGTTATACATAAATTTTATTTTTTCATGATGCATGTAAAAGAGTTTATGTTTTGTATGTATTGATGGACTAATGATTTGTTTATTTATTTTATAACCCTTACTGAGCTTTTACTACTCATCCCATGTTTTGAAATGTTTTTCACATGACTTAAAGATGAATAGGGTCAAGGATGTGATCAAGGAAATGTCATGCAGTCTAAAATGTCGAACTAGACATGACACTTTTTTTCAAAGAGTTTTTATTTTATGAAAAAAATTGAAACTGAGTAGAAGTGTCTAATTTGTATTTTTGAGATTTAATGTAATAGTTATGGCTTAATTCTCTAAAACTCTAAACCTGAAAAGATACTCATTGTGAAATATTCATTTAATTCAATATTATGTAATGTTTAAGGATGAGTAATTATAGGTTGGGTCGCGGCGGGCTCAGCCAGCTAGGCCACTGTCTGGCCCGGCCCGCAGGGAGGCACGACCCACTAGGCTCGCGGGGACTGGTCTGTGGTGGGGTGTGGCATGCTGGGCACGCACAGCCCAGTCCGTGGTGGGGCGCAGCCCGCTGGGCACGTGTGGCGCACTGGAGCAGGGCCCACCCTAACCTACATAAGGGGGTCCCTCGGTTTTCCCTAAATGGTTGAGCAGCTGTTCAGTTTCTTCTATAGCGGCAGCACCACATGGCGCTGCATCATCTGCCATAGGACCCGTAGGAAGCGGGTCCTACTGCCGCTGCGTCAGAGCTGCGGCTAACCCGACGGCACACCATTACGCACCGTCACCTCCTACTAAAGTCTACCGATGTCGGCCATTTCTTTCATCTTCCATGAATAGAAGTTGCGGCCACCTTCTCCGGAGGGGCATGATAGCGCGCCACCACTTCCTTCACGGTCGACTGTTGTCATCCACCATCGTCACCCGCCACGGCTACAGCCGCGACCTTCTTCGTCAGCTGCGTGTGATGGCGCACCCCCATATCCTCTATGGTCGGCCTTTGCTGGCCACTGCCATCACCCAGCATTTCAGGTTTCATCAAACCCAAATATAATGCTCACGAAGAACACTCCAAATTACAACAAAAAAGGCTGAGGGTCTGAGCCTTGTTCATTTGGCCCGCACCCTCCGCATTAGCTTGATTGAAAAAGGATAGAATAATGACACATCAACTCTTTAATTAAGACAAGAAATAAGCCCTACATCAAGATCATTCGATAACGTCTCATTTGAGGAAGAGTCGGTGTTTTTTTATTGGTGGCACTCTTTACCTCCCACTAGTATCGGTCTCGTCCTCAAAGTGGTTGGATTCACGACACTTTATCAGAACTTCATCTCTTGGTGAAGTCGTGTCAATACTCCTCCCCAAGCTCTATATAAATAAGAGAGGGGGAGGGTGTGTAACACACATGGAATTAATGGGGGATCATTTAATTGGAACCTTCCTAATTCCAATGGAGATGTTACAAAGGAATTGATTCAATCCATTTAATGGCTTGAAACGTCATTGTTCCCGCCACCACCGCTTTCCCATTGGAGGAAAATAAATAAAATAAATAAAATAACAAGGTAATTTTATTATTATTTTAAAATTATAAAATATATCCTTTTCTCCAGACCTACTATGGTCAATGTGAATCCTTATTTAAGAGAATCCTGACAATGTGGATTCAACGGTGCCCTCTGATTTTTAATCTGAGCCCCGATTCAAAAGAAAAAAAATGATGCCCACACGTTTACTGAATATACCTTAAAAAAGTACATAAATTCATTCTGAGCACACAGGGCCTCTGAATAATGCACCATCAATTTTCAGAGACTCGTAATAATTCTATATAATAAAAAAATTTACATGGATAATTCTGAGTCTTTACATTCTCACCACCTGTTGAATTTTTATCCCCAAAAGCCACAATATAGTCTAAGGAAGTAGATGGGGGTACTAAGCCTGAATTTGAGCCTCTCACTCCCAAGTGCTCTCTTAGAGGTTCCCGTGCTACCAGTGAACGTGCACGAAAGGTGTCGATCTTCTAATATGGACCTACTCAGGTCGATCCTAAATCTCTACTGGAACCTCCATAAACATCGCCCCATCATCAAAGTCCAGCTCTCCATGGTCTATGACGTGATATGGTTCATGCATGTATTTCCTCAGTTGGGATATGTGGAAGATTTTGTGCACCCTCTCCAACTATGGTGGTAGTTCCAAGCGGTATGCCACCTCACCAATCAGCCAAAGTGCCAGAAATGGTCTGATAAACCTCAGTGAGAGTTTTCTACCACGGCCAAATCTCCACAAACTTCGTCGAGGTGAGACTCGTAGGAAGACATGGTTTCCATCCTCGAACTACAAAGGTCTATGTCTCCTGTCATTATAAGAGATCTTTCTGCTCTATGTGGTCTTAATCCACACCTGGATGATCTGCACCTTCTTAGTGGTATCTCATACCAACTCTGGACCCATGAGTGATGACTCTCTAGGGTTTTTCTGGCATAGAAATGATCTGCAAGGTCACCCATATAAGGTATATAATGGTGTCATACTGATGGTGGAGTGATAGCTATTATTGTATGAGGAATCCACTAGGGTAAAGTGATCCTCCCAACAATGTCCAAAATCTAGGAGGTAAGAACGAATCATGTCCTCTATTGTCTAAATGGTTCACTCCGTCTAAACATCTATTTGTGGATGAAAGGCGGTGCTCATACGTAGATGAGTCCCGAATGCCTCATGTAATCCCTTCCACAACTGGGATGTAAAACTTCCATCATGGTCAGAGACGATCGTCGATGGCACCCCATGAAGTCGTAAAATCTCTTATCCGTAGAGGTGTCTCAAGCCCTCTACTAATCCCTGCTCTCTGATGGGTAAGAAGTGGGCTGACTTGGTGAGTCGGTCAATGATCACCCATGTGGAATCATGTCCCCTGGACGTCCGTGGAAGCCCTATCACAAAGTCCACTGAGATACCATCCCACTTCTACTCTGGTACCTCTAGTGGCTATGCTAAGCCTGCTGGAAAATGATGCTTGGCCTTCACTTTCCGACAAGTGAGGCATCGTGAAACAAACTTTTCCACTTCCTTCTTCATCCCTAGCCACCAGTGCTGACGTTGAAGGTCCTGGAAAATCTTCGCCACACTAGGATGCACCGCTAGAGGGGACGTATGAAACTCCCTCAATAGCTCCTCCCATATCACCACGGGTACCATGGTGTGTCATATAAAGATGATGATGTGCTCCCCACCTTCTAAAAATCTATCAGGTGCCTGTCCTGAGGATATCTGAGCACATCGTGCCTCACAGTCAAAGTCCCCAAGATTTGCTTCCCGAACATGTTGAAGAAGTGGGGGAGTGATAGTCATAGACTGAAGGTATGATTCTTCATATCTATCCACAAATGATATCTTCAATGTGGCTAGCTACTCGGTCACCTCACTCAAAAATTGTAAACCATACCTCCTACTGAGTGTGTCTACTACTATGTTCCCATTCCCAAGATTGTAGACTATCGCAAAGTCATAGTCCTAGAGGAACTCTAGCCAAAGTAGATGTCTCAGGTTTAGTTCCTTTTGTGAGAATATATAACTGAGACTCTTATGATCATAGTATACTATAAAACCTTCACCCACTAATTATTTTCGCCACATATTCAAGGAAAAGACCACTACTGCTAACTCCAGGTCATGGGTGGCATAGTTATTCTCATGATTTATCAGCTGTCATGAACCATAAGTGATCACTGCTCACTCCTGCATCCGGACGCATCCAGGTTTGGTCCCTGATTCATCATAGTAGACTACATACCCAACGCCCTATTATGGTAGCCTCAAGATGGGGGCACTTGTAAATCTCTGCCTCATCTTCTAAAAACTCTTTTGGCATCTCTCTGTCCATACGAAGGGCTATCCCTTCATCGTCAATGCTGATAAGGGTGAAGAACCTGTAGAAAAGTCAGGTACAAATCTCATGTAGTAATCAGGTAACCTCAGGAAGCTCCGTACCTCAGTCACACTCCTGGGTGGCTCCCAAGAAAGCACAACCTCTATCTTTGCCGGATCCACTACAACTCCAGCCACTGAAATAAAATATCCCTGAAAGTGGACCTCTTTTATCCAGAACTAGAACTATGAGATATTTCCATAAATCTGGTTCTCTTGGAGTGTATCTAGAACTATCTTTAGATGATAGGCATGCTCCCCCTCCATTGCTGAGTACACCAATATGTCGTCAATGAATACCACCACAAATTGATTGAGGTATGGGTGGAAGATCCTGTTCGTGAGTCCAGTGAACACTGCTGGGGTGTTGTCCACACCGAATGGAATAACTAAGAACTCAATGTGTCCATACCAACATATGAAGGTTGTCTTATGCACATCCACATCTCATACCCTATGTTTATGATAGCCTAATATGAGGTCTATCTTAGAAAATCATCGAGATCCCTTAAACTGATCAAAGAGATCATCAATCCTCAAAAGTGGATACTTGTTCTTCATGGTCACCTAGTTCAGGAGCCGATAGTCCACACAGAGTCTCAAACTCTCATCTGCCTTCTTAGTGAAAAAAATTGTGGTTGCCCATGGAGAAACACTCGGCCTTACGAACCCCTTCCTCTGCAAGTCCTTCAACTGTACCTGTGACTCACAAAGCTCCGCAGGAGCCATCCGATATTCTGGTGTAGATATTATTTTCATATCAGGGTATAGGTTGATGTTAAAGTCTACCTCTTTGCATGGAGGTAGTCCCAGAACATCATCATGAAGGGCATCAGCATACTGTTCCACCACTACAGGATACCTCATACTCTCAACATCAACTTCTCTGAAGGTAAGTCTATCTAACTGATGTGTGATCGGCTGCACCCTCCTTCGGGTAAGTCAATCCTTTTCTGTAAATATTCTCTTCTTGTCAGTGAAGGAAAACATAGTCCTATCCTCACAGACACACCGCACTTTGCACCAAATACATTCAATCTATGCATGGACTGTGGATAGCCAGTCCATACCCAAGATGACGTTGTAAGGCCTCGACACAACTACTAGAAGATCTTAGTCAAAGCTCTCGCCTCCAAGAGTAATTTCACTATGTCGGAACCAATGTGTAATAATTAAAACCCCTCCTGTAGGAGTCTCTAGCCATAATAATTGAGCCAACAGCTCCATCAGAATCTCCGAGCTCCAAACGAGGGTCGTGAGAATAAAATAGTGACTATAACCTGTGTCTATAAGTAGTGCATCTAGGGTGAAGTAAACACATATCATACCTCTAATCATCTCTAGAGCGTTGTGGTCATAGGTCTCAACTTCTTGTATTTGGTTTCATCCTTGTCCTCATGCTCCCTATGGTTGGGGTGGACCACCTAGAGGGGGTGGAGGTAGAACCTTGAATCGCCGCCCACCGCCTGCTACACGGCTAGCTCCTCTACCACGTCTTCCACCTTGTGGACCTCGTCACTCGAACCTCTACCTCTGCCTCGGTGGTCCCTCAACCATCTGATGGTTGTTCATATGGTAGGTTGGGTAGTCATGAGCCATGTGACCCTGCCCGCCACACAAGTATCAATGTATGCTCCTCAGCTGCCTCCTCTGTCTCGTGAGCCCGGCACCACCGACCCTATATCCTGAGGTTGCCGACCAGAATTTTTGGCCCACTGGGGCCCCTACATCATTCGTCTACTACCTACTACAGATGAATCTTCTACTTGATTTCAGATGGTGGCTCTCACTGTTGGTTCCTGCTCAGTTAGGAATCTCTCCACCAAAATTGCTTGCTCTAGCACCCCAGCCTGTGTCGGAATGCTGAGCGATATCATCAATGCTCTGATCTTCCATCAAAGACCCTGCTCAAATGTTCTGGACCCTAAGAAAGGGTCTCGTACCATATCGGTGGAGTATCGGCAAAGATTAGTGAACCTCACGGAGTACTGGGCCACGACCATGCTACCCTATTGTAAGTGTAGCAGCTCTTGTATACGCATTGAGCGTAGAGTCATTGGGACAAACTCTGCCAGGGAAAAGACCTCAAAGTCTACCCAAGTGTGGGTCACCTCATCGTATAACTATAGTGTCAGACTCCACCATCTCCCAGCTACTCCCTGGAAGAGATCGGAAGCTAGGACCACCATCAGATCAGTTAGTGTCCCAACTAAGAGAAAAACTCTGGCCATAGCCTCTTACCAGTCCTCATCCACCTGAGGATATATCTCGCCTCAGAACCTCGGAGGCCTCTACCACTGAAACTCGTGCAACATGCTCAGTCAGTGTGCACCCTCTACTAGTGGGGCTGGTGGAAATGGCTTCCCAATGAGTAGTGGTGTTCCAGTACACCACCTGAAGGCGCTAACACAGTATAAGGGCCCCACACTGAGGCCTCATCTTTCGGTGGACCATCATCGTGTACTCTCCTAGGAATCCTGGCTGGCTATCTACGTGGTGGAATCCTAAATGAAAATAGGTGCGCCATGGTCAAAAAAGTTATACCAGGTGAGCTGACTCAATGAAATCATAAGAAAAACTTTTCAAAACACACGCAATCAATTTTTTCGAGAACTGAGCTGGAAATCAGAATTCGGGGTCCTGGTGTATGGATACGTCAGTCGCCACACCAACACTGGATTACCCAAACTGAAAACCACACTCAAAACACATAACACTATTTCCACATAGAAAAGATCAGATTCCTAGTTATTCGGTAGAACTGACTCCTCTGATACCACTTTGTCAAGACCCGTCCCCCAGGGCCCATGTCATGACTACATCAAGCCCGCCTTCCATAGGCCAGGGGCTGGCGACTAGCACCAGAAAGGCATATCCCTATAATGGGATGGAATTTCATTTAAAATTGTACAAACACACAACCGAAGAATAAAACAAGAAACAACCACAAAGTAAACTTTTGTAGTAAAAGTTTAATAAAAGTAAAGGGGCCAGAAGAAAATCCCAACTGAAAAGTACAAGTACAACTGAAAAGAGTAAACAATGCTTGGATCATCCACCAAGGATCCAACCTGAAGGGTAAGTACAACTCACGATCAGTAATCACTATGGAGCATCACATCAAATGGTCCACCTCTGAGCACCATCCAGTTTGGGCTCCCTCAACCTCGATCAACATTGTTTGTTGTCTAAACATGACAGAACAAGGTGCGGATGTAGCCCATGTAGGGGTGAGTATAAAAATACTTAGTAGGGACCCCGAGACCCCTGAAGGTCTCCCAAAGTTCCACAAAGAAAAAATACCAGAAAGCAATACTTCAATCACAATGCACGAAGCTGTCATAAAATCTACTTAGGTATATTCCCAAACATATACCTATGTTATCAAAATATACTTGTCTCATTCATGAGGAAACATAAGGCTCCAAATTTTAATCCATTTTCGCAACTGATCCACGAAGAAAGAATACCACAAAGTTAACACCATGAAGGTAACACCACGAAGGTAACACCACGAAGGTGACAATGCCACAAAGGTAACACCACGAAGGTAACACCACAAAGGTAACACCACGAAGGTAAAACCATGAAGGTAAAAGTACAAAAAAGGTAACACCATGGAGTTAAATGAATCAACTCACACTAGGTATATAACTTAAGTACATAATAATAGATGATTAGTTATATCATTGGATCATATTATTCTGTCGAGAAGCTCTACTACTGACCAACATAGGATCGGTATGCGCTGACCCACACGGGATTGCTGAGCGCCGACCCACATAGGATCTGACCCACATAGGATCGGTATGTGCTGACCCACCGAGGATTGATAAACGTTGACCCACACATGATCAATATGTACTGACCCCCCACAGGATCGCTAATCATTCATTATGTCACAATTAGCCACGAGATTCCCGCACTAAGCACGCTTTCTTCTGGGAGGATCCTCTCATCAAGCCATTATTCTTATATCAAACACCATGAAGTTCAATGATAAAGTATCCCAAAGGAATTATATGTCATAAGGGTTCCAATGCGACAGAAGACGCATCAATCGGGCGCCCGATCTGTGACTTATAAGCATTTTAGTAATGAGGGCCCGGTTTGATTCAGGTTCGATCCAACCCATCCATACTCCAAATTTATCCAAGACTCATGTGGAGTATCTTAACAGGACCATATCTCTTCAAGGATGCTAGTTCCATATACGGTTCTTCAAATGGATGCTCGGATTTCATGTTATGGTCCTTTAAGTGAAACTGTCCTGGACGAGTTCGGGTCCAGTCCGACCCGGTCAGAACGACCCGGCCCGACGCCATCGGGTTCTGACCCAGCCCTGCCCAAACTAGCCTAGGTCAACCTGGTTGGGTTGGGATGCTATCTGTTCCACCCCGCAAGGAGTCACAACCTGCAATGGCATAGCCCGCTGGGCTCGCGCGACCCTGCCCATGGAGGCACGGTCCGCTGGGCTTGCGCGGCCCAGCACGCGTTGGGGTGTAGCCTGCTAGGTAGGCGCTGCTCGACCCATTGGGGGGCACAACCCCCTAGAGTTGGGCTTGCCCTAGCCAATACGGGGGGGGGGGGGATTCCCCTGGTTTTCCCCTAACAGTCGAGTGGTCGTTTAGTTTCCTCCACAGCGGCGACGCCATGTGGCGCTTCCTCATCTGTCACGGGACCCGCAGGGAGTGGGTCCTGTCGCTGCGGTGTCGGAGCTGTGGCTACTCCGGTAGTGCGTCGTTGCAGGCCGCTACCTCCTCCTATAGTCGTCCGATTTTTTCATCCTCTGCGACTAAGAATCCATGACCACCTTCTTCGGTGGCACGCAACAGCACGCCGTCGTGTCCTTCGGGCCATCCTTTTCCAACCACCTCCCTCACCCACTGCTGCTACAACCACAACCTTTTTCATCGGTGGTGCATGATAGTGTGACTCCATCTCCTCCATGGCCGGCCATTGTTGGCCGCCGTCGTCACCCGACGTTCTATGTATCATTTATCCCGAATATAATTCTCGCAGAGAACGCTCCAAATTCCAACAAAAATGGTGGAGGGTCGATGACTTGTTCGTTTGTCCCATTCCCTCCACATTATCTTAATTGCTAGATGATATAATAATGATACATCAACTCTATAATTTATACAATAAATAAACCCTACCTAGAGATTATTGGAAAACATCATGTTCGAGGAAGAGTCAGTGTCTGTTGATCGGTGGCGCTCATCAACACCTACTGGTACCGGTCCCATCCTCCAAGTGGTTAGCATTACAGAACTTTATGAGAACTTCATCACTTTGTGAATCCATGCTAATACTCCCCCCCAAGATCTATATAAGTAGAATATGGGGAGGGTGAGTAACGCACATGGAATTAATGGGGGTTCATTTAATAGGAACCTTTCTAATTCCAATGGCATTGTTACAAGGAATTTGAGGAGTCAAGCCATTTAATAGATTAACATGTCGTTGGTCCAGCCACCACCAGTTTTCTGTTGGAGGAAAAGAAAAGAATGAAATAAAATAATAGAGTTATTTTATTATTCTTTTAAAAGTACAAAATATATCTTTTTCTCCCGACCTACTATGGTTAAATTGAAGTCTTCCTTAATTGAATCCTGGCACTATTGATTCAATAGTGACCTCAGATTTTTAATCCAAGAACCGGTTCAAGAGATAGAAAATCCTGCCTACGTGTTTACTGAATGTACCTTAAAAAAAGTTCATAAATTCATTATGGGCACACTGGGTATCGGAATCACGTGCCGTCAATTTTCACAGACTCGTAAAAATTCCATATAATAAAAATATATATGGAAAATTCTGGGTCTTTGCAGAAGGTGGTTGATATAATAGGTATAAGTCATGGCTGGTGACGATGGTATTTCAATAGAATATTGGAATTTACTTCTCATGTATTTTCTTACTGGTGGTTATGAATATTTCCATTTGAATTGTGCTGAGCATAGTTCCATAAAAAATCTATATCTTGAGAAGATATATTTAAAGATGGATTTCTTTCATAGTGATTTTATGGAAGAGATTTACATGAATTTTTAGATTGGTTTTAAGTACAATCAAAACATGAACAGGTGGTTATGTTTAAAAACCTATATGGATTGAAGCAAGTGTAATGACCCAAAGTTTTTCAATGGAAATTCCCTTCTTATAATTATGTCATAAAATAACATGAAAACACAACATAATAAATTACTAAGGGATAAGTGACCTTTAAACATATGTTTTTCACTTCTGTGTTTGGAATTTTGAAAATCTAACATACACGGTTGTGTACAAGATGATTTTTGGAGTCTAATGGAACAAAAATAATTTTGGGTGAATAGTAATGTACCCTTGTGAATAGTAACCTACCCTTATGAATAGTAATATGACCCTTATAAATAGTAAATCATCCAACGTAAGAGTAACCTTACCCATGAATAATTAAATAAAATTTAGACATCTTAGAAAGTGACAATTTGACCTTACTAAATGTTTTGGTATTTTGTAAGTCATAAATAATTAATATTAATTAATTAATTAATTTAAAAGAAATTTCATTTGCTTAAAATGTTTTCATTAATTATCAAATAAATGTTTTAAAGTTTTTAGATAATTTTATAAGATCCTACGTAATTTTTGAAAACACTATAAAATCAGTTTTAATTTTAAAAACTGTTTTTCTTAAGTAAATTATGATTTTAATTAAATATTAAATTAATAATATTTAGAAATTTTTTTTTGAAAAATGGAATTCATTTTTGGATTCTACATGTTGAAAAATAGTTGGGGTAAATTTTCGGGATTTTTCTAAAATACTAGAATTTTTAAAGAATAGTGAAATACTGTAATTTACAAAAATAAGCTAAATAAGCTAATTATAGAGTCATGTGTGATGTTATGATTATGTAAGCCTGCTTGTTTCGTAATCACAAGATAAAATTAATATTCTTTTTCATTCAAGACTCACTATTCCTTGTCTTAGGGGAAATTAATAAACTAATGAATTTTATATTAAGGAAACCCCTCTCCCCTCCACTATAAAAGCCACCCTTTACACCCTCATTTCCTCACACCTCTCAAGCTTCAAGACTTCTCTAAACTTTGCCCAAACACCTTCCCTAGCCCCTCTCCCACGTCCAATATCGTCTGGTCTCATCCAAAGGCCAAGCTTAGGCCCTTAAGTAGGTTCTCAAGAGAAGTATTTAAGAGTTAATTTCTCTCCCTCTTCTCCTTTAATTTCCTTTCAAGTTCAAGTTCATTTCTTGATCTCTCCCCACCTATATTAATACAAATGGTATTTTAACTCCAGTATTATAAATATACTTTAATTTTATGATTATAATGGGATATTATATCATCAATCCCCATTTCCCTCTTCCTTTAATTTTATTAAAGAGAACATTGTTCGTGAGGTGTTAATTTATCACCTTCAAGAACGACATGCTTTCTTCTTCCATTTTTACCTTCAGATCTGGTCATAAAATCATTTTTATGGTTGAACCATAAAATTTTATATGTATTATTTCCTATTTAAAGTTATGAAACTGACTTTTGAACATATTACTATGTGATAAATTAAAACAAGTTCATTGTGATCGAAAAACCGCCCAAATTAACCCAAACAATCTTCATTTAATTCTTATCTAATAATTCATCCACATGGATACAATTTGGTAAATTATAAGATCATTAAAACTCCTGTAATATCATTAATAACATGTAATATCAGTTTGGGATGTTTACCCATGTTCTACTCGAACTTCAATTTATGAATACAAGTGAACCACCCAAGAAAAACCATAAAAACGAACATCCCCGAACAATGTTTTTAAACTCTATAAGTCATCCAAAGAAACATAAAATTACATATTGAAACCATAATTAACCCTATTAATGTATTAAGGGTTCTGTAATTTCTAATTAATGAATATAATGTCATTATACATGACATTAAATTGAAAGAAGCATTCAGATACAAGTTAAGGGAAAATCTCGTACCCAATTTTCTTCCTTCAGGTTCTCCCTCTTTCAATACATTTTTGATATGGTTACTCCTTATAGATAATTTTTTCATAATTCTATTTACTTTTCTGGGATATACATGTTTTTCACTAGTTTTTATGTCCAACAAAATGTTTTCCAAAATAACTCTTCTTTTAAGAACACACCTTTTACTTCTCACTCAAAGTGGACGGTTCTTGTAACATATATGTTATTCCCTCTTTCTTTTGGGAACCCAAAGCTTATGAATGTGTTATTATGATATGAAACTCATTCCTTTACATGGGTTAGTTATGTACATTTTTTATATGTGTTCTATGTGGCAAGCATGATGATGATAATGTTATGATGTGATGGGTGTTCCTGGAATTATATATCGCAATATAAATGTTTCAATGTGACGGGTGTGCCCGGAATTATACAACACTTTAATGCATTGGGTAAAGTGATGAATCTCATGAGTAAATGTGAAATGATGTGTGAAAAATATTCTATCTTGGTTCAAAAGTATGTGTGGTAGTTAACAACTAAGACATGATGTTTCATTTTTATGCATTGCCACATTTCCAGTCATTTATTTATGCTCCTCTCATATTCATGATCTTTTGCCTATGTTATGATTATGCTCACCCCATGATATATTGTTCTTATATATCCTATTACTGGGCTTCTAGATCACCCCTTTCTATGTAAATCATCATGTGGCAACATGTACTAAGGAGAGGACAAGTGCCAATAAGAATCTATAGAAGAAGAAATTAAATAAATGTTTATGATTGATGTTGTATTTTTTATGTGTGGTACTAGTTTTCCTAAGACACGAAACTTTTGGATCCTCTATGTGTAATACTATTATGTTTTTTATCTTTGAAATTATGTAATAGTAATTTAAGAAATTTTTGGGTCGCTATAGTTGGTATTAGAGGAAAGGTTTAGTTAATTTGGGAATTAGTATTAGTGAACCCTGGAGGAAACCTATAGCATGAGACTAAGTACAAATATGCACACAAGAATATTTTCCTAGGGATCCCATATGTTATATTTTTTGTATAAATTGTTTAAATGAATATGTTATTCATGACTTGTTTACTTATGTTTTGTTCTAACCTTTTCTATTTTATAAAATGGTGGGAACCAGGAGAAATCAGGCCAACAACTCATGCGAGGGCCAATGCAACGATTGCCCGAATGACATACCCAATGATTTGGGAGGTGTAGTTCAAAACTTCATGACGATGCTTACCCAATTATCTCCGGTTATGAATAATAACCATAATAATGGGTAACGTCCTCCATTACCAAAGAGGGATCAACTGGCTATCGAATGTTTTATGCGGAAACGACCACCGACATTTTCTGTATATTCTGATCCACTAGTTGCGGAACAGTGAGTCAACTACATGGAGAATATATTTTATGTGATTCAATGTTCTAAGATATAGAAGGCGACTCTAGTCGTTTATCGTCTAGGTGGAGAAGCCGATCATTGGTTGGATTTGATTAAGAACACCAAGCCAAGGGAGAAAATTAAAGAGATGGAATGGGAGGACTTTAAGATAATGTTTCTTAATAAGTATTTCCCACGAACTCTTCACATGATGATGGAGAGAGAATTCATAGAACTCAAGAAAAAAGAAGTAGAATCTGTCACAACATATGAAGAAAATTTTACAAGGCTCTCAAGGTATGCTTTGGGTTTTGTTATCGATAATGATAGAAAAATTGATAGATTCTTTTGTGGATTAAAACCACACCTTTGAAAGGCTCTTGAAATTCGAGACTTTGGGAGTTATGTAGAAGTCATTTTATGTTCCCTCAAAGTGGTTATAGAGTTTGTAGAATGGTCCCATGGCTATGGGGATAAGAAACAAAATATGGAGTTCCAAACTGGTGGATCTAATGATAAAGGTGGGAAGAAAACTCAATGACCCACATGCCAAAAATGTGGAAAGTTGCACCATGGGTACTACCACAAAGGGACGGGGAAATGCTTCAAGTGTGGGAAATAAGGAAACCATGCTCAAGAGTGTAGAAAAGACACGAAAAGGAAGGAGAATTTAGCTGATAAAAGGAGAGAACCACTCATGGTTCAATGCTATAACTGTAGGGAGCTAGGGCACTATGCAAACCAGTGCACTAAACCTCAAGTTCTCGAGGGTAATCAGCATCAGCAGCCACTAAATCCGAAGGAACAAGGGAAGGCTTATGCCATCACTACTGTGGAGGTGGAGCATGATAATGAAGTCATACAACGTACACTTTCTATTCACTCAAGAATAGAAAAAGTCTTTTTTGATTATGGTTCTAAACATTCTTTTATATCTTGTAAGTTTGCTAGAACTATAGAATCGAAGCCCCGAAACCCTAAAGTAGAGATATCTGTAAAAACACCAAGTGGTGAAATCATTGAATCCCAAGTGTTTGACTCTTCTCCTGTTGTCTTATGTGGGAAGATTCTTCCGGAAAATCTCGTAATACTTCCCTTGGTGGAATTAGACGCTATAATGGGAATGGATTGGCTCTTGTTATATAGAGAACATATCAACTGTCATGAAAAGTAAATATCTTTTCATATTCTGAACCATCCTATGCTCCTCTACAAATTCAAGGAAGATCATGAATCTCCTTTGAAAAATCTTTCAATGGTGTGGGTGTTGATTTCCTATGAAGAAGCTACCTCGCCCAAATGGTTGAGTCGAAGGAAAGTGCCAACCTTGATGAAATTCCCATCATGAGGTAATACGACGATATATTTCCTGAAGAGTTACCTGGAATTCCCCCGAATCATGAGGTAGAGTTCTCAATTGAACTCATCCCTGAAGTTACTCCTATCTCGAAGTGTCCCTATAAGATGGCTCCTATCGAACTGGAGGAGTTAAATAAGCAGCTACAAGAGCATCTGGACAAAGGGTTCATACACCCTAGTGCATTACCATTGGGTGCACTAGTGCTCTTTGTGAAGAAGAAGGATGGAAAAATGCGGTTGTGTATCGATTATCGAGAACTCAATAAGACCACCATAAAGAACAAGTATCCTCTCCCAAGGATTGATGACCTGTTAGACCAGTTAAGAGGAGCTCAATACTTCTCAATGGTGGATCTTCATTTTGGATATCATCAGGTAAAGGTGAAGAAAGAAGATATTCAGAAAACTGCCTTTCGTACAAGGTATGGGCACTATGGGTTTTTTGTGATGCCCTTCGGACATACTAATTCCCCTAAAATATTCATGGATTTGATGAATAGAGTATTTAGACATTACCTCGACAAATTTATGGTAGTGTTTATCGATGATATTCTCATCTACTCCAAGATCAAGGAGGAACATGAAGAACATCTAAGACTTGTGTTGGCGACATTGAGAATGGAGTAGATAGACACGAAGTTCAGAAAGTGTGACTTTTGGATGAATCAAGTCACGTTCTCGGGAGATGTGATCACAAGTGCTGGAATTTATGTGGATCCTTCAAATACAAAGGCAATTGATGAATGTCCCAGGCCCTCTAGTGTCACAAAAATCTGTAGTTTTCTTGGATTAGCTGGGTATTACCGATGTTTTGTGAGAAAATTATCACAATTTTCAAGCCCGCTAACTAAGTTAACAAGGAAAGGGGTAAAGTATGTCTGGATGGAAGAATGTGAGGGAAGATTCAAGGAGAAAAAGAGAAGGCTGATCACTACACCTATAATCACACTACCGAAAAGTGGAGAAAGTTTTGTGATATACAATGATGCTTAAAAGAATGGATTGGGTTGTGTACTCATACAAAATGACAATGTGATAGCCTACGCCTCACAGAAGATGAAGATCCCTAAGTAGAACTACCCGACGCATGATCTAGAGCTGGGAGCTGTGATTTTTTTCATTGAAAATCTGGCGGCACTACCTTTATGGAAAGAAGTGTGACATATACACCGACCACAAGAGTCTAAAGTATATATTCATACAAAAGGAGCTCAACATGAGTAAAAGGAGATGGTTAGAGCTAATCAAGGATTATGATTTCTCTTTTCAATATCATCCAGGATAGGCGAACAAGGTAACTGATGCTCTAAGAAGAAAATAACCTGCTACTCTATAAATGTTATGGATTGAGAAAGACCCTATCTTCTTAGATATGAAAAGGATTGATTTGTAACTCATAATTTTAGGGGATATATCCTACCTTTCCCAAATGATTTCTCAATCATCCATCGAGGAGAAGATTCAGGAATCACAAAGGGATGATGTGGAGATACAAAAGAGGGTGAATGTAGTAAAGGTAGGGAAGCTGCAAGGGTTCCATATTGACGATGATGGTGTGATTCGGTTTGGAACGCGACTTTGTGTGCCTTCATCACCTGGGATAAAGAAGAAGCTATCAGAAAATGCACATAGCTCAACTTTCTCTATCCATCCTGGGAGTACCATGATGTACCATGATCTCCGAGAACACTTCTTGTGGGATAACATGGAGAAAGAGATTGCAGAATATATATCAAGGTGATTGGTATGTCAACAAATTAAAGCTGAGTGACAAAAGTCCAAAGGTATGATGCATCCATTGCCTATACCCATGTGGAAATGGGAAGATGTTACTATGGAATTTGTCTCGGGTCTCCCAAAGACGTTGAAGGAAAATAATGTGATATGGGTTGTGGTTGACTGAATCACCAAGACTACCCATTTTATTTCTATTCGGGAAGATCTCTCACTTGAAAAACTAGAAAAGATATATGTGAAGGAAGTGGTGAGATTTCACAGTGTTCCACTCTCAATTTTCTAAGACTGTGATCCAAGGTTCACATCTAAATTCTTTAGGAGCCTTCAACATGCTTTGAGTACTGAATTAAATTTCAGCACAGCCTATCACCCCCAAACTGATGGCCAGTCTGAAAGGACTATTCAGACGCTTGAAGATATGCTAAGAGACTACTCTCTTGAATTCAAAGGTGGTTGGGATCAGAATCTCCCATTGGATGAGTTCTCATAAAACAATAGCTTCCACTCGAGTGTCTAGATGGCTCCATATGAAGCTCTGTATGGAAAGCGATGTAGAACTCCAACCTGTTGTGATGAAGTTGGAGAAACCAATCTACTTGGACGTGATCTTGTTCAAGAGATGACAGAAAAGGTTCAAGTCATCCAGAAACACATCAAAGCTACTCAAAGTAGGCAAAAGAGCTATGCTGACAACCAATGAAGGGACTTGGAGTTCGAAGTTGGAGATAAATTCTTCCTTCAAATATCTCCATGGAAGAGATTCATGCGATTCGGGAAAAAGGGAAGCTAAGCCTAAGGTATATTGGACCCTTTGAGATCCTTGACTGCATAGGAGCTGTGGCCTATCGTCTTGCACTTCCACTAAATATGGATCAAGTTCATGATATTTTTCATGTATCACTACTCAGGAAGTACATACCAGACCCCTCACATGTACTAAACTCAGAGGTGGTGCAGCTTGAAGATGATCTCTCCTATGAGGAGCAGCCATTAAAGATTCTGGATTGGAGAGATAAGGTTCTACACCACAAAACAACCCATCTTGTAAAAGTTTTGTGGAGGAACCATAATTTTTAGGAAGCAACTTGGGAACCAGAAGAGGAAATGAAGAAGAAGTACCCTCACCTGTTTGTGTAAAGTGAAATTTCGGGGGCGAAATTTCTTAAGAGGGGAAAAATGTAATGACCCAAAATTTTTCAATGGAAATTCCTTTCTTATAATTATGTCATAAAATAACATAAAAACACAACATAATGAATTACTAAGTGATAAGTGACCTTTAAACATAAGTTTGTCACTTTTTTGTTTGTAATTTTGAAAATCTGACATACATGGTTGTGTTCAAGATGACTTTTGGAGTCTAATAAAACAAAAATAATTTTTGGTGAATAGTAATGTACCCTTGTGAATAGTAAACTACCCTTATGAATAGTAATGTGACCCTTATGAATAGTAAATCATCCAGCCTAAGAGTAACCTTACCCATGAATAATTAAATAAAATTTATACATCTTAGGAAGTGACAATTTCACCTTAGTAAACATTTTGATATTTTGTAAGTCATAAATAAATAATTATAATTAATTAATTAATTTAAAATAAATTTTATTTGCTTAAAACTTTTTCATTAATTATAAAATCAATGTTTTAAAGTTTTAAGATAATTTTAGAAGACCCTACGTAATTTTTGAAAACACTATAAAAGCAGTTTTAATTTTAAAAACTGTTTTTATTAAGTAAATTATGATTTTAATTAAATATTAAAATAATAATATTTAGAAAATTGTTTTTGAAAAATGGACTTCATTTTTTTATTCTACACGTCAAAAAATGGTTGGGGTAAATTTTTGGGATTTTTCTGAAATACTTGAATTTTTTAGGAATAGTGAAATACTGTAATTTTCAAAAATAAGTTAAATAAACTAATTATAGTGTCATGTGTGATTTTCTGCTGATGTAAGACCACTTGGTTCGGTATAACATGATAAAATTAATATTCTTGGACATTAACGACTCACTATTCCTTGTCTTAGGGGAAATTAATAAACTAATGAATTTTATATTAAGGAAACATCTCTCCCCTCCACTATAAAAGCCACCCTTCACACCCTCATTTCCTCACACCACTCAAGCTCCAAGGCTTCTCTAAACTCTACCCGAAAACCTTCCCTATCCCCTCCCCCACGTCCAAGAGCTTCTGTACTCATAAAAATACCATGACTAGGCCCTTAAGGAGGTTCTCAAGAGAAGGATTCAAGAGGTAATTTCTCTCCCTCTTCTCCTTTAATTTCCTTTCAAGTTCAAGTTCATTTCTTGATCTCTCCCCACCTATCTTCATCAAAATGGTATTTTAACTCTAGTATTATAAATTTAATTTAATTTTATTATTCTAATGGGATATTATATTATCCAACCCTCTTTCTCTCTTCCTTTTATTTTATTAAAGAGAATGTTGTTCGTGATGAGTTAATTTATCACCTTCAAGAACGACATGCTTTCTTCTTCCATTTCTACCTTCAGATCTGGTCATGAAACCATTTTTATGTTCGAACCAGAATATTTTATATGTATTATGTCCTATTTAAAGTTATGAAACTGACTTATGAACATATTAATAAGTGATAAATTAAAACAAGTTCATTGTGATCGAAAACCACCCAAATTAAACCAAACAATCTTCATTTAATTATTATCTAATGATTCATCCACCTGGATATAATATGATTCATTATAAGATATTTCAAACTCCTGTAATATCATTAATAACATGTAATATCAGTTCTGTATGTTTACCCATTTTCTACTCGAACTTCAATTTATGAATACAAGTGAACCACCCAAGAAAAACCATAAAAACAAACATCCCCGAACAATGTTTATAAACATATAAGTCATCCAAAGGAACATAAAATGACATAATGAAACCCGAATGAACCCTATTAATGTATAAAAGGTTCTTTAATTTATAATAAATGAATATAATGTCATTATACAGGACATTAAAGAGAAGGAAGCATTCAGATACAAGGTAAGGGGAAATCTCGAACCCAATTTATTCCTTCGGGTTATCCCTCTTTCACTCCATTTTTGATATGGTTACTCCTTATAGATAATTTTTTCATAATTTTCATTAATTTTATTTGATATAAATGTTTTTCACTGGTTTATATGTCCAAAAAAATGGTTTCCAAAAGAACTCTTATTTTAAGAACACCCCTTTTACTTCTCACTCAAAGTGGACGGTTCTTGTAACATGTATGTTATTCCCTCTTTATTTTGGTAACCCAAAGCTTATGAATGTGTTATTATGAGATGAAACCCATTAATTTCCATGGGTTATTTATGTACATTTTTATATGTGTTCTATGTGTCAAGAATGATGATGATAATGTTATGATTTGGAGGGTGCGCCCGGAATTATATAGCACAATATGAATGTTTCAATGTGACAGGTGCACCCAGAATTATACAGCACTCCAATGAATTGGGTAAAGTGATGAATCTCATGAGTAAATGTGAAATTATGTGTGAACAAGATTATATCTTGGTTCAAAAGTATGTGTGGTAGTTAAACACTAAGACATGATGTTTAATTTTTTTTGCATTTCCATATTTCAAGTCTTTTATTTATGCTCCACTCATGTTCATGATCTTTTGCCTATGGTATGATTATGCTCACCCCATGATATATTGTTCTTATATATACACTTAATGGGATTATAGATCACCCATTTTGATGTATATCATCAGTTGGATACATGTACTAAGGAGAGGACAAGTGCCAATAAGAAGCTAGAGAAGAAGAAATTAAATAAATGTTTATGCTTGATGTTGTATTTGTTATGTGTGGTCCTAGTTTTCCCAAGACACTAAAACTTTGGATACTCTATGTGTAATACTATTATGTTGTTTATCTTTCAAATTATGTAATAGTAATTTAAGAAAATGTTGGGTCACTATAGCAAGTACTAAGGTATTGTAATTATAAGTTCATTTCTTTCATGGAGGAAAAATGTTTCACTCAATGCAATGTGGATCATTATTACTAACAGAAGGTGTGGGATAATGTAAATTTCATCATACATATTTTGTTTTTGAATGATATGTTTCTTTATTTTCTATTAATTAATTGGATCTTGAAGCTAAAATATGACTTATTTAGAAGATTTAATATGAAATATCTCAATCCTGCCAAAAATATTTTATGAATGAAGATTGAATGAGATACAAAAGTTGAAATTTGGTGTTATCTCAAATGTGCTATATTCAAAAGGTCATCAAAATATTTTGGATTACCAGGTGAAATATGGACACAACTCTATTAGTCGAACACTTTAAGTTCTCTAAGGATAAGGAACCTAAAATGTAAGATGAATTTTCATATATGGTGAAATTTCAATTTTCCTCGGTGGTAGGTGTCCTGACATACACCAAGGCATATACTTGAAAAAAAATTAAATTTATAGTGGGATTTGTGAGATGATTCATGTTGAATATAGGGAGGAAACACTGGGAGGCTCTAAATTGGATCTTCTATTACTTTAAGGGATTACAATATGTTGGAGTTGGGGTCCAAGGACCATATTTTTGAAATTTTATTAAAAGTATATTTTATGATTTGAATATTAATATAATATTTTTTAATATATTTTTCATTGTTCTAAATGACATTAATGTAATAATTTATTCATTATTTTTCACATCGATAAGGTCATAATAGTTCCTCTATATGAATAAAACCTTGATATTTCATGATGATAATCTGAAATATATTTCTATGGTCGGATATCATTCAATAATGGGACACAAGGAACACGACCATCAAGTGCAAGTAATCATAAGAAGGTGAGACATATTCTCATGAATATTTCACTTTGTAATCATCATGATGGGATTTTATGAGAACTACACCCCCCGTATGAATTCTTCATTTCTTGGTTTCATCAAATATTCTTATTTGCGAGCGTGTGTAATGGCCCTTTGAATTTATGATTATTATTAATACATATTATAACTCATGCACTTAGATGTATTTTATAAACCATGATGATACAGTTCATGGTGATGTTGGATACATTAGTTATCTCACGAGTGATGCATTATTAATTAATAATTCAAGGAAGGTTTTTCCCTTCCATATTTATTGAAGTTAATATATCAGACCATTGATTGGAATATAATTATTGCAATAAATTCCATGGTTATGGTATAAGGACATGTTTAATTAAAATGTTCAAAGAATGATTTATCAAGCATATAGGTAGATCTAAAGATGTGAAACCTAATTGATAATATATTGTGAAAAAAAGATTATATTACATATTGGGAATTTGTATATATTGGTTGATGTTGTGACATTAAGTTCTTTCTCTTGGGGTTATTGACCAATTACGAGAAATTAATCTTAGAATTTAGGAAATCCCAATTAATTTAAACAAGAATGAATCCTAGAGGGTAAAATATTAAGTGTTTTCATTGATCTTGATTAAATTATATTTGAATTTAATTAATAGAATAAATATTATTCTCAATATCGAGGAATACTTTTATTCAAGTTTTATCGATCAAAAATGTTTAATAATGGATATAATATTAAATTAAATATTTTTATGGTATTTACTAAATTTCAAGGAGTTTGAAAAAACCAAGATCATTTTTCATGATAAATATTAATTTAAAATCTAGTAAAATAATATTTATTATTGCACAAATTAGCACGTACACTATAAAATATTATTATTATTATGGCGTGGGGGTTTTAAGTATTATTTTCTTATTTAACGGATGGTATGATATTAAATAATATTTTAAACTTACCCTAACTCTATAAATATATTGTTATGTATATTGTGTAGGGTAATTGTGAATTGAGAATCATTATGCACAATATATTTCTATCTATACTCCTCTTCCTCCCTTCTTCTCGAGAATGAAAATAAATCCTTCAAGTCCTAAGGATGAATGATCAAGGTGAACAACACAAGATGATTTATCCTCTATGATAGCACCCTTTGCTTCATTAGTTATTTTTTATAGGTCAATGGATCACATATGGATCACTGTTATAGGGGTTCTAAACTTAAATCACATAGTGCAACAGCGGTAATGGTGTTCACATAATTGAAAAATATTGTGAATGATCCATCAGATCAAAAAAATATTTTTTTGTTTTATTCCCTAAAAGTTGTTTCTGCTATACATGGAACCTTCAAGTTCAGTCAGAGTGTTCATGTTTAGATTTATAATAATTTATTTTATTCTTGATAATTGTGAATTTAATATTTATGATTTATTTCAAGTTTTAATTCGTTATTGATATATCGTCAAAATATCTTCCTCCACTTATTTTTTTCTCTAAAATATTACCAAGATAAGTTAATGATTAATGAAGTTTACATATTAATATTCCATATGAAATTACCAAATATCCTGGCTAGATAAAATAAGACTCTATGATGTGTACTTCTTTATTACATGCAATGTATTCTTGTTTATTACACAAGTAATCTCGTGTGGATTCGGAGTCAACATGCAATTAATAAACACCACATGTAATTAATGAACTACATGCAGTCTATCAAGGGGGAACATATATTAATAGGGGTACATGTTGATTAGTTTTACTACATGTCATGTAGTCCATGTGAATTCATGACCAAAAACACTGGGTCAAACTGCATCATGTAATTAATAAAACACATTTATTTAATATATGATTTCTCAGGGTTGGTATCCTTGTAACTTGAAGTACACTCCATGTATCCTCTATACACTCCATGAAATACATAAATATTCACAAGTACACATCAAGAATCTTGGCAGGTACTATGGATATTCGGTAAATAAAAGTACACGCCGTTTAGTTGGATTATATATGTTGTGCACTTTACCTGTTAATGGGGAAATAATGAAATTAATTAATTACCCCTTAAACCATATTGACTTGAGTTTTGTGGGTCATTAAGTTAACAATACATGTTGTTCATTATGTTTTATATTATGTTAAATTTTTTATTAATTCAATGTAATATTCAAGGATATAAATCATGTATGGTTATTATATATTAAATACTAAGAACATTAAATTGTATAGATTACATAATTATCATGTGTTATGTGGGACATTATGTTGATAGCAAATAACATGAAACTGTGACACATGTCATGTACACAATATGTCGTATGAGTGAATTGTTTAAAATTAAACCATACTGAGTAGTTTGGATAGTTAATCACTAAGTTTCATCTATGTACAAAGTTGTGTACTATTTTATTGACTTCTAAATAAAATATTTTATTTTGTTCTTTTTAAAATCATAGTGGATGGGAAATTTTGGATGATTGGATGACATAAGATAAAATGAATTAATTGATTTACAAGATAATTAATTGGATTAATTCATGAATGTTTTATCTTATTAAATAATGAACTTAAATGAAAGCCTGATAATTATTTTAAATTCATAATTTTTGAATGTTTATGATTTTTCATGTTCTTGACCAAGAAAAGTGCATGTGTTGACATTATTTAATTAAATTTATTTTAGGATTTGTAATTATTTTTTAAAAATAAATATTATGTCCTACAATTCATCCCTATTTCAATTATTATGTAGGACCTACTTATCTAAGATGATTTATATAATTCTTCTTAACCACTACTTTAGTTCCCCTCACCCGTTTTTGAGTTATAAATACTAGTAATAAATAGAGTTTCCCAAGGCACATGGTGGCGGTTCCCGATAGAACTAAGTTGATTCTAACCCAGGTGACAAACAGATGAAGCTAAAACTCATGCCAAGACAAATATATTGAGTATTCCCCTATATAAAATATTGATTTATTATCACCACAAAAAATAAAATGTTAGAAAATATCATGATTGGGCCATTTATTTATTTATTTCTTATGAATTATTTTTTTATTGATGTAAGACCATGATCAAATAAATAAGAGAATTAATGTGGAAAGATGGAATATAATTAAAATAATTATGAATCAATTTTTTATACAACACATTTAATTAATTAATTTAAATACACGTAATATTAATAATTCATGTAAAGGATAAAACAATGCATAATAAATAAAATCCCTCAAGTCAATGTTAATTCATAATTCCTTCAATCATACAAATTAAGATGAACCCATAGTTAAAGTGTAGGTTCGGCCAAAGTCAGGGGCACTTAAAATTATAATAAAACCTTACCTTTGATAGTGGGTTGACATAACTGAATTTATATTGAACTTAACTGCTAATGTTTTTTCAATACAAATTTGGAGGCCACTATTGAGGAAATCCTATTTAGGGTTTCTAGATCACAAACTCTAGTAAACAAATCAACGAACTGCATGCTCTAATTTGGAAAGATTACCTACCTAAATAAATTCTTATATTTTTCATGGAAAATTTATATATTTTTTATAAGATAAATATGGATCATTTCCACTAGAATGTCATAGAAACTAGACATTCCATGTCCAATGGTGAGGGCTATTGAGATATGATAAAATATTGGGATATTTAACAAAAATAATTATTAATACTTTTCACATAATTTTCAAACAATAAATGTACTTAATATGATATTTTAAATTTTATAATAAATGTAATTTTTCCATACAAATATCCATATGATATATATTGGAGAAAGAACATTTCCTAACTAGTAGTAACTTCTAGGAATGGTTAAGCTGCCTTCGGTTTGTGTTGCTCCATAAACAAAAATCTTATATGTTAGAATAATCATTACCTGATCTTTATACAAAGGAGTAAAGTGATGAAGAGTTCCTTATCTATGAAAAAACGTTGACTAATGTGATCAATTTTTAATATTTAATATTATCTTCTATGTCTAGTGAACTAATGAAGTCACACAAAAACATGAATTCTTATAACATGATTGAGAATATCTATGGTCTTTACTAGGAGTGATAAAGACATGAATGGTTTTATATCTCCATGGATCTTTCTGAGTGAAATCTTCGAGAGGTTTTACTAGCTGGTCCACACATTGTTAAGATCATTGTCTACATTGAGAACCTAGAGGTTATAGGGTTTAAACTCCCTAATAAACTACACACTAATCTCATTATTACATCACTCCCTTAAATATTCCTGAGTTTTTTTGTTAATTTTTTTATGAAATACAATGATATGTCTTTCCCATATTGACTTAATCTTCTTTACTAAGTAGATAAGGAAATGAAGTGTGAAAATCCTTCTATCGTTATGGTGAAAAAAGGGAAATTCCAAGTGAAGATATCTTAGAACAAAGCACATTTCCAATGCCCTTTCGAGAATAGAAAGATTTTTTGGAAGTAAGGGTAATAATATTAAATATATTTCACATGTGGTAATAAGTTCCACTAGAATAAAAAGACACCATTATAATTATGTAAGGGTAATATTATAGTGCATTTCTTATCGAGTAAAGTTTAACTGTTTCTATAAATTAGGTATTAGATACAACTTGTCGTACATTAATTTGTTTTAAAATATTGGAAACAATTAAATTCATAAATATTGTCTATGGGGAGGAATATCTATGAGTATAAAATAGAGAAAACATGTTATTTTAGCTATCGGTGACTACCACCACATGTTTCCAACTAGGATAATCTTAAATTTGAAAGGATGTTATTATATTTCATCCATTACCAAAAAAAATAATATTTATATCTAGACTTTATACTAATGGATTTATTTTAATTTTTTGGAATAAATGTTTCTTATTTTATAATTATATAATTTTTATGGTAACGCGCATTTAAACAGTGGTCTTTATGTGTTGGATTACATGAACCAAGTAAAGGAAATCGAAAATCATACTTCTTCACATGACACATACCACACAGAAATATGGAATCCTTGAGTAGGTTATATAAACCAAAAAATATTTAATTAAATTACAAAAATATGAATATATAGAATATTTTGAACAAAAACCACTTAGTGTATGTAATGTGTGTTATTAACAAAAAATTAAAAAATCCTAATTTATTGGAAAATGTGAATAGGCCAGGAACATTCTTGAATTAGTTCATGTCAATGTGTTTGTAACTTTTATAGTTGATGAAATGGGTGGGGACTCATACTTAAAAAAATAATGATGAATTTAGTAAATATGGATATGTCTACTTGATGACATAAAAGTTGGATTCCTTTGAAAAATATAAGGAATACATAAATGAAGTTGAGAACCATATTGGTTTGAATATTATGGAAATATACTCAGACCTTAGTGGAGAATATCTCAACCAATACTTCATTAATTATTTATGGTATTTTAGGATTTTAGCACAACTCAAACCTCCTTACAAACCTCAATAGAACAGTGTATGTGAAAAGAGGAATCACATCCTATTGGACATGGTGAGATCAATGATGAGTCATGTGAATCTTCAATTATCCTTTTGAGGTTACACATTACAAACAACAACATACATACTAAACTGAGTTCCAAATAAATTGAATAATAGATTTCAATACCAATTAAATATTACAAAGAAACCCATGGTGTCATACATACATGTGTAGGGATGCGAATCATTTATTAAGGCCTATTTAGGTAATGAGATTACACCTTGAGGAACAAAGTGTATCTTTGCAGGATATCTTAATGAAACAAAGGGATACTACCTATAGAATACTTCATACAAAAATATTGTGGTTGAATGATGCCCACTGTTCATAAGAAGAATGATATATCTAAAAGTGATAGTGGGATCAAGATAATCTTCGATAAAGTCTAGGATGGAGATACACTATAGTTGGTATAGGAAAAAATTCCAAAAATCGGTATAGAATAATATGTTCTAGGTAAACAAATTCTACATAAGAATATAATAAAGGTTAAAAAATAGAATTATATGGTTTTCTAGTCACTATGTATGGTGAATAATTATTAGTTCTTAATAATTATCCTCTAACCTATAAGGAATTTGTAATTGGCATAAAATTTTCCAAGTAGAAAGAAGTCATGAATTCTAAAATGGATTCCATATACCAAAACACAAGTCTGGATTTTTCAATATCCACTAATATATGTAAAGACATTGGTTATAAATGGATAAATAATAATAAACTAGCAATGTATGGGAAATTCGAAAACTTTAAGGCATGATAAGTTTTAAAAGGGTTTAAATAGCATCAAGGCATTGACCATGATGATTCATTTTCACCAATTTCTATGTTGAAATCCATCATAATACCACATGACATTGCATATTACCCTGACTATGAGATTTTTAAAATGGATTTCAAAACATATTTCCTTAATGGGAACCTTTAAGAGGATGTCTACATGAAAAAACTCAAAGGGTTTGCGAACCCAAAATTTGGAAACAATATATGAAAATTGAAAAAACTCCATTTATGGATTAATTAAAGCATCCAGGACATTGAATATTTGATTTGATAAATCTATAAGGGAATTTGGTTTCATAAAGATTTTATTCAAGACTTGTGACTATAAATGGTTTAATAGTAGTGTATTCATTTTCATAATAGTATATGTAGATGACATATTACTTATTCGAAATGAAATACTAGTAATAACATTTTGTATGTCCTGGTTTAATAAATGATTCTCTATAAAGGAATTAGGTGAAACAACATATATTTTTGAAATCATGATCCATCATGATAGATCTAAGAGGTTATTGGGACTGAGTAAGGGTACATATATTGAAAACATACTGATGTGGTACAGTATGGAATAATAAAAGAGTGGATTTTTCTAGTGTCACATGGAATTCACGTTTCTAAGAAAATATTTCCTCAGAAACATGATTCAAGAGATATCATGCAAATTATTTCATAAACATTGTCAATTAGATCACTCATGTATGTTATGATATGTAATAGGATAGATGTTATATATTCCTTGAGTGCAGTAGGATGATATCAAGGTGACTTAGGCGACCTCCATTCGATGAAAGTAAAGAATATCTTTAACTATCTTAGGCATACTGAGGAAATGTTTATGGTCAATAGAGAATATGAGGAATTATAAATCATAGGATATGTAGATTCTAGTTTCCAAAATAGATCAATATGAAATGAAATCATATATGAGAAACATGTTCAATTTGAATGGAGGTGTGGTGAGATCGTAGAGCTCAAAACAAGCTGTGGCCTCATATTATACAGTGGAGTATGAGTATATTATGGATTCTAAGGTAGATAAATAATTAGTATAAATATGAAATTTTATCTAATATATTGATGTGATATCTATAATGAATGATCCTACCATGATCTATAGTGAAAATACTGCAGTGGTGGATCTCGCAAAAGAGTTAAGGTCACAGCAACGGATGAAGCGTGTACTTCAAAAGTATCAAATCTTAATGGTATTTTATCAGATAGATGAGGCTGTAGTGAGTATTATTTCCATGTAATAAAATATGGAAGACCCATTGACTAAATTTTTAACTCAACAAAAACATGATCTTTATCTAATGTCTGGTAGACTAAAACTCATTGGAAGTTGGCTCAAGTCTAAGTGAGAGTTTGTTGAATTTGGTGTCTTATGGCCAACTATTTGTACTTTGATTTCATATATATTGAATTATGTGAATATTAATAAAATATATCATTATATATTTGTCTTTTTCTCTATATTACTTTAATTTAATAATGTCCTAGAGTATTTGTCATATTGATAAGGTAGTAGTAATTTCCCCCTATGATAAGAACCATGAAATAAAATAAAAATATTCTTAAATATAGTTCAATGGATGGATTTAATTCTATTATGGGGCCCATAGAATGTGTTTTTTAGGTGTGATTACTCATAATTGGATGAGACTTATTCTCTTGAGGTTTTCACTTGGTAATCTCCAAGATGAGAAATTAGGATAACAAACTCTCCTATAAGATTTTTTCATGTTTTAGTGTCATTATATATTCATATTTGTGTGTTTTATTAATGGTACTTTTACTTAAATATTAATATTAATAATCCATCATAATATAAATGAGAAATAATCCTAGAGGGTCACACACTAAGTATTTACACTAATATTGATTAAATTCTATTTGAATTCAATTAATAGAATAAATGTTATTCTCAAGACTTAATAATAATTTTATTCATGTTTTATCAATCAAAAATGTTTATTGACGAATAAAATATTAAGTTAAATATTATTTTGGTATTCAAAAATTATGAGGAGTTCAAATAGACTAAGTTTGTGTCTGGTGATAAAAATTAATTTACAAGATGGTAAAATAATATTTATTATTTTATAAGTTAGTGTGAACAACATAAAATAATATTATTATTATTATTATGGAATGGGGTTTGTTATTTATTTATATATTATTTAAGGGATGGTATGAAATTAAATAATATTTTAACCTAAACCCTACCTCTTCAAATTTATTTTTATAACTATGTTGTACGGTAATAGATATTTGAGAATCATTGCACACGATAGATTTCTCTCTCAACTCCAATTCCTCCCATCTTCTCAACAAAAAATAAGAAATACTTCAATATTATGGTGAATAACACAATATGATTGATCTGTTATACTAGCACCCAATGTACCATCAGTGATTGTTTAGATATCAATGTAGAACATATAGATCTTCTATAGAGAGATTCTACACTTGGATCCTATAGCGCAATAATGCTAATGTGAGAAGGGTATTTTGGATGATCATCATCATCATCATCGAAGACAGATCCAATGACCTGGTATTTTTATCTTCAAATATAAATAAATAAATTAAATATTTAATGTGAACAATCCTCTCCAGGTTTAATATTTTACATATGTCAATATCTAGTGGAAAAAATTCATTGGTCATGGCATTCATGTCATTTAAACTATCGACAATGAGCCATCAAATCGATAATTTTTTTCATACCCACCAAGGAACTTCTAATGTGGCCAAAACCTTTAGAAGGCATATTATTTTTCTTAGGGGAAGATGATAAATTACATGGTTAAATTTATGATGACATTATTGGGGACTTATACACTTATAAGAGAACTATTAGGTTTGTGTTTATATACAAAGAAACAACCATCCTTTAGATTTCATGTCTATAACCAGTGGTCAATCTATCTATATGAAAACTGATTATGTAGTATTATAGAATGTTGGGAAGGTGTTGGTATGGTTGAAACACTTATTAAATGATCTTGGAAGATACCAAGAGGGTGGAGTGTTATTCTTTAATAATCATAGTGAGATTCACATAGCTTGAAATCTTTTATTTTTCATGTAAGGATGAAATATATTGATCTTAAATTTCACTTAATCTAGAACATGATAGAGGTAAAGGTGTTAAAGTTATATAATATCGAAAGAAAAAAATGAAATAGACATGTTTACCAAGGTCCTTGTCCATAAAAGTCTGTGGAATTTTTTTTCCATAGTGGTACTTGGATGAATAGAAGGATAATGGAGAAACTACTTTCTATGAAATGAATTTTTAACATTCTTTTCCTAAGTTTTCAAGTGTTTTCTAAAGGTTCCCTGAATTAGTCTTTAACTAGGATATTTTTTGTTGAAAATCATGTTTAAGTTCACCAAACGAAGTCTACCAAAAGGAGGAACTTCATAAGATGGTTTTTCATGATGGTTAGTACAACTATAATAGAATATCTCCAACGAATGATAGAATTATCAAAAGGTGTACCAGCTAATGGGTTATTGCATTGGTGATGGTTTGGATAGTGTGAATTATATTTACTAACAAAGTGTAACTTGGATTGTTCACTGGGACAAGAAGTCAAGTTTACATTGCTATTCGAGTTCAGTATTCACCACTATAAATAGATGGTCCTCGACAAAGATAATAGGTTAATGAAACTGACATTAATAGATGGTTTTCTATTTAAAAGGGAAGTTATGACCTCATGCATAGTGATTGAGTTCAGAAAGAAGATCATAGAATTATATTAGAGTTAATATCAAAAATTATTCCTTACTAGATATTTTATTAGTTTAAGTGTAATTATAGTATATTTTTATTGTAATGATACTAGAAGTAGTGTTTCTCCTATGGATATAAGAAATATTATTATAACCATGTAAATAATACTTTCCTTTGTCATTTTTTACTTGAATTCATGTGAATTGTGAGTTCCCTTGAGTTTGTGTGATGTTCGAACCAGTGTGGCTGGTGGGGTGTGTGGATTCCTTTCTTCTAGTACACCAATCTCACGGGAGACCTTTCATATGACTTGGTTTACACTGTGTTCCATCTTCTAGTGGTTTACATCATTTTATTTTATATTGGGGAGGATTCCCAATAATTAGTTATATTAAAGGGATGGAAGGAACTATAATCAAATAAAACATATGCAAAAATCAAAAAGATACATATCGTACCTCACACCACCACAAGTTCTCCAACTAATCAACTTCCACTAGGTAAGGTTTTCATACACAATTCTTCTATAGTATTGATCTACTTTCATACCTCTGTCTAACATTTTTTCATTAACTAGTCCTTGGGGATAATAAAAATTCATGGGTTATCCCATATTGAAACCACCCTTTACTTGTAGTACATTAGGTCATTGATGTTTTTGTGGTGTAAATAGTCTTGGTGGATATTTTTATAGGGTGGTACTACTAGAAAAATATATTATGATCACATTTTTTTAACTTGGGTAGCTTTTATCATGATTTCAAGGTAACTATCACTACATCCATGGTTTTATTCTGAGGCATGTTTCTCTTTTATTTTGGTTTTATCTTTATACCTTCTATTTCTTGGGATTTCTTAAAAAATGGATATTTTTAGGATAGAAATAAATATGCGCATAGTTAGAATAAATCATACACTGACCTAGTGGAAACAATGTTCCCTAGATAGTTCCATGGTCCATGTCACACATTCTATCACACAGGTGCGTGACCCTCTATAGCTAGTTGTGTACCTAAGATAGTTCCATTGTATAGGGTTCACAACTGGTGCAAGAGTGTTTTTACCCTCTAGGATAACCATGCATCCTATTTTACCTTGGGATAAAGGTGTAACATGGTTAGTGCAAGGTTTAAAAACCCATACATCCAAACCATGTGGCCTGAAAAAACTTTAAAATTGTTAAAATTCTAGTTTTCCCCATCCCATATTTATCCCCAAATCACTCATATCTCACCCCATTCAACTGTCCATCCCTATGTGTTCCTTCAAACCTTCATATCCTCCCTTGGGATCCATTTTTGTCAGTGATTTGGCTTGTAATATTTAATAAACCTTCAAGTAAGCTTCTCCTCATCTCCTTTATTCACCTTTCTTGGTGTCTTATTCTTTCTATCTTAGTTTATCTTCATATAGAAATGGTTTTGACATAGGTTAGGTTCAAATATCTGTATTTGAGTTAAATCTTGATGGTTATGGTGTTCTACTACTTCAATAGGATCTCAATTTGGTTTGGTTGGTGGTTTCCAACTAGTTTTATGAATATCTCAAAAAAGAGGTGGTTAGTTCCATGATTTTACATTGTTTAATGATTTTAGTATGACAGATTTTGTTTCCCAAATGGTTTCATATATTTTTTTGGTTGCGAGAAATGTGTTTTTCTTGGGTTTTTGTGTGTTTAAAATGTTTTATAATACCTTTACCCTTCAAATTTTTTTCATGTGTATTTCTATTATTATAATTGTGGTTTCATAAGGGTTATATCATTTCATATCGGGAATGAAATTTAGCACAAGGGAATCCTAGGTATCTTTTTGGGAAGACTAGGTCAAGTATGTTAAGAAAGTTAGCAAGGCCAAGGCGCGGTCTCCCTAATAAGGATTTTTGTAACAACCTAAACTAAAATTTCATGTGATGGGGATTGGAGGCTTGAGTAGGACCTTCACATTTGAGATATGTGATTACCAAGAGTATAAGGATTTCAGGACCCCACTAACCTAATTACCATAGGTATTTCCTAGGTTTATCATGGTATTCTTACCATTTATCAAGTTGTCACAGTTATTACCTCTTTTATTACAAATCATGTTTTAATAAAATTGTATCTTTATTTTTATTACAAAATGGAATGTTAATTTGTCTCATATTATCATTTCATGGAGTTTCTTTTAGTGTTATCATACTGGTCATTTTGTATCATACCCTACATACACCCTCATGTGTGTATAGATCATGTTATGTTTCACCTAGTTAAAGGGAAGGTTATTGTGGTGGTGGTGTTGGTTGTTCTATGTGATAGTGGTTTTACTATTGGTGGTTGTTGGTGGAGGTTACATGAGGTTATTGACCCATATATTTTTTGGATTTTTTTGGTCTAGTTGGTTCCTATCCCCTTTTTGGTTGTTTTTGTTTTTGTTTATAAATTTTAAAATGATTATCTTAGGTTGTAGTGTTTACCATTGATATCTTGTATTTTGGTTATAAATTATGATGTGAGGTATTATTCTTTTTTATTTTTTATGGTTGATTCTAATGGGTGAAATCACTACCAGATGTGTTTCTTGATGCCTAGGCACAAGTTTCTAGCTCGTGGGGATCAAGAACACCTTCGATCCATGCCACGGGCAAGGTTGGGTGCCAAGTTGGATTGAATCCCGCCAAGGTTCATGAAAAAATTGTATCAAAGATGTTTCTTTTTTCATTTTTTGGGACATATTATTTTGGAAAGTCTATATGGATGAGAGTAAGGATTTTTGGGGCTTGAGGTTCTAGTTTTGAGTTGGGTGTCTAGCCAACACACCTCGTGATAAGAATAAGGTCACCATAGTGTGTTTGAGATTTTCTTTGACTTCTCCCCTAGTTGAGATGTATAGGCTGAAGGCGGTGCATGTACACCAAATGGGTGTTGACTGGTTTAAATTGATATTTTTTTTTGTTTCATTTTGACTTATAGAAGTTTTTGAAAGTTGTTGTTTCTGAAATTTATTTCCTAATAGTGTATTTCTAGTTTCTTTGGTCTTTTTGATTGATGAACCATCATGCCTCCTTAGATACTTTCTATGAAATCATGGGAAGTGGGCAGGGAGTTTTATCCATCACTGGTTGATCAGAGATTAGTGGAAGTAGTAGTTCATGTTGTATGAGCATTGGATCAGAGAGTGGTATCTTTTCTTTCTCATGCTAAGGAAGTAGAACCATACCCGGAAAAGGAAAAGTCTTACTAGTTCCTCATGAATAAACTTCCTTCTTTATGGGGTATCATAGACCCTCATGATTAAAAGGATTGGATTGAAAAGATTGAGGGGATTTTTTGGTTTGATGATACTTATGAAGTGGTCAAAGTGAAGTGTGCATCATATATGTTGGAAGGTCCCAGTCATAGGTGGTGGGGCTCGGTGGTCCAAACTAGGAAACATGAGCAGATGTGATTGAATGATATCAAAGATCTCTTTAATGAAAATTATTACCTTGATACTTTTTCCTTTCCAATACGAAGGAGTTTTTGGATCTCCATCAAGGGGATCTGATTGTGTTGGATTATATCAATCATTTTATAATGTTGGTTCTTTTCACCCCTGAGGTGGTTTCTAGTGATTAGTTAAAGGATAGTTGTTTCAAAATGGGGTTGTGGTTAGATATTTACTCCTAGTTCTTCTTGTTCGTGTTTAATACATATAATGTGGTGGTGGACTGATTCCTAATGGTGTATATTGATCATGCTATAATGTCTAGTTTTTCTGGGGAAATTTTACATGTGGGAAAGGGAATCAATGGTTCATTTGAAAAGAAAATGAAGCATGACGAACATGATAAAAAAGGATGTGGTAATTTGATACACCCTTCTTGACCTCCTTAATCTGTAACCACTGATGATGGATCGATCATGTGCTACCAGTGTGGAAGGCCAGATCATGTGTGGTCAATATGTTGATCTCCACCTAGAACCTTCCATCAATGTTGGTTATTGGGTCACTTGAAGAGGTTCTTTAAGAGTGGTGAGTTGACTCATATTAGTGTTGGTTCTTCAATGCATAGGGAATTACCAGCTCAGTCTAGTGCATCAAGGGCTATGGGTTATAAGTCTTTTGGGCATTGTGGCATGGTTGGATCATCTTATAGGAAATGTCAGCTTAATGTAGATCCACTAGTTTGTAATCAATCATAGGCTTTGGTAAAGACAATGGTCCTTCATGTTGTGGATCAGGCACTAGTGGAGTTATATGTATCACCTGTAACTATTCAAGGTACTATTTTCGTTACATCATTCTTAGTTGTTGATTTTTTTGACACAAGTGATTCTACATATTTTATTTCTTCCCATTTTGTGAAATTGTTGAAATTTACAACCGAGATTATGTCATATTCCATGGACTTAGTGACACTGCTTTTCAAGAATAAGGAATAGGGTTTCTGATGTTCATTCCCTCACTCTATCAGGGGTCAATTTGGATGTTTATTTTATAGTTTTGTAAATTGACCACTTTGATGTCCTCCTCATCATGGACTAGATGGTGCATTTCAAATCTCACATCAACGTTTGTCATCAATGGGTGAATTTTGTGGCACCTGATGGGAGTACTTGGGTTCGTTCAAGGTGAATGCGATCATTGATCAAGGAATGTGGGACCTCCACTTATAGTGTTTGAAAATCATTCTTTTTCATTTATCTTCTCTTACATTAGGCGATAATGATGGAGGTTTATATGATGTATTGAATCCTATGTTTTATGATCATCCATAGGTGTTTCTAGATGGTTTCTTGGGTTTTCTTTTAGAGAAGGATGTGGAGTTCACCATTGATTTGGAACTTTGAACACATATGATATCTCTCCCATTGTATCATATGTCCCCCACTGAGTTTAGTGAATTAAAGATACAGCTAGAGGACTTGGATTCCAAAGGATTCATTCTCCCAAGAATATTATCTTGGATCTCCCCATTTTTTTTCTAATAAGGCTGATGGATCCCTTTAGTTTTGCATTGATTACTATAATCTGAATAGGGTTACCATCAAGAATAAATACCTCATTCATCGTATTTATGACCTCCTTGATCAGATCAAGGGTGAAAAGTGGTTCTACAAGATCGAACTTCACCCCTAGTATCATCAGGATAGGATTCAAGAAGGAGAAATTTCTAATACTACCTTCCTAAGAAGGTATGGATACATTGAGTATTTAGTCATTAAATTTAGATTGAATAATGATCCATTAGTTTTTAGGGAACTTATGAAGTGGGTGTTCCATCAGTTCCTTGAATCCTTCGTTTTAGTGTTTGTGTACGATATCCTAGTCTACTCTAAGAATGAGGAAGAGCATGGGTAGCACTTGAGTATCATGCTAGGCACCCATCAAGATCACCATATTTATTTAATTCTCTCCAAGTAAAACTTCTGGATCTAGGAAGTTAAAATTATAGATCACATGATCTATGAATGGGGGGTTTCAATAGACCAGACAAAAACTGGATCAGTGATTTCATGGGAGAAACTGAGAAACTACTTCGAGATCAAGAGATTTCTGGGCCTAGTAGTCTAATACATGTGACTTTTCATGGATTTATCTAGGATTTATTTTCCCATGACTTCACTTACACAAAAATGGGTAAGGTTTTATTGGAGATCATAATTTTAGGTTTCTTTTGAAGATATAAATAGGTTGTTCAACACTACCCTTATGTTAAACCTACCAGAATCTAGGAAGGGATACATGGTCAATTGTGATGCTCTGGGTATAGTTATTGGGTGTCTTTTGATGTAGGATGACCATGTGGTGGTGTATGGATTACACTAACTCCAACCGCACAAAAATAATTACCCAAAAAATGACCTAGAACTAGAAGTGGTGATGCATTCCTTGAGGACGTGGTGTCATTATCTCTTCGGGGAGAAATTCACAGTTTACTCATATCATAATAGCTAGGCCTATATTTTCTCCCAGAAGGATCTAAATTTGAGGACATTATAATGGGATTAGTACCCTTAGGGGTTCAATTTTGATATCGTATATACCTCAGGAAAAGGAAATTTGGTAGTAGATTCCCTAAGCAAGAAAATTCTAGTGCACTCTATAAAAGAGTCCAATGATGATTGTACATTGATGGGGATTTTGGTATAGATGAACCTGGAACCCAATGATCATTGTGTAGGTATATTATTGTCTTGTATCCAGTTGATTCCCTCTCTTATGGAGATGATTCAGGAAGAAAATCCTAATTATGGTTAGTGTTAGTGTTCTATGAAACTACTAAATCGTGGGGAGGTTCTCATTGCATGGTCACTATCTTTTAACGGAATCCTCTATTTCAAGTATCATTCTACAGTACCATTAGCCTTTCAAAAAGTGGTGATGCAGTATAGCCACTAAAATTAGTGAGTCATTCATCTTGGGACTACCAATATGTTTTACAATGTGCATCCTTGGTTTTGGTGGCTGGGCATGAGGTGGGATATAGCTGACTTTGTATCTAGATGTTATACCTATTAATAGGTCAAAGATGAGAAACAAAGGCCTGAAAGTTTGATTCAGCCACTCACAATTCCTACCTATAAGTGGGAAAAGTTTTCCATGGATTTTCTCATTGGGTTTCCTAGTACACCTCAGTGAAGGAATTCAATTTTGGTGGTGATTCACTATCTAACCAAATCACCCCATTTCATTCTGATCAATGATTAATCTAGTGTGAATTATTTGGGTAAGTTTTATGTTTATAAGATAGTGAGGCTTTATTGTGTGTTGTAATCCATAAATTAGGAAAGGGACCCCACATTACCACTCATTTTTGGGAAGTTCTTTAGAAGATAATGGGTTTATAGGTCAAACACAGTATGACATACCATCCTAAAACATATGGTCAGACAGCGTGGGAAAACCAGGTTTTAGAAGACATGCTCTGGGAATTTTTGTTGAATTTTTTAGGCTCATGGAATACCCATTTGGGATTTTTAGAGTTTTCATATAAGAACAGTTACCAATACTCAATTAAGAAATATTCCTTTGAGGAACATTATATTCAACCATGCCAATCGCCTTTATGGTGTCTAGAAGTGGGTGAGACTTTTCTGCTAGTACTAAGCCTTGTGCATGAGATGTCTGATAAAGTCATATTGATCAAGAAGAATTTTTTAACAATGAACATCCTCCATAAATCTTATACCAATTAGTGGTTTTGATTCTTGG
This sequence comes from Viscum album, assembly GCA_963277665.1. Classification (NCBI taxonomy): domain Eukaryota; kingdom Viridiplantae; phylum Streptophyta; class Magnoliopsida; order Santalales; family Viscaceae; genus Viscum; species Viscum album. The sequence continues at coordinate 272,075,475 of OY728147.1, forward strand.
AATTATTTTTGGGTGATATAGTGTTTCTAATGGTGTCCATCTCTTGGTCATCATCATCTTAGTAAGAATGTTTAGCTAACTCCATGTTACGTCAGACCTTTTCAGATTAACAAGATAATCGGCAAGGTTGAATACTAATTGGGTTTTTCGTCCTAGTTTACATTAATCCATGATTTTTTATATGTCTCAAAATTGAATAATTATAACTTGAACCCATCTCACATGATAAAATTGGAATAATTGGATCCAAAATTCTATTTTTCTCTGATTGAATGACTGATACAGATTGTGGATTCCCAAGTAAAAGTGATTTGGGGGAATCCATATTGTTGGTTAAAATTATTTGGAAGCATGGGAATTATGAGAATGGAACATGGGTGTAAATTTTTGGTTGGAGGATCATTATCTATATTTATTCTCTGATCAGACATTAGAATTAATTTCTAAGGGTGGAAAGTTTTCATAGTGGGTAGAATCACTATAGTAAAATGACCATTTTTGGTGGTTTTTTTATGTTGGTAGTTTAAACCACCTCCATATGCTTCTACAGTGGTTTAAAAAAACCAATACTAAATTGTGTGTCAGCATACAATATGTGACGGTTAACTTGATTTAGTGGTGGTTTATAGTAACCGTCATATTTGATGGATTTAGCAATGGTTTTTTATGGTTTACGGGTGGTTTTCCCATCAAAAATGATTTTTTATTTAGCGGCAGTTTTAACCGCCACTAAAAAAATAATTTTTTTGGGGAAAACCTCCCCTAAAAACCCAGGTAACTACCATGAAATAATAAAGGAATATGAAAACTATTTAGCAGCTGTTTTAACCGACATGGATAGAAAAATTCCAAAATTGTTGTAGTTGTTAAAACTGCTGCTAAAATATAATACATTTATTTCATGGTGGTTAAAACTGCTGCTAAAGCTAGATTTGAAAAAAAAGCATCTGATTTTGCAGCCCTAGTACCGGTTCCCTGAAAATAAAAACTGTTCTAATTTCACATGCATATACATCCCACGTTCAAAAGAATACCAGAAGTCTAACATTTTCATAAGGATAACATGATAGATACTTGAAAAATAGGTTTAGTATGATTTTGGTACATACAATTTATTCTAAGTACATAAAGTATCACTTTTGGATATAGTGGATCCATAATCGGGGATAGCAATTGATCTCGAGTATGTTGATGTATTTGTGTATCTATCACAATAGAGAAATGTAATCGATAGTTGTTGTTTTATTTGATTGTATGGGAATTATTGGAGAATCATTTTTTAGATCTATCAATTAGTATTTCCAATGACCACAGTTACCATGAATGGATTCAAATTTGATTGTACATTCTAGTGTGAGGAATTTTCCATAGTGTTGAAGAATTGGTTATTGTCAACTCTGATCCTAATCATTACTTAGCCTAATGTAGGACATGTAATGAAATGTGATGCATATAGTTTTTGATTAGGATATGTTATGATGTAGAGTTATAAATTAGTCACATTGGGTTTTATCAACTTTTGACCCACAAGATTAAATACTCTAATCCTGTATTTTAGTTTGTAGTTTTGGTTCATGCATTGAAATAATCATGACAGAAACTCTTGGGAGGGAGATTTGTTGGGTACTTTGGAACCTATAGTGTATATAATATTTTCTCATTGCATGTACATAATATTTATCAGATGAATTTCATAGAGTACTTTTATATGTTTGACATTAATAAATTGTATTCAACTATTAAGGGAAATGTATTGGTAAATGCATTGGGCTAGAAAATGTAGGAGATGGGAGAACAGATTTCATTAGCTGAATAGAAGATCTTATCTTCACTCTAATAATAGTTGGTGGGTGTAGTTGGGAGTTTAGGGGAAGCAATTTGGGTTTCCTTTGAGACAATGTCTTCATTGGTTAAACAAGTAAAGAAAAGTTAGAAAATTATTCTGGAATGTATCATGATGTGTGATAGGTTGGAAGAATGTGAAACTATTTCAGGATTGAATTTTGTTATACATGGAGTGTTTATAGTTCTTAGCATGATAATGGTCACATATTCAATGAGATATGAGTTTATGAGATCCTATAATTCTTTTAAGTGGTATTTTTACCTAGAGCCGATCATGATTTATAATATTGAAAAGTATATGTTCTGGTGGCCCTCTATAGTAAGAGACATTAAAGGATTATTTTCCCATTGATTTAATTGTCCAAAAATAATCAATGAGTGTTAGAGTTGATATTTTAATTGGGATTTTCACCCAAGGCTGACTTGTTTTACCTTATAGGTTAGGTAATTATAATAGAAGTCCATGAGTTGATATTTGAAGTTGTGTATAACATTTTATCCACAGATCGATGAGCAGTCAGGATGGATGATCCAAACCATATATAACATGCTTCAAGATTTTACTATAGATTTTTAGCCACCAGATGCATCTTTTAAGAAGATTTAAATTCTAGTAGTGTAAGATAGTCAAGTGTTCGATAGATATTTTTAAATTCTTCTATTAATGAAGTGGATAGTCCATCTACCATAATAGGATCAAGACACTAAAGTGTTCAATAGATATTTGTAAATTCCTATAAAAACTATTTTGAATAAGAGGAAAGAATAAGTGGGAGTGATCACATGCCAACTATAAAACTTGTGAATAGAATACTGTAAAATTTGAGGTAATAAGGGTTATCCACTAAAACCAAGTTGAAGGGAGTTACAAAACTAGATATTCCCCAGAAAATCAATAACAAGGTTGATCGTTCATCCTTGAGTAACAAACGTAATAAATTTTGGTAGAATGGATCATAAAAAATTATTCATGAAAATAAATAATCTAAATATATAGTGCATACCACACTCCAGAAAGAAATACATAAAAGGAAACATCAGAAATCAATAAAATATATAAAAAGAGACATGAGAAATCAAAAAATTGTTAGGTCATGAAAATGTTTGATGGAAACCATGTGCCACACATGATACATATAGAAACCAAAAATTATAATATTTTTCCAACATATCAACAATACAAATAATCACAGTCCAAAGATGAACATATCTCATCTCCCTCTCCACCTCCATCTCTATTTCTTGCTACCACCTGTAAGAACATTATATTGAAAATTAAATACTATTGTATATTTATATTTAAACATAAAACCAATAAAAGGTTTCAAACTAAATTATTTTGAATTTTTTTGATTTACCTTCTCACTACTAGTCGATGCAATACCACTGGAGTCAGATCCAGTCATCTTCTGATATAAATCAATCAACTCCTTCGGCAAAGAGGATATCTGAGCCCCCTAATCTTGAAATGTGTTTCGTAGAGAAAAAATCTCTCTTTGAGTATCTCGGGGTATAGAATGAATAAAACCAGGAGTATATGTAGTTGAAATCCCCAATTTCCTGTTAAAACCCTTAGATGGTACTGGTCCCAAACTCATCCCGTGCACTCTACCAGGATGATCCTTCCCAAGGACTTTAGCAACTGGGTCATCCTGGAAGACTGATTTGGACTGCGCTGGATTGGAATCCCACAATTCATTAATTTTTACCTATAAATCAAATAGAATTCATATTAGAAGCAATATATATTAACATAGTAACAAATGATAATAAGTTATTATAATGAAAAACGAATTCATACCCCAACTTCTTTGGCAGACTCATTATTAAAAGTTCCATCATATTTTTGGTGAACATTCAACCACACTTTTGTTTAGGATGCTTCATTCCCAAAACTTTGTTACTACATTAAAAAAACATAAATCAATAATTTAATTTATTAAACAAATTGTATTTTCTTATAAATATTTAATCTAATGAAAAAATTACCAGAGAAGATTGGCCTCTAGAAAACTCTTTGACCCCGCAGTGTGAAGGATGACCTGCCTAGCCCGACTTGATGCATTCTTTATTTCAAGATCCTAAAATAAATAAAATAAAATTTAATAGTAATGTATTCAATTTCATCTCCTCTTTATATACATGTATAAAGGTAAAATGAGATTAATATAGTAATATATATTTAAATACCATCTTCTTCTCATCACGATGTCTGTCAACAAAAATTTTTTATTGCTCTTTGTGTACCACATTGGGTAACTTGTCATACATCTGTTGGGTGGTAAACGAAGTATCGTTGGCATTGCCCGAAAATATTCATTTAAAGACTTTCCATTTTTTGCCAACATTTTTCAATATCCACTTTTGTGGTATCACATCAACAACTGTAAAGTGGAAAAACATCTGTACACCAAAATTCATTTTGAAAATATTAATAACATGACATTCAATTACACCATAGTGTTTTAAAATTACCTTTATTTGGGAATCAAAAACTACATTTTTCAAACTAGTAGGCATATGCCTCAAATCATCACATGAAATAGGAAGGTAAACGGGCACCACGGCCAGCTGGCCTTAAATCCAGCCAAGTAATCCTATGGCGTCATCCGTAGGGACCCATTATGAATCAAATTGGATAACTATCTTCTCTTCGGTCAAATTCAATACATCTGAACTTTTTATATTTTTCTCCATATGTGAATTGTTTCCATCTTTAATGAACAAATAGTAAGTATAAAAAATTTCAATAAATTTATTTATATTAAAATTTGTGCCTATACCAGTCACCCTCTAGAATCCCTGAGAAGAACTAGAAGTGGCACACCACACCCCCACTGTTGGGGCTCCAGAAGTGATAGGCGACGACTGAACTACTGAAGGGACACTCACAGAGGGTGTGAGAGATGGTGTAGGGGGAGATGGTGCAGGGGGGAAAGTGGATGGTGGCTCAGATGTCATAGGGAGGGAGATAGATGTATCTTCATCTGTCTCAGTGGTTGATGCAATAGTATATCACTTCCTCCTTGGCATTCCTATCATTTAATTCAATAAAATTAAGTTTAGAACATATATTTTTAAAACATTATACAGAAAAAAATAAAAATAATAACAGTTTCATAGTACTAACAAACAAAATATACATAATAATGATAATGAATGATTTCACAAATGAAATAAGTGGTTTCTAAATGAATGTATAACTGTACATACAATCATTTTCTCCTTAAATCATGTCGGTTTCCTGGTCTACTACTTCATCCACTTCATTTATCCTTTCTAGACTAATATTTTCAATATCATGATGGAAAAATAATTTTAATTCTTGTTGTTTATGAGATTCAATGTAAAAGTTCAAATATTCCACTTCATCACACATATCATATAAATCTATTTGTTTTACGTGAGAAATCACAGTCCACCCTTCATCCACAACATCATTCACACAATATACCATTTTTTCTTGTGATGATAAGATATATGGATCATGAAGTTCATGATCACCAACATCCATCAAGCAAGATAAGTTCACATAAGTAAATTGAAAGAAATCTCTTTTAACACCTTTGATAATATCGACCCAATTGAATTTGAATAAAACAACTGAAAAATGCATGTGGTTGTTTAATTCCATAATATCATTCATATTTATATATTATCCCACTTTAGAGAATGTAAATATACCACTATTCTATGTTTTTAAACCCTATTATCAATCGACTGTAAGAAATCTAAAGTCAATCACGTTGTAAGCATCGTATTTTCTAACTTGTTTTAGAGGACCTCGAGCAAGAAACATCAAATATTCTCAAAACTCTGATCGAGTATCAATATTCATGATCTAAAAAAAACTTTATTAGAATTAAAAAATATATGTGTCAACCTAATATTTATATTTATAGCAATATTTATGAACTTACACGTCGTGCAAACCATTATATCAACTATTTATTAACAGATTTCATTATATCTTTCTCATTTAGTGTTTGGCCTCTCATTGATCTCTTTTTTTGTATCATCAAATCTTTAATAAATGAATCTACAATTTCACTATTCATAAGTACATATCTATGTGCCTATAATAATTCCATTTCTGTCAGTGCAATATTTGAGGTCCTCCCAACTGATCGGCCAATAGCAAGAAATATTTTTGGTTTCCCATGTATTTGAGATTGATTTGATGTGTCTTCAACATGTACAGCTCGATTAAATCTTGTCACAATATCATCCAAGTATCTAGAACAAAAGGTAAGACACTCCTATACCAAATAGCCTTCAGCAATAGAACCTTCTTGTTGAGCTTTATTTCTCACGTATGATTTCAAATTCACAATATATCTGTGAAATAAAATAAACAAACATAATTATGAATTTAATTAAGTGCCAAAAAAATTACTTAACTAAAAAACATATAAATAATGTACCTATCAATTGGATACATCCGTCAATAATGAACGGGGCCTCCTAATTTAGCTTCCTCAACCAAATGCACAGTTAAATGCATCATGATAGTAAAAAACTATGGAGGAAAGTTCATCTCAATTGCACAAAGTGTCAATAAAACCTCTCCTGAAGATTTTCAAGCTCAAATTGATGTAGATATTTCTCACATAGTTGTCTAAAAATGTGCAGAATTAGAGTACAATAGTAGTTAATTTTTAGGTAATAATGTATGTAATTCCAATGGTTGTAATAGCTATAAAAAATATGTGAATTGTGACTTTTCAATCCATGTAACTTACGATTCTTTATGTCAACACACCTTAAGATTTTACTTGAATTCCCATTAGATACTTTAACATGCTTTAAAATTTGAATGAATTTATCTTTATCCCTGTTTTTCATTACAAAAAATTTCCAGAAAATACATTTTATTATCATCTAGCCAGAGATCACATTTTATGTTCATTACTTGTAAGTCCTTCTGAGCATTGAGATGATCCTTCGACTTTACATGCTCATTAAGCAATGTGAAGATCAAACTTTCACATACATTCTTCTCAATATGCATCACATCAAGATTATTCTACAGAAAATTAAATTCCAAATATGGAATTTTGAAGAATATACATTTTTTCTTCCATTTTTGCATTCTGATTTCACTCGACGATGCACTTTGAACCCATTTCCTGCTATCATTAAAATGATGAACCTTACCAAATTTTGATTCAAAATTTCCAAGTTGTGTCAATATTTCAGAACCATTTAACATATTTTAAGGCGGTCTATGATTAATGAAACCACTAAATTTTTATCTTTTCATCCAAAATATATGAGATGCATAGAGAAATCTTCTATGAAAAAAGAAGCACCATTTTCTACTGTGAGGTAGCCATTGGGTTCCAAATCAAAATTACAAATAGGACAATCCAATCTCGTGTAAGTGTTCCCGCCAGATAGATTTCCAACCCCAAGGAAGTCACTAATGGTCCACATTAAAGCAGCGTGCATTTTGAACATTATTTTAGAAGAAGCATCAAATGTCTCAACACCATTTCTCTATAACTCCTGTAATTATTCAATTAAAGGCTAAAATTATTCATCAATATCATTTCCAGGAATTTTTTCCAAGAATAATCATCGAAATGATAAAAGACGTATGTTGCATACACATCCACAGTGGTAGATTGTAAGGGATCAAAAAATGGCCAAATGCTATAACTGGTACTCAATGTCTCAAATGGGTTGAATACATCGACATCTAATCCCAATCAAACATTCCTAGGATCAGATGAGAAATATGAATGTGATGAATCATATTTATTTCATGATTGTGAATTTCATGGATGTCCCATTAACTCGTCATTGTTATTATCTATAGAATTACACTTCATGTGTTCGACTGTTTTTGATGAAATGAATAATCTATGCAATCAAGTATTTAAAGGAAAGTAATGAAAAAATACTGCAGGTGTGTTCATTTTCTTCTTATTCATGGTAGTATGTTGATTTAGGCTTCCAACATCACCCATTGACTTCCATCTAGAATAAGAAAAAAAATTCAATCTTGTCTACCTAAATCCTCTTTCCAGTAAAGCACACAATCTTTGGGACGTGCATGTATTTTTGTATAATTCAAACCAAGCTTGTTAAAAACTTTTTCATATCATAAAAAGACTCTGTTATGTTTCCTTCAGGAAATTCATCATGAAAGAATTATAATATCATGGAAATTTCCTTATTTGTAATTCCACATAGACATTTGATATGGTACAACTTCAGCAGAAAAGAAGGTTTTGAATTTTTCAAACATCCACTATACAACTCTTGATTTCCATCATCAACTAAATAATGAAATTTATTTTCCTCATTGAGGCTTTCTCTTACACTAGTCTCCATATAATCAAAAGGAGAATCCACTTAGATATTACAATCTTAATCTGGTTGTCCTACATTCTCAAAAACTTCACTTGTCACATTTCTATTGGCAGCACCCTCATCTGGTTGTTCTGATATGTTTTGATGTTTATGGTGGTGTCTTTCTGTGCCGAATGTATCATTTATAAGGTTTTTCATTTCATTTTCTATTGTCTATGAATTTGAGATCTCATTAAATAGATTGACATCAGTGCTCAACCTTTCTATAACATTCGATTCTCCATGTCAAATCCAACACAAATATTGAATAGGGAATTGATTCAATATGAAATGTTCATAAACATCATCTCTCTTCAACCATCTTTTAAATTTACATTTAGTACATGGACATCTTATTCTCCTTTCAACGGATCGATTGGAAATTTCAAAATCTAAAAACTCTTCCAAACCCTTAACATACTGAGGTGTGTTCCTAGGTAATGTGATCTAGCTTTTATCCATGTATATTACAATATGCCTTCACAATATTAAAAAAACACATAACTATTAATAAATAGGGAAAGAGATTCATATATACTAGTTGAAAAAATATATAAACATGTTAAATAAGGTTTTCCTATATAAATACATATGGTAAATAATGAACCCATCCACTAGACAACCAAAGCATGCAAATTAAAAAGATCCATAAATGAATATATATACCTCCTAAGTGTGTTCCCCAATTTTGAAATTAGAATTAACCATATAGTTGATTTCCCCTTTCCCCAATGACATTTTCTAAGTGAAATAAAGAGTCATTTTCTATCCAATTTTAGCATTACTTCAAGCCTATTATAGATTACCCAGAAGAATGTTGGTGTAAACCATGAATATCATACATATAAATCACAACACACCCAATTGTAAACACACCTCCAAATATCATATGTGGATCGGATTTTACCTTCCACTCTAAATATAATACATGAACTCTGAAAAACACACCTCCAAATTTTAAGCTAGGTAAGTGTCTTTTTGATGCCCTGAGAGGCTAGTTGAGAGATAATTCCAGGTTGTGATACAAGGTTTAAATATAGTATTTTCTATGTTTACAAAATTTTGTGTGTGTTTCAAATATGGTCCTATGTATATTGTTTAGTCATATGAGCCAAGTTTTGATGGGACACTACTCATGGGAGTATGAGACTTGTTATATCATTTGTTGATATGGAGTTGTACGAATGTTAAATTTGTATGAGATCAATATGGATAGTGGATAAGAACTTGAGTGAGATTTATTTGCAGAGATCAGTTCTTCTTAGAAGGGTAAGAGTGTGTGTTGGTATGGAACTTCAAGAAAAGTCTTAACGTGTGAAAGAAAATATACCTTGGTTATATGGGATTCTTATTTTTTGTAGAGTATTGTAGTGGATTTCTCACCCCCTACCTCCCTGAACAGCCCACCCCCCCCACACCACTGCAGCCCCTAACGCCCCCCCCCCCCCCACCTGGACAGCCCACCCCAACCCCCACCTAGACCCCCCCACCTAGACACCCCCCAATTAGACCCCCCCCCCCCTCCCTAGACACCCCACACCCCTCCCCCACTTGGACAACCTACCCCCACCCCCTTGGACATCCCACCCCCAGAAAATCCCACACCCCCTCCCCCACTTGGACAACCCACCCCCAGCCCCCTGAACAACCCACCCGCCCCCCTAGATAGCCCCCCCATAACCCTTCAGCCCCCTACACCCTTGGACAACCCATCCCCCACCTAGACACCCCCACCCCACCTGGACACCCCCACCAACCTAGATAACTGACCCCCACCCACCTAGATATCCCACCCCCATCCACCCCACCTAGACAACCCCCCCTACCCCCCCCCCCCCCACTAGGATAGCCCACCCCCACCCACACCCCCACCTGGACAGCCCCCCCCCCCCCACCTAGACATCCCCTCCACCTGGACAGCCCACCCACCTGGATAGCCCACCACCACCCCCCTGAGCAGACCACACCCCTTCCCCCACCTGGATAGCCCACCCCCACCCCCCTGGACAACCAACCCCCTGGACATCCCACACCCCCTCCCCAATAAGCACATCCTATCGTGACCCCCTGGATAGCCCACACCCCTCATTGGACATCCCACACCCCTGAAACCCTCTACCACCTGTAGCTCCTTACCACCTAGGAAAACCCACCCACCACCTGGACAGCCCCCTCCACTTGGACAACCCCCAACCCCATGCATCCCCCTTAGGGTAATTTTATTTAAAACCATTTTATTCATTAATAAAGGATAGGGAACCTAAAAAAGAAAACCACAATATTTCTATATATCAAATGAAGTATGTAGGGTGTGAGAACAACTAATCTCAGTAGGATCTCAATAATGATTTTTTAAAAGTCATTCCAAAACACATCTCATTCATAATAGTTTTAAATATAGTTAGAAAATATATTTTTATTGATAATCACATGAAAAACCAAATATCACCTTAAAATCCATTTTATAAACTTATATTTTCTTATTCTTTAAATGAAAATAATCATTTTAAAAATATTACATCAAACCCCTTACATTCTTTAAAACCACCCATTACAGTTTCAATTTTAAAAATACTTTAGACACACACTTTTAAAGACACTTCAAAAACAATTTAATGAAACAAACCCATTCTCATAAACTATAAAAATAAAACACCAAGTCACCACATCACAAACTAGATATGAGAAAACAAGGAGAAAAATTTATGGTTCCCACCATATTAATCAAAATAGGGGACAAAAGAAATAAGATTCCTCAAATGGAATCCATATAGTATCATGGGGAACAAAAAAGGTCATAAAGATAGTTCTAGACCTTACCAATACATGATACCTACCACTGACATATGTTATATCCAAACAACATAATTCACTTGAGTATCATGCACCTAGAATCGTAGGGGGAACTCCCCGCTGGCCATGGTATACTACACAACTAGGGGACACCAATAGTGTGCGACTATCTAGTGTAACATAAATATATACCTCTCTATCAGTGCCTAGTGTACCCATGATATAAATAATTGGAGATGAGTAATGAAAAAACTTACATGATTAATGCAACAAAATAATATAAATATAACTCGCCTCTAACACCCTTGTAATGAACAACACTAAAAATATCATCTATTTCATAAAAATACATCTAAATATAAGGGGTAATCATTGAGGGTATAATATATCATATAAGTAGTTCATTATGAAAGTTACAAATGAGACTTATTAAAATAATCAGAATTCAAGGTCACTTTAATTCTATTTGAAATCCCATTTAAAATAATTCATTAAAAATAACCATTTATATACTTTACCGACATATGAAATGGTTGAATGTCTCTTAATTATACTCATACTATAGAATATCTAGTGATAAAAATATTTTGGGGTTTAAAAAGAAATATGAAACCTAAATATATAATAGTCCAAGAAGAAAATGAAATTAAAACATGGAATTTGAGGATCTATATGGATCTATCATGACTTAAGAGATCACAATGAAGTTACATGATAATAAAAAATCCAAATAACACAATAATAAAATAATTTTTCCATTTAAATAAATTAATAATGAAACCTATAATAATGATGAAATGGCTCATCAATCAATTAATTTGAACATATTCTTTAAAATAAAGAAACCATAATATTGGTAAAATAAGGTGGATAATGATAGAGAACAACAAGTGATGTTATTCCAAGGAAATGAGAAACACATAAGGTCATAATTCTATATAACTAACAAAGGGAACAAGGGGAAGAATAAAAAATCAAGGAAACCTTCAATGTTTCAACTTAGTGTGTGAGAAATGAAACCCTTCTATAAAGGTAATAAATGGAAAAATGTTCCTAGTATCTCATGGCTAAAATAGAGGTTAGTTATGATGTAAAATATAACTCTTATTCATCTTTGAATAAAAATTAATCCTCTCTCTCTTATTCTTTATTCAATACCCTATGCTATAAAGATCTAAAATATACTTGTTGAAAACATGATGAAGGTTTTTCTAAAATGAATTTAATATATAAATATCATAAAAATATGTTTAATCAATCCCTAAATGATTAGTAAAAACTCACAATCAAAAAAACTGAATTATCAAAAAGGATTTTCAATATAATGTGAGAAAGTTACAATAGAATATTGATTATATCAAAAAAATTTTTTGAAATTCTCCAAATTCTAAAAAAATTATATAAAGAAGTGAGTTTATAATGTTGTGAAAGTAATAATATTCTTTGTCATTTTTAAAAAAATGAATGTTCTTTAAAAAGAAAAACTATTTATTAATTGATCTAACAAAAACTATTTTATAATTACTATCATAAAATAGAGAATATAATTCAAGAATATAATTAAAATAATGGTATGTAATGAAATAGATGTTTGGGGTGAACTGTTGTGGTGTAAGGATATTTTCTCAAAGTTCAATTTGATGGTGTAGAGGGTTTATAATCATATACTTCCAACTAATGAAAATATCATGTGCATGTGTGTGAGTATGGCCTCTAGGTGATACTGTTATAACTAGAGGATGGAATAAGAAGAATAAGGATGATATGGAGGGGTGACTAGAAGCGTCGAGCAATGCCACGGGTTAGGACCTGTAGTGGGGGGGGGGCGAGCTAGGGCTTCAGGGGGTTAGCGGCAATCCGTGTTGAGGGGAAGCGAGGCATGCTGGGGGGAGGCATAGGGATTCAGGGGTTGCTGGGGGGTCTCAATAGTGTTGGGGGGAGAAGGGGGTTTCTCGGGGTTTGGGGGGAGAAGTGTCGGTATTGAAAAAAACAGTTTAGGAATGGTTTTTAATAAACTGCCGCTAAATCATTTATAAAAAATGTAGCGGCGGTTTATTAAACCGCTGCTAAAAACCGCTACAAAAGGGTATTTATGTTGTAGTGAATTGTCACATATGTCATTTTTTTTGAATTATTTTTCTCTTTAATTTTTTTCTTATCTTTATCCCTTGGATTTATTGGGAGGTTTTGAAAAAAATTATGGTTTTGGGCCAGACATAAGGAGGGGAATGGTTGTTGCACGGTTAGTAAAAATTGTGTACAAATCTAGTGGAAACTATCTACACTGAACTGTGGCACTATCCAGGTCGCACGACCTACTGCACTAGTGTGCGGCCATCAAAGGATAATCGTGAAACTAGGAAATTGGAACTCTCTAAGGCACATGGTCATGCACACACTCTAGTAAAACTATGTGGCCTTTTCCCTTTACATAGAGGTATCGTATGGTCGGTGCACAGTTTTTCAAACCATGTTTCCAAACTGTATGGCCTACCATAAATTTAAAAGGGTAAAATTCCAAATTTTCCCATCCCATGTGTTAAACACAAATCACCCATATCTCACCCCATTCGACCCTTCAGCCCTAGGCATGCTTCCCTCCCTTCCTCTCCTTCCTTGGGATCCATTTTTTGGGTGATTTGGATTTGAATCTTCAAGGAACCTTCAATTAAGACTCTCTTCTTCTCCTTTAATATTTTTTATTGGTCTATTATTCATTCTCTCTTGGGTTCTCTTTCCCCAGTAGGGATTTTGACCTAGGTTGGGTTAAAATCTCTTTTATTAGGGTTAAATCCTGATGTTTATGGTGTTATCTTACTTCATTACGATCTCTCCTTAGTGTGGTTGGTGGTTTCCACATGGTTTTGTGAAGATCTCAATAAATAGGTAAGTGGTTCCATGATTTGACATTGTTTAATGAGTTTAGAATTTTTTATTTGGTTTCCCATATGGTTTCATAAATTTTGTGGGTGGTGTAAAAGGTATTTTCCATGGGTCTTGGTGTGTGTTAAAGATTTGGTAATGACTTCGCCCTTTGAAAATGGATTTCATTCATGTGTGCTTCTATTATTGGAATTGTGGCTTCATAAGGTTCATCTCATTTGATATAGTGAAATAAATTGACCATAAGGGAATCCTAGGTATCTAAGAGGACAGTCTAGGTCTAATATATTAGGCGATTTGGCAAGGCCAAGGATCAGTCTCCCAAACAAATACTTATGTAACAACCCTAACTAAAAATTCATGTGATGGGTATTGGAGGCTCAAGTATGACCTTCGCATCTTAGAGATGTGATCACCAAGAGAAAAAGGATCCTAGGACCCCTCTAACCATAGTACCATAGAGACTTCCTTTGGTTCTCCTTTTATGCTTACTGTTTAGCATGTTATCGCAACTATTTACTCTTTTATTTCAAAAAATGTTTTAATTAAATTGTGTTTTTATTTTCGTTAAAATATAACAAGTTAATTTGACTCAAATTTGAATTACATAGAATATATTTTGGTGGTATCCTATAAGGAATTTCAGGTCCCATCCTACATGTATCCTTGGTTGTATGTAGACCTTTTTATGTTCGACTGAGGTAAAGTCAAGTTGTCCTATGGTGGTGATGGTGGTTCAATGTGCTAGTGGAGCCTATTTTGGTGGGTGTTGGTGGTGGTGGCATGAGATAATTGACCCACATATTGCATGGAGGATTGTTTTTTCACTTGATTCCCCTCCCCGTTTTAGTTGTTATAGTTTTCGATTGTAAATTGTAAAACTCCTAACTTATGTTGTAGTGTTTACCTTTGATCTATTTTATTTTGGTTATTGAATATGATGTGATGTATTATTCTTTTTAATTTTTTTTGGGTTTATTCTCATGAGATAAATCATTCCCAATGGTTTTTCTCGATGGTCAGACACTAGTTACTACCGGTGGGGATCAGGAACACCCATCGGGCCATGACACATGCTAGGTTGGGTGTCAGATTGGATGGAAGCCGAACCATGTTTTTGACAACTATGGTCATCATTGACTCTTACCATGGTCAGAGGTCTATTATAGCTACCATATGACCTCGATTATGTAAGAATAAGGTCATACCTCCACCATATCACCACAATCGCATTCGACCATGGTGATAGATTTCTATATATTTTGTTTTAACAATATATGTTTATTTAGTAATGGATATTACAAATTGAAAGAAAAACCACACACCTTGGAACCCTAATGGGTCAAGCCTCCCTCCACATTATGAATGAAAATGTCTCATTGAAACAATTTTTTATGTTAACACATAATAATAATAATCTATGCAATTATTTAGGGGTGAAAAGAAAAGAACCAGCGCAATTTATCCAGTGGGTTAGATTGACTCAAACATAACCCATCCTTGAAGAGTAATACCACATTTGTGATGCCCCGAACTAGGAGACACTGAATAGTTCCCTGGACCAGTTTTCCACATGACCTCAAGCACACCTCCCCTATGCCAGAGGGTGACGACTAGCAATGAGGGTTTGGGGAGTCAATCTTGGGGAGTCTATACCCTCTTTATTATAATAAAATAACAATATAATACAATAACACTAACCAAGTGCATAATAGTATAAATAAAAAAACAATTCCATGTCATATGATAACCAAAATATAAAATTAAAATACTCAACTAAAAGGCTAATCATTCTATGATAATGAAAATGTCAAGTGTTTGTAATTAAACTCAAAGTAAAGACACAACACTCCCAAACGAGTCATAAACCACATTGGGTTTCCTCTCCCATGCTCCAATCCACAAACTGAAACATATCCTAGGGACTTGCCTTTATCCTGTCCTACAACAACAAAGTCTACTCAGGTGTCGATTAGGCGACCTGAATAAGGTGTGAGTACAACTTAGTAGGCCACCACTAACGGTGTCTAAAATGAGTGCAATCAAAAGATGGTGCATGCAGCTTCATGAAGCAATAAATATACAATGAATAATTTAAATAGTTATAACATTTCTATTTAATCTTTAATCAACACATTTGGCCGTGTATCAACTCTTTTTTCCCATTTGAATCATCATTCAATATAATAAAACATTTAGTGTAGGTCGTTATGCCTAGTACCCTAAATCTCAGTTGAATCATCATTCATTATTATCATTCATTTAGTGTAGTTCTTCATGCCTAGCACCACAATCTCGTTGATTATAGGTCATTATACCTAGCACTCCTTTTCTCATTTAGTGTAGGTCGTCATGCATAGAACCCCATAATCTCATGCTTGGATAACTATTGGGGAGGAACACCATGTCCAAGTCCCAACTTCTAATCGGTCTAAAAAGCAATGTCTAGCACCAAAAAAATATCATCCATTTAATCATTCTTTAATTCAAAAGAATTTTCAACATTATTCATCTACAAATCCAATGATTAGTTAAGAATTTAAAAGGCCATTAGTTAATTCAACAATTAACTAATCAAAAATCCCATTAATTAATTCATCAACTAAATAATCAATCAACACAATTCTCATTCCATAATTAATTCTTCACAATTAATTATCAATATCAAATTTTAACTAGTGATAATTAATTCTCACAATTAATTATCTTTTATCACATCATGGAACATAATTAATTATCTCAATTAATTATCTATGGTCAACATCATGGCAGGTAATTAATTATCTCAATTAACTATCTTTGGTCAACGTCATGGAACATAATTAATTCTCACAATTGATTGTATTACATAGCCAACATCATTGTTTCATAATTAATTCCCCCCAATTAATTATATTGACACAAAAAAATCAATATCTCAATTAAAATATCATAACCCATAAAAAATATCCAAAATATATATTTCAGAAACCCCTTTCATTAATTCAATGATTAAATTGTCAAATAACCATTGAGGCGAACTCAATTCAATTACACTTTTTAATTAATTAAATTTAGGAAAGCATTTATCAAGAGAATCTAGAAAATCATAAATTCACATTCATATATCATAAATCAGAACTATGGGAGTTTGATTTAGACCACCTACCTCAGTTTATTGATGGATGTTAACCTAGTGTAAATCCCCCAAATCCGAGCGGCACAACATTTTCGGTCAAGCTCTGGATCTAAATCCCTATACCAAAATTAAGATCAAAGGAATCAAGATCATGAAAATATAATTCTGGATCCACAATTCAATATCTATATCCCAACTCATAGGTTTAGATCCAAGAAAATAGTGGATATCTTCCATGAAAAGATATATAAAAGATAAGAGAAAGAATGAGAGAAGCATCAGGATGAAATCCAATTACCGGAAGGAGAGAGGATCTTCAATACAAGAATTCAAAATCGAAGAAATATGTTTAGATCACCTTGAAATCCCTTCGAAAGGATTTGGGAACACCTAGAAATTGTCAAACCCGAGCCTAGGTAGAATTAGAGAGGTTTTGGGGGTTCTGGTTGTTTTAAAAAAAAATTTGGAATAAACTTCTCCATGCGAACGGCTTAACTTGAGAGTCCGCACAGTTAGGACAAAACATGTGATATTTCACTGCCCACATGGCTTGATGTCACACGGTTTAGAAAACTAGGTTCCAACTGTGACGACTTCAACTATCTGCATGGTTAGATTGCGCACGGTTGGGCCAAACTGTGCACAAACTGTGCACCCAAACACACCCTACATCATACCCAAACCCAAAGGTACATAAAAACTACAAAAAGTACCTGAAAAAATGCCTCATATTTCTCCATAAAACTCTGGTATCTTATAATATCCCCACTTGAGATTGCTTCATAAAAGGTCAGTATCTTACAATCTCCCCACCTTATAACAACTCATCCTCGAGCTGCACTATCAAACTTCTCTAAGATCCCGAGCCCAAAATATTGATCCATTGAGCCATCATGTCTGCTTCTCATTCCCAAGTTTTCTCTTGAACACTTCCATGTTTCCATAACACATGAACTAATGGAATGGTATTTCCTCATAACACTTTCTCACTGTGACCCATTATACGTATCAGATGCTCCACAAAGGAAGCATCTATATCGAGGTAAACTTCTTCCACATAAATCACATGATAAGGGTTGGGGTGATACTGTCATGGTTGTGAGACATGGAAAACATCATTCATAGTGCTGAATTTATGTGGAAGTTCTGGTCGGTATGCCACTGTCCTGATTCTCTCTAACACCTCAGATGTTTCTAAAAACTTATGAGCCGAATTTCCATGCCTCTTATCCTATGGAGAACCAATCTAAGAGACACCCAAAGGAATACACGATCACCCTCTGTAAATTATAGGGTTCATCTCCACCTATCAGCATATGACTTCTGCCTACTCTGAGCCGTAGCCATATTTTTCTGAATCAACTGCACCTGCTCTGATGTCTCCTAAATGAGACTCGGTCCCAACAAATCTGACTCACCCACCTCTAACCAACAAAGAGGTGATCTACAAGGTCTACCATAAAGTTCCTCATATAGTTCCATCTATATAGTTTTCAGATAATTTTTTTTAGGAAAACTCCACTAAAGATAAGTTCCTCTCCAAAGAACCACCAAAGTTAAGAACACGTGCTCGGAGCATATCCTCTAACACTTGTATGGTACGCTCTGAGTTCCCATCATTCTATGGGTGGAAGGTCTTATGTAACAGAATATGTGTACCAAGAACCTTCTATAATCCTTTCTAGAAGCATGGAGAAAAGTTTGAATCATGATCTTAAACTATAGTCTGTGGCACCCCATGAAGACGAACTATCTCACTCACATACAGCTCTCCCAACTAGTCTACTATAAAGGTTTCCCTGATAGTAAAGTAGTGTTTTACCTTCATTAGTCCATCCACAATGACCAAAATAGATTCATTATTTCTGAGAGTCTTTGGAAGTCCTACCACAAAATCCATAGTCACGTCATCCTAGTTCCATTCTGTAATAGGTAACGACTGCAATAGGACTTCAGGTCTTTGATTCTCTACCTTCACCTTATAATAGGTGAAGCATCTAGTTACGAACCTGGTTATCTCATTTTTCATGCCTGGACACCAAAACTATCATTGTAGGTCACTGTACATTTTTTTCACCCCAGGATGTACCACCCACCTTGAAGCATGAAATTATTTCATGAGTTCCTCTCGCATTCTCATAGAAAAAACAAACCTATTTTTCACACAGATGATCTCATCCTCATCTATTATCTAGTTTGAAGGTGTCTCCCCACCTTCAAGGTTTTCTCTTAAGTCTAATCACTTTGAATCCTCGTACTTATTATCCTTGATCTGTCTCTAGAGTGTAGACTCCAAAACTATAGAAACTAGAGTCATCCTCTCCTAACTCCCTTGAATTACCACATGAATTTCTGCCAGAAAATTCATCATCTTCTACTTTGTACTCGACTCATCCACCAACTGAGTCTAAGTTTTCCTACTCAAGGAATCAGCTACACTATTCCCCTTTACTGGTGTATATGCCAGTTCAAAATCAAAGGACTGCATATATTATACCCATCTTTGCTACGGAAGATTCAAGTCACACTATCAAAAGATATACTTCATGCTTTTTTAATCTGTAAAAACTATATATTTTTCATGCAAAAGATAGTGTCACCAACGCTTAAGAGAATAAAACACTTATACTAACTTGAGGACATGCGTAGGGTAATTCCGTTCAGGTGGCCTCAAATGTAGATACCCATAAGAAACAACTCTATCCCCTTACATCCACACAACTCTGAGTCCGACCCCCGAAGCGTCACAATACATCGTGTACTCCTCACCCGACTCAGGTAAGATAAAAATTGGTACCGTTGTCAAGTGCTTATTCAACTCCAAGAAATCATTCTCACATGTTCCTATCCAATCAAACATTATCCTTTTCTTTGTCAAACCTGTAAGCGGTGCTTCCAAATAGAAAATGTCCAAGATGAACCTCACGTAATAACCATATAATCCCAAAAAGCTTTGGATATCAAAAACATTCTTGGGATGCTCCCAATAAATCAATGCCTGCACTTTTTTGGGTCCACTTCCACACCTTATTTGGAGATGATGTACCCCAAAAAGTGTTCCTTGTCAATCCAAAACTGACATTCAGATAGCTTGGCGTATAGTCAATTCTCTCTCAGTGTACCCAGGATAATGTCAAGATGTGGGGCATGATCTTTATGGGTCTTAGATTTCATCAAGATGTCGTCCACAAACACCACCAAAAATTGATATAATTACATATGAAATATCCATTTCATCAATGCCATAAACACTATTGGATCATTTTTCAACCTAAACAACATTACAAAAAACTCATAAAGGTCATACCTAATCCTGAAAGAAGTTCTTGGTATATAAGAAGTTTGAACTCTCACCTAATAAAACCCTGATATCGTATCTATCTTTGTAAACATGCAAGCCCCCTTCTTCTGGTCAAACAGATCATCGATATGCAGAATAGGATATCGGTTATTTACAGTCGTTTTATTCAACTTCTAGAAATCGACACACAAGAGTAGACTCTTTTCTGCCTTCTTTACTAACAAAACAGATGATCCCAAAGGTAACGTACTTGGACGGATAAACCACTTATCCAATATATCCTCTAACTACATTTTGAGATCTTTAAGCATAGCCCGTTCCATTTTTTATGGTGTAATAGATACCGGCTCATCCCCCAGCATGAGTTCAATAGTGAATTCCACATCTCTCTCAAGTGGAAACTGTGAAAAGTCTTCTAGAAAGACATTCTGAAATAGTTCTACTACTGGTGTAAAGATGTCCTTCCTACCACTCACATCATCCAATAGAAGTCTAGAAACATAAGTTGTGAGATCTCCTAGTTACTGAGTAATTGGCCCATCTTGGTCTGTATGGATATCCCATTCTCTACAAAGAACATACTTTTCACCCTTAGGAGATAAAAAAGTCACTCTCCTATGGTAACAATCTATGTGGGCTCGGTATGTGACTAGCTAGTCCATACACAGAATCAGTTCAAAGAAAATTATATCAAGGACATAGATATCCCAAAGTAAATGATACTCTCCCATCTCATGAGAACAACCCTTGCATAAATAGATTTTCCTAGTCTGTGTTCCCAATGGTGTATCGATATTCATCATCCTGCTTACAGACTCCACCTCCACGCTCAATCCATTAACAAGGTTTATAGATATAAAGGAATAAGAGACACCAGTATCAAACAAGGCACTAGCTAAAGTAGAAGAAACTAGAATAGTACCTCTCACTATCGATGGACTAGCTTCCCTCTCCACAAGTATAGGTTGAACTACATGTAACTGTCCTTCCACTCTTCCATGTGATTTCATCTTGACTCCCCTAGGTAGAACCACTCTACTGATATGGGAACTCAATCCCTGAAGCACCACATCCACTTCATCTACCACCCCTGCCAGTATAACTCCTGTTGTCATACCTATATGGTGTAGTAGACCCCCTTCCCACACTCTTACTCTATGAAGCTCCTCCCTCAGCACCAGCATATCATTGCTTTATGTAGAACTTTTGTAGGTTTCCCATCATTCCAAAAAACTAGCACTCCCCTGGTGGTCAAGGAAAATGTGTGTGATTGTGTCCCTTCCTATTGCATTGGTGGAAAAGAAAATGAGAAATATCTAGTGCAATTGTTCCTCCTGAATTTCCACCTTCCTATCCACTGTCATGACTAAGATTCTCGTAATGGTGCTTCTGGATCTCGGAAGGCACACTCCCTAATAATCTAGCTAGTTATCCAGTACTGGAAGCCTCCTTCAGGTTCCCCTCTAAAATGAGATCTTGATTGACAACATCTGAGAATTTCATCAGCCTAAAGATATTCACCTTGGACTTAATTTCACACTTAAGTCCATCCTCAAATCATTTTTCAAAAGAAGCCTCATCTACCACCAAAACTAGAGAAAAACGCTGTAAATACATGAAGTACCATGTGTATTCCATTATGGACATGCTTCCTTGGGTTAGATGAACAAAATCTGAAGCCTTTTTTGTCTTGGTGTGTCTAGATAGAAGTGTTCCAAGAACTTCTCCAGAAATTCCTTTCATAACTTCTCATCACTCTGTCCAGATCATTCCTGAATTTCCCACCAGTGTTTCACTAAACCCCACAGCATATAAGCATCCAACTTGACCTTTATATCAGCTAGAGTCTCCAAATGGTCATGTGTCATATCTATGGATTCAGTCCATAATTCATATCCCTCAGTTACGCCATCTCCATTAAATGTTGGAGGGTGATGTAGCTGAAAATATCTTGTCAACATAGACATGATTTTCTGAACCCACCTTGGGTATCTCTCCATGAACTGCATGAAACAAGAAACTTATCTCATAACTTCTCCCCTTCTTCCTCAGCTTGCACTAATGGTACCTCAAGCTCCCTGTCTGTAAGTTTTTTCCGGGCTATACCCCTTAGTCTCTCCCCCAACAAGCGTCATAAAGGCATATCTTTATAAAAACAAACACACTTCTTAGGTCTCATAATGCAACCTTATAACATTTATGTAAGAGGAGAAAATAACACAACAAGGTTCAATATGTCATTTCCCCGTTTTCTAACCACATGGTTAACACCGAAGCCTTATCACTACCCTTTACCATCCTACTCCTAGGTCTGGGTTAAAAAGGGTACAAACATTTTCATTAATTAATCCAACCATTAATTAATCACATTATATAAAATTAGTTAATTCCATAATTAATTAATTATTCATACTCATTTCATCAATCAAGGTTCTCATTAGAAACCCATTCATTCTCATTTTTCATCATTATTTCAATCTCACAACAACGAAAGCTGTTCAAGTTCAACAACTTACCCATAACCCATTTTCTCGTGAGTGCCTAGATTGATGAATGTCACAACAACCCTGAGTTCCTAGAATGATGCATCCAGACACAACTATCATGACTATTTAGCACATGAATAAAAATTCAACACTTTTCAAAACAAATATCATATCACCCAACAAGTGTGTCACTCAAGGTGAAACAAAATCCAACTGTAACAAAAAACATCAATCATAACAATCCAACCCTGAGTACTCAAGTTTTCCCACATACATGGGTTTTCCACTCCCATTCATGAGCTCATTACCATGCCTCAACTCTTCCAAGTCTCCTGTTTACCTTTCCCAAAATAGTAATATAGAAGAATAAGAAAGAGAAGAAAACTCATTTGATACCACTTTGTGACGCCCCAACCTAGGAGCCACTAAATAGTGCCTTGGCCCGGTTGGCCACATGCCCTCAAGTGTGCCTCCCCGTACGCCAGAGGGTGCCGATAAGCAGCTAGGGTCTAGTAAGTCATTCTTAGGGAGCCTATACCCTCTTTTATCAGAATAAAACACCAATGAAAGAAAATAACAATAACCCAGTACAGAAGCATATAAATAATCAAAACAAATCCTTGTCATATGATAACCAAAACAAGAAATTAAAATACTCAACTGAAAGGTAAATCATGCTATGATAATGAAAATTTTAATTGTTTACAATGAAACTGAAATTAAAGACAAAACGACTCCCAAATGAGTCCCAAACCATGTCTGGCTCCCTCTCCCATTCTCTAATCCCAAAACTAAAAAGTATCATAGGGCCTTCCATTGATCCTATCATACAACAAAAAAAGTCTATTTGGGTGCTGATCAGGCAGCCCGAATAGGGTATTAGTACAAATCTGTAGGCCACCACCAATAGTGTCTAAAAGGAGTCAAGTCAAAAGATATTGCATGTTGTTTTATGAAGAAATATATATACAATGCATAATTTAAATAGTTATCAGATTTTCATTTATGTTTAATCATCACATTAGTCCCAGTTTCAACTCATGTTTCCCATTTAAATCATCATTCAATATCATTAATCATTTAATGTAGGTCGTCATTCCTAGCACCCCAAATCTCAATTGAATCACCATTACTTATTATCATTCATTTGGGGTAGGTCATCATGCCTAGAACCCCATTCTCTTTGAGTGTAGGTAGTCATGCCTAGCACTCCTTTTTTCATTCAGTGCAGGTCGTCATGCCTAGCACCCAATAATCTCGAGCTTCGATAACTATTGGGGAGGAACGTCATGTCCCGGTGCCAACTTATAATAGGTCTAGAATGCCGTGTCTAGAACCACAAATATATCATTCATTTAATACTTATTTAATTCATAAGAATTTTCCACATTATTCCTTCACTAATCCAATGATTAGTTAAACATTTCAAAGTCCATTAGTTAATTAAACAATTAACTAAGCACATATCTCATTAATTAATTTTTCAATTAATTAATCGGTCGACATAATTCTCATTCAATAATTAATTATTCACAATTAATTATACATATCAAAATTCAATATGTTATAATTAATTCTCACAATTAATTATCTTTGATCACATCATGGCACATAATTAATTCTCTCAATTAATTATCTTACATAGCTAAAATAATTATTTCATAATTAATTCCCCCTCCCAATTAATTATCTTAACACAACAATTCAATATCTCGACTGAAATATATTAACCCCCAAAATATCTCCAAAATATCTATTTGGGAAACCCCCTTCATTTGTTCCATGATTCAATTATCAAATAACCACCAAGGTGAAATCAATTCAATTCTAATCTCTTAATTACTCCAATTTAGGAAATCATTAATCAAGGGAATCAAGATAATCATAAAATCACATTCACATGTCATAAATCATGACTGTGGTAGTTTGATTAAGACCACCTACCTTAGTTTATAGATGGATGTTAGCCTAGCAGAAGTCCCCAAAATCTGAGTTTCACAACATCATCTTTCATGCTCCAGATCTAAATCCCTAAACAAGAATTAAGATCAAAGGCATCAAGATCTTGCAAATATAGATCAAGATCCACAATACTAGATCTAGATCTCGACTCATTGGTTTAGATCCAATAAAATGGTGGAGATATTCCATGAAAATGTCTAGAAAAGATAAGAGAAAGAACGGGAGAAGCATCGGGATGAAATCCACTTACCGGGAGGAGAGAGGATATTCAATCTAGGATTTTGATCTCAAAGAACAGTGTTAAGATCACCTTGTAATCCCTTCAAAAGTCTTTGGGAAAACCTAGAAATTGTCAAGACTGAGCCTATGTCAAATTAGAGAGGTTTCATGGGTTCTGGTTGTTTTAAAACCAATTTTTTGGAATAAACTGCTCCACGCGCATGGTTTCTCCTTAGTGTCTGCAGGGTTAGACCAAACCATGCACAAATCATGCAGTATTCTACTGCCCATATGGCTTTATGGTGCACAGTTAGGCAAATCGTTCCCCAACCGTGCCAAATTCCAATGTCTTCATGGTTAGTTTGCATATAGTTTGTCCCAACCGTGCAAAGCACCATGTCTTCCCAATTCTTTAAAAACTTCACCCAAACACACCCCATGTCATACCCCAATCCAAATGTACTTAAAAACAACAAAACTTACCAAATAACATGCCCTATATTCCTTCATAAAGGGATAGTATCTTACAAAATTCATGTTGAAACTTATTATAAATTTTTAAATAGTCGATGTTAATAGCCTTTTTTTTAAGAATCCTACTAACCATATAATTTATTTTGTTTGTGGGTCCATGTTTTTTTCTTCTAAACACACCCTTCCAACATTATCTGGATTTACCCACACCATACATGTTCTTCTCTACACACACAAAAATCACATGCCCAACAACCATCCACATGCTTGTACGCACCATGAAAATAACACAACCATCATGAAAGTCTATCAACCTTCGCAGCATCTACCATCAGCCTTATAAAATTAAATATACTAATAAAATCCCACCTTAATAAGGGCACCCTAGTATTAATAATTATTAATTATGAATAGATTAATTATTAAATTTAAATTATTTTTTATTTACCAACTAGAAATTTTGAACTAATAATTAATCAATTATTAAATATTAAATAGTTATTAACTATTAATTATTCACAATTAATTATTAATTACCTGTTGTTATTAATTCATGAATTATTAGTTATTAACAATATATTATATATATTTTCTCGTTAATTATTTTTCATCATTATTCATTATTTTTTATTTTTTATTTTTTATTAGTAATTATTTATTATTAATATTAAATTATTAATTATTTATTATTTATTATTTATTTTAAAGTAAATATCCATTATTAACTATTCATTATTTAATATAAATAAATAATTGTTAATTGTTAATTGCTAATTGTTAATTGTTAATCAATAATGATTAATATTTACTTATTAATTATTCATAATTAATTGTTAAATATTAATGATTTATTATTTATAAATATTTGTTATGAACTATTTATTATATATTTTGAATTATATATTATATATTAATTATTACATATTAATTATTATTAGAATTTATTAATGATTAATCATGATTTTTTAACAGGTAGATGGAAACACTCCTTTTTTATTGAGGAAATAATTAATAATTAATCAAATATATTTTTCAATTATAACAAATTATTAATTATTATATAAAAATATAGTTAATAAATATTAATTATTTATTAATAATTATAACTTATTAATTATTAATTATTAATTATTAATTAATATTTAATAATGATTATTAATTATTAATAATATATTTTTAATTATTGATTATTAATTAGTAATTATTTATTAATAAGTATTCATTATTATTCAATAATTATTTTTAATTATCAATAATTATTTATTAATTATAAATAATTATTTATTAATTATCTATTATAAATTATTAGTTATTAGTTATTTGTTATTTGTTTATTGTGGATTATTAATTATTAAAAAATAAGTATTTTTGTAAATTATAAATTATTCTTCATTAATTTTTTATTATTAATTATTAATTATTAGTTATTAAAAATATATTAGTGATGATATTTTTTATTTTTTATTTTTTATTATTTATTAATTATTTTTTGTTACTTATTAATTATTGATTATTAATTATCGGTTATTGGTTATTAATTACACATATATATTTATTAATAACTTATTAGTTATCAACTTTTTTCAATTATAAATTATAAATTATTAATTACTAATTATTAATTGTCTATAATAACTATATTTTTATTATTTATTATTTTTTATTAATTGAGAATTTTTAGTTTTATAGATTATTTATTTTAATAACATATTATGTTTACAAAATAAGTTTAAGAACATTCATTACATTCTTAAAATAATAAAATTTATTTAGAGGAGCTGGTAAAAACATATAGAGTTAAGCATGCTTGGGTGAGAGTAGCGTCATGATGAGTGACCTCCTAAAAAGTTGTCACATTATATGAAAAAAGAATAAAATAAAGATTATTATAAATAAATAAATAATCAAAATATTATTTTTTAAAATTTTAATTACTAATTATTAATTACAAATAAATTGCAACACGTAATTTATATCAAAAATCATTTTTATTTTATCAACACCTGCATACTTTTGTGGTAAGCATACATCCACGGTGACACCAAGACCGTGACCGTAGATCTATTGCTACAGAAATAGTGTCCATGGGCCACTTAATTATGATCATAGCCTACAACCATGGTCAAGATACCAATTTCCACAGTTTTGGCCTGTGATAATAGGAAAACTTTCTTATAGAGAGCTTATCCACTATCACAATATTCTCGGGCCCATGTTTTCCACCTTAATATAATACATCCATAGCCATTGTTTTAATCTACCACCACATGAATATAATGTCACATAATTTCTCCCATTTAATGAATGAAAAATCCTATCTCACATGAAACATAAATTAGGGGTTCCATGTTGATAACCCAACTACCCTATGAATAAATCGGTACTCCCAAACATGATAATTTCTCTATTAGATGATGAATATCTATTATTTTCAATTCAATAAAAAAATAGAATTCAAGAACCCCTCTAAAAATTGGTCTCAAAACTAACTCTACTTGATCATGGAAACATCATATTCTCCAAGAAATAAATCCCATTAATGTCATGTTTATCGACACAATATACTCACCACCAATAGAATCCAATGATCCTCCACTGATTAAATAAGCTATAGGGTTATCCCTAATTCCACTACCAATCAATCTATTTATTTATCTCAAAAATATTCCTTATATCTTGACAAATTATTCCACTAAATCTCTCATAAAAAACTCTTAATGCCTTTGTAGTTGTCTGTCCCACTCTTTGAAAAACAATAATCGGTGCCTCCCGGAATATCTCTTCTACTACCTCATGGTTTATATGTATGGGTAGAATAAGAAGAAATAAAAATACATCTTAGTCAAAGGATAATATGGTATTCTCTATCCACACTACCTTAAGATTAGTCATAAAAAATAATTCAATTCATAACACAAGGAATCATTATTACCCAATACTATTTAATACATGAACCGGTTCAAGTATAATTACTAAGCTAACAATATACCATTCCTTGAGTAATGATATAAAGATAATAAAAACTCTCGCATATAATCACATAGGCCCCCTACATCCTTATTTGGTTTCTCTATACCACATCACATACTAGTTTAAGTATTGAAACATCCTTACCAATCCATAAAATTCTTGTCAATTCCTACATTAAACTATATCTTAGAACACTCACTCTGATACAATTTTATCATATCTTGGCCCCTCCAAGATTCCTCATGATTTGACATCCTGATCAACAGTGATCCTTTAACCCACCTCCAATAGGCCATGAGGTGGTGACTAGTAGCATGGGTTTGGAATCAAAAATATATAAAGCATTTCCATTTTATTTATTTAAAACCAATATCCACATTCATAATATAACCAATAAACCAACTCTATCCTCAAATAATTGAATATATTGATGAGTATATTGAACATATAATTGAGGATAATTCTATCACACCAATGGAAAAATCAACACAATAATCCTACTCCCATCTAGATCACCTTGTACCAAACCAATATTGTCTAGAACCATAATCAACCAAATCCAGTAAGTCAAAAAAACTATAGATAATAACAGGGTGACTATAAAAGTCTAAATAGTAAGTTTCTTCAAAAATATTTCCTATATTGATAGAATAAGAATAATAAAACCTTGGAAAACATCATATATAACGTAATCAATTTATGAACAGTATCAATCAATTGAACATAAATCTCAAGGAAACCTTCACCACATTCCAAACAACACATCAACTATATCACTACATCTGCTTCACCATATCTGCATCACCACATCCGCACCCACACAACAACCACTTATCAACCTCCACATCTTACTATATTCACCTCTAGAGAAGGTAGATATATAACCACAAAAACAATCCATCATTACAACAACTATTACTATATACAAAGACTATAAAACTATAACAACAAGAAAGGTATAGTGATACGACCTCAAGAATAAGAACCATAACTACTTTTGGAATACAAAATCCCTCATTGAATATCAATCAAACTCATACTTCAAATACAAAATTCCATATTCATCAAATGTAATTCCATGATCCATCTATCCACTCCTCTAATCCCCTAAAAAATGTTGTTAAAGAAGGGTTAACTAATTCATTGAAGTAATTATAATCAAAATTATACTATCCATCAATCAAATTTAAGATTCATTTCACATCATAAATAAATATATTACAGGGTACTAGAGATATTTAATAATTTCCCTCAATTCTCTAAAAATTCTACCTAAGTTGAGAAGATCCTAAATAAAAATTTTGGGAAGTTGTTAATATT
Organism: Viscum album; assembly: GCA_963277665.1. Classification (NCBI taxonomy): domain Eukaryota; kingdom Viridiplantae; phylum Streptophyta; class Magnoliopsida; order Santalales; family Viscaceae; genus Viscum; species Viscum album. The sequence goes on from OY728147.1 coordinate 272,105,203, forward strand.
ATAGATTAATTTTCCAAAAAAACACATGACATGCTCTCATATAACATGGAATTTATTCCATAGAAAACACCATATCTGAAATTTACATAATGTTTCACATGTACCTTGAAAAATTTTCAATAATTTTATATATTAAATTTTCTCATATTTGGTCATCAACTTAATGTGTTGAAATAAACTATGATGTGTTTCAGTAATTTTAAAAAACCCATAACATGAAACCTTCCTCATTTTACCCAACCAAAATCCAAAAAATATAGATATAAATCATAGACATGTGTTTTAAAAAGACATATTCTATTCTTCTTACAAATAATTCTAATAGATACACCAAAATAACCTGCAAAGCATGCTCAAGAACCATGATATTTCGAACCACACAATGACATGTTCAAACTAATAATAATGTGTTTGCAATGATGTGTCATCTAAAAACTACATTAATATTCACCTCTTCTAAACCACAAACACTTTTCTCTAATAATTACATTTTAGAGATAACCAGGAAAATATACTGAGTCAATATGATGTGTTTTTGCATGTTAGGAATAATTTCTCTAAAAACTCAACTTTTTATCTTCTCATGTCTTCTAAAACACCTAAAACTCAAAAATTATATGAGAAGAATCAAAAAATTTCAAAACTCATAAATTTAAAAAAATTCAATATCTTTATCATATAAATGGGTAAGTTATATCAAAGTTTCATGTCCATTGATTATATTTTATATAGTTTGTGTGATAATTAGGTTACCTTAATAGTTAGGTGTATATATCAAATTCTAATATTTGGTTTACACTTACCTGGGTAACCATAAGGGTTTATTACCAAGAGGAATAGAATTGGGATGATTCATTAGATAAATAAATATTTTTTTATTTTTTAACAATATAAAATATATATATGATATGATTGATATGATTTTATACCTAAATATTTATACGTTGATATGAAAGATAAAACTTACTCAAATCATAGTAAAATGAGTATCTTTTTTCACTAATGGATATGGTGTTTTTGGGGTCATTATTTTAGTATCATATTATTAAATAAATGTCTTTATTGTATATTTATGTAAAATACATTTCTCACTAAAAACTATTTATGTTGTATATTATAATGAAAGGTAATCTATACTTCATGTTTTTTACTAAGACTTACTCTATATTTGTTTTTAAAAATTATAAATTTTTGTTTTAATTTATGAAAAATTATTGGATATAAATAGAAAAATCATGAGCATAAAAATTTGAATGTTAATTCCTATATTTATTAGTAATGGTTATTTGATATCAATTTTTAATCAAACATTTTTGTAGATGTATAAGGTCCCATAAATATAAGAAAAATAGTTAAAGTAGAATTGGATATAAATAATGAGAATAAATATACATGTATAAGGAAAACTAGAGATACTTTGTACAAATCCCAATGTAAGTAAGATAGTTTGAGGAGAGAGATATTTAATTAACCCTCTCCTAGATATTTTCCTTACTTAGTCGTATAATATTTTATAGAATCATTTACCCAAAAAGATCATTATATGTGTGTTATGATTGCACTATTTGTACACAATATAACTTACAAACACATTATAATATCAATATTATAACATAAAAAATATATATCACCCTCTTGAATGGTTAATCAATGTTATTCAATTTTCCCATGGACTTTATATAAACTTATCTTTTTAGGATTCCTCATATCCTTAGTGGATTGTATCTTCCACTTTTACTAGTTTATGAGCATATTATTCCTCATATGATCCCCATGACTCCATTTTTTGAAATTTATTTTTTTCTTTATTATATAATTATGAACCTATAACTTTCTTCATATTTTCATAAACTTCCATTATAGTTCCCCTCTTATTTAATGGCCAAATAATCTTCTCTTATTTTATTTTTTCAAATTTTCCATTTTTAAATATATTAACTTATCACAACTATAATTGATTTTTTAATGATTTTATTTAATTATGAAACTTACTTGACCATAATATTGAGTGATCCTCTGAGAAACATTCTATATTGACCAAAATGATGGAAACTCCTTATAATTTTTCTACACATGTCACTACCACATTTAATTTTTATTAATATACGCATTTAATCTATTAAATCATGATATATAATCTCCCATGAATCAATATTAGAATATCAATGTTACATTCATGATATCAATGAAGAAACATAGGTCTATTAGGAATTATGTTTTATTCGTAGAAAAGATATATGATCATGTTAGTAATTCCTATTTTATTTCTACCAAATGTTTCTCTTTATAATTATCTTATATGAATCATTATTCATTTTATATTATTGCGCTTATACCTATAATTTCTTGATATATTAACCATTATGTTAAATATAAACATACTCTTTCTAAATATATACATTTCATGATTGATGTGATATAATTAAACGGTCAATTGAGCTCTACCAAATAGTTAATTATGATATAAAATAAAATGGTTTGAGCTCTACTATAGGATTTATTAGGCGATAATACTTTGTAATTTTTCTACCATATTCTAGATTTTTTTTAAAAACACTTATAAACATTATTTTCTAAGAGAATTTCCACAAATCAATTCCAAAACACTTTATCCAATCCCTAATCACCATATTGTTGGGAATTAAAGTTTGTGTAAATACCCATATCCCTTTTAATTTTATCTAGTTACACACAAGAAATGTATTTATCAATAAAAAACATGTATCTTTTATATTTTTTAATATAATATATGTTTTATTAGGATAAAATCACACCTGACGTCTTGCCTCTTCTTAAAACCAATTTTGTTATCCAACACTCTCAATCAACATTTATTGAGTAAGCTTATACATAAGAATCATCATACCAGAACACCATCACAAAATAATTTCACAGAAAAACTATATATAGAAAATATTTTTTATAGAACATATATAGAACATGAGCTCTATTGAGACCATTCACTTAGAACATAAAATTTAGTCTTTTATTTACATCACGCACCATTAAGGATCACAGTGAATTTACATATATTCAATATCCTAAAATTCCATAATTATAGAACTTCTGCATAAATCTTTATATATAAAAAATTAACTTAATAAAACATCTCCTCAAATAAAAATATATTCTGAAAAGAATCAACATATACTTTCTTACTGACAAAGTATATTTTTATTAATCTATTTTCACATAAACACAACCTATAATATTCCTTAAAGAGATATATATATATATATATCCCACACAATTTGTAGAGAAAGGTTTATATAGAGAATATATTAATTTTTATACTTTGTGGAATAAAATAGTTATTGTGTCATTAACATCATATAATACTTGAATATATAAACTATAACTCTAAAATATATTCCATAGCATATAAATCCATAAAAACTATATTTCTTCCAACACATGACAATAAAAAAACATATTTATCCCCATAACATCACATAAGCACATGATATATTCTTCAAAATGCACATTTTTTCACTATAATAGATAACTACCAACATAGATCATGTTCTTAGTGTACTTCATCTATAACTATTATACTTTTATTTCTTCTATAATAATCCACAAATATTTATTATTAGTTTTTATATAATTTCAAATCCTATATTGACAACAAATATAACATAAATTCAAAATGGAGAAAGTGGTTTTTGTTATCCTCCTTGTTTTCATGGAGGTGGTTGAGTTTTATGAATCATCATTATTTAAATTTTAGTTTAAAAAATACTTCCAAAGTAGATTTTATTTTAGACATACTACCTGATCACAATTCATCTTTCCTTGATTTGGTATTTATTCTTACATATTTATTGTTCTTGTCGTGTTTATTTAATAACTCTTGTTTATCCCTATTTTCTTCCCATTATTTATACAATCCATTTTTTTGGATTTCATCACTTTTTGACATAGAGTATTTATTTTCATATGGAAATATTCATCATTCACCTATTAATATAAATTAAGTACATACTCATGTCTTCATATCTTTTACAAAAAAAAATTTCTTTCCATGATAGTGGTTGTTTATGGAAAACCTTAGGTGCTTTGTTATTAAATATTTAAACATAATAAGAATCCTCACCCAAAACATTAAACCTATTTATCAATAAAACATATTCTCCACTATTCATATACTACACGTTTTTGTAGATCCATGATATTTTTTTCTTTTTAGATATTACTATAGTGTTCCTTGGGAATTTTTATGATATCTAGTCATATGTACACTATTTTCTCAAATATAACTCTTTACGTCAAATTTATTCCTCTTATAAGTAGGTTTCCATTGTACAGGATAGGAAAATTATAACTCTCTTAGTTTCTTAAAACCCCATTATCTCTCTTTTATAGTCTATTCAATGAATGTTTTTTCTAAAAATGTATATATTCTAATAAGACTTATTTTATTTACATTATCATATTCAGAATTTTGTCTCATATTCATGTTTTTTCTTGAATTTTCTTGGTTCTATGTGGTTCATATAAGAATTAATCTATATCTTCATTACTTATATCACTTCATAAAAACCAAAAACAACCTTGCACATGTAGTATAGTCATTGAATTTATCAGCACTTCTTTAGTTTTATATATGGATACAAAAATTATTCTGGATATTCTTACTCACTTCCATTGTTTTTATCTCTTCTATAGATTTCAACATCACCTTATGATTACAATTTCATTTTAATTATAAATTTTTATCCCAATAAAATCATAAAATTTCTTTTATACAAATTCTTGAGTACAAAAATAATTGATTCAGAACCATTACAAATCATAATATTTTCATCCAATTGAAAAATAATATTCCTTATCTTTGACATCATGTTTTTATATCAACTTCTTATTAGTGTTACTTCTATTATATATTTTAACACATGTCTTTATTATCTTAAATAGTTACACTACATTAATAATTCTCTTGAGAGTATTATACTATCATATCATCTTATTCCTCCTTATATGTGTTGTCTCCACATGAATTTGAGACATATAAAATAAAATTTAATATTTATATACTTTATCCCTATAATAAAAAATCATGTATTATATTTGATGTATCATACAGATATTGATCAAATTGATTTTTTTCATCTTGATCATCATTTGTTAAAGATTCATAAATTCAAACTTTTGATAAGATTACTTCATATAAATCATTTAGTTCCTATCAAATATTATTAATAATATTACAATTCATGATTATAGTTTTAATAGTTTATATTAATTCCTCCTTTAGATCCTTATAAGATGTGACATCAAAAATGAGCTTCATTTTATCCCCTTTATAGATTACTATTCTACTCTAGTTACTCAACAAAAATCCATTTCATTTTTTAAAATATTTAATTTCATTTTTATTTTACAATTATGAACATTTTAATCATTCCTCAGGTCAAACAAATTATCAATGAACATGGTAAAGATTTATTTAGTTTATTCCTTTTTTCATCCACAATTTCCAATGGTTCATGCTAATTCATGTTTTCACCATTATATCTGTAATTAATCTACTTAACACAATTATCAAGGTTTTAAAAATTATTAGAGAAAAGTTTTAAGCCATCTATAATTTCATTCATTATGTAAATATTTAAAAAAAATCTTATAATTTCATCTTCATTTTCGTAATCATACATACAATGGCATTGAGTGTCTAGATGAGAAACTTTTCTGCATCATAAGCAAGAAATGGGTAACTTGTATTTTAATTTTCCTTTATATATTTATAATATTCATGAATGATATCTCATAACATAATATTCTTCCTCATCCAACTACTATTTGGATTTTATCTTATTTAAATAATTAAAATTAATCTCTTTTAGTTCATTTATTGATATACTATGTCAATTATGCATTATTATATCATAAGTTATAAGTTTCTTCTTCAAATCATCAAAAAATATAGTGATCAGGGATCTCTCTTCCATTATTGAGATTTTGGGTTAAATTGTGGGGTTATCCTTATAAGAATTATTTTAAAAATATTAATGTTTTTTAGGGTCTATCATAAAATTATAATTTCACCTACTATATTAGTCACATTGCTGAAGAATGAGTTCACTATCCTTATCAGTGTCATCTTTATATCTTTAAAATTATTCATTATCACTTGTTAATTTTCATATTCCACCTTTTTATCCCAATCCAATTGATATATGTTTCATAATTTTCCCAATAAAAAATTGGGTGTATTTCATACATTTACTTCCATTAAAAAAAATTTATTGAGTGGTCATCCCATAAAATTTTTCTCATTTTTTTATCCCTAGTTTTATTTTATCCTTTTGTATGAAGTATTATATATATTCATAATTATTCTCAATTATAAGAAGCATTTACATGTAAAAATTTAGGACAAGATATCTAAAATAATGAATCACTCTACTCATCCATATATGAATATTATTTCTATTGAATACCAAAACAACATTTTGAGTTCATGTGTGTATCCATATTCTTCGAGAGTGGTGAATAAAATGTCTTAATTACAATAATTAAAATACCAATGGTCAAATATCATAGAAAACTAATCCAAAGTAAAACTTTTGTATCAAAGACCATGGTAGAATGACTAAAATAATATACCGTTTTATCAATTGGTCTGGATTTATTTATGTGAAGTAATGTAAAAGAACTGAAATAATAAAAATATGGAAATGTCCCACACACCAATCCATTCCCCTCTTAGGGTTTCTAACACTCAAAAAAAATTCAATAATATAATTATACCCAATGGATTATCACTTGAATAGTAAAATTATAATTATGTTTTTACCATAAACATGATTTGTTTTTATTTATATATAGGAAATAGAGAATTTCATTTTCATGATTAATAGAAAGAGTTGTTCTATATACATGAATAAAATGTTTTATGGAATTAAAATATTATTATTGGTGTATGTATTATATACCTAGATAATTTAATCTATAACATATAAAATAAGAATTTCAAGGTTTATATATTGAATAATACATTCCTTTAGCATTTTCTTCTTCAAAATATAAATGAGAAACTCAACTAAAAACTCTAAAATGATAAAGTATTAGAATAATTTGATTATGGATCATTTAATATGTGTTACTCTTGTTTATTAAGAATTATGATCAAATATCGTTTTTATAAAAAAGAAAAAATATCTACTAAGTTGTTGGGAACAATACATATTAATGTATATGGTCAATGAGTGCATTTTAAATTAGTGGTTATAGACACGTTGTAACCTTTATTAATGATTTCAATCTATGTAGATATGTGTTTCATCTAAATTATATGTTTAAAACCATTCAAAATTTTTATGAATTTCAATAATGAATTATAAATTCAACTTCATAAGAGAATTAAGATAATTTGATCAAATTTAGGTGGGTATTACTTAAGAAAATATTTAACTAATCACTTAAAAGAGTGTTGAATTGTTTCACAACTTATTCCACCAACAACAAAACAATAGAATGGTATGTTTATATAAAGGAATAAAAGTTTTTTATACATTGATTCATCATTGATGAGTTTGTTAGGCCTTATTATTTCTTCATAGGATTTGGTTTTAGTAACTATTTTTTCACATTAAATTGGGTTCTATTCAATACAATTAAGAATGCATAATAAGAGATATGGATTAGAAGGTATCCCAATATTTATTTTATGAAAATTTAGAGTTGTAAATCATATGTGAAATTTATAATTTCATGAAATCTTGGCCTTCAATATATAAAGTTACTATTTAATAGGAATCTCAATGAAATGATTGTTTATTGATTTTATAATACATCATATCATAAAGTGTTTTTGGATCATTATGGTTGTAACACCCCTCCCCAAATCACTTTATAGTAACTATGTCAGATTTTTATATAAACATAGGCATGCCTCCCCATATTCTAAAGGCTACCTATTGGTAGTGAGGGCCTATGGTGTTACTCTGGGGAGGTTATACCCTTATATCAGATTAAGAGATTCAAAATATAAAAAATGAAAATATCATAAATCTATATAAAAGATATCATAAAAATCACAGAAAATAGCAATAAACATCATACACAACTCATGATATATAAAAATGAATGTCATACATGTCATATAAGTCATATAGACCCATCAAGGTCCCTTGTGGTGGATCGTATAAAACAAAAATCCAAAATAATCAAAATACACACACAAGTGGATAATGAGCTATTTTCGATAGGTTATTTGTGATCAGATCCCATCACAAATACTCATTTATGATGGGGAACTGGCATAAATAGCCCAATACTAAAAAACACATCACAAATATGTATTTTTTTGTAATAGTCCATAGAAAAAATAATTTTTTGAAATGGGGAAACATCCATCATAAGAAACCCTTGATGGATTTATATGTATAGTTATTAGAAACCAGTGATGTTTCCCTTTACAAATAATTTCAAAAACTATTTGTTCTATGAATATTTTCCCATCAGAAATAATTTAAAAAAAACTATTTGCGATGGGATTAGTTTCCCACCATAATAATTTAAAAATTAAAAAATAAAAAATACAAAAATTATAGAAAATATAAATAACATAAAAAATATAATAATATAATAATATAAAAACACACTGAATATAAAACTATAGATTTCAAAATTAATAATAATAATTACAAAAAAATACTTTATTCAAATGTTTAACATAATAAATGTGTCTAAAAATTACATATATCCCTGGGGAGGGGAGGGTCATCTAGAGGAGGTGGTGGTAGAGGGAACTCCATACTTATACCTTATGTTAAACACCACAAGTACTCCATCGTCTGATGTTGATGGTTTTCATGTGCTCAATGCAGCTCATGATACTATTGAAACTATTTCTAATAATTTTGTAGTGAATCTATAACCTCATCATGAGCTTGAAAATTCTCCTCATACTATTCACCCCATGATGAAAACTCTCTATGATTTCCCTTCAAGATAGATGATGACATTGCAACTATAAAATAATAACTCTCAGGCATCAATCGAGAGTTGATACCAACAACTCAACCTTTCACGAAGGCATACTAAGTCTCTTGATTCCATGCTAAGTCATCAGATCCTATTGCACTGGTGTTCTGACCCTCGGTCTCAGCCTAAATCTTATCAAGGTTTTAATAATTTGAGGCCTCATAGGACTCCTTTAAATAAAATTTGAAATTAAAATAGTTATATTATTATTTTTACTTAATTTTAAATCTAAAAGAAATATTGACCATAATCTGACATTTTTTATCGCTCATAACATATCAATTTACAGGGTCTATATACATACTCTTATAAAAATAAAACTCTATAATATATGGTTGTTCAACTACCTATATAAAAAATAAAATAAAAATTTTTCACATAAAGTTATATAAATTATTAAATAAAATTACTTACCAAATGTCATTGATGAATACTAAATATATGACTACCATCTCTATGGGTGACCTTCAGTCTCCCCTAGTTCTTCCTACCTAATGATGATCTCCCCTGAAAACTATCTTCCAAACAATATGCTCACAATCTATCCCAAACCTGAGAGGATATGTAACTGAGTTAATGGTTGTATCATGGATAATCAAAAACTATTACTCAAACTATCTTCATGGATATCTTCCTTAGATTGTGTAAAAATGATGAAATTGATCATGCATGTAGGCCTCCCAGATAGAGGTCCTTATTCTATCATCAATGGAAAACCATAAACCCTATAAATAATTAATAATGGAATGTTAATAGTTAAATAAATTTCAAAATAAATTTTATATATTTTATATATTTTCATACCACACAATGATCAATAATGCTCTTCCGAACATCAATGTAATATGATCCCACGTCACCCATGCTCCGGAAAAACAATTACACAAAATATCACTCCCTAGTCTAACATCTATATGTGAAAAAATGTTGGAAAACAAAATTTATTATAAAAAAATTAGTATATAAATAAATAAATTAAAATAAAAGATAATGAAAAATAACTAAATTACACAATTTAACAACACCCCCCCCCCCTCATGTCTGTATCAAAATCAAGATGTAGTTGTAGATGTTTCTTGGGAAGGGCATGGGGATCATCAATCTTGCAAGACCACGAACACTCTGATTCGATACACCACATGCAACCTGAGGGTCTGATGACATATCCTTAGGCTCATCACTAGGTATTATAGACTCTTAGAGGTCATGAAAGATCTTATCATAAGTCTTGTCAGCCATCTATAACATGAAAATAAATTTTTTTAGTAAATAATTAAAGATGAGCATTATATATATATTATTGTAACCAATAATTAATTTTGTCATTCTTATTCATCATCCTCATCTTCATATATGAGGGTGTGAATATCTTCATCTATATACATAGTATCATCAATATCCATAGAAGTTTCAACTTTGTCATCACTTGTTAATTCAAAATAATTTGTTGCATCATCAACATCATCATCACCATCATCCTATAAGTATAGGGTGGCATCATCGATATTCATGTCTCTTCATCGAAAATATGTATTTATAGTTGTCTATGGAAAATTTTCAATTATTTTTTACTTCAATAAAACCACATTCACATTGAATAAATTAATTTTCATCGGATTTCAGTTTTATAATTCTCCACTAATCAATTAACCCTCTTGAAGTAGAACAATAATTGGACTAATATATTTGGTGTTCTTGATGAGCCAAAAAATGGTTTATTTACTAAAAGTAGGATTTTATCTTTAATATCAACGATTCTAAGTCATGGATGAACACTCAAGCCTCTATCAGTATCAAAATAATGACATTAAAACATCGTTACATAATTCTATCCTAGATAATAGAGCTCAATTATTTCATCAAGTATTCCATAAAGTTAACTTTATTTTCTCTATGGTGAGATCCTCTAAAAAACTCCATTATTCATTGTTTTTATTAACCATATGCATGTGTGTAAAATTAAAAACCAGACACCACATATTCATTATAAGATTTAACCTTTTTGGATGGTGGTTTACTCAATACACACAATACATTGTCAATTTTATCAATATGTTATGATACCTACAAATTTAAAAACAATTAACAATATAACAAATAATAAATTGATTTCATATGTCAAACCATAAACAATTTAATGTACTAGTCTTTGAAACCAATAGAAAAAAAAATTTTCATTGATGTTATTAAAGAGAATCTGTTGTAATTTGTGGATATTGTTTCTTGATATGATCATCATATAATCTACAACTAAAATAATATTAATTTATTTTTTTAAAAAAAAATTAAAGAATATCTTGTAGTAGCACTCATTTTAAAAATCGTTTCATTTATTCACAGTTGAACAGAACATATGTATAATCCCTGTAATTTTCATAATCTAAAATCCACCATTCATGAACTCCACCAAATCCAAGTTCGGGCAGATTAAAAAATTATTATTTAATTTTTAATTCATTATAAAAATTTCCAACATTATAACCCATTGTATTATGTTTTGAAGGATATTATTTTTAGAAATAATGGGAGTAGAAAAAATATATTTCCTCCTATAAATAAGCATCTACAATTGACCCTTCAACTGATTCTTTTTTACATTCCTTTTTCTTCAGTTTCTGCATATATCTCCCATATGGATACCACCATCAAACTATACCGGACCTCCACATTTTTCTTCATGAGGAAAATAAAATATCAAATTTTCTATTGAATCAATGAAAACCGGTGAATTTTTTTCTAGTTTAAAAAACATTAAAATAATATCATCTTATTGTCTAATGAGTGCATCATAGTATATTTTCACTGCACATATGTATTATAAAAAAAATGATATTTCTATTATTGTATCCCAAATCAAAAGATCCAAAAAATCTATAAATCCAATGGGTAGAAGTATTTCCAATATAACATGACAATCATGATTTTTTATCCAAGTAACATAAATGTTTTTAACAAATCTATCGAAATTAGAAAAATAACCATATTTTATTCTAAAATATGAAATCCACTATCAAAATAATAAAAAGGTCTCTTTGGAAATTTTATAAACTAATTTTGGATTTATTAACTTTTGTAATATTTCATTTTCAAACAACTGATGTTATAGTCACCTTCAAATTTGGTCAAGATCTAATTATGCCTTTACATTATCTTTGGTTCCACTTGGTGTGTCTAAAACTATATAAAACATATTATCCAAATAGTTCTTCTTAATATTCCTGACACCCAACCTGTAAATGACCAAAAAATTAGTCTAATATGGAAGATCCAAAAAAATAATATGTATAATATAATTATAATGTTTCCTAAAGCAATATATTTTTTTGTTGGTTTATATTTCGTACAAAGGTATTGGAAGGTAATGATGAGGCAATATATTTTGAATCAATACCTAAGGTCATTTTTTGAGTTCTATCTCTTTTAATTTTACCTTTTCTAAAATGATTCATATTCCATTATAAATGATGATCAGTAGAAGAAATATGCGATGAAATTCGAAAAAAAGTTTTCTCTAATTGAAGAGCATAAATGATTTATTTTCACTCATGAAGTATGGAAGAGATATTATACCTTGTGTATACAAGCCATATAACCTGAAGTATACTTGGAAGTCACTAAATGTACTTATTAATGCATCTTTAATTAGGAAATATTATTTTGAAATAACACAAATGTATTAACACCATTACTCCATAGTAAATTTAACTCATTAATCAATGGCTTCAAATAAAAATTGATATTCTTTTTTCATATCCTAGAATTAATAAGGTCCAAATATATTGGGTCATTTTTCAAAATACAAGGAGGTAAGTTGTAAAGAGTTATAAAGATGATCCAACAAGAATATTGACTACAATTAGAACCAAATGGATAGAAAAAATCAGCCGAAAGACCCAATTGCACATTTCAGGCTACTGAAGCAAATGACAGTCATACCTGGTCAAAAAAATTCCATAAATCTCCATCCCATGGATGATTTAGGATTTAGATGTTGAAATAATGGTTTTGTACCATGACATCAATGGAACTGTGTTCTGAGACTTAAATAAATGATATAATCTAGGTGTATGCAAGAAATACCCCATATCTTTAATATTAATCAATCTAGAATTCCCTAGTTGAGCCACTTTATACCTCAATTGTCCACATGTAATGAAACCAAATAATGAATCATTTTCACTATAATATAAGATGCAATATTTTTAATGTGCATGAATCTTATGATAAAAAAAACTAAATTATGAACTAGTCCATTTCTCTCATAAAAATTTGTAGCCAACACATTTCCTTTAGGTAACACTACTTTAACCAAAATATATATATGATCAAAATAGTTATTTGACATTACATTATTTGATTTAATAGACATAAATTTTTCAACCACTATAAATTTTCTTATCACATAGCTGGGATGTAATGATTACTCGGTAGACTATATCAACTCATAAAATCAATATGGTTCTAACTCAAGTTTGAAATAAATATTATCTTGAGTTACAATCTGTTGGAAATATAGACCAGCAACATCAGTTACAAATATTTGAAAATGTGATGGATATGGAACCAAATTATTAATATTTTCTCTATAATTTTCTTCACCATGTTGATATCAAAAAACATATCCTTTTCAAAAACCAAAACATAATAGATAACCCCCAACATTTTCAAATGTGTCAAACTTCCTCAGAAAACATTTTTTACATAGACACGTAATTGTCCCTTCTGAAACAAATTCTGGTTTAGATGATTTAAATGATAAAAAAATTCAACACCCTCAATATATATAGGATTTATACCAAAATCATATGGATTACTATGATGATTTACACAATTATGATCATGTAATAAAGAATGGTATTGACATCATTATTCCATATTTCTCTAAAAAATAAAATAAAATAAAATTGATTGAATTTATAAGAGAAAAAGGCCATCCAAAAATGGTATAAAATTAAAAAAACTATAATTTACTTTTATATATAATCAATTTTATCTATTTACTGATGATTTATAAAAATTAGTGATAATTTTTAATAATTGGCCTTAAGTACCGCAATTTACAATGATATAAATGCATCGACACTCTTAAGTTGATTGGATTTATACTGAAATAATTTCAATTCATCTAATGATTCATCGAATCAAGATCTATTAACTGAAAATGTTGCCTATTTCTTGTGTCCATAACCATCCAAAAAAATTATAAATATTATGTTTTTTAATTATATAAATTTTTTATAACAAATTATGGTAATTAAACTATTTTATCTTTTATCTTTTTAATTTAATTGTTTTATATATTTATATTATTTTCAATTTAGTATAAATTAGTTTAAATTAAAAATTAATTATTCTATATTAACATATTTTTTTATAAATTAATAAAAATTAGTATAATTTAATATAAGGTAATAGAATATATTATAAATTACTGAAAGGTAGAGAGCATAGAATTTCCAATATTTAGGTCATAAGAAATGCCCATTTGTGACAACCATACATGTATAAGTTTGATATTTCTCATGACCTGAAAACTGATGAAAAATTGCATTTTAATTTTTCTAGTGATTTATAATAATTTATATTATTTCATAGTAATTTATTATAAATTATATAATTATATAATTCTTTTATTAATTTATAATAATTTATACTATTTTATGTCAATTTATAGAAAATTATATCAATTTATTAATTGTTTTAGTAATTTTTCATAATTTATACTGATTTGTAATAAATTATATTAATTTTTACTCATTTATACTATTTTTTAGTTTATAAAAATTTATTTTAAATTATATCAATTTATAAATTTTTCTACAACTGTTGATAATTTATACTACTTAAATAAAACTTTATGATAAATTTTACTAATCCATACTAATTTATATTATTTTAAACTATTTTTTTATAAATGAATACGCATTTATAATATTTTAAGCTATTTTTTTTAATTTATACTAATTTTTATTAATATTTACCAATATTTTTAAATTTATAGTAATTTATACTAATAAATAATAATTTGTAATAATTTAAACTATTTTTTGTTAATTTATTTTAATTTTTATTAATATAAACTACTTTTATTAAATTTACTCTATTTTTTATTAATTTTACAAATTTTATACATTATATAGTATTTTAAATTAATTTGTACCCAGTTATTCTATTTTTCTAATTTTTCTAATTATTTCTAATTATTACTAGGTACCACTAATTATTACTTAGTATGACTATTTATTACTAAGTACCATTATTTAGCAGTAATTATTATAAAGTAACACTAATTATTACTACTTGTTACAAATTATTATTAAGTACCACTATGTAGTAGTAATTAATACTATTTACAACTAATTACTACTGATTATCACTAATAACCACTAATTACGACTAATTATTACTGATTATTACTAACTAACACCAATTTTTGTTATGTATTACTAAGTATTATTAAGTACCACAAATTATAACTAGTTATTACTAAGTATTAATAGGTACCACTAATATTTACTAATTAAGACTAATCATTTCTAATTAAAACTAATTATTACTAATTACTTCAAATTACTACCGATTATTACTAATTATTACTAATTACCACTAATCACCACTAATTATTACTTATTACAACTAATTATTACTAATTACAACCAATTATAACTATTTACAACAAATTATTACTAATTTCAACTAATTATTACTATTTTCAACTAATTACAACTAATTATTACTAAGTACCACAAATTTTTATTAAGTACCACTAATTTTTACTTATTTTTGTTAAGTATTGCTAATTATTGCTAATTTTTACTAATTTTTTTAGTAATTATAGCTAATTATTAGTAACTATTACAAATTATTACTAGTTTTTATTAATTTTTACAAATTATTGCTAATTATTTCTAATTACTACTAATTATTAATAATTATTGCCAATTACTGCAAATTATCACTAATTATTGCTAATTACCACAAATTATTACTGCTTACAACTAATTAAAACTAGTTATTACTATTTTCTACAAATTTCCACTAATTATTACTAATTTTTAATAATTAATACTAATTATTATTTTATTACTACTAATTATTACTAATTACTATTATTTATTACTAAGTACCACTAATTATTACTAATTATTACTAACTACTACTAATTATTTCTATATATTACTAAGTACCACTAACTATTACTAATTATTATTAAGTACCACTAATTATTGCTAATTATTACTATGTACCACTAATTATTACTAATTACCACTCATTATTACAAATTACAACTATTTTCAACTATGTATTACTGATTATCACTAATTACAACTAATTACTACTAATTATTACTAATTACCACTAATTAATACTAATTATTACTAATTACCACTAATTATTACTAATACCACTAATTATTACTCGACCAATAATTATTACTAATTATTACTTATTGTTACTAATTTTTACTAATTTTTACTAACTATAACTAATAGTACTAGTTTTCACTAATTAATACTAAATAGTACTAATTATTACTAATTATCACTATTTATTAATAATTTCCACTAATTATTACTAATTACCTTTAATTATTATTAATTACCACTAATTATTACTAATTACAACTCTTTATTACTAATTATTATTATTAATTACTAATTACATACTAATAATTGCAACTAATTTCTACAAATTTAAGCTAATTACTTCTAATTACAAATAGTTATTAACAATTCAAACTAAATACTTCTAATTAAAAAAATCAGCCCTACTTAAAACTATTTACTGCAAAATAAATGTAAATAATTCTAATTAAAACTAATTATGGCTAACTAATAATAATAATTTCTAACATAAAATAAAACCAATTAACTAAAAATTAAAAATATTGAATAAATACCATAAAATGAACTTTTTATTGGATACAAAGGAAAATATTTTCTTCCTTGTAAAATTTAAAACTTCTAAAAATTTAAGGAGAAGAAGATGAGAGGCAGGAAAGAGAGCAGAGGAAGAGGGGGATAAAGTGAAAAAACAATTTAGGTGTGGGTATGTATAGGTTATTTAATTTACGAAGGGACTATTTGTGATAGGTATCCCATTGAAAATAGAACACACCATTAATAACTGAGATGAGGGAAAAAAGTTATGTGGGATGAGACTCATCACAAATATCATGCTTCTGACTATTTATTTATGACAAGATTTAGTTCCCGTAATAAATAACTAATAATGACTGATGGTATTTGCGATCGAACTCATCATAAACACTCTTCTACCGACATATTATTTGTGATGTTAAGTAATTTCTATCGCAAATACCAATATTGATGGAAGGTATTTGTGGTGAGAATATAATCCCATAGCAAATACCATTCCCATGGTTTGGCACATAAACTGCACCAAAGGTATTTGTAATATGAATTATGTCCCATTGCAAATAGTTATTTAAAAATGACTATTTGTGATGGTATTCATCTCCAATCCCAAATAGTCATTGTCAATGGACTATTTACAATGGCTGATGGGCCAATCACAAATGTCCCGTTGCAAATGCCTATTTTTTCATAGTGACCAAACTATGAAAATCCACAAAACTAGCTCTAATCCCTAGCTTATTCCCCTCTCACATGATTCATCCTAGCATGTCCAATCAACCATTGAACATAGGGTCCTTAACCTTATCCCATCATGAAACCTATAAGCCTTCTCAAGGTCCCATAGTAACATGAGAAATGTGTGACTATAACCTAGTAGAAAACCACCAATGACATCCCTAAATATATCTGATCTTGAATGGAGTGCAAGATGATGTGTTGTAATAAATAAATTAATGTATGATAAATAAATCATTATCAATCCTCAAATTATTAGGTGACACTCAGGATCAATCATACATGCTTCAGTTAGCGATGGATGTCTCTAAACATGTCATAGGATCCTTAGGGGAACCATGACCTACCCTAAAATCAGTAGGTATATCATTTCAATGGGAACTCGGGGCGCATACTCACATCCTTCTCTAGAAACATAAATCTCACTATCCAAAACTGGGGGGTATAGAGACTCGATGCCCTAGAATCATATTCATGTCATAACAAACCTGATACATACACACTCTTAACCTTGGAAAGAGTAGTCTGTACCCTTAGGAAACTAGGGAATTCTCACACCTCACCCAATAAACTTTATCACATCATCAAGAACCTGGGGGCATACTCACTCCCAACCTTGAAACATATATCTTTTCATCATGAACCTATGGATTTAACCACTCCCCACCCTTTAATCATATTCACTTTATCATAAACTTTATGTGTACACACTCCCTTCCATTTAAATGGTAGGACATACCATCTGAAACCCTTGGCATTCCTACAACCAACCCTAGAAAATTTATCATATCATCAGGAACTCATGTACATACTCACTCCCCACTAAAAACATATTTCACATCATGATTTTATATATTTACAAGTCAAATCATACTAGTTCCCAACCTTGTCCTTTTAATTTTTTATTCAAGGGTACCCCCCCAACCTCGGTCTCTTCAAATTTTACACTAGGGTTACTATCATCATTTCCCATCATTAATCTCATTTTACATATAAGGTATCATTTTAATAAATCACTATTCAATTAAGTAAAACCCTTATATTTCCTTTCAATTTATAATTTTTCTCCAAAATATGTCTCACCATACTTGGAATCAAGAATTCAAGGCTTTATATTCACTAATGGATACTCATGACCTCTAGGTAAGGTTATTCCCAAGAAATAAATATTCAAAACATTTATTTACGTTTTAGGTCCAGAACATGTTTGGTTACCATGAAAACACATCACACGCATGGAAAATAAGCAAGACTTTAAGGGATATCTTATGAACCACATACCTTATGCCAGAACTTTGTTACTGATCAAAAACTAGATTCCAATCCAAGTTCAAATATGGTAAATTGAAGGTTATGAAAAAAAATATAAAATATGAAATAATTGTTTATAACTAACATAAGACTATGAAATAGCATTAAAAACTGCGAGATGATGGTAACAACATAATATATTTACCTTTAGCTATCACCTAGATCAAACGACACATAAATCCATTGAGAAATTAAAGAGATCTCACTTGTAGATGAGACAAGTCATGAGGGATCTATTTTGTATGATTTTACTAGATACAAGTCATTAAATACCCAAATTTCCCTTTATAGTTTTTTTTCAACATAAATAATCATTTAGTTATTTTCGGAGAAATTCTTTCATAGTGAAAATTTTATGAACACTAGGACTCTTACTTGAATGACTCTTACATTTTAGAAATTACCCTTATATTTTTAAAATGACTCCTACTCACTACAATATAACTATTGTTTCTCTTCCTTGGAAACATTTAAAAGTAAAAAAAAATACTCTTACATACTAAAAAACGTCTCTTATGTATTTCTACTTTGTTAACTTTCAATGGAAAATGACACTTACTCATTATAAAATGACTCGGGTGTTTTTTTGTCTTTACCATATTTCAAGGGACTCATACTCTCTAAAAATGAATGTTATATTTTTTCCTAATTTCAATGGAAAATGATTCTTACTCATTACAAAATAACTATTATGTTTTTTCCTTTTCTAAAATTCAAGAAATCAGTTGTAACTCCCACCCCCCCCCCCTCACAAGACTTAAAAAATTAGCTCTTCTATACATTTCCAAACACATAAATAAAAGTAGATTCATGCTAGAAACACCTATAGTGAAATTTTAATCTAAATTAAACCCATTATAAAAGAATTAATTTTAATAAATATTTAACTAAAAATATTTAAGAAAATTTTTAAATAGATTTTGGGTTTTCATAAAAAAATTTAAAAAAGTTCATGCAAAGTTAAACCAGGTTCATACTTTAATAAATTCCATGGTGTTACAATGGTGTACTCTTGAGAAAGAATACATTTCCAAAGTAACTAGTCAAGGTAAACTTGATCTTAATTAATTTTAATACTAATAAACAATAAATATTTTTGAGATATAAGATTAGTCAATTTTATAAATGTTATGAAAAATAAATAGAAACATTTAATCAAAGAACATCAAATTTCATGTTGTATTTATTAAGACCCTAATATATATTAATTTATCATAGATAATGATGAAAATTTTATATTCATAAGATATGAAACAAATTATTAGATATGTTCCATTGAGTTTTTTTTGTACTGATAAATTTCTTAAGTCCATGAAATATAAGATAGATTTCTTGTACACTGATCAGGTTTGGAACTTGGTTGATTTACCTAAGGGATAAAGACTCATAGGGTGAATTTTCGTTTTAATATAAAAAACTAACATTGATGGTAGAGAGTCTTCCTTTAAGGATCACCTGGTAGAAAATGTTATAAAAATCATGATTTTGACCAGAAATCAGTCTTTTATCACATGGCCATGATAAAATCCATCTATATTTTTCATTCCCTATTGACTTTTTATTATTAAGAAATTTGGAAAATGTTTATAAAAGATAAATTTACCTATTATAATCTTTTTTAGACTTTATATAAAATAAAACTTAAAACTTTTAAGGATCTCAATGTTTTTATTAATATTTACAAGTTTCAATGAAACTTTTAAGAATTAAGATAATCTTCTTAAAGTCAGAACATTTATTTGGATAATTTAATCAAAGAGATTGGTTTTGTCAATAACTAAGAATAATAATGTATATATATATATATCTTAATGGGAAAGAAATTATATTTATATTTTTGTATGTGGATATTATAATTCTCAATGAAAATGAAATTATGAATCTAAAGCCCATAATGGATAGTTTGGAAAAATTATTCTTAACAAAATACCAAAGAAGAGTTTCCTATATATGAATTATGAAAATATATAGATATGGATCAAAAAAATCATTTTATGAGTAATAATACATATATTATTACAATGTAAAATCATTTCATCATGGGTAACTCCCGGAAAGGTTCTCCACCAATGATACATTGTATGAATCATACAAAAACTCAGTATCCTTCAACCAATGTATCAATATAAAAAATGAGTTTAATTTTTATTTCAAAAATAATAGGATATATCATATTTATGGTGTTATGTACCCATTATAATATCTCTTATACTTTAAAAGTTACAATGATATACAAATCATATTATTATGAGAATCCTTTAATCACTCTTAAATGCATAAGCATATGTAATTGGTTTTTAAATGTGATGATAAGTATGTTTTAAGGGTTAAAATTGATGATATTTTCCAAAATATAAAATATTATAACAAAAATTATCCTAGGTTTATGTTATCCCTAAATTACTGATCAATTATTTATAAGAGTTCTAATAATTCAAATGTATCTTATTAAACAAAATAATTGAGTACAGTGCAATATTAGATATAGAACTGGAATATTTTTTTATAAGTAGTTTTATAATTGAATTGAGGGTTGTTCATAGAATAATAAGACCCATAGAGATCATATATGACAATAATAGGGATATAATTCATGATAAGAAAATTCATTCTTTTAAAAGGTCTAAACACATCCTTCACAAGTTCCATTCCATTAGAAAAATTATTGAGGTGGTGATATAAATATTTTTTTGTGGTTACACATGATAATGTATTAGACTCTTTTCCAATAACACTGGTGAAAAAAATGGGTATAATACAAAGTTCTTATATTTTAGTTACATGGAGTGATAACTCTAATACACTTGTTTCTTACTCTATATATAATAAACTAGGGGAAAAGATTAAAATACTAAACAATTATACTAATTTCAATAAGGTAAACCTTTATTTTCATGATCATACCTAATAAGAAATCCACAATAAATAATTTTTTGATTGGAGTAGTTTTTGGATGGGTGGCCTTCTAATAATTTTCTTGGGGAGTTTGTGATTGAGTATAAAGTACACTAAAATAATATGAGTTGTCATGTGGGGATATTATTCAATTTAATAAATTTAACATATGTCTATTTGAATTTATATGAAGATTGATAAATGGGGTGGCATGTATCTTCAATGTTTTTAGCAGTTATTGACAAACTAAGTACCATGGTCTATATGGGATAGTTAGTGATGAATGTTTTGGCCAAAAGAGCTCAGTAATTACACATGGAATCAGAGATAATACATAATAAAATTATAATGAAACTACTTTGGTTTAAGATATAATGCCAATAATAAAAAAGTTTTTTATTCAATTTTATGTTGTAACACCCCTTGAAAATAATAAATTTAATATAATGTTAATTTTACCCATGTCAACAAGGTGAAAATTTATTTTTAAAATCCCTTCAAATAATAAAAGTACAAGGTGAAGTTTTTTTATTTTTTATTTTTTTTATTTTTTTTATTTTTTATTTTTTATTTTTTTTAATGGGGAGTTATAAGGAGGTGTTTATAAAAGGTTATCAGGGGGTGATTAAATAAAAAATCCCATTTTCATCTTTGTAGGTGTGGTTTCTAGGAGATCATTCACACCTGCTATTTTCGATGCTCCTCCTTAGATATCTCCTTTTACTTTTCAGCATAAGGGGTTGTCGACCATTGAATTTTCAAGGAATGACCTGGAAATTCTTACTTATAATTTTATGTATGCATTTATTGGTAATATTCCTCACCTAATTCCTTCAAATATGTTCATCAAGAGGTCCCTTGAGACTATTGGTTTTTTCTCTTTCGATTTTCCTCTTCTTAACTTAAGACTTTTCTAGATCCATTTATCCTCAAGATATTTGTATTATATATTTTGGCCTCATGGATAATGGTCTTTTTTTGGGTGTCACATGAATATAATAATATTTAATATTGATTCTAATAGGTATAGAAAACCACCTTCGGTTCTAATATGGCTAGGATTTCACCTTTTATATATCCATTTTTAAGTTGGATGCTCTATACTCTATTTAAAATATAATTGTAACACCCATTAAACTTGATTAATCAACCTCTAAGCTTTCAATAATCTTGGTTATGAGGATATTAATAGAGGTGGATATATCTAAACCTCTACCATTAGTAATTTGGATCTATAATGGGGGGAAAGAATATTTAGAAAAGCATGTCTTATAAAAACCATAAAAATTACAATTTTTCCTATTGGAAATTTGAAAACTATAATACATCCTATGATAATGTGATTTAAATAGGATCCAATTTGTAACCTCTTTTTAGGTAGAAGAAAATTTGGATTGAAAAATCTAATCTTATTGATCTTCTTAGTTTGAAATAATCTTCTATATCTAGGTATAATACCTCACATGTTGATCATGTTGTTGTTATGGGTGTTATTCCTTCCACACCAAATAAGTATAGATATAATATTAAGAGTTTAAAATATTTTTAGAGGATATTTATAATGATCATACCACCTATGAAGAGCTAAAGTGGTCTTAATTTACTTTATGAGTAAACCATACCATTATATAGGATACTCAGGAGGATCACATTGGTTCTGGATAATCAAATCATGATAATATTAAAAAGTATTGTCAAATTATAGAAAATTTTATATTATTAGGTGCTTTAAAAGGTAATAAAGTTATGCTGGACTCATATGGTTGTATCATCCCACATCCTAGAAAGTCTCATAAATGTATGGACTACTCGAAATTAGAGAGTATTATTATCATGAGATCCTTTGATATTAATATTGGTGTGAAGAATGGTATTCCTCCTCACCCTATTATTGATGGTCCCTCATAATAATCTAATGAATCATCCCCAAATGAATGCATGGAGGATGCCATTAAGCTCAAGAATTGACCTTCCCATTCATTAGGATACTCAAGAGGATCACATTGGTTCTAGATAATCAAATCATGATAATATTAAAAAAATATTGTCAAATTAAAGAAAATTTCACATTCTTAGGTTCTTAAAAAGGTAATAAAGTTATGCTGGACTCATATGGTTTTATCACCCTAAATCCTTGAAAGTCTCATAAATGTATGGACTAATAAAAATTAGAGGGTACTATTATCACTATATCCTTTGATATTAATATTTATGTGAATAATGATATTCCTCCTCAACCTATTATTAATAACCACTCATCATAATATGATGAATCATCCCCAAATGAATGCATGGAGGATGTCATTAAGCTCAATAATTACACTCCAGTGTTTAGGGGGGTCTCATAGAATTAATCAATTCTTGGTTTTTCAAATAGGATTTATTTTATTTTGAAATATATAATAAGGGGGAGTTATCTATGGATGGTTATCCAAATCTTATGGTGTGTATGCATACAAAAATTGAATCCGAATTTGACAAGAATTCCAAATTTGATTATTAGAATCTTATTTGGGAATAGTGTTACTAAGAAACTATTTTTTTGGATTGTTCACAACCTTTTCATTTTAGTTTTATTGTGGAATAAATATTCTATATGTTTTAATAATAAACACTTTTCACTGATTTTGTTCGTAATGTTTTTTATATTTTGAAACCCATGATTACCATTTATTATTTTCGATGATTCTGACTTCTACATAGATTCACTAATTTTCAATGTTTATTTCTGAAGCATCAAATTGGATGATTGAAAATTATGAATTATATATTCTAATTTTTCACAAATATGATGTGTAATAATGGGATAACTATATTTTTGGTCATCCAAGAAAATTTTAGGAACTGTCATGAAGAATATTGAATAACATGTTTATATATTGAAAGCACTATGTTCAAGAGCTATAGGAAGGGGTATATTTTGTAGGATAGACCTCTATGGGATGATTTAGAGCCTTCCGACACTAGGTTTTTTTGTTTCTACTTATAGGTCAGTTTAGGAGGAGGATTCAAAGGCCAATATATATCAAATGTATCCAAATATGTGTAGATTATCTCCCAATACTGATTGTTTGACACCTATTAGATGACATATTTCTCATGGAGAGTTATCATGCTAGTGGATAATGTGTTTAATGTCCTGAAAATGGGAATGATGATGGGGTGGTTAGTATGAAGGGAATTTCTATAAATATTATAGTAAAGGCTGGATAACATCTAGAGGTTTTATTTCTACTATCTATTTTAATTTTTGTGCATTAATGTTTTTATTTCATTGTATTTTAAGATAGAAAATAACTTTACACTTTATTTTAATATTGAATGTTTATTTTTATTTAATAAATTTTGGGGATATATGTTGGACTTACAACTAAAATACTAGACTATTTAATAAAAAAGATAACTCTACAATAAATCATAATTATATTGGAGTAGTTTCAATATGTATATCTTCCTTATAAGTTTTCCCAAGGTGTTTTTGAGTGTGGAAAAATAAAATTGAAATAATATATATTAGAATGTGTGTATATTAATTTTTCTAATGAGTGAATACCTATCTATTCAGGAACATGGGTCTGACAGTAAATGGGAAAGCACATGTTTGAAAAGAAATAGGGGGTGCATGGTGTACTAGAACCCGAAGTCCATATGGGAGAGTGGGGGTGTCTATATTTTGAAGGGACCTAATTGTTTCAAATAGTATCAAATCCAATACCCAACTGAAAGTATAAAGAATATACCTGAGTTTGATGTATGTGGTCCATAATAAGAATATTGTGTTTTAAAGGGGGAGAGTATAACACCTCTACAAATAATAATTAAAATATTGATAGGTACTACCCAAGTCCATAAGGTGCGCTATTTTTGGGAGACTACATGATGAGAACTTTATTGTTAAGCATGCTTATCTTAAAGTGTTTTTATTATCATTATCCTCTTTTGATGTTTCATTGGGATCATGTGAGTGAGTAAAATGATCATTTTTACCATATAAGAAAGTTCATTAACCTGAAACGTGATTATTTATAAATTGAGGCACAAGGTCAGGATAATTGATGTGACAAAATGTGTATATGAAGCAACTAGTGGGGCCTAGTGGGCCAGAACCCAAGATTCATATGGGATAGTGAGTGTGCATATTCTAGTTGTAGGGTCTCATTTGTTCTTATATATATGCCCCAATAATATTTATGGGGTATAAATCTTATAGATATAAAATACATGGCGATTTTACAATTGATGAAATTTTCATGTTATTAGTCATTCATGGGTGTTGAATTCATTACAAAATATTTGATATGATAAATAACCACTTATAGGTAAACAAATGAATTATCTCTAATCAATTATTTTCATGGAAAAGGCCTATGTTGTGAAGATATTTTAATATTATTATGAGTACTATCTCATATGGTGATATGAATTTCACTCATGAGACACAAGTCTTATTGTCTAGATTAAACCAATTTATATATACCATATATAATGTGATGAATATTTTTTTGATATACTTATTATGTATACTTTATAGGAATCCCTGGTACCTGATTTTAAAAATGTTCTATAGATTTAAACCTTAATACCTTAATATTAATCTTGTACTAATCATGATATTGATATAATAAAGTAGTATCCATTTATGTTCCTAATAATGTGGAGGGAATCATTTAAAAATATAGGTTTTTTTCGTTTGTTTGATTGGAATGAAATTTGGTCCCCTTGTTAAATGAGAATAATAAATGTGTGGTCAAGATTAGTTGAGTAACATGTAATGTGATCATATACTTAGATGAATGAAATGAGATGTATTTATTTATTTTTTAAAATTTTATTTTAAAAATAAATAATTAATATATTAAAAATTATATGATTGACAAGTTCAATGCCTCATGGATATGATTAATGCTTTAGAAAAAGATATTATATGAGTATACATGTAATGTGTGGAGATATATGTGGATAATTTACTTGTATGCAGATGAATGTGTTTGATAGATATCATGAAAGATATATTTATATATTAAGTAAAAATGATGTGTTAATATATACCACTCTATTCATATGGTTATGGATTAAGAATTCATTATAATATTCAACACTTCAAAGGCCCATAGAGTTTTATATAAAGGTTATGAAAATTAAAGTGTATTATGGTAAGAAAATATTTTTACAAAATTTTCTAATTTATATCATATCCAAATCTGTTTTAAGTTTTATTCAATTGAGTTTTGATAGGATTTTATAATTTGATTCATGTCATATAAGAAAATAGGAAGTATGAATACATTTTTTAGGCATTGGTGAAAATGGAAGATTGAAAGAGATATACCCTAGAGACTCATATTGTATTATGAAATATTTTGAATGTTGTATCTTATTACATGACATGGTATATCATATAAAAGGATATGTTTGTTATGTTGTATTATATAATCATATCACACTACTTCAATATATATCAAAATTATTCCACACGGGTTGTAATTTTTTAATTTTTAAGTCATTAGATGATGTGTTTAGAAGGAATTTAAATTTTTGTTAATAAATGTCAAAGGATTTTAACATTTAACCAATAATTTTACAATTTATTTGATGATTTAACTCTTGCGACTCATTAAAATATTGAATTAGTGATATAAAAATTATTCAATCCTCCTTCCATAATCACTCAATAAAATTAATACTCATCAAATTGAAACTCTCTTTTTCTATTTCTATTTTATTATTGTATCTTCTAGTGAATTATAGATCTAAAAGAGGTCTTCCATGTAAAATCTATGAATTTATACTTAAAGAATCACTAAAGGTGTATATTTCATTTAATTGGTTCTATGTAGTGTTTATAAAATACATCTATAAAAAAGAGGATTGTTTATATACTAACCCCAAAAATGATCCTTTTCAGTCCGTAGATAGAATCAGGCTTACCCCTTAATACCACCTCTAATAGGTCATGATATAGCAACTAAAATCAATGGTAAACAAATTATTGTATGGGAGGAATTACACTTTTATATAAGAATAACTACACACCACATTCAACATAAATAGATTAAATGTTAAATAAATTAGAATAAAAAAATCCTCCAACTCTAGATAACCACTAAATTAATTGAGCTAATATCTCTCAAAAAAATATTTAACTTTATCTTGAAAATTTAGGAATTATAAAATTAGGCATGGGTATTCCATAATAATCAATAGGTTCTTCCCCAAAAAAGCATCTTGTAAATATAGATGAATCAAAATAAACCCTCTAGGAAATGAATAAAAAATTGGTAAATCTAACTCATCCCAATTCATTTCTAATATATTCCATCACACCAAAATATTCCCATAAGTAGTGAGCATGATATTGTATAATTTCATCCTCAAAATAATTATATTAGTAGGACCTTTGTAACCAAATTCCCACTAAATATGGATTTTAGGGAATAACACATACCTAGGGAATAAAATATCCTATAAGTATATGTGTTAATGGAATACCGAATTCATAATGTAATAAAATGTCCCTAGTAGTACAATATCCCATATGAATATCATTTGTGTTAAACATACAGACTACTAATACAACATGGATTTTATATAAAATCTAATATAATATCAATATTGAATCCCTGGGATCCCAACAAAGGTGGTTTCCATATTGAGAATAATGAATATTATATCAATAATCATTAAAACTAATAAATTTTACAATGATATACTCACATTATAGACAACCCTGGGTCTCACTCCTTTTCTTACATAACCTACCCATTCCCATATAATCCACTACACCTAAAATTAAACTTTTCATGAAACATAATTTATTTATACATGATATGGTTAAACCAAAATAACTACAACGTTTCAATTTCATAGGTTTTAGAATATTTCATAAGTATTACAATCCCAACCTCAGCCACAAATCCAAATAAGTGATTTCTCTCATATCACATATTAAACTACTTTTTCTCGAATATCACAACCTTTGAATTCCAAATCACTTTACTTAATATTATAAAAATATAAACTAAATCTAAACCATTAAATTTTGGTATTAACCATATCATGGTTTATAAAAGAGAAAACCCAATCATGGTAAAGGTAACCATGTCATGGTTTTTTATAGAGTTGTATATGCAATATATGATAACGCATGCCGATCAATTGTTTCTCTTATTGTTAGATATCATGATCATTTGAAATAATATATGATTATTTTTAGAGAGTTTCAAATATAAATAATGATTATTAAAAGTTAAAAATTGATGGAAGAATTAAATTACATGTTAATAATGATTATAATGTTCTAAAACATTTATGAAATGTTTTAATTATTGAAAAACTAATTTATGAGATTTGGGGAGATTATTAGTGTCCTAGAAGAATATATAAATAGATACAATCTATATGGGTGAGTTTATATATGAAATTCTTTTTTGCAAGTTCTATGAAACCCCTTGAATCAAATATTTATTTTCATATTACCTTTAACTAAAGGTTTTATCATACCTGTCATAAAAATATATCGACCCCAAATGTTGGAAGATTCATGAAACCCATGGATTACCCTTAGAGGAAGGATAATTTTTCCTCTGATGGATCTACATAAATCTCATATAAAATATATTTGAAAAATTGAAATTATATAACTTCTAGTTTCATTCTCTATTTTTTCTATATTTAATTTAAATTGATGGTGGGTTCCTTTGGAAAATAGGTGTTAGTCGTCAATTTTAGATTCCTTTAGGAAATAGTTACTTTTGATAAAAACCCTATAGTGTTATTAGTGTGACTACCATTATGTTTTTATTAATTTTTTAAATATATAATGAATTTTTGGGGAATTAGTATTCCTAGTAACATGAAATGTTTTATGACTAACACTCAGGGATTTGATTATTTTCATAACCATTAAATTATTCTAATAAAAATGGGAGTGCAATTTTTTTAAAAAATATCATCCTAAGAAATATTATTTTTACATTGTAGATTTAACTTAAAATTGTATTG
Organism: Viscum album; assembly: GCA_963277665.1. Lineage (NCBI taxonomy): Eukaryota > Viridiplantae > Streptophyta > Magnoliopsida > Santalales > Viscaceae > Viscum > Viscum album. The sequence goes on from OY728147.1 coordinate 272,135,016, forward strand.
GTCTACATAGTAATGATATTTACTTAAGAAAATCATGGTGTTAATGAACAAACTATTGACGTGGCTTCAAAAGTATTGATTTTCAGGGATCTTCAAAAAATAGATTTTCTTAAGAAACAATAACTGGATAAAAATTAAATTCTTATTATGAAAAAAGTTTTGAGGGAAATTTTAGAAACAATACATGACATCAATGACTTAAAAACAACCAAACTACCATGATATAATAGTTTAAGTCCAAACAACTCATTCAAGATAACACAAAAGAGCCCCTACCCAACATCAAAACCCTTAAGATCAACTTCCTCCTACACATCGATGCCCGACTAGCTGTCTCGTGCATGGATGCGCTGGCCTAGTAATGAAGGAAATTTCATACCCTTTTAAACATACAATTCCAGATATTAAGGACCAAGAGAAAATCTTCTCCTCTGAACCCCATATGCAGCAACCCCTTGTAAGAGAACAGTTTTAGCAACCCTCAAACTTCGAACCACGTGTCCACATGGAGATCACCACTACACAAAGTGTATCAAACAATAAGTAATTCATGATTTCAAAAAAACCATCAACATAAGTACAAAACCCTTTCAACATGAATATTTTACCTAGATAGCCTCGGACGAACCCCGCTGCACTCCCCCCCCCCCCCACCACTACAGTCACCAAACCAGCCGGAAGACAATCTAATGAATGTGAAGCTGATCCATCATCACCTAGGATGGGATGGCCCGACACCACACTAAGGATACATCTTCGATGAAGGGGTTAGGGATACTATAAACTAGAAACACCACTTTGGGCATGGATCTGCTCAGATCTGAACTGTAGTCACAACCTCAGCAGATTCTAATGCAAGTAGACCATGGAAAATGGGGGAGATGACCGACGGGAAGTGAGTTGATCTCTGCAGACCAAAATCTCCACTACTTCAACATAATCAAAATCATACAAAAAAACCAATGAAATCATACTAGTGTGGAAATCTAAAGGATGTCGGAATCTCAAATCAGGAGATCCTCCCCTCCTCTACGCCACACTGGGGACAGCATCGATCCTCACCTGAAAGGAAACTGACTAAGGAGAAGCCTTCACCCGCCGATGCCAAACTAAGATCCATTGTGGAGATGTTTACCTAAAACTCACTGAGAAGATGCTCTAGGGGTGTCAAAGATAGATCCACACTAGAGCCTTTGTAAGGGTTGTCGAAGCCGAATCTATGCCAGATCCTTCGCTGAGCCGACACTCTAGCAATTCTCATAAATCATGTTTAAATAATAAATTTTTCATAGTTTCTTTATTTAAGAAATTATTAAAAATGGTTATATCACGTCTGAATATTTGAAATGATGATTTAATTGGTTTTTTACTAATTATATTTAATTTATGAATATAAAATATTTAAATTAACAATGACAATATAATTTATTTTAAAAGTATCAAATATCTTCTTATAAATGTGATGTCATGCATATAATGAGTTATATTTTAGGTAAAACATAAGAATTGGTTATGTATACCCATGACTATGATTTTGGGGTTATGAACATGATAATAAAGATTGATTATGATTTATACTAAAGTTCCCAATGAATCATTCATGGGTATATATTTTTCAAAATACAAGGTTATAATTAAATATGTCAATATGTGTTGTGATGTGAGATTAAAATCTCCAAAAAAATATGACTATTAGTATTTGAAATTAACACCATTAATTAAACAAATACTTGGTAAAACAATGATTTTTATGATTTTTTCTGAATTCTAGAGTAAATTGATAATTGGATCAACTTAATTTCATTTCAATAATTTATTCATTTTTAGAAAAATAAAAAATCCATACAATTCAAATTGAAATTATTTTTTTGGAATAAATTGAAAATTATAAGTATTAAATTTGGAACATGGAATTCATTTTTGAATTAAATTTTCTATATGGATTTATTTTTTGATTTTAATTGATTTATTAATTTTTGAATTTATTGAAGTCCATGGATTGATATCAAAATCAATATTTTTTTCAAAAAACCATGATTTTTTAAGGTTAAATTTTAAATTCATAAATTAATGTGATTTTTAATTACAAAAATTAACATTATGTTTGAATTTATAATTAATTCATTTAAATAAATAGAAAATTATTTCTTTACTGAATTCAATTTAGATTTTTTTAAAATAATTTTATTGAAGAAAAATATTTTACTGATAAATTTTTATTTTTTTATATTTTACCAGTTTGGAAAAAAAATTAAATTGTCGAATCTACCATGCATATTGATTTCAAAGTGACCGCATTAGGAATTCAAATTGATCATGTGAATTTTGATGAATAAAAGTAGATCCATCAACCGCCAGCCTCTGATGAAGCAGCCACTATGAAGGATGAATCTGGCCATCGTTCTCACCAAAAGAGGAGGATGCACTGAGATCCATGGTTGTGCCCCTATTGAAGATGATTGTGGAATCAATGTGCCTATTGAATAATGTTGGAGACACCCCATTCAAAAATAAAAGACCACATCCACACTACCCAATTCTAGTAGAATATGGTTGAAGCTGCAGTTTGATAAAGAAGAGGGAAAATTTGGGATTTCCAATGAGGAAGATGAAGAGCCTCACATGTTATGTTAAAACCTTGTCAGCGTCATGGTTGAAGAACCTAATCAAAAATATCAACATAAATATAATAAAAATATAATGAAAAGAATAAAGATAAAGGAATATATATATATAATAAAATACAAATAAAAAATGAAGAAGAAACTTAAGATGATGTGGAATTTATGAAATTATTTGTTGTGTTTTACTGGGAAAATATTTTGAAGACTAGTGAGACCTCATTTCTTCCCAATTATAAGGCTTCAAATTTCAAACAATATGCACCAAAATTTCTATCTAAAATTCCTCAATTAATCCACCATCCAAGAACCTCTCTATAACATCACCAATTCCCTATAAGAAGTTCAAGTATGACTTTCTCAATTCAAAAGCCCAAGTTTAGGCCCACATCCCAAGGCCAAATATCCAATTCCAAGACCAATGCATCCATTATCTTCCTATGAATATAATTCTATTTCTACTGGATCCATGAACCATATAAACAAATTATTCTTCAATTATTCTCAAACCTAGGTGTATGTGATCATGGGAAAAGGATACTCCTAACCAAATTCATTCCATCTATCGACTATGACATGTGGCACTCATCTAGCTAGAGAATAAAATTGTTGAGAATCACCTCACTGCACTAAATATGAGGAAGAATAAGGCTATTTTATTTAAATAATTCCCTTTTCCCCACTTATAGAGGATTCAACAGTTGTGTATTGCAATTTAGTTTTCATCTGTAATTTTTTTTCTGAAACATGAATTTAAATCTAGTTTTTTTGATTCTCTATTAATTGTGTTATTCTTTTATTCCTTTATTTATTCAGATTTTCTCACCCCTATGACATCCCAAATAATTCAATATCCATGATGATGGATAACTAACCCATTGTGGGTGGTCTAAGAGGAATTCCAATGGTGCGCATGAATTTTTATGCTTCAATTATTCACACTATTTTTTTGTAATTCTGAAGAGAAAGAGTATGTGTATTATGGAAGAGATAATCATAACATTGTATTACATTCATTTTTTTAACTCCTATACTTATTTTACTTCAATATCTTCTTCCATTTGGATCAAAAATTCATACCAATTGAGTTGTGTGATTTTAATTGAATAATAATATGAGATCACAACCAGGTGAGTGAGAAAATTCATTCACTCGATTGAGGAGTTTACTTACCCATTAATTGAGTAAGAGAGATGATATTTATAGTATATTTTGGGGATAACTTGATAATATTATTAGTTTAATACATAATTAAAATAATAGAGGGTGTATGGAAAAATGATATTGAGTATGTGCAATGAGTTACAGGATTTAGAATAATTTTAAATTATGATCCAACCAACTGAAATTCACCCTAATACTACCTTCACTCATCTCTAAAATATTGTGTGTTGTTTTAATTTATTCTTCAACTCATAAACCTAAAATAAAAATATTAAATTTAATCTTTGGTAGCTTTCTAAACATTAGAAAAAACAAAAAATACAAATACATATGTGTTATGATAAGTGAAACTCTCAAACCCTACTCCTTGAGAGACGAATCCAGTCATCCACTAGACTAAATTAGAAGGTTATATTTTTTTTATTAACCATTACTCATGAAAACAACACGATTAACTTGGTGTTGTTTCTGGGGATTTAGGGTTGAGCATTCAATATATTTTACAAATTTTCAATAATTGTTTTTTATTTCCTTTTTCCCCTTTCATTATTTCCACCAATTTGGGAGACTAAATGGGTGACCATTTTACAATAATATATGACTAATTTAATTCCCAATTTAAATTCCCATAGAAACCTTAGGACATTAAATCAAAATGGTTTTATTATAATCAAACTTTGGTACACACCAATGGGTGGGAGGATAGAAGGTATTATATAAAGGAACCAGAATACAATCAATAACACATTCCCCCATAGGATCAAACTGAAGAAGAGATTATACTTGTGGAAATTCATAATTTCTCCTCTATTTTGATGTAATTTCAACGGAAAGAGAACCAAAAATTGGAGGAATAAAGAGAAATAGTGAATGAACTTAGTATAATGAAAGCTATAATATCCACTACCCTCCAATGGAATGTAGAACAAAGGACAAAAATAAGCTAAAGATTTGGAGCCTATAGTATTTTCCCAAGAAGATATTCAAGATGCAGAGGGAGATTTTTAGAATTGTTAGATATATGATTATTTACCATTGAGTACCTCAACCTAGAGCGGGTGCACAATTCAAGTAAACGAAAAGTTGAAACACTTGAGGGATTCCTTTTAAAAAAAATTCCTTGTCTAATTTTATTGAAAACCAATTTTATTCTAATATCCCTTCTTCTATAAATGAAATCACATAACTAGTATTATGGTGTTTTGTGAGTAATATGAGTTTTATCCTAGGGCATATGAGGGAGTGAATAAATACATAATCTCATTTTATTTTTTAAAATATATTCTATAATTTGATATCCCAAATATTCAAATTTCATAACCCTCATAAAATTTTCTCCCCCTGTATAAGATAAAGAATATATAGTAGTTACCTTAGAAGAAAAACTAAATCTGAAAATAATATAAGAGAATTTATAAGACCAAGAAGAACTAGATATGGATGATGAAAACATTGAAAATCTTCTCAAATACACTCTTGAATAATTTTATTGTGATGACACAAGATAATTATTTACTAAAAAATAAGAAACTTTGGGACTTGGGGTGAAGACAATAGAACGGTAATTAATAATGGCTACTCAAGAAGAGATAGAAGTATAATTTGGTGTATATGAGGGGGAAAACATTGATATACACCCACATTTTTTTAATTAGTTTCAATTTTAACAATATACTAACTCAAAAATGTTTTAAAATATCCAAGTAGCATAAATAGAGAAACCACTTGAAGATAATGAAGCCACAACAGTTGTGGAAGAACCCAAAGATACCCTATACATCAACATGCCACCCCACCATACCATAGAAATAACACTAATGAGAGGGTGGATCTAACGAACTCTATCATAGGGGACCTCTAATAAGTAGAGTAAAATATTAGTTTAATAAGAATAATATATTTTCTCACATAACTTAAACTCATATTATAGGGACTAGGTATAACCACCAGACTGTCTAGCTATGGACAGTCTAAATATAACCACTCTTGAGAGGAAAAACCCTAAGAATCTCCAACAATATTTTTCTTTTTACATTTTCATTTTAATAAAAACTTATATAGTTTAATTTTTTTTATATGTTTTCCCTAAAATGGAAAACCACCTAGGAGGATAGCTCAAGGCTATCCACAAATCACCATAGAAGTTCTTAACTCAAACACATTGAACAAATAAAGACTAGGTTATACATATCATTTTCATTGTTTATTCACTATGATTTTTATTTATGTTTTTTTAGAAAAGTGGATAGTATTAAACAAGTGTAAGGGATAAATTCAATAGTTTAGTTGTTTTAGTTATGTTTAGTTTCTGGTTTATAGTTTATAGATGAAAAATAAATTTACTATTTTATTATTTTTTAGCGAGTCTTTTTTTCCTTTTTGTATATAAATAAATAATTTAAAGAAAACACAAACACACACACACACACATATATATATATTATTATTATTTGTAAATATTGGACATAACATTGTATTATTTTTTATTCTTTGAAACTATCTTTGAGTTTAATTTGAATCTCTGTACAATATTCTAACTCCAAGTAATTTGTGAGGATATTGGTACTATTATTGAGTATTTAAATATAAATTGATTTCTAAAATTTATTTATTTCCTTGGGTTGTTATTTTCTATCATTTTTCATGATTATTTACTAGAAATTGAAATTTAGAACCACTAGTGACTATCCCAAATCTTGATCCCTATCCTGAGAGATTTTTTGACCTGTTTTTTCATCATCTTTCTATTAATCTGACTTCTCAATAAAAGCATGGGATTTGTTTTATGAAATAAAACTTTTTTTATTTTCTCTAAAATATTTTGGATTAATTAGGTACTTTCAATAGCATTGAAACATTAATTTGGCAAGACCATCATTTTTTCTTGAAACCTACCATGAACATTAATCCTAATTAAGTTATTAGATAACAATAAATGGGCTTATAGGTTTAAGATTCATTAAAATCCAAATTATCCCTTAATTACACTCACTCTAGAATACAATTTAATGATTAATTAAAGTATAATTATTGATTAAATGGGATTCCATGTGTTTTTATCGGGGTATATTTATATGTTGTGGGGTTTTCGATAGGTGTAATTCATCATTGTTGGGTACTTGGAAACAGAGAAATGAGAATGAGTCACCTATTGTAGATTCCATTTTTTCCATCCCATTCTGTAAAAAAATTTAAAAACAAATAACAAATAAATAAGATTATTTTAAAACATTCTTTTTCCCAACTGAGTTATTGATGACCCTAATTAAAGAGAAGGGAATTATCACTATTCACTATACTGGTAGTGATAACTCATTTATCATAAAAAAATAATTATAAAAAAATATGAGATAGGGATGAAAATTTATTTAGATTCATTTCAAAACTCAAGACCAATGAGAAGAATAGTACATTGGAAAGTGTGTTTCACATATTTTATAGGTGGGATTAAGTGAGAGGTTCTTCTATGCATTGCAAGATATATAATTAACTATATTTAAAAAGTAAAACCTTCCACTTTCTATTGATGAATTTTTAACCACTTTCACACTAACATCAAATCCAATGAATAATATTTTTAAATAATTCATTATTGATTGTATTTTCATACTTCATAGTTTGGAGAGATGATTATTTTTCTAAGCCTATAGTAAATATAAACTTCCCAAGTATGAACATAACACCATATACAAAAATTCTCTTGAGTAAAGAGTGGAATTGTTCTACAGATGATGTGGGTAATAAAATAGATTTTGAAAGGATTTTGAAAGTTTAATTTTATGTGAATTGGAGAATTTATTTCCTTTGAAATTAAACACATGTATGAATCATGATATCATATTATGTGCAATGAACCAAAAAAGTATCTACTAATTTTACATAATAGTTTGAAATTTTCTTAGAGCATATCTTTTCATTCCATTGATTTCATTTTCTTTGAATTGAACTTTCATTGGAAAATATATTTTCAATTATGAATATATATCAATAATTAAATAAGTGGATTCAATTATATAATTATTAGGCACTGAAAAAGTTCAAGTTTCTGGGTGATGTGAGATTAAAATTTAAAATTTTTATCAGTTAGTCTTTTAAATTACACCAATTAATTAAATAAATATTAGGTAAAATAGGTATTTTTATTATTTTAGTGAGTTCTTGAGTAAGTTAATAATTGGAAAAAAATAATGATTTTACAATGATTTATTCATTTGTGAGGTAAATGAAATATATATTAAATTGAAATTAAAATTGATTTTTAAAAATGAATTTAAAATTATAAATATTCAATGTGGAAATTGGAATTCAATTTGAAATTAAAATTTTAAATTGAATTTTTTTAGTTTAATTGATTTATTAATTTTTGAACATAATTATATCTATGAATTAAAATCAAAAGTAATTTTTAAAAAAATTGGGATTTTTAAGGTTGAATTTTCAATTCATAAATAAATGTGATTTTTAATTTTGAAAATTGATTTTATTTTAAATTTTAAATTAATTGATTTTAATGATTTGGAAATTATTTTTTTAAAGAATTAGATTATGATTATTTCTTGAAATTAATTTTATGGAATAAAAATACCACAAATGAAAATATGAATGTTTTTATATTCTATATGTTGGAAAAAAATAAACTGTCAATGTGAGCATGCACATTGATTATAAAGTGACTAAATGGAGAATTAGAAGTGACCATGAGCATTGATTTTAATGTTACCATACTTGGAATGATTTTAAATCACCATGCATCTCATGGTCAGTATACTTACCATGTCCACCAACCTACTGAAAACCCCCTCTCCGCATTCACTTAAGTGATAGTGGACAACATACCGTGTACCCCCATTTTTCTACTGAATGTGTGAACCAATGTACACTTCAGCATATAGTGATAACCATCCTCCATCATCACTTCACCCATATGCACCACATCTCTTTCTTCCAAATGTAATACCAATATTTCCTCATTAAGTTGAATCTGTGAAGCACCACCTTTTGAGAGGTTTATTTCTAAAGAAATCGAAGATGAAACCATATCTGAAGAAGAACCTCATTATCTACTATAAAATTCAAGATATTCTACCATACTGATGAAACTGAAGACCACCACTAAAGAAATAAATATCATAATCTTCCATTTTAATCCACTATGATCCACTAGTTACTCACTATGCTAGTCAACCACCAAAGAGACCGATTAATTTGTTCCATCAAGTATGGAGATGAACAGAAGGAAAGTACTTTGTCACCTTCCTTATATGAAGTAGATTCCATAAAGGATGAATCCAACATCCATTCTTTTTGAAATAAAAGGATTCACAAAGATACATAGTTGAACCACTTTTTAAAGATGGCCACAACCTCACTATGCCTATTGAATCATTCTAGTGACACACTGATCAACAATCGATAACTAGATCCATGCTCCCCAATTATGGTAGAATAAAGTTGATGTCGCACCTGGATATAGAAGAGGGAGAATCTAGGCTATCTATATATGAAAATGAAGACCCTTACCTATTCTATTAAAGTCTATTCAGTACAATGATTGAAGAACACCATCACTACTCTCAAAATTAAAATAATAAAAACAAAAATGAAATGAATAAAAAAAGAAAAAAATCAATGGAAAATATATATAAAGATAAAATTTAAAAAAAGAATAAACCAAATCTAAGGATAAATTTATGGGGAATTTTTTTTGTATTTTTTTATAGGTATTTTGAAGACCAATGAGTTTCATTAATTCTTAATGATGTCGTTGTAACTTTATAAAATAAATACACCTGAATTTCTCATAGAAATTACTCATTGAATACACCATCCAAGATCATCTCTATCACATCACCAACTCCCACCAATAAGTTTAGTGAAAACTTACTTAATTTAGAAGTAAAAGTCTACACCCACTTTTCAAGGCCAATAAACCAATTCCAAGACCAATTCATCCATTATCTTCCTCCAAATATAATTTGACATCCACTAGTTCCACAAAGCACATAGACAAGTTATTCTCTGATTATCCTCAAACTTGTACGTGCATTATCATGGAAAAAAATAATCCTAACCAAATTCATCTCAAATATCAGATGCAACATGAAACACTCATCCAGATAGAGAATTAAATCATTAATACTCTTTTTACTGCACTTAATGTAGAGAATAATAAGGCTATAGTCTATAAATAATTCTCTTCTTCCCCGCATAGGTAGGATTTAGAACCTACCTATTATAATTTAGTTTTCTTCTATGATTTCTCTCTAAAACTTAATTTTAAATCTAATTCTTTTTATTCTCTATTCATCATGATATTAAATTCTACACCCATTTATTAAGTTTTTCACACTTCTTTGATATCCTAAGGATTTAAATATCTATGATAATGGAGAACTAACCCATTTTGGGTGGTCCAAGGGTAATCATAGTGGTTCATGTGAATTTTTCTGATTCTGGTGTGAAAGTGGAAGTGGAGTGTAGAAGAGAAATCATCACTTTCTATTCCATTTATGTTGTTTCACTCATTTTCTTATTTCACTTCAATATCTTCCTTTATTTGGATCACACATCATACCAGTGTATTCATGTGATATGAATGGAAAAATGGTACATGGTCTCTACCAGGTGAGTGAGTAAGTTCCTTCACTCAATTGATAAGTATACATACCCATTAATCAAGGAGAAAACATAATATTTCTGGTCTATTTTGAAGATCCATTAAGTAGATTAATATTTTTATATATAAGGAAAATAATGGAGGGTGTTTGGAAAAATTATTTTGAGTATTTGAATTGAGATATAATATTTAGAATAATTGTAAATTATGATCCAACTTGTTGTAATTTTCACTAGGATTACTTATATTCATCACTAAAATACCTTTTATTGTTTTCATTTATTCTTTAATTCATAAACCTAAAATTAAAATCTTAAATATCATCTCTTTCTTCTTTCCAAACATTAAAAAAATAAGTGTTAATAAAATTGAAACTTCTAAAGCCTTATCCTTGGTAGATGACCAAGTCCTGTTAATATGCTACATTATGAAGTTATATAAATTTTATTTGAACATAGGCCACAACAAATACATGATCATATTGGATAAATTTTGTGAAGAGATGAGTGAGTTACTACCATAACAAATGAAAAAAATAGATATCACTACTTGTAGAATTTGGATGGAAGGGTTCACATAATATCTCATACATGGGAAGATTATTTATGTTATTCTTCAAATTAAATAAAATATTTGATGATTGATACACCATATGTAATAGCTCATAGTGAAATAGAGATAATATCCAATAAGGATATTAAATATCTAAAGTTTAAGGAAGAAAAGAGTAGCATAAAAATATATGAAATCCATTCAAAGGACCTTGAGGTTTAAGGATATTGAAATTGGTAATAAAGGTGTCTAGATAATACTATGAGTGGATTTTAATAGTATAAAAAGTCCATGATATTTCTTGATAATATTTGGATTAATTATCGAATTTCAAGTGACTTGAAATCTATCTATGTCCCATATTCTATATGAGGAACTTGAAACTCTTTAAGACTCCAAACGAGTCATTTCTAACTATGGGATGAAATTTATAAAATTAAATAGGGCTATATAAGAATTATATTATGTGACTTTATGACTTTTACATGATTTATAATGGCACTGTATAAGTTTTTAAACTTTTGTATGTGTCCTCTCCACAAATTCATATGAGTCAGTGTGACCTCTGTATGAGTCCATTATGGGAAAAGGGACATCTGTGTATGATTCATTCAAGACTCTATATGATATATCTATAATTAATGTAAATATTAATATGACTGATTACAAATCATGAAAAAGTTATTTTGGACCTTCTTACATCTCATATAAACTATGTGTGAGTGATTTAGTGATTCAATATGAGTCATTCTAGAAGGACCAACCATCGTCTACATATGATTTATTAAAGACTTTGATGAACTCATTATGAGTCATGTACTTAGTGAAATTCATATATTTTTGAGACATGAATATACTAAGATATCAAAAAATTATATTATAAAGATAGATTGATTTATTTTATGTTCCATGTACTACTATTTACTGTTTAAATATCATGATTAATCAAATGATCATGTTTTAAGTGGAGATCAATGGAGATTGAGGTCATCCACACTATAAACAGATCTTAATAGAAAATCTAGGTTGAAGTTACTTATAATATTCAAGAAGTTATTCCATTTTTAATAGGTTTCCATGCCTCAATAAAACATCATGTTTTCATGACGATGTAAAACAATTTAAAAAAGTGGATATTGTGGAGAATAATTGATGATATTTTTATATTGTAGAATATAAAAATTCTTAGGACTTGTGGAAATTAAAAGGGAAAGATTTACTTAGATTTAAATTATTTTTAATGAGTTTAAATATGATCAAATATAACTACAAAAATTAGAGAGTTTCCTTATTCAAAATAAGGAGAAAATATCCATGATATAAGTTAATATTATTTCCTAAAGGAAGAATAAAAAGTAAAGAGGAAAAAAGGGATATTATTCACCACCTATATGAATTTGAAGAAAGAAAATAGTTATTGAAGGAAGAGGTGAGATTCCAGATACTTATCCTTGAAACAATAACTACTGGTATAAAAGAATTAGAGGAAAGACCATATTATATCCTCATATCATATAATAATATTGAGATGTTGAGGGACTAATACTTATTATGGTTGATATTTTTTGTTTCAAGACCATTTAAGAATAAATAATCCATTATGATAAAAATACATAGTGTGATTGAGTTGATATAATTGAACCAATAATCATGCATTCATGTCTATATTTTCTTAGCAATCAAAGATATATTTTATAAGGAAATAGATCTTATTCAAGTTCATGTAGTGACATATAAAGTAGAAATGGAGATATTTTTCAAGGATTTATAGAAGGACCATTTAAGAATCGGTGGTTCCAATATAAAAAAACATTTTCATTTATTGAGAAGTTGAAGAATATGGGATATATTATAAATAACTCATCACATACCTCAAATTGTAGAGAAAGGGTAGTGGATGATATTTTCCCCTAGAGAATATGAATGATACATTCCCTACACTAGTGTGTTACATAAACTATATTTGTAATCACTATAAATTATAGTGATAACAAAATTTGTTTCTCAGCATGAGTTGTACATAATAAGGTGTAGGATCTCACATCGAGGTCGAAACTTGTGAAATATTATATTTTATTGTTGTTGTCTATTAGTATATTTCATAGTAAGGTGAGGTTTGAATACACATCAAGATATCCACACCTCTTAATTGAGGTATAGGTTTGAGCATAATATTGGATAATAAATTATAAGTGAGAAACTCTTTAACATATGGGTACACTAATTCCACATTATGTCCCTATAAGACCACAAGGAACTTCATGTGGTATCAGAGATAGCCATTTTTTCCTCTAATTGTATCATTTTTGTTTCCTAGGTTGTTTTAATAGCTAACATGAAGTGTATATTTCTATTTATTATTAAAATTCATTGGATATAGAAAAAGGAAGTTGATTCTTATGATAATATCATGGAAACCTCAGCAAAAACCCTATGTAATGGATATAAAAGACAAGAAATAATAAAACAAATATTTTCAAAGGACAATATGGATCAACCACTATATGAATCTGGTCATGGTGTTAATATTTCATTAGAAAAATATATTGAAAGTGGTAATTTTAATAAGACTGGTTCAAACTATGGAGAGTATAAAAAATGAGTTTTTCATAATTATTGAACACTTATACTATCAAATTTAAAGGTGTGTAAAAAAATTTCATGTTGAATTAGTCACTATATACTCGGGCTTGTTAAATTAATTCTTTATGAACAATAACATCTAGAAGAAGAAGTTAATGAAAATGAGGATGCACATGGTAGGAATTTCAGAAAGTGAAATACTCACACAAACCTTATTAAATAAAATGAATAATATATGTCACTTTACAATGATCATATTTCTATTATTGATGAAAAATTATACTTTAGTGATAGTCAGAAGTCCATTATTAAAAAAATGGATAATTATTCCGCACACATGAAAAACTATATAAAACCTCCAATAATGTAAAAGATGTGCAATTAGTGGTCAAAGATAAAGAGTAATATAATTATACAATTCCTTTCAAGATGAAAATAATTTGTAAGAGGATTACACAAATACCCTAAATAAAATTTTGGAAGAATATTGAGATTTGATTAGGATGAGAAAACCTCTCTCAAAATGAAGTGTATTGAGTTTGAGGTAAAGCTGAGAAATTTGGAAACTACAAAAGCTAGAAATTCCCTAACTGGTGAGAAAAAAGAAGCTACTATAAAAAATTCAGTTTAGAATCCAGTCTGAAAAGTGAAGTATAATAGTGAGAAGATGATTTTGAAAGCTTCTTCTAGGAATCCTACAAAAATATCTAGGAAAAAGGTACCCCATTATATGAGGAATTCTGTTTTCACTAGTGTTGTATCATGTGTAATTATAGGTTTAAAAGTAAAAAATATACAAAAATGTGTGGATAAAAGTGGAACTAAATCCACCAACACATAAACAGTGTATGATAGAATAACCAAGAATTATTTTCCCTCAATAAGAGAATAAATAATTAGTAATTCCACTCAAAATATAAATAGAATAAATCTATCTAGATTGATTAAAAAAAGAATATTCATTTGAAATTGATGGTGTTGATAGAGGTTTAGGCATAAATAAATTCAATATTTTGTATAAAATTTCAACATATAGAATATATAGGATTCCTTGATCAAGGGGATTATATATTAAGTGAATATAATACATGTTGTTCAAAATTATAATTAAATGAAAATAGAAAATCCATTTCCCATGAATAGATTTTATTTCCTTCAGAGCTTCTATGATTATTTTTTCAATGGTGGCCACAACTATGAGGAATATTAATATGCACCCATTAGTAATTATTCATATACAAAAAGTGAAATAAGGAAAAAAATTATAAAAAACACTTAACGAAAGAAGATAAATCTACCTTTGGAGAAGTAAAAATAAAGAAAAGTGCTCGATGAAAGAAAAAAAATTGAAAACCACTCTCAATAAGTCCATGAATAAAGCTACAATGTATCCCATAGTTCGTTGTAGGTGATTATATTTTAGGAGGAAGTTCCACATCATAGACCACTACAAATAATACTTGGATATCAAAACTCAAAGAATATAATTTTAATATAAAAAGAGAATAAATCCATTAGAGAAATAAGTATAACCAATTGATTGAATATATCCTGAAATACGTGGTGAAGGATTTCCTAGGAAGGGAAATATAAAATCTATGAATAAACCATGTGAAAACTCCAAGAAAACATGGTTTGTAAATAATTAGTATATTAATATTTTTCAGGACAAATAGAAAATGGATAAACCAATAGTAGAGGAATAAGCTAGTATTGAAACCAAACTGGTTGTTTATTATTAACAATAACTCAAATTTCAAGATTTTTTTTCCAAATATTATGACCCAAGAATTCATAAAGGACTTTATGGGAGGTTTAAATATTATTTTCACATTTATGATAATTGTATGACTCTTATTCTGGCCTAAAAGGAAATGTTTAAAAATATTAACCCAAAGTGTAAAGAACCTGTTTTTGGAAGTGCTTTATTAGAAAATGTGGAAAAACTATTCCACACAATATGAAAGATAGAGAAAAGAATAATTTCATATTGTTAGAAGATTTATAGACTCAAAGAATAAAAGGGATAACTATAATGAATATTTCTAGGCACATTAGATTTGAAAAGAATAGTATTTTTTGGTTGAGATAAAATTATCATCCTTGCTTCTCTCACTAAGTAACTAATTAATTACCTGTCCATATTACCTTAACCATTTTTTGTTTAAACCCGCAAGAAGATAATTGATAAAGAGAAGATAAAGGGAGATATGGATGAGATTGTAATCACTGTATAATTAAAATAAATAACCATAATGGAATATTATCACTTCCATGATGAATATATATATAATTCATTCCTTTAGGGGAGCCAACATGAAAAGGTTTTCTATCAATACATTAGTATTCAAGGATTTTTTAATTTCTTGATATCATGAAAGGAAACTGGAATACGAGGTATTCAATTCATACTAAATATCCTTAGTTTTTATTTCATCAGATTCTGGTATTAAGTGAAGTATTGGTAGATGAAAAAGATAAGTTCAAGGTGGTAGTTAAATATAATTGACATGAATTGATTCAGGATATTTTTCATATACTTCTCTTCATTGTTTAAATATCAGGACTAATCAAATGGTCATGTTTTAAGTTGAGATCAATGGAGACTAAGGTCTAATGCATCCTAATGTAAGCTTGGTATAAAATAAATGTCAAATAAAGTTCTTCTATTTGATAAGTTTTTGTATCACTAATAGGTTTCCATGTCACAAGAAATATGCTTATTTGTTTTCAAATATGGAATGATTTAAAATAGTGGTTATTTTGGAGAAGATTTAAAGATATTTTCATGTCACACAAAGATAAAGTTATTTGGTCCTATAGAAATTAAAAGGAAAGTATGACTGGTACTTAAATTAGTTTTAATGAGTTTATATGAAATTAAATATCGATGTTTCAAATCGAAGAGTTTTCTTATACAAATTAATGGAATAATATTCATGATATATGTGAATATATTTATGTAGGAAAAAGAATAAAAAAATTGGAGGAAAATATAGATCTTCAACTCCCATGATACTTATATGAAATAAAAATATCAAAGAAGGAAGAGGTGTGAAGATGAATATTTGAAACTTGAAAGAATACATTTTGGAATGATATTCTATGTATCCAGACCCTTGAAGAATAAAAGAGGCATTATGATCAAAATAAAAAATGTGATTGAGTTGATACAATAGAACTGAAAATTATAAATTTCTATCTATATTATCATGGAATTTGAAGATATATTGTATTATGAAGGAGATCCCATTTGAATTGATGAAGTGAAATCTAATGTAGAACATGGAGTAATTTTTCATGGAGTTCAAGAAGCACCTTTGAATAAATTTTGGTGCTAGTATAAATAAAATCGTCCTTTGTGGGAATCTAAAGACTATTTGATGTAGTATAAATAAACCAACACTTGTTCCATGTATTAGAAAAAGTTAAGATGATGATACCTACTGATTATGTATTTAATACATGTTATGGTCAAATATAAATTTATTAAAACCTAGAATGCAGCATATAGGATACTAGAGTCATTTCCCAAGGTGTGTGTAGGGGTCAATTATTCACTAATCTCAATCATTTATGTATTTTTGTTTTTTCATCTCTATGTTTTAAAAAAAATAAATGATGACAGGTTTTTTAATTTTTAGTAAATTAAAACTAAATATACACATAAAGTGCATAAATATTAAGGTTAAAGGGAGTGACCTTGGGTTTCATCACATGGGTTATTCATTATCCAAAATTAACCTCGCCAAAAAATAAGGTCATAACCAATCATTTATTTCTCCTATAAATCTAAATTGTGAGGATAATAACATGTGGGAGGACCTATTATCCATTTCATAGACACTTTATCCACAATTTTGGATAATAGACATTCTACAACTGTAGAAAATACAACACCCTTTATGAAACTCCAATCATATGTTGGTCATACATTAGTCCACACTACTCTACTAGTATATTATATAGATTGAAAGAAGGTAGGGATAGATGATATAATAAATTAGGGAATGTAGTAGAAAATAGTAATAGTATATGATGATCATTTATCCACATTCCTCCCATTTATTACCACATTAATTATGAAAATTAGAAATTTCATAATTGATAGGTAGTAATTATGAATGACTATGTGATCTATTAAGGGGAAAAGTCTTAATTTAGTCTTACATGATTATGTAAGTGACATATAAATATAAAATGATGAAGTAATAATCACAAAAATTAAATAGAATAGAGAAGAGAATATAATTTCACTTATATAAAACAAAAAAAATGTTAATTATAAGAAAAAGCAAATAGCTATAACAATCATCTCGTGATGGGGGAATTCTTTTCTCACTCACTAACAACACCTTTAAATAACCAATAGATTTATCGCCTCACTAACATAATTAGAAAAATATATATACTCAATTGATCACCTATGATCAAAATCCAAACTAGTTTGAGAAGAATCGAAGATGGTGTGCTTTACTACTTCTTAGGGGCAGTGGAAATATGGTGCCCAAAAGAGTTTCTACTACAAGTATGAATTGAGTAAAGATGAACTATATAGGATTCAAAAAAAATTATAGTAATTATATCTCAAATATTTTTCATCTTCTAATAGGTATTAAATTTTCAACATGATGTTTGTGGTCTTTGAGTGGAGCGGGCCTAGCATATAGATTTGCAGCTTCAATCGAGTAGTGGGACACAAATCAGTTGTCTTTTTCAGGTGTTGGATGAAATTACTTAAGTATGACATTTACCCAAGAATATAGTAGATGATTTTTTTACTATATGAAGTGTTGATGTGAATAATGTTACAGTGGAGAAGAGTTTTACTAAGGATGGTTGCTTCAGATTTGAAGGATGAGATGGCATGAGCTAAAATTAGATATCCTAACTGGTGTAGTGGGAGTGGGTGCTTTGTCTTGTCATGTGTGGTTATGATAAATCAATTATGGGTAGTATTGTAGGTGAAATGGAGAATATATAGAGGATTTAATGATGTTTGGATCATCTAGGAAGTTCAAGTGGAAGGTTAACTCGATTTACATGGGTCTCAAGTTACGGTCCATGTTTTGGGCTCAGAATCGGCCTAGAGGTGACACTAAAGCTAGTAGTATAAACTATCCATGATGATCTATGTGTTCCATAGTTGTAAAAGTTATTTATCTGAGTTAAAAATTCAAACAACAGGTGAGTGTTATCCATCACACTTATAACCATTGAATTTGGGAATATTGAAGCCCTTTCATTTTTGGCTCTACATTAGGAGAAAATTAATTAATATGTATCAATAATATATTTATATTCATAATTTAACTTCATCGTCTTTATATAATCTTGGAAGATGATTCAACTAAACTTTGAGTTGGTGGCTTGGTCATCCTTCCACACTCAGTCGATGTTTCTATGCATCTTAAAATCAATCTCTTATTTTTTCTCGATCGATCTTGGGTTGAAATTTAGGATCATTTTCCTTGAAATTTATCTTTAATAAATAGAAAGAATAGGTATTTGTTTATTAAATAGATAATTAGTCTTGATTTATCTTGTTGGAGTGATTAAGTGAGTCTTGAGGTCCATGTGTGGATACAAAACCTCATGGTTAGCCAGGGATCCTTATTTGAGTTTCCAGGATGGATTGAGAATCCATTTTTAGATAAATGGATTTTACTTCTTGTGGTAGGTTTAGCTATAGTATAATGAAAGATAATGGTTTATTTGAAGATCTTATGGTTTTTTATTATAGGCTGAGGGTTGGTTTCAGTTGATGCAAGTATGGAATTCATGGAAAGTGGAGCTATTATGAGTCATGTTTAGTATGGTTTCTCAATGTGATGGCTTGAACTGATGTGGTTGGGGTGTAGTTGATACTCATCTAGTCGATAGTGGGGAGTTATCATAGTATCTTAGAAGATTATTTTTCATTTGGTTGAGTTCCATGTGGTAAATAATGATACTTTCCTTCACCATTTTTAATATCCAAGTATACATCAATTTAAAATAAAATAAAATTAGGTTGAAAATTTTAATCATGAATTAAATTAAATTAAAATAAATTAAAATATAACACATGAAATTACAAATTAAAATTAAAATTTATTTTTAGCACAAGAATCCATAAGTAATCTAGATTTATTTTAGTCACTCAAAACACACCAAAATTCATATTTAAACCATATTTTCAACAAATTCCAAAATACCCTCAAAAGATAAAAATATTATAATTTCTATTTTAATATAAAATTAATGGGGGGTTTTTAAGGAATAATTTGATAAAAATTTGAAATCTCATATTTTATCACTCCCCCACACATAGAATATTTCACTCCAAGAAAATTCTTAATGAAAAACTTCCAAGAAGATAACTAGTGGTATGATATAAAAATGTTACACAACTATAATTTTAAAGAAAATATGTATAGCTAAATTTATAGTCATAGAAAAGAACTTGAATAAATTCCAAACATATTGAATAATTATTTATAGAGTGATAAATTTCTAAATATAATTGAAATACATTGATATTAATTACCAAGGATATTTATAATAAACACAATATATTACAATGTAGATTTAGATAATCTTTAAATTTTTACTGGGCTTAGACTAAAAGTGAACAACATTATAAATTTCAAAAGAATGCTCCAGAAATTTCACAACTATCAATGTAATTCACTTCAATGTAGGATATGAAGATTCATTTAAGTTTAAAAAAATATTTCACCATGTTTTTAATGAAAATAGACGTCGAATCATATTTTTCAATTCTAGTTCAAGTGGATTTCTTCTAAAAAATGAATCAATAACTAGAAAATTTTGACTCATAGAAATTCCCAATAGAAAAATTAAGAGTGAGGGAACTTTCCCCATTCATTAGACTAAAAATCACATCATACTTTACACATGAATTTAATCCACTATTCTTACTATGATTCAAAAAAAAATTCTATATCTTGAAATAAAATTCTTATATTTAAGTGGAATCAATATTTTTAAAATTTTCACTTTAATTTAACCCTTTTTTCTATGTTCCAAAATCCAAAGTTCCAATTTTCACTTCCTTGATACAACTCAAATAAAATTTTTATAAGATAATTATCCCCTTGTTCCCTTAGGTTCAATATTCCCCTCCCCTAAATGAATTTATTTTTGAAAATAAGGAAATAATTTAATTTTTTTAAGTTATATCTGGGAAAGAAAACTTAACAGATTTATAAAATGGAATTTATTTACTCACACACCTAGTTCCTAATATTTCATAGTTTCATTATGGGATCCTCCTTCCCATTTTACTCTAGTTTTAAGGGATTTAAATAAATTTATTATGATTTGGATACTTGAGGTAATATTTTCCTAAAAATAAGTTGCCTATAATTAAGTTCAAAATTCCAGTTTCCCTATGTTATAATTTAAATTACATAAATATATTTTTACTAACACACCTTAAATTAGTTATAAATCCTAATTTATATGAAAACAATGACCAAATTCACTCATAAATCAACTGATATTTTTAGGGTCAATAATATGATCAAGCCCCTTACAATAAACATAGAATTAAAAATTTATTATATTTTTCAATTCAAATAAAATAAATTCTAAAAAACACAAAAAGAAATCTATAAAAAACATAATTTTATATATAAGAATAGAAAAGGATCTTATTTTTGGTGTTTTAAAAAAAATAGGCTCACCAAAGTGGGAAAAAAAATAGAACTCAAAAATTATGATATCCAATATTCACCCCTCCCATATACTTCATTTCCACTATATCCTCAATGAAATTCAAAAATAATCATACATATTTCATGTAGATTAAAAAAATGACAAAAAACTAATGATTATTGAAGGATTTAACCTAGAGTTTATTATTTCTTTTATGTGGAAAACACTCGAAAGAAATATTTCCCAATTTTATTATTTTATTATGGTCTCTAAGAAGGTGTTGAAGTTGTTATCTACTTTATTCATGTATATAAAAACAAGAATAAATTAATGTTTATTCAAAACTAAATTATATAACTAAAAATAATTAGAATCTAAATAAAATAGAGAAGAATATTGGGTAAAAATTCATCAATTGGTGCTTTATTTTATTCTTTTAATAGGTAAAAAACATTGGGATTATAACCAATATTTAAATGTATTGAGATTATGTATTAAGAACCACCACATGATGTTGTCTCCAATGTCCTTCATAACCTTTTTTTTCTTTTGTGAGTTCCCTTTGAAAGAGCACCTTACATCCACCCTCTGATAAGTGTTTTCTATTCAAAGGAGTGGGGGTGGAAGGATGATATTTGGTTCCTCTTTATTTTCTTCCTTGAATCCATATATATGGTCTTGTTTTCATTCTTGAGGGGCCCCTCTATGGGGTATCTCCCCAATTGCCTCCACAATTTCAACATTGGAAACTTTTCCAATGGATTCTTCTTCAATCTCTTCCAGGGTTTCCTTCAACATGTTATCTAAATAATACTTATCAAGCCCACTATGTCTTCTTCATCTTTATCTTAAACTTCATGCATCATAATCTACTCAAGTCTAGACACCTATATTCCTATGGAATCAGTATGGTTCCTTTCTGCTTGATGTGAATGAGTTGGATGGATGAATCACTGCCGCTTTGATTTCTGTTCTGAATTGAAAGACAGTTTCCTCTTGGAGTTTGGTTTCATTTTTCCTACACTCTTGGAGTTTGACCTCATGCTGTTTGGCTTTGCCAATGATTCTGAGGTTTTCATTCTGGATGGTTATCTCTATTTATGATCTTGATTACAAATCATGGAGGGCTGTATATGGATTTCTTCTTCACCCTTATGGAGCTTCTGTTTGTCTATCTAGAAGAACTAGTTTACTACTTTTCTTGAAGGGATCTCTTGTCAGAGTTTTTTTTTTGGAATCTGAATGTGCAGTATCTAAACTGATTTTGACTTGGTATGCAGTTGACAGCTGGTTTAGTTCTGCATTTTGGTTTGGAAAGTGCACACTCTACCTGGATTATTTTGTTGCTTGCTGATGATTGCTTCAAGGATGGGCTATTTTCTGGATTCTGTTGCAGATTGGTGACTTTTATATTATGGTTGACAGCTTGTATAATGCTTCATTTTGGTTTGGAAAGTGCACTCTCTACCTGGATTAGCTTGTTGCTTGCTGATGATTGCTTCAAGGATGGGCTCTTGTCTAGATTCTGTTGCAGATTGGTGACTTTTACAATATGGGTATGGATTTCTTGAATTTCATTGTACCCCTTCTGTTTCCCTTCTGGTGTATGAACAGTACACCTCGTGTTTGTACTTTATCTCTTTTTTTCATTTAATAAATTCCTTTGATGACATGAATTGGGAAACCAGTTCATGTCATCACCTTCTTAAAAAAAAGAATCCTTAAGCTCCACCTCCTTGCATAAGGATCATAATAATTCATTCAAAGTGCTTTTAAGATGGTGTTCTTCAAGTCCATATTCAAAATATAGTTCCTATGGCTGATACTCATCCACTTACAAGATAGGAATTAATTAGGATGAATATTATATTAAAATACAAGGGAGAACTGATTTTAAATTAGTGTGAAAAACATCAATAAAATGACTTTATTTTCAAGATAAACTACCTATATAATATCAGCTTACAGTTTATCCTCTAGGTGAATGTCCTATTTAAAATTCTATTGTATTGGTGGGTTTGTAGAGGGAAATCTAACATTTCTTTAAAAATGATCCCATATATTCCTTCTTTGTCATCATCATTTAGGACCTGCAACAATTCTTCTAATTCAACATTTTTAAAAGAATGGATATTATTATATATTTTATTTCTAATAAAATCTGACAATGAAATGTTAAAATTAGGTTTTATCCCTATTATATCACCATTTTAACTCCTCTTAAAATTGAAAGTTCACTGTTAAAAAGAGTTCAGTGGTAAAAATGGTACACTAACCTCTTTTATGAGCTCATTATGTTATTTTTCCACCTTGGTTGTTGAGATAAGAGGAAATATCAATTCAAATTCATCTTCTTTAATCACTTCATTAAATTATTTTTCTTCTTATTCCATGATATATTGAAAAAAATATATCTTCATGAAGAAGGGTCAACATTTTATCTTTATTGGGTGGTCGAACCTCATTTTCATCCTATATAGGGGGCACTTGTTGTCCTGATCTATTTCATCTATCATCTATTGTATTGTACTCTTAGGGATCCCAAAATCAGTGATTTCACTTTTTTTATGGTAATAATTATTGGAGTGTTAATATCTATATTCTTGGTTCCCTCCCAAAATATAGTAGTTGTGCACTAGTTATTGTATGCAATGCTCCTCCAAAAAGTATCCTCGAGTCACAATTCCTTCTTTAACATTCGTTTTTTGATAATATGATATGGATTTCTAATAAAAGATCATAAGGTCAAATTTTTAAATATTTTCATCTTTCTCAAGAAATTGTATTTGATGTCCTATATCATTATTATTCCGTATTTTTTCCATAGTAGTAAGCTCTTCAATCCCCTTAGAAAGGGATTTATAACCCATTATTTTAATTGTATTTTAAATTGTATTTAGAAAATAGTAAATTATTTACAAAGTGATAATGATACATGAGTTTATTACTTATCATCCTAGAAGAGACACCAAGTTTATTGTATAGTTGTCATGGGCCATGGTCAAACAAAAATTTATTAAAATCTATAAAACAGCATAGGGATTACCATGGGAATTTTTGTAGGAGTGTGTGTGGGTTTGGTCAATAATCTCATTAACATATGTATTTTTGTTTTATTTTCTCTATTTTTCAATTAAAGGTAGATGTGATGATTCGATTTTTGGATTTTTATGAAATTATAACAAAATAAATACATTTAACATACTGTAACCAAGGTAATAGTGAATTTCTTTAAGTTTTATCATAAAATTTCTCTGTTATAAAAAATCATTGTCACCCAAAATGCAGGTCCTAACCAATTACTGATTAATTCCCTCTATAAAGATTGTGAGAATATGAAAACATGGTTGGACTTCCTAAGAATGTCTAAATAACCTCATCTATAGTTTAAAATGATTGAAATTACAAAACCATAGATACTCCACCACCCTTCACTGAGCTCCAATCATATGTTTTTTCAGCAATCAGTCCCCACAACTTCACTAGAATTATTTCTAGATATAAATAATGGATGGAGATAATATATGATAAATTGTAGTATATAGTGGAAAACCAGAAGAGAATAAATTACTATTTATCCAGTTCCCTCCCATTTATTGATACAGTAAAGATGAAAATTAGAAATTATAGAATTGAAAAGTAGCAATTCTAGTTTCATGAAAGATCTCTATCTAGAACCAAGAATCAAGTTATTCTTCTATGATTGATGATTTGATATATCAAGATCACATCATGAAGGAATAATACAAAAACCTGAAACAAAATAGAAAATAAATTATAATTATTCTTGTATATAAAAAACAAATTATTAATTACAAGAAAAAAAGAGTTGGAACAATCATCACGCAAAAGAGAAAAATATTTTCTCACTCACCCACCATTTCCTTAAAATAACTAGTTGATTAATATCCTCCCCAATATAATAAAAATATCCATACTTAATTTATCTCCCATAATCTAAATCCAAACTCATTTGAGAATAATTAAAGTATACATGTTGCTCTTCTTCATAGAGGCATTAGAAATTAGGTGCTCGAAGGAGATGCTACTAAAAATGTAAATTGAGTAAATATAGGATGGGTATAATCCTAAAAATTAATCAAAATTAGGGAATTAATATTCAGTTTGGTCCAGTGGTTCATCAATATTGGTCTTTATGTGTGTGGTCTTCAAGTGGAGTGGGCTAGGTACATAGAGTTGTGGCTTCAATTGAGAAACATGATATGTTTGGGTTATCATGGTTATGTTCTAGATGAAATACCTTCAGTATAACTTTTCTTTAAGAATATAGTATATTAATTTTCATTCTATATAGATCTATAATGTGAATAATATTATATTGTAGAATATTTTTGACATGGGATAGGTTCTTTGAACAAGAAGGATGATTAGGTCTGAAATAAAATTAGAGATCTTGACAGATGATGTGGGTGTGAGAGTTTGAGCATGTCTCGTGTGGTATTGTTATATTTAGTGTAGGTTATACTACATTTGAAATGAATAATCACTACTAGAGTGATCTATGCTCGACTAAATTGGTAAGTGTATGTGGGAGGTTGGTTTGGTCTGTCGAGTGGTGCTAAAATTATGGGGAAGGTATTGGGATCATACTCAACCTAGAGGAGATTCTAGAGGCAGTGGTATGAAAAGGGAATCCTGATCTGGATGTGCCTTGGTTTCAGTGGTGATTTTATTTAGGAAACTCGTTGAACAGCTAGTTGAGCATCATCCATCACAGTTATAGCCCAAGAATTGGGAATGATTAAGGATTCTTCATCATCTACTCTACACAAGTAAAAAATTCTATAAATAATAATGATCGTATATTTATATTTAGACCTATAATTTATCATATTTAGTGAATCTTATAAAATTATTCAACTAAACTCTATGTTTGTGTCTCAATCATCCTTCAACACTTGATGTTTTTTATAAAAAAAAATTAGTCTTATATTTTTTCTTAATTGAGCTTAGTACAACTTAACTGTTAATTTAGCTCAATGTTCATAAGTGATAAATACATTTTTTATTTATATTTTGAGGGGTTTTATATTTGAATTCCTTGATTATTAATTAATTTAATATTATATTAATTTTTTTTCTAATTTTTATATAGGATTAACATTTGAAGAAATACCAAGGAAAACATGGAAATTGGGGGAAAATGACACTTCACACAACTATAATTCTCTTACAGCATGACATCAAAATTTGATAATGTTCATGGTGAACTTTATGAGGCACAAAACTGAAGAAGCATGATAAAATGGAGATTTTGATGCTGAAATTTCATTTTACACATCATGTAACATCATTACACGATGTAAAGTTTCATACCATGAACATTTTACAGGTCTTGAGAAGAAAAAACATATCTAAGAATTACATGACGTATAAGAATACTACATGTCATGTAATTTTCCGATACGTCAAAAAATTCTAATTTCTAGCATATCTTCTGATGGGATTTTATATCTTTGACCACCTGATATGGCCATTAAACATATCTTTTGACCATGGAAGATATATGATGATATCTAGGCCTATTTATATGGGTTTTGGACATGGGATTGATTGAATCCATCAAGTGTGGATAGGTGCACCCATCGAGAGGTTGGTGTAGGGTTTCAACATAGATTTCTTCATAGATAGGTTTTGTTTATGTTTTTATTTTCTTTCTTGGATGTAATTATTATATTAAACTTTTTTTTAATTATAATCTATCTTTTTATTCCTTTACTTTCTCATTCACCATTATCTGTTCAATTCCCTATGGAATATAGATTATTCGTCATTAGTAATCACCCAATAATGATTGGCTAAATTCATAGGGGAGAACAGAATTAGTCAAAATGGGTGAGTATCAAATTTTTTTATTTAATTCTTCACTTGTGAAATAATACTGTTCAATTGGTATCATGTTGATACTCATCATTATCATATCTGTTATTGAATCATAGACCATGTGTGTTTAATATCGGATGAAAACCATGATTATTAAGATAATTAGTTCATGGACAATGAATGTGATTATTATTCAGTAATATTACACCTTGGTAGTTAGTAATGTTCGGGTTAATATATATTTATAATTTGATCCATGTCTGGAGGCATTAACAATTCCTTTCAAGTGCATCAATATATTATCGTTGGTCGAAAATAGTCTATATTTCTATGATAGATAATCGGACTTGGTTTATCTAGATGGTATGATCAGGAATGGTATGAGAACTGGATGTAGATATAGAGTCCAACAGTCAACCACGAGTTCGTGATTGAGTTGTCATGGTGAATTGATCTTCTATTTATTTTCGATGGAGTTTCCTTCTTGTGATGGGTTTGACTATAGTATCTTGTAATATCATGGTCAATTATAAGATCTTATGGTTATTCATAGTAGGTTAAGGGATAGTTTTATTCAATCCAAGAATGGAACAAGTAGAAGGTGGAGCTTTCATGAGGCTAGTGAAGTGTGATTTCTCAATTATAGTTCTTGAACTAATATGGATATGGAAAATTCAGTGCTTATTTGGTATATTAGGGGGAATTCTCATGGTAGCTTATAAAACTAACTTATAGTCAGTTGAGTGACACATAGTTGACTTTGATACCATGCTTTACAATTTTCTACCTCCAAATGTAAATCAAATGAAAGTACAAATAAATCAGGTTGAAAATTTTAATAATGGATTTAATACAATTAAATTATATTAAAATAAAACACATTAGATTCTAAATTAAATTATCAATTTATTTTTATCAAAAAATACACATGTATCCCTAATTTGTTTTATATTCTCAAAACACAACCAAATTCATATTTAGACCATATTTTCAATAATGTCCAAAACACCGTCAAAAAGAAAATAACATTTTAATTTCCCTTTAATATGAAATTAATATGGTTTTTTTCTTGGGATAACTTGATAAAAAAATTAAATCCCACATTTCATCAGGGATTTACTTGAATGATGTGGAGTGAATACTTGATTGATAAACATTTTTAGGTTGAAACTATTAGTATTATCCATGATAATTCATTTTTTTATTTGATTTTCATAACCTTCTTTAAGGTTGAGAGGTAACCTATATGTGGGAACCAAAAACAATGAATACCCATTAAGAATTCAAAATTCAACGAAAACAAAACATCTGAGGAGATTATATTCTAATATCACCCGCATCAGGAAAAATTATTTCGCCTACATCAAAGGTCATGTCATACACATGAGTCACTACAAATCACCATTTCCATCAATTTTTTCAAATCGTCGACACCATCGTCACCTTATAGAAACTACAACAGTCATTGGAGGAATAAGAGTCCATCAAATCCACTATAAAACACCATAAAAAGTTGTTATTATCGCCTAACGAACCAGAATAAAATAGGCCACCAAAACAGATTGAGTATACCTACTCACAAATCATGAAACATCGGCATGACACTATTATGAGAAACCCTGACGGCCTCCACCATAACCAAACATAGACAAAACCAAACCCGAACCACAAAATTTAATACCACTAAACAAGAATAAAATTGATCGACCAGTGGGAATAATAAAACAAACCTTCCTTGATATCATGAGGAAGAAAACCAAAAAACCAAAGCCAACGTCGAGGATCTTGTGCCTGGAACATTGAAAGTAGTCAAACCACACATCCCTAAACCCCATTGTAACACCCACTCTAGATCTGAACAGGATAGGATCAGTTGAACATTGGTTCAGAGAAATTGTTCAAGGAATACAAGGGCTTGGAATGAAGGCATCATCAATGAGGTAGAAAAACCATGAACCATCAAAGAAGAAGCAAGGCAACCCAGAAAAATATGTCTTCAATATAAAGAAGACCAAAGAAGATTTTGTCAATTAGAGGGAGACCAAATAAGATGTAATTGATTCAAGGGAGACCGAAGAAGATTTCTTCGATTCGAGGAAAATTGAAAAAGATGTTGTCAATTTTAGGGATACCAAAGAAGATGTTGTCAATTAGAGGAAGGCTAAAGAAGATGAAATAGATTTGAGGGAGCCCAAAGAAGATGTAATCGATTCAAGGGAGACCAAAGAATATTTGATCAATTTGAGGGAGACCAAAGATGATTTCATCCATTTGAGGAATTCCTAAGCACCTTCACTGAAGAGAAAGCGTAAAGTATGGTCAACGAGGAAGAAACGTGGAGAATTCATGCTAGCGGGTGAAAGGAGGGGAGGAAAGGAATAAAAGAAAGAGGTAAAACATTGTCACTAACCCCAATGAGACGAGACTCATGAGGAAACCATAGGATAATCTGAGAGTGAGAGGAGAGGAAGTGGGAGAGAATAGAACCATCACCAATTTGAGAAATCCTAGTTAGTATTGTCTGTTATACTACTCATCAAGTTTTACTTAAACGTTTTCTTAATAAAACTTTTTATGAGTTATAGACTATAAGAAAACTAAAACTTTATTCCTTAATTGTTTTTGGCTGTAATTAATTCATATTGAATACCAAAGATAGGTTAAATAAATTTTATCCTAAATATAATGAAGGAATTTTTATTTTTTATTCTATAATTTGTATGTCCTATCATATTTTTCATAAATATAAAAGTATTTTTGAGGAAAAATTTCTCATAAAATTTTATTAAACTATTCATTTTCTTTTCAAATAACTCAAAAACACATATTTAGGTGATCTTTCTAAAAATTTTCCTCAACCTATGTTAGAAAATTCTTCAAAAGAAATAATAATTAAAGAAATCCATTCTGAAGTCTTGCCTCTTTTATTAGTTCAATATATTATCAAAGAGTAGTATTTTATAAACCTATAAAATCTGAAAATCATAAAGAATCATTCCATCTATAATATCATTAGTGATGTAGATCAACCATTCAAAATAATAATTTCTTTAAGAAATGAATTAGATAATTGTGCATTTTATCACAATTTTAACCTAAGACTACTGATGAGGTTTTATGGGATATAGATTGGATAAGGCATATGTAGGAATAACTCAAAGAATTTTAGTGGAACACTATTTGGATTTTGGGAAATCATCCAAAATATTTTTCTGCAATTTGTGTAAAATGGGTTTTCTATAATAAATTTTATGAAAATGGAATTATATTAAGAAATAAGGAAAAATTTATTATTTAGGGGTATAATAAAAAATATGTAGTAGACTGTAAAGAAACATCCAATCAAGTATCTAGACTTGAATATATTCATATTCTTCTACCCAATGTCGAATTCATAAATTTTATTCTTTATCAAATGGATGTGAAGTTTGTTTTTATTAACAAATATGTACACATGTAATTTTATGTAGAAAAACAACTTGGTATTGAAAAAAAATACTTAGACCATTTTTTTAAATTAATAAGTCCCTATAAAGACTTAAGACGTCCTAAGATCTTTGTATGTTAGGATTGACACATTTTTGTTACAAAAAAATTCCTTAAGGGAGTTTTCTATCCAACAATTTTTATTAAAAAAAGTTTTTAAGTAAGCTATCGTAGTTTAAATTGATATCAATGAAATTATATTTGGATAAATTAGAAAATCATTGTATGATTACTTTGTAGATATTATGAATTATATGTTTGAAATGGTAATTATGGGCGAACTCAACCTTTTTCTTTTGTTTTAAAATTTATCAAAAACCAAAAGAAACTTTTATATCTAGAAAAATTATATAGAATATATACTTATAAATTTTGAATATGATAATTCTAAAAGTATTAATACTCCTATTAGAACCTCAAAATATTTACATCTTGATCGATCCGTGAAACAGGTTGATTAAAAACCTTTTAGAGGAATGATTGGTAATTTACTATACCTTACAATAACTTATCCATACTTAATGTTTTGTTCATGTTTATATAGTGACGCAAACCTTTTTCCCATATTATAACTTGATTTTTGAAATAATCATCCTTTAATTAAAACCCAAAGATCATGAGGCATAGTGTATTTGGAAGACACAGTAGATAAAACATAAAAAGAAACCAAAACATAACATCTTTATTTTTATTATCCTTACTAGAGCTTCTAAATTTTTATGAGTTTTTAATAATGTATAGGGTAACTCAGGAAATACATAAAATAAATGGGTGAGTTAAAAATCCAAAAAAGGGGGTAAACATGATAAGGAAACATAATGTGTGAGTCAAAGGTATAGAATGATATTATAAAAGAGAAGTCTCCTAAGTAATCACATGAAATCATAACATAGAGAACATGGTATCATAAGATCATGGAAACATATGGAATGTGGAAACAATATTTAACACAAAATACACATGATTTGAGGCTAATTACCAAGAAAATATCACCTAGTGGAAAAGTA
Organism: Viscum album; assembly: GCA_963277665.1. NCBI lineage: Eukaryota > Viridiplantae > Streptophyta > Magnoliopsida > Santalales > Viscaceae > Viscum > Viscum album. The sequence goes on from OY728147.1 coordinate 272,166,551, forward strand.
CCACAATAGATTAGGTTTACTCCATAATCTCATACATAACGTCTCATGAGAAATAAGCTTAACCCAAGGAATTATATTGTTATTTGGGCTCACCCATCATAACATGTTTTGGAATACATTTACCATAAAAGGAAATCAACCATAATGCATAAACATAAGAATTACCCTTGAATGGGTTGCATTTATTTTCTCATATCATAATCAAAGGAAACATTATAATGAATACATTTAGGGGATGAAAATATGGAATGTATCAACCTATTAATGGAATTAAGAATAATCTAGGTATAAATGTGAGACATGTATATATATAATTTAGAATCAATCCATTACATTAAATGATTTCCCCATTGGTGAAAATGTCTTTAAATATTACATGGAATTTTTCTTGAGGAAAATACCCTTTTCACTTTGAAATAACTTCTTTAAAATATAAACAATTTCAAAATACTATAAAAACATTTTATTTTAAATAACTATAGAAACTTGTAAAGTATTTTCAAATAATTAAGTGGTTATAATGGCGGTAAATTCTGTACATATCATAAAAGTTAAAATAAAACATTTATTTTATAAAAAAAGTACCTTATTTAGAGAATGGAAAAAATATTCCTTTTAAGCATTTTTTAAAAAATTAAAAAATGGGGAAAATATATTTTAAAAAATATGAGAATATTAAAAAACATTCTGGAATTTTTTTTAGAAATAATAGATATGGAATAAAAAGGCTTTCTGACTGGATAAGGAAATAAAATCATATTTTCATAAAAACATTTTCTCAATCATTTTATGTACAAAAGAGATGAAAATGGGTTTATTAATTGAAAATATCATGAATAAATAGAGTTAAATAAAATTTAAGGGGTTTATTAGATAATTACTAAATAATTTCCTTTAATGGAAATTCAATCATAAACAATCCTAATTAAAATAAGATTATGAAATAACCCCATACCACTTTGGTAACTTTTTAATTATAATCCCCGTGATATAAATAAATTCAGATGAAATATTTAAGAACATTAATATAAATATATTAATTATATAACATGTATAAAGGGAAATATATACACCATATAAAATATATTCGGTTCATAATAGAAAAATATTCATAATAGAAGGAAAATTTAGATGAAATCCCCTACAAATATTTTATCATTGAAGTGATAATTAGTCAACGAATTTATTATGTGTATCAAATTTAATTCCAAGTGAAAAAATTATAAATACAATATAAAATAATCAAATGTCATTAAACACATAATCATAGTATATAAAATAAAATGAATTAATTTAACCCAATTAAAAGAAATTTAGTTATAAATTCATTACCACTTGTTGTCTTTAATGTTAAATATAATTGGATGAAATTATTAAAATTTAAACTTAAAATATGATTAACTATGAAGGATTCCTAAAATTAAATGTAATAGTGTCATTATATACACCATATAAAAGGAATTGGTGCATAATATTAAAATATGTCTCAATTAAAGGAAATTGAGATGATGTCCCTTACTCTTTAAGAAATGTCTTAATAAAAATAACTTGAAAGAGGGAGATCTTGAATTTGAATTTCAAATACCAAGAATAATTATGATACACGATTTTAAATATTCAATCATTATTATATAACCCATTTAAAATAAATTTGGTTCATAAAATAACATGTGTCTTGAAGAATGAAGTTTTGAGACAAAAACTCTTACCACGAGTCTAGACTTACCATGTATGTATTTTACCTCTTGTATGATAAAATTATATAAATTAATTTTTTTACTAATAAAATATTCCTGGTTTAATCCCTTATACAAAAACCATTTACTCCATTTATTTTTATGATATATTTGATTACTTAATCAGTTATGTCCACATCAGGTGTTTTCAGAATGTTTAGATCATAATTTCAAAATGGAATTGGTATATTGACATGGTCAAAAGGGTTATTATTCCATAATCACTAGAATAATAATAATTTCATATTTATAATTTTTATACATTAATTTTACTTTTAGACCCAACCATAAAATATGGTTATTAATAATAAAATACATTGTATTCATAGAGACGGTAGAGCGTTCTTACACATGAGTAATGTTTACATTTTTTAACTATCATTATATAAAGTACGTAAGTATTATTTTATTTTTAATTAATATTAATTATATCAAAAATAATAGACAATTTCTAAAAATACACTTACTTATACCATCCAGGTGATGTGGTGATGGAAACAAAACCACATCACTTCACGAGGTGGGAGTCCGTCGTACTCAAAAATGACGTTATCATTTTTTAATGGATGGTAAGGTAAGAAATTATATGATATATCAATTTTTCAAAATTATAAATATTTCATGAATATAATATATATAAATTAAATTCATCATCATAAACTATATGATATGTTATGATAAAAAATTACTTACATTGGTTCATGAGGCAGTAGTCCATTATACACACAGATGATGGTTTCGTTTCCCATTTGATGGTAGAGGAGATAGACGTCAGTTGTTACATTTATAAAATAAAATCTCAATATATGAGAGATATTTTTTATTATATCAACATGTTTTAATAATATTTTAATTAGGTGGAATAAGAAACAAAAAACACTTTGTTAGGAATGATGTGTCTTCCTCATACCACAACTTTAGGATTATACCTAATCTTACATATATTGGATTTACAATCAAACCAAAGACTCTAGGAAGTGGTGAGGGAATTCATGAATTGATTTTAATAGGTATGTACTAAAGCACATGGATTTTTATTTGTGTAAGGGAGGAGATAAGAAGTTCCCTTTTATAAGTGAGAGGGAGTGGCATTTCTGTAAATACCCAAAATTATTAATAATAGGAAGTCATTATTAAGACAATTGCATCACAAATTGATAAATAATGTATTTTATGTGTAATATGGTCTTTAAACACCTCCAAACTTAAAAATGAACATTTTTTAAACATATTATTCCATTTACCTCTAAGGTGGCTCACTTTTACCATTTTAGTTTTTTACTATGGTGACAAGTTTGTTTTACTATTTTTACTATTCATTATGAACAAAAATTAAGTTTAAATTATTACCTAATGTTAATTACTATGATTAAAAATATTAAATCCATTTTATAAAATTAAAATCACCTAATTATTAGAATTTAATTTAAAATTAAACCCATAAAACCTGTTGAAAAAAGTTTTGACAGAAATGCATTTTTCAAGAAATATATGATCTTATATTAACTCAATGAATATAATTCATCATTATATAGTTTTAAATTAATATAAATATATGTATAATATATTAATTTCATTTTAATATTTCCTTACTGTGGGTTATTTTAAATAATTGAATTGGATAAACTTTATGCACTTAAAATGGTTTGCAAAAACTTATGTTTTTTAAAATAAAAATAAATTTATACAAAAAACATGAAATTTTATAATCCAAAATAAATTAATTATATTTTTATAAATCAAATATTTTATATTTAACTTTAATAAAAAATATATGAAATAATTTAAATTTAAAATTACTTTATTAAAAGAAAATAAATGATAGTATTTGAAAAATCGGTAATTTTTACCATTCACTAAAAAATCAACAATTTTAGAAAAAACTAAAATTTTCACCCTATGTTTATTCTGATAGATTATTTCAAAAATGATGTTAATTTTATCAAATAAAATTTTCTTATGTTTTAAAAATTAATATTAATATTTTCTCACAAAAAACATTTTTGAAGAAAACATGTTTTTATAGAATAAATTATCTTAATTTAAAATTAAGTTTTTATTTACTAATAATTTATTAATAAATTTATATTGAGTATGAAATTTATATATTTTCATAAATTAGTTAATAATATTTATACCCACCAATTTAATGGTTATTTTATAACTGTCATGTTTAAATAATTATGGTTCATTTAGGCTCAATGTTGTATATCATATACACTATCAAACATAGTTTTTTTCTAAAAAAACTAAGGGTGTTACATTATTCCTCCCTTCAATAAATTACATCTTTTAAATTTAATATTTTTCTTAGTAATTTAAGTTTTTACATTTAAAAAAGCCTTTTTTGAAACTCACATTATAAAGAGGGTTAATAAAACATCCAATTAAGAATAGGGAAAGGGAAGTATAGAGGCCATATAAAATAACAAAAACCCAGGATTATATATAAGAAGATGGTTTTTTAGAATTGAAAACCATGATTTGGAAAGAAGATCCATTTATTAGATAATGTTATACTATTTCTAAGAGATAAGACAACATCAATTTATCAAAAATGAAAAAATGTTTTTTTAACGATCCTTTTTCTTAATTTTTAGGGATCATTTTATCATATTGACAAATAAAATAAATAAAAATACTTATTTTTTAAGTATAATTTCATCCTTTGATAATTTTTCACCATAATATCATCTATTTCTCCAAATAATGAGTATTCAAGGATAATTTTTCATACGTAAAGCACTGAAATATTCTTTAAATATATCACATAATACAAAAAAGGATAATAACATATTTCTATTATCTTTAAATATTATCCAAAATAAAAATAGTTAACATAAGGTAGGATAACATCCAAAATATCCATATAAATCTATAAATCAAAATTTTAACTTTAATCATTCAATAAATAAATAAACCTACATCATAAATAACATTAACATTTAAAATTTTTAATTTTTTTCTTCCCAAATAATCATTCATGTTAAATTAAATGTTAGGCCTAAGGGTTATATAGGCATAAACCCATTGAAACATTTCCCAAAATATCATTAACCGCCTTGAAATCTTAAAAATTCAAAAAATATTTGATCCTAAAATATATTTCCCAAAATAAACTTAATATTTTTCTTTAAAATAATTCAAGTAAAAATAATTTCATACTAATCAATACATCATGTAGGCCAGTGGTAATGTATTCACCCATATATCCCTTTAGTTGTGGGATTAATTATAAGTATATAGCCTTATATATTAAATATTATAATGAATTTATAATAGAATTCACTTTCATTGATTCCCAAAAATATTTTAGGTTTAGAGTTTTAGAGAATTTTGAAATAATATTACCTAGTAAATCAATACATTTTAAATTGAAACTTATACTTAGTATACATTTTTCCCATAATTCAGAATTATTTATAATAAAACATGATTTCTTTTCATGAAACATAAATCATAAAAACATTCATATTGGATTATTCTTTTCATTTGACCATCCTTAAACCCTACAAAACATTTTAAAACATGGGATAAGAATAAAAATATCATTAAGGGACATAAAAATATTTAAATAAACCATTATTCCGTGAATATTTAAAAACCCGTGAAGTCATTTTCACAAATATATACTTCTTAACCTTAAAAGTAACATATACTTTGTGAAAATATGATATATCCATAAAATATATCAAGAATAAATAAATTATTTTGGTAACTTGGGTAATCATTTTATTATCATAATTATGATTATAACCCTCATAGAAACCATATGATTTGTAACCCTCACAGCTACCATAAAAGAACCCTGACTATCATACGTGGATGTAACCATCGTAGTTACACATGGAATAACCATCACAGTCAACTTCCAACATATACAATGAATTGGAGGAATATCATGTACCCACCCATATTTGGTTTATAATGAAACCACCCATCATCATAAACAATTCACAATAACAAGAATATAATCATAATGTAACACCCCGAGATTTTATGAAAAATATTCTTTTAATGTCATTAATGTCTTGTGTTGTATGCTACACCAAGATTACCTTGCGCTATACACAACACCGTATTAGCTTGCAGTATACGCAACACTATTCTTGGATCGTGTTACACACAATTTTGATAATAGTTATTCTACGCAACATTGAGTATATATATATATATATATATTCAATGTATAAATGAAATATGTTTGGATTCTGTTATAAAAAAACGAATTATTCTTGCACAAAACGCAACCCTGACTTGGCTTTCATTACACGCAATCGCGACCTTCCTCAATAGCGTGTGTTGTACGCAATACCGGGTTTTACTAAACAACGATATATTATTATAATATTATTATGAACTAGCCACTATGAATAGTATTAACTAAATTTTGAATTTTATAACATTATTATTCATCTTACACATTTTCTAGAACATGTTATAAGAACAAAATAAATTTTTCGGGTAAAATAAGTATTTTTTAAAAAAATACAGTTTTGCCGCCTTTTGATGGCGCACCCACTTTAAATATAGTTTTTGAAATGTTTATAAGTTCCATTTGACAAAATAAAATTATTCTTTGGAATCAAGAAATAAAAATTTACTTTGTATAAATTTTTCATTTTATTCTGATGACTTTCATATTTTAATGAATAGTAAAAACACGCTATATTTTAATTAAAAAAAAAAATTTTCATCGTAATATATTATGTGGTTAAATTATAATATTGAATGTTTTTAAAGTATAAATAGAATATATTTTTACCATTTAATATAATGTATGTCATAGGCATTGATTTTACGTTGAATTCGTAGGTTAAATCAATTCAATCTTTTGCAATGTTTTAAAGAAAAACCTGTTTTCTTTCGACAACGGGATTAATTTTAATTTAATTTCTGCAACTTTTGTATATTTAATTTGGAAAAATTGATTCCATATTTTGAATTATTGGGTCCAAATTATGTTAATAAGCTACTTTTTTTTGTGCATTGTGAATAGTAACTACGGTAAATTTTATTTACTATAGTTGAAGGTAAATCGTGTAATTATGGGTAAATATAAAATTATAAAGTTACCCTAACACTTGTCAAAATCCTATTGGATGACTAAAAGTCGACCCATATCACCTAAGGGTCGGATTAGATTCATTTAATGGACTTTTTTTCCATGAAAATAATTTAATTATTATTAAAACCAAAGAATGTGACAACATGTCACTCTCTTAAATACTATAAGTATAATAATTTTAAGTTAGTGATAAACTTCATGAAACTTCTAAAATTAATAGTCTAAAGAAAGCTAACAAAACTATCTACATCATGAGAATTTATTTCGAATTTTTTTGGGATTAAATAATTATCATTAATTGTGACACAATAGTGATGCAGAAATTATTTATCTAGTGAAAAATCAAGAATATATTTTTTATTAAACTAATAGTGACCATAAAAGGCACAAAACCCTGACCAAAACTTATTTTTCATGTAAATTTAAACTATAATCATCCAATGGTCTAATATTTGACCATTTGGAGTCTTATACAAGCAATTATGACACTTATATTATTTTATTTTAAATGATGCCAAAGTTGTCACCTTCATAATTTAATAAATATAACAATTTAACTATTGTGATTTTAAGATGATAAATTCGTGTAAAAGTATTATTGTGAAATTTAATAGATTTATCTTCATCATAGGATTTTATTTTTAATTTTTATGCAACATATATGTATATTAAATAATTATACAAAAATGTTGTAGTAATTATTTTATTAAGAGATAAACCAAATAAATGTTTTTAAAAATAATAAAATAAATATTATATTAACTATTTAATGTTATCCGCTAATTTTATAGATACATATGACCTCTTAAGAATCTATTAAAGCTTTTAGTTCGAACATATCTTCTGTATATATTTTATTTAAATTCAAATAAATGAATAGTGTCAAAATTGACACTATTGTTATTTTATAAAAATAACATATTATAAAATTGTTTAAAAATCACAAAAATATTTAAAAATTATAAATTTAAATTTATATGGTCTATAATGTTATAAAGTAAACAATTATGGAAAATTCACAACAAATAAGTAATTATGTGTTATAATTTAAAATTTAGAATTTTATTACCACAAATAAACCTAAATAGATTAAATAAGGATAAATCAAAATGATAAGGTTTAAAATAAGATTCAAACATGTCTAAATTTGATTGGTTGATGAGATTACAACCCTATAGAATCTAATATTCTAATATGAGTCATTTTTGGAGGTTTTTAAGTGGGGTTAGATTTATTATAAATTAATATTTTTAAGAATTCCAAAGGTGCCCCTCTCCTCCCTTATAAAAGGGCACCTCTTCCCTCTATTCCACACACCACTTTGAGCCTTCAAGCTCGGCCAACCCCTGCCCAATTCTCTTCTCCACTTCCCTAGAAACATACTATAGGTCCTGGTCTTTTTCAAAGACCAATTTTAGTTCCCTAAGAGGAGGTCTCAAAGAGGCGCTTCAAAGAAGAGATAATTTCCGTTACCGATTCTTTCACCTTTATTTCTTCTTCAACTTCTTCTTCTTAGGTTGTTTCATTATTAAGTAATAACATCAGTATCACTCATATACTGATATGTTATTATATGTATGAAACAACCCTATTTGACCATCTATCCATCCTACGGAAAAGGAAATCACCGCGCGTGCGTACGTACAGAATACAGTCTCCACGCCGTGGTGTAATCTATTTTCCACCACCACCTTACTTGGATGGGTATAATGGTGTAAATAATAACTATATATGATTATTGTAAAGTTATAATGATTCTGTAATAGTATACATACACTCCAATAAAATTCCACGATCATGGGAATGATATCATCGCTCGTGCGTACGTACGGAATACCGTCTCCACGACGCGATGAGATTCATTCTCAATGATTAACCATTCATAAATGATTATAAAGTATATATAATAAGTAATAATGAAATATATTACATAATAATGACACTGGATTTATGTATATATATATTTTTATGTATGTCATCCAATTAATTCCATTCAATTCAATGAGGAAACGAAAACAACGTTCACGCGTACGTACGGCCTACCATCTCCATGAACGGTGTATTTCTTTGCATTTATCGATCTATTACATATATGTATATTCTGAATATATATTATATATAAATCATGTTTTAAATTCTGGATGTAATTAATCATGATCTAAGTAATCATATGAATAATTACAAGTCAAAACACGGATGACAAATGAAACGATTTTACCCAAAACGCTCTTTAACATGGAATTTACAAAAGAACGGGTAATATAAAGTCATAAGTGAACCATATATGATATCATAACAATTAATATGATTCTTTAATAAGTCAATAAAGTTATTTAAATCATTATACAGGAGGTTCGGATACGTAAAAAGCATATCAGACCTAAGGTAAGGGATAATTATTCCAATCTCATTCTTATCCGGGATTGTTTATTCGTAAGTATTTACTGGGGTTATTGTTCTCATCTGTGTCCTGGTTTCCTAAAAATGGTTTCATGTCATTTTTACCCATTTTTTACTTTTACTACATGGTATGTATGGAATCTTTCTTTTACGAGGTACTTTTTGAATTTTCCGGCAAAAGTACGAGAAGAATGTTTTTTTTTAACTTATACAGTATGAAAGGATTTTTACAGTTTTATAAAGCCTTATTTTCATGAAGCTTCCTACAAAATATTTCATGACTATTTTCAACAAAATATTCTTCTTTTAAAATTGCATGACGTTTTGTGAAAAGAAATTGATTTTGAAGAAGAAAGGATATTTTCCTCAAGAATTCATTAAAAATGTTTTATCAAAACAATTTTCCATCTAAGATGAAATTATTTAATATGTGTATGTTTCAAGTTTAATTTCTCTACGATTTAAATGGTTTCAATTTTATTATGATGAAATGTCCATTTGTTTTATATGGATTATGAGATGATGGGATGATGTTTATGAAACCCATTTTATTCATTGGGTTATGATGAATGTTTTAAGTTTATTTTGTGGCACAAGTAAGAATGATTTCACTATGAGATGGGTGGGACCTATATCTCCCTCCAATTCATTGGGTAAAGATTTATATATCATGAGATAGACATGGCTGGAATGGTAGGTTAAACCGGTTCAGTAAAACAGGACTGAAACGAGGAGTGAACTCGATTCAGAAAGGGACTTTGTCCACTAAGATGGTCTTGGCAGCAAGGCCTTGTCTACTATGGAAATCATTACATGTGCTTAATGGATTCCACAATTACATGTTTTATTCCCATGCTATTTTGTCATTATTAATGTTTCTTTATGATCTATGCCTTACGTACTTCCATGTTTTAGGTCATTTCTCAAGCTTTTGATGTTTAAACATTATGTTCATGTTTTTAAGTTCAAATGTATATGGTATGTTTTATTTTATCCATGCATACCCTTAATAAGAATTTGAGCTCACCCTTTTTATGTTTTCTTTTCCCCAGGATATAAAGAAAGGTTTTAGGTAAGAAAAAAAAGGGAATGATCTTTATGGGAGATGTTGAAGATCTTTCACCACGATTAGAAGATTGCGTTCCAAGTTTCCAAAGACACTAAACTATTACGGTCCTTGTGTGTCTGTTTTTGTTATGTATTAAGTATTCCGCTAAAGTAATGTAATGTCCATGTACGTCAAGCTTTGGGTCTCTACAGTTGGTATCAGAGGAAAGTTTTAGTCAACCTTTGGAAACTAGGATGCGAGAACTTTAGTAAGATCCCTAGAGATATTTATAAGGTATGTCTAGGGATGTCCCTAAGGTTAAGTATAGGTTATAGTACTAGAATTACGGTAACCCAAGATGTTAGATATTGATGGTACACCCCCTTTATTATGTTATTTTCCCTAGGGTGATTTTTGCCTCTCACACTATTCTTTTTGGGTTTTCGACGATGGCTGAAACCCGAAGGAACCATGTTCATCAATGTAATGGACAATGCAATGATTGTCCTCCTGAACAAACAAATATTATGGGAGATGGAGTGAAAAATATTATTCTTATACTTACACAAGCTATGAATCTTTCTGGACTTCCAAATGAGCAGAGAAGGGAACAATGTTCTATTGAGTCCTTCATGAGGCAATGTCCATCTTATTTTAGTGGGTCTTCTGATCCACTTGTTGCTGAACAATGGATCAGTACTACTGAAAAGATTTTTTCAGTTCTTCAATGTTCTGAACATGATAAAGTAATCTTAGTAGTATATCGTTTGGAAGGTGAAGCTGATCAATGGTGGAATCTTATCAAGAATACAAGGCCAAGAGATGAAATTGAGTCCATAGAATGGGACGAGTTCAAGAACTTATTTTTCAATAAGTACTTCCCTCGTATTCTTCGAACAAAGATAGAGAAGGAGTTTCTTGAACTAAAGCAAAAGGATGATTAATCTGTTGGTATATACGAAGCAAATTTTACAAGGCTTTCCAGGTATGCATCTGGATTTATCATCCAAACTGAAAGTAAAGTTGATCGATTCTTCAGTGGATTAAAACCAAATCTTCTAAGGGCATTAGCTATAAGAGACTTCAGTAGCTATGAAGAAATTGTGTGTTGTGCTGTCAAGGTAGAAATGGAAGTTGGTGTTACTTATCCATCTCATAGTTTTGACAAGAAACGAAAGATGGAGTTTAAGGAGAAATCTCAGAATAATGGTGAAAAGAAGATGAATGTTTCCTTATGCTCAAATTGTGGAAAGAAGAATGGTGGAGATTGTCTTAAAGGGACTAGAAAATGTTTTAAGTGTGGAAAAGAAGGTCATCGAGCAGCTGAGTGTCGAAGTAATGGAAAAAGGGTTTCTAATGATGTGAATAAATAAAAGACTGCAGAGAACGCACCACCAACGCTTCAATGCTTCAAGTGCAAGGAAATGGGGAATTATGCTAATAAATGCCCTAATCCAAGGGTTAGTGATGATCGACATGAGCAACCACTTAAGGCAAAGGACAAAGGGAAGTCACATGCGATCACTATTGGTGATGTTGAATATGACAACGATGTGGTGGAATGATTAAGTGTTTATGTAATGGGATTCCAAAATAATGTTTTATATAGTATCGTGGAATATTGGAATATTTATGTATTGGTCTATTGTGGTTTTCAATGGTACTGGTAACCATAGAATGTGATTGAGATATTTTTGGAAAAAAATATGATATGCGCATAATGAAAGGAAAATGAGAAAATGAAATGTTTGACCGTATTCATGAGCTCATGACTGATATAAGGAGAAGGTTATATCATGGTTTGAGTATATATAATTTTTGGATTTTGGTATGTGGAAAGAGTTAACTTTTGACTACATTCATGTTTTCACTATGGTTCAATTAATGGGTATTCATTCTTCAAGAGAATACATGATTAAGGTATTCACATGTTTGTAATTTGACCAACAAGATATATCTTATGATATATGGGGGATAAATGATGGCATTCACGTGATTTTTATGTGACATTTCAAGTAATCATTTTCTTTATACTATGAGCTTGGACAAAAGTATTTTAGATAAGACTAAAGATTGGAATGGATTATGTTGGACATAAGTTAGGATAGAACTTTTTTAGATATTATTGATGGGATGTTATAGTAATATAGCTTTAGAAAAAGGACAACCTGCAGGACGGGCGACAGCCCATCACGTCGGAAAAGGCTGTGGGAATCGAACCCACAACCGAAGTGTGACTGACCTTTATTGCCTACCACTGGCCTACAGGAAGTCCCTGGTTAGTAGAAACTGGTTTTATTTTATTACGCGGTATGATATATGAAGTATAAGTTCATTTTTGGAATCATATACGATTAACCTCACCATAGATGGACTTATGTATATTTGATAACTTTTGCTAACCTTTTTTTTGAAAAAGATGGAATGACCCGTCATTCTATCACATGATCTATTAACACTTCATGAATAACAAATTCAACTTCATTTCTTTAAGAGATGAAGTGGAAATTGTTCAAAGCATGAACAACAGTGAAATTGTACCAAAATCATGTAAGTATTTCTTTTAATTCATCAACTTTAGGGAAATGATCTTGAAAACCAAAAATGTTGTCCTAGTTCCATTATATCTTATTAATCAGATGGTACCTTATATCATCACAAATCAATAGCTTTGTGATTGTTGGATTTTTCATAGCCATGTTCTCTACCACTCTCCATCAGAACTTGATGGTTAGATTTTTCTTCCATATCCATATTTCCACCTATGTTATCCTATTTGGAAACCCCGTGATGAGTTAATTTGGGTAACCGTTACATTTCATACTTTAGTTTTTAAAAGCCATGTTTTGGTATTCCTTTTTACGATGTGGGTTTCTATTAAACAAACTTTTGAGTAGTAAACCATTTATAACCCCAATGAATTTCGAGGGCGAAATTCATTTTAAGGGGGGTAGAATCTAACACCCCGAGATTTTATGAAAAATATTATTTTAATTTCATTAATGTCTTGTGTTGTATGCTACACCAAGATTACCTTGCGCTATACACAACACTGTATTAGCTTGCAGTATACGCAACACTATTCTTGGATCGTGTTACACACAATTTTGATAATAGTTATTCTATGCAACATTGAGTATATATATATATATATATATTCAATGTATAAATGAAATATGGTTGGATTCTGTTATATGAAACAACGAAGGATTCTTGCACAACACACAACCCGGACTTGGCTTGCATTACATGCAATCGCGACCTTCCTCGATAGCGTGTGTTGTACGCAATACTGGGTTTTACTAAACAATGATATATTATTATAATATTATTATGAACTAGCCGTTATGAATAGTATTAACTAAATTTTGAATTTTATAACATTATTATTCATCTTACACATTTTCTAGAACATGTTATAAGAACAAAATAAATTTTTCGGGTAAAATAAGTTTTTTTCAAAAAAATGCAATTTTGCCACCTTTTGATGGAGCACCCACATTAAATCTAGCTTTTGAAATGTTTATAAGTTCCATTTGACAAAATAAAATTATTATTTGGGATCAATAAATAAAAATTTACTTTGGATAAATTTTTCATTTTATTCTGATGCCTTTCATATTTTAATGAATAGTAAAAACACGTTATATTTTAATTAAAAACAAATTTTTTCATCGTAATATCTTATGTGGTTAAATTATAATATTGAATGGTTTTAAAGTATAAATAGAATATATTTTTACCATTTAATATAATTTATGTCATAATCATTTATTTTATCTTGAATTCGTAGGTTAAATCAATTCAATCTTTGGCAATGTTTTAAAGAAAAACCCGCTCTCTTTCGACAACGGGATTAATTTTAATTTAATTTCTGAAACTTTTGTGTATTGAATTTGGAAAAATGGATTCCATATTTTGAATCAGTGGGTCCAAATTATGTTAATAAGCTACTTTTTATTTTTGGGCATTGTGAATAGTAACTACGGTAAATTTTATTTACTATAGTTAAAGGTAAATCGGGTAATTAAGGGTAAATATAAGATTATAAAATTACCCTAAAACTTGGAAAAAATTTATTGGATAACTAGAAGTCGACCCATATCACCTAAGGGTAATATTAGATTCATTTAATGGACTTTTTTCCATGAAAATAATTTAATTATTTTTAAAACCAAAGAAAGTGACAACATGTCACTCTCTTAAATACTATAAGTATAATAATTTTAAGTTAGTGATAAAATTCATGAAACTTTGAACATTAATATTCTACAGAAATCTAACAAAATTATATACATCATGAGAATTTATTTAGAATTTTTTTGGGATTAAATAATTATCATTAATTGTGACACAATAGTGATGGAGAAATTATTTATCTTGTGAAAAATCAAGAATATAGTTTTTATTAAACTAATAGTGACCATAAAAGGCACAAAACTCTGACCAAAACTTATTGGTCATGTAAATTTAAACTATAATCATCCAATGGTCGAATATTTGACCATTTGGAGTCTTATACAAGCAATTATGACACTTATATTATTTTATTTTAAATGATGCCAAAGTTGTCACCTTCATAATTTAATAAATATAACAATTTAAATATTGTGATTTTAAGATGATAAATTCTAGTAAAAGTATTATTGTGAAATTTAATAGATTTATCTTCATCATAGGATTTTATTTTTAATTTTTATGCGACATATAAGTATATTAAATAATTATACAAAAATGTTGTAGTAATTATTTTATTAAGAGATAAACCAAATAAATGGTTTTAAAAATAATAAAATAAATATTATATGAACTATTTAATGTTATCCACTGATTTTATAGATACATATGACCTTTTATTAATCTATTAAAGCTTTTAGTTTGAACATATATTCTGTATATATTTTATTTAAATTCAAATAAATGAATAGTGTCAAAATTGACACTATTGTTATTTTATAAAAATAACATATTATAAAATTGTTTAAAAATCACAAAAATATTTAAAAATTATAAATTTAAATTTATATGGTCTATAATGTTATAAAGTAAACAATTATTTAAAATTCACAACAAATAAGTAATTATTTGTTATAATTTAAAATTTAGAATTTTATTACCACAAATAAACCTAAATAGATTAAATAAGGATAAATCAAAATGATAAGGTTTAAAATAAGATCCAAACATGTTTAAATTTGATTGGTTGATGCGATTACAACCTTATATCATCTAATATTTAAATATGAGTCATTTTTTGAGGTTTTTTAGTGGGGTTAGATTTATTATAAATTAATATTTTTAAGAATTCCAAAGGTGACCCTCTCCTCCCTTATAAAAGGGCACCTCCTCCCTCTCTTCCACACACCACTTTGAGCCTTTAAGCTCGGCCAAACCCTGCCCAATTCTCTTCTACACTTACCTAGAAACATCCTAGAGGTCATGGTCTTTTTCAAAAACCAATTTTAGTGCCCTAAGAGGAGGTCTGAAAGAGGCACTTCAAAGAAGAGGTAATTTCCGTTACCGATTCTTTCACCTTTATTTCTTCTTCCACTTATTCTTATTAGGTTGTTTCATTATGAAGTAATAACATCAGTATCACTAATATACTAATATGTTATTATAAGTATGAAACAACCCTATTTCACCATCTATCCATCCTACGGAAAACGAAATCATCGTGCGTGCGTACGTACGAAATACCGTATCCACACCGTGGTGTAATCTATTTTCCACCACCACCTTACTTGGATGGGTATAATGGTGTAAATAATAACTATATATGATTATTTTAAAGTGATAATTATTCTATAATAGTATACATACACTCCAATAAAATTCCATGATCATGGGAATGATATCATCGCTCGTGCGTATGTACGGAATACCGTCTCCACGACGCGATGAGATTCATTCTCAATGATTAACCATTCATAAATGATTATAAAGTATATATAATAAGTAATCATGAAATATATGACATAATAATGATACTGGATTTATGTATATATATATATATATATGTATTTTATCCAATTAATTCCATTCAATTCAATGAGGAAACGAAAACAACGTTCATGCGTACGTACGACCTACCGTCTCCACGAACGGTGTATTTATTTCAATTTATCGATACATTACATATATGTATATTCTAAATATATATTATATATAAATCATGTTTTACATTCTGGATGTAAGTAATCATGATCTAAGTAATCATATGAATAATTACAAGTCAAAACACGGACGACAAATGAAACGATTTTACCCAAAACGCTCTTTAACATGGAATTTACAAAAGAACGGGTAATATAAAGTCAGAAGTGAACCATATATGATATAATAACAATTAATATGATTCTGTAATAAGTCAATAACATTATTTAAATAATTATACAGGAGGTTCGGATACGTATGAAGCATATCGGACCTAAGGTAAGGGATAATTATTCCAATCTCATTCTTATCTGAGATTGTTTATTCGTAAGTATTTATTGGGGTTATTGTTCTCATCCATGTCCATGTTTCCTAAAAATGGTTTAATGTCATTTTTACCCATTTTTGACTTTTACTACATGGTATGTATGGAATCTTTCTTTTACGAGGTACTTTTTGACTTTTCCAGCAAAAGTACGAGAAGAATGTTGTTTTTTAACTTATACGGCATGAAAGGATTTTTACAGTTTTATAAAGCCTTATTTTCATGAAGCTTCCTACAAAATATTTCATGACTATTTTCAACAAAATATTCTTCTTTTAAAATTTCATGACGTTTTGTGAAAAGAAATTGATTTTGAAGAAGAAAGGATATTTTCCTCAAGAATTCATTTCAAATGTTTTATCAAAACCATTTTCCATCTAAGATGACATTATTTAATATGTGTATGTTTCAAGTTTAATGTCTATATGATTTAAATGGTTTCAGTTTTCTTATGATGAAATTTCCATTTGTTTTATATGGATTATGAGATGATGGGATGATGTTTATGAAACCCATTTTATTCTTTGGGTTGTGTTGAATGTTTTAAGTTTATTTTGTGGCACAAGTAAGAATGATTTCACTATGAGATGGGTGGGAACTATATCTCCCTCCAATGCATTGGGTAAAGATTTATATCTCATGAGATAGACATGGCTGGAATGGCAGGTTAAACCGGTTCAGTAAAACAGGACTGAAACGAGGAGTGAACTCGATTCAGAAAAGGACTTTGTCCACTAAGATGGTCTTGGAAGTAATGGTTTGGCTACTATGGAAATCATTACATGTGCTTAATGGATTCCACAATTACATGTTTTATTCCCATGCTATTTTGTCATTCTTAATGTTTCTTTATTATCTATGCCTTACGTACATCCATTTTTTATTTCATTTCTCAAGCTTTTGATGTTTAAACATTATGTTCATGTTTTTAAGTTCAAATGTATATGGTATGTTTTATTTTATCCATGCATACCCTTACTGAGGATTTGAGCTCACCCTTTTTATGTTATCTTTTCCCCAGGATATAAAGAAAGGTTTTAGGTAAGAAAAAAAAGGGGAAAGATCTTTATGGGAGATGTTGAAGATCTTTCACCACGATTAGAAGATTGTGTTCCAAGTTTCCAAAGACACTAAACTATTACGGTCCTTGTGTGTCTATTTTTGTTATGTATTAAGTATTCCGCTAAAGTAATTTAATATCCATGTACGTCAAGCTTTGGGCCTCTACACATAAAATATGAATACTTTCATCATAAAAAAACATTTCCTTGAGGAAAAACACTTATTTTAAGAGAATATTGGCCACGTGAATAGAAAAACAATTCCTTGAAAATTTTCATTTGATATTTTAAAGGAATATTAAAAATCCTAATTCATCATGAATTATGTAAATATTATCAATATGTATAAGTTAAAAAACAACATTTTTGAATTTTTTAAAAAGATGCGTCAATGAATATTTTTAAAACAACGTCCCGACCTTATGCCTGAGTGCATTATGAACTTGCTCTTAGAATCCTGGATAATAAAATTAGATTAATTAATTAATTAATTAATTAATTCTGAACCTATTACACATATATCTTATTTATTATAATTTTATTTTGTTCTTTTATGGCTATTTTGATGAGTTATAATGATCAATTTTTGTCGTTCCAGAAGATTTTGTTTCACGGTTCCATGGTTGGTAACTTGGGTATATTTATGGATGTTGTTATAAAATGATATTTGTACTCTAAAAGTGAGATTATATGTTATTAATTAACCCACATAAGTTCATATGGTCCAATATATTATTTTTCTTTTCGACATGAGGATGATTCATTAGATAAAACTTTAATTATAATTGTTCAGTTTATTATTGTGATTTTGTCAACCATCACGAACTAGTGTTTTTGGTTTAATAATAAGGCCATATATTTATGATATAATTTTAAACATATATAATATATATTTAGGTCATTTTAAAGAATTATAATTAATTTTTATAAATTTTTATCAATGTGGTGAAGGGAAACAAAAACCCATCATCCAAAAAGGAAGTGAATCGACATACCATGGATGATGTTTTCTTTTTTTGGAATAAAAGGATGAGAGAAATATTGGATGATGGATATTCTGTTAACATAATAACATTCCAGTATATATATGATAATGTAGTTATCATAAAAATTTGTATAGGGTGAGGATAAAATAGAAGAGAGAAAGAATTTAAAAGATAAGGAGGAATTTACCAATTGAATATTGTCTCCTTGAGAACCTCATTAAGAAACTTTTAATTGGAATTTTTGTGAGTTCAATAACACTATAATGTGTTTAGAGATTATTATAATATAATTTGGTAGAGTATGGTTGATATATAAGGATAAAGTTTGTGAAAATAAGTGAAGTAAAGAGTGCCCTTTTATAATTAAGGTGAGGGGCATTTTAAGAATTTTAAAAAATATTATAATATAATAAGTATAGTTTAGTGCCAAAGAAATAAATATAAAGCATAGGGGTGAAATTTTGGAGTATTTATTATTTCATTTTTTCTTTATTTATAATTTTATAATTTTTATAAAATTTAATAAAATATTATATTCATTAAAAATCATTATTGTAAAATTTAATACAATTCATTACTATAAGTTTAAAAAATCAAAAAAAGGTTTAAAATTAGAAAAAATATATATTTTATTATATATTATAAATTTCATATTTATCTATTATAATTAAGTTACCAGCTTAATTATCTAAAATTATATTTATTTTAATATTTATAATATCATTTGTTTGATTTTTTCCATTAATTTAATAATAACTATATCTTCGTTGTGAAAGCATTTAAAGTATTTTTTTGAATTCATAAAAAATTTAAAATAAATTTAAATGAATAAGTTAAATATTTTATATTTAAATATACTATTTATAATCAAATATATATTCTTTAAAACCACATATTAAAAAGTTATACTAATTAAACCCAATAGTGTGAACAGTTTGACATTCTTTTAAATAAAATATTATAACAGACTTAATGTCAAAAAAGTGTGTTAAAAAGGTCCTAAATTTTGAATAAGGATAAATATGGTCTACACTTACTCTTCCATTAATATTTGTGAAAATATTTGGGTTATTTAATGGTTTTTATAATTTTAATTAATATCATTTTATTGATTTTTCTTCTATTTGCACAAACATTGTGTCAGTGTTGCATACAAATTAAAAGTAATTATTTCATAGAGAAAATTTAAAAATAAATCAATTCGGTTCAATATAATCTTTTATATTAATTCATTATGTATATTTACTCATATCCATAGCAAGAGAAATTTTTAATTTTTTTAATTTGACTTTTCTTACCTTGAGTAAGCA
Source organism: Viscum album (assembly GCA_963277665.1). NCBI lineage: Eukaryota > Viridiplantae > Streptophyta > Magnoliopsida > Santalales > Viscaceae > Viscum > Viscum album. The sequence continues at coordinate 272,186,641 of OY728147.1, forward strand.
TTGCACAAGAATTTAGATAAGATACATGTTATATAACTCTAAAATTAGAAAATATCAAAATATAATCATAATTCCATAATATGTAATGAAAAATATTCATGAAAAGGCTTCTTATCACTCAATTATTATTTATAAGGGACAAATTTTGACTTTTCCAACACTATGCAGGCCCAACGTCGACATGGAAAATAATTTTCATGTTTATCATGAAATAATTTATAATTTAAATGTTATGAAATTATTTTTATTAATATATATATTATAATATTATAATATAGTCATTTTATAAGTTTAATAAATTTTATTTCATAATTATTTATTTATTTTATTACCAAAGACACTAGCTTTTATAAAAACTATATTTTTTACTATTCACCCAAAATTTAACCTTTTCTGAAAATTTTCAAAAAATAACCATAGAATAATTTTGATATGATGATTTTGAAATTTATATTAGTTTTATAAATTTAAAATTATATAATTTTAAAATTAATCTTTTAAATATATCTATATGAGAAATTCGATTTTTAAAACTTTTTATTGTAAAAATTCCTTAATATATTTATAATGAATTTAACTATTTAATTCAAGAATACTAATAAATATAAAAACAAATTATTCTATTAGTACTTGGGTTCTTACATTATCCCCCCACTATATAAATCATGTCCTTATAATTTATTCACTTATTAAACAAATGGGGATACATTCCCCTCATAGAATTTTCATATTTCTATATTGCTTCTTCAACCATATGGTTTCTCCACAAAACCTTAACCTCGTGGATTACCCTATTCCTCTATAATTTCTATCTATGATCAAGAATATGAAGAAAGAAAACAATTCCTCATAAGAAATTTTCTCTTCCAACTAAACTACTTCAATTCTCAAAATATGATACGGATTTGGCATATACTTTATTAACATCAAAACATGGAATACATTGTGTACCTGGGATAAACTTGGAGGAAAGGTGACTCAATAGGAAACTGGTCCAAATTTATCCTAGATTTCATATGGTCGAACAAAACTTGGACATAAGTTTACCTTCCTACCAAAATTCATAACACTTTTCCATGGATATATTTTAAGAAAGACATTGTCAACTACCTCTAATGAAAAATATTTCCTCCTATTATATGTATAAATTTTCTTCCAACTATGACTTGTCCTCATATGTTAATGAAACATTTTTACCTTATCATCCATTTACTCTAAAAATTATAGCCCCATATAATTTCTTTAACCTACTTCATCACTAAATTATGGATTATGACATTGCTTTCTATATAATGTCTCAAAATGTGTTATCTATATACTGGATTGAAAACTATTATTATAAGAAAATTCAACTAAACAAAGATGATGATCCCAAATTTCATCGTAATCCATTGAATAAGCATAGAGAATGTTCTAAAAGGTCTTAATTTTTTATTCTAACTATCCATTAGATTGAGGATGAAAAGCAGTACTAAAATTTAATTTAGTTCCCAAAGACTTCTTAAGCCCTTTCCAAAAGTTATAAGTGAACCTTGGATCATGATCCGATAAAATGGAGAGAGGAACTCCTTATAACCTATATATCTCTTTAATATAAAATATAGAAACTCTATCTAAATATAGGGTATCTCAAATTGTAAGTTAATTTATAGATTTTTTTAGTTAGTCAACAATAGCCCAAATAGTATTGTTACCTCGAGAATTCTCTGATAGTCCCACCATGTAATCTAGGGATATATTTCCATCCTCCTCCAATGGCCCTAAGGCCTTCATTTTTTATTTATTTTGACAATCCAACTTTCAAGGGGTTAGGTGGAACCCTTAAAAGGCTCGTAGGCATAAGTATTACATGGCTCGTAGGCCTTAGAGTAATTCATTGCCCGTAGGCTTAAAACATTACATACAACCCAGACTAACTACTTGAAACTGCTCCTCCTCAGCATCTTCATCATGAAATCAGCTCTCCACCTTCGCATTGTTGTTTGGCTAGGCATTCCAGTTCTTGCACAGGCTCGTCCCGATGGAATGTTCCATACCCTCTCATTCTTGCAATCCGTTTATCTATTTTGTGGTGAAAGCTCCTTGCTCATCGGAGGAGGAGGGATGTATAGAACTAAAAAATAATGAAGAATACCCTTTGGTAATTTTCATTATTCTTTAACTTATTTACATGTCAAGCATTTCATGGTGAAGTCAACTATATCTCTTTTCATTTCATCCCACTAGTAATAATCCTGAAGGTCTCTTTACATCTTAGTACTACTAGGTTGAATGGAAAATAGAGTGTTATGAGCTGTAATTAACAATTATTTATTATTTTGGGAATAAAAAGGTACACATAATCACTTTTAAAATATCAAGACACATTCTTTATCAACTTTAAATTTTGGAAACTTGTTATTCTTAACTAATTCTATCTTTTTTGTAACTTATAGTCTTCATTCTAAGATTTCTTAATTATATCTTATAGAGATGATTACACTAACACCTGAAACAAAACAGAGGATTTTCCTACACCCACAACTTCCAGTCAAAAATTCATCAATTCATTAATCATAGAGTCATGTTCTAAACATAATATGGTTAATAATTCAGGATGTCTTTGAATCAAGTCATATTTCACTTTGATTTCATTTATTAGATTGTAATTGATTGTGTAATCATAATACTTTATTAGTTCTAGCCATCTCATCTGCCTTATGTTCAATTCGCTCTAAGGAAATATTTACTTTAAACTTTTATGATTAGTATATATTTCACACTTGGATCCATATAAATGATGTATCTATATTTTTAAATCAAAAAACACATTATCTAATTCCAAATAATTTCTAGGATAATTTAACTCATGAGGTTTCAGCTGTCTTGAAGCATATGTAATTACCTAATCATTATTCATCATAACACAACCTAGTAACTTCAATAAAGAATAAATATATATAAAGAACTCCCCATTTATCTAGGTCAATTACAAAACTGGAGCATTCACCAATATTATTTTTTCATTCCTAATCAAATTATCACAATCTTTTGTCCAAAAAAATTTAATTCCTTTTCAATTTAACATAGGTAGTGGGCTAGATGATGGTGAAAAGCTTTCAAAAAACAGCTGGTAATAACCTATTAATCCTTAAAAACATTGAAACTTAGTAACATTTTTAGGACATAGTCATTCATCACCCAATATTTTTTGGCTAAATCAACTGATATACTATCTTTATTAACAATATTCCCAAGGAAATAATTCTATTGTGACCAAAAAACACATTTTCAAAATTTTTTATATAACTACTTTTCTTTTATGTTTTTTACAATAATACTTATATTTTTCATGATCCACATAAATTTTTGAATAAACCAAAATATAATCAATAGAAACCATAAAATTATACAAATATTCACAAAATATTATATTCATAAGATCTATAAATATAGAGGGGTAATTTTTCAAACCAAAGAGCATAACTAAAGACTCATAATTACCAAAATTAGAATGCAATTTAGTCTTCAAAATATCATCCTCCTTTGCATTCATATCATGGTACCCAAAATTTTAAGTCAATGTTGGAATAACATAGTGTTCCTCGAATATTATCAAACAATTCATCGATATGAGGCAACCGATACTTATTTTTGACATTAATATTATTCAATACTCTATAATAAATGAAAATCCTCATAGAATCATATTTTTTTAATAAAAAAATATGAGCACCTCATGGTGAAGTACTAGGATGAATGAAACTTTTATCAAGAAAATCTTACATATTCTTTTTAAATTCTACAAGTTCCAATTAAACCATTTGATAAAGGGGTTTTAAAATTGGATTAACATCAAGAACTAATTCAATAATAAATTCATCTTCCCAATCACGTATAAAATCAAGAAACTCATCTGGAATAATATCCTAGTATTCATTTATCATTGGAATATCATTAATCTGGAAATTTCCCTTCTTTTCAACAATATGTTCAAGATAACTTTCATTTCTATCTTTTAACAGTTTCTCATCTTTTTGATATGTTATCAATGGTATAGGTTCATTCATGTATACAAAGTGAAACTCTTTCTAAAAAACAAATTCTTTAGCTTTAAAATCTTTCTTATCATGGTAAATTAAGATCCAATCCATACCTAGAATAACATCAAACACAAATAGGAGAAAAGATCGTGGTTTTAAATTAATGTATTTCAACGAACAAAAAAAGGAAGATTCTTATAACTCATTTTTTCCTTAATATTTCCCCCTAGTGTTTTTAACATAAGATTTGGTTCCATTTCTTGAGGTTAAATTTCCAATTTACTATAAAATTTCACAGAAATGAAGGAATGTGTAGACCCTATATCCAAAAATACTTTAGACCAATCTCATAAAACAAACAACATACCTAATATAGCTTCATTGGATGGCCCGATATCTTATGAAGTAGTTTCAAATTATTTCACCATACATTTATGCTTATAGTCCAGTTAATTCCCATCATTCAGATATTTCTTGGGGTAGGTATTTTCATAATGCTCCATCTCAACACGTTTAAAACACTTTACAGTTTTCTTATCAGAATTGAACTTACAAACACTAAGTTCTTATTCACTAAAATCATCATCCATATGTACAAACTTACCACATAAAAATCACTTACCATATTTTTTATGGGATTACCAAGGGTAATTTTTACCACACTTTTAACAAAGAAGAAATTGGATTTTCTTACCTTTATATTTCTTTGACTGATTCATACCCATTTCCAACCACCTAAACATTTTTTTTCTTGTTTTCAAAGTACGTGTGATCATCTAAAAACTCCATTTAAACCATTTCAATACATCGAACAAGTTTCTAATAAATTTTTAATTCATTATAAGTAAATTCACTTTGATATATTGATTTTAATCCTAACATAAAACAATTGATTTTACTATCAATATCCAAAATAAGATTTGGATAGTACCTTGATAATCGAGTGAAGTTTTCTTCATACATGGCCACTAAATCTTCATTATTTTTTTTATTCTAGTAATTTATTTTCCATTAACTGTTGAAACACCTTAAGAAAATTTTTTTCCTTGAAATTATTCTTAAATTTATCACATTACAAGGCATAAATATCTTCTATTTCCTTGATATTCTTGACCATTAACGACCACTAGTCAGCTTCACCTTAAAAATGATAAATATAAAGACTGAAATTTTTATTATATGAACACCCCATGACTTCAATTATTATTTCAAGGTCTTTAATACACCTTTCAAATACCATCAGGTCAGAAGATCCACTAATAGAATGAGGGTGATGGCTCATAAAATGTTCCACTATCGCCATGTTATTTTATGGTATCTCGGTTTTTTCTCTTGCATGGATTCCACTTCCATTTATAGCATGTGTAAACTGATCCATTACTATCACAAACTGATCAGTTCTAATTCCCAATATTCCAACTTATATATTCTTAAGGATATCACGCTCTTGGTGTCTTTCTACTTTATCTTACATGTTTCTTTTGTAGAAAACTATTCTATATAGACATAATTTAGTCTAATAAACATGGTAATCTTCAAATTATATATCATTTAAAAAAACATAAAGTAATAAATCATTTATTGAATTCTATTAAAACCATTTTAACTCCTAAAGTTATATAAACCCTACTCAGATACCGTCAATAAGGACTTGGCCATATATATTACAAATTCTAGTGAATTTATACTAAAAGTAACGTTCTTTGATTCCCAAAAATATTTTAAGTTTTTAGTTTTTGATAATTAGTAAATATTCTTACATAATAAATATATAGATTTTAAATTGAAACTTTTACACATTATCCATTTTTTCAATAATAAAAAAGTGTTTAAAATAAAACATTATTTCTTTCTATGAAAGATAAATCTTAAAAACATTCATCTTGGCTTTTTATTTTCTCTTAATCATCCTTAAACCCTATGAAAAACATTTTAAAACATGTTATGAGAAAAAAAGTCTCATAAGGGAATATAAAATGAAGGAAATAAACCATTATTCTTTGAATACTTATAAACACGTGAATTCATATTCACCAAGATATACTTCTTACCCATAAAAGTAACATATACTTTGTGAAAACATGAGATCTATATAAAACATAGAAAGAATAAATAAACCATTCATGTAAATTGGGGCCACATTTTATTATTGTACTTATGATTATAACCCTTGTAACTACCATATGATTTGTAATCCTCAAGACGACCATAAAATAATCCTCACAGCTGTAATTGGATAAAATCATCGGTGTTACACATGGAATAACCATCACGATCAACTTCTTACATACTCAATTCATTAGAGGGATATCATATAACCACCCATATTTATTTTATAATGTAACCACTAATCATCAAACAAATTACCAAGAACCATAACATAATCATAAAACATGAATACTTGTATCATAAAAAATATTCCTTGAGGAAGAACACTTATTTTATGAGAATACTACACACATGAAAAGGAAAAATATTTCATTGAAATTAACCATGTAGTTTTTTAAAGGAGGCTTCAAAATATTAAGGAACCATGAAAGTGAGAAAGTCCTCTCAGCACATATAAGTTAAAAAATCTTTTCAAATTTTTTAAAAAGAGCTGCTAAAGAGGATTTTTAAAGGAAAGTCCCTTACCTTATATCTGAACATGTTCTACACATTAACATAACATCATGTATGATAAAATTAGAATAATTAATTACTTAATTGATAACCTCTTACACATATATTATATTTATTATTATTTTATTAAGTTATTTTATGGATATTTCGATGAGTTATAAAGATTAATTTTGTCATTCTGAAAGCGTTTGATTCATGGTTCCATGGTTGGTAACATGTTTATATTTGTGGATGTTCTTTTCAAATGTAATTAGTACTCCAAAAGTGATATTATATGGTATTAATTCACCTTCAAAATTTCATATAGTCCCATATATTATTTTTCTTTCTAACATTAGGATGATTTGTTATATAAAACTGTAACGGTGATTGTTCAGTTTATTATGGCGGTTTTTTTGGCCATCATGAACTAGTTTTGGTTTTTTAAATATTGTGGTCATATATTAATTCTATAATGTGAGACAATATAATATATATATATAGTTTATTTTAAACAATTATATGTTAATTTTAAACTTTCCATGAATGCGGAAAAGGGAAATAAAAACTCATCATCTATGAAGGAGGTGAATCAATATACCATGGATGGTGATTTAATTTTTAAGAATAAAATAAGAAGAAAAAAATATTTGATGATGGATATTATGTTAAAATAATAAATTCCAATATATATTATTTTGGAGTTATCATGAAATTTTGTATAGGGGTGAGGATAAGGTATGAGAGATAAAGGATTTAAAAGAGAAGAATGAATAATTTACCTCATGAATATCGTCTCCTTGATAACCTCTTTAAGAAACTTGGATTTAGTTTTTTGGGGTGACCAAAACACTAGAATGAGTCCAGTGATGAGAAAAATAGAAATTTTTAGAGGAATTTTTTTTACAGGGCTCAATGTGGTAAAAATAATTGATGGAAAGTGTTCCCTTTTATAATTGAAGTAAAGGGAATTTTAGAAATTTCTTAAAATACTAAAATATAATAAAGAAATTTTTGGGCCAAAGACTACCAAATTTCCAATAAAGAATAGGGGATGAAATTTTAGATAATATACTACCCACTTTGTTATTATTTTAGATTTTGATTATTTTTAAATAATTTAACAATATATTATATTCATGAAAAATCATTATTGTTAAACTTAATACTATTAATCAAAAAAGACTGAGATTTACATAATTACAAATTCAATACTATTTATTACTATGACTTAAAAAAATAAAAAATAAGTTTTAAATTTTTATATCCTATAAATGTAATAGTTATCTATAGAATTCAGGGATCATCATAATTATCTCAAATTATATTTGGTTTTATATTTTTAATATCATTTATTTTATTTTCTTCATTAATTTAAAAATTATTGCATCATCATTTTGCAAGCATTTAAAGTGTTTATTTGTTGCCTAAAAATTAAAAATAAATTTAAATGAAGAAGATAGATATTTTATATTTCTATATACTATTTATAGTCAAATATATATTTTGTAAAACTATATATAAAAAAATTATACTAATTAAAAACTAGTGGGAACAGTTTAACTTTCTTTTAAATAGAATATTATAAGGGACTTAATGTCAAACAAGTATATTCCAAATGGTTATAAATTCGAAAAAATTATGATTATGGTCTAAAATTACTCATAAATTAATATTTACACAAATTCTTGGGCCATTTAATGGTTCTTATAATTTTAATTAAAAAATTTTTATTGATTTTTCTTCTGCTTTCATAAGCATTGCTTTAGTGTTTCATAAGCATTAAAAGTAATTATTTCATAGAAAAAAATTATAAATAAATAAATTTAATAAAAATAAATTAATTAGTTTCATAATAATCCTTTATATTCATTCATTATTTATATTTACTTAAATCCATGTCAAGACAACTTCTTTAATTTTTTTAATTTGACTTTTTTGCCTTACACGAGCATTGCACAAGCATTTGTATAAGATTCATGTTATATAACTAAAAAATTAAAAACTATCAGAAAAATAATCATAAATAAATAATATTTAATATGACAATTTGAGAAAATACTTCTTAGAAATAAATTATTATCTATAAGGCACTAATTTGGACTTTTCTAATGCTACACAAACACTGCATCGGCACGAAAAATAATTTTTATGTTTATCATGAAATAATTTATAATTAACTTGTTCTAGATTATTTTTTTTAATATATATATATATATATTATAATTTATTCATTCCATAAGATTAATAAATTTCATTTCATAATTATGTCTTGGTGTTATTACAAAAGATACTACTTTTTATAAAAAATACTATATTTTTTACTATTCACCACAAATTTAAATTTTTTAGAAAATTTTAAAATTTTACCATAGACTAATTTTTATATGAATATTTAAAAATTTAATTAGTTTTCTCAAATTAAAATTGTATAATTTGAAAATTAATATTTTAAATATAACCATATAAGAAATTAGTTTATTAAAAATATTTATTTTAAGAATTATGTAACATATTTATAATGAATTTAACTATTTAATTTTAGAATACTAATAAATGTGGGAAAATTATTCTATTAGTACATATGATGTTACATTAATCCTCGTGACCTTACCGGATGTGATGGGTTGTCTTCGAGCTTTTGGGTTTTATTTTTTCTAAAATTGTGTAAAAACCAATGTGATAATCATATTCATAATTCACCTTGATTCTCTAATATTCTCAAGAATATGATGGACGTCTTAAAAAATAATTGTTTATTAAATATCTTTTTTAACCTCTAATTATTTTATCTAGATCATTATTTTCCACAAAATAAAATAATTTTAATTAACTATACTTACCTCATCATCAAACACATATTAAAGAGTATCCTTTCATTAATCGTGTGTTTTTTCATAAAATTTCACCACACCATGAAATCACCTATCTAGGTCATTATTACAATTTAACATATTATTTTAAATAATTAAATTAAAACTACTAATAAACAATATTTATAAGTTTCATAATTCTTATAACCATAATACCATTGATAAAAATACTTCAGCAATATGATTCTTGAGTTCCAATACATAAATATTTCAATCATTCAACATAAATGATTGTTATAACATAGATACTTTGGAATTAATCCTTGGATTGGGAAATTATCTTGGATAATTTCCGTGTTTCTCATATCCATTACATTGAACTGTTAGTGGTTCCTTATATTAAAATTTATATTCTAACATCTTATAAACTTGACTCTTCATTTTGTTTTGGAAACTAGCCACTCTGTTCCCTCATTTTTCACACATAAAGATTATTTAATTTTATTTAATGAATTTTATATGGTTCCTATCCAATCATTTTTAACCTATAAGAAATTGATAATTATTTTCTTTATCATGTTTAACACTTGAACTTCTTTGAGATTCCATCCATCTTTTATTCGATGTGTTTGTAAATTCAATTATGTTCTAGTTGTTAATCTTAATTAAATATATATCATTTGGAATGATCTAAATATTTCTAACTTCTATTCCAATTAGTTTAGGGATATTTTTAGAGAAAAAATTGCATTTCCCACCATATTGGTTGTTAGTATTTTTTCTCTAATTTCCCTCCATTAACTAAAAAACATAAAAGAAACAAGATGAGAATGCATTAACATACAAAATTGGAACTTAAAAAACTAAAAATAATAACTTATAAATGATGATTATATCCTAAATTATGAGTCTCAAGGTTTCAATCTTGGTCATCCATGCTAACATTTCCTATTTGGTTTTTTATCCTAACAAGTTGTTCAAGTCCTTCATAATGTCTTGTAAAGAGTTTCTAAATTTCCAAAAAATATCATCTGTGAGTGCCAAACTAGGTGTACAACATGGATAATAGTCATTAACTAGGTAAAAATCGAGTCAAGATCAATGTTCCCTTTTCAAGGTAATTACCCCTATGTATAACATTTCTAGATATATATTCATTGGTAGTATCCAAATAAGGATGTAATTACTTGTAACCCATTCACTCTATACCTTACCAAAATTCTAGGATATGTTTTTCTATAATTATTATTATGCTTATACTTATCCCTATGGTAATCACTAAATTATTCTACTACTAATCTTCAAAGATTACTACACCATTATCTGATACAAACTATAGTGAACCAAGCCTTTTTCACATATTATTATCATATTTATAACATAAAAATCCTTTACTTACAACATAAAGATCATGAGGCCTGTTATCTTTTAAGAACTAGGTACATGAGTCATTAAAATGAACTAAAACATTAAAAAATCATTTTTATTATTTTTAGTGAGCTCCTAAATCTCTTTGATCTTCTAAAATGCATAATATAACCTGGGGAATATATAAAATAAATGGGAAAGATAAAAAAACCCAGTAAGGTAGTAAACATGATAAGGAAACATAACGTGTGAGTCAAAGGTAAAACACAATATCATAAAATAGAAGGATCGTGTGCAATCACATGGAATAATAACATAAAGAAAATTCTAGCATAAGATCATTGTAACATAGGGAATGTGGTGAAATATGTATCATAGAATAAACATGTGTCAAGGTTAACTACCTAGATAAAATCACCAAGTGGAAAAAGTCCCATAATAGATTAGGTTTATTCCCTAATCCCATACATAACATCTCATGAGAAAAAAGTGTTATCCAATGTATTAGAGAACTATCTGGGCATACCCATCATAACATGTTCATTATTATGTGTTCCAAAAAATTAAATCAATCATAAGGAATATACATAATAACTTACCAATGAAATAAAATGGGTTGCATAATCTTTCATCATATCATAATCAAAGAAAACTTCACCACGAAGGAATCAGAGGGATGAAAAAAATTCATGTATTACTATATCAAATTAAGGTAGAATAATCTATGTATATATATGAGAAACATATATATACATAATTTTAAATCAATCCATATAATCATAGATTTTCATCAATGATGAAAATATCTTTAAAGATTACATGGTATATTTCTTGAGAAAAATTCCCTTTTCAATTTGAAATCACTTCTTTGAAATATAAAAATTTCAAAAATATTATAGAAAACATTTTCATTAAAAGAACCATGGAAACTTATAAAATAATATCCAATGAATTTATTGGTCATGGTGGTGTAAAAATACACATATACTGTATAGGTTAAAAGAAAACATTCCTTTCCCAAAAAAGTTCCTTGTGTGGAAAATGGTAGAAAGATTCCTTTTAAACCATTTTGAAAAAACTAAAACATGGGTAAAATTTTCTTTAAATGGATAGGATAATATTAAAAACATTAATTAATTTTTTTAGAAATCATGGATATGGAAGAAAAAGGCTTTCTGTCTAAAGATAGAGATAAATTCATGTATTATTAAAAATATTTTCTCAATCTTTTTAATTACTAAAGAAAGGGAAATGGGGATATTATGTGAAAATATAATGAATAAACATAGGAGTAAAAAATTAAAGTGTTTTATTATAAAATGACTAAATAATTTCCTTTAATATAAATTAAATCATAAACAATCCTAATTAAAATGAGATTTTAAAATAAACCCTTACCACATTGGTAACTTTTGAATCACAAGCCACATGATTGAAAAAATTTCAAATGGAACATTGAATACCATGAATATAAATATATTAATGATATAACAAGTTTAAAGGTAATTATATCCATCATAGAGAATATATTAGGTACATAATAATAAAATATGCCTTAATAAATGAAAATTGGGATGAAATCCCCTAAAAAGATTGTATCATTAAAGTGAGAATTAATAAATGAAGTTATTATGTGTTTCAAATGTAATTACACATAAAAATAATGTGAATATAACATAAAATAACAAAGGTCAATTAAACATGTAATATTAGAATATCAAAGACAATGAAGATGTAAATTAACCCAATGAAAAGAAATTGAGTTATAAAATACCACTTGGTAACATTCAAGTTAAATCCCTTCGATCAAATAATTAAAATTGAAACATAAAATATCATTAATTATTAGAGATTCATGATATTAATAAAATGGATATTATATACACCATATAAAAGGAATTGGTTTTTAATATTAAAATATTCCTCAATGAAGGGAAATTACGATGAACTCTCTTAAGATTTAAGAAATTTATTAATAAAAATTATTTAAAAGAGATATATCTTGAATTTGAAGTTAAAATACAATGAATAATAATAATAAATTATTTTAAAAATTAAATTTTCATTATATAAACCTTTTGAAAAAATTGGTGCATAAAAGAACATAATTGTTAAAGAAGGGAGTTTTAAGACAAAAATCCATACCTCAAGTCCATATGTTTCATGTATTTCATTTACCTAATATATGAAAAACATTTATAAATTATTTATTTTATTAGTAAAAATTTATAGTTTTAATACCTTCCACTTAAACCATTCAATAATTTTATTTTAATTACATATTTGATCACTTAATCAGTTATCTCCATATTGGCTATTTTGAGGATGTTCAGTTCATAATATCAAAATAGTATTGATGAGTTGACCATTGTAAAAGGTTTCATTATAACATAATATATATAATAATAACAATAAAAATAATTATCATTTTTATACATTAATTATACTTTTAAACCCAACCATGAAATATGGTTATGAAAAATGAACTACATTACCATCATAGAGATTGTAGGTCGTACGTATGCATGAGTAATGTTTCCATTTTTCAACGATCTTAATGGAAATAAGGTTAGTGTTATTATATATTTAAATAATGATAATTATATAACAAACATCATGCTATTTTTTTAAATTAACTTATATATACCACCCAAGTGATGCAGTGATGGAAAATGAATCACATCGATTTGGGAGGCGGTATTCTATCGTATGCATGAAAGAATTTATCCTTTTTTAGTTGATAGGAAGGTAATAAATTATATGATATATTAATTTTTAAAAAAATAAATATTTCATAAATATAATATATATATATATATTAAATATATCATCATAAACTTTCATTAGAGGCAATGATGGAAAATGAATTACATTGGTTTGTGAGCCTGTAGTTCATTGTTCACATGAATAGTGGTTTTTTCCCAATTTATGGAAGAGAATTTGGATGTAGGTTATTACATTAACATAATAAATTCTAATCATAGAAGTCTCCGAAATCTATTTAAAATTAGACTTGCAAAACATGTCAAAAAACAGTTTCTCGAGATATGTATTTTTCAAGCAATAAATGATCTTATATTAACCCTATGACTTGAAATAATCATTAATATAATTTAAATTTTCCTTTCAATGGATTATTTTAATTAATTAAATTGGATAAACTGTATACGCTTAAAATAGTATATAGAAAGCTGTTTTTTAAGTATTAAAATAAACTTATACCAAAATCAAGAAATTTGATCATTAAAAAGAAATTATTTATATTATTATAAATAAAAGGGTATATATTTCACTTTAATATCAAATAAAATATATAATGTAACTTTTAAATTACTTTATTTAATGAAAATAAATGAAAGTATTTGAAAAATCAGTAATTTTCACCATTCACTAAAAAATCAACCATTTAGAAAATATCCCAAAATTTCACAATAATTTAATTTTTGTAGATGATTTGAAAAATGAATTCAATTTTATAAAATAAAATTTCAAAAATTTCAAAAAAATATATAATATTCCCTTCTCAAAAGTCATTTTTGAAGAAGATGTATTTATTTATTTTTGTATGCAATAAAATTTCATTATTAAAAATTGACTTCATATTTCCTAATCCTTTATTAATACATTTATATTTATTAGGAAATTTATATATATTTCATAAACCAGATAATATTATTTATTCCAATCAATTCAATATCTAGGTTATAATAATTATATTTAAATAATTATAGTTTATTTGGGCTCAGTGTTGCGTGTCATATTTTCCACCGAACATAGTTTTCTATTTATAAAACATCATGGTGTTATATATTATGTGTTATATTTAAATCTAATCCAAAATAATATCATCTTAAATATATAAAATTAATTTTCTTTTACATTAAGGGAACTATGGATCTTGGATTGTTTTATTCTTATAGAAATTATTTTGAATTAAAAAAATTTAGATGCTACCTTTGGTAGATACAAAATAGATAAAAAAATGTGCATTTAGAACTTTTAATTTATTAGGATAGGCTTTAGTTTATTTTTCTCATAAGAAAAAACAATCAGTGTCACTTTCTGCTACTAAAGTTGAATATGTAGCAGTTGGAAGTTTTACTCAAGTTTTGTGGATGCAACACAAACTCATTGACTTTGTCTTGAGTTTTTGTAAAACTCCTATCTTTTGTGATAAAACAACTTCCATAGAATTAATTAAAATCCTATAACATCACTCATGATCTAAGAACATAGATATAAGACACCATTTCTTTAGGACCACACATAAAAATGAGATATCATTTTAAAATTTATCAGAATGAAAGAATAACTTGTATATATTTTTACAAAAAACTTATTTCAAATAAATCTAAATATATTGAAAAAATAATTGAATGATCAATATAAAAAGATCATTTTTACATATAGTTTACTAATCTCCATACATTAATTAACTCTTTGAAAATGTGGTATAACATTTTTTCAATGTTTTTAAAAAATTCCTTTTATTTTGAAAATTTTCTTAATATTTTTATGGAAAATGTTTTGTCAAAATTGACCTACAAAAACTTTTCTTAAATTTTTTTCTATTAAATATTTTTTTATATTATATTCTGGAAAAAATATCATAAAATTTTTATACAAAGTTTTTATTTTTGAGACTTCTTATATTTTCATAGAACTAAATTCTGTTCGAAATTAAAATGGACATACTCTTTCCTTTTTATGTTTTTTATGAAACCAAGAAGTTTATATTACTAGAATAACTTTAATAATAAATTTTTTAAAATTTTCTATAAAGGGTAAATTATTAATCATTTTTAATAATTTAATATATCTTTTTACAATATTTAGTATGTGGTTTTTAAACCTTATAAAAAAGTTTCTTTCTAAATTTATTTTTATAATTTTTCAATTTTTAATTAGAAAAAATGTTTTTCTAATAAAAATTATATGAAATATTTTAAAACTTAAAAATTTCAAATATTTTCTTTATATTTTGATAAATTTTATCTGCCATTAATCACTTTTATATATCAAATCTATGTTTTTGTATTTTGAGTAAGATAGAACTCTCTCTTTGTGTATATATAAAGAAGAAGTGCATCACCACACCTTTACTATCAACTGATTTCATAGGAGATTGTTTTCCATTCAGACTTTATTCAATACAATTTTATCTTAGTTCATCAATTTGATTTCAATTTCATCTGATCATTCTCATGGAAAAATAAAATGAATTTTATAATAGATTTTTTTTAGGAAAAGATTAATTGAATGAAGATGGTCTGATAAAAATGATTCATTACTAAAGTCTATAATAGTTTTCCAAGGTTTGTAATCCTTAACTATTTCTAAGGATGGTTTTGATTTATAATTTCCTAAAATTTTTATAGAATTTAATATGTTTGTTCTTATTAACTAATCCTTGGTTTTGATGAATGTGATATTTACTTTATTTGTAATTTTATACAATCTAAATATCAAACATGTAACTTATTTGGTTGAAATTATTTTATAAGGATAATAGAACTTTGTTACTTATAAATTTCCTAAGAAACATAAGAGTTTTGAAAAGTCTCATATTGAAACCAATTTGAATACTTCATATGAAAAAGTGAGGAAAGTTTAACATTTATTTGTATATTCAAGTATTGTATCCTTATAGATCCAATGTTTTCTAATTTTTAGAAAAGGGGATAGGGATGCTATAAAGGTACAAGAAATTTATGTCTTATATTTATTATATAGTATGATAAAGTTTGAGATTGTTAATTTTTGGTTGATTTGCATAGAAGTAGTAAAGGTTGGGTCTCTAAAGAAGAATATTATTTTATACCTATGTTTTTAAAATAAATTTTCGGTAAAATTAATGTTGGATCAAAGATAAATAATTATACCATTCCTATTAGAGGAAATAATTCATATATTGGTCAAGAAACAATCAACAAGATAAATCATGTTTATGTTCTAACTATGAAAAATACTGTTACAAAAATAGGAAAATTTATATCTGCTAGTGAATTTTAGTGACTTAAAGAAAACGTTTTATAGAAAATTAAATCTGATGAAAAATCTCCACCAACACCAAGAAATAAAAAAAATAATGTTTAATCAAGCCTTTTCATCATTTCTTAAAAACAAAAGTGAGAAAATAGATGATGGCCCATTCTTTTTTTGGATATGGATGATGATTTAGATCTAAATGAGAAAAATTATAAAAATATCAAGGAATAAGATAAGAGGAATAGTCAAGTAGAGAAAGAAATAAAAGAAAATAGTTTTAGTTAATTCCTTAAGGGAATTTAGAAAATTTATTCTAGGGTTGATATTGAAACCAAAGAAGTTAGTCATCTCATTCCTCCCTAGTCTAAACCACCTTTATATATTGGCCAATAGGTATATGTTTTGAATTATACTGATTCATTTATGGAGGATTAAATAAAATAAATCTTGGTTGAAGAAACTCAGGCTAGATAAGTTCAAATTGAAGATGTTAAATATATTCAAACAGAAAAAGAT
This sequence comes from Viscum album, assembly GCA_963277665.1. Taxonomy (NCBI): domain Eukaryota; kingdom Viridiplantae; phylum Streptophyta; class Magnoliopsida; order Santalales; family Viscaceae; genus Viscum; species Viscum album. The sequence continues at coordinate 272,203,949 of OY728147.1, forward strand.
GTTAAAAAATAGGGAAGAACCAATTGATAAAGAAATATTATTTTACTAAATATTTGAAGAATGATTTAGATTTAGAAGAAATTTCAACTGAAACATCAACTTTCTAATCTTATAAATCTTAAAAATATGTTGATCTTTGTGAATCTAAAAATGAATAATCATAAGAGATTGAATATAATCAATCGCAATGAAAAGCATCAAGAAAATTTTTGTTCTTATTATATTTAAAGATAACAATATAGACCCTCAATACCTGGTGCACCCTCAGTTCTTGATGATTCAAGTGATTCTAATGAATTTTCACCAAGTATAGGTATAAAAAAAATGGAGATGAAGAATAATCATTCAAATTAATTTATAAACAAACTTGAAGGAATTATGAAATATTTTTTTGGAAATTCAATAAAGGTTAAAATATATTCAAAGAAAAGTTTACTTTTTGGAAAACTCAAGTTCCTTAAAACAACTTGAAGAAATAATTATTTAAATAGATGAAAATTTCAAATATTTCAAAGTCAAATAAAAGGTAGATTCTCGAAAACTCAAAAGTTTCAACAAGTGGATCAAGCATACTGAATTAGATATAACTTATTTTTATGAAGAAGTTGAGGGTATCAAAAAATAAACAAAGTATGTTCAAAATTTGTGAGAAGAATAAATTTTGATGTTTGTAAAAGATCAAAAGTAGTAGATAATCTGAAATATCATTCTATGAAAAAAGATAAAGAAATATATAATAATAAAAAGAAGATATTACCAACCAAGGAAAGAGGATATAATTATTTAAAAAATAATTTGTGAAGTTGATGAATTTCGCTACTATCTAAGAAAAGAATTAGAAAGATTTCAAGAATATGAAGTCCATCATAAATAATATTTTAAAGTAATATAGATATTTTTTCAAACTCATAAATGTTTTTAATAACAAAACTCAAATTTTTTAGATATATATTTTGGATGGGTGTTCTACCTTATATTTTTGTGGATGGATGTTTTCCTAATGTCTTTGGATGAATTTATTTTCTATATTTTTCTTGATGAATGTCTTTCTAATATTTTTTAATGAATGTTTGTTTCCATATAAATTGTTTTATTTAGATTTTTTCCCTAAAATTTCAGGTAAAATTTTCTAGATTATATAAATCATTTTGAAATTAATTATGGGGAGAGAGGTTATAAAATTTTAAGATAAAAACTTGGGAGACAGGATCTCAAACTTTTTGAAAATTAAATATTATGTAAGATAGGGGAGTGTGATTTTAAAATATTTACCTTTAGTTTTTATATTTAAAAACTTTTTGTTTTGTGATGTTAAAAAATATGGATATTGTTGATTCAAGAGTATTATTTAAACACTTTCTAACCTTACTTTTGAAAATCACAATCCAAATTCTTAAAATTTTATAATTTTTTAACTTTTAAACTTCTCAAGTTCTTAAGATGTTTTTATAGGAATGTTATTTGTTTTACTAGATAAAGAATATCCATTCTTGTGGATAGAACTTTATTATAGTTTTCAAGACATAGAAAATCATATATAACTTCCATACCAAACAAACATGTCCTTTGTACATTGATGGATGAACATAAAGTTCACTAGAATGAGGTTTATAAATTTGAGAATATGAAGTATAAAGAATTCCCAACAAACAATTTTTTACAAAGTCTACCAGATACACTATCATATGGAGGTAGACATGATTTTTTATCAAAATTTTATAAATCCTATAGCATGAATAATTTCATAAAGTCTACCATATGAATAACTTTTATTCTACCAGATAGAACCTACAAGCATTGTAATAATGCAACAACATGATGAATATGAAAAAAATATTGCTACACTGAAATTTTTAATTGAAGTTGTAGATAATATTATTTCATTGAAACCAACTCCATGATATAAAGAATATATTCATTGGGAGTGTGCCTATAAATAAATTTTTATTAAATTGAGGGGTATATTTTTTAAAGTTATATAATTTTAAGTTTCTATGAAGATCTTATAACATATTTTTACCTAAGTGTGATTTATTATACCATTTAGAGATCCTTTTTCTTAAATCGTCCATTGTGAGGGTTTCAATGGTAAATGAATTAAGGTCTTTTGAGTTTACAATCGCTATATTTAGTCAATATTGTTCAAGGTATTCCATTGTTAAGAAAAAAAAATAGAATATTTATTTGGTTTGATCAAGGGTCTTGGGGCTAGGGAAATAGAGGTTGTGTCACATTATAATATCGATGTATTTCTTGGTGTAAAAAAGATGGAACTTCATAGTAAGGTTAATACTATAGATACCTTGATTCAAGTCAAATACTTCTTTAACACTTAAGGATAAAGATTATATATATTCTTAAAAAAATTATATAAGTTTTTCTTACATAATTTTTATAAGTTTTGTTATAATTTTTTCACAATTTCTTTATTCCACTATTCATTTTGTAAATAAATGTTTTATTATATTTTTTATAAAAAAATTTCTATGATTATTAAGTAAATTAAATGGATCTTCATCAAATATACTTTCTTAAAGAGGTTGGTGAATTTTTAAATTTTATTTTTAAATTAAAATTCACCCCCCCCCCTTAGAAAACACATACTCTTTCAATCATACAAACCACTATCATCAATAAACCTTTATAGTATACCATCATAGAAACCACACTAGAAGACATCACCCACACTAGAAACCTATAATAAAAACCAACATGGAACTAAGACTAAAAGAACCAAAAACTTCTAACTCGTGAATTAGAACCTGGATAATCATATTCGTCACACATATTCATCATCCACAGAAAACACCTAGCATAAAAATCAACACCAGTTATATAGATTCACTAAGATCCAAAAAAACCACAAAACATTAATTTCATGAAACCTACTTCAAGAAAATTGAATGGTAAAATCCAGAAAGAAAAACAGAAATCACCAACATTGCCACACTATCAGACCTTCTCAAATACTAGGAAGAGTAAGAACCCCAAGATAAACTCAATGGAAGGAATAAGTCTAACTCTAGACATGCCTCCTATATCACCTCAACTGGTCAAAAAACACCTCCCAAAACATCATAAAAAACCATTGTACCAAATTAACCTGGAGAGGGGTAATGAAATATTAATAATGAGAATAATTTGAGTGGACCAATCCTCAACAATGATTCATTATATTCATTAGGACCATATAATTGTTCATTTGGTCAACCACCTTGCGTAATCCATTAGGGAAAAATATACACTATGAATAAATGGTATAAACAACTCTAATATGAGTCGAATAAACTTTTAGTGTCACCTAGACCAACCAATGACCATGCCTCATGGTAAATAGATAATTCCTTAGCTAGAACATACCAAACCAGTCCAAATAACCAATTCTATAGACTAAGGAATATTAGAACATGTAAATGGATAATGGGAGAAAAGTAAAAAACATTAAATACTTCTTTTGGAGTGAATGATTGTAAAAGAAAATCAAATACCAAATGGGGAATAAAAATTCATCCAAATAAATGATTATAATTTATAATATTGAAATGTGGTTAATGATGGGAGTTTAATCATCTTAATTTTATATATAAATGACATGCTTATTTTTAAATTAGTAAAGTAAAGGATTGATGAGATAAAATTTGAATTGTATATAATTTTCATAATATAGGATCTTAATGCAGCTAAATGGATTTTAGGTAAGAATACTATAAGGTAATTAAAGTATAAAACTATTTGTTCTTAAATCATTCTAATGATAACTAGATGGTGGTGGACAATTTTGGAATGTGTGAGGAAAAAGCAGTTACCACTACCTTGGATAGACATTTTATATTGATAAATAACAAGGAATTGATAACGGAATTTGAGTTTGTGTGTATGAAATAGGTTCCTTATGTATCGATAGTTGGAAGTTTGATGTATGTCCTTGTTTGTAAATTTCTAAACATTGTAAATGCAATGAGAGTAGTTATTGGGTTCATGGGGAATCTCGGAAGAGATAATTGAGAAGAGATGAAGTGTATTATCCACTATCATAAAGGTTTTGAAATTTTATATCTATATTTTAGAATATATGAACCACTATATAAGTTTAAAGATTCAGACATTGGGGGAGATACATACACTTGGAAGAGAACCAAAGGATATGTGTTCACTTTTGGAGGCACAACTATGAGTTGGGATATGAAACTTATACTTTTAGTTACATTTTTAATTTGGTAAGTGGAGTATATTAATTTAATAATATATGGGAAAGATTTTATTAATCTAAAGGGGGTGGTGGAAGATCTCAAAACAAGATTGGAGGTTAGAATGTTTATCTTTTATTCACAAATTATGATACACTTAGTCAATAATCTAAGGTTTCATTCTAGGATAAAGTATATTTAGTTTTACAATAACTTCATTTGGAATTTTTTGGAGGATATTTTTCTGGATCTATATAAGGTGAAACGAGTTTGGAATCTAGTAGATATGTTGAATAATGTTATATTTTGTGATTTATTAAGGTATTTTTATGCCTCGGTAAGGCTAGGATAACTAAAAGCATGGTGGGGGGACCATACAACTATAAAGAAAGATTGAGTGAGTGGAATAATATTTATAGATGTTGATGAAGGACTTGGAAGTGGAGACTGAAAATGACTCACTAGTGATATATTGTTAGTTTCATCCCTGAAAAAATAATTTTCTAGATAGGTGATTAAAACTAATGGAATAAGATATTCTGGAAGTCTAATTTCTGATACTTCGAAAGAGATAGTGGAAAGATAGTGATAATTTCTAGAATCCTAGAAGTAGGAAGTCCAAGGTAGGCAATCAAAATATACCTTGAAAAGATTCAAGGGTAAAGTGTAAAGGTGGAAATAACTTTTATAAGGTTTAAAATTGTTGATATATAAGGGTTTCTTCTATTATGTAAATTTTTTTCCTAGAGGTTTTTCAGAAAATAAATTATGTAGGGTTCTTTATAATGTTACAAAATAGTAAACTCATAGAGTTTCTAAAAGAAGATATTGATCAATAAAAGGAGAAGTAAATTTGGTTAATGTATTTGAAAAATAAAATGTATAACCATGAATATAATATCTGTGTGTAAATTCTCTCTATAGTGATTAAAATATAGTGAAACTAGTTGCATCAGCTAGGATCTAATTTAAGTGATAGGGTGGAGACAATTTCTTCCCTATTAGAATATCTTTTGATATTGTAATATTCTTCCATTTCTTGAATAAAATTATTACAATGTTCCCTAGTGGAATAAGATTAAGTCTAAACCATGTAAAACCTATGTTGTTCTTTTTTTTACATTGTTTATTTCAATCATTTTTTTTTTGAAATTTCATGTTTGGAAGTTTGTTTCTATTGTAGTTCATTGACATAGATTTTGTTTCTATTCTAGGTTATAGTGTATTATATACTTGAGTTCATTTCTAATTTATTGGATCTAGTACTTCATTTCCATTATGTAAGTTATAAATGGAAACTTATATTGATAATGATGTTTTACATACCTAACATCTATGGTCAATAGACTATATCATAGATCCTAATGTAAATGAGTTTAACTCCTTTTCGTAGTGAGTTGAGAAAATCAGTGTAATAACAACATACTTTTCATGTTATTTCTGATATAAGATGTTATATGTGATGGTATCCATATATAGTAGGGGTTATCTCGAGCACATGGATACCTTAGAAATGAGTATTATGGTATATGCTTCTTGTGATAGAGATGACACATGGGAAGTGGGATCAAGTATATGGTATAGGAATTTGAGGGGTACCTTAGTTATATATTGGAAATGAAAGTGAAAATGGTTCTTCTTGTGAGGAATGAATCTAACATACATAAAAGACATGTTCAAATATTTTATAAGTAGCGTGATATTAGGATATGTAATCCCTCCTTTTTATTACATAACTTTTAAAAAAAATTACAAATAGAAGATATTTTAAAGTTTAGTGTCTTAGAAATAAGGTACATAATACAATAAACCTTAAAAAATTATACTATTCATATTTATAATGTATTTTTCAAGGTTTATCCTAATTATATTTATTTAATCAAATAACTTGAGGACATACATCAAAGGAAAGGGTGAGCAAAAGGCCCATTAAGGATAAACAAGGGAAATAATTTACCTGTAATCTTGAGGAATATCAATAAGAACATAGGTAAATATGTAAAGGAATGATAAAGTGAGATATAATAATAATAATAACATTAATCATAACATGGATATGTGAATACAACATTTAATTTAGTTATTTAGAAGCATATCACCAAGTTTTATCACTCAGGTGTCATAAATATTACCAAGGTTATTCACCAAGGTATCGTAAAACATGTCATCTATAAAGATTGAATTATTTAACCAATGAATTGGAGTGATATACAAGAACACCAATAATACGTATTAATTAATTTTATACACATGTATCATAATAAAATATTTCATAAAAAACCCATGTAGAATAAGATAAACAGGTTTCATATGAAAATTAGGGTGGTTGAGAATGTTCTTAAAAACAAGATTCTTTTTTTATTTTAAACCCATGGAAAAGGAAATAGGGTTTCATGTATGTTAATACCATAATAAAATATATAATTTTTAAATAAATGTGAATACACCTAGAGAATAAATAGTTTTTGGAATTCAAAAAATAAAATAAAATAATTTCTTGAGAAAAAGAGTGAAATTTTGAGAAGAAAATTATGCAGCATAACGAGAATGAAACATGGTTTTAGAAAACATTAAAAGAATAGGATAAAATGATATAACACTCATAAAATTTTATTTATAAATTATATGGATATAATAAAATTTATATAAGAACATAGTATGAAAATTTGAAATATATACCACATAAAGAGGGAACTTGAAAGGAAAAGAGAAGTTGTGATTTCCCTTACCTTGAAGAGTGACTCTTAAAACTCGATGATCGGGACCTTGGGGTATTTAGGACACCTTATGAGGACTCATTATGAGGTAAAAATATAATATATTCATGGAGGAAAAAGTTTTAATTAATTTAAACAAATAAATTGGTGGGTATTTACAGTAAAAGTGAGGGAGTTTTTTATTAATTTCTAAGGACACCTCAGTAGTGGTATTTGTAAAACCATTGGTTTTATCAGGGTATTTCACATTTTATTAGCCAATTGGTACACATATTATCATTATATAATCCAAAAGAGTCTAAAATAATTTTATATTACATATTACATCATTATTATTTCATAAAACACACAGAAAACTCACAACTGTATTTTTACTATTCACCAAAAAAACAAAGTATTTTATAAAAATCTCGTAAATTCACCGTAACCTAATTTTGAAATTATGAATTCAAAAATGAAATTTATTTTAACATATTAATTATATATATATTATAAATTTAACTTTTAAATATGAAAATACATAATTATTAAAAATAATAGCAGACAGACAAAGCATAGTAAAATGAAAAGTAAAATTTTAGACACTTGAAAAAAATTATCATTTATAATTATATAAGAGTTATTATGTAACACTATTTAATTATAATAATCATTATTAATAAGAACTTAGTTTAATATAATAATTTACATCTCTCTAAAAAGTACAATTTTTCTTGAAAAATCAATTTATCAAATACCATCTCGATTTTTAAGAAAAAATATTCTTTAGATGAAAATAATGAAAAAAAAATATCAAAAAAAGGGATGAAATTTTAAGTAACTAGGTAATTGACACATAACCCCTTATTACTCCCTCATATGACATAAGTGTTAGGTGTGTGATAGTGATAGACTCATGGGGTTGATTGGATAACATCACTCGAGTGGTAATCTCCACTAACTTGAACTTCTCCCTTAGGCAATTTTGTTCAAGCTTAACATGTTGATGTTCGGCTTGGGATTTTTCAAGATCAAAGAGCAGTGATTCTACCTCCTTCTCAAGCTTCAATAAATGGGTTTTGTATGACAAAATTATACTATATTCGGCTATCGAATATAATTTCAACATTAATTAAACATTACCATTACTATTTATAATACCAATTATAATGTTAAAATTATTATTAAGATTACTATTTCTAATGGTAATTTTGATGTACAGTCATAATTGAACAACAGTCATATAAAAGTAAAAATCCAAAGGTCACATTTCAATTATACTCACATAATTTTTAAATGGATATAGTTTCTTTCAGTACAAAATAATATAAAACACATTTCCCAGAAACCAATTTTATTCAAAAAGTTTGGGTCATTATATTCTTTCCCTCTTAATAAATTTTAGCCTTAAAATTTCACCTTGTTCCCTCAGTTGAAAAATGGTGATGGTAATTTTTCATCATCATCTCCTTTGATTCCCAAGTTACTTATTCATATTTTTGCTTCCTCTAAAACACTTTAATTAGGCGGGTAATATTGCTGCATATAACCTTGTATCTATAGTCTAAGATCTTCATTGGCTATTCTTTATAAGATAGGTCATGTTCCAATTGTACCACCTCAGTATTCAGTACATGTGAAGGGTCATATATGTACTTCCTCAAGATAGAGACATTGAAAAAATCATAAAATTGATCTATTTTTGGTGTAAGTGCAATTATATAGGCCAATTTTCCTATGCAATCAAAGATTTAATAGGGGCCAATGTACCTAGGGTTGAGCTTCCCTTTATTCCAAAATAGTATGTCTCTTATAAGGTGAAATTTGAAGGAAGAATTTCCCACCAACATCAAACTCCAGGTCCATTCAACATTTGTTATCATAACTCTTCTACTGGATCTGAGCATCCTTTTTTGTTTTTAGATGGAATGAACCTTTTCTGTCATATATTGCATGAGATCAGGCCCAAGAATCTTCCTCTCACCAGCTTCATCACAACAAATAAGAGTTCTACATCGGTCTCCCTATAGATCCTCATAGGGTGGCATTTGAATACTCAAATGAAAGTTGTTTTTGTATGGGAAATCAACTAATGGGATACATTGATCCCATCCACCTTTAAATTCCATCGAGCATGTTTTCAGCATGTCCTCAAGTGTTTTAATAGTTCTTTCAGATTGGACATCATTTTTGGGGTGATAAGCCATACTAAAATTCAATTTGGTAGCTAGAGAATGTTGAAGACTTCTCCCAAATTTTAATTTGAACCTTGGATCATGATCAGATATGATAGAAAGTGGAACTCCATATAGCCATACCACTTGCTTCACATATATCTTGGTGAGTTGATCAAGAGAGAAATCTTCCTGAATAGAGATAAAATGGGCAGTCTTGGTGAGATGGTCCACTATGACCCATATGGCATTGTTTCTTTTGGCTATTTTTGGGAGACCATTAACAAAATTTGTATTGATATTTTCCCACTTCCATGCTTTTATGGGTAGTGGTTGTAATACCCCTTTAAGAGGTTTTCACTCTACCTTCCCTTGTTGAAACACCATGAAACCTGTAGTGTAGTTGGTAATCTCCCATTTCATGTTATCCCACCAATAATGATCATGAAGGTCCCTATAATTTTTTTTGATTCCAGGATGTATCGAGAAGGTATATCTATGAGCTTCATCTATTGGCTCCTTCATTATTTCTAGTATATATGGAACATATATCCTTGTACAAAATTTTATTACACCTTCTTGATCAATATTGAACTCAAGAAACTTCTCATTCTTAACATCCTCTATCTTTTTCTGCAACAAAGGATCTTCTATTTGATATTTCTTGATCTTCTATAGTAATTATGGTTGATAAATCATTTGGGATAGGGTTGATGATGTCCCTTTACTCATGATTCTCATGTCTAGTTTTAATAGTTCATTGATCAAAGGATCTCTTTGAATCCTCAACATTTCCAGCGCAATAAGTTTTTTCCAACTTAATGCATAAGCGACTTTGTTTGCTCTTCTGGGGTGATAATGAATTGAATAATAAAAGTATTTAAGAAGTTCCAACCATATCCTCTATCTCATGTTCAATTCCTTTCATGTGAAAATATACTTCAAACTTTAATGGTATGTGTATATATCACATTTCTCCCCATAAAGATAGTGCCTCTATATCTTAAAAAAAACAACCACTGGTAGTTCCAGTTCATGAATAGGATAGTTCAACTCATGAGGCTTAAACTTTCTATATGAATAAGAAATTACCTTTTCATTTTTCATGAGTATTCACCCAAGACCTTTAATATATTTATCACTAAAAATATTGAATCCTTCTTCGATAGAGGGTAGATTTAACACGGATGCAGTAACCGATCTCTTTTTCATCTCTTGGAAAATTTATTCACACTATTTTCTCCAGATGAACTTGACCCATTTTCAAGCTAACTTGGTTAGTGTATTATAAAGTTGTGAAAAGTTTTCACAAACCTCCAATAATATCCCACGAATCCAAAGAAACTATGAATCTAAGTTATTTTTTTAGGCTGAACCACTCCTTCACAACCCTTGTCTTGGTAGGGTCAACTGATATTCCTTTATTGGTTACAATATTCCCTAATAAAGAAACTTATTTTAACCAACATTCACATTTTATAAACTTTACAAATATCCTCTCCTTCCTTATAGTTTTCAATATAAACCTTATATGATCCTAATTCTCCCCGTGACTTTTGTAATATATCAAAATATCATCAATAAAAGCTACCACAAAGTTATCAAGGTAGTCTTTAAAGACTCTATTCATCAAATCCGTAAAAATTTCAGGAGAATTAGTCAAGCCAAAGGTCATAAAAAAACTCATAATTCTTATATCTTGATCAACAGGCAGTCTTTGGAATATCTTCTTTCTTCACCCTCAATTGATGATAACCATATCGAAGATCAAACTTGTAGAGGAATTGAGCTCCAAAAGGCTGGTAAAATAAATCATAAAATCTTGGAATATGGTACATTTTCTTCCCTATGATCATATTAAGTTCTCTATAATCAATTCATAATTTCATTGATCCATCCTTCTTATTCACAAAGAGAACATATGATCCTCATGAAGACACACTTTTCTAGATAAACCCCTTCTCCAAAAGATCTTGTATTTTTTTCTTTAATTCCCCTAGATCCACATTTTCTATTATATATGGGGTTTTTGATATTAGATTGGATCTAGTCATAAGTTCAATAGATATCTCCACCTCTCTTTATGGGGAGGTCTAGGTAACTCATTAAGAAATACATCAATGTATTCCCAAATTATGGGGACATTATCTATTTATATAATTTTATTTACTTCTTCATATTCACTAGTCATTTTCATAAAGGAGGATATGGGTGGTAATTCTAGAAAAATTCTCGGTCAATATATCACTCCTTTAAATACAAATATAGGATTTATATTCAATACCATTGATATTTCCTTGCTTCTGTATTTGATCTGAGCATTATACTTTGAGAGCCATTCCATCCCTGGTATAATGTCAAATTCCAAAATGGGAATGACTACTAGATTTGTGATGATATTATGCTCAAAAAAGTGAATAATATATTTTCTATACACTATTTATTATTGGATAATCCCTAAATAATTCTTGATTGATAACTCTACTTCCAGTAGTTCGGGGATTTATTCTAAATTCTTTGCAAATTTGGAGGAAATAAAGGAATACGTAGAACGAGAATCAAACAAATTAATTTCCAGATTTGATAGAACAATGATAGTACCTACCACCACATTATTTGGAGATTCAACTTCATACATCATGATAGAAAAATAATTACCTTTCTCCCTTGTCCTATTCTGAGGTTGATGGTGATTCCCCTCCATTCACTTCAGATTTGGACAATGATTGGAAAAGTTCCCAAACTATCCACACTTGAAGCATTAGACATTAGGAAGGTCTTATACCATCTTCCCTATATCATTATTGTTGAGAATTTTAGTCTTTACCTTGCTAAAATAGTTCAGAGCAATAGAGCCTTCCCTTCCACACTTGTAACACTTATCACTCCCGAGTAGGCAGTTTCCTGAATGCTTCTTCCAATATTTTTTTCATGTGTAAATTTTCACTTTATTTCATAATCTTACTTGGTCAAAGTTCCACCCATATTTGGATCCAAATATCTCTTCTTTTCATTTGATTTTTGATACCACTATATCTCACCAAACATCAGTTCAACTTTCATAGCACTTCTCACTATCTTTGCATAGCTATCATAGTCTCGATTGTAAGGATTCTTCCTTAGATGGGGTCTTTGTCTTCTGAATAATATACCAACCTTCCCATTAGGATCCATGGTAAATCTATAGGTGTAGTAAGAAATTATAGTGAATTTTATCTCATAGATATCTATAGATCTTTTTCCATTATCTTCAGCTCAAGGAATACCTTCTCCATTTTCGTTCTAATTGAACAAGGGAAATACTTATTAAAAAATATTCCCTTGAACTCTTCCCACTCCATATCTTTAATATCTCATCTTGGACTCATGTTTTTAATCCATTTCCACCACTTATCATATTCTCTATCTAAGAAGTATAAATTCAGTGTGACATTCTCTTTTTCTGAGCAATGAAGTACAGAAAATATCTTTTCAAAAGACCTTATCAACTATTCTATAATCAATGGGTTGGTAGATACACCGAAGCATGGTGGTAATTGATAGATAAATGAATCAAAATGAATTTATTCCCTTCATGGTGAATATGTAATCTCATATTGATTCAAGTTATTTCCCATAACTCAAGTTAGTTGATTCATCATTCTCATGAAGGCTTCCATTCTGTCTTCCATCAGAAAGTCATTGGCTCCTAGTCTATTGCGCTCACCATTTATGAGGTTTCTCCTAGTTCCCATCATTTTATAAAAGAATAAAACCTTAGTGAGAAACATGTTTCATTTAATAATTTTATAATTCTAAAGTAACTTTTATGTTATATAAAATAATTCTTCAACATGTTATTTATTAAAAACAATTAAGAAAATTTTAAATCCTTCATAATGATTTATAAAAATCTTGTGATTAACCAAACATATCCCCCAGGAGTTTCAAACTATAAGTGAATCAAGTCCCATTTTCGTACATCAGTTACTATTTGAGTCTATATCAAAGTTGTTTTTTTAGGTTTTACCCCTAGATACATTAGTTCCAAATCCACATCCACTTTTTTGTATCCATAAAAGGATTTATTTTTTCGAAAACCTCTTACTTAATATTTCACCAAAATACCAGGAAGTTTTACTATATTTAAACTTTTATATAGGGTTATTCCAAAAGTTTTCAAATACTAATTTCCAAAAATAACTAAAACATCCCTTGATACAAACTATGGCATCCCACCTTTTTATTATATAACTTTTCAATATATTTTACAATCATATAATCTTTTAAAGTTTAGTGTCTCGGAAATAAGGTACACAATACATGAAAAATTGAAATATTATTATATTCCTATATAAATTATTATTCAAGGATTATCCTATGTAAATTTATTGAATTATATAGCCTGTGGACATACATCAAAGGAAAGGGTTAGTAGAAGGCTCAGTAAGGGTAAACAAGGGAAACAATTTACTTACAATCTTGAGGAATATCAATAAGAACTTGAAGAAATACTTAAAGGCATGAGAAAGAGGAATATAAAAATAATAACATGTATAATAAATTATATATGTTTCTACAACATTTAATTGAGTCATTCATAAGAAAATCACCATGTTTTATCATCGAGGTTTCATTAAAATTACCGAGGTTATTCACCAAGGTATCGTAAAACTTGTCATCTCTAGAGATTAAATTATTTTCCCAATGAATTGCAGCACTATTAGGGTGCATCATTAATTTGTATTAATTAATTTTATCCACATATATCATAATAAATCATATCATAAATAACCCGTGTAGAATAAAATAAATGGGTTTCATATCAAAATCATGGTGTTTTATAAAGTTCTTAAAAACAAAATCCTTTTTTCATTTTAAACCCATGGAAAAGGAAGGAGGGTTTCATGTATGTTAATACCAAAATAAAATAGATAATTTTTAAATACATTTGAATACTCCTAGATAATAATGTGTTTTTGGTATTCACAAAATAAAATAAAATAATTTCTTGAGAAAAAAGAGAGAAATTTTGAGAATAAAATTATGCAGCATAATGGGCATGAAACATGGTTTTAGAAAATATTAAAAAGTGGGGGGACAACGGTATCAAACTCATAAAATAATATTTATAAATTAATGGTATATAATAAAATTTACATAAGAAAATATTATGTAAATTTGAAATACATACCACAGAAAAGGGATCTTGATAGGAAAACACAAGTTGAGATTTAACATACCTTGAATAGTCACTCCTAAAACTCAAATATCAGGGCCTTGAGGGCTTGGGGACACCTTGGTAGGACTCCTTAGGAGGTAAAACTATCATATCATCGTGGAAGATGAATTTATAATGAAATTAAAGGAATAAATGGTTTGGTATTTATAGAAAAAGTGATGGAGTTTTTTATTAATTTTTTAGGGCACCCCAGTAGTTGCATTTACAAAACCATGGTATTTCCCATTGTATTTTCCCATGTTATTGTAAAATTGGGACACCTATTATAATATTTTAATAAAAAATAGTATTCTAACATTTTATATGTCATGAACCATCCTCGAGGCTTGTGTCATGACTACCCAAATCCCACCTTCCATATGCCAAGGGCTGGAGACTAGCACCAAAGGTGAATCCCTGATAAAAAAGGGAAGGCATTGCCTTTAAACCTATATCACACACAGTCTGAACACAAGCAGTAGAAGAAACAAGTACTAATATAAAAAATAAAAGTGTGTTGAGGGTAAGTGGTCTAGTATACAAACCCAACTGAACAACTAGTAAAAGTACAAGTAAAAAGGGAAAACAGCTCCACGATCGTCCACCGGGGAATCCTACCTGAAGGGTAGGTACAGATCTCGAACAACTCATCCCTGAGGTACGTCCCGTCTAGTCCAGCTCTGAGTATCCTCCCATCTGTCACCCTCAACCTCAATCACTTCTGACCGTCATCTGCACAGAACACAACAAGGTGCGGGCGAAGCCTGTGCAGGGGTGAGTATAACAATACTCAGTCGGGGACCCCGAGACCCCCGAAGGACTCCCAGAACCCACTAAGGATAAACCACAGTTGTAAGATACAATCAAAAATTATCAACCATACTTACTTAGATATATGTCCATACATATACCTAAGTTACCAATCACAAATCGCCTCCAACTCTTGAGCCCAACCACATTCCGTTCCTCAAGTGTAGAAACACTCCACAAAGAAAGTATAACACAAGGTGTATCCCACAGGTACAGCTCACAGAAGGAAGCTATGTGGGCTTCCCCACAACACATCCACGAAGAAACGTCCATGTAGAAACATCCATCCTTACTTAGGTATTTTTCCATACATTTACCTAGGTCGTAAAGAGTACACATCTCATACATGAGGTAAACACGAGGGTAAAGACATAGCTCACACCAGGTATACACAACTTAAAAGAGAGTAAGAGATGATTAGTTGTAGCCAATGAATCATCTTTCACTGTCGTATAGAAAATATCCAAAGAAACCTAAAATAGCAGTCTATCAAAGCTGTCAATCCTAGGTGGGATCTCGGTACAAAAGTTGTCATTGTAGAACCCACGGAGGATCCAGGTCCAGTCTCTTCATTGTCGCACCCACGGAGGATCCAGGTCTAGTCTTGTCGTTGTCGAACCCACAGAGGATCTAAGTCCAGTCTCATTGTCATCGAGCCCATAGAGGATCGAGGTCCGGTCTCATCACTGTCGAACCCATGGAGGATCCACGTACAATCTCGTCAATGTTGAACACATGGAGGATCCAGGTCCAGTCTCATCACTGTCAAATCCACGGAGGATCCAAGTCTAGTCACGTCACTCGATTCCGGGAGGGTCTGCTCCTCGAGCCAAGTGTCTATACATAGACTACCATGAAGTCTCAATTTTATGTATCCCATAGATCTGTCTCAATATAAGGAACCCAACACGATAGATGGCGAGTCAATCAGATGCTCGGTCTGTGAGTTATTGGCATTTCCGTTCCCAGGGGCCAGGTTGGTTTTTAGGTTAAAACCAACCCAACCATACCCCAACTGCGTCCAAAAATCAAGTGGGGTATGCCAAAAGAACCATTCTGCTCTAAGACTTCCGTCACCACATACGGTTCGTCGTTCAGACACTCGTATCCCAAAATGCGGGCTAAAAGGTGTAATCGGGCCATAGCAGGTCCGGGCCAGGTCCGACCCAGTCGGACTGACCCGGTCCAATGGAGTGGACCGGCCTGAGGCGGCTTGGCTGGCCAGCTTGCGTGGCCTGGCTGGCCACACGTGCGAGGGGGTGTCCCCCCCCCCCCCCTCGTTTCCGATCCAAAGGGACTGGTGCTAGGCGCCGGTTTTGGTGAGTCGCTGGACCAGGGTGGTCCCGCTTTGTCCGGCTCGCCGAGCGGCCAGCTGGTTTCATGTCGCCGGTGGCCGGCCCGACGCCGGCCACTCCTGGTCCCTCCTCTATGGCGCGACGGTGGCGTGGTTCTGCTCCACCACCGTGGACCACCCTGGTCGCGGCCCTCTACTGCTCTGCGCTGCACAAAAGTGCCACGCCACCTCCGCTACGGCCCGGCCTAGCCGTGGCCCGAAGCTTTCTCGCACGGCACAATGGTGCCGCGCTCTTTCCATCGCGACCCTCCTCGGCCGCGACTCTCCTTCTCTGTGTGGCACGGTGGTGTCTCACCCTTGTGGTGACCCGGCATCCTTGCGTCGCTGGTTTCTTCGTGGTTTGCCTCCATCGTCAATAAACAAGAACAACCAAAGGGGAGGGTCGGGCCATGTTTGTGAGGTCTGATCCCTCCTTGTCATGGTAATAACAATTGGCATTTCTTAATCCAGAAATTGAACGATGGTGGTTATAACCCATAAATAAATTAACTAAAATTATTCTACCACATGTTCAGTGATCATTGACGCAGTCGCAGAAAGGTGGCATCGTTCCATCTTCATGGGAGGCGATGCTTCCCTTTCTTTCCCCAGTTGAAGAAGGAAGAAGACGGTGTTCTTCGTTCTTCGGTGGTTCTTTGTTGTAAAGAAATGGCTCCACCATGTTCTTTCCTATCCTTAATCCTCCCAAATAAAATTATGACAACCCCACAATAATAAAATATTTCATCTTATTATAATTTTGGCATAAAGAATTCAAAAAGATTCAAATTAATTAAGTTTCATCACTTAATTAAATGGGTGGAGTTTTCTCATTAATTGGAGGTGGAAGGTGAAGTGGCTCCCCCACTTAATTGGGGGTTCCAAGGGGTTAAATGGGGTTAGAAGAGTTTAAGAGCTCAGGTGGGCCCCACCTAATAACATCCTCCCAAGGGAGGTTATGATTGGGTGGGACCCACCACCATAATCTCCCATGGGAGGTTAGGGTGTGGTGGGCCCCACCTCCAACCTCCCCTTGGAGGTTTCAACCACAAAAATAAAAATAAATTTAATGCTTTATTTTTATTCAATTTAATTAAAAACCCCAAAAACTATCTTCCACTGCGGTGAAGGTATCACTAAGAAATCACTGATGCTGCGAGTTCAATGGTGCCCTCAGATTTCAATTCTAAGCACTGGTTCAGTAGATATAAAATCTCATTTGTATATTTATTAAACGTACCCAAAAAAAACATCAGAAATTGATTCCGGACACACTGGGCCTCAGAATCAAGCGTCGTCAGAAACTGCGGACTCATAAAATTCCCATGTATTTAAAAATAAATCCATGTAAATTCTGAGTCTTTACATTATATTACATATTACATCATTTTTATGTCATTAAACATACTAAAAACTCAAAATTGTATTTTATTATTCACTAAAAAAAGTATTTAATAAAAATATCATAAATTCAAAAAAACCTAATATCGATGTTCTGAATTCAGAAATTACATTTATTTTATTTTAAAAATTATCTATGTATGATAAAATTAACTTTTAAATATGAAAATAATTATTTATTAAAAATAATAGCTGACAGAAAATGCATTGTAAAATTTTTGAAACTTAAAAAAAAATTATCATTTTTAATTACATAAAAGTGTTTCTATATCACTATTTCATTATAATAAAAATTATTAATAAAAAATATATTAATATAGTAATTTACATCTCTCAAAAAAGTACATTTTTCCTGAAAAAATCAATTTATCAAATTTCATCTCAATTTTTAAGGAAAAATATTTTTAAAACAAAAATGATTAAATAAAAATTCTATTAAAACAAAGGGATTATATTTTTAGTAACTGGGGACTCAACAGATAACCACTTATAATGCCCACATACAACCTAAGGGTGACGCATGAAATAGTGATAGACTCATGGGGCAGTTCGGCTAACATCACCCGAGTGGTAATCTCCACTAACTTCAACTTCTCATGTAGGTGATTTCATCCAAGCATAACATGTTGAAGTTTGGCTTGGTATTGGTCAAGAGAAAATCACCATGATGCTACATCATTCCCAAGCTCCAAAAAATGGCCTTTATATGGCACGATTCTACTATATGAGGCCATTGAATCTTCTGTCTGCATTAATTAACCATTATTATTTCTGTTTATAACAAAAATTATAAAATTAAAATTATTATTAACAGTATTGTTTCTGATGGTCATATTGACCAATATTCATAATTTACCAACCTTCATATAATGATTGAAATTCAAAGTTCACATTTCAATTATACTCACTTCATTATTAAAGGGGTATGGTTTTTTTAGTAGAAAATAATATAACACACATTTTCAGGAAACAAATTTTATTCAAAATGTTTGGGTCATTACATATGACCTGTGGGATACGAATCATATTGGAATGATACAAGGGGTATTTTGGGGTGGCTCTAAGTTCTATGTCTTCTTGAATATTATTTTACCAACAATGGGGGTAGTTATAAAACATTGTGAGTACTTATTGAATACTCACTTACCGTGGAAATAATATAGTGATATTTTACTCAATATGCAAGGTATATGGGCTAATATAACCTATTTTCTATCAAATATTGATGATCTTATTGGTGGATAGGTTTGATCATATTAGAAAACATGTGGGATATTTTTATATATTTTGGAAAAATATCTAAGATCGTTATATTATTGTTAAAGTCAAGTGACTCTTAGTGGTTAGGTCACAGTGATGTGTCAATGAATTTTGATTGCATGAAATGGATTCCCAGTGTGTGGGTTAAGCTGAGTTGGGCATGTATTCAGTCCCTTGAGTCCCTATGGGATGTAGAACTTTTATGGGTCTCTAGATCTTCATGACTTCTTAGAGATAAGTTGTGGTGTGATGATGAAATTCAATGAATGGTCACACTTATACTTTGATCAAGTATTATGTGATGGTATAAAGTCATGAGGAACATTTTTTGGTGGAGGAATGGATAAGGATGTTGGACTTTGATGTTTTTTCATGCATGAGTTGGAGAAAGGAATGATCTTGGGATGGTCAAGTGTGATTGGACATTGAAAAAGTAGTTCATTATGATAGGACTAGTGTGCGAGGAAAGGTCTCTATAGAATAATGGTGAAATGATTGTCGGGTCCTAAGAATTATGATAATGTTGGGATTTTCAACTCATATAAGAGATAATTGTGACCATTTTTGTAATATCAAATACGATATGGTAACTCTAGGTGTTGTGAGATGCTGAGGGGATGGGTGGATCTGTGTAGTTATTGAGTAATTAGAACATATCCTCAAATGTAATGGCATAGGCATTGGTGAGATGGATAATCACTTTCAAGGCTGGTGTGTGGTCCATAAATAGTTTGAACGTGAGAGTTTCATAATTGTGATTCAATCAAGATTAGATTTTGAAATTTTGGTTCATCAATGGAATTAAGTTGTGGTTTAATATGGGAACATTATGTTATAGATCCTATAGTGGGAATCTTGGTATGGGTATATTAGGATGCTACAAGAGGTGATCTTAAGTTTCAACACTTTATTGAGAATTTATTTTATGTGGGATCATTATCATTGTGTGGGAATAAAAGAAATTTTACTATATGGTGCACACTATAGATTCTTTGCATGTGAGACAATAATCTCAAGGGAATATTGGTAAACATTAGATCTAATATGTTATAAGGCACAACCTTGGGGTCGTTACAATTCTACATTGATTCATGGATGTAAGCGTCTAGGTTGGGTTTAGTAAATATAAAATAACTTGATATGGGTCTTAATCAATGAGGATTGGGTAAAGTCAGTAGGTTTGTTAACTAATGTGTGTGGGATACAAATTATAGTATAGTGGAATGGTTGGGTATGAATTTTAGTAAATAGGCTGGTAGGGTGACCATGTATGTGGTATTTTGATGCTTCTAAGGAAGTAAAGTCATTTTTATGAAAGAGAAAAACTTTTTGTTATGAGTATAGTTTCATTGGTGAGACTCAATCTTTTGATAAGAATGGTCAATTGATGTTTGGGTATGGCACCGAATAAGTGATGGTCAGGTATAAACCAAATACATAAATCATTTGTTTATGTGAAGGTTTCAAGTGCAGTGGAATCATTTTGATAGGTGAAATACCAATAAGGTTTTTTAGATTTAGTGGATCATTTTCATTATTATAAATGATGTGAATTCCAAGACCAGAAAAAAATTTACACTAAATATTGACATAGAGAAAACTTGAAAACTAAAGTAAAGATATTTTCAAATTAAATCTATAATTAATTTTTTTATGATTGAATGAAATGTTTACCTCGTTCTTAGGATCTTTCACTGATATAGATATTGATCTTTCTAAAAAAATTATTTATATTACGTTCGTTGCGCTTATAGGATCCAAGTTTAGAATCCTTATAGTGGTGATACACACATAATACTTTGACATCCAAATGATAACAATTTATTTTTGGGTTCTAGCATGGTGAATCATTCATCATTCATTATATATCTTGATCACTTAAAGATCCTTTGGGGTTGAAGGAGTTCTTATTGTTCTTGAGAAGATGAGAAGAAGAATTAGAGAGAGAGAGAGAGAAGTCTGTTGTGTGCAATGATTCTCTATCCTCAATTTTTTTATAAAACCTACATAATTGAAATAACCATATATTTATAGAGTTAGGGTTTAGGTTAAAAGATTTTTTAATTTTATATCATCCCTTAAATAATATAATAATTATTAGAAAACCCCATGCCAAATAACAATAATATTATTATTATTTTATGTTGTGTGTCAAAACATGCAATTGATAAATATTATTTCACCAAATGTAAAATTAATATTTATCACTAAACATGATCATAGTCTACTCAAACACCTAGACATTTATTGAATACCCAAATAACCAAATTATTCATAAATAAATATTTTTCCCACAAACCATCAAATAAATATTTATCAAATATTCAATAAAATCTCGAAATGTTTTTTATTCAAAATCAGTCTAAAAAATATTTTTTTAATTAATGAGATTAATGAAACTTGAATAAAATTATTCCTTGGTCTTGAGAATAATATTTATTCCTTTAATTAAATACAAATATAATTTAATTGAGATCAATAGAAACACAATGTGTGTTAACCTATAGGATTCTTTCTTGTTGGAATTAGGTGGGCTTACGTGAACTGAAAAATTACTATCTATAAACAAGTCAAGTAACTCAATAAAAATAACTTACTGTTATAATGTCAACAACCATAGAAAAATGCTCACTATGTAATATAATAATTTTTTATCAATATCTTGTATGTTTATGTCATCAATGTATATGCTCGATATGTATTTTTTTGAATCTCTAAAATAAACTCATCATTATACCATGTATACAGAATTTAATGAGACATTTATATTCCAACCAAAGGGTCGAGATATCAACTTCCATAATTATGGAAGGTAAAAAACCATCCTCAACTTATCCATTAATAACATGTCATTCATGACACACCCAACGTATACTACTTCCCATGAATATATGGCGTCAAGGTTTTAGTCTGTAAAATATATGTGTACAAGTAATGACATTCATTAATGATAAAATTAAGTTCTAAGGACCATTATATAATCTCAAAGATAGGAATATTATATAACACCAAAACATGTGAAATTTATACTAGAGGGTTTGTTCTTAGAATCTCCCATTTTAGAGAATACCAAGTGAAAACTTCTTGAGAATAATCCTCATATAGTTACATGTAATTTTATATAATAGTCTACAAACTTTTTTCACTATCATAGTACATTTTCCAATAATATAACCATATTTAAGAATATAGTCATGGAACTTCATTGTTTTCATCATAGCGTGGAACTGCTATGACTTTATAAATGCGACAAATACCCTAAGAACTTATTACATCAACATCATGCAAAATAGTGAACAATATGTAATAATATATTTCATTAATATAAAAAAAATACACATGTAACAAAAAGTAAAAATAGTCGGGTCTAAAAAACTAACTCCAAAAAAATCCAACTTATACTAGATCCAACTACTTATGACTTTCATCCTTCTGGACCTCACATGATGATCTTATTTTTACTAAGTTAAGGTTTAAGTCATGGGGTCCACCACATTGTCTTAGATAGATATTCTACATACTGTAACCTTACCTCTCTAAGAAAAATACTTCAGTAGAATATACTTTCAATGTATATGCTCTATTTTTATATGTGACCTTGGATACTTATCAAGATCCTCCACTATAATATTATCACAATAGAGTGTGATAGGATATTTACTACTAGATACCACATCAAGATCTTGTACAAAGTTTTGTATCCATATTGCTTCTTTATCTACCTTAAATTCCAAAATATACTTATACTCTACTATAGAATCTACACCAACAACCTACTTTGAGCTCTTCTATCCCACAACACCTCCATTAAAAGTGAAGATAAATCCCTTTTGTGATTTCATATCATCTTGATTTGTATGTAAACTAGAATTTTTATATTCTTTAATAAATAGTTACTCACACTCCCCATAGACTATTAAAATGTCCTTAGTATGCATTGGATACTTAAGTATAGTCATGACTATCATCCAATGGAAATCACCAGGGTTATCTTGATCACTTCCTATCACCCTTAAGTCATAGAAGACATCTATCCTAGTACATAGCATAACATACAAGACTAGCCTGATCACTAACGTGTATAGATTCCTTTCTATCCATTATCTTTCCTCAAGTTTCTGATGACACATTTTCATGGAAAGATAAACTACATGTGACATCAAAGACAATTCATTCTTATTTTCACACTGAACCTTTTTAGTATCTTATCAGTATACATACTTTGACTTAGTATCCTCTTAGATCTATCGTGATAGATCTTGATCCCTAGAATATATGCTACCTCACCTAACATGTTCATGGAAAAGAGTATATTAAACTAGTCTTTAATAGACTATAAAAATGGTATTTCATTTAAAATAATTAATATATCATTAATATATACTATTAATAAAATGATCACACTCTCACTAAACCACTTGTAGACACAAGGCTCACATGCGTTCTTTATGAAACCAAATTTCATTATGTATTCATAAAAATTAATTCTAAATGACTTGGATGATTTATTTAATCTATAAATGGATATTTTCAATTTTTAAATTGTTTGGTGTCCTTTGGAGTCACAAAGCCTTTGAGTTGTGTCATATTGACATCTTATTGAAGGTTCCCATTAAAGAAGGTTGTTTTGACATCCATTTTCCAAATTTCATAGTCATGTTAAGTTGAGATGAAAAGTAGAATTCCAGTGTATTTTAGCATTGAAACTACAGAAAAGGCTTCATCATAGTCTATTATTTAACACTATTTGAAAACTTTAATATCTAGTCCTACCTTATATGTACTGAATTTTCCATCCATGTCTAGTTTCTTCTTGAATACCCATTTATTACCAATAGAATTTACATCCACTAGAGGATATACCAAAATACATAATTGGTTTTAGTATATGGAATCCATTTCATAATTCAAATCTTATTTCCATTTGAAAAATATGCACCACTTACTTATTCATTATAGGTTAGAGGATCATTATTATCAACTAAAAATGATTCACCATCCTTAGTGACTAGAAAATAATATTATTATGGTTCTCTAAACTCTTATGCACTCCTAAACAGTACTTGTGTCTATGGAATATCTTTGTCCACGAGGATTTGTGGAATTTTTTCATGTTCCTAATCTTATGTAACTTGATCCTAGAATTCATTTAATTCCATCTCTCTCCCACTATATATTTTATATATGTTATCTTTATCAGGGAATATGGCATTTCTCTCCTGTAATACCTTTTGTTGGAGGGGTTATATGGGTAATATCCCCTTTTTTACTTGGGGTATCCTGTAAATGTAAACTTTACGCCTCGGGGTAAAATTGTTTCACCTTAATAGGCCTTTACAAATTCTTTTCAACCCCACACAGGTGAGCATGAAAACATGGGTTTCTTTCCATTCCACAATTGGTATGGTATACCTTTTTCTTCTTTAGTTGGAACTTGGTTTAGTATTTGTGATACTATTTGTAATGTGTATCCCTAAAAGGATAATGGAAGAGTCACATGACTCAACATTAATCTAACCATGTCCAAAAAAAGTGTGCTTCCTCATTTCTCTTGCACCATTATACTAAGGTGTATAAGGAAGAGTGAGTTGGGAAAGGATCTTGATCTCCCATAAATAATCAATGAAGTCTTGATTAAGAGATTTTCCACCATGGTCTGAGTATATTTTCTTAATCTTCTTATCAAGCTAGTTATAAACTTTATTCTTATATTCCTTGAACTTCTCAAAGGAATCAAACTTATACCACATTTTGTATACATATCCATATCTACTAAAATCATCAGTGGAAGTTTGATTTATGAGTACCCACCCCTTTCTTCGACTATAAATGCTCTATAAACATAAATATGAACCAATTTAGGAATATATTTGGACCTTTAACCTTTTCCACTAAATGGGTATTTGGTTATTTTTTCTTATAAACAATAATGACATACACCAATTGGTTTCAGATCAAAATAATCATAATATACCTCTGTGTAATTTTTTCAAAAAAATTACATTTACATGACATAGTCAGTGATGTTATAGTTGGGTGAGGTTTGGGTCATGTGAAGTACTTTTTTATTGATTTTCATTACTTGGTTTGTGTAACCCAATACATAAAGACCATTATTTAAAAGTATATTACCTTAAAAAATGTTTTGTTTATAAAATAAGTAACATTTATTCCTGAACATGAAAGTAAATACATCCATATCAAGTCTAGATATAAAAATAATTTATTTGGTAGCATATATAAAATAATATAAATCCTTTTAAACCAATATCTTTCTCATCAAAAACATTTTGTAGTAATCTATGATATCCATAATAGAATGTTTTTATTTTTTATGGATCATAGATCTACCTCTCCTTAGTAAATCTTTTTGAATCTATTTGGTTCCTATATTTAAATACATAGGTCAACACCACAAGTGGTATCTAAAACTCAATTTATAGAAATACATAAATTGAACTCGATAAAAAATGCACCTAAAGATTCCCCTTTCTTCTTGGGCTGGGTGCATTTTTTATTCCAATGTCCCTTATTTGCACATACAAAATAAATATCATACTTCTACCTTTATTTCCCATTGTTATTTCTCTTCATAGGATGAAATTATGAAGAAGCTTTGGGTTTAAATCTCTTCACTTGATCTTTCCATTTATTCACCATAAGGACGGAATGTTTTTTAGGATTTTTCTTCTTATATACTTTATTAAGAAGAGTGAGAAGATCTAGGATATACTTTTGAATTTTTTTCATGTTAAAATTTCTAAAAAAAATAGTATAATATCTAAGGGGTGATTCAATAAAGGGATCGGTGAACAAATCATTAGGTAATTTAAACCATAGAACCTATATGTGATCAATATAGCTAATGAGAATAACTACATAATTCCTAGATGGATAACCCTCTCTAAGATTACTCAAAAAGAGCACCTTGGAGATCTCAAAACATTCTTATCTATCTCTATCTGAGTATAAACTACCAAGATACTCGAGCATGCTAAAAGTATTCATATTATCATGCGACTTCATGAGTTCACTTATAATGGATGAAAGCATTAAACAATAAACATAGGTCATGTCCCTCATGTTTTTATCATATACATAAAACTCTTCCTTAATCCACTCCTTTGTAGGAGGATAATGTATTGGGGATCCTAGTATGTAAGATTTTCATTCACAACACAACATAGCCCAAATGTGTTTGAACTATTCCTGGAAGTTACTATTTGTAAATATATGACCTTTCTATAATATGGATCACAGAGATAATGTGGATGATAAAATTTCAATTATTCTACAATTATAAGAGATTGGGTTATTAGAAATTTTATTGATTAAAAATTATGTGATATATAATAATAATATTATTATTATTATTATTATTATTATTATTATTATTATGTATCCCACTATTTTATCAAGTCCCAACAACCCTCTCCATTGGACTTGAAATGTCTAGGAACTAGGAAATCCTAGTGGAAAGGCTCTATATTCCCCTTAAAACAACCCCAACGAGGGTTGTTTAAAATACTTTAAGGTATTTAGGTAGGTAGGTCTTTTCCAACTATGGGCCTATAGCTCCTTGATTTGTTGAGTGGACTCCCCAATCTTGAAATCCTAACTTGGATTTCCTCAACACTTGTCTCCAATTTACATATAGTCTATTGAGGGATAGTTATCTTGATAGAAGATGGTTAATTCAACCAAAAACCATTATAATAAATCCATGATAAAATTGAAGTGTCTAAATGAGGGTTGGTTAAACACTTAGTTCTATAGATTTCATTCCTACTCATGTAATGGAAGGTCGAGTATGACTTAATATTAAGTTGAGGTATTTTATTCATCATGTGTAAAATTATCTTGTTTTATCTTTTATATGTATTCGTAACATTAATCTGATATTACTTAATTTATTAACCATGTTTTAATAATAATTTTGTTTCATAATCCATTTATTTTTATTCTATATTTTTACATTAATTCATTTATTTATGTGATCATAGTCTTGCACAAATGAAATAAATAATGGCTAATATAGAAATAAATAAGCAAATAAATAACCCAATGATGATCTAATCTAACAGTTGATTTATTGAGGAGACAATAAATAAACCTATGAACTCAGGGAAAACTCCTTGTGTTAGTATTACCATGAGTTATATTATTCCAACTATCCACCTATATACCACTTAGGTTAGTATCATTGTTTCATCTTGAACAACCTCTAGCATAAACCTTGGGATACATTATTTATTACACGTGTTTATAACTCACTTATAGTTGAGGGGAACCAAAGGATGGGTTTATGGGGATTACATAAATCACCTAGGACAAGTAGGTATTATATAATAAATGAGGGAGGGATAACTCAAAATCCATCAAATTTAATTAAAATAAATACAATGTATACAAAGATCTTATTTAAGCTCATTAATGGTCATACATATGCAATGATTATGAAAATGTACACTATAAAACATTCATTTATATCCATTCATTTCTATTAAGATAAATAAACTTGAATTATTTATTTATTTAATTAATTAATTAATTTTATTTCATCTTAATGTCCATATGAATTATTTTGGAGATACCCGGCATAGAATTCATTCATGGAAAATAAATAGAAAAACCAATAATCATATATAATTACAATAAATTAATTGATAATTTAATAATTATTTAAAACCATTATTAAATTTTAAAACACAAAAGGTTCCAATCAGTATAATAAGGTTTTAATGCTGCAATTAGTAATTTAATATAATTTAATTATGTCTTTTTTGGGGAGACTACATGGTGTGAACTTATAAGCTACATGACATGTACCTTAATTATTATGTACCCTGGATACACACTTGGGGGTTCGGTTTGTATCATAAGTGGACTACACATTGTGTAATAGCTAGATACAATTCATGTATCCTCTTTATCGTGTGTCCACACAACCCACCTATATAATTGGCATGTTTTTTAGACACAAAACCACATGACATTTAGTCTAGCTTCAAGTTATGTGTTCCACTTTATGTTTTTCCTATTGACTCTACAAATGGATAGACATTAACTTTAGAAATGTAAAATAATGAACTACATTCCATTTACACCAGCTGCACAGAATGTATATTATTATTTCTCCATCATATCTATCTCATGTGGTTTTGACTATGTATTTGACCACACGATTTGTGTGAGTTTCAATACTAAACCATGTAGACTACACTACGTGCATTCTGGCTACACACTATGTAATCCGACAAATCATGCTTTGGACTAGACTAGTCTGCATGTGGTGTGAAATAAATTCAACACATGTAATTTCTGCTTAGAAAATCAGGTATCCCGTGATACATCCAAATGTAGTACACATGATTATACAGTGTGTACTCTTGTTACACACAGTGTAACCCAGTCTTACTAGCCAAAATATTGGCACATCCTGATGAAAAATTTGGTTATTCTTCATTTTTTCTTATTCTTTTAAGAGAATGAAATTCTGAATTATGATACTTAAAATTTTGAAAGCATGTTAATTAAAATCGTATTAGAGAACAAATAATTCTTAAAATAAAAATCTTACCACTAGTTCTCATATATATTAACAATAAAATAGATAATTATTAATTCAAAATATGAATGATCTGATACCACTTGAAGTTTATGGGCATAGCGGAAGCACTAGAATGGTTGATAAACCAAAAAGGTTTTTTCAATTCAGTGGATCATTCACAATATTGTACACGTCATGAATGATAGGACCAATGAAATTTTCCCCCAAAAATATTGACATAAAGAAAACATAGAACTTGAAGAGAGGATCTTTGAAAGTTAAATTTATAATTAATTTTTTATGATTGGAAGAAAAGGTTACCACATCTTAGGATCCCTCCCTGATGTATATGTTGATTTTTTTTAAAACCCATAATCAAATTACCTTCATTCTTCTAATAGGATCCAAGTCTAAAATCCCACTAGGGATGATCTACACATTTTTCTTTGACGTCCAAATAATAACAATTTATTTTTGGGTGATATCATGGTGAATCAATCATCATGTATTATTCTCCTTGATCACTTTAAGATCCTTTGGTCATGAAGCGGTTCTTCTCATAATTGAGAAAATAAGAGGAAGAATTAGATAGTGAGAGAGAATATCATTGTGTGAAAATTTTATATATTCTCAATTTTAGGATAAACCCTACACAATAGACATAACCATATATTTTTAGAGCTATGTTTTAGGTTAAAATATTATTTAATTTCATATTAGACATTAAATAATATAATAATTCTTAACAAACCCCATTCCAAATAATAATAATATCATTATTATTTTTTTAGTGTGTGATAACTCACACAATTTATAAATATTATTTCAATATCTTTCAAATTAATATTTATCATCAAATAATATCTTGGTCCACTCAAACTCTTTTTCATTTATTGAATACCTGAATAAACATGTTATTTATAAATAAACATCTTATCCACAAACCAGCGAATAAATATTTATCTAATATTAAATATAAAAAAAAGTTTATTCACAATACATATAATAAAAATTTATTTAATATATGTGATCAATGAAACTTGAATAAAATTATTCCTTGGTTTGTGAGAATAATATATATTCCATTAATTAGATTTAAATATAATTTAATCAAGAAAAATGGAAACACTTAGTGTGTGACTATAAGGACCCTGACCCCAGTAGACTGAAGTTGGTTCCTAACATTATTACATTATCATAAGATATAAAGAATATCACCCAAAAGAATCTCACCCTAGAAGAGGATCAGAGCAACAAGAGTAGCAGCCACCAGATGCAGAGCTAACCAGATTGGAAGAATGAGAGGGTATGGAAGCTGCCATCCAGACCAGGCACCATGCAGCTTTGTACGGGGCAATGCTATCCGATCAGCAGTGAAAGGTGGGGAGCTAGGTGATCAATGACTTAGAATCTAGGGAGGTTCATTCAATTGGGCTGGGCCTACAGGTCATGTATTGGGCATGGTATGCCTCTAGGCCTTTGGTCCATGTATTGCGAGTCAGTCGGGCCTTGTGACTTGGGCCTACGGGTCATGTACGAGTTACCCTTCAACCCTTAAAAGGGCTATTGTCCATAATAAAATAAAAAATAAGGCCTTCGGGACATTCGGTCTCACCCAAAAGTAATGAATATTTTTTAAGTCTTGGTAAACTAGATACATACATGAAATCCAAATTATATTTTAAAACATAAAATACCAAAAGTGTTTCATTGAGTCTGTCATTATTTCTCCTTTTTTTAACCCTACATATCATTCATAATATACTTCTTATAATACTAGGGAAAAAAATTTAAACATATGAAAGGGGAGATATCAAATGCTCAATAAGGTTAAGAGTACAACAGAAGCTATAAGTAAATATGGAAAGGTAAATAATGGAGACACATTCCATTTAAATAATACCATGAGCTAGTAAACATAACCATGGATATTCTAATAGTTGAATAATCACATAGAATATCAATAAATAATCTCATAATTATGTATTACATAATTCTAGAAATCAGAAACATATCATTGAGGCCTTGGCCAAGACATCTGAAAATAAATGGGTAAGGCCTCGGCTAAATCCATATTTACTTTGTCTCATGAGACAAATTGATTCATCGAGGGGCTATAGTGGGCCACAACCATTTCTCAATATGTCCAATTATTTCCTCATATAAATGGGGGGAATCATAAAAAAATAAAAAATAAATTATTGAAAAACTATCATATAAAATGTGAATACTTTAACTATAAACCATCAATGGTATTAAAATAGAACATCCATAGTCAAAATGATCATAAATCATTCAATAAAATCTGGTAGATAATATCATAAGTGATCAAACTTAATTAAGAATAATATTTAATAAAGGATATTAACATGGATAAAAATAATTTAAATGATATCATTGAAAATTTATTGAGGTAAAACTCTTATTAATCCCATATGAAAATCCCTATTGTATAAAAATACCCTTTTCTTTTAAGAACCTATTTTCAATACTAAAGAAAAATTTTCTTTGAAAAATCATTTTCAATTCCAAAATACCCAAAAATATAAATATTTTTTCATTTAAGGAAGCATGAAATCTTTAAATGGTAGATGAAAAGAAAATAATTTCCAAGGTGGCATAAAAGTCATTATCATCATATATGTTAAGAATAGAACATTCCTTTTGTCATTTATCAAAACGTTCCATAAGAAACCTATAAAAATATTCCATTTTAAAAAAAATTAATAAAAATAAAATTTACTTTCTAAAATTTTTATACAAATAAATATATAAAATAATATCGATAATATTGATATGGAGAAAAATATTTAATAATTAAATCATTAAACATTCACGGTGTCCCATATCACTTTGAATATTTAAATCATAAGACCCATGAAATAATAACATTTAAAAAAACTATTAATACCTTTATAATAAATAAATTAAAGAAATGATAATTAAAAGGGGTTTTATATACACCTTCTAAATAAGGTGGGTGTATAACATAAAACTATGCCTCAATGAAATAATATTGAGATGAAATCCATTGCCTTAAGTTTGATTCATCATGTATGTTCTTTATATTTTTGAATAATAAACTTATGTCAATTATTTAATTTATTTAGAACCATTTTTATGTTTATTATTGTTTTTATATCACTTAGTATCATGTCATAAAAATTTATTAATTATATAAATTCACGTTGGATATTTTGACCATATTCAATACACGAGTCCAAAATGACATTGGTTTGGTGTCTATAGTAAAAATGGTATTATTACATCATCTCTAGAATAAAATTCATGAAATAATAATCAATTTTATACATAAATTATACTTATAAATCCAACCATTTATGTATGGTTTTTAAAAATAAATGATGTTATAATCATGGAGACGGAAGGCCGTACGTACGCATGAGTAAGATTTTAATTTTTCAATGATCATTATGGAAAGAAGATAAGTATCATTTTATCTTTACATGATTATAATAATATCATTAATATCATTATCAATCATTTAAATATACTCATATATATCATCCATGTGATTTGGTGATGAAAAATGAATCGCATCGCTTCATAGAGGTGATAGTTCATACGTACGCACGAACAAAGTAATCATTTTCATGTTAATAGAAAGGTAAGAAGGTAAATGATATATTATTATAATAATTATAAATATTTCAGGAATATAATATATATATAAACATTAATTAAATCATTAAAACTAGTCTTGAGAGGTGGTGATGGAAAATGAATTATATTGGTTCGCGAGGTGGTATTCTGCCATTCACACGAACGGTTAATTCTTTTCCCATTTAATGGATTTAGGTGATGATATTAAAATAATAACATATAAGTATATTTAGTATACTATATTTATTATTTCATAATTTTTGAAGAATATTTTATGTATGTGGAATAAGAAATAAAATTGAAATACTTAATTACAAACGATACATTTTCTTTGGACAATCTCCTTTAATTAACACCTGAACACCTCTAATGAGGCTTTTCTATATAAAATAATGCTACTAGAATATGGATAGGGATTATATAAAGGTATTTAGGATTAACATTAATGAACCAAATAGTTTTTTTTAAGTGTGTGGAATAGAGAATAAGAGGTTCCCTTTTATAATATAGGGGAGGGGCGCTCTTGGAAATATTCAAAATATTAAATTAATATAAATTAATTTTATAATCAAAATAGCTAAAAATATATTAATTTAGAATATATGATGGTTTTGGTAGAAATATGTTCATAAAATAAAAATTAGATAAATTTTACTATTTTTTAATCCTTATCATTTAGCTTTAACACTTATTTATCCTTTTTAATTCTTATTGTGATATCATGTAATTTACACATTGAGGGTTAATATAATTCATATAAAATTAAAAAAATGAATAAATGAGTCATTGATGTCATTTTAAGACTTATCCAAATAATTTGGATTAATTTTATATTTTTATTAATTTTACATCATTTAATAAAATATTATTTATTTTAAAATATCATTAATGCTAATTTTGATTGTAGTCATAAATTTAATTTTTAAAATATCATAAAAACATGATATATTCAAACCATCTAATTTAAATTATCACTAACATGTCAAATCCACCCATAAAATTTTTTTTTTACATTGATTATGTCAAATTATATTTATTTTAATATTTTAATACCTTTTATTTGAGTCTTCCATTAATTATACAATTACCGCAACATCATTAAGTCGCCATTTAAGGTAATTATTATATCAATAAAAATTAAAAATAAATTAATATTATGTATATTAACATTTTATATTTATAAATAATATTTATATTCAAACATATCCCTTATATTACCCCATATTAAAAAAAATTCTCTTGTTAAAAAAAAGTATGACAAAATTGACTTTCCATTGAATAAAATATTATAAAGTTTATATTCTCATTCAAAAGGCCAAAAATGATAGCATAACTGATACTTTAATTATTAGTTATAAAAAATACTCAACCCCTAAAATTAGGGAAAGTGTTAAGATAATTTTGTAATATTTATAATATTATTTTTACCCTTAATTGGCTGATTTAACTTTAACCGTGTCAATAAAAAAATTAATAAACATACTATTCATAATGTCCAAATATAAACGGAATATACTTAATAAATTTGTAACATCTAATTATAAATATGGAATCCATTTTTTTAAATTTAAATTATAGATATTAGAAAAATTAATTAAAAATTAATCCAATTAAGCGAATGAGAAAACGAGTTTTAAAAGTAAAAACCTTCAAAAGATTGAAATTTTTTTACATCCAAATTAAATGAAAAATTTATTACAATGACCTTAATTGGATTAAATGATAAAATATTGATCTAATTATACTTTAAAACAAATATAAAATATAATCAAACAATATAAATAAATCAAATGAACAAGTAGTTTTCAATCAAAATACAATATTTTTCACTATTCATTAAAAATGATTCTTATCAGAAAAATAACAAAAAAACAAACCAAACTAAATTTTTATACTCTGATTTCAAATAATAATTTTATTTTTTTCAAATATATTTTACAAATTTTTAAAAAACTATATTTAAAAAAAGTGCGCCAACAAATAGAAATAAAACTATTTTTTATAAAAATACATCTTTTATGCGTAAAATTGGATTTATTCTTATATCATATCTAGAAAACATATAGGTTGAATTTTAAAAATTATATTGAATATTATATATATTTATATTTCATTAATATAATCCAAAAAGTGTAATTTATTTATTTTATGGGTATAACACACACCCTTGCGCCTTTAGGTAGTTTTTATAAAAACATATGCTTTATATTAAATTGGTTTTTATATTTATTTTTAATTAATTATTAACAAATTAATTCAATAATATATCTTCATAAGTGAGTTAATCCTATTAATAACCACCTACTTAATAGATAGTGTTAAAATAATATCATTTAATATGATATCACGGTTCGTTTAAGCTCAGTGTTGCATGCAACATAAGCTATCGAAGAGATTAAATTTAACAGGAAACATACCATAAAATATTAGGGAGTTACATTCTCACATCATTCAATAAATTGTTTCCTTGAAATTTTAAATTTAACTTCATAAATGAAAGGTTGATTATTAAAAATTTATTTGTGGGGAACCCACATCAGAAATAGGGTTAATAATACATCCTCTTAATAATAGGGAAATGGATATGTGAAGGTCACCCCAAAATTAGGCTTTAGAATATGATAACATTAGAGGAAATTGAAAACATGGAAATAGAAGCGAAATATAACTATCAAGTTCTGATGGAGAGTGATAGAGAACATGGTCATCAGAAACTTAACCATCACAAAACCTCAAATATTTTGATTGTTTAAAAGACCATTGATTTCTTAGTAAGAAAAGTAAACAAATTATGTTTTTGTTTTAAAATATTTTTCCTAAAGTTGAGGGATTATTTTACTATATAGATAAATCACTCAATAAAAGTTACATTATTTCTTTCCATGTCATAATGCCATCATTTGGTTGTGCTTCAATATATTTTCACTTCATCCCTTAAACCAAGATATGGATATTCAAGAAAAAATTTACGCCTGAAGAACCTTTATCAAAATATCCATATGTCATTACTTCGACCCTTAAATATTTATCAGAACCAGAATGGTTATCATAAGTTATCTAATATGATAAATCATACTTTAACCTCAAATATTAATATCCAAAGCTAAACTTAATACATTCTGTAAATAGTTACCTAAATACTCATCCAAAATACTTATGTCCAAATTCAAAGTCTAAAAATTTAGAAGGAAGGTTATTAAATTCCCAAAGTCAACTTGACATCAAATTTCCCCCAAAACAACATAATGTATCTATGTTGTCACATAACAAATACTTTGTCACCTTAAAAAACAATAATGAAAACATTCATGATTCCAAATCCTTAAAGAATAAATATTCTAGTAAAATCCTTATATATCTCATGATTCATATAACCAGGGAATCATTGATTAAATAATTATTGAATACAAATACACAATAACTTTAATTATTCTACTTCATTCTTAAACAATTAACTACAATCCATCAACATATTCCTTAATACCTTCTTCCATTCATTTTTTTTGTAACCTCTTCATCTTCAGCAGTATAACCATTACTTGTATAACCTTGCTGATTCTAACCATTTACCAAAAACCAAAAAGCACAAAGTAATCAATAGTAATCTTTGTGATATGGTCATGAAGAATCATTTATAATATGTACAAATTATGAAATATTATTCTCAATATATGATTCCATGTGTTTAATCTAGGTTATCCATGATATTACCAAATCTATAGGATGACATCCTAAAATTATACTTATCCTTAAAGTTATTCATATGGTTATGATTTCTAATCCATGATTTCATAAATCTAGTTCCCAAGGTTTATACTCAAATTTCTTTTATACCAAATGTAACAACCTCGACCCCAGTAGCCTAGAGTCGGTGTCTTACATTATTACATTGGTATAAGATACAAGGAATCACATCTCAAAGTACCAAATAGTTTAGTATTCTTGGTAAACTAGATACATACATGAAATCTACATTACATTTTAAAACATAAATTATAGAAATAGTTTCATTCAATCTTCCATTATTCCCCCTTTGTGTAACCATGCATATCAGTGATAATATTCTTCTTGTAATCCTTGTGAAAAAATTGAAACATATGAAAGGGGTGAGCTCAAATTCTCAGTAAGGGTAAGCATACAGCAGAAGCTATAAGTAAATATGGAATAAACAATATGAAAAGGTAAATAACTAAAACACATGACATTTAAATAATCACATGATCTATAAAACATAAACACGGATATTCTACTTGTTAAATAATCATATGGAATATCAATAACTAATCTCATAATGATAGAATGCATAATGTTGGACATATTAAACATATTGTTGAGGCCTTGTCCAATAAATCTTAAAATAAATGGCTACGGTCTCGTTTGAATCCATATCTAAAAATAAATGGATAAGGCCTTGGCGAAATCCATATATTATTTGTCTCATGAGACCTATCGATTCATCAAGGGGATATAGTGGGAACCACCCATCACTTACTTAATTAAATTCTTTCATAATATGAATGGGGTGAAACATAAGCAACATAAACATTCACAATGAAAAACTAGCATATGAAATCTGATTACTATAACCATAAATCATGAACAATATTAAAATAAAACATCCACAGTCAAACTGATGATAATCCATTCAATAAAATCTTTCAGATGATATCATAAGAGATCAAACTAAATTAATCATAAGATTTAACAAATTATGTTTACATACATGAAAATACTTTAAATTAGAACATTGAAATTTTATTGAGGAAAAACTCTTATTAATCCCGTATGGAAAACACTTTCTTATAAAAATACCATTTTCCTTCAAGAACACATTTTCAATAATAAAACACCCTTTTCTTTGAAAAACCATTTTCAATACCAAAATACCCAAAAATATAAATATGTTTTTTCATTTAAGGAAGAATTAAATTTTTAAAAGGAATACTAAAATAAAATAATATCCATTGTGGTGTAAAATTCATTGTCATTGTATACGTTAAGAATAGAACATTCCTTTTTCATTTATCAATGTGTTCTGTATAAAATACGTAAAATTATCCAATTTTAATTCATTTGAAGAAAAATAAAATTTCCTTTATAATATTTTTTATATAAATAAATATCTAAAATAATATCAATAATATTGACATGGAAAAAAATATTTGATAATTAAATCTTTAAACATTCAAGGTGTCCCATACCACTTTGAATATTTAAATCATAAGCACCATTAAAGAATAAAATTTAACAAAACATTAAATAACATGATAATAAATAAATTAATGACATAGTAATTCAAAGGGGTTGTATATAAACCTCATAAAATAATGTGGGTGTATAACATCAAACTACGCCTTAATGAAAGGAGATTGAGACGAAGTCTCTTACCTTGAGTTTGATTCATCATGTATGTTCTTTATCTTCATGAATAATAAATTTATTTCAATTATTTACTTTTTTTAAAACATTTTTCAAGTTTATTATTCATTTTATATCACTTATTATCATGTTATAACAATTATATAATTATATAAGTTCACATTGGATGTTTGGACCATATTCGGTACATGAGTCCAAAATGAATTTTTTTTTATGTCTATAGTCAAAATGGTATTATTACATAATCTATAGAATAATATTAATTAAATAATAATAAATTTTATACATCAATTATACTTTTAAATAAAACCATTTATGTATGTTTATGAAAAATGTACAATATTATAATCATGGAGATGGAAGGTCATATGTACGCATGAGTAACATTCTTATTTTTCAATGATCATTATGAAAATAAGTAATGTATAATTATATCTTTATATAATTATGATAAAATAATTAATATTATATTAATCATTTAAATATACTCATATATATCATCCATGTGATGTGGTTATGAAAAAATAATCACATTGCTTCATGGAGGTGATAGTTCATACATACGTACGAACAACATTATCATTTTAGTGTAGACGGATATGTAAGAATATAAATGATATATTATTTTTCAATAATTATAAATATTTAATGAATATAATATATAAAAATTAATTCCATCATTGCAACTATTCTTGAGATATGGTGATGGAAAAGGAATTATATCGGTTCGCGATGTGGTATTCCATTGTTCACACGAGCGATTAATTCTTTTCCCATTTAATGGAAGTGGAGAAGGATTTAGGTGATTATATTAAAATAATAACATATAATTATATTTAGGATACTGAATTTATTATTTAATCATGGTTTAATAATATTTTACGAAATTGGAAGAATGAATAAAATAGAAATACTTGATTAAAAACAATAACTTTTCTTCAGACATTCTCCTTTGATTAACTTCTTAACACATATAAGGAGGGTTTTCAACCTAAAATAATACCTCTAGAATGTGGAAATATTTTATAGAAAGGTATTTAGGTAGAAATTATCCAAACCAAATAGGTTTTGAATTTTTAGGAATAGATAAGAAGAGGTTCTCTTTTATACGATAGGGGACATGAACTCTTGGAAATCTTCAAAATATTAAATTAATATAAATTAATTTTATAATCCAAATAGATCCAAAATTATTAATTTTTAATATAGGATTATTTTGGTTCTAAATATATTCATTAAATAGAAATTAGATAAGTTTTAACTATCTTTTAATCCATATTATTTGGCTTTAACCCTTATTTAACCTTTTTAATTCTTACCATGATATCATGTAATTTACACTTTGAGGGTTAATATAATTTATATAAAATTAAAAAAATAAATAAATGAGTCATTGATGAAATATTAAGACTTATACTAATATTATATCCAAATTTTTTATTTTTATGAATTTTATTTCTTTAAATAACTTATTATTTATTTTAAAATATCATTAATGTCAATTTTGACACTCTTCATAAGTTGACTTTTAAAAAATATTATAAAAACATGATATCTTTGAACCAACTATTTTAAATAATCACTAAAATGTCAAAAGAATCCATAAAATTCTTGGATAACAATAATTATATCAAATTATACTTATTTTAATATTTTAATATCTTTCATTTGATTATTCCACTAATTAATTAATTGTTTCATCATCATTGTGTCACCATTTCAGGTAATTGTTTTATCAATAAAAACTATAAATAAATTAAAATTATGTATTTTCACATTTTAAATTTCTAAATATTATTTATAGTCAAATATATCCATTATATTACCCCATATTAAAAATATTTCTCTTATTAAAAACAAAAGTATGACAAAACTGACTTTCCTTTGAATATAATATTATAAAAGTTATATTCCCATCCAAAAGAGAATAAATGATATCATAACCGATCCTTTAATTACTAGGTATAAAAAATAATAAACTAATAAAATTATAAAAAGTTTTAGGGTAATTTTATAATATTTATAATATTATTTTTACCCTTAATTACTTGATTTTCTCTTAAATGTGTTAACAAAAAATTACTAAAGTTATTATTTATAATGCATAAAAATAAAATCAACACTTTTACTAAATTTATAAATTAAGATTCCAAATATGGAATCCATTTTTTAAAAATTTAAAACACAAAAATTTCTGAAATTAGTTAAAAATTAATCTCATTGACAGAACGAGAAAATGGGTTTTTTAAGTATAAACCTTCAAAATATTGAAATGTTTTTTATGTCCAAATTGAATTGAAAATTTATTATAATAAAATAAATTATATTAAATAATAAAATATATATATAATTATACTTTAAACCCAATCTAAAATATAATATAACAATATAAATAAATAATACAAAAAAAATTCCAATTAAAATACAGTATTTTTCACTATTCATCAAAAAATGAGTCTTATCAGAAAAATACCAAACATTAAACCAAAGTAAATTTTTATACACTTATTTCAAATAAGAAGTTCATTTTTTTCAAATATAATTTATAAAAGTGATAAAAATTTATATTTAAAATAAGTGTGCCATCAAAAGGTGGTAAAAATGCCTTTTATAAAAATACATCTGTTATACGTAAAATTAGATTTGGTCTTATATAATGTATATAAAAAATATAATGAATTTTAAAAATTATATTTAATATTATATGTATATATATTATTAATATAATCCAAAAAATATATTTTTTTATTTTATGGGTATAAAACGCATTTGAGCACATTTAAATAGTTTTTATAAAAACATTTGCTTTATATTAAATTGGTTTTCATATTTATTTCTAATTAATTGATAACCAATGAATTCAATAATAGATTTTTATAAGTTATTTAATTCTATTCATAATAACCAACTTAACGGTTAGTGTTAAAATAATAATATTTAACAGTACATTGTGGTTCGTTTAAGCTAGGTGT
Source organism: Viscum album (assembly GCA_963277665.1). Taxonomy (NCBI): domain Eukaryota; kingdom Viridiplantae; phylum Streptophyta; class Magnoliopsida; order Santalales; family Viscaceae; genus Viscum; species Viscum album. Next base: position 272,244,535 of record OY728147.1, read on the forward strand.
TGCGTGCAACGTAAGATATCAAAGAGATTAAATTTAAAAGGAAACATACCATAAAATCTTGTAGTGTTACAGTGTACCTATAGGATTATTTCTCATTTCTATTAGGAGGTATTACTTTAATTATAGGTTTACTATCTAGAAATGGGTTAAGGGACCCAATAGAAAAAACTTAATGTTGCAATGTTGACAACCACATATGAATGTTCAGTATGTAATATAATCCTTTTATCTCAATATCTCATCAAGAAATTTTCACATCTATTTCATCTACTTGTATGCTTGATATTAATTTATTTAACTCTATGAGACAAACACATTGTTACACAATGGCCATAGAATTTAATGTGATTGTTCCATTCCAATCAAATGGAAAAGATATCAACTCCAATAAAAATATAACGGAAAATATTTCCTTGACTTATCCATTAATAACATGTCATTCATGACCTACCCAATGTATCTTACTTTCCACGAACATATGACATCATGGTTTTGGTAATTAAATCTAAGTGTGTGATTCACAACACGTATTAATTATAATCTCAAAGTCTAAGGACTATTACACATGCATGCAGATAGGAATATACAATGACACAAAAACATGAATAATTGCTACTAGAAGATTTGTTCTAATAATATTCCATCCTAGAGACTACCATGTGAAAAGTTTATGGGAAGATAACTCATCCACTTATGAGTACTCACACTTGCTAGTCAACATTTTATGTTCCCAATAATAGTACATTATATAACTATATAACTATATTAAATAATATCTTTATATAACATCAAGGTTATCATTATAGCAGGTAACTTCAATGACCATATCAATGTGATAAATACCCTAGGAAATTATTACATAAAAGTAAAGTAGAATAATGAACAATATGTAATAAGATGTTTTATTAATATTCAGAAAATTAAATACACTTGTAATGTCACATACATGACATATTTTAAAGGTATTTATTTATTTAATTTATATTCTTTCTTTGTTTTGGGGGTTTTCCATGCATTTTTTAAGGAAATGGGGTGTTTTCGAAATTTGGGCCAACCCGAGAGCACATTTCCAGTTTTAAAAATAAATTTTGTTTCTTTAATAACTCCTTCTTTTGTCAACCTTTTTCACCCATTAAACATAAAAAATTACCTTCATTTAACTATTAAAACCAAAAAAGAAAATTGGGCCCCTTAAAAAATCATTAGCATCTTGGATTTGGGTGATCAAAGTTGGTGTTGGGCCAACCCGAAAGCCCATTTCCAGTTTTAAAATGTTTTTTAATTATTTCATAAAATATTCATTTTTTATCCTTTTTCGGTGATTCCACCTCTCACATGTTCCCACTAAACCCCGCCGCACCCCCATATTCGTTTTCCCCTCTTTGATGCTCGGATGCGTTGCAAATTAGGGCCGAACTTCTCCAACTCCAAAAAACGTCCAGATTTCTCAAGTAAGTTGGTTCTCTTCCTTCCTCCTCCCTTTTCCTTAGGGTTTCTTTTTTTATTATTGAATCCACAAATGTCCAGAGGATAGGGAACCGTACCTAGGGTTTTAGTTTTGAGTTTATTGGTCCAATCCTCTGGTTTTAGATTCAATCTTACTCCCTTGCGGTGCGGCGGAGGTGCGGTTGAAGTGACGCACACGGATTTGGGGGTTTTGACTCTTTTGGTAGATGATTCAATATGTAGGTATTGTAGAATGAGTTGGATTTCTGTATTTCTGTTTATATTGTGTTCCTACTTCATTATTTTGATTGTGAAAATTTATTTGGGTAGCATTTTCAAAGCGGTTGATTTTTAAGTGCCAATTTTGTGTGAAAATGGGTGTTTTATATATGCAACCCATGTTGTGCCTCTTGGTGTTGTTTTATAATTCATGGATTGGATTTATAAAAAAAATTTGTTGCTGAAATTTATGTTTTGGTATAATATTGGTCTCCATTGGGTTTTAAATGCGGGATTTTAGATGAATTTAATGTGCAAAATTTGATTACTTTTCTTGAAATTGTTTTATGGAAATTATAAGTGGTTTATTGAGTTATATAAAAGGTGAAAAGAATGTGTAGCTACTGTTTTAAATGTGTGTGACCAGAACTGATATTTATATGTGAAAAATTATTTTGGTAGCATGTGGTAACTATTTGATCACAAGACGGGAAACCCAGGTAACTAGCTGGGCTAACGTGTACTAGTACCCTAGTGAACGGAGGGGTTTTGACCATGGTTCACTTAGAACGTTTGACATGGATAACACTAAAAATTATAATGGAGATGATTGGAGACCACTAGGTTATGGGTATGCTCCCTACTAGTGGCTCATGCATGAGAACGAATTTTATTATAGTTACTTTCACCGAGGTACGAGGTACTTGTGGCTCACAACTAACTAGTTCCTTGGGGTGTTCCTATGCTTGGTGCTCATGGCCTTTTTGGTATTTCTCTTTGCCTTATGGTATTTTAAGATATTAAAACCAGTATCTTGCATGTTTTATTAAAATTCACTCATTCTTTAAAGTTATCCCCATTGAAAGTTATTTTCATTTCAAAGTTGCACTTTTAGAAATAAATGCTACCATTTTCTGTTTATAACTCTCGCAAGATTTTTATTTTATAATGCCTATAACTTGGAATCCTTGGGTGATATCCTATTGGTATTAGTATCACACCCTACATACACCTTTGGGTGTAAGTATACTTGATAATGTTTGACAGAGGTAAAGGAAAGGCCTTGGGCGATGGCGGTTCGGGTTGCTAGTTTCTCTCAATGGTGTGGTGTTGTGGAGACGGCTCGTGGTGATGACCCCTTGTCGTGTGGAGTCTCTTGGGATGTTTTTATACTACTTTTATACACATTTGGACCTATTTTGTATTGTTTAAACCCATATACTCAGTTCTGAATTTTATTAAGTCTTGTTTGGCATAATTTTTCAGATTTGGATTATTGTTTGTTTTTTGTTATTTTATGAATCCAAACTCGGGTAAATCATTCCCAAATGAATTTCTATGATACCCGGGCACTTGTGATAGCCTGTGGGGATAGGTAACGCCCTTCAGTCCTTACCACGAGCCAGGTTTGGTGCCAGTTTGATGGCGACCAAATTCGGTTCGTGAAAAAATGTTATCAAAAGCAGGTTAACGTTTTTGAGTTATATTATTATTTTGGGATGAGTCGGGCTAGAAAGGAGATAGGATCGTCGGGGCTCGGGTTTTTGGTCATGAGTAGGGTGCCTGGCATGTACCCCTCGTGACAGACCGCAAGTCATCATGGGATGTCTGAATTTTTTTTTATCTTCACTTCCAGGTGAGGCGTGTGGGCTGCAGACTGCACGTGGACATCGAGGGTGGTGAAGTAGTTTTTTATTTTACTATTGTAATTTGTTTGGATTATTTATATCTGATGTTATCCCTAAAAGTTTTAGAACTGTTATACTGTTTTTTTTTCTTGTGACTGTTGCCTTTTGTAGCAACATGCCTCCCTAGAAAGCTCCCACGCACCCACAGGAGGAAGCCGGAGAGAGTTCTTCCACACCACTCGATCAAAGGATGATAGAAGCTGTGGTCTGAGCTGTCCAGGTTTTGGGACAGGGAGGGGTTATGGATCCTACTCCAGCCAGAGAAGATGAGTCTGGGCCCAAGAAGAATAAGGCTCAGGAGTTCATGAAAAATAAACCTCCTTGTTTTCGAGGTAGCTCGGAACCTCAAGAGGAAGAAGAATAGCTCGAGAAGATAGAGGGTATGTTCGAGTTCCTAGACACACCTGAGGAGGTCCGGGTGAAATGTTCCTCTTTTCAGCTAGAGTGTCCCAGCCTTAGGTGGTGGGAATCAGTGCTTCAATCTGGGAAGCATGAAAACATGAGTTGGAGATATTTTGAGGCCATCTTCAATGAGCAGTATTGTCCATAGGTTCTATCCTATACCAGATCTCGAGAATTCATCGATCTTTCCCAGGGAGATAGTTCCGTAATGGATTATGATAACTGTTTTGCTGAGTTAATTCAGTACGCGCCTGAGATTGTTTCAAGTGATTACTTGAAATCTCGGAAATTTGAGAAGGGACTGCGACCAGAAATTTACTCACAGTTATTTCTATTCAAGTTGGGAACTTATGCTGAGGTGGTCGATTGTGATTGTATGGTAGAGATAGATCAAAAGGGGAAGTATGTGATCTTTTGAGGGGTATATACTATAGGAACTGGTAGCTTTTCTGAAAATAACAGGAAGAGGGAAGAGCAGGGAAAGAAGGGAGGTGGCAGTTCAGGCCACTCTTCCGGGCAGTTTTCATCAGTGGCTTCAGATGCAAGGACTGCCATTTACCACCAGTGTGGGAAGACAGGGCACATCCGTCCAACATTCCCTCATCCTCCAAAGAACTGTTTTCAGTGTGGAGGTATGGGACACGTGCAACGCTTTTGTGGGATAGCGTGTCCACTTCAAAGTTGGGCATGATCTGTTCCTCCCAGGGGAGTTCCAGCGTAGTCTGATCCATCAAGGATAGGGGATCTCAGTTCGATGGTCATGGCAATAGGTCTGGATCATCTTTTGGGTAGAGCCAATTTAGGGCAGAGCCACAGGCGGGTGGCCGTTCTCAGGCAGGGACCAGACATTTGCATACTGTGGATCAGGCACCGGCAGGATCTGATGCAGGACCTTCGACTGTTCGAGGTACCATTCTGATTGCATCTTCTATTGTTGTAGTTTTATTTGATACCAGTGCTTCAGTTTCTTTTATATCTGCCCGTCTTGTGAACTTATTGAGCCTTCCAACTGAGATTTTATCTGTTTCAATGGAGTTAGTAAAACCGCTGGGTAAGAAAAAGGAGCAGGGTCTTAGGTGCCCGTCATGCACACTCTCTGTGTCAGGAGTCAAGATGGAGTGGGATTTCTTGGTCCTTGATATGGACCTATTTGATGTGATCCTCGGCATGGACTGGCTGATGTGCTTCCAAGCACATATTGACTGCTATCGGCATCGAGTTAGCTTTATGGCACCATATGGGAGTCCTCAGTTATTTCATGGAGAATGGGATCCTCGGTCGGGTCACGCGGGACCTCCACTCCCTGAGTTGGGGATTATTTATTATCAGTTGTCATCGCTCGCATTGGAGGATGATGGTAGTGTCTCTCAGGGCGGGTTACCTCATGTAGTGGATGAGTTCCCAAATGATTTCTCAGGCTTACCCCCAGAGCGGGACATGGAGTTCTCGACTGAGTTTGCGCTGGGAACACAGCCTATATCTCTTCCCTCATATCGCATGGCCCCCACCGAATTGAGGGAATTAGAGATACAATCGGACGATTTGGAATCCAAAGTATTCATTCACCCGAGTATCTCTCCTTGGGCTTCCCCAGTCTTATTCGCAAAGAAGGACGATGGAACCCTCCGATTGTGCATCGATTATCAGAAATTGAATAAGGTGACCATCAAGAATAAATACCCTTTGCCTCGGATTGACGATTTGTTTGACCAACTGAAGGGGGAAAATTGGTTCTCCATTAAAGACTTGCGTTCGGGATACCAGCAGCTCAGTGTAAGAGAAGCAGACATTCCGAAGACGGCTTTCCGAAGAAGGTATGGTCACTTCGAGTATCTAGTCATGCCTTTTGGATTGACGAATGCCCCGACCGTTTTCATGGCGCTCATGAATAGGGTGTTCCACCAATATCTCGACTCATTTGTAATGGTATTTTTGGATGACATCCTGGTTTATTATGGATCTGAAGAGGAGCATGAGCACCACCTGTGGGTTGTTTTGAGCACCTTACAGGACCATCGCTTGTATGCCAAACTCTTGAAGTGCACATTCTAGATCAGGGAAGTGAAGTTTCTGGGCCATGTTGTCTCAGAACATGGGGTTTTAGTGGATCCTGAGAATATTAGGGCAGTTATGTCCTGGGAACAACCGATAAATGTGTTGGAGATCAGGAGTTTTCTTGGCCTGGCAGGTTATTAAAGGCGCTTTGTCCAGGACTTCTCGCGGCTCGCCTCCCCCATGACCACTCTCACCCGGAAAGGGGTAAAGTATGAATGGAGCCCACAGTGCCAGGCATCCTTTGAGGAGTTGAAGCGGCGATTGACCACCGCACCTGTGCTGATTTTACCAGAGTCTGGGAAGGGCTATGTGGTTTATTGTGATGCGTCAGTTATGGGCCTTGGGTGTGTACTCATGCAGTATGACCATGTGGTGGCTTATGGTTCTCTCCATCTCCGGTCGCCTGAGAAGAATTATCCGACTCATGACTTGGATTTGGCAGTAGTGATGCATTCTTTAAAGACTTGGCGACACTACCTCTTTGGGGAGAAATTTCTGGTCTATTCTAACCATAAAAGCCTAGCCAACATTTTCTCTCAAAAGGATCTCAATCTGAGGTAGTGTCGTTGGATCATGTACTTGCAGGGATTTGACTTTGACATTGTCTATACCCCAGGAAAGGGTAATGTGGTGGCAGATGCTTTGAGCAGGAAGGTACCAGTGCAGGCATTGAGGAAGTCCAGCGATGAGTGGACTTTGATGGGGCTCTTCGGCCTGATGCACTTGGAGAGCAGGGAGCATAGAGGATGTACTTTCTTGGCTAGCATTCAGTTTACTCCCGCTCTTCTAGAGTTGATTCAGCAAGAGCAGCCTGGTGATGAGCTGTGTCAGCGATCTATCCAGTTGCTTCATGGTGGGGAGACTCTTTCTGATTGGTCTCTGTCTCCTGAGAGGATCTTGTGCTTCAAGGTCCATGGAGTGGTTCGTTTGTCTCTATGGAAGGTGGTGATGCAGGATAGCCACCAATCTTAGTGGGTCATCAATCCTAGTGCAACCAAGATGTATTATGATGTTTGTCTCCAGTTCTGGTGGCCAGGTATGAGACGGGACATAGCTGACTTTGTATTGAGATGCTACACTTGTCAGCAGGTAAAAGCAGAGCATCAGAGACCATCTGTCCTACTTCATCCATTACCATTTCCTACCTGAAAGTGGGATGAGGTCTCCATGGAATTCATTATTTGATTGCCTCATACACCTCCAGGGAGGAATGCTATCTGGGTAGTGATTGACCATTTGACCAAGTCATCTCACTTTATCCAAATTAGAGATACAATGAAGGTGGAGGAGATGGGCCGTTTGTATGTTCAGGATGTGGTCAGACTTCATGGTGTGTTGTCAGCATCTATTTCTGATAGGGACCCTCGCTTTACATCTCGGTTTTGGGTAGTTCTTCAGAAGGCATTGGGGTTGCAGATTAAGATGAGCACGGCATACCATCCTCAGATGGATGGCCAGACGGAGAGGGAGAATCAGATTCTGGAGGACATGCTTCGCGCATGTGTGTTGGATTTCAGAGGTGCATTGGATAGCTATTTGGGATTGGTCGAGTTTACTTATAATAACAGTTGCCAATCCTCTATTATAATGGCGCCCTTTGAGGCACTCTACGGTCGGCCTTGTCGGTCTCCTCTATGTTGGGCTGAGGTAGGTGAGACATCACTGTTGGGACTGAGCCTTGTGAAAGAGACATATGAGAAGGTAAAGTCGATCAGGCAACGTTTATTGATAGCTCAGAGTCGCCAGAAATCATATTCTAATAATAGGCTTCAAGATCTAGAGTTTTCTGTGGGTGAACGGGTATTTCGGAAAGTGGCCCCTTGTTTGGGTCACCGCCGCTTGGGGAAGCAGGTAAAGTTGACACTGAGGTATTTTGGACCTTTTGAGATCACTGAGTGTATTGGTAAGGTGGCATATAGGTTGGATTTTCCTTCTCATTTGACACCCATCCATGATATTTCCCATGTCTCCCAGTTGAAGAAATACAACTCGGATCCGTCTCATGTGCTGAATTGGGAGGAGTTGGATATAGAGCCTGATTTATCTATTTTTGAGTGGTCAGTGCGAACAGTGGACTCCCAAGAAAAGGTGCTTAGGGGAAAGTCTATTCCACTGGTCTGATTTCTTTTGCAACATGGGAGTGATACACACGAGACATGGGAGAAAAAGTCATGGGTTGAGGAAGAGTACCCGAACCTGTTTTCCAATCAAGCATCGAGTTGACTTTCTGGGGCGGAAAGTCCTTCATGGTGGGGAGAATTGGCACATACATGACATATTTTAAAGGTATTTTTTTTATTTAATTTACATTCTTGATTTGTTTTGGGGGTTTTCCATGCATTTTTGAAGGAAATTGTGTGTTTTCAAAATTTGGGCCAACCCGAGAGCCCATTTCCAGTTTTAAAAATAAATTTTGTTTCTTTAATAAATCCTTAGTTTGTCAACCTTTTTCACCCATTAAACTTCAAAAATGGCCTTGATTTGACTATTAAAACCACCAAAGAAATTTGGGCCCCTTAAAAAATCAATAGCATCTTGTATTTGGGTGATCAAAGTTGGTGTTGGGCCAACCCGAAAGCTCATTTCCAGTTTTAAAATGTTTGTTTTATTCTTTCATAAAATATTCATTTTTTATCCTTTTTTGGTGATTCCACCTCTCAAATGTTCCCATTGAACTCAGTCGCACCCCCATCTTTGTTTTCCCCTCTTTGAATCTCGGATTCATCGCGAATTAGGGCAGAACTTCTCCAGATATAAAAAATGTCCATATTTCTCAAGTAAGTTGGTTCTCTTCCTTCATCCTCCCTTTTTCTTAGGGTTTCTTTTTTTATTGAATCCAAAAATTTTCAGAAGCTAGGGATTAGTTCCTAGGGTTTTAGTTTTGAGTTTCTTGGTCCAATACTCTGGTTTTAGTTTCAATCTTACTCCCTTGCGGTGCGGCGAAGGTGTTGTTGAAGTGACGCACAAGGATTTGGGGGTTTTGACTCTTTTGGTAGGCGATTCTATATGTAGGTATTGTATAATGAGTTGTATTGCTGTATTTATGTTTCCATTATGTTCCTACTTCATTATTTTTATTGCGAAAATTTATTTGGGTAGCATTTTCAATGAGTTTTATTTTTAAGTGCCAATTTTGTGTGAAAATGGGTGTTTTACATGTGCAACCCATGTTGTGCCTCCTGGTGTTGTTTTATAATTCATGGATTGGATTTATAAAAAAATTTTGATGCTGAAAGTTATGTTTTGGTATAATATTTGTCTCCATTGGGTTTTAAATGTGGGATTTTAAATGAATTTAATGTGCAAAATTTGATTACTTTTCTTGAAATTGTTTTATGGAAATTATAAGTGGTTTATTGAGTTATATAAAAGGTGCAAAGAATGTGTAGATACTGTTTTGAATGTGTGTGACCAGAACTGATATTTATATGTGAAAATTGATTTTGGTAGAATTTGGTAACTATTTGATAACAAGACGAGAAACCCGGGTAACTAGGTGGGCTAACGTGTACTAGTACGCTAGTGAACAGAGGGGTTTTGACCAGGGTTCACTTAGAAAGTTTGACATGGATAACACTAAAAAAACTATAATGGTGATGAATGGAGACCACTAGTTTATGGGTATGCTCCCTACTAGTGGCTCATGCACGAGAACAAATTTTATTATGGTTACTTTCACGGAGGTATGAGGTACTTGGGGCTCACAACAAACTAGTTCCTAGGGGTGTTCCTATGCTTGGTGCCCGTGGCCTTTTTGGTATTTCTCTTTTCCTTATGGTATTTTGGGATGTGAAAAACAGTATCTTGAATGTCTTATTAAAATTCACTCATTATTTAAAGTTATCCCCATTGAAAGTTATTTTCATTTTAAAGTTGCACTTTTAGAAATAAATGCTACCATTTTCTGTTTATAACTCTCACATGATTTTTATTTTATAATGCCTATAAATTGGAATCCTTGGGTGATATCCTATTGGGATAGGTCTCACACCATACTTTCACCTTTGGGTGTAAGTATACTTGATCATGTTTGACACAAGAAAAGGCAATGCCTTGGGTGATGACGGTTCGGGTTTCTAGTTTCTCTCAATGGTGGGGTGTTGTAGAGACGGCTCGTGGGTGATGACCCCTTGTTGTGTAGAGTCTATTGGGATGTTTTTATACTAATTTTATACACCTTTGTACCTCTTGTGTATTTTTTAAACCCATATAATCAGTTCTGAATTTTATTAAGTCTTGTTTGTCATAATTTTTCAGATTTGGATTATTGTTTGTTTCTGGTTATTTTATGAATCCAAACTCAGGTAAATCGTTCCCAAATGAATTTTTATGATAGTCGGGCACTTGTGCCAACCTGTGGGGATAGGGAAATCCCTTCGGACCTTGCCAGAAGCTAGGTTTGGTGTCTTTTTGATGGAGACCAAATTCGGTTCGTGACATGTAATCCAAAGTTCAAATAGTTGGTTCTAGAACACCAACCCCAAAAATATAAAATTTTTAAATTAAGAATCAATTAATGTTTTTAGGAATGGGGAATCATTTGGTAGTTGGTGTAAGTATTCATCATTGTAATGTGTGTACCATCATCATTTTGGAGGAATTCAGTGTGGTGGGGAATTAGATAGCATGTTCCATGTGTGATTGATCATGATAACTTGGATAAGGATCTATGCATGTCATTTGGGTGATGACTAGAATTTATGATAGGCTGGAGTGGGGGCATCTAAGATTCAATTGTTTTATTGGTTCATGTGTGGTGTAATAATGGGAATGACTAATAGAAGATCAGAAGTTGGAACATGAATTTTATATCAGTAAACCATACAGTTCATAGTAAATACACATGGTGACTTCTTAGGGATGCGAAGTTTTATAGTGGGGAGGGTATAGGGAGCCTCGTCGGTTCATGTTGGTACATTTGAAGAAAATTTGAGTTTCAGTTGATGTAAAAGTGGGCGGATTTTAATTTTTGGACTCTGATCCAGAATTTTAATTTTTACATATATTTAAAATATCCTAAGGGAAGTTTCCGGGGTGGTATATTGGGTGAAGGTTTTCCATAGTGATTTTTAGGTGTTTGAGAGGCTGAGAAACATAGGCTAATGGTTTCAATGAGCCATTTAGTTCCTGATAGAATAACACAGGGTACCTAGTGGAGGATCTATGGAACCAACTCCATGGATGGTACCAATTGGTGGTGGTGTTTTCCTTAGACTAAGTACCCAGTAGCACCCATGGGTGTTTTTTGGAAGAAATAATAATAGTTAAGTCACCCACTTTATTTGAGATTCCCTTAAAGGTTTCTTGGGGCCAATCAGTCTAAAAGAAGAGGGAGTGATACCATCTTCCCTCTCATTCACCCAATCCTTACATATTTAATTACTTTCCTTCCTATAAATTTTGAAGGTTTTGAGATGGGGTTTCAGTGATTATTCCATTAGATTATGGAGGAATAAGGTCTGAATAATTGAACTTTGGTGTGGCATGGTTAGAGAAGCCTCCCATATGAAGAACCCAAATGGTTCCATGTGGTTCCGATTAAGGTATGTTACTAACCTAATTTATTTTGATCTCTTTATCTAGATAGGATAAATTTAATTGATGAATTATTTTTAGGTGTTTGGGATTTGGTTAGTAGTATCTCTAAGGATATTTCAACTATATACCGTACTCTGTGGGGTTAGGTTTTTGTAGTATTATATCATCAGGTAAGATACTCCTCAATTATTCCTAAGGAATTAATTATGTAATTAAGGGTGTTAATTAATTATTATGGGTTTATAATTAATTAAAAGAATTTTTGATAGGGTTATGTCCTTGTGTGGATGTTTGATGGAAGGTATAGTATTGGATGATCTTGTCTGATAATGAAGGAAGATTTCTTGAGGGGAAAACTCTGTAATTGAGGTAGGTGATTACAAATGTTACCTTTTATATAATTGTGTATATATTTTCTTGAATTAAAACATGGGTAAATAGGTATGAGTGACTTGAGTAGGAACATTGATTTTTTTCTCTTATGTGAGGTAAGGCTAGATATTTAAGCTAGACTCCGCAAAAGATATTAGGATTCATGATCATATGACTATCCATTGATGGTTATTTGTCCTATGTGATAGGATTGGATACACAGAGATAAATATTGAATTATGAGGGGTGTTTATTCATTGAGCTATGGCTCACATGACCTATGAAGGACATTATGTGTTAGGTGGTTCTCACCCAGGGAAGTGGATAGGTGAGAATCTATTTATTATTATGGATTTTTTCATATGAGATATGGGCTTCAGTGGGAATGTTGGAATGACACATATTATATCAAAATGGGTTTACCTTTCTTCTTGAGAAATGGGTTTGGTATATCTAGATCAAGATATATCCTTTAAACATTATATGTCAAGTACGTGATCATATATGGCCAAGTTTCATTGCGAAAGTGGTGAGGTGTTCTGGGAGAGGGACCATGGAGGTTTCACTTATCCCTAGTTTTTACAGAGAGACTTGTATGGTGTATTTGAGTGTCCCTTATAAATGATATTTTTATGTTTTGGTTAGGTTAAGTGGGGATTTATCCTATGTTATGAAACTTTGTTCTAACAAGTGTTGCTATGGAATCACCCTTATGATATTGGTAGTTTTACAAGATCCTAAGTTGATCCATGGAAGGTTGATATTCATGTATGTGTTATAGGAGTGTTATGTCATGGTTTTGTATATCTTGGTGAGAAATTAGGTTAGTGAGATCAATTCCTAGGTTGATAACTCATTCACCATGGTTATGAAAAATGTTAATATGCTTGTTCTAGAGTTATTAGCCCATCATTAAATTGATGTTCATGTGATGATGGAACATTCAACTTCTATGTGGTATTAATGATAGATCTTTCGCCATAAGATTTGTAAATTAGTGATTGATCATTGACCTTGGAGATACTCAATAATATATTGTTCTCCTAAGAGATTCTAAATTGGTGATATATCATTCACCTAGTGATGCATCATTCTCATTGTTGTTGAGTGGTGATTCCTTGGTCACTGCTGACATATTAGTCATTGTGGTTATTGTGTAGTGGTAAATAAACCACTTAGTGTTGTGCTCAGTGATGTATCATTCACTTTAGTGATTATTATAGTGGTAGATCATCCAGCTATAAGTTTTTTTGTGGTTATATCTCATTCTCCTAGTGATACATAATTCACCTACATTATCTTGGTGACACCTCGTTCACCTAATGATACATCATTCACCGTAATTTGGTTCTGATTTTTGATGTTTAATTCATCAGGTGATGTATGATTCACCATAATACTATTTGTGTGGTGATACATCAGTCACCTGATAGTGCATCTTCCACCCTTACTTTTGAATATAATGATATATCATTCACTTTAGGTATGGATCAGTGATATATCAATCACCTTGACCAGTGATTTTTTGATTCATCATTCACACCTATATTATGACATGTTGATAGATCGTTCACCTTGATTGGTGATATGAGTGGTGATAAATTGTTCACACTCAGGTTATGTTCACATTATGGAGTATCATTCCATTTCATCAATTGATGAAGTAGGTAGGTGTTGACGATTTGAGTGAATCCTTAAGTACCCAATGATTCATCTGGTGTATACACATGATGTTTATGGAATAATTTTCATTTAGTATACATGTGCACATGTATTTTATTTTATATTAGGTACACCATTAGTGGTGGACTACTAGGTGTTATTCTCACACCCTACATGGGAACCTTGGTGTGTGTGAAGACTATTATTTATCATATAGGTTTGTGTATTTCTTGAGTACATCTTGATGAGACAAGAGAACTCAATGAGATTATTGAGGAAAATCTAAGGTGAGGTTGAATACAGCTGTCAGGTCAACATTTATTTTTTTAGTTTATCCTATACTATTTATGATTAGACATTAAGGGATCTTTCATTTATTGTATTACTATTTAACTATATGATATACATTCTTAAAATAATACTTATGTTATTATTATGGTTTTCTTTCTATTGTAATTCCATATTCTTCACACTAATTTGATTCCTATTATGTTTGTTTATGTTATTGTTTATTATCTTTGTGATGATACTTGAGGCTATAGTCTCCCTACATAGTTTATAAGACCCTCACAACTAGTCAAAATATCTTAGTATATAGAAAGGAATTCCTTAGATTATGTGGCACTAGTAGTTTGATCACTATTTAGGTTAGCCTGACCTGGATATTACAAAAATAAATCAAGAAATTAAATTTTTATCTATGAATAGAACTACCAAATAATTTTTTAAGCATTATACTTCCATAGAATGTGTACTAAGTGAACTATCTACCCATGAAACATATTATCCTTATGGTATTTAATATCCTATGGTTTATCAAGAAAAATCACATTCACCTAAAGAAGTCAATATTTTCATATAATTAATTTTTTATTTTAATTATTTAAATCCCACCAAATTGTTAATTTATACGTAATTGTCACATATTTACATTAAAGGAATAATTTTTATTGAATTATGAAAATTTCACAATTATTTATTTTTAAGTTTATTATTCATATTTGATATTAATTGTAAAAACTATAGTTTTTATAAGTGATTATTTAATGAGAAATTTTACTCGGGGCATAAATTTAGGGACAAAATCAAAATTTTAGTTTTTCCCTTTCAAGTTCACTCTATTATTTTTATCATAAAATATTATATATAGAAAATATTAATTTTAAATTTTATTAAAAAATTGTAGAAATTTTGTTATAAATATTTCCATTGGAGACCAAAAACTGGATCATAGTTTTTTATAGTCATAACAGGACTAAATGTCAATTCTATACTAGATTAATCAATTTGAACATCAATTCAATACTTGACCAAAATTTTACATCATTTTTTGATTAATCTAAAATTTCAATAAAATATATAAAACTAAAAATATATGATTTAGTTTAACTGAATCCATGACTAGTTCAATATTTTAAAGGGTCAAACATGTGCCCCAAAAATATAGATTATTTTTTACTCAATTTTCAAACTTTCTATATTTTAATCTTTGACACTAGCCTCCAATTCACTATATAAATAGGTGTTATTCACATTTTTAGAGAAAATTTCATACATTATGGGTTTGGGGGATGAATGGGAAAGTTATATTGTGATTTTTATATATTTCTTCTTTCTTTATTTTCAAACATTTTATATTTTTAATAAATTGTTTTTCTTTCTCCCTCTCACCTCTCTTTAAATCTATATATCTAATGTTTTATCTCTCTATATATCTTCACCATGATCTATAACACTCACCATGTTGAGTTAATAACTTGAGGCTTGGATTTTGTGGAGCTTTTTATAGTGATCTTGAATTCTTTTACTTTTATTATTTATTTATTTTATTTATAATAGGGTAGTTAGTATTTTAAGGCTTTATGGGAAGAATTTACATCATTATAGAATATTATTTACTAAACTATTCTATTATATACCAAAAAAAATCACTCCCTGCCTTTTCTCAGACACACTCTTTATATTTTGGAGTTGAGTGTGTTCGAGGGATAAAATTACATTTGATAGAGTCGGGTATTAGAAGTTTTCATACCTTCAATTAAGGTGTGTCCATCATTATTGACCATTGGCGGAGGTAAGGTTTTTTGAGACAAAGATATCTCCTAGGTATGATAAAAATCACAATTAAATTATATGATAGTAGTCAATTTATAATGGTCTGGACTACCAAATAGAATTTATATAATAAATAATGAAAAATGAAGGAACCCGAGTAGCCAAACCTTAGCCCAAGAACTTATTTTATAACCATTCATTCTTCCAACATTTTTCATTGAATATTTCATTTCTTGTTTTTTATTCCATAATAAAACCACCATATTTCATTACTTTTATTACATAGAAAGTTACAAAAAATATATAATAATTGATTAGGAGTACTGAGTGTTTGAATGGGAACAATCCTCAGGTGATATGACCCTAGCCAGCCACTATGCTATGCTATGAAAACAAATAATATATTTTCCACACCATACGATTGGTGTGTCAAAAAATTGATTCATTTTTGGGGAGCCAAGCATTTTTCACTCAATATTTTTATTCACATATTATAAATATCCATATTTTATTCCATTACATAAAACCCAAAAAAACTAAAAAACTGCAAAAAGATATATTGTTACATGATGTATTAAAATTTAAATTATTTTTTATGGACTGACTACTATTAGTTGAAACCATAAGAAGAATAAGTTCATCATGAAAAAAATCATTTACATTGACTTAGACAAGACATAGGATGCCTGAGGATAAAAATAGCTAAATATGTTCATATATCTCTAGTCTAATAGATAGGAAACTAGAATATGAACTAGAACTTATGTTGGAGAATATTTCCCCATTAATTTTTAAGGAACCTTGGGAGGGTGATAATGGATTACTTAAATAATTATTATCATCAACCCATACACATAAATAACCAGTGGTAATTCTTGAAGAACACATACATGTTGACACACTTATAGAGGATCAACAAAAAATTGAAGAGTCTAAGAATCACGTTGTGTAAGGTAACCTGCAACATGAATTCCTCGCCATAGTAGAATAAAAATCAGTACATCTCTATCTTTATCTATCCTTGTAGAAAACCCCACCCAAGTAGTATAATTTGATGAAAATATGGAGGATCTTAGATACATGCCTTCATCCACTACAACATACTCCAAGAGGCACATTCCAATGAAGAATAAATTATATTCTAACCAATTTAGGGAGGTATTACTATCTTGAACTCGCTAACATTTTATTTTATTAAAACTAAATTTATTATTAACTCCTGGTCTTTTAATTTTTCATATTTATTCAACACTTGGTTTTCCCTGGAGTATGAACATGAAGATGATGATGCACCTAATGAGGAACATTTGAAGCTTCCTAAACTCATTGAACATCTATCAGAGGTAGTACATGTATAAATCATAGTGGTTTTGTATGGAGAATAAATTAATAATGATTCTTATAATGAGGTAGATTTATATTTAAATTTGTATTTTTCTAATTTCACTAAAATAAGATTATTCTCTAATTTCCCCTTTGATAAATCTGTTGATGCAATAACTTGTGAGAAAGCCTAGTAAGTATAAAAAGAGACCAAGTACATTATCTCTAAATAAAAGGAGGAAGACCCATTCTTGATTCAACCCATACCTTATAAGTTATATCTTATTACCATGTGAACGGAACTCATGAACTCTATCTGTTGGATTCTCCCTAAACTAAGTTAAATAAAGAAATTTATAATTATCAATATGAGGTGGTTCATGTAAAAGAATCTCTACCCACCATATTACTATATATAATAGATAGTACATCATATATAGAGAAACCAAAACCCAATTCCCACTTGCGGGTTAAACCAAGTTGTATCATTCTTTTCTTTTTCTTTCCCTCCAATTTCTATATATTTTATTTCATAATTCAATAAATTTATTATGTTTTTGTTTCTAGGTGTAGGTTTTAAATGATCAGCACTTACGAAAATAACTCTATTATCTTATTCCAATAGGTCAGGTTGTATTTCTATTTTATACATGATTTTTTTTTGTATAATTAAATTCTGTATGCAAGGATAATAAAATCATTTTTGGAATTAAAAATTCGATGTAGTTATGGTTTAAGTATGGGGTAGTGGTATAAATCTATTTATGTTTTCATTATTTTTTTCTGTATTTTATTTTTTATAGTTTTTTAGGTTAGGAATTTTATATTTAATTGAAATAAAACCAAGTTAAAAATTCTATGCTAGTTTTGAAAATCTCACTGATATTGAAGTTTTTGAACTTAAATGATTAATGATGGAGTTTTTTCTTCAGATTTCATGGAAATTTTTATTTTAAAACTAGGATAAGGTTTTTTAATAGAATAAAATTAAGTGGAATCAAAATTAAAACATTAGTAAACTGGAATTTTGGACTATATCTTGTGTAATTTTACCATAGTTAAAAAGAACACCTCAAGGAGTCAATAAAAAATAAATTCATATAATTACATTTAAACTAGAGTAAAATTGACAAATAGTATCCTACATGAAGTTCTAATATATTTAGAAACTATAAAAAAATAAAAAAACAATAAAATAAAATAGGAAAAAAAGAACAAAAATGTAGTGCCTAATTATAAAAAATAATGGATTTAGGTGAGTGGAATATTGAACATGGGATAAAGAAGGGGAAAATTGGCTTATAATATTTTCATTCTAGTTGTATTAAAGAAGTGTTAAATAGATATTTGGTACTAAGAACATAAGAAATGGGAATTTATAATAGTTCTACTTGATAAAATATTAATTCAACTAAATATTATTTTTTTTTAATCTTGGAACATGAACTTTTTCTTGAGTTGAAGTATGACCGTGGCTAGGAATTATAGAGGAGACGTGATATTTTCAGTAATGAAAAAATATTTAATTCTATTATTTTCTATTTTTTGTATGTAAACCTTGGTAGGATAATTGTTTTTTGTTAGTAAATTTCATTAAATTCCCCATGCATGTGGGGGAATTTATAAGTATTGGGGAGCATAGTAAAAGTTGATGGGTTGGGGAATTAAAAATTTTATCACTAAATAATGATTCTACATCATCACTAGTGATCCAAAACCCAGTATAAAGACCCTAGGATCCTCTGTAAAGATATTTAAGCATAAAAATAAAATAATCAATTACCTCATTCAATCAGAAGACACATTCATCAATAATTCAACATCAGCAATCGTTGCCCAAAGGAACATGATCTTGATCTCTCTAGATCATCCACACATGATTTTAAAGTCTTCATGATCATCGTTCATTGAGATATAGGTGCTATAATGGAGATCCAATGATGCCATTGATTTCCCTATGATCACTACAGTGATGATCCATCAATCCATGAAGTATAACTTTGATCAAAGGCTCAAGTCAGCTACTCCACTCTCTAGGAAGAAAGAGAGAGGAGAGAGAGTCTCTCATATCTTATAGTCAATAGTATTCATGTAATATCCACCTTTTTATTTAAATAATTAGGTATAAAAATACTTTTAATGGCTCTCACCCTCAGATATGTATTTAGCACTAAATAAACTATAAATTTCATCATATGACTAACTTAATGAGTCATAATTATCATTAATATATTTATCACATACTTGTAATATAAAAAATATATTTCATGATAAAAATGATCAATTAAATCGACTCGATATTCCCATAAATATTAAAATAACCTTTAATTTTAAAATAATATTCATTCATATATGATTTTTACATGTATTTACTTTCATAATTTTAAATAAACTAATTAAATAAATATAACTAAAATATTTTAAACTTGAATAATATTAATTTATTTATTACTTGGTGATCATATATTCCTAGACATCCCTAGATCCTATTATGGGTCCCACCATATCATAAACTCTTATTCAATATAATAGGTAATAATTTTGAATACACTAAGTGTGTGACCCGCTAGGACCTTATCTCAATAAGATTGAATACTATTCATAGACCAAGAGAGAATTTTAACAACACATCAAGGCCCCTAAAGAGACTAGGAAAAGCTATAGCAATGAAAACCAATCTTATAAACACACACCGTGTAATATAATCTCTTTGTCTCATGAAATATCATAAATAAGGATGCACACTTCATGTTTTAATCATTTATTTATTTTTTATTCATTGAACTTACATGATAGACTTACCTTCATCTACCATTTCCATGGATTTAGTAAAGGTACTACCATCCTGATCAACTAGGATATGAGATACTACTTCTTTTTAGAAGTGAAACTTTTTGTCTCATTATTCAATCAATGTAATACCACTAATGATGAAACCAATTCATGATACCTCACCAGTAACTAAAATTCATGGTTATTTACTTATTTCTAAATAAGTGATCAAATAGTATACACTAATAATAATCTCAAGTTAGGAGACCATTACATGTGTTCATAGATAAGAACTGAGAATGACACATAAAAATTTAGTGTTATTATTGGTGGGTTAGTCCCCAAGATCTCATCAACTTGAAATCACCATGTGTGAACTCCATGAGAAGAAGCCTCAGTGCTTATTACCCCCAACACCTGATAGTAAAACATCATATATTTCTAGTTATCATGACTTATATAGACCATATGATAGATTTTTAAGATTGATTTCATGGTATCTCTAGGATCTCACTATATCTTGGAAACTACTATAAGCCTTTAATATGATAAATAATCAATGGAAATTACCAAGTAAATAGTGGACATAGAAATATCAACACTATAATGGTAATTTTAAATAATGTATAAATCACTGTATACAATATATGGTAATCAAAAAGTAATTTTCAAGTTAGGTCTAGGAAACCCACTATTACAAAACTCTTACTTACACTAGATCTAACTTTATAACTATCCTTGCTAGCACTCACATGATAAGATCATGCTTCTACTAAGTTATGGATTTAGTCATTGAGCTTTCCACATCTCTACTTCATAGTAATTATGTTATCTGCAACATCACCTCCTTGATTAAGATTCCTTTATATATGATATCCTCAAGTATATTACTTTTATCCACTGTTAAAAACTTGGTATCTTAGCTAGTACTAGTAGTACAATTATCATAATTTTTATTATAATAAAACATTACTTACTATATGAGATTCCATGAATTGGAACAAATAATTTCTTATTTTACACTAATTATTTTTATTCAAAAAAATACACAATGAACTCAATGTTTATATATATGGATACCAATGGATCGAATGGGAATATCTTACCCATTACCTTATCCTAACTACAATATTAGATCATATTGATCAAAATAAAGACTGGTTTGTTTTACCTTATAAATTATTTCCTTTCCTCTCTAAGTATAAAGAATATATCTCTTATACCCTCTCAAATACAATTTGATAGTTCTGGATGCTTCTCATGTAGTTCTCCTTGATGAAACTAATATATTCCTACTATAAGGTATATGTTAGTATTATCATATTCAGTATATATCATAGAATAGGTGATTAATCAATCAAGTGAGCATATAGAATTCAACTCACCAGTATAATCTCCACATTTGTCTCATATATGTCTTCTTAGAGATTTTTATGCCATGTGAAATTGGTAAAAATTATCTATCAAATTGTTTTGAGTTTTATTTTTTAATACTTTCACAGTATATGTACTTTCAACTTGGTATAAGAAATCCAGTAGATCTACCTTAGTTGATCTTGTTCCCTAAAACATAGTTTACTACATTAACTAAATCTCAATATTATTTATTTAATTTTTTTCTTAACTAACTATTATGCCAATATATATTTTCCATATGTTATCAACATGTTTTACTTTTAAAACAGTGATTATCCCACTAACCTCTTGTAGACATATGTAAAAAATTCATTCCAAATGAATATTCTATGATCTCATTTCTTAATTTAATCCAAAACTTGATTTTAGTAACTTGTACCCCATATTAACATTCTATGGTGTCACAAAATCATTTTTGTTGTATCGTATAAACATTTTCCAAGAAAAGGTTTTCTTGAAATCCGATTCTAAATAAAATGATCTCATAAAATAGATATGATAAGAAAAATTCTAATGGATTTAGGCATAAATACTTGGTATAACCAATCAATCCTTATTAGTGCTACTCTTGTACTACCCATGTAATGTTTCTCTTGAATACCACCACAATATCAAGATTTAAAACATTAAAAAATACTAATCACATATACTTTGATACATGGTATCCATTATTTAATTTAATTAAACTTGTAAACCTTAGATAATTTCCATAAATGGCTTACTTTTAGGATTCATTATTCTCAATAAATAATGTATCACTGGTTGTGGTGAATATAAAACAATTACCATGGTTTTATCCTCCCTACATAGTATGTGTCTGTATAATATAACTTTTCCACAAGCTATTATGAAACTTGTTCCTATATCAACTATTTTTTCATCTATGGAATTAACTAAATCCAAGTCAATATTACTTCCACTATCTCAAATAGAGATGTTCACCCTTTTAGAGAAATATGTTCTATTTCTTGACTATAACTTTTCTATCTTTTGTATTTATATAATTTCCTATATGAACTTTAGGATACTAACAGTGACACACTTTGTATTTTTATTGATGAATTCTTATTTATATCCTTAATAAAAAAATTCACCTAAACACATGTTCTTATAACATAATGGATTTATATCATACAATACCTCATATGATATCCATTTTTTATTATAGTTATCATATGCTTATGGGATAATTCCACTATTTTTGAAGTATGTCTTGAAAATAATGGAAGTTTCTTTAATGCATATTGGTTTCAATGTTGATGCTCATTTTACTTACATCATGTCTTCAATGTGCCTAAGGAAATGTGTGTTTAGAAATTACTCCATTCTACAATTTATTTACCAATGTTTTCATGTAATAATCATCATTGATATCCTAACTAACAATATAAATTTGATATGTTTAAGTAACTATGTGTTTAGGAATTACTCCACCCTATATTATAATGATCAATGAATGCTTTGTCAATATATTGTTTGGCACATGGTATTGAAGAAACTTTTATCTTCTAACCCTGCATATTTCATACTTCACATTTAAATTCATTAAAAAAATTAAAGGGGTCTTATGAAGTATATTTACTAATAGATTTACCTTGGAATGGTTCACGCTCTCTATATGAACTAATTATAAAAGTGTTTTATTCTTATGTTTATTTAAAAAGGTTTATTTGTTTAAAACTAAATAAGGAAATGTGTTAATAATACCTAAGTTACTTAACTCCAAAGATTCTAAGACTATACTAGTTATATCATTGATAACCAATTTATTTTACCAAACAAAAAATCATCTTACCACAACTGGGTATAGCTGAGTCATACATTTTTTATATTCATCAGTTATTGTCAATGATTCAATAATTATTAAACATTTAGTTGAGTATAAGACACTATAAAAAACATTCACTTAAAAACTAGAATAATGTATCCTTGTTTATAATGAACACATGAGATAGTGTTTTTTAATACTTAACCAAACCCAATATGATTCATTAAACATAGAAAATAGAAGTTGTGTACTTCTCACCGCTGACCTAAGAATCACCCTTTCTCAGTCGCATGTAAAATTCGACTTAATTATTGAAATGTTTCTATCAATAAATGGTTATTTTAGTTAAATATTCATATTTAATAGGCATATTTTATTTAATAAGAAGGTTTTATAACATAATAATTGTGTATAGTGATGAATATACACTAAGTGGAATCCTCTGCTTTCTTCTACTACAATTCAATTATTCTTCCATAAACATATCTCAGGACCTGAAAATAAAATATACTCATATATAAAAATCTACATAATTTCTTTGAAGTAAATTTTAAAGGTCCCTTTGGAATCAAACTTTCTAATGGCCTTTTCTATTTATCTTTTAACTTGTTCAATATAAGAACAAAATATTAATCTTTCATTAAGTTATTATCAACTTGGTTAACTTTACCTAAAATGTATTGAAGATAATTTCTCAATTTAATATTCATTTTCTTAATATTAAATAAAATTTGAGTAGTTGGGTGAAAATAAAAAAGGGTTGTATTTAAAGTTCATGATCCATCTTTCAATTTACATTTATTTAGTGTAATCATCACCTCAATCAAATATTTCTTCTGTTTCTCCTCATAGACTGTTTGAAGATGAGACAAAATGATATTACCATACATTTCCTCGTGATGTAACCTCAACTCATTGGACATTGATGATAGAATTATGATGTGAACATCAAATGCATCATACCTGAGTCTCCTATAATCATCTTTCACACTCTCTCTTCCCGAAGTAGCTCAATAGGTATTGGGGACTCTAGTGCCCTGAATTTCATATATCATAGTACTTTTTTCAAGCACCTATACTACTCTTTAGAAACTCATGTTGGTAAGAACATTTTATTTTTCTAAAATTAATAATAGTGAACTTGTGGTATTACTTGAAATTTTTATATAAACATAAACACTAGAATATTATTACTTTTATCTTGATTATTGATTATACATTGCTGATTAATTAAATCATTAAATGTCTCCAACTATTTTATTGAACCCCAGTAGCCCTCACTGCTAGACTGAAAATACCCAGTCTCAATTATTCTAGTAGTAAGGATCCCTAAAACCTATCCTCATAATCCAAACTATGGCTACACCACTACCTAGAGAGTTTCAAGGTAGGAATTTGACTAGCCAACCGCATTAACTCATGGATCCTTAAACTGTTGAGTGAATTATCATATTCAAAAATCATAAACCTGATTTACTTAACACATTTCCTCTAAATATAAAACAATCTAGTTATGGATACTTATTTTCTTCTATATTTAGTTAATTCAACCCATCAATTTGATAAAAAACTCATGAGTGGTAGGAGGCACCCCCAACTGGTTTTCTCTAAATTTGAATGAAAGAAGGAATTATGAATTAATATTTATTCAGGGGTTTTTATTATTTCTAGAAGAATGAAATTATTTTCTATCTGATATACATATACTATGTGATATTAGTCATAACCTGACTATCCAACAAATAAAAAATCATTCATTACAATTTAATTTGTTTTAATTTATGCATTTTGGTTTATTAATTTATGTGATCACACTAGCTTAAAAATTTATAAAACAATAATAGGTAATTAATAAATTAAATAAATTGTTTGAATGGTCTAGTTCATTTGGTATTGGTTGATCTAATTACACTTAATAGATTGACCATGACCATAGGGTTATAATACCTAAGTCATCTCTAGCTCATATAGTAGCTCGTATCTAGTCCAATGTATCACAATATTGTCTAGAATACCACCTTTTATCAGTGTGGTATGCATATTAAAACATAATTGAAAAAATATATAGATACTCACATGCAGATGAGGGAGTCTCAGGAAGTGTAATATGCATGAAAAACAATTTTCATGGAAACATAGGGCCTTATACATATTAAGTGAGAAAAAGATGATATAAAGACCATAAAAATAAATTTAATTATTACAATCATCAAATTTAATTTCAATAAATAATTAAATAAATTAAATCCATGTATATATTGGATGGATGATGCTCAAGTTTAGTTAACACACAAATTAAATTCATGATAAAAATTTAATTTATGATAAATTAATGTTGATATATTAAATGAATTTAAAATAATTAACTAATAATTTTTTTAATTCAACTAAAATATGTCGCACGATGAAAAATTTAAATTTTTTTCATAAAAATTAAATTAATTTTTGAAATTTTTAAATTTTTACTAGGCCCCCTTATGGCACGAAAAACCCTTAAAAGGGTTTCTTGGTTTTTTGACCTGGATAAGGTTGGGATGGTCAAGAATCACCTGTTAAAATGCATTCTATATCAAATAAGACCTTCCCTATCCTATTCCAGATCCTAATGGATCCACCCAAAACCATTTCAGGTCAGTCAAACTCAGATTGTTCATGGGTCGACCGATCTACTGGGGTCAACCAACGATGGGGGCCTACTGAGCTCATGGGACAAAAGGGAGGCAGGGTCAGGCCATGAAATGGGGGAAGGAGGGATATAGTGTCTAGTGATTATATTTTGGTGGAGCATCATATTGAAGGATGACACCAGCGGACCATGGTGGGTGGTCGACGACATGGTGGGCCAAATGGTGAAGGCATCCAGGATTTGGGTGCAGCGATGGGTTGGCGGAGATGACTTGACGGTGGTGGTGCACTGTTTTTATATGGGAGGATAACATGGAGTGGTGTGTGGATGTTGATTGGATGGTAAGGGTCGAAGAATTTGGGAGGCTAGGTGGAAAAGGGAGGCATCATCAAGGAGGCCTTCCGTGGAAGTGGTGGTGGTTGGACAATCTAGGAAGAGAAGGTGTCGGTGATGTTTTTTTATTTTTTATTATGTTTTTTAGTTATTTTTAAAGCCTTGCACAACAGGCACACATCCCACTTGTTTTTTTTGTTTTTTTTTGTTTTTTTTTTCAATGTTGAAGTCTGTAGGTAACCCACCCCCACCACCTCCCACATTTTTTAATATTATTTTTTCAATTCTTGCCACCACTTAGCCTTTCTATAACTTATTTAAATAAATTTTAGCTTATTTCATAAGATTCATAATTCCTAATTCATAGGAATTTAATTTTTTCCGTAGTTGGTGGAATAATTTCATCATTTTAGAACATTATTACGGCTATAGGATCTCTAGATAGAAAAATGTGGTTCACAAAAATCATTTCCACAAATAGTTTAGAGTAAAAAAAACATAAATATAAATATTTACTAAAAAATGTAAAACCCCCAAAACATAAAATTTTATCAGATTTAAATCTTCGGACAGTCACAACTTCACCGTCTTATGTCGGATTGAATCATCCTCTATGGACTTGGAACCATTATGATGCCATCTAAATCAATTTATTACAAGATTAATTTTTCTTTGGATGAAAAATTAAAATGGTCACATAGATACTAAGTTTAGATATTAGAGCATGTGTTATATGTCTATGGGAGGGGAATTAAAATTTTTATCAATGATTGATGATACTATGTCATCATCGGTGTTGTATGACCTGATAAGACGGCACAAGGATACTACATGATGAAATTTTAGCACAAAAATAAAATGAAATATTACCACATTTGGGAATGTATTAGATGAACCAAAGTCATTTTAGAGGTGTTAATAAGGGGGATACGGGAGGCCTTTAATAAGTGGGGTGAGTGACAAACTTGTAAATTTTTCAAAGAGGGAATTCCATCCACATTTTTTTCATGTCAAGGGGCTCTGATAATGCACCAAAATTGATCTCAGAAGGTATAAGGTATAAATATTACATTAAAATTGTTTTTTACAAGTTTCTAGGTAATTTTTACCTATATTTTTAAAGTGTAGTACCTTGGTAAACTCATTTTTCTCTTAATCATTGTAATTAATTTTAACTACTTTCACTAATCTTTTAGAAAAAAATTAAGTTGAACTTATTAAAGATTATAAATTATTATTATTACAAATATAGAATAAATTTTTCCAAATTCAAATCATATAAGTGGTAGAAATTAATTTAAAATTAATCTTGTAGACGTGTCCAAAAAACGAGTTTTTAAAGTGAAAATATTCAAAAGTTTACTGAGTTTTTATATATAAATTCATTATAAAAATGATTTTAATGACCTAAATTAGATTAATATATTTATAATTAAACTATTTCCACTTTAAAATAATTTAAAATTATAATTTAAGATTAAAAACTATTTAGATGAAAAGTCAGTTTCAAATTGAAATTCAGTATTTTTCATTATTCATTAAAAAATGAAACCTCCCAGAAAAATATCAAATATTCACCCTAGAATAATTTTTTAAATAATATTTAAAATATGAAGTTTATTTTATAAAATAAAATTTATAAAAGTTTCAAAATTTATTTTTAAAATAATTGCGTCATTAAAAGGCAGAAAAAATGCCTTTGGAAAAATACAGCTTCTTAAGCATAAAATTGGATTTGTTCTTATCTTATGACTATAAAATATATTTTATTAATTTAAAAACATTTTATATGATATATAAATTTCATTAATATCATCCAATAATAGTAATTAATATAATTTATTAATATAAAATTTCTTTAGCGAATAGAAATAGTTTTTTTATAAAAATATTTCATTTATATTCATTTAGTTTTTATATTCATTTATAATTAATTGTTAACCAATGAATTCAACCATATATTTTAATAAGTTATTTAATACAATTCATAAACTTCAATTTAATTACTAGAATATAATTTTTATTTTAAATAATAATATTAATAATATATAGTTGTTTAGTAAAACCCGATCTTGTGTGTAATGAAAGCTTTCGAAGGAACTCATTATTGCATATAACATAAGATAAACTTGGTGTTCTATGTAGTGTGAGTGAATTTTTTATTTCATGTAATATATTCTATTGGAGAGATTTAATTCATATAAATATATCATTAAGTGTAAGGATTTTATATTCCATTCTACGCTTGGTGTTGCGTGTCATACACACTATCATATAAAATTACCTTATTTTATAATTTTGGGGTGTTACATTCTCCCCACATTAAATAAATTTAATCCTCACAATTTAAAATTGATCTCATAATTTAAGGGTTTGAAATTTTGAAAAAAAATTACTGAAAACCCCACATCATAAAATAGCTAATAATATATCCTCTTCATAAGAGAGAATCAAAAGTATAAAGGTCACATGGAATAATATATAACATGGTTTCTAAGTATGATAACATTAGTGGAAAGTGAAGATATGTATGTGGAGGGAAAGCATAAATAATTATAAAGAGTTATTTATTTCATTGATCACAAGTAAGTGAATGATCAATGGAAATTTGAGGGAATCAAATCCATAAATTTGTGATGATATAAAGGAAAATTTGATTCATCGGATATGAATGAAATAGGATAACATTTTTGGTTCAACGTCATTTTCCTAAAGTTTAGTATTTATTTTACTATCTAAGAATATATTGAAATATACCTACATGATATATTTCTATTTCATAAACACAATTTCATCATTTGGTTTTACTTTGATCAATTTCACACTAATCCCTTGAATCCAAGAAATTAATACCCAAAAATGAATTGTATATGCTTGAAGCACCAAAATTCACTTTTAACCGACCATAGGATCCATAAAAGAGTGAAAATTATTTTCTTCTATCTCTAAAAATTTTCCAAAACCCATATAGGTAATGAATTAATCTATAATCCTCAAATTTAATACTATTGGTTTATCATTAATTTTATTCATCAAATTGTTTAAATAAAAATAATGTCATATTAATAACAAAATCATGTAGGATAGTGGTAGGCATGGAACTCTTATTATCCTTTAGTCATGGGTTCAAGCCCCACCACCTTTCCAAATGTGATGGGTTGTCACCCTGTATT
The DNA here is from genome assembly GCA_963277665.1 of Viscum album. Lineage (NCBI taxonomy): Eukaryota > Viridiplantae > Streptophyta > Magnoliopsida > Santalales > Viscaceae > Viscum > Viscum album. The sequence goes on from OY728147.1 coordinate 272,273,383, forward strand.
TGATTTATCCTTTTTATAAACCATATTCCTATAATGTTCTGAAAAAATTTGATTGACATACTTGAAATAAAATTAATAATTAAATAACCTGTTTAATAGGATTGTTTAATCGTATTTGACTATAATGATTATATTAACCATAAATATATTTAAACCTATGTTTATAAAATTCAAATTCATTATTCCTAAAATACATTTTCCACTAAAACATATACTTTACATAAATGTTACCAAAATGTGCTCAATTTTGGTAGACTATTAGTATATAAAACCTGAAAGAGTTGTTTAATTTATTGATCTTATTTTCAATCTTAAAATCATTAACCCACGATGGTATCCATAAATCTTATGTTAATGAATTCACAATTACTTCTACAGATGTTTCATAATTATTATAATCAAAATAATATTTGTAAAATACTTTAATGATTTATTTCTTGAATCACGGTTCATTTATTTTATTACCACTTAGGTCTTTCCATGGTTTAGGGGTTACCCTTTATAAGAGGAAATTGACTCAGTTAATTCTTATATTCCCCACATTTAATTTAATGAACTATGAATAGACCCTCAAGATGAAATTTATTTCCTTCCATAACACTCTTCATTTTTCTTCATTAATTCTTTTCTTAAATCTGTCATTTTCCACACATAAAGAATTTCCTTATTCCATTAAGACACTTTCCAGGGTGTCTCCTTCCAAATTTATTACATTATGGAAATTGATCCCTTTTTCTCCATAGTCTCCACCAATCAAGTTTTTATCAAACTCCATCCTTCTCTTATTTGGTGAGTCCAAGAGTTGGTTAAGTTATATGTTGTTAATTATATTTTGGAAAAATTAATTAGGTATAAACATGATATCATTCACTCTAGTATTCATATCATTTTTTCATTATCACCACCTTGTCCTTCATGTTCAATGTTTAAATGATTCTTTTAGGTTCCATCCATTAACTAATACCAAAAATCATAATGTGAGTAACAGTAATCCTAGTAAGAAAATCGTGTAATAATTTATAGGGTGTATAAGTAATGACATGTTATTTTGAATCTAAAATACCTTTTATATTATATAGTTTATTCATTATAATCATATATTCAACTCCCTTATAATGTTTTGTAAATAAAATGTGAATAATCCTAAGAATATCCCCCATGAGTGTCAAACTAGGTTCACAGTAAGGCTCATTGTCATATACCAGTATATACTCTAGTCAAGACCAATATGCCCTTTTTAGAGTTATTACCCCAAGGTGCATCTTTTCCAGAACCACGTATACTTGAAGTATCCAGAAAAGGATGTATTTTTAGGAATACCCACATATTCTATACCTTACCAAAACATTATGATGTTCTTATATAATTATCCTCAAAGTCTATATTTGGGTTATATTCCCCAATCTATGTTTTCCTAAATCAATTTTTCAAGGTTTCTACTAAAATTTCTCTGATACCAACTATAGAAACCCCAACCTCTGTAGTCTGGAGCCGGTTCATACTACCATTATATTAGAATAATATACAATTAAATTGCATCCCAAAGAACCAAATATTTTATTAGTCTTGGTAAACAAGACATATACATGAGTCTTATATTACAATTAAATACACAAATTACAATAGAATTCTTCTTCATTTCGAGAATAACTTTATTACATCTAGCATATCCTTGTATATATTTCTTAGTAAACTCCATGTAATCCTAGGGAAATGAAAAAAATAAGGGTGAGATCAAATAATTAGTAAGGTTTAAGTATAATGGAATTAATAATGAATAAAATGAGCATAATCAATATGGAATGGTGAATAACTAAAACACATCCCATTTAATCAATAAATAGAGAATGAAGTGTGTATATAATATGGAAAGTTAAATAAATAAAAACAAATTCCATTTAATAAATAAAATTAGAATTAAATGCATCCATAGATTTTTTTCATAGTGAAAATTTAATGGATAATAATAACTGAATCTTAATGAAAGAAATGGTCAATTATTGGAAGTTTTCTATGAGGAACATGAAAACATATACCATCATGACATTTCATAAGAAAGTTTAAAACTATAGGTAGAAACCCATTAAAATTTTCCAACTGATTTGTCTCATGATACATTTTGATGCATTGATGGGATATATAAATTCCATGGCCCACCCATCACTCACATTCTAAATCATTCACCATATATCGAATAATAGATTTAATTCATGAACAATGTGCCATATCATAAAATATCTATATTGAGTAAATGATACAAATTTATCAATATTTTCCTAGTTAATAAAATAAATTTCAAAATAAATACTATATCTAAAAATGTTATATGGTTTAGTCAATAATCATAGTCATGAAAAATAATGTGAATATTTAGGGGAAATTTATTGTTCAATGGTCATTAGAAAGTGAATAACTCAATGGTAAGTAAATGACTACAAAAATTATTCAATGAAGTGAATTTAAATACTATCCTTTTTCAAAATAATCATAATTGGTCCAAATTAATAATAAGTATTGTGTCATTATTATGTATACCCATTGGATTAAAAATAAGGGTTTTTTCATCGATGAAATAAATAAGATCTTTAAAAACATTCTTGAGGAAAATATATTGCTTATTCTGAAAAATATTTTGAAAATCATTTTATTTTAAAAGAAATTTTTAAAAAATATATTTAAAAATATCTTCATAAACTTTCAAATGAATATTCAAATAAATCATAGCCGGTAATTCTATATTTTTCATACAAGGTAAAAAGAACATTCCTTTTCCATTTTAAAAAGGATATAAAAGTACCTTATTTGGAAAGTGATAAGAAGATTAATTTGAAAAAAAAATTAAAAGAATAAATGGGTAAAAAATGATTTTAATTAATCGTTTTTAAAAGTTTACAGAAACAAATTTTGAAAAAAATAGAAATCATGGTTTTGTAAAAAAAATGGATTTCTGAATGATGAGAGAAATAAATTTGGATTTTATTAAATCATTTAATCAATAATTTTAAGTACCAAAGAGTGTAAAAATGGTACTATCATTTGAAAAATATCATGAATAAACATGGGATAATAAAATTTAAGTGTTTATTAAAAATATTAATGTAATTTCCTTCAACTGATATTCAAGAATAAACAGTCTCGATTAGAATGTGTCACGAACCAACCCGGGTCGACCCTGAACCGGTCACCCGAGCTGGTCTGTGACACGACCCGAGAGGTGTTCCCAATCCTCCCGGGCTGGCGACAAGCGCCAGGGCATTAACAGAGGTTGTGGGAATGATTTCTCCCAATATAAATAAATAATACTGCAAGATAATACAGAGCAGTGCAGAAAAGATAAACCAAACAACGTGACTAAACCGGAATAGAAGAAAAAAATAAAACTGACCAAACACGACGTCCGAACAAACTCCGTGTGACCTCGCAGGTCACTCTCCGACTCAACGATTAAGCGTCGCCCTAGGCGAGCACACTCAAGCTATAGCCTGCACAAACACTAAAAACAGAAAATAACTATAGGCGTGAGTATTAAAACTCAGTAGGTTAACCCGATATCTATTACCAATGCACTACCTTTAAAATGAAAGAAACATCATTTCAAGTTTGAATTACAATTTATAAAAGTATTTTTTTCTAAGTATTCTACTTAAAAACAAAGTACGAACCATTGCCCTTTACCATTTCCAAATTTGGGTTCATTTCATTAGTGTCAATGGATTTTTAGGAAAAGGGAAAGTGGTGTTTATATTTTTCAAATTTGTACAAAGAGGATTAAACACTATCATTTGAAAACCATTTTTAGAATCCTAATCAAAATCAATTTACCACTTTCCAAGGAAAACAATACACCAGAATGCACAAAGTAAAACACACAGCAAGGGCAATGTAGGTATACATGTGAGCATCCTAATCACTACTTCAAGCTACAAAAGCCGAATAGACATGGGTGAACCTAAGAGATCGAAAATAAAACAGAAGACACCAATACATGAAAAATCATCCTTATCGACATGTCACGATGAAATCAAAACGCACAATATGCTCAACCATCCTCTCTCAGGAAGGTCGAGGGCAAATCCCATAATAATAAACCCAATATATCCACCTACTATGGGCCACTGGTAAGAACCATAAACTACTAGTGCAGTAATCATTCTTAGAATATTCTCTCAATATGCCAGATTCCCATGTCTCAAGTGTTTAAAAAGGGGGTGAGCCAACCGATGCCAACCGAGCATCCAATCAGATATATCTATATATAAAGCACAACAGGCATCACCCCGAGCCACTCCATGGGACAACCTCTTGCCTTTAACTACTCAAGTACCCGGGAGCCTCTAAGCACGACCTCCAATACAATCAATTGCAACCAAGGCATGAGATTCGTCCTAAGAGGGTTTTTATCAAAACATTTGCATCGCTTTCCATAAAGTGCCAAACGGGCATTAAATACATTTTAAAATCACTACTCTAAAAAAGTGAAACTTCTTTATAATACCAAACCCAGTTTAAAACCATTTAAAGAACCCCCAAAATACTACTTCACAGGCTGAAAATATTTTTATAAACCAAACCAAACCAACCCATTTTATTTTTCCAAATAAACTTCAAGAGCCAACCAGACAACTTCTCAAAAGAACCAAAGTACTTGTTCACGCTTCAAAAGAAATCATTTCTCATTATACCAAAACTCTATTTTATATTCCGTGAATTATGTTTAAAATCCAAATGGGAATTCTTTCATTATTGGGTGTCCGCTCGTCAAAAAAATATTTTAAGCGTCCTGTATAAAATAAACGACTCTTTTTACACTAAATAATCATTTAAAGATTAACTATCTTATATTAAAAATTAATTATCGTATATTATCTAAAATTATTTAGAATTAATAAAATATTTATTTTGAACAATTAGTGTGCGCAAATAGCAGTAAATAATGTAACTTAAAATTTAAAAGCAGTGCAAAGGGAACCTACCTCAGATACACGACGCGATGAAACTACGCACGTTCGAAAATGCGCGGCAAAGTCCAACGCCCTACATAATAAAAGTCAAGGACTCAAAACACATACATAACCCCATTTATAGTATGCGAAACCAAGTGGTGGGAAGAAACACTCACCTCGAAACTAAAGCGCGACGACAACAGAACCTTGGAAACAAGGAGCGGTGATGGCGCTCACTCAGAAACATCCTGTGCGGGTCCTAAAAATCCTAAACCAACAAAAAAACTCACCATCAATTAAAAACCATACTCCAATCAGAGTAAGATGGTAATGAAAATAATAATAATAATAATAACAACAATAATAATATGAATAATAATAATAATATTAACAATAATAACATTAATAATAATAATAACAATAATGAGAATAATAATAATAGTAATAATAATAATAATAAAAATAATAATAATAATGATAATAATAATAATAATAAGAATAATAATAAAAGTGACAATAAAAATAATAATAATAATGAAAATAATAATAATGATACTAATAATAATAATAACTATAATAATAATAGTAATAATAATAATAAAAGTAAAGGTAAAAATAAAATACACCTTTCAGGGGGGAGCAGTGCTAGATGGCAGATCGGTGGAGGCTGCAGAACTGAAGAGGAAGTCACAGGTGGCGGGCTGCGGCGCTGAAGACATGACTGCGGCTGGGTAGGTGCAGCGGACAGAGGAGGACGCTACAAGGAAGATGCGAAGATAAGGTGGCAGCTGAGGGGAGATTCGGAGTAGGGGGTAATTCCGAGAGGGAGGGGTTAGCGCTGGGTGAATAGGGGGTGATGAGTCTAGGATTTCAAGCGGCACTGCTGTGAATAGAGGGTAGGATCGCGCCGAAGAGGTTGGGTTGCTGCAATGGGGAGCATGAGGCAGCGGGAGGGTCGACCGAGAAAGGGGAGTGCACCAGGGGGCAAACGGATGGGGAAGGGGGAGGTTGCGGCTGGAAGCGGTCTGGTCGGGGGTTGCGGGCTGCAGGAGGGCAGGCCGGAGGCGCGGCGGAAGGTTGTTGTGACGGGGGGGCGAGGCCGGTGCTGCGGACGAGGGCGGAGGTAGGTGCGCTGGTGGGCTGCTACGGTAGACTGAGAGGAGGGCGAGCAAGGGTCGGGTGCAGCAGTCGTGCGCGCTGGAGAAAGGCGGAGGCAGGAGAGGGTGCCGTGGGAGATAGGTGCAGTGAGGGATGCTGCTGCGTGAAGAAAAAGAGGAGGGATGTAGCGGGTGCGCAGGCGGTGCCGAAAGGGAGGGACTGCGTGAGGAGGCAGCGCCTGGAGGCTGCTCGTGCTGCAACAACCCAGGGAGGAAGCAGGGGCGATGAAGAAGAGAGAGAGGGGTGGTGGCGCGCTGAGAGGAGGACAGGCCGTGGAAGGGGGAAAATGAAAGAATTAGGGTTCGGGGAAAAAAATAAAATAAAAATAAAAAAAATAAATCTTAAACATAAAAAATAAATAAAATAAAAATGAAACTATAATTAATGATGAAAATAAGCATAATACTAATATTCATAATGACACTAATACTAACACAATGATAAAATGTTTTCCAATAATTTTAATTAGCATTAATTTTATAAGACATTCTAAATTGACATCTATTAATTTATTTTAATTTCCTCAAAGCCGAAAAGGCCACGCAGTTGCTTGGGCGAAGCCGCGCGGTGTTGCGCTTCACCCGCACGTCCAACGACGTCGAACCCAAGATGCGTGCTTTTTATCAAAACTCAAAACTTTCATCCGAGAATGAACATGAACCACAGAAAAATAATAATTTAAATCCAAAGAATTCATAAAATAAAATAAATGCACAGTTCGGGTTGTGACAATTCTCCCCACCATAATGCTTTCCACCCCCGGAAAGCCACAACACTTTCCAGACGATCGATCAACACCTAAGAATTTCACCCAACACGATCCAACCTCTTATCCCAAGGACATTTTATCGACCATATACGGGACTCAACCTCATTTCCCGAAACAAACCAACAGTAGAGGGGAGGCCTGAATGGACTCCCCACCATAAGGACTCCACTGCCACCCGATAATGACTTAAGAGAAAACTCAAAAGACTCATGGTGGGTCTCCCCACCATAAAGAACTAACCTACTAGCGCCCAACCAGAAGACCAACTTAGACCTGCACCAGGCCTTATTCAAGCTAGAAAGAGCACAACAAAAACCTTTAAACCACTCACTCTTGTCCAAAAGGGACAAGAGTTAGTTTGAAAAGTCTGCGCAAACCAAAAACCCCTACCCCATGGGCGGGGAGGGTGGTCCCGAGGACCGGATCACTGAAACTACGACGGACGACTACTCACGACCCATCACTTCGTGATAAACACAACCCAAAGTCACAACTGATTTACATGGGTTGTCCATGCAAGACCGCCAATTGACACCTCACATTCAAACAAACATATAAAATTATCAACATTGTGTGAGGGTTAAGTCCATCGCGCACTTTATGGCAAGAGGAAAATTACAACGACAGAGAAACCAAAGCAGAAACACTAAAACTTTCTCACCACGACGATAGAGGCATGACTTTAACCATACTTCTTAAAATTCCCCGGGGGTTCCTGACTACGTGCCGGCTTCACTCTAAAACCTTTTGGCTGGAGCTCTAATGGATTAAGCATCTTCTGCCTCACAGTCAGGTTCTGATAATCCCAATGAGAAATATACTTTTTTTGAAAAATGAAAGGACAATATTTTAAATTTTAAAAACATACCAGCATTGAAAGTCGGAGTTCGTCAAAAGACCCATGACATTCCCATACATTTCAAACCCAAAACACAATCAGTAAAACTACAACGATAAAATATCCCTTAAACTGAAAGGAAAATTACACCAGAAACTTTGAACAAAGACCCAACAACACATTACTTCTGAGAAATTCCTTTGCGATGCTTCCTTGCAACGCCCTGACAAAATCGTTGCAAGTGGCCCAGGCATCCACATGCGTGGCAGGGCTTCAGAGTGCTTGGGCACAGTGACTTCTTGTGACCCCGCTTGACACACTGATAACACACAAGGACCTCTCTCTCTAAAGAGGTTAATGAAAGATCCCGAAGCCTCTTGATTCCACGACCTGTTCCATACACTTTGATTTTCTTACTCATCTCCTTTCCAAAATCTTCACCACTGCTCATAGGGATCGAAGGAGGGAGAACTACTTCGAGCACTCCTACCATCGCGGCTTCAACATGAAAATCTTGTCTTGCCACATCGACAAAATAAGTTAGCTTGGACTCTGACACCTTCGATTGTAGATCAGGGCAGAGACCCACCTCGAAGTGTCGAGCCTTTATGGGGTCATTCGTGGAATACTATAAATCATAATGGACTAGCTCCACAAAGAGATGGAAATATTCTAACACAGATCCATCGCCCTGCTGCAGACAACACATCTTCATCCCCTTTCTCACCCTTTATTCCTCAGAGAAATACTGGCAAATGAACAAATCCTTGAAGAACTCCCAATTAATCTTTTGACGGGGCTTGTTCCGAGACACTGACTTCCACCACATCCACGGTGAACCTTCAAGCAAGATGGTCACAAACTTGACCTTCAACGACTCGGGAAACTCAATGAGGTTAAAGTCCCTTTCAATATTTCGCATCCACTCCTCTTCCACGGAAGGGTCTGCTTGACCATAAAAGAGAGTTGGATCCAGCTTCCGGAACTCAAGCATAAAATCCTTAGGTTGATCAACCGTACTACGATCACCCATCTAAGCTTCAAGGGAAAAGCCACTGGACAAAAAGATCCAAGAACCCGATCAAGGACAACTCAATAAATAAAAATCCTCAAAATCGAACATTGCATAGGTGAAAAGCTCGAAGCACAATAAATCAAGTTATCATAACATCAAAACTTTTCTCTTTGAAAACACATTTAATTTAAAACAATATTGGTGAGTTAAACCCTCGCCATTGGTATCCCTTAGAGTCTCACTCACATGCATGTATTTGTGCCACCCTGGGAATCCATCCACCATACCATACATCCATCCACATTTCCAACATACCAATATGCATGTGATAACTCATAGGAACACCAAGGACAAAACAAAGAAACTCTATTTTCCAAAAACAAATCATTCTTGCCACTTCTTTTAAAACAATCCTCAAATTAAGCATGTCATTTCAAACCACTATTTTTTTCAAAACCCTTTTTTTCAAATTAGAACCACTCTCAGAAGTCACAGGAGACCCAAAACATCTCGAACAAGGAACTAGTGTCGGTGGGAGACTTGACCATATGGTTGGTGGCCATATTTCAATCACGTTACCGACATGAAGAGTCTTTTTGGACCATGCCCCCAGCTCCACATGGCTTGCCAGGCCATGCGGCTTAGGACTATTTGCCCAACTCCATTTTTCGCACCCCAATCGCAAAACATTTCCATAAAAATCCAAATAAACAAATTAAACCGGAATTCCCCTAGAAACCCGAGGATCAGAATGAGCAAGAGTTCGCGACGCTCTTCCCGCACCTACCCCTCGAGTCCCGACAATCCTACTCCATCTACCTTGACATCCCAAAAAACAAAGGGCGCTCTGGAAAGTGAGGTCTACTAAGAGCTGACCTCCTCTGAGACCATTTTTTCACGAACCAACTCGGGTCGTGTCACGGACCAGCTCGGGTGACCGGTTCAAGGTCGACCCAGGTTGGTTCGTGACAGAATGAGATTGTGAAATAAACCCTTAAAATGATCATAATGTGAAAGTGCGAATTAGTAAATGAATAAGTTGTGTTTATCAATTGAAAACACACATAAAAAAGATTAAATAAAAAAAATATTGTCAAAATTAATTATACACATAATTATATAATATTAACAATGATAATGAAGTAATGTAACCTAATGAAAATTAATTGAGTTATGAAATTATTTAACACTTGGTAACTATTATTTCAAATCCACTTAGATGAAATAATTCAAATTAAAACTTAAAATACCATGAATAATTAATTATTCATGATATTACATGTAAATTGTTAGTATACACCCCATATAAAAGTAATTAGGTACATAATATTACAATATGCCTCAATAAAATGAAATTGAGACAAAATCCCTTACCCTACGCTCCCTTCTAGTTTAATTCATATTAAAATCCTATAAAATACTTTTAATAATGTTATTAACTTGTAAAATAACCATAATAATATTTATAATATCATATATGAACCTTATTTAATATATTATAATCCATTTGCTAATAATCTTTCATTATTTTCATTGTTTCGAGTGTTAATTGCCTTTTTTTCAAGTATGTTTTGACTTGTTATTTTTTTCCTCTTACCTTGATCAGGATTTCAAAATATGATGAATATAAATAATTATTTAAATATCATATATATTAATTACATATTTATTTATAATAATCCATAAAATTTTGTGATAGGAAATGAAATACATTATGCATGTAGATGGTAGGTTGTACGCAACCATGAACGTTGTTTCCATTTACTTGTTGTATTAAAAGAAAGAGAATTATATTATATATATATATATATTAAAATTATAGTATCATATTTATGTTATATATCACATATTTGTTTTAAAACCATCTTTAATACATTCCATATAAATCTTTAATGAATCGCATCGCTTCATGAGGTGGTAGTCCATCGTACACACGAACGATGTTATCATATTCCCACAAAATGGAAAGCATGAAGGTATCTATAATATAATAATTAAAAAAGAATAAAAATATCATATAAATATTATATAAATAATATTCTATCATTATTCCCAACCATTAAAGGTGGTAATGGAAAAACGAAAGAGATCGGTTCGTAAGGTGGTAGCCCGCCGTACACATGGATAATGATTTCATAACCCATTTGATGGAATTGTGTGTGGTTATATTTCATAATCTTAACATAAAAAAATATAATTATATTTAATATAATTTTTTTATTATATAATCATGATATTTAAATAATATAAGGGGTTTGAGGAGGAAATAAAACAAAAACTTTCGTTGATGAACATTACCTCTTCTTTGGGTATCTCCTTTTAGTTTGCAAAAAAGTCCTTCCATGGATGGATTTATGAAAAACAAAATTAAGGATTATAGTATGATTTTAGTGAATTTGGTTAGTTATTTTTTATGTTATTGTTTGAACCAAATTGGTTTTAGAGGTGTGAAGAAGGGGGAGAGGGGGAAGCCTTTTATAAGTGGGGTGAGTGAAAAACTTTGAAATTTTAGAAAGAGGGAACTCCATACAAGTTTTTTCCATGTAAATTAGCTCCAATAATGAACCAAACTCATAAATATAAGGTACAATGTCTAAATATGGCCATAAAATATTTTTTTGATAAGTTTCTAGGTCATTTGACCCCTTAAATTTAAATTTTAAACCCCTGGTAAACTCGTTTTTCTCTAGATTGTTGTAATTAATTTTACCTACTTTCACTAATAAACAAGGTAAAAATTAATTATTCCCTATTAAACATTATAAATTATTATTATTCCAAATATATAATCCGTTTTTTCTAAATTCAAATAATATAAGTGGCAGAAATTAATTTTAAATTAATCTCTCATAAGTGTCAAGAAAATAGGTTTTTAAAGTGAAATTGTTCAAAAGTTTACTAAGTTTTTATATCTAAATTAAATATATAAATGATTAAAATGAACTAAATTATATTAATAGATGTATAATTTAACTATTTTTACTTTAAAACCAATTATAAATATAATTTATCATTATAAATTATTTAGATCAAAATTCAGTTTTCAATTGAAATTCAATATTTTTCATTATTCATCAAAAAATTAAACCACTCAAAAAATACCAAAAAATAACCCTAAGATAATTTTTCCATTAATATTTCAAAACTGAAGTTTATTTTTTAAAATAAAATTTATAAAATTTTCAAAAAATAAAAAATAAAACAAGTGCCCCATTAAAAGGGAAAAATTTGCCTTTAGAAAAATACTGCCTTTTAAGCATAAAATTGAATTTATTCTTATCTTATTCCAATTAAATTTATTAGATGAATGTCCAAAAAAATTATATAATTTATAAATTTCTTTAATATTATACAATAATAGTAATTAATTTAATTTATTAAGATAAAATTCCTTTTCACATATAAGTATTTTTTTATAAAAACGTTTCCTTTATATTCAATTACTTTTTATATTCATTTATAATTAATTGGTAACCAATGAATTCAAACATATATTTTGATAAGTTATTTAATCCTTTTAATGACCTCCAATTTGATTTCTAGTATGAAATTTCATTTTAAATAATAATATTAATAGTGTATTGTTGTTCAATAAAATGTGGTAATGTGTGTAACATAAGCCTTTAAAGAAAATTATTGTTGCATGTAACACAATATAAACTCAGTGTTTCATATAGAGAAAGATAAAAATTATGTTGCATGAAATATACACTATTTTAGAGATTTAATTCATATATATATATATATATCATAAATCCTTAAGATGTTATATTCCTATATATGCTTGATGTTGTGTGTCATACAGGCTATCAAATACAATGCCCTTATTTTATAATTTCAAGGTGTTACTGTTATTAAAAACTTGAATAATTTTAATTTATTTATTACTTAGTGATATTATATTCTCAAGTATCCCTAGACCCCATGGTGGGTCCCACCATATACTAAACTCATATTCATCATAATCATGAAGGATTTTGAATACTATAAGTGTGTGTCCCTCTAGGAACCTATCTCAATAGTGGTAAATATTATTCACAAACTAGTAGTGAAGTGTAGAAACCCATCAAGGCCTCTTAATAGATAAGCACAATTCATGGAAATGACATCATTTCCTATAAACACACATTGTATAATATAATCTCTTTATCTCATGATATCTCATAATCAGGATACACACTCTATGTCATCATCCTTTATTTATTTATTATTCATTGGACATACTAGACAAACTTACCTTCATCTACCATGTCCATAAATTTATTCAAGGTACTACCATCCTAATCGACTAGGCCTCTAGATATTACTTCTTTCCGAAGCAATTTTTTTCTTCATTATTCAATCAATGTCATACCACAAATGAATCACCCAACACAATCTACCTTCTCATGAAACAAATGTCACTATTTTTTTCATTTATCCAAAGTACATGATAAAATAGTATAAAATAATAATAATCTCAATTCATAAGACCATTAAATGTTTTTATAGATAATAAATACCAATGACACCTAAAACATGTGGGGTTCATATTGGTAGGTCAATCCTCAAGATCTCATAAACTTGAGATCAATAAGTGCGGACTTTATGAGAAGAAGTCTGAATGCTTATGAGCCCCCAACACTTGATAGTCATACATCCTTTATGTCAAGTCATTATGATGTATATAGACCATATTAAATTTATTTAATATTAATTTCATGGTATCTCTTGGTTATCTTTATAGATTTTAAAATCTATAACCCTTTAATATGATAAATAATCTATGGAAATTATAATGTAAATAGTGGATATTGGAATATCAACACTATTATGGTAAGTGCACATCATGCATAACTCATTGTATACTTGATATTGTAATTGAAAATTACTATTCAAGTTGGGTCTAGGGAATCCACTATTTCAAAAGAATTAAGGGAGTTAATATTTTTATATATTTAAATTTGTATTTTAATGATTTAAATATCACCAAATTATTAATTTATGGGTGAGTATCACATATTTGGATTAAAGTAATAATTTTTATTTAATTATTTAAATATATTAATTATTTATTTTTAAGTGTTTCTATTCATATATAATATTTATGGGTAAATCCATACTTTTTTAAGTAAATATTTAACAAAAATTTGTAATTAGAGAATGAATTTGGAAACTGTACAAAAATTTCAATTTTTTCCTTTAATGAGAACTCTTGTGTTTTTATCATAAAATATTATATGTGTGAAATATTATCATGACATTTTATTACAAAATTTTACACAAGTTTGGGTATATATTTTATTTGAATACCATGAGTTGGATCGTGTTTTTTTATAGTGATAATGGGCATGAAAGTCAATGTTATACTGGAGTCTTAAATCTAAGAATCACTTAAAAATATAGCCTATAAACTTTATATCCTTGCATGTATTAATATTAATGTTTTAAAAAAATATATAACATTCAAAAAAGATTATTTTTTAAACTTGATCCATGACTTGTTAGTTCGTTTGAAGGGACAAGAATGCAGCACAAAAATAGGGATTATTTTTTACTTTATTTTCAAACTTTCCATATTATAATCTTTGTACCTAGACTGCCCTCCACTCTATAAAAAAGTTTTATTAACATTTTGAGTGAGATATTCATGTATTTGGATTTTTAGGGATTAATGGGAAAGTCATATTAGTTTCTTTAATATTTTTTTCTTTGAAAATTTGAACACTTTGCATATTTTAAATAAATTGTTTCTCATTCTACCTTTTAATTATATCTCTTTGTCTCTCTATCTATATCTTTCATGTTTTCTCTCTCACTTCAACATGATATCTAAAACTCACCCTCTTGAGTGACTAGATCTAGGATTTCCCTTAAGAGAGGTTTTTTCAATATTCCAGAATTCCTTTTCTTTAATTATTTAATGTTTATTTTCTGTTTCAAATATGGTAGTGAGTGTATTAAGAGATGATGTAATTATTTTCCATCATTATAAAATATTATTCAGTGATTTTTTATATTCTCTACCAAAAACATTATTCCCACCCTTATCTCGGTAATACTCTTTACACAATGGAGTGGAGTGTGTTTGAGGGATGAAACAACATACGATGTAGCTGGGTCTTGGAAGGTGTCATGCTCTTGCTTGAGGTGTGTTCATCATTCTTGACCATTAGAGGAGGTGTAGTTTGTTGTTATAAAGATATATCCTAGGGATTATAAAATTCAAACTAAAATTATTGGATGGTAGTCCATTTATTATGGGATATCCAGTCAAATATAATTTAGAAAATAAATAATGAATGATGAAGGAACCCAAGTAGTCAAACCTAGGACCAAGACCTTTCCTTCAAACCATTCATTCTGTCTTCGTTTTTCATTTCATATTAATTTTCTAGTTTTTTATTCTATAATAAAACAACCATATCCCATTGATTATATAAAATAAATAATACCATATATATAATAGTCGATTAAGAGTAGCGAGTGATTAACTATGAAATCTATTCAAGTGAGATGACTCTAGTCAGCCATTATATTGCACTAGAAAAATAAATAATAGTGTTTTAACTTATTGTGATAGGTGTGTTAAAAGACACTATACTCTTATATAACATGTAATAAAGTAATGATATACCCATGAAACACCTTCTCCTATTGGTATATAATTTCCACTAGTTTATCAATAAACGTCACATCCTCCTCAATATCAATCTTTCACCAATCAAACACATGAGATCCATCATCAAGGTACCTTTTGAGCTCTAGCACATAAAAAACATATTAAATTCATACCAATTAGGGTTAAACCTTCTATAACACATATTCATTGACATCAAACTCTAATGATCTCATATTTTGACCATCTTATGACTTTTTATGATCCTATATAATCTTTATCCACTCTCAAATCATCAAAATTATTTCTATCATATCAAGTACCAATTCAATCCCAATAACCATTACCTCACAATCATCAGTACAACAAATATTTCCCCAATAGGGTCACATATTCAATAATTTTAATGGTGCTATATCGATATAAGATATATGACTATAATTTAAAGAAAATTCAACCAATGGTAATTGACCAACACAAAATCCTCGAAAATATAGAATGAAATCACTCAACATGTCCTCTCATGTCTGCATCATCCACTCAATTTATCCATTTTTATTAAAGTGAAATGTTTTGTTAAAGAATAAAAAGGTGTCAAAAGCACAATGTAGTCCAATTTATATTCATGATATAAATAGAGGGTCATGATCTAAAATAAAGGATGTGTAAATGGGTAGGCCTGTTCAAATTAAAGATAAATTTCACTTCACCCATCTTAAGAATGTGGAAAAAATTCAACCCATATTAAAAACCCCAAAATATGGTTTGTAAAAAAACATAACATGGGGGGTTTATGTGGTTCAATGGGTGGTTCGGTTTGGGCTGGAAAAAAGTTATAGTAATTTTTAAAAAACTATATTTTTTAAAATTAATATAAATAAAAATGTTTCAACTCCAATAACATGTTAAGATATTATACTATAAAAGAAATAATTTTTTAACAATCATATCTTTAACTCAAATAATTCAATATAAGAAAATATTTTATGTCCAAAAATATATATACCAAATTAATTTTATAAAAATGATAAAATTATGATTATAAACTACTTTTATAATTAGAGTGGATGGTTTAAGTCAACCTAATTCTTCAAATCAATCAATATAATTTATCATCTTGAGTACATGAGTACCAGCCTAGATTCCATATTCTAATTTACATATGTTTAGTGTCATTATAATCTAATTAATTTCTTGTTTTACCTTCTCCATGCAAACTTATTAGAGACCAGACCACATGGTATGAACATCCATTTCATCATGTTACTTTCACAATTCATTTGAAATTTGTGATGAAATTATAATGTAAACATAAAATTAAACATCATGAGTCTCCTGCACACTTATGTTTCATCCTCACTTTATTTCTATGGTTTCTCATCAGGTAGTAGGAACTCTAATACATGTAATTTTCTTTAATCTCATGGTACAATGTGAAAATTCATGTACAGATCTTAGAAATTAGTGCTAGTAAGGATATTTTAATTATCCAATATTAATCACAATGCTTTTATGGTATTAATTAAAATTTTATATAGAATAAAATTTAGCTGATTAGAACTTTTATCTTGATTTCCAGTTGTTTAGAAATCATAGATTTATTAATCTTAAATTTCTCCCTCTATTTTATCCAAATACTAATATTCCTCAACTATTAGATTTTAAATACATGTTTAGTTAGATAATATAGTGTAAAGTATCCTTAAAACCTCGACTATTGGTCCAAGATATGGTTATGCAACAATTTAGAGAGTTTTAAGGTAGTATTTTGGCTAAGAAACTGCATTAACTCATGGATCATTGGTCTGTTGAGTGGATTCTCATATCTTATAAATCCTTAACTTTGATATTTCTAACACATTCCTCTAATATTTTTTCAAGATAGCTATGTTTATTTTTTTTATGCCAAATTTAGTTCATTAATCTCACCAATATTTTTAGAACTCCCCAGAAGAAAGAGGTTCCCTCAACTATTTTTAACAAGCACCCAAAATTATTGTTTGATTCTAACTTAAGTGATGGAAGGTGCTTGGTATTTAATATTTTCTTTGATTGGTTTAAATTATTTATTTAATTGGAAACTAAAATTTAATTTTTTATCATGTTTCTTACTATGTGATCACACTCACAAATCTTACCATGCATAAATAGAAAATATTCATTTTTTATTTTTTTCATTATATCTATACATGATTGTTAAATATTCTATTTGATTTTTTATAAACAAAATATTCACAAAATAGTTACACATACCTACAAAATTGATTACACAATGACATACTCACAAATTGTTTACTACTAGTTAATCCATTATCTGTATGATGGATCAACTGACATCCTAGGGGAATTCCTTCAGTTGAATATTGAATCGAATCATAATTGTTTCCATCTTCCATGTATAGAATCTTGTTTGGGTCCCACCAATTCTCTCTTCAATTATGTCATTGTGAACACCACTATTTTTTACATCATATGCGAACATATAGGATAGGGGAACTTAAGATATTGGATTACATTTTTATCACTCAAATATGGACACAAAAACCCTTTATAATTAAATATGGATGGATAATGTATATATTAATTAAAATAATATCTAATAATTAATTATTACAAAAAATACTTATTGAAATAATTTAATTAAATAAATGGTAAACTAAACACACACATGATTAGTCTTAACTCATGATCAATTCACATGCATAAAATTACATAATATAAATTAAATAAGTTGAAATTCCACTTGATTATATTTTTAATGCATAAAAGTTCCATTAAAATAATTTTAAACCAAAGGGTTTAAAGGGGTTGGTGGGTTGGGTTACGATGGATGGGTCAGAAAAGGGCGTACCTAGCATAGATTAGGTCATGATAAGGAGTTAGGCCTCCTGGGGTTGGGGGCATTCCCCATATGGGGTGCCCTTCTGGTGTGATTTTCCCCCACTCAACAGTGGCAACTTACTTTTAAAAAAATGATATTCCATTTAATATATGGTCACCCTGGTCAAATGGGGTGGATTGTTCTTTAGTTTTAGTAATTTTTTCACCCATCAAAGTTAGTTTTTAATATATATTTTCATGTAACTTCATTCCACCCCCCCCCCCCCCCACACACACACACACACACACCCATAGTGCCTATATGCATGAAGCCATACACACAACACTTCAATCACCTTTTATCAATTTTTTATACTGTAATTCATTTAATATTTTATTATCCATTTCTCAACCATCCAACCTCAGACTAAGGAATAATTGTGGATTTGGTACCATATCAGAATACTATATCTAATTCTAGTGAATTTAATTAAAATTTAGACTTGAATTTTTATATGATACCTCTAATACTAATAAAAGGAACCAAGTATGCGTCAAAAACATGGAAAGATGGTATTTTCAAAAAATCATTGAATCATTATAAGACACTTAATTTGACCTAGAATTGATCATTTCTGATCATGAATCATGTGAGAATTATTTTAAGTATGAATAACATTAACGAAAAAATTGCATCGTTTGTTTATGAAATTTCATTATAATCTAGTCATTGTTAGTGTGTCATAAATCAAAGGATACAATAAAGAACTATTATATATCATCCACATATGTTAACATAAATATACTAGTTCATCATTTTATTACCTTTATGTGACAAAAAATAGAATCAATAGCTTCATGATACCCCTTCGATCGTGTGAAGAATGTCGATTCGATTTGATAATAAAGGATTCGTCCAACATTTTTCATATATTGGTTTAACTCTTTAGAAATTTATTTTATGGAATATGAGGAGATAAATACATTAAAATTATTCTCATCACCATTCATAAATCTTAAATGAGCTTAAATATTTTGGTCAGAGTTTTTAAAAATTCCTTTGGACCCCTAAAGAAACTTAAACCATATTTTTGACCCATTAGGATGTATATGGCTTATTTAACTCAATATAAATTTCACGAACATTTCATAAATCACACATAAAACTTTAATATGTATCCTAATTAAATATGATCCATTAACTTGGATCATTCCTCCTAAATACATTTAATGAACCTTTAATAAATAAAAAATATTCGAAATACTATTTTTCTCATATTCACTTTTATACTTAATTAACTTGTGAATACCTTAAGAAATAAATTTAATTCTTATTATTATAAAATTTATTATCATATAATTTAATTAATTTATTTATTAGTGAGTTTACACACTTGAACATTCAATGGTTCATGAGCATGGGTCCCACTTCATCATAAACTCCAATTCTTCTAAATTGGTGGAACTTTGGGATTCATATTGTTTATGACCCTCTAATCACTTATCCTAATAGAATTGAGTCATACTCTCTAACCAAGAGGGGTATTTAACAAAACATAATGACCCATAAAAAGATAATAATAATTCATAACTACAAAAACCTCATATAAACACTTACTATGTAATATAAACTCTTTGTCTCACAATATCTTATAAAGAGGATGCATAATTTGTGTCTATATCCTTAATGATTTATTTATTTTTGTTTAGATATAATAGATATACTTTACATCATCAAATATAGACATGGATTTAGTTAAGGAATATCCCATTGGGATTTAAAACTAGCACAATGGTATGAAAACCTCTAGAACATCAACAATAAAAAATTATATAACTTCTAGAAGTAGAAGAATCTCCAAAACTTATAGTACTAAAACTGATAAGACAAAATCTCCCATTATCCACCACATTGTATCACCCCTCTCACACACTCTAGTAAAACAAAACTCTACAAAATAAATAACCAAGATTAAAACACACACACACTTTAATAATGTCAACATGTATTTTACATGGTTCAGACTTTAGCCTTATATCCAAGGGTGACCATTATTGCTTCCTTTTATTTCATGAAAGAAGAATAAATAAAAATCACCATTAGCAAAGATATATAACATTAGATCATAAAAATTCATGCATACAAGTGGTCACACCCCATCTATTTATAGTAAGGATCATTTTGTTAACTAATTCCACCATATATCAAAAAAATGTGGGGGAGTCATAGTAGGTATTGTATACCTTTGATTTATTATAAATTTTTATTCTTTAACTGATGTATTTATATGAAAATTTCAATTCAATAACATGAAAACATATACTGATTCATATATATACTATTTAAAACCTACAGTTAATATTATGAGACCATAGAGAACACCCTATATAACTTCATTGGAGTGATTATCACACCATTTAAATCTTCAACACATCTATCATTAATATATGGCCACTTGAACTCTTGGTTCTGGAACATTTCCTCTAGAACAGCATGCCTCCTACTAGTCTCTTACTTTTATGATCCTTCATTATTTTGAGTCTCTTGTTCAAGAGTTACTCCTACTAAATATAGGAAATAAAACTTGAAAATGGAATTCATAAATCTTAACAATCTCTAACATGAAGAATACTTTCAAGGATTTATGTTTCCATCAACACTTAGGAAAATTATGATCATTTCAACTTTTATAGTAATGGTCAATGTCTTCATTCGATATACCATTCAACCAAGTCCCACTAAGGCATAGTACTACCTCAGAATTTCCCAAACTAAGACATAGGTAAACATGTCACCAGGATTTTGACTAATTCTGATCTTACATAACATCAGAACTTTATCCCCTAAAATATTTTAGATGAAATTATACTTTAAAACAATGTGTTTTTTCCATAACTAAAACACTATATTTTAATCCAAATAAATTTCACTCTGACTACCAAAAAATAGCAACCCACTTTCTTGAATTCTTCTAAGTTCCTCCAATAAACACTTCATCTAGATCAATTTCTTTTTTTCTTCTGTGATGATCACATACTCCAATTTCATTATAAACACTACAATAATGGGTTGTAACCTAGTAATATAACTTAGTGTTATCCCTTTTAATTTAAACAAAAATCTTTTGATACTCTTCTATTTTTATATATCCTCTCAAAAATTTGTATCAAAATTATTTTGAAACATATCATTCATTCAAAAATTCAATGTTATATCTTTGGAACCATTGAGATATTTTAGAATCCTGTTCACGACTATTTGAAAACTCTAATTCATGCTTTTGATAAACCCATTCTAATTGTGCATTTCAATCCACTGGATGATCACATGTAGTAATGTAGTGGAAAAACCCAAACCTATAACAGTTAAATTTGAATAAGTAAACCAAAAGTAGGTAAAATTCATAACCTAATCAGTATACAAAGTCATCTTTTATCTCACACACACGAAAACTCACAAAAAATAAAGATAGTGTAAATCCATCCAATAGAAATATAAAATTAAATAAATGAATAAAATCAATAAACATGATTCAGAAAATGATTCCTACATGAATGGTAGAAACATTATTACATGATCTCATTATAGTAGAAAGATACATGTGATTAAAAATATATTATAAAAGAAGAGTAATTTTTTCAAACTTCTCAACTCCACTACTAATTATCTATGTTCACCGCCCCAATCTTAGAATTGAGGTCCCATGCTCTTATATACTAAGTTATATCCTATCAACCAGTAATAATTTCTCCCCTAAAATCATATATCACTAAGAATGACTAAATTAGCTTGATTACCAACTCATTGACTCTTAAAATTTTCGAAACTTATAGACCTTCAGCACTTTACTATAACATCCTCAAAAGATGTAAACTTCCAATGACCTTATTTACCAAATTGAGGAATTGCTACCATTGTTTACACACTACACCACTCCAACTATTAGTGACCTGAATCCATTGAAAGAACTTCTATTGAACTGAAATAGAATTCACCTCCCAATAATATCCAACTTTAATACTTCTTTCAGGGTACATATAAAACTCTCTATACTTAGGAAAATCCATATTCAGTCATAAGAATTGATTCTCCATTTTTCTCCTTTTTTCCACCTATGACCCACTGATACACAATGATACCTAATACTTTCTTGGAAAATTTTATTTATAAACATGACCACTAGATTTTGGATTCTTGTTATCTTTCATAACCCTAGATTCTTTTCCTTTAACAAATATTGGATAGAATGATACTTTAGATTGATGTGTTTTATCATTTCATGGAGCACCATATTTTTATCTAAGTGGATTGAACTTTGGCTATCATAGAAAATAAATCCTATTTCTTGAATCCTTTTAAACTTATTTATTAATCTTTTCAATAGAATAATTTATTTCCTAGCTTCTATTTAATCTACATACTTATCTTCATTTGTATATAGTGTAGAAACCTTATATTGTTATAACATATAGCTAATAATTTTTCCTCCATAGGTGAACACAAACCCTGATATTCTCTTCTAGGTTTTTCAATATCTGGTAAACTTTACATCAAGAAATTTTCAAAATGGATCATTTTCCTCATATCACATGGCCATATATATCATTCCTTTCAAATACCAAAGGATTCATTTGATAGCCTCCCAATATAGCTTCCTTGGATTCAAAATATATAAACCTACAACTACCACTATAAAAGTAATGTTTAGTTGATGTAAAACCATTGCATATATATAAATTCCAACTATTGATTCATAATGAACTTTATTCATATAATTGGACTCATCTTCTATTTTGATGGATTTTTCCTTGTAAAATTTAAAGTTCCCAGCCAAAATAATCAAGACCAAATTAATTCTGATCATCATAAATCTTTGGATAACCTTATAGATGTAGTCCTTATAAGATATAACCAAAGTTCCATATTTTCTATCTCTCTTCATATTTAACCCCTAAATCATCTTAGCTTTCCATATATCTTTCACCTATAACATTTTAGATGAATCATGTTTTAGCTTCAAGATTCTTCTATAATCTGATATATCAATCCATATATCATCCATATATAAAATAAATATGATGAATGTCTCATATATCTATTGATTATAGTAACAAAAATGATCTTTATTTAACTTGTTGAAACCTTCTTCCAAATTAAATGAATCAAATTTATAATTCCATTTTCATGGTGCTTACTTTAGAAAATAATGACTCGTCAACAACTTGAAAATCAACATCTATTCTTCATCTTATTTGAAAATTATTGGCTTCCTAATATATATTTATTCCTCCAATTCACCATTCAGTAAGGTTATATTTACATCTATCTATTTTTGGAATAGATTTTCTAATGATACCATGGTTAACTCCATCTAGATATTTATCTGTTTAATTATTGGTGTGAATATTTCTTTGAAGGAAATGACTTATTTTTATTGAAATGTATTTTCCACTAGATGTTATTTATACTAATTCTTTCCATCATCCTCATATTTTAATTGGAACACCTACTTTTTTTCTAATTCCTTCTTCCCATCTATTAAGTTAGTGAGTTCTCAAGTTCCTTTTAACTTCAATGAATCAGTTTCTTTATCTATTTCTGACTTCCAACAATCAACATCAATAAGTGTGACTTCCACTTATGTGATCTATGAATCTTATACATCTATTATAAAGTAACACCCAAAAATTATAATATATTATTACTTTTAATTAAGTCAATTTTTTTATATCTTTCTCTACACACAACAACAAACTTAAATAAAATCATGATATATTTAGATAAAATATAAATATTTAATTATGATCATTACTACCTATATTTTGAGTTAGAATCAATTAATATAAATAAACACTTTATAAATTATATGTATAATGATAATAAAGTAAACCTTTAATATCAATGAAATTAAATTATTTTACCAAAAATGAATAATAAGATCATTTATTATTTAGAAAGAAAATACTAGAAAATTGTATTTTATATAACATGAATTTCTATTTAAATAAACATATTATTTATTATAATTTATGTTTGATATTAATAATTGGTTAAAACCAATTTAGTAGGTAAAGGATATGAAAGAAGAATAAAAATAGTTAACATTTGAAAATTTGGTTTTCAAAATGAAACATTTTTTAAATTATATTTTATTATTTTATTCAAAAACTGAATCTATAAATTTTAGAATTTGAAAATTAATATAAATGAACTTAATTTATGAATTCTTCATATCAAAATTGAATTTTTATTAATTTTTAATCTTTTACTAAATAGGTTGGTTCTTAGTAAAAAAAATATGGTTTTTATGAAACTTGTAATTTGTATGAATTTAATATTGTATAAGAATGAATAAGAAATTTATAAAACCATTCAAGTAATAAAATATTAATTTAATGAGTAAAATTATTAATCTAAAATTATTCTTTGGACTTGGAAAACAAATGGTAAACATTTTTATTACTAGTTAAAATGTTACATTAATATAAAAATTGTTTTTGGTCTTTCATGAGAATCAAGTATTTTTCAAGGAATATTTGGTTTTGGAATTCCTTGTAAGACTCATATACTTTATTTATTTTCATATAAAACCAATTTATGTAATTAAAATAAATATCTAGGGTAATTTTATCTTATATATATTTAAAACATAAAAACCCTATTTGTCTAAAAACTATTTTTTATGTTATTAGGTGTGTTTAGTTTAAAATTAAATTTCACACATTTAGAAATTTTATTTGATAAAATTATTTTCAAATTTTAAATTCAAGTTATTTGATTATGTATAAAATTTAATCTTAATATTTTTCATTAAAATTAATTACTAATGTTAGAAATTAATTACCAAGGTAAAAGTATATTTGGATAAAAGGACAAAAGTTGAAACTATTATCCATAAATCACTCAAATTTATCTCAAGAAGTAGTGGTTAATATGAATTTCTACCCACACTAATTTTACTCTACTATTTTTTCCATTTTTTTCTTTTGAAGAATTAATGGTAACCTTGCATTATTGAAAATGTTAGGGTTACTCCCAAAACTACCATTTCCTTCACTTATAAAAGGGTAACCTCTCACCACTTCAAGACTCACCAACCAATCTAATAAATCCTTGAAAATATAAAATTTTACTCTCACTAAAACCATATCCCCCAAACATAATCTCTTATTCACTCATAGTTATCCTAATCCCTTCAAATTAAAGAATACTTCCAAGGAAAATTAAAGTCCCTGACGATAGTATTAGCAACTAATTAGTTTTTTTATTAATTATATTTTTCCAAATTTATCCTAATAACACTAATTTTATGATATTAGTATTATTTACGAACTTTTAAGTTACTATATTAAGGTTATTATCATTATTAATTCATATACACCATCTATTAAGAAGAAAACCATTGTTCATGCATTGTGCATACTACTGCCTCCAAGACGTAACACATTTCATTTTCCTCCACCACCTTAAAAGGTTGGATATAAGGATAGAATTAAATTATAAATATTATTTTTATGTTATCATTAAGTTTCTAGTAGTAAAAATTGGAGAACCTATTAATGATATGATCAATAAAAAATCATCGTTAGTGTAATCATTTAAAATAAGCATGCTAAGAAGATAATCTCTTACTCAATTCATATTAAACACTCATTTCAATTACTTATTACTATAAACCATTAAATTACTGATTTATCACACTAATAAATACTAAATAATATCATTATTCCCCTGTTGTAATGATATTATAAAAAATCACCTCATAAGAATTCAACAAATTAGGGTATGTTCATGTTTGGGTCGGTTTAAGAACCTAATTTAATTATAATATGAATTTATAACATTAATGACTATAGAAGCATAATAAATGGTAAAATAGGATACATACATATATATATATATATATATTTGTCTATTTTTGTGTGTTTATAAAATTATTTTCTTAGTTTTGAATATTTTATGTCAATAATTATTTCATTAATTAACAAAATGTACTTTGACTATCAAGAATCTCAAAAACAATATTGTCATTGATTTCATATTCAAGGATACAGATTAAAAAACTCAAGAAAGGATTTTTTTTAATATATTATATGATTATAAAAAACATTATTAGTAACCCTAATTGTATAGTGAAGATTTAATTTATAATAATAATAAATATGGATGTCTTTGTTATGAAACTAGTATAAATGATCAAAAATAAAAACACCCGATGTGTAAAATTGAAAGAATTCATGTAGATAATAAAAACTTATGAAAATTATGAATTAAAATGGAGAGTATTAATTTTATTAATTATGTTATTAATATATCTATTTTTTTGATATATAAGTTTAAATTATGTTCATGGAAAATAGGAATATGAGGTAAGGGTTTTCGTCTCAATTTCCCTTCATTGTGACAAGTATTGTATTTATGCACCTAATATTATTTATGTGTTGTATATACTTCCTATTTGGGATATCAAATCATGAATTAACTTTTAATAATGTAATTTTAAGTTCAATTATAATCCATCTCTTTCAAGTGTTTTTTATTAAATTTTTACTCAAGTCGCAAGGGTTTTCTTGGTCTCAATTCTAATTATTTGGGATATAATACATTTTTTGCACCATGTTTCCTTTGTAAAGTGTATTAACTAACCATGAATATATTTATATCATGCTCATTACATTTCCTGGGATTTACTAGCCAAATCGTGTTCCCTTATTTATGTGTCTAGTGATTCAACTATTTCGCCTAGAGTGAGGATTTTTTATAACTTATTTTTATCCATTGAGTTATGGATATTATTTGAACTTATTTCATATAAGTTTGGTATATTTTACCCTATGATTGTATTATGTGGTATTATCTCATTTTTTCTAGGGATATATATTCCAACCACATAAAACATTTGAAAAATATTTCTTACTTCTTGGGATATGTTATTTTGAAACCATCCACTTTCTTTCTCCGGATGGATCATGATCATGTTATTCCAATATTGAATTAGACATATACTCAGTGTTATATATGGTGTAAAAATCAAAATTTATATAATTCAATTTGTATGATTTTATCCTATAAAATATTTTTAATTCTATTGATATAGGGAAAAGTATTGGAATTTTGTATATTGTTATTTCAATATGTATGATTTTTGTCAAGTTAAAGATGTAGTGTTTAATCATTCATCATCTTCCTCGGGATGGGTAATGATCAGGTTATCCCTTTATTGACATGGGGAAAATTATTAGTATCTCATATTTTTTTATTTTAATCATAATGATTATTTTTTAGGTTTATTATGTATTTTTGGTTCATTTTCTCTTATATTGAATGTATTGGACTTAAACAAGTGATGGGTGGGGATCAATATTATATATCCTCTCAATGCATTGAAATATATCATGTGACAAAACAGGTTGGTTTTTGGTGTATACAACTTACCATAATAGGGTAGTGTCTTGGAACAAGGCCTTGATAGTATGATGTATTGACTAAGGTCTCAACAATAAGTAAATTGTCATGGTATGAGGTTTGATAGCTGGTTTTAATGTATAGCATTATTCATTCCATTAGTATGGGTTTAGAATTATTGATATCTATGTTTTCATTTATTTTCATGGATATAGAATGATCCTAGTTTCATGTAGATTATAACTTCATATTGTTTACCTAATCTTTCCATAATATTTATACCATATTTATGCCATGATTGCTTCAGTTATATGTTTTCCTTATAGATCATTTGATAACTCCCCTTATTATGTTTCCATTTCCCAAGTTTTTGGAGATAACTGGTACATGTTAAATTTTTATAATGATAACACATGTGAAATGATTTTTGGTAGATGTTTAAGACTTTTTATAAATTAATTAGTTTTATATTTAATGGGAATATTGTTCATTTGATACAAAGAACATGGGATTTATCAGTTTATGTTTTGTCTTAATTCTCTAAATCTATAAACCTATAAAGATCCTTTGAATGTAATATATTTAATAATACTTATTGATTTTTTAATTATAGATGGTTATATATAGGCTTTAAATAGTTGGTATCAAATAAAATATGTCAAGTATGTACTTATTTCACTTGATCTAAGAGTGTGGGTTGGGGGCATCACAATTGGTATCAAAGGAAAGGTTTAGAAAAACATAGAGATTAGGATATTTGTTAAGAATAATTTAAGGGTTGATAAGTTAGAGATGATCATAAGTTCAAAGGTATAGATAACCCTTTTGGATAAGTATATGATTTAATTCTAAGATAATAATGCACATTTTATTTAGCGATTAGGATAAGAAAACATCAGTGAAAACCCTAAGTATAAGTCTATGTATTGGATAACTTCAAAATGTTTTACTAAAGTAGAGATTATGTGATTCTTCTTAGAAATATATACTTATCTAGATACTAGAAATTGGATTCAGTTATGACATAGATGTACCTGGTGTAATCATCCTGAAAAGGTTTGGTTGAGAATTGACTCAATCATCACTTTGATGCATGATGAGTGGGCCTAATACTACACACCTAGTGAGACACTATTGGGGTATATGCTTTGATTAATAATATTCTATTAATGAACCATTGTGAAGGATTTTAGAATAACTTTAACTAATTAGGTTACAAAAAATAATATAAAAAACCAAGGATTGAACAAGGGGGTCATAATTTGATCCAAAAGTATCATATGTTAAAAAAATGTGTCATAAGGGAAGTCATATTCAAATTGATGTTCTCATATTCATATTTTGGATATTAACATAACTATTTTGGTTATAGTATTTGGTTGAAATGGGATCTCAAAAATGAAGCTGAGAAAGGTATGTTCCTCGAAAAAATTATGTATTATAACTGGATGAGGGAGATAGTCACAAACAACCATACGAATAAGGAAAATCCTATGAAGTACTACTAATGAATCATCTAGAAAGTTCTCACTCAAAATTTTCTATTGTCCTATATCATGTAATTTTTCACCAACTACCAGATATTAAGTTATAAATAAAAACTGCAAGTGGTAGGATTATCATATAAACCATTATCAGGGTTTGTGGAAAGTTATACAATAGGTTTCTAGATCTACTTACCTTAGTAGAATTTTATGTGAAATTAGGAATGTATTATCAACCTTTATAAATAGATTATAATAGATTTTCATATAGATAAATATCATTCCACATCCAAAATAGAACTGTGATCATCTAGCGGTGTGTGGTTAATTATGAGTTCCCTATATAAATTACTCTAATATTATGAATCAAACTATCAGGATAAAATTTATTTAAGGGGGTTAATGTAATGCCTAAAATTATAAGGTATGATTAAATTTATGTAAGTAAATTTTTTTAATAGCTTTCTATGCGCGCAATAATGAACTTTAGTGAAACGGTGATAAATTTAGATAAAATATAAATTTTTAAGTACAGCCGTTAAAACCTACCCTATAACGACCCATACATTACATACATTGTTATTACTTAAGAGTTGAAGCATACTTATTATAACATATAAACAAACCATTAAAGGATCGTATAGGTATAGTGTCTTTAGAAACTGAGAAACATAAGCAACTGGTTCATAAAATCAACTACATTATCTCCCATTTATTTCATCATATCTAGAGTCCCTTTTTTGGAATATCCTACTTAATATCCTTCTTCCTGACCTGGGGAAAATAAAACATACAAAAGGGTGAGCACAAATGCTCAGTAAGGGTAAACAAAAGAAATATCAGTCATATCATATTCATAAGAACATAACATTTTGAAAATATTAACCTGCAAAAGAGGTCATAATATCATGTCATGGGATAAATCATAGTAATGAAAATTAATCCCAAATAATCATAACATAAAACATGAAACTTTTTGGCATACACACATAATCATAGAAAATCATTTCATATTAGTCAAGGCGCATTTCCAAGACCATCATAGAGGACAAAGTCCATTACTGAACTAAGTTCACTCCTCGTTCCAGTCCTGTATCACTGAACCGGTTTAACTTTCCATTCCAGCCATGTCTATCTCATGAGATATAAATCATTACCCAATGCATTGGAAGGAGATATAGGTCTCACCCATCTCATAATGAAACCATTCTTATGTGTGCCACAAAATCATAAATCATACATCATATCATAACCCATGTAATAAAAATGGGATTCTTAAACATCGTGACATCATAAAACAATTCATATAAGATAAAGGAATTCATAAAAATAATTCCATCACAACATAATCAAATCAATGTAATAATAGGGATATAAACATAACCCAATATTATCTTAGATGGAAAATAATTTTGATAAAACACTTGAACTCCATTCTTGAGGAAAATATCCTTTCTACTTCAAAATTTTTTTTCCTTTCTTAACATGTCATACAATTTTAAACTAAAAGAAGTTGATTAAAAATAAACTTGAAAAGTTGTAAGGTAATATTCTTTGAAATAATGTTCTAAAAATCCATTCATGTAGTATAAGTTAAAAAAAAACATTCTTCTCGTACTTTGGCTGAAAAAGTCAAAAAGTACCTCGTACGAAAAATGAAAAAAGATTCCTTTCATATCTTTTACTAAAAACTGACTGAAGGGTAAAATTGGATTTAAAAAATTGTAGGAGGATAGAAATAATATTACATATTGAGGAAACATGGATGTGGATGATAAAATACACCCCAGGTAATACCAACGTATAAATAATCTTGGATAAAAATGAGATTGTGAGATTTTCCCTTACCTTAGGTATGATATGATATGTATGTGTCCAAACCTACTGTATAATGATTTAAATAATGTCATTGACTTATTCCAGAATCATACTCAATGTTATGATATCATATATGTCCATATTCTTAGCTTCTTATTAGTAATACTTCATTGCTACTTGTTATTCGGGTGTTTATTGCTTTATGTTCTTATATGTGTTTTGTCGAATAAATTCTTATTATTATTTTTAGTTTATAGATACCTCATTTCCAGAATGGTATTAGTGTAATATATATCATATTTACTCATTTAATTCATTTATATAATCATTATTCAATGAAGATCATGTAGAACGAGTCGCATCACATCGTGGAGACGGTAGGCCGTACGTACGCACGAGCGATGATATCGTTCCCATGATCGTGGAATTGTATTGAAGTGTATGTATAATATTATAGAATACATAATCACTTTAAAATAATCATATATAGTTATTCTTTACACCATTATATCCATCCAAGTAAGGTGGTGGTGGAAAACAGATTACACCACGGCGTGGAGACGGTATTTCGTACGTACGCACGCGCGGTGATTTCGTTTTCTGTATGATAGATAGAAGGTGAAATAGGGTTGTTTAATATTTATAATAACAAATAAGTATATGAGTGATACTGATGTTATTAATTAATAATTAAACAACTAAATAAGAATAAGTAGAATAAGAAATAAATTTGAAATAATTGGTAACGGATATTACCTCTTCTTCGACACGCCTCTTTGAAACCTCCACTTAGGGCACTAAGATTGGTCTTTGAAGTAGGACAAGACCTCTAGGATGTTTCTAGGGAAGAGAATAAGATAAATCGTTAGGGGTTGGATGAGCTTGAAGGCTCAAAGTGGTGTGAGGAGAAGAGGGAGGAGGTGCCCTTTTATAAGGGAGGAGAGGGGTACCTTTGGAATGTGTGGAAATATTATTTTATTATAAACTTATCTTCGGTTTCAAAAGGTCCAAAAATCATTAAAGATGAAGATAAGATGAATTATGGTCTAAATAAAATCATTCAATCATAATTGGACATGTTTTGGAAAATATTTTAATCATTATAATCTTATTTATTTAAATCATTTATTAATGAGGTAAATACTTCATCATTATTGTGTCATAAATAATTTAATTTATTTGATGTCTAAAAATTATAAAAATTATATCTTCATGTAGGAAATCTTTTTATCTTTCCAATTAATATTTATTGTTGAAAATATAATTTATATCACCCCTTATAAAAATTAATCACTAAAATATTTTTTTTAATGTCAATTTTATCTTTACATTAAATTAATTAATCCAAATTGTCATTATCACTACCAAGTGGCTCAATGGGGTCCCCAAATCTACCCAAGGATGACCATGGTCGTCCAATACTCATTCAATAAGGTTAGGAAAATTTTAAAGGTAATTTTGAATTATTATAATATTCTTTTAACCTTGAATTACCCTATTTACCTTTAACCGCAGTAAATAAAAATTCTCATAGTTACTATTCACAATATCAAAAAAAATAAAAGTAACCTATTAACATAATTTGGAATCACTAATTACAAATATGGAATCCATTTTTCAAAATTAAAAACACAGAAGTTCCAGTAATTAATTTAAATTTAATCCTGTTGTTAAGGAAACGAGTTTTAAAAGTTAAAACATTGCCAAAGATTGAAATGTTTTTACCTATGAATTCAATGTAAAATTAATGATAATGACATAAATTATATTAAATGGTAAAAATATATTCTATTTATACTTTAAAACCATTAAATAATATAATTTAACCATATAAATTATTGCGATGAAAAAAGTTGTTTTTAATTAAAATATAGCGTGTTTTTACTATTCATCAAAATATGAAAGTTACCAGAATAATATGAAAATTTTATCCAAGGAAATTTTTATATCCTGATTCCAAATAATAATTTTATTTTGTAAAATTGAACTTATAAACATGTCAAAAACTAGATTTAAAATGGGTGCGCCATCAAAAGGCGGTAAAACAGCATTTTTGGAAAAATACTTCTTTTATCCAAAAAAATGAATTTGTTTTCATACGTCATTCTAGAAAATGTGTAAGATGAATTATAATGTTATAAAATTCAAAATTCAGTTAATATTATTCATAACGGCTAGATTATAATGTAATAATATATCGTTGTTTAGTGAAACACGGTATTGCGTACTACACACGCTATGGAGGAAGGTCGTGATTGCGTGTAACGCAAGCCAAGCTAGTGTTGTGTGCAGTGAAAGATTCCTTTGTGTATAACATAATACATAAAAAAATATACTTCTCATAAAATATTAGGGTGTTACATTCTACCCCCCCTTAAAATGAATTTCTCCCTCTAAATTCGTCACTTCGTAAAAAAAAGATGAGGATACCTCTCCCTCATCATATCTTCAAGCTCCCATGTAGCTTCTTCTAATTGGTGGTTCCTCCATAAAACTTTCACCAAATGAGTGGTCTTGTTCCGTAGAACTTTTTCTCTACGATCTAGAATCTCTATCGGTTGTTCTTCATAAGAAAGATATTACTCCAGTGGTACAAATTCTGAGCTTAGTACATGTGAAGGATCAGGTATGTACTTTCTCAGAAGAGATACATGGAACACATCATGAACTTGAGAGAGATTCGGTGGAAGCGCCAATCGGTAAGCTACCTTCCCAACATGATCCAGTATTTCGAAAGGACCGATATACCTAGGGCTCAGCTTTCCCTTCTTCCCAAATCACATTACTCTCTTCCAAGGAGATATTCATAAGAACACATTATCATCCACTTCAAACTCTAGGTCTTTTCTTTGGTTGTCGGCATAACTTTTTTGTCGACTCTGAGCTTCTCTTATGTGTTGTTGAATAGATAGGACCTTTTCTGCCATCTCATCAACAAGATAATGTCCTAATAGCTTTATTTCTCCAACTTCATCCCAGCAAGTTGGAGTTCTGCATTTCTTTCCATAGAGAGCTTCATAAGGAGCCATCTGAATACTGGAGTGAAAGCTATTAATATAGGAAAATTCCACCAAAGGTAGGTGTTGATCCTAACCACCTTTGAAATTCATTGAGAAATCTCTTAACATGTATTCTAGAGTTTGAATTGTCCTTTAAGACTGACCGTCTATTTTAGGATGATAAGCAGTGCTGAAACTCAACTCTGTATCTTGAGTATGCTGAAGACTTCACCAGAACTTCGAGGTAAACCTCGGATCCCTATCAGACATAATGGAAAGTGGTACTCCATGAAATCTTACCACTTCCTTTACATATATCCTGGCAAGCTGATCTAGATAGAAATCTTCCCTAATATCAATGAAGTGTGTCGACTTCGTAAGACGATCAAATATAACCCAGATAGCATTATTGCTTTTAGATGTTTTAGGAAGTCTAGTGACAAAGTCCATAGTGATGTTTTCCCATTTCCATTCTGGTATGGGTAATGGTTGTAACATCCCTTTAGACTTCTGTCTCTCATCTTTAACTTGCTGACAAACCAAGCATCGAGAGACATATTCAGCAACATCTCTTTTCATTCCATCCCACCAGAAGTACTCTTTTAAGTCCCTATACATCTTCGTGCTTCCCGGATGAATAGAGAATGAAGAACTATGAGCCTCATCCAGCAGCTCCTTCTTTAATTCTGGGATGGGAGGAACACAAACCCGATTCCTGAACCTTATTATCCCATCACAATCAATGTGGAATTCAGGAACATTTCTCACTTTATTTTGTAACTCTGCATCTTCTTTTTGTGCCTCTTTAATCTTCACATGTATAGATGGTTGAACATTCATTTGAGAAAGATAAGATTTTTCCCCTTACATTATAATTCCAAGATCCATCCTTTGTAAATCCAAAAATATTGATCTTTTGTGATCCTCGTCATGGATAAGCTAGCATGGTCTTGTCGACTTAATGCATCTGCCACCTTGTTTGCTTTCCCTGGGTGATAATGAATTGAGCAGTCGTAATCCTTAATCAAATCCAACCATCTTCTTTGGCGCATATTCAGCTCCTTTTGTGTGAAAATATACTTTAAACTTTTGTGATCAGTATAAATATCTAACCTTTCACCATAAAGATAATGCATCCAAATCTTTAATGCAAAGATTACCACAGCTAACTCCAAATCATGATTTGGGTAATTTTGCTCATGGATTTTCAACTGTCGTGAGGCATAAGCTATCACCATATCATTTTGCATGAGAACACACCCCAATACCTTCTTGGATACATCACTATAGATCACAAACCTTTATCCACTAGAAGGCAGTGTGAGCACAGGTTCACTGGATAACCTTCTTTTCAACTCCTTGAAATTCTCTTCACACTCCTCCGTCCACATGAACTTAACTCCTTTTAGAGTCAAACTGGTGAGTGGATTAGATAATCGTGAAAAATCTTTCACAAAACGTCGATAATATCCAGCCAAACCAAGAAAACTTTGGATCTCAGTTATTGTTGTTGGTCTCGACTATCTTTCAATAACCTCTATTTTTGCTGGATCCACAGATATCCCCTCTTTTGAGATTATGTGACCCAAAAATGCAACTTTTTGAATCCAAAATTCACACTTGGTAAATTTTTCATAAAGCTTCTCCTTTCTCAGGGTCCTCAATACAATTATCAAGTGATCTTAATGTTCTTCCTTAATCTTTGAATATACAATAATATCATCTATAAAGACTACCACAAACTGATCAAGATAGTCTCTAAAGACTCTATTCATTAGATCTATGAAGATAGCAGAGGAATTAGTAAGACCAAATGGAATCACTATAAATTCATAGTGTCCATACCTTGTACGGAAAGTCGTCTTTGGTATATCCTCTTTTTTGACCCTTAATTGATGATACCCTGAACGAAGATCAATCTTGGAAAAGTATTGAGCTCTGCGTAGTTGGTCAAATACGTCATTAATGTGTGGGAGAGGATATTTGGTCTGGATAGTGATCTTGTTAAGTTCTTGATAATCAATGCAGAGTCTCACTGATCCATCATTCTTCTTAACAAATAGAACAGGTTATCCCCAAGGTGACGCACTATGGAATATGAATCCTTTATCAAGATTCTCTTGGAGTTGCTTCTTCAATTCCTGTAACTCAATTGGGGCCATTCTATAAGGTATATTTGAAATGGGCATAGCACCCGGTATGAGTTCTATTGAAAACTCAACATCACGATTTGGTGGAAGACCTGGAAATTCCTCTAGAAAGACATCATCAAACTCACGTACAATGGGTGTATTCTTAATCGTGATTTTCTCTCCAACCATTTGAGATAAATAACCTTTATTTATTGGAATCAAGTCCCATAGGATAGAAGAAATTTCCTCTGGAAGGTTATATTCATCCTTGCATTGATAGATGATCATAGATTGATCTGGAATATTAAATGGGATTTCCCTTCTTTGGAAATTGATATGAGCTCCGCATAAAGAAATCCAATCCATGCCAAGAATTACATCAAATTCCACTATAGGAAGTATCACAAGATTTACAGGAAGCACTTTCCCATAAACTTCAATCGGAGAAGAATTATAAACTTTTGATGTGACTGTTGTGCCATTAGGAGTTGTCACAGCTTACTCAACATCTAATTGTTCAGTTAATACAGTGATACCCTTGGAAAATTCTTCAGAAATAAAAGAGTGGGTGGATCCAGAATCAAATAAAACATTTTCTACTTTAGAGTGGATGATATGTGTACCTTTCACTACTATGTTATCGTACTCCACATCGCTGATAGTAATTGCTTGTGAATTTCCTTTGTCTTTGTCCTTAAGAGTTTTTTGACGTCGATCATCATCAACAACCCTTGGATTTGGGCATTGATTGGAATAATGCCCCATCTCCTTGAAATTGAAACATTGCAGTGTAGGAGGTGCATTCTGTGTATCCCTTTCTTTGTTCGTATCATTAGACATCTTCTTCCCATTATTTCGACATTCAACTGCCCGATGACCTTCTTTTCCACACTTAAAACATTTTCTTTTCCCTTTAAGACAATTCCCCCCATGTTTCTTTCCACAATTTGAGCATAAAGGAAAACTCATCTTATTTTCAGTGTGGTCTTTATATTTTCCTTTGAATTCCATTTTCCTCTTCTTATCAAACCCATATGACTGATGGGTTACTCCAATCTCCATCTCAACCTTGAGAGCACATCGAACAATTTCCTCGTAGCTATTGAAGTCCCTTATGGCTAACGCCCTTCGAAGACTTGGTTTTAATCCACTAAAGAATCGATCGATTTTACTCTCAGGTTGGATAATAATCCCAGAAGTGTACCTTACAAGCCTTGTAAAATTTTCTTCGTAGATACCAACAGATTCATCATCCTTTTGATTTAGTTCAAGAAACTCCTTCTCCATCTTTGTTCGAAGAATACGAGGGAAGTACTTATTGAAAAATAAGTTCTTGAACTCGTCCCATTCCATGGACTCAATTTCATCTCTTTGCCTCGTATTTTTGATAAGATTCCACCATTGATCAGCATCACCTTCCAAATGATACACTACTAAGATGAATTTTTCATGTTCAGAACATTGTAGAACTGAAAATATCTTTTCAGTGGTATTAATCCATTGTTCAGCTACTAATGGATCAGAAGACCCACTAAATGAAGGTGGACGCGGCCTCATGAAGGATTCAACAGAATGTTGCTCCTTCCTTTGCTCATTTGGAAGTCATGCATGGTTCGTAGCATGAGAAAGTTGTGTGAGCATGGCTAAAAGATTTTTCATTCCAGCTCCTATAACATTTGGTTTCTCAGGTGGACAATCATTTCATTGCCCATCGCATTCAGCATTAACATGGTTCCTTCAGGTTCTAGCCATTGACTAAAACCAAGAAGCATAGTGTGACCAACACTAATCATAATAAGAAAACCACATAATCAATAACAAAATTTCAATCTTAAGGTCTTATCATAGGTTTTTTTTGGCCATTTCTAAAACACTAATATTGTGTTCTATTCATAGACATATCCATAGGGTTCTTACTAGGGCTTTCACATCCTAGTTTCCAAAGGTTGACTATACCTTTCCTCTGATACCAACTATAATAACTCATACATTACATACATTGTTATTACTTTAGAGTTTAAGCATACTTATTACAACATATAACAAAACCATGAAAGGACCATATAGGTATAGTGTCTTTAGAAACTGGGAAACATAAACAACTGGTTCATAAAATCAACTACATTGTCTTCCGTTTATTTCATCATATCTAGAGTCCCTTTTTTGGCATATCCTACTTAATATCCTTCTTCCTGACCTAGGGAAAAGAAAACATACAAAAGGGTGAGCTCCAATTCTCAGTAAGGGTAAACAAAAGAAATATCAGTCATATCATATTCATAAGAACATAACATTTTGAAAATCTTAACCTGCAAAAGAGGTCATAATATCATGTCATGGGATAAATCATAGTAATGAAAATTAATTCCAAATAATCATAACTTAAAACATGAAAATTTGTGGCATACACACATAATCATAGAAAATAATTTCATATTAGTCAAGGCTCATTTCCAAGACCATCATAGAGGACAAAGTCCACTACTGAACCGAGTTCACTCCTCGTTCCAGTCCTGTATCACTGAATCGGTTTAACTTTCCGTTCCAGCCATGTCTATCTCATGAGATATAAATATTTACCCAATGCATTGGAGAGAGATATAGGTCCCACCCATATCATAATGAAACCATTCTTATGTGTGCCACAAAATCATAAATCATACATCATAGCATAACCCATGTAATAAAAATGGGATTCTTAAACATTGTGACATCATAAAACAATTCATATAAGATAAAGGACTTCATAAAAATAATTCCATCACAACATAATCAAATCAATGTAATAATAGAGATATAAACAGAACCTTATGTTATCTTATATGGAAAATAATTTTGATAAAACACTTGAACTCCATTCTTGAGGAAAATATCCTTTCTACTTCAAAAACATTTTTCCTTTCTTAACATTTCATACAATTTTAAACTAAAAGAAGTTGATTAAAAATAAACTTGATAAATTATAAGGGAAGCTTCATGTAAATAATTTTTTAAAAATCCATTCATGCCGTATAAGTTAAAAAAACATTCTTCTCGTACTTTGGCCGGAAAAGTCAAGAAGTACCTCGTACGAAAAATGACAAAAGATTCCTTTCATATCTTTTACTAAAAACTCACCAAAGTGTAAAATTGGATTTAGAAAATGGTAGGAGGATAGAAATAATATTACATATTGAGGAAACATGGATGTGTATGATAAAATACACCCTAGTAAATACCAAAGTATAAATAATCTCAGATAAAAATGAGATTGTGAGATTTTCCCTTACCTTAGGTCCAATATGATTTGTATGTGTCCGAAAATCCTGTATAATGATTTAAATAATGTCATTAACTTATTCCAGAATCATACTCATTGTTATGATATCATATATGTCCATATTCTTATCTTCTTATTAGTAATATTTCTTTGCTACTTGTTATCCTGGTGTTTATTGCTTTATGTTCTTATGTGTGTTTTGTCCAATAAATTCTTATTCTTCTTTTTAAGTTATAGATACCTCATTTCCAGAATGGTATTAATGTAATATATATCATATTTACTCATTCAATTAATTTATATAATCATTATTCAATGAAGATCATATAGAACGAGTCGCATCACATCGTGGAGACGGTAGGCCGTACGTACGCACGAGCGTTGATATCGTTCCCACGATCGTGGAATTGTATTGAAGTGTATGTATAATATTTAAGAATCAATATCAATTTAAAATAATCATATATAGTTATTCTTTACACCATTATACCCATTCAAGTAAGGTGGTGGTGGAAAACAGATTACACCACGGCATGGAGATAGTATTCCGTAAGTACGCACGCGCAGTGATTTCATTTTCCGTAGGATAGATTGAAGGTGAAATAGGGTTGTTTAATATTTATAATAACATATCAGTATATGAGTTATACTGATGTTATTACTTCATAATTAAACAACTAAAGAAGAATAAGTAGAAGAAGAAATAAATTTGAAAGAATTGGTAACGGATATTACCTCTTCTTCGACACGCCTCTTTAAAACCTCCTCTTAGGGCACTAAGATTGGTCTTTGAAGTAGACCAGGACCTCTAGGATGTTTCTAGGGAAGTGAAGAATGTAAATTGGTAGGGTTTGGCCGATATTGAAGGCTCAAAGTGGTGTGAGGAGGAGAGGGAGGAGGTGACCTTTTAAAAGGGAGGAGAGGGGTACCTTTGGAAAGTGTGGAAATATTATTTTATTATAAACTTATCTTCGGTTTCAAAAGGTCCAAAAATCATTAAAGATGAAGATAAGATGACTCATGGTCGAAATAAAATCATCCAATCATAATTGGGCATGTTTTGGAAAATATTTTAATCATTATAATATTATTTATTTAAATCATTTATTAATGAGGTAAATACTGCATCATTATTGTGTCATAAATAATTTAATTTATTTGATGTCTTAAAATTATAAAAAAATATCATCATATAGGAAATATTTTTATCCTTCCAATTAATATTTATAGTATAAAATATAATTTATATCACCCCTTATAAAAATTAATTACTAAAAAAATTTTTTTAATGTCAATTTTGTCTTAAATTAAATTAATTAATCCAAATTGTCATTATCACTACCAAGTGGCTCAATGGGGTCCCAAAATCGACCCAAGGATGCCCATGGTCAGCCACTACTCATCCAATAAGGTTAGTATAAGTTTCAAGGTAATTTTGAATTATTATAATATTCTTTTAACCTTGAATTACCCTATTTACCTTTAACCGCAGTAAATAAAAATTACCGTAGTTACTATTCATAATATCAAAAAAAATAAAAGTAACCTATTAACATAATTTGGACCCACTAATTCCAAATATGGAATCCATTTTTTAAAATTCAAAACACAGAAGTTGCAGTAATTAATTTAAATTTAATCCCGTTGTTAAGCTAACGGGTTTTAAAAGTTAAAACATTGCCAAAGATTGAAATGTTTTTACCTATGAATTCAATGTAAAATTAATGCTAATGAAATAAATTATATTAAATTGTAAAAATATATTCTATTTTTAATTTAAAACCATTAAATATTATAATTTAACCATATAAATTATTGTGATGAAAAAAGTTGTTTTTAATTAAAATATAGCGTGTTTTTACTATTCATCAAAATATGAAAGTTACCAGAATAATATGAAAAATTTATCCAAAGTAAATTTTTATATCCTGATTCCAAAGAAGAATTTTATTTTGTCTAATTAAACTTATAAACATGTCAAAAACTAGATTTAAAATGGGTGCGCCATCAAAAGGCGGTAAAACTGCATTTTTTGAAAAATATTTCTTTTATCTGAAAAACTGATTTTGTTTTCATACCTCATTCTAGAAAATGTGAAAGATGAATTATAATGTTATAAAATTCAAAATTCATTTAATACTATTCATAACGGATAGTTTATAATATAATAATATATCGTTGTTTAGTGAAACTCGGTATTGCGTACTACACACGCTATCGAGGAAGGTCACGATTGCGTGTAACGCAAGCCAAGCTAGTGTTGTGTGCAGTGAAAGATTCCTTTACATATAACATAATACATAAAAAAAATATACTTCTCATAAAATATCAGGGTGTTACATACCCATTTAGTTTCTAATAATGAATAGTATTGACCAATTTATGAATTATATATATATTGAAAATAAATTCTACTTTTAATATGAATTAAATTCAATTAGTTTACATAAAATTACTAATAAGATCATTTATTATTAAGAAAATATTTTTAAAAAGAAGTGTCTTTTATGTGATTCCAATTTATATTTCAAGAAACATATGATTAATGATAAATTGTATTTGATATTAACAGTTGGTTGACACTGATTTAGTTGGTAAATTATATGAAATAAGAATTATAATAGTTAATATTTGAAAATTTCATTTTACAATTAAAACGGTTTTTCAATTTTATTTTATGATTTTATTTAGAAACTGAATTTATAAATTTAGGAATTTGAAATTAATAAAAATTAAATTAATTTTTGAATTCCTCGTATCAAAGTTTACATGGTTTGAATTTTTAATCTTTTTCTGAAAAGGTTGGTTTTTATGAACTTATAATTGTATGGGTTTACCATTATATAATAATGACCTATAAATTTATAAAACCTTTTAAGTAATAAGATATAAATTTAAGGAATAAAATCATTAATTTTAAAATTTT
The DNA here is from genome assembly GCA_963277665.1 of Viscum album. NCBI lineage: Eukaryota > Viridiplantae > Streptophyta > Magnoliopsida > Santalales > Viscaceae > Viscum > Viscum album. The sequence continues at coordinate 272,315,548 of OY728147.1, forward strand.
ATTTTAACATGGAAAACATATGGGAAAAATATTAATAACTAGTTAAAATGTCACTTTAATAAAAAACTATTTTCTGTTTTTTTAGAAATCAAGTATTTTTTCAAGGGATATTCATTTTCAGAATTCCTTTAAAGATTAGTATACTTTATTTGTTTTATAAAAAATAAAATTTTGTCATTAAAATGAGTATCCAATATAATTCAATATTATATATATATATATACATTTAAATCATAAAAACATTATTTCTCTAAAAATAAATTTATGTGATTAAGTGTGTTTAGTTTAAAAATTAAATTTTAACACCTTAAGTAATTTTATTTGAAAAAATAATTTTAAAATTTTAAATTATAATTATCAAATTATTTAAAAATATTAATCTTAATATTTGTAATTAAAATTAATTTCTAAGGTAATAAATTAATTACCAAGGTAAGAGTAAGTTTGGGTAAAAAGAAAAGAGATAAAACAAGAAGACATAATCACTCAGATTTATCTCAAGAAAGAGATGTTAAGGTGAGTTTAGACCCAAATTATTTTTCCTCTCCTATTTTTTTATTTTTTGCCTCTAAAATATTAATAGTATCCTTACATTATTGAAAATGTAAGGGTTACTCCCAAAACTACCTTTTCCTTCACTTATAAAAGGGTAACATCTTCACCACTTCAAGACTCACCTACCATTCAAATTCTTCCTTGAAACTATACAATTTTACTCTCTATTGAACCCTATCCCACTAAAATAATCCCCGAGATAGTAATATTTATCCTAATCCCTTAAAATTTAAGGAGTCTCTAAAGGAAAACCCAAGTTCCCTGATGTGAGTATTATCAACAACATAGTTTTATTCTTATTGGTATTGTTCCAGATTTATCTTAGCAACACTAATATAATTATATTAGTATATTTTATATACCATAATGTTATTATATTAATTATTCTCTCTTTATTTATTCATATGACCCATCCATTAATAAAAACATAATCATTTTTTGTGTGTTTTGTGCACTACCGCCTCCACAACATACATGTTTCATTTTCCTTCACTGCCTTACTGGGTTGGATTTAAGGATTGTATTAAAATATAAATATGATTTTTATGATATAATTAAGATTATTTTATGACATATTGTAGAACCTATAAATCATAAGATCATCAAACTATCCTCATTAGTTTTAATCATTTAAAATATTTGTGTAAATAAGATAATATTCTATTCAAATCATGTAATACTTTAATATACATTAATTATTCAACTAAATCATTCTAATTTTGGTTTATCACACTAATAAACATTAAAAAAATATCATTAATATCTTATTATAATGATATTACAAAAAACACTACATAATCATTCATTAAATCAGTGTATGTTCATGTTTGGGTCAGTTTAATAACCTAATTGAAAAATAATATAAGTTTATTCCATGAATGACTATAGGAACATGATAACTAGTAAAATATTATATATATGTTTAAATAGTTATTTTTTTGTTCGGTATATGTTATATCAATATTTAATTCATTAATTAAGAAAACACACTTTGACCACCAAGAATCACCAAAACATGCTTGTTTTTTATTTCATATTCAAGGATAAATACTAGAACACTCGTGAAATGATTTTTTAAAATCATAAATGATTATAAATAGTTCATATAAGTAAACTTAATGACCTATTAATGATTAAATTTTGAATAATAATGGATATGGACATTGTTATTATGAAACTAATACAGATGATCAAGACTACAAACACCCGAGGTGAAAAATCAGAAGAATTTAGGTAGAGAATGACTACTTAAAGAAATTATGAATGGAAATAGATATGTGTAAGTCTATGAATTAATTTATTAATATATATATGTGTGTGTGTGTGTGTGTTTTATATAGTATTTTAAATTATTTTTAAGGAATTTAGGAATAAGATATAAGGGTTTTCAACTCAACTGCCCTCCATCAAGACATGTATTGTATTTATGTACCTAATTTAATTTATATGTTATATATATTTCCTATTTGAGATATAATATCATGAATTATTTGTTAATCATAGTATTTTAATTTCAATTTCAATACTTATCTTTGAATAGTATTTTATTAAAGTTTTACTCAATTCGCAAGTATTTTCTTGGTCTCAATTTTAATTTATTAAGACATAATACATTCTGTGCACCATGTTTCCTTTATATGGTGTATTAACTGACTATGGATATATTTTATCATAATCATTATATTTCATGGGATTTACTAGCCAAATAATTTTCCATTTTTTATGTTTCTAGTGATTTAGTTGTTTCCCCAGTAGTGAGTATTTTTTGTAACTCAATTTTTATTCATTGAGTTATGATCATTCTTTGAACTTATTTCATATAAGTTGGGTAAATTATAAACTTTGATTGTATCATGTGGAATTATATATTTTTTTATATATAAATTCCTACTATATAAAACGTTTGAAAAATATTTCTCACTTATGGAGATATTTTCTTTTGAAACCATCCACTTTCTTTCTCTAGATGGATTATGATCATGTTATTCTAGTACTGAATTAATCATATACTCATTGTTTTATGTGGTATGAAAATCACATTTTACATAACTAGAATTGGATTATGTTTACCAAAAAATTATGATATTCTATTGGCATGTGGAAAATTATTGGTATTTTGCATGTTTTTATTCCAATACAGATGGTTATTGAAAAGTTGACTATGTATTATTTAACCATCCATCGATTTCATGTGGATTTTTTATGATCAGGTTATCCATTTAATTTACATGGGGAAACATATTATCATTCTATATATTTTTATTTCAATATGTATGATTATTTTCAAGGTTGATTATGTATTATTTATTCAATTTCTCTTATGGTGAATGGATTGGACTAAAATAAGTGACAGGTGGGGATGAAATTATATAGCCCCTCAATGAATAGAAAAGTCTCATGAGACCAAACAGGATGGGTTTTGGTGTATTCCTCTTCCCATAATAGGATAGTGTCTTTTCATAAGGCCTTTAAAGCAAGATGTTTTGACTGCATTCAAAGTAAAAAGTGTCTGGGCATAAGTCTATGATAGTAGGTTTTGATGTTCGGCATTATTCATTCCAACAATATGAGTTCAATATTAGTTATATCCATGTTTTTATTTATTTTCATGGATATATAATGATCTCAATTTCAATTTTATTATATATTCATGTTGTTTACCAAGTCCTTCCATAATATTTATTCCATGATTTCTTTAGTTATATTTTTCCCTTACTAAGTGTTTGAGAACACCCTTTTTATGTTTATATTAACTCATTTTATGGATAAAATTGGTACATGTGACATGTTTAGAAGGATAAAACATGTGAAATGATTTGTGGGAGATGTTTAAGACTTGTCATAAATTAAGTAGTTTCATATATAATGGGAACATTTTCCATCTGATATAAAGAACATGGGATTTATCAGTTTATGTTTTTTTCTAATTTTTAAAATATCTAAACCTAAAAATATTTTTTAGATGTAAAGATTAAATAATTTTTATTGATTTTTTAATTATATATGGTTATATTAAAGATTTTATATCTAGTATCAAATCATTTATGGGTCTATGGCACCAGATTTGGGAGTGTGGGTCTAGGAAGTCGCATAGACGAAGAAGGTTCATGTCAGTCCCAAATCTTTGAAGTAGATTTCTCACCCTAGTTGATCTAGTTAATTGAGTTTTTTTCTATATTTCTCATATTATCTCTAACTTCTAGTTCCCTGTCTTTTAATGCTCCCACTCAAGTATCAACACTTCTTGAACATTCTATCGCATCTTCTACTAGTATCATCACTGGACTTATGGAGATATTATTTAAGTCCTCTAGAACTTGTGACCTTCGGGTACTCCCACTCAAATCAACTTGGACTTTGATAGTTGATTTATTAACATCACGGATCTTGATGAATTGTCTTTTATCTTCATCCCATAGATGGTAACCAAAATTCTCAACATCATACCCAAAAAAAAACTTTGGCCTCATCCTTAAGCCTGTCCCTATACTTAGAATCAATATGCATGTATTTCAAGATTCCAAGGATTATAAGGTGGATAAATTATAGTCTCATATTGGAATATATATCCTCTAAAATTTTCTTCCCAACTATATATGCTGGAATTTTTTTCAAAAGGTATAAAACTATGTTGAGTGCCTCTACCCAAATTCTCTTGAACATTCTAGTGTAAAACCTCGTGATTTTAAACTTATTTTTCAATAAACTATTCATTATCTTAACCACTATATTCTATTTTTGTGTTTTAGGAATTGTTTTCTCATTCCTTATTCCTTTTTCTTTGTAAAAGTTCTTGAATTTATATCCATTGTACTCGCCACCACTATCAATACATAGGCATTTCAACTTTCATCCACTCTCCCTCTCCATCATGGCTTTCCATTGAATAAAATCTAGAAACATGTCATAATTATTCTTTAAAAAGTAAATCCAAACTTTTATAATAGCATCATGAATAAAGGTAAGAAAGTAAAGTGAAACCCTAAGATACTGGATAGGGGAAAGTCCCCAAACATTAGTATGAAAAATTTATAACTTTTGGGCTCTAGATTCCATCCATCTAAATTGAAGTACAACCTAATTTGTTTCCCTAGAACACAAATTTCAAATCTTTTGATGTCCATATAATTAGGATTTAGTATGTATTTCACCAATAAAACCTTCATATTCTTCTTGCTGAGATGAACAATTCTATAATTGCAAACATCTAATTTTTTAGAAATTCTATCCAATGGAATTGGATTTGTGATTTTGTTCATATACAACATCCCATCCTTTACTCCTTTTGAAACCACTATGGACCCTTTAGTAACTTTCTATACTATATTATCAAAGTTAGTTCCCTTCCTTGTCTCATCCAATTATCCAACTGAAATTAGGTTTTTTCACAAAACTGAGATTTGGTTAAATTCTTTCAACTTCAAGACACTTCCATTATTCATTAGAATATTCACATCTCATATTCCAAAAATCTCTAGAACTTAATTATTCTCAAAGTGTTCCTTTCCAAATCTCCTAGATACATAATTTTCACTGAATATATGCTCTCCTATTGAATGTAATGATGCTACTAAGTAAATCATCAAGGAATCCACAAGAACTTTGACATTGAGAAACATATCAATTCTACTTTCCATAATACCAATTAAATTTGAGGTTTTAGAAGTTAATGATTTTCTAAATCTTTCCTTAAAACTCCTTTAGTCCTTAAAAATTCCTTTTTCACACTTCTAGATATAAGTATTGTACTAGTATACTTTTCAGTACTCTTATCTCATGGATTATTTTATAAGGAATTATCGCAATAAGAGTGACCATAAATTATCTCTGAACATAACATTAACATATTTTATATAACCTTAGATCAAATTTAAATTATTCACATGATCCACCACTACTCTTCCTTCTGATAACCTTAGGTTAAACAGCCTCTACATCATGAACACATTATTTAATGGTGGTGTTTTCTTATACATATATGTCAAATACTTCTTTACTTTAACCATTGTCTTTATTTCTGAAATTTTAAAGGAAACATTCCTTGATAAATAAATCTTCACCAATTCCAAGGATTTCCTATCCATTTTTTCCCATTCTTAATTTTTTATTTTCTCTAGAAAAACATCAGTGAGTAGACCCTTTAGGTACTTCTAAATCAAATGATCTTCCATATGAGTTATCTAAAAGAATAGTATGTTCCATCAAACCTGTCCACCCAAACCTTGGTATCATCTAGTACCTTGTATTATTTTGAAAATGAACTTTTACTGAAATTTAGATATCATCAAAGAAAAGACCCATAATCTACTTGAACTGAACCACCCACTCTAATACCACATATTAGTATCAAACACCAGAAATAATAACTAACTCAGATGCCACTAGTTAATAAACTTTGATCCTTACTTATGATAAAACCACTAGAATTTTTCATTTCAATCCACTAAAATATTGAACATAGTATTGGAATGGAAATAAAGAAACCTCGAGAAGTTCCCATCAACTAAGTACACTGAAAGTAGCTATAATTATCACCCTACTCACCATACAAAGTCTTTATTTATTTATTTCATAAGAAAACTCACAAACATTCAAGGTAATAGAAATACATAAAAATTAAATACATAACGTAAGAAATGAATAAAAGTTATTAATGTGATCCGGACAATGATTCTTAGATTCATGGGAGAAATGACACATGCCTGTTGTGGGGTGTGGAAAAATATTTTATTACCTAGTATAGTATAATAGTTAACCTATATAGTCTCCTAAATAGTATTTCACACAAAATGGGTTTTTCACTTTTAGTTTATTTGTGTGAAATTTGATTTTAATATACATTTAGAAATTGTGAGTTTTGTAAAGTTTTTGAAATTGAATGATTAAAAAAAATTGATGAAAGATAGTGATTAGAAAAAGTTTGGATAAACCAAATTCAATGATATCATTGTTTCTAATTTTTAGCAGTTTTAATTTTGTTACCTAGTAAGAGATATATTTCTATATTGATTCATCTCTCACCCTTATCTATATGGTGATTCTAAGGGAATTTCAAATCAATTCTCAATCACTATACCCTCCTTCTTATTTGTATGGTGCTATAATAGGTCATTTTGATAAATTAAGTAAATTTCCAATTGGAAATTTTTATTCCCTAATTTACAACAGTCCCTGTCATAAATACCCACATGTTGTAATGTCTCAACCTGGTTTCCACACACCAATACCCCAATCTGGTTGGTCACATTACCTCAAGTGTGCCTCCTTATATGCCATGGGCTTCTAACTAGCAGTGATAGTCTAATATATAACATTGGGAGACTATAACCTCTTTATCAGATTAGTAACACAAAAGAGGAAATAATAAACAATACTCAAAAAGATACCATAACCAATACAACCCAATAATACATACTAAACCATAATAGGAAAACAATATGCAATCAAATAAGTAAATATATCATAACATATATGTGTCAAGTGTCAAATGAAAAAACCCAAAAGTAAAGACACTATAAACTTCCAATCGGGTCCAAAAACCATGTCTATTTCCCTTATACATGATCCATCTTAACTCATCCATCAAAAATAGGGATCTTTACCTTATCCTATCTTGAAAACATGAAGTCTATTCAGGTATCGATCAGGCAGCCCAACTGGAGTGTGAGTACAACTCAATAGACCATCACCAATGGTGTCTAAAACAATATCCATTCTATAATAGTGTAAGTATTTATAAAAATATCAATGTAAAATTGATAATATAAGTAGTTTACCAATTCAATTATTCTTTAATTAACCACATAATTTACCCAAGTTCATGATGACACCAAAACAACCAATACCTACTTCATCCCATGCTGGAGTCTAAAACATATCACATAAGGATTAAAAATTCATTTTCACATATTATTTCATTACCCATTTAATTTTTAATTCATATCATGGATACTTAGAACCATATCTCAATGCCAAAATTTTGGGCCTACAACGCCATGTCTAGCACCCTATAGGTATTAGAAGCATCAATCTGTGTCCCAAAACCCATTTATCTTTCAATCACATGTGGGATTTTGAAGCATCATTACATGTACCATACTTGTATATCTTTCAATCACATATGGGATTATGAAGCATAATTTCATGCCACCACACATGTATATCAAAATATCACAAGTATCACAATAACACATATATCACAATATCACATATATCACAATATCATATATATCACAATTTATAAGAACCAAGGTTAAGAATCATTAACATTATTATTATACATTCTCATCAAAATAATTTATTTCAATTATAAAATCAATAATGGGTTTTCACTTTCAATCAAATGGAATAATATGAACAATTCACCATTAAACCATTTATCAAAATTTAGTCATATAAACCATTAGTCCTTTAAGGATAATCCAACCAACTAATTAATTATCATTAATCAATCAATTAAACATATAATTAATTGAAAAATTACATAATCTCAATATCCCAGAAATTTCATAATCACAATTCAACCGATTTCAATTTCCCCAAGTTTAACCCATTTCATTATCACATGGAAATTTAATTTAATTAATCCAATTTTGGATGCAATTTTCTAATCATGGAAATTTAAAATTGCACAATTTCACACATGAAATTCAAATTACGACTATGGGAATTGACATTTAGACCATATACCTCAGGATTATTGATGAGAATTCACCAAGCCATAAATCCCCAAATTGAAATGGAACAATCGATTTTAAAATGAAGAGTGAGATATAGAACCAAAATCTAGATCAAGATCAAACAGACTAAGATATATCAAAACATAGATCTAAACCCATCACCAACATGGAGAAAAACATTTCTCTAAAATATGAAAGAGAGAAAGTAGTGAGATAAAACCAAACTGGAAGAGATTTCTTACCGAGAGAGGTGCAGATATGTTAATCGGATCTTCAATTCATCGTGAAAATATATTTTAAGGCCTTGGAACCCTTCCAAGAGCTTCAAAAAACATTGTAATGAGTTTAGGTATGAGTGGTTTTATTAAGGATTAATATTGGTGGGTTTGGGGTTTTTTAATAATTTTTTGGGGGATTAAAATCACGTGTGCACGGTTTCCTATATGGGGCACACCATTTATAAAATCATGCTCTCTAACCATGAACGTCGGCTTGTTAGGTACATGGTTACTCCTAAAAGGGTTAATAGTTTGACAAAAAGTGCACCAATAATGAAAACCCTCTATTTTTTGGGTTTCACAGTTTTTTGGGTTGGGCACATGGTTTGGAAAGACCATGTACCAATCGTGCACTACCTAAACACCCTCCAAAAACATCTAAAATTCATCTAAATGAACCCAAGACAATCCTTAACCAAATTATACTCAAATAAGAAAAAAATAGTACCTAAAATAAAGAAAAATACATCTCTAGAATGGTAGGGATATTACAATATCCCCCACCTTATAATTTCTTGTCATCGAGCATTACTCTCAAAAATCTATAATATTCTAAGGTAAAAAAGATCTGGTCAGTGAGCCTGCATATCTACTTCTCTCTCCCATGTTTTCTCCTAAACATGGCCATGTTTCCATAATACTCTTATTATCATCATGGTCTTTCCTCAAAACACTTTCTCACTAGGTTCCATAATACATATCGGATGCTTCTCAAAGTACGTATGAGTCTCAAGCTCAACATAATCAAAATAGATCCCATAAAAAGGGTTGGGGAGATACCACCAAAGATATGACATGTGAAAAATTTCATGCATAGAACAATACCTCTATAGAAGAGATAATCTGTACACCACCGGTCCAATTTTATCCACGATCTCAAAAGATCCAACAGACCCAGGCACCAACTTTCCCCACCTCTAAATCCTATAGTGACCCAATCTAAGAGACACCCAATGGAACACACTATCACCCACTATAAACTCAATGGGTCATCAATGGATATCATCATATAACTTTTTTCTACTCTGATATGTAGCCATACGTTTCCAAATCATTTGAACCTATACTAAAGTCTCATGAACGAGACTCAATCCTAATAACTCTAACTCGCCTACCTCAATAATGTATAAAGGTTATCTATATTTCCTACCATAAATCGCCTCATATGGTTCCATCTAAATAGTTTTCTGATAACTATTGTTATAGGAGAACTCCACAAGCACTAGGTGATTATACCAAGACACACAAAATCTTGTACACACACCCATATCATATCTTCTAAAACCTTTATAGTACGTTCTAACTTACCATATATTTGTGGGTGGAAATCCATACTCAAAAATACCTGCATACCAAGAGACTTATTCAAGCCTTTCCATAAATGTGAAGTGAGACATGAGTCATGGTATGAAACTATACATTGTGTCACCTTTTTCATATAGACTATCTCTCGAACATACAAGTCTACCTACTAATCTATTGATAAAGTCTCTCATATAGGAAAGAAACTCACTACATTATACAATCAGTCAATAATTACCCAAATAACATCATTCTTTTGAGGTGTCTCAGTAGACCCATCACAATATCCATGGTAACATCATCCCACTTTCATTCTATAATGGAAAATTCTTGTAGTAAACCACTATGCCATTGATGCTTGACCTTCACCTGTTGAAAGGTGTAGAATTGTGTGACAAACCTTACAATCTCTTTTTTCATGTCTGGACACTAATATTATTGATGTATGTCATGGTATATTTTGTTCAAAATCATATGAACCACCCACTTAGAGGAATTAAACTCATGTATTAGATCCTTCTGCATACTCGTAGGCACAACTACACAATTTCTTTGATAGATGATATCATCCCTCATCTACTGTCCAATATGATGTTGAATCCCCACCTTCAAGTCTTTCCTTTAAGGAAAAACCCTTTGTATCTTCATATTTCCTATTACTAAATCATCTCAAAAGTGTAAGCTCAACTGAAAATGAGATGAGGATCATCTTTTATGGCCTCTATTAAACCAAAAAATGCATCATAGTCAGCAAATTCATTATCTTTCACTCAGAACTAGAATCTTGGACTACCTGAGTCTGATTTTTCCTACTCAAATCATAGGAAACATTGTTTCCCTTTACAGGCATATATTCTAGCTCAAAATAAAATGACTGTATATACCCAACCCACCTCCTCCATCATAGATTCAAATAAAATTGTGAAAATATATAATTTAAGATCTTCATATTGGTATACATAGTAAACGTGTCCCCTAGCAGATAATACCACCAATACTTCAAGGAATAAACCACTATAGATAACTCAAGGTTGTTCATAGGGTAATTCCATTCATATGGCCTCAACGACCCATACGCCACAACTCTATCCCCCTACATCAACATGGCTCCAAGTGATATCATAGATGCATCAAAAACATTGTATACTCCTCCCCTAGCTCGGGTAAGATCAAGATCATAGTAGTTTTAAAACACTTCATTCAACTTCTGGAAATCATTATCACATGCTCTTGACTATTCAAACTTATCTCCCTTCTTGTTCAGACCCAAAAGTGGTGCTTCCAAGTGGGAAAATTAGTGGATGAACCTCCGATAATAACCTTCTAAACCTCAGAAGCTATGGATGTCAAAAAAAATCTTGGGCAACTCCCAAGAAACCACTTCTTGTACCTTCTCTAGGTCCACTAACACACCTTCCTCTGAGATGATGTGTCGCAAGAAATATTCCAGATCAATATATAATTGATACTTAGATTGATTTTCTTATAGTCAATTATCTCTCGGTCTACTCAAGACAATGTCAAGATGTTGGGTATGATCACAATGAGTCTTGTAGTACACTAATATTTCATCCAAAAACACTATCACAAATTGATCCAAGTATGGGTGGAAGATTCTATTCAATATGATTATAACCATAGAAGGTACATTTTTTAGCCTGTACGGCATCATGATGAACTCATATAATCCACACCTTCTTCTGAAATCTATTCATGGTATATTAGAAGGTCAGTCTATCAACATATGATACCCCAATCTCAAGTCAATATTAGAGACACACAAGCTCCTCCAACTAGTCAAAGAGATCATTGATATACGGAATAGGATATTGGTTCTTCATTTTCCTCTAGTTTAAATTCTGTTAATAGACACATAATAACAAATTATCATCAGCCTTCTTTGCAAACAAAACTAGAGACCCCAAAGGAGGCATACTCATATGGATAAACCCCTTGTCCACCAAATCTTCCATATGAGTCATGAGCTCTTGTATATCTATTAGTTTCATTCTATAAGGTGGAATGTAAATCAACTCAACTCCAAGAATGATCTCAATAGTAAACTCCACACCCCTCTTAATTGGTAGCCCTAATAACTCTTCAGGAAACACATCCTGAAACTAGTATAGTATGGGTGGAAAGACATCCTCTTTCACAACCCCATAATCTAGAAACAGACTTTCAACTTAGGTGGTTAGATCCCCTAGTTTTGTATGAAATTTCCATGCATGGATTACCTTGATATCCTACTCTCCACTATGAATTAGAATATTTAAAATTCATTCTCATGTGAAAACAATCTATGTGTGATCGGTATGCTAATAACTAGTCAATAAAAAATCAAGTCAAAGCCTGAAATATCAAGGATATAGAAATACCAAAGAAAATGAACTTTCCCAAAGGTTTATTGATCATCATTACCCCACTTATAAAGTAATGAGAGGCACTAGTATCAAATAAGGCACTAGAAAGTGTATAAGATATAAGGATATTACCTATAAAAATTGATGGTTCATCCTCACTATTCACCAGTGTAGGTTGAACTACATGAAACGGTCCTACCCCTCATCCCTATGACATAGGCTGAGTCCCCTAAGCTAAACCACTCTTTTGATACAGGTTCTCTTTCCCAGAAGTATCACATTCACTTCCACGACAGCCACAACCAGTAGAACTCTGTCTTCCAAACTGATATGGTATAGATAACCTTCTACCTATACTCTGGTCCTGCCTAGATGCTCCATCATTACTCATTTTTCATGGGTTCTTGTAAAACCATTGTAGATGTCCCATCCTTCCACAATATAAAAACTCTATTGGTGGTTGGGGGAACTGTCTATGAATGTGATCCAGCCTACCACACTAGGGGAAGACCACTCAGGTAATTTCTTTTGTAACTGATCCTTCCCACTGGACACTCTTTTTTTTATCTCCCTGGTTAACATTATCAAAGAGATGCATCTTACTCTCAGAAGATGTAAAACCGGATCATCCAGTAGAAACCACCTATCCTCCACTGGAATCCTCCTTCATTTTCCCCTATGATGTGAGAGCCTGATTCACCACCATATAAAACTTTTTTAAAAGAAATATTTTAACCTCGGACTTAATCTCGCATTTAAGCCCATCTTGAAACCATTTTTCCACAATCACCTCATCTCCTGCAAATTCTGGAACAATGTGTTTTGAATCTATAAAATGAACTGTATAGTCCATTAAGAACATACTCCCATGGGTAAACCTCATGAACTCTACTAACCTTGCCATCCTGAGCGTCTTAGTGTAAAATTTCTCCAAGAACTTCTCCTAAAATTCCTTCCACTCTATATTTTCCAGTTGTCCATCCTGAGTCTGGATGTCCCACTAATGATTCTCTTGACCATGTAACATATAAGCATCCATTTTTACTCTCTTCTTATAAGGAGTATCTAAGTGGTCAAGAATCATTTGGATAGACTCAATCTATAACTCAGCTGCCTCAGGTCCTCCCTATTTAGTAAATATCATAAGGTGTCGGGTCAGGTCTAACATACTCTTCACAACCTACCCTGGGTCTTTTTCCATAAACTGAATGAAGCAAGAAAATTTGTCATGTAACTTTTCTCCATCTTCCTCACTTGGAAATATCTATTCCTCTTGTTCCACTACTAGAGGCACATTTCCAGCCATTTCATCCTATCATTTGATCAATTAGAATCTTCATAGAGGAAAATGTATATAATTCTAAACACATTTTTTAGTACACATAACAAAACATTATTACATTTATAGTGATTCACATAAATCCATAACAATTCACCCCTTTATCCCTCTATACGGTTGAAACCAAGGTGCTATCACTACCCACAACCATCCCTCATCTAGGTCATGGATAACATTGGATAAACATTTTCACATTTCATAGTTTCTCATTAGACACCCATTTATCCATTTAGCATCATTTTACAATTTTTAATTTCATATTAGGAACCATTTTCATTTTAATTTCACAATCAAAGAAAATAACTTTTATTTAAACAACTCATCCAAAAAACCTGATTTTTTATCCATGCCTAAAATAATGCATGTCACGATAAATATTGTGTGCCTAATATGACGAATGTATGATAAACTTACATTCCATACTAGTCCATGAATTAAATATAAAAAACAATAATTACATCACATAATAATTGTATCACCCAAGGTGAAATAACATCCAACTGTAATAGAAACATTAATAACAAGAATCCCACCCTAGATACTTGGGGTTTTCCCCATTCCTAGGTTAGATACTCCCATGCATGATCTCATGACCAAGGACCAAATATTCCTAGTATCTTTTCTACATTTACTAAATAGTAATACAAAATAAATGAAAATAAAACTACTCTGATACCACTTTGTAACATCCTGACCCAAGTGCCACACATCAGTACCCTAAGCTGGTTGGTCACAAGACCTCAGCTAGGCCTCCCTGTATGCTAGAGGTTTCCGACTAGAAATAAGGGTTAGATATAAAATATAGGGAGACTATTCCCACTTTATCATAGTATAAACACAATAGTCTAAATAATAAACAATAACCAAGTGATAATAAACAATACTCAAAACGATACCATAACCAATACAAACCAGTAATACGTACTGAAACAGGATAAGAAAAAAATATCCAATCAAACTAGTAGATTTATCAATCCATATATGTATCAAGTTTCAAATGAAAACCACAAAAGTAAAGACACGGAAAACTTCCAAGTGAGTCTTGGCACCATGTTTGGTTCCCTCAACCATGCTCCATCCCAAATCATCCATATAACAAAAGGATGTTTCCCTTATTCTGTCTTGCAAACATTAAGTCTATTCAGGTTCTTATTAGGCATCCCAAGTAGGGTGTAAGTAAAACTCTGTAGGCCAGTACCAAGGGTTTCAAAAATAATATAGTCAATAACAGTGTAAGTAGTTGTACAAATAACAAAGTATAAGTGATAAGATAAGTAGTTTTCCATTTCAATTATATTTCAATTAACCACATAATTTACTCAGGTTCATGATGACACCCAATCCACCAATACCTTCTTTAGCTTATGTCGAAGTCTGAAAAAATATCACATAAGGATTCATATTTCATTATCACATATTATTTCATTATCCATTTAATTTTTGATTCATATCACGACTACTTGGAATCATAGTCCAATGACAACATTTTGGTCCTAAAACACCATGTCTAGCACCCCATGGGTATTTGAATCATAATTTTGTGTCCCACAACCCATTTATCAAACAATAACATGTGGGATTTTAAAGCATCAATTTATATCCCACACTTGTATATCAGTCAGTCATATATGGGCTTTTGAAGCATCAATACATGTCTTACACACATATATCACAATATCACATATATCAAAATATCACATGTATCACAATATCACATATATCAAAATGTCATCAGCACCAAGTTTAAGAATTATTAACCATATCATCAAAAATTCTCATCAAAATGTACCATTTAAATTATCAAATCAATCATGGTTATTCACTTTTAATTAGATGGAATAATATAAATATTTCACCATTAAACCATTTATCAACATTTAATCATATAGACCATTAATCATTTAAGGTTAATCCAACCCACCCATTAATTTCCATTAATAAATAAATTCAACATATCATTAATTGACCAATTCTATAATCCCAATATCCCACCAATTTCATAATCACAATTCAACTAATTTTAATTTCCCCATGTTTAACCAATTTCATTATCACATGGAAATTTAATTTAATCAATCCAATTTAAGAAGTAATTTCCTAATCATGGAAATTTAAATTGCACAATTATACATATATAATTAAAATTAAGACTATGGGAATTAACATCTAGACTACATACCTCAAGATAAATTATGGGCATTCACCAAGATGTAAATCCCCAAACTGAAATGGAATAATAAATTTCACAATAAATAATGAGATCTAGAACCAAAACCAAGATCAAGATCAAACAGACTAAGATATATAAAAACCTAGATCAAAACCCAACACTAACAAGGAATAAAAAATTCCTCTTCAACCGAAAATAAATAAAGGAGGGAGAGAAAATCAAATGGGGAGAGATTTTTTACTAAGAGAGGTACATATATATCAATCATATCTTAGATTAATCATAAGTGAAGTTATAGAGGCCTTTAAATCCTTCTGGGAGCTTCAAAAAACATTGGAATTAGTTTAGGTCTAAGAAGGGGTGATTATGGATTAATTATAAATTTTTAATGTTTTGAGGGATTAAAGTCTCCCATGCATGGTTTCATGTTAGGGGCATATGTTTTGTAAAAAAATTCCTCCTAATTGTATTCCCCTGCTAGTGGGGTACACAGTTACTCCTAAGTGGGTGCACAGTTTGAAAAACCATACGCCAACCATGAACTACCCAAACACCCACAAAAAATTCCAAAATTAACTTGAACTCACCCAATACAAGCCTAAACCAAATTATACTCAAAACAAGGAAAAAATAATACCTAAAATCAAGCTCAAGACATCTCCATAAAGGTCAGTATCTTACACGTGTGTTTTAGATCATCGAGCACTCAATACCCAACCCTGATTTTCTCTATAGAAAAATTATGGGTATTGTTTGGAGGGAGATATGGATCATTGACCAAGGTAATTGAAATAAAAATAATCTTACCCAAGCATATATTTATTCATAATTAATAAAATAATTAATAATTGAAACTAGTTGGTAGAAGGAAGAGAAAATATTTTATTTCATTCAATGTAGAAACTCAAACATAGAATTTGGAAAATCCTCCCCCTTTCCAGATCAATCATAGAAAACTACCACTTCATAGATGGGGATGTCTATTTGATTCAAGAGATAGGATATATCACAAAATGAAGAAATGAAAATAAAATAAAATAAGGGGAATAAATCTATAGTAGGTTTCCATCCAGAGCTTCCCCCTCGCTCAGTCACGCTCTTCAATACCCCTTTCGACTCTTACTTATAGGCATAGATTACACCCATGGGGCCATAAATGAAACAATAAAATTAGTCTAGGTCAATCTTGAGGTTTCATGGGTTTCATAGGTCATAAATGAGGTGTGGAGGCATAAATTCTCATTAAAAATACCACTTTTACATTAGTACTAAGGTTTTCAAATCATGAATGAAATTCATGACATGTAATTTGTGGGGTTGGACCTCTAATTTCTAAATGGTTTCACATCATGAATAGTGGATTCAGGATGTGTAATGAGTGGGGTCAAAATAATTCATGGCTTGTTACATAGAATGCTCTCGCATCTTATATTCTTTATTCTTACACATCATGAATGAATTACATGATGTGTAATGATGTTCTATTAGTCATTTCACTCCGAATCAGCCTGGTTCTTGATTTTTGAGCTATGGTCTTAGGCCTTGACTTATACATGGATCCACTGCATCGTTAATCCTTCTTCACAAATCCAATATTACATCGCACCGCTTGCGGATAACTATATTTCTCACTTTTTGTTTCTTTTTTATAGAACTCCATTTCCTACCACAAAACATAAAAACAATTAAATACTATTATAATTAATTAATTAAATTTCATAAAAATTGTATTTTAATTCAAAATAAATGTGAAAAATATGATTCTGTCAATAAAAATTTGTGTCAGATTTTATTATAACAAAAGGATACATGGGATTAAAAATAGAGTAAAAAAGACAATTAATGCTCACCAACTTCTCAAATTTACGATCAATGCTCTATATTCACAACCCCAAACTTAGTATTGAGGTTAAATTAAATTATATACTAAGTTTTATCTAATCAAACACTAATACCTAATCCCCTAAAATCATGGATCACAAATCATGACCACCTAATATTAATTTCCAATCCACTGACCCTTCATCTTTTCTGAACTTCAAGACCTATTTCACTTCACTATAACATCCTTATAAGATATGAAATTTTTATGACCCTACTACTCATGGAAAAGACCCACTACCACTATCTGCATGCTACACCACTCCAAATTCTAGTGAGAAAATTCAAGATAATTATATCTCTTAAATGAACTTGTGGTGACTGAAAACATAGTTAACCTCTCAACAACAACTTCTAGGTGCTTCCTTCCAGAATTTTTTTTAAAATGGTTAATAACTCTTCTTTCATGTCCAATTTTTTGACTTATACAAACCATGGTGTATATAAAACTTCCAACCTCAAAGAAAAAAAAATCATGTAATTAGCCTCATTTTCTATTTTTGGTTCTTTCTATTTAGATAACTTGAAGTTTCTAGCTAATGGGGTAGACATAGGTTTATAGTAGGTCACTTTTAACCTTTTAATGACCTTCTGGATATATTCCTTATGGTACAAAAATATATATATATTCTTTTTATATCTTTTAATTTTTATCACCAAAATCTTTTTAGATTCCATAATATCATTCATCTTCAACCTTCCAAAAAAATCATCTTTAACCATCTGAATCTATTTCATGTCTGGACCCTCTAGGAGCATGTGATTGATGTATAAGATAATGATGATAAAACACCCATCCTTGAAAACCTTCCATTTATAATAATGGTTTTAGTTTCTCTAGACAAACCCTTTCATAGCCATCAAGGAATAAAAATTCTAGTTTTATTTCCTTTACTTTCTTCAAACCCTAAAGTCTTATTTTCAACTTATATACCAGTCCCTCATTCCATTCTTCTATAAAACCATCCCACTATTTCATATAGATTTTACCCTCAAAATTTATACGAAGGAATTTAGTTTTCACATCCATCTATTTTAGATGAGAACTTTTCATAAATAACCAAACTCGACACTGTTCTAATGGTTGTGTGCTTGATAATTGGTGAGAAACTTTCAGATAATCCCACTCCTTTCTTCTACTAAAACCCTTTGATAACCAACCTAGAATTGTATATCTTTCTAGCATCCTCTTTATCATTGAACCAAATTAATAATTTATCTATAGATATTTATTCTTCTACGGTAATTCTATTAGATCTATGGTTCTATTTGAATGCAATTAATCCATTTCATATTTCATCACTAACTCCCACTTTTTGAAATTATTGATCCTCAATTCTTCTTCTATGCTCTCAATCTCCCATATATCTATAAGAATAATGTAATATAAATTAATTATAAAACATTGAACCTAGAATTTTATCCTAGTATACCTATATAACTTAACCAATGTTTTAGATCCTTATAGAACCATTACTTCTATAATTTCACCTTTTAGAGCTCTACCCTAAGCATCCAAATTTCTTGATCTTCCTGGTACTTCATCTTGTACTGATGATTCTTCTAGAATTTTTTTTATCTAAATTTTCTATAACTTCAAACCTTATTAAACTTTAATTTAGATCAACTTGTATGTGTTTAGTTTTTTCTTTATTCTTAACCCCATATTCCACAAAAATATAGTCTTACAAGACCTTCTCATTGAAGATAATATTTCAGATTCTAATGATATTCTAATTATCATTATCCTAAATCTAAAATTCAATGTTTTCATCACCATTCCCATTAAAGAAAAATATAATGGAACTTTTCTTTGAGTTTGTCTTGGTCCTTAGTATAAATAAGACTCCCAAAAACATTTTACTGGGAAAATCCAATATTTTTTAGACCATAAATATTCCAGAATCATATACTCCAATGATATAGATTGAATTTTATTCACAAGATGAGCTACAAAATTTACTTCTTTTTTCCAAAACTCCTTGGGAATTATGGAATGTATTCTCATACTCTAATAATTATCAGTTAATGTATGGTTCATTAACTCTACTACAATATTATATTTTTTTGTTCTAGTAATATTCTTCTAAAAATGATTCTTTTTCTCTATAAAAACATATGGAATTTTCAAATACCCTCCACCGTTATCAGAACTTAAGCATTTAATCTAATTTCCAACCTCTTTTTAAACCATATAACTCCAGCGAGAAAACACAATGAAAGACTCACATTTGTTATTAAAGAAGTAAAATCATGCTTTACTTGTTAAATTATCAGTAAAT
Organism: Viscum album; assembly: GCA_963277665.1. NCBI lineage: Eukaryota > Viridiplantae > Streptophyta > Magnoliopsida > Santalales > Viscaceae > Viscum > Viscum album. The sequence goes on from OY728147.1 coordinate 272,335,397, forward strand.
GTAACAAAATACAATTACCCACCATGATAACAAACTAGTTTATGCTCCCGAACATATGTATGTATAAGCTAAAACTTTTGAGACTTGGGTGTCTTTTCATTTTTGATAAATGAAAACTTTTTTATAATTTCCAAGGATATAAATATCATAAGATTTGAAATATATGTGACCAAGATCCAGTACCCCTTTATCCACTAAGACTTTAATGTTCTTCTCACTTAGGTTCCTAATATGATAATGTTATAACTCCAAACTTTTGAATGTTGTCATTCCAACAACTGTTTATCTATCTAATCCTACCATCATTTATAACATATAGTTCTTATGACCTATATACCAAACCTTAGAACCTCAATTAATCTTTTATAATCTATATTTGAAGATTTTTTGAAACCTAATTCATCCTATTAATGAATGAAAATTAGATTCTTTAATAAATATAATATGTTTTAAACTCCCTATAAATCTAAGAAGCTTTCATTTGACATATGGGATTTCACATCACCCTTCCCTATGATCTAGAGAGCATTATCATTAGCTAGATGGACTATAAAAAACCTTATAGACACATAATTTACCAAGATTATCTCTTGACTATAAAATAGAATAAATACCTAAAATCAATTATCCATGTTATAAAAGAATATTAATTATTGTGGTTAAGGTAAAAACAGGTTTATTGGGGGTTAAACTAAAAAATAAGGGTTAAAATTAACCCAATACTTGTTTAATTCCAATATGATAGTTATATTTAAATTTTATCTCTTTTAAGGTTCTAAAATTTTCTGTTTTTTGGCCTTTTGGTATGTAAAAAACATTTGTGTAATTCTTTCTTTTCAAAAATTCCAAATTTGTCCTCTCCCTCATTTATAATAGGTCACCCACTCTCCTCTCCTTTAAACACTTCCAAACCCCATTGGTTTGGACAATAAATGCCCAAATACCTTTCTTAATATCCTCCTAATATCCTAGATGCCTTTTTTATTATAAATCTAACCTATGATGGCATCGGGTGAAAACCTAAAGAATCTATCTGAAGAAGAGGTATTGTTCCTAACAAAGTATTTTTTAAATTTCTTATTATATATAATTAAAATATTATTAAAAATGATTATATAATAAAATAATTATATTACATATACTTATATGTTTTTATGTTAATGTAATGACCTAAAACCATTCCCTCCCCCTAAAATAGAAAACAAAACTGTTGATCGTGTACACAGCAGACTACCACCTCGCGAATCAACGAAATTCATTTTTCACCACTGCTTCTAAAGGATGGATATAATGATGTATTTAATATTTATATATTATATTTATGATATAATTATACTTATATAATTATAATATCATATACACCTTATTAATTTCCATTTTTTAGGGAATACGACAGTGTCGCTCGAGTGTATGGAGGAATACCACCTTATGAAGCATTGTGATTCGTTTTTCACTTAAGTTTTACATGAAAGGTAATAAGGTATAATTTTATGTTAATATATTATATTAATGACATATTAAAAAAAATTAATATAAATATATCATATAATTTCTTACCTTACTATCCATTAAATAAATGATAATGTTGTTCGTCTGTATGACAGACTAGCGCCGTGCAAAGTGATGAGATTTGTTTTTATTACTACATCGCATGGATGGTATATGTAAGTGTATTTAAAGAAATAATATGATATTTATTATATAATTACAATTTTTTATAGATAAATTAATAATTATCTTTTTCTTTATTGATAATTAAAAAATGGAAATTTTACTCATGCGTGTTTACGGCCTACCATCTTCATGATTGTAATGTAGTTCATTTTTCATAACAATATTTCATAGTTTATTTTAAAGTATAATTTATATATATAAATGATAATTATTTCATGATTTCCATTCTATATAGGATTAAATAATAATCACTTTTACTTTAGTCAACTTACCAATGTGATTTTGGACATATGATTTATTTATCGTTAAAACATCTGACGTGAAATTAATTGGTTAAGTAATTGAATATGTAATGATAGAAAAAATAAACAGAATAATAAACTTGTAAATTTTTCTTAAGTAATTAAATAATTAACATTACTTTATTATTCATGAATAAAAGGAATGCATGTGATGATTTGGGCTCGAGGTAAGGGTTTCATCTCAAAAAGTTCTTCTTTGAGACACATGTTCTTTTATGCACCAAGTTCCTTATATATGATCTATATACTACCTATTTACATATTATATCATTAATGATTTATAATTCATGTAGTTTTAAGTTACAATTCATTTCTCTCATTCGTTGTGGTTATTATTCAAAAATTACCAAAGCGGTAAGTGTTTATGTTTCAATCTAAATTTAATCGAGATTACTTTTTCTTGAATTTCCATTATTGGAAATTATAGAATAATTTCATAATAAAAACCATAAATTTTATTATATCCTATTTATTAATGAACTTTTAAACTAATAGTACCATTTTCCTCTCTTTGGTACTTAAAAATATTTATAAAATTGTTTTAATGAAAATTGACTTTATTTCTCTCTTCGATCAAAAACCCTTTCTCTTCTGTGTCCTTGTATTGTTTGAAGTATTTAAAAATGATAATATTATATGATTTTTTAAATTCATTTTTACCCTTTTTTAATTTTTAAAAAATCATTTAAAATTAATATTCTTGTCATTTTCTGAATGAGGTACTTCTTAACTTTTTACCGAAAATGTGAAAGGGGTCTTTGTTTTTAAGATGTATGTCATGAATGGTATTTTTCACCAAAATGTACATTATTTTCCCTAAATATTAATTTATAATTTTCCAAGTTTATATCCAAATAAAATTATTTACACAATGTTTTATGAATTTTAGTTTTTCAAAATTGATTTCTAAATTGGACTATTTATTTTCTTCAATAAGGTTTTTAATATTTTTAAATGTATTTTTATTCATCAATAAAAACTAACTTTAATATTATGGAATGATTATAAATTATATATATATATATTTATCTCAAGTATATAACTAGATTATTCTCCCTTAGTTTTATAGGGTAATACATTCCTTATGATCATTTCTTAAATTCCTTCATTATGAAATGTCCTTTGATCGATATATAAATCAAGATTATGCAACCCATTTTTTTCATGGGTAATTCTTATGTTATTAATTATGATTTATTTCCTTTATTTGGAACACATAGATCATGAAAATTTTATGATGGGTGCACCCAAATATAACTTCAATTAATTGGGTAAAGTGTTAGTCTCAGGAGACTTCATGTATGGGATTAGGGAGAAAACCTAATCTGTTATGGTGCTTTTTACACCATGTGATATTGTTTAGGAAGTTAACCTTAAATAATGTTTATGTAATGTTCTATGTTGCCACCACATTTCCTATTTTATGATGATATTGTGATACCATGTTATTTATGATATGTCTCTATGTAATTACTCATATGTATTCCCTTTTACGATATCATGTTATACCTTTGACTCACATGTTATGCTTCATCCTATTTATTTTTTTAATAGGATTTCTAGATAAATCCTTTATTTTATGTATTCCATAGGTTATTTTATGAAGTTTTAGAAGATCCAATGGATTTAGGATCTCATTAATGGAAAGAAAAAAATAATGATTCCATGTTTTAGTTTCCTTTAATGTATTATGAACCTAGTCTTCTAAATTCACTAGGACTTGTGATCTTTGGGTTGTAATTAATTGATGGTAATGTAAAAATTAGTGTAATAATATATGTAAAATTCATTGGTATCTATATCTGTATTGAGTAAACAATACATATTTATCAAGGTTTTCCCCATTCAATCAAAAAACTTTCATAGTAAAACACTCTATGTAGAAATGATATATTATTTAAGAAATAAGAATATCCATGATGTATATTTAAGAGAAGTGTAATGTCCATTAAAAAATGGTCATAATAAATTGAATGTTTCAAGAGAAACTTAATGATCAAAAAATTAATAAGAGATAAAATATTACCTCTAATTAATCATAAATATAAGGTTTGAAATAAATTCATGTCTTTTCAAGAATAAAATAAAATGGATGAGAAACATTTAAATATACATTTTTCAAAGATTTTTCTTTCTAAAACCTTTTAATACTTTTAGAATAAGATAAATATCATAAAAATTTTATGATGGTGGAAAAAAAATTTAATGTTGTACATGTTAAAAAAATCATTTTTACTTTTTGTAAAGAAATTAAAAAATGACCCTTTCGGAAAATATATAAGGACTAATTTAATATCATGTAAAAATTCAAGGAAAACATAAAATTTCTTTGATAAATCATTTGGGTAAATAAATATCACTTTTTAAAAAAAATTAAAAATTTATACATGGAATAAAACTATACTAGATCAAAAATATAAATAAGATCATCTTTTCTTTTAAATATTTATTTGCTTGATTCATGTTCTAAATAGAGGAGAAGTTAAAAGAAAATATGGAAACTCATTGAAAGAGTAAAATTTAATTGAAAATTTAATGAAAATTAATACATATATATTCATATTAAACAAATATAAGGGGTATTATATATACTATATAAAAATAAATAGGTGTGTAATACCAAATATGTCTCAATAGAGTAGAAATTGAGATGAAATCTCTTGCCTCATGTTCAACTTGCCTCGTAAGAGTTTTTAACATACTATATAGTGAATTTTGATTTATTATAATTACATAACAGAACCATATATATCTATAGTCACTACTGGAAATCAGATCTTTCCCAACACTTATATACACCCTTTCCCAACGGTTCTCCCAAACCGTTGGGAAAGGGGGGTCTTTCCCCTTTCCCAACGGTTTGGGAGAACCGTTGGGAAAGACCCCCCCTTTCCCAACGGTTTGGGAGAACCGTTGGGAAAGACCCCCTTTCCCACCCCTTTCCCAACGGTTCTCCCAAACCGTTGGGAAAGACCCCCCCCCCCCCCCTTTCCCAACGGTTTGGGAGAACCGTTGGGAAAAACCCCCCTTTCCCACCCCTTTCCCAACGGTTTGGGAGAACCGTTGGGAAAGGTCACTCTTTCCCAACGGTTCTCAAGAACCGTTGGGAAAAAGCATAAAAAAAATCAACATTCGGCCTGGCACATTACACCCAACCAGAACCTATCCCAACGGTTTTGAAAACCGTTGGGATAGGTTCTTTACTTTTTCCAGATCCACTAACCGAGAACATTATATAAATCAAAATTTAATATAATTATGATAATACATATATATATTTATGAAATTATGTTTACAAAAGTGATGTTAGCTTAGTGGTTAAGTCGTTCGATTATAAGCGAGGGGTCCTGGGATCAAATCCCAGCGGATGTTTTATTTTTGGAATTTATATACCAACGGTTCCATTACCGTTGGTATAGATTTCATATTACTTATACCAACGGTTCCCAAAACCGTTGGTATAGGTCTATACCAACGGTTTTCGGAAAACCGTTGGTATAGACCTATCCCAACGGCTTACTTGGCTACGGTTCTCCAAACCGTTGGTATAGGCTATACCAACGGTTTGGAGGCCTATACCAACGGTTCCAAACCGTTGGTAAAGGTTAGTTTTCCAGTAGTGAGTATCACATATTATCCATTTATAAAATCCTATCACCCTTTAGTAAATAATATTTTATTATTATCACTGTTTTAGGTGTTAACTACTTTGTTTTTTCATGAGAATTTTGGTTTTGTAGTTCCAGTCCATTTAATTTTATTATAGTTCCATAATAGATAAAATGTTAATCATTATATAAATAAAAAATATTTTAATTATATATATTTATAGTCATACAAAAAAAATATAGATATAAAAATGAATTACACCATTCATGGAGATGGTAGACCGTACGTACACATGAATGTTGTTTTCCTTTTTCAATGGATGGAATAAAAGAAAGGTAAATACTAATTAGCCTTTATAGAATCATTATTAAATCATATATATCATATATATTCTTTAAATATATCCTTATTACCATCCTTGTAAATTGGAAATGAAAAACAAATCACATTGCTTCATGGAGGTGGTAGTCAACACCTGTGCATGAGTGATGTTATCGTTTTCAACAGATTGTAAGGTAAGAAGGTATATATGATATTATAATTTAATAAACATAATTATTTCATAAATATAATATATATTAATTAGTTCCATATTTATAACCATCTAATAAAAGTGGTGATAAAAAAAATGGAACTGCTGCATGGAGACGGTAAGTCGTACGTACACACGGGAGGTGTTCTTGTTTTTTAAAGGATGGAATAGAGATGGAAATGGTTGTACCATAATCATAATATCATCTAATTATATTTATTATACTAAGGTAATTATTTATTATAGGTACAACACATTAATAGGAAGTATAAAAGTAAATAAACTTGAAAGAGTCAGTAAAGACGATTACTACTTCTTTAGTATACTTCCTTTGGATATCCTCTTACGGGACTTAGCGTTGGTATTTTGGAAAAAAATCACCTAAATAACATAGATAAATATTTTTATATATTAATTTTTTAGTGGTTTTTATCTCGGTTTCTCAAAGTGGTGTAAATAAAAGAGAGAAGGGGTGTCCTTTTATAAGTGAGGGGATGGGCATTCATGGAATTTCTTAAATTATTAAATTAATATAAATTTGTTTCATGTCCAAATAGATCAAAATTTATATAATTATAATATAATATTATTATGATTCAAAATAATCTCATATAATAAAATTTTTATAAGTTTTGGTTATGCTTCCAACCTTATCTTTTAGTTTTAACCCCTATTAACCCTTTTGATAATTACTACAATATTAAATGTTTTTACCCTTTAAAGGTCGAGAATGTTACTATAAGAGGAAAAACAAACCATAAATAGACCATGGTTGTTGTTTTCAACCATAAACCACTCACTTGACTGATGATAATATTTTTATAAAATATTTTTGGTTATAAAATATCATTAATGTCATTTTATTCACTTAATTTTACTCTAAATACATCAAGACAAAGATGGAATTTGAATATAATAATTTCACACATCACTAACAGGTAATATGTATCTATAAAATTCATGTAAAACTATATAAAATCCATTTTATATTACTTTTCATATTTTTAAAATCATTTATTTTTTTATTAATTGAATAAATACTGTTTCGGTGTTGGATAAGAATTTAAGGTAATTTTTCAATCACTAAAAAATTAAAATATTTTAACAAGATAAAAAAATTAAGTATTATTTCAAATTTAAATTTAAAACTAAAAAGGAACTATTTTTATATTTATGTAAATATGTTAGAGATATGAAATTCAAGAGTGGGAAATTTTGTTTTTATTATTTTCTTAAAGTACATATAGGTAAATTTAAAATAAAAATGAAACTAGGTGGCCATATTTTCAAGAATTAGTTATAAATTTTCAAAATAAATTTATCTAATTGGATAAATTAATGTTTTATATAAATTTAAAATTATTATCGCATTAGTTTTTAACCTTAATTACTCGATTTACCCATTTTTGAGGTGATAAGTTTTACCACTGTTCATATTCATAATAATCAAAAATAAAAGGGTCATATTTACCACATTTAACCCTCTATATTCAAAATATATAATCCATTTTATAAACTTCAATTAACATAATTGGTATAAAATAATTTCAAAATAAACTAACAAAATGTGGTGAAAAAACACTTTTTTTAATGCCTTTTTAAGTCTAAAAATGAAATAATATTAAAATCAGGTATAATAATGATTCAAACATAATTAATTAAATTATTTATAACTAAAGTAGGATTATATTAATTTATTATTTAATTAAAATAATTATAGGGATTTTTTTATTAAAATAAATGATAACTTTAAAAAAATCAGTATTTTTCACTATTCACTAAAAATCAATCTTTTCATAAAAATACCAAAATTTAAAATTATGATAATATAGAAATTATTAATTCAGAAATGATATAATGGTCACATAATAATATTTTAATAGGTTGTCATGGTTTTTTTAAACTTTATGTCCCATGAAAAACAAGCTATCAAAGAAATTTATTTAAAGAGAAATATATCATAAAATCTTGGGTTGTTACAATTGAGTATAGGTTCAATGAAAATTTGAGTGTGAGTTTCATGTTTGAAATGGTCTGACCCCATTTATAAGAGAGGAAAATAGAACTTTTAGAAACACCCCTTATGCTTTAATAATTCCATGATACTTTTCCAAGGTCAATGGCTCCAAAGATTCTAAATAATAGAGTGTGGGGTGTCTTTGGGTCAATCAAGACTCGACCAAGACATTGAAAACATGTTTTAAACATGTTATAGCATTTTTACCACCAATTTCTCACATTTTACTCTTTCACTTTTAAACTAGGCAACTAGCTTTTAAATAAGTGATTTAATGTTTTATTAAAAATATAACATAACCCATAAAACCAAATTTGGCTATCATTGAACCAAATATTACCTCTATTTAACAAATTAAAATTAATAATATTATAAAATTAACTTTAAAATTAAAAAAAAAATAAAGTGTATAAAAACTATTTTCGTAGAAAAAAATGATAGTGTGGTCATTATGGATTCTTAATATTATTTAGCGTTGATTACCAAATGAATGAGTATTAATATATTTATTTATGTTTTATAAATAATATAATATTAATTATTTAAAGGATTTAAATTTAATTTATTTGATATAAATTCATTAATAAAACTATAATTTTAAAATAATTATTTTTCCATTATCATGGAAATTAGTATTAATCCTAACAATATAAATTTTGTACTCAAAAATGAAATTTTTCATATTAAATTATATGAAAATTATTATCTAAAATATATGAATCATTTTATTAAATAAAATTTATAATGGCGTGAAAAGTTAATTTTAAAATAAATACACTTAATCGCATAAAAATTTTTTTTAGATAAATAATGATTTTAAGATTTAATTTTATATATAAGGTAAAATTATCTTGGATAATTAATTTAATGATATAAATTGAATTTTTATAAAAATATATAGGATATTAGTTATAAAAGGAAATATGTAACCAAATATCCCTTGAAATATACTTGATTGAAAGAGAATACTAAAAACGGTTTTAATTTTGAAGCAAACATTTTAAATAGTTATCAAAAAAATTCATGGGATTTATAAGTTAAAAAAATATTTTACAAAGGATAATTTTATACATAAAATTCATATTTTATTAATTAAAAGGTTTTATAAATTTTCATATCCTTCTAATATAACGGTAAAGTTATACAAATTACAAGTTTCGTGAAAACCGTATTTTTTGATTAAAAATTAACCTTTTTAGAAAAATTAAAAAATTAATAATAAGTAACTGTTGATATGAGGAATTAAAAAATTAAGTTTATTTTTATTATTTTCAAATTCCAAAATTTATAAATTCAATTTTGGAATAAAATTATAAAATATAATTAAAAATCATTTTAATTAGAAAATGACATTTTTAAATAGTAACCTTCATTATTCTTACTTCATATCATGTACCAATTAAATTGGAGTTAATAAGTTATTAATATCAAGCATAATTTGTCATTAATTATATGTTTCTTGAATTCAAAAAGTGTATCACATAAAAGGTAATTTTTTTAGAAAATTATTTTCTAAATAATAAATGGTCTTATTAGTCATTTTAGGTAAACTAACTGAATTTCATTCATATTAAAAGTATATTTTAATTTATATATACATATAATTCATAAAATTGTTACTTTTATCCATTCATATTAATTCAACATCATTTTTTTAACAACTATACATAAACATTTGTATTTTATCTAAATATATCATGGTTTCATTTATGTTCGGTGTGTCTTATAGAGAAAGCTATCGAGCACATTGACTTATTTAAAGGTAATAATATATTAATATCTCAGGGTATCATAAAAAATATGTTATATAATCAAATTATATACTTACTATAAATTTAAAATTAATATATTCATGATAGAAAAGATTTTTTATTTAAGGGTTAATTATGTTTTCTTAAAATAATTTCTTATTATGATCTATTTAAAGAATTGTCTAATTCTTATATATTTTATAAATGGATATTTATTTTAACTATATTTTTTTATATTAATATGTATTATTATGATAATCATATAAATAATTTCATTAATGCATGAAACAAGAATATCGGTTTTTATTTGAGAAAAAATAGTTTTTATTCTATAAATTATTTTCCATATACCATATGTTTTTATTTAAAAGATAAATTTATATATATTTGAATTATAATTAAATAAAATGGAATTAATTATTGGTATTATTGTTTAAAAATTATCATAACTTTATTAATTTTACTTTTTTAAGAAAGTTGTTTTTTAGTGAATAGTAAAAATATTGTTTTCTAGGAATATTATATTTTTTATGACATCATCATGATATAAATATGAAATAAAATTTTATAAAACTTATGTATTGTATATTAAATTATAATATAATAAAAATATTATATAAAAATTATTCAAATAATATAAAGTAAGTTTTATGTCAAGATAAATATGAAAATATTTATTGGTGTTGATGTAGTGTCAACGCAGTATTAAAAAAGTAAAAATTGTTGTATTTGATATAATATTTAAGATTGGATAAGGATATGATCAACTTTAAAGAGAAATTTTATAACTAATCAATTATTTTTATGCATATTTTTTAATTTTTTATTTATACAACAATATAATTATCCAAATGCTTTCAGAGTGCTTGCGCATGGTAAGAAAAGGCAAAATTCGTTTCTTAAAAAGATATCATGAAATAAATAAAAATAAATATTATTATTAATGATTTTATATTATAATAATGATTAATAATAAATTATATTTATGTAATTAAAGTATTTTTAAATTTAATTAAAATATTAATTTTCCAAAATGCTTACACGACGTCATTTTAGTGTTTGTGCAATATGGAGAAAGGTCGTATAAATGTTTTTAAAAAGATTTAAAATGATATTTTGTAGATAAATTATATGGATTTATGAATTTTATATATAATTATGAAATATAAATATTAAAATATATATTAATTCATGAATTTTATAATCATTTATCCAATTTTAATCTCGGATTACAAGAATAACCATGAAAATGACTTTAAAGGGTGTTTAATGTCAAAAATAATTTATAAATTAATAAAAATAAAATAAAAAACTATCTTAAATAAATTAGGGATAATTAATGTCCCATATATATCATTAATTTATGAACCATTTTTCATTTTAAAATTACATTCTTAACCCTTAAAGAATTTATATTTTCGAAAATGCCATCGAATTTTTCCTCTAAAAGGGGACTCATTCTAGCCTTTACAAAACACATATAAAGTTTGGTTTTATCTCTATATTATATAAAAATACTTATATGAATATCCATTTACACATTTATTAGGATATTTCCTTTCTAAAATTACCTTTTATGAATGCTTTAGACTTAATCAGAAGAAGGTAGTTTGAGGAGCAAGGTAAGGGTTTCCAAACCTCTTTCTCCTTTTTTATTTATAATTATTTTTCTTAAGACACTTTTAAAAAATTATATTATTTTATTAAAATTATTTCATTCCTATGGTATTTTTATATATTTTTTTTATAAATTAGGAGATAACAACAATTTCATCTCACCAAACACTTTTTCATAAACTGTTATTATGTCAAAATATGAGTTTTTCAAAAAATGATATTTTTCATTTCAATTCTTATATTACTATTTCAAATAAAATAATAAATATTTAAAATTAATCCTAAAATATTAGTTTATTTATAATATAATTTTTTAAAAAAAATAAAAAAATTATTGGGTTTTCCATTCTTTTAAACTCTTTTGAAAACATCTCTTTTTGTGGTAGTTTTATGCTACCTAATTAAATGATGATGTTTGTAGCGACCCGGGTCCCATTATCCTAGAGAGGATTTATAATTTATTACATTGGTATAATACACAATTAATTTCATCCCAAATGACTGAATAGTTTAGTAGTCTTGATAAACTTGATACATACTTGTGTCTTGAATTACAATTGAATACACAAATTACAATGTAATTTCTTTTCAATAATAACATTATTACCTCTATCATATACTTATATATCAAATATAGTAATCTTCATGGAATCTTTGTGAAAGGAAAAAATTAAGGGTGAGATTAAATGATCAGTAAGTATTAAGTTCAATGGAAACTATCATGATTCAATAAGAATAATCAATATAGAAAGGTAAATAATTGAGCACACATTCCGTTTAAATAACTAGATGAGTCATAACCAATATGTAAAGGTAAATAACCAAGAAAACATGCCATCTAAATAACTAAATAAAGAATAATCAATATTGAAAGGTAATTAATTGAAAAAACTTGTCATTTAATAAATAAACTAGAAATTAAATGCATCTATAGATAATATCATAGTGAAATATCCTAGATAATAATAACTAAAATCTTAATGAATACAGATTTATTAATATTTTCACTATCAATAAAATAACTTTCAAAGTAAAAATTCCTATGTTGAAATAAGATATGTTTTAATAAATAAGAATATCCATGATAAATAATATGGATATTTTGGCTAAATTTAATGTATAATTATCACAATAAAGTAAATATTTCAAGGGGAATTTAATGAATACAAAATGAAACAAGGATGTGAATGTAAATACTATCTTCATTCAAAATAATCATATACCATCCAAATTAATAATAAGTATGGTATCAAAATATACCCATTGGAGTAATAATAAAGTGTTGTTTTAATTTATGAATATAAATAAAATAATAATATCATTAAGAAAATATTTAGGAAAATATCCTTTTCATTTTTAAAAACATTTTGAAATTCCATTTCTTTGAAAATCTCTTTTAAAAACATTTTTTAAAAATATACTCATAAACTTATAAAGGTTTTTTTAAATAAATGGTATTCATAAGGGTAGGTAATTCTTTACATTACTTACAATTTAAAAAGAACATTATTTTTCACAGTAAAAAGGTTAGTAAAGTACCTTGTTCAGAAAATGATAAAGATATTCCCTTCACATTTTCAGTAAAATCCAAACATGAATTATTTGGAAAATGAAATAAGATTCTTTTGAAAAAAAAATTAAAGAGTAAAAATGTGTAAAAAATGCCTTTTAATAATTCATTTTTAAAAGTTTAAAAACATTTTTGAAATATATATATATAAAACATGGTTTTGGAATAAAAATAGATTTTTGATCGAAGTGAGAAAATAAATCATATTTTATTAAAACATTTTCTCAATTAAAAGTGGGAAAATGGTACTATTACTTAAAAATATCATGAATAACCAGAGTATATTAAAATGGAATTATTTTATTAGGAATTTTTCAAATAATTTCCATTAATTAAAATTCAATAATAAACAATCTCAATTAGAATGGTATTTTGAAAGAATCCTCTACAATGATCATAATGTTGAAGTGAGAATTAATAAATGGATGGATTAATTTTTTAAACTATAAATCCATATAAAAGGTTGAAATAAAAAATTAGGTACTAAAATATCATTATACACATAATCTTATAATGACATAATCAATGGAGTAGAAAATTAATCTAATTAATAGAAATTTAGTTAATAAATCCCTTACCACTTGGTAATTTTTAATTAAAATAACCATAGAAGAAATAATTCAAATTAAAACATAAAATACCATGAATAATTAATTATTAATGATATTAAATTTCAAATGGTTGATATATACACCATATAAAATAAATTAGGTTCATAATATTATAATATTCGTCAATGAAATGAAATTGAGACGAAATCCCTTACCTCACGCTTCCTTTTGATTGAACACTCTTTAACTGCTTATATAATGTTTTGAAACATGTTATTAACTTATACTAGAAACATACTAAAATTTATTATATCATATATTATCCTTTTATGACATATTATTACCCATTCACGAATAATCATTCATTATTTTCATTGTTTCGGGTGTTAATTTCCTTTTTTCTCATGCGTGTCTCATCATGAAAGATATGGTTCTTGTGCATATTATATAGTTATATCATCTAAAAAATAATAATAATAAGATAATTATTATATTTTTACATCAATTTTACTTTTAAAACCAATCATTAATTATGGTAATGAAAAATGAAGTATGTTACGATCATGGAGGCAGTAGGTCATACATACTCATAGGTAACGTTTCTATTTTTCAATGATCATTATAGAAAGGAGATGAGTGGTATTTTACATTTAAATAATTAAAATAATATTATATATATTATATTATATATTAATATATATATCATACATGGGGTTTAATTAATAAAAGTGAGTCACATCACTTCATGAAGGTGGTAGTCCACACATAGATGAACGATGTTATCATCTTTATGTGAGTGAAAAGGAAAGTAAGAAAATAATATAAATATATATATATATTATTTAAAAATGATAAATATTTCATGAATATCACAATTATTTTTTTATATCATATATAATAATTAACATTATCTTTATCACCTTTCATGTGAAGCGCTAGTGAAAGATGAATCACATCGTTTCGTGATGTGGTAGTTCATCGTACACATGAATGATGTTATTATATCTTCTATTGAATAGAAGGTAAATATATATATGATATAGTGACTCCAGAGGTATAAATATTTTATAGATATCATATATATACTTTATATCCTTCATAATACCCAACCTTGAGAGTTTGAAATGAAAAATGAACGACATTAGTTCATGAGGTGGTAGTCCGTCGAACACACGAACAATGATTTTGTAACTATTTTATGGAAGTGGAGATGGTTTTATGTAATGAAATTATTATAAAAACATAATATTATATCTAATATAATTATTTTATTATATCATAATTTTTTAATAATAATTTAAGGAGGTGTATAAAGAAGTAAAATCAACATACTCGTTGAAGAACATTAACTCTTCTTCAAGTATCATCCTTAGGTTTTCATTAAAGGCTTCCTATATTGTATTTTTCAATAAGATAATTATTCTATGATGAGTGGTGGTAATTTTGGAAGTTATTTGTGTAGGTCTTGTCTGAACCAAATATTTTTTAAGGGGTGAAGAAGAGAGTAGAGGGGGTGGCCTTTTATAATGGGGGAGAGGACATGCATGATATTTTTGAAAATAATTGAGTTCTCCTTTGTTTTTCATATGTCAAAAGGATACAAAATAGACCATTATAAAATATTAGAGCTTTAAAGTTCATAATATGTCCATAAAATAGTTTTTAGATAAGTTTATAGGCTATTTTTACCCTTATCGTTTAAGTTTAATCCCTAGATAAACTCATTTTTACCTTAACTACGGTAATTAATTTTTACTGTATTCACTATTAATTTTGGTAAAAAATTAATTTGATCTTAATAGAAATTTAATATTATTATTATTTCAAATATTTAATCCATTTTTTAAAATTCAATTCAAAGAAGTGTAAATTTTTAATTTAAAATTAATCACACAAACGTGATTAGAAAGCGGGTTTTTAAAGTGAAAATGTTCAAACTTTTACACAGTTTTTATATCTAAATTCAATATAAAAAATAATTCCAATGAACTAAATTGGATTAATTGATATAAAATTGAAATATTTTTACTTTAAAAACAATTAAAAATATATTTTAACATTATAAATAATTTAAATTAAAAGAAAATTTTCAATTAAAATAAAATATTTTTCATAATTCATCAATAAATAAAATTTCTCAGAAAAATACAAAACAAATCACCATAATATAATTTTGATATTCCAATTTTAAAAATAAATTTTATTTTATCAAATCAATTTTCTAAAAGTGGTAAAAAAATATTTTTAAATTATGTGTGCAAAGGAAGACTATACTATCTTTTAGAAGAAGAAAATTTATCTTTTAGAAAAAATTTATTTCTCTTATAAATGATTTTTATTTTATTTATAGTTAATAAATTATTAATAAACATGTGTGAACTACATATTTTCATAATTTAGTTTTTCTTATTCAAAAATTTCATTCCAATGTCAAGGCGATAGATACTATATTAAATAATAATATAAATATTATATTGTTGTTCGGTAAAACTCGGTCTTGTTTGTAATGAAAGCTATCAAAGAAACTCATTGTTGAATGTAATGAAAGATAAACTCGGTGTTTCTTATAATGAATGATATTTAAGGGATTAAATTTATTTAAAAATAAATATATCATAAATTATTGGGGTGTTATATTTCCTCCTACATTTGGCATTGTGTGTCATACAAGGTATCAAATACATTGTCCTTATTTGATAATTTTGGGTTATTACATTCTCCCCACCTTAAATAAATTGAGTACTATCAATTTAAAGTTGATCATACTAATCCAGGGTTTGATATTTAAAAATTACATTGGCGAAAACCCCACATCATAAAAGTGTTAATAAAACAGCATCTTAATAAGAGAGAAAAGTACGAAGGTCGATTGGAATAACACATAACTAGGTTTCCAAGTAGAAGAACTTGGGTGGGAAATAAAAACATAGACATTTACAATAAGAATAAATAATTATAGAGGGTGATTTAGTTCGTTTGTCACAATAAAGTTAATGATCAGTAGAAATTTAAGGGCCACAAAGCTATAAATGTTTTATGATCTAAAAGGCATCTGATTCATTGGATATAAAGGTAATAGGATAAAAGTTTTTTTTGAAGATCATTTTCCTAAAGTTGAGGGATTATATTACAATCTAAGAATATAAGAGAATATACTTACTTGATATGTTATTATTTCATAACGATAATTTCATCCTTTATTTTTACTTCAATAAATTTCCAATCCATCACTACTATAAGAAATAAATTTACAAAAAAGAATTTATTATGCCTGAAGCACTAAAATTCACTTTTAATGAATCTTAAGATCGATAAAAGAGTTAGAAGTCTTTCTGTCTGTCTTTAAATATTTTAAAAAACCAATATAGTTAACACAAGTTAACCAATATAATACATTAATATCTAAAACTCAAAAGTAACACCAATGGTTCATAATTAATATTTATTTTTCAAATTTTTTATCTAAAAATAATAACACGTTAACCATGATATCATATATGATATTGGTAGGAACTAAACCCTTATCATCCTTTCTTCATGGGTTTAGGCCCCGTGTCTTTGTCAAACATGATGGGTTTTCACCCAGCATGTGGCTTGTCCCTTTTCTATATCTATATTAACATAATTCCTATAAAGTTCCCAAAAAAATATGATGGACATCCTCAAAATAAAGTTAATCATTAAATAACTTTTTTATTAAAGTTTTCAATATAATTTATTTATTTATTATTTTTTACAAAAAGTTTACAAATATTAGTTTACTATTATTACAATTTAATTAATGATTATATTAACCTCAAATGTTATCAATACCTTTAAACTTATATCTATAAAATAAAAAGTTGTTATTCTTTAAGTAACATTTTTTTCACTAAAAAATATGCTTGTCTTAAATTTTTCCAAAAAAAATTATTAATCATGGTAGAATCCCATAACAAAAAATAAAAAATGGTACTTAAGACTATGAAATTATGATAAACCTTAAACTCATAAAACCATGGTGGTTTCTAAAACTCTTATATTAATGAAGAAATATATATTTCTGAAATTTAACAAAATCCTTAAATGTTTCATGGTTATTATTCCAAAATAATGTTGGAAAAAATACTTCTATAATATAATTATGTGATCCCAATAAATACTTCAACCATTTTATTTCAACATAGGTACTTCCTTGATCTCGTATTTAAACATTGGATGAGGTCATTGACTTGGATAATGCCCTATTTTTTACATTTACAAAACAAACTATAAATAGATACCTAGGATGAGATTCATTTCCTTCCGTCATACTGTTCATTTTTTCTCAACAATTATTTAATTTATGTGCATCTTTTCCACACATAAAAAATTTTACCATTCCTTTGAGACACTTTATTTTGAATCTAATACACATTAGGTTTAACCTACTTTATTCATTGTCATCCTCTATTCAAATCATTCATAATGTTTTTCAAATAAAATGTGGATTATCCTAAGTATATACCTCGGGAGTATCAAACTAGGTGTGCAGTAAGTCTCATTTTCATTCACCAAATGATGATTTGGTCAAACCCAATGGACCATTTTAAGAGTTTTTACCACTAGGTACATTTATTATAGAACCACTTCCACTTTCAATATCCATATAAGGATGTATTACAAGGAAAAACCACATAATCTCTACCTTACCAAAACTTTATAATGTTCTTTTATACTTATCATCAAAGTCTTTCATAGGGTTATGATCCCTAATATATGTTTTACTAAATCTAGTTCCTAAGGTTTCTACTAAAATTTCATTTATACCAATTGTAGTGACCCCAACCCCAGTAGCCTGGAGACGATGTCTGATTTATTACATTGGTATAAGATACAAGGAATCGCATGCTGAAGGACCAAATAGTTTAGTAGTCTTGGTAAACTAGATACATAACTAAGTATTGAATTAAGATTTAATACATAAATTAAAACATATTTTTTTTAGAATAAAATTATTCCCTCTAGAATATCCTTGTATACAAAATATAATAATCTTCATGGAATCCTAGGGAAAGGAAACAAAATAAGGGTGAGCTCAAATTCTTGATAAGGGTTAAATATAGCAGATGCTATAATGATTCAATAAGAATAATCAATATATAAAGGTAAATAATTGAGCACGCATACCATTTAAATAACTGGATAAGGAATAATCAATATGTAAAGGTCAATAACTGATCACACATGCCATTAAAATAACTGGATAAGGCACAATAAATAAGTTAAGGTAATTAATTGAAAACACATTCCATTTAATCAATAAAATAAAAATGAAATGCATCCGAAAATAATATCATAGGGAAAATATCTTAGATAATAATAACATAACTCATAATTTAAGTAAATTATTAATTATTTGATGTCATGTCACAGAAACATGATACCTCTATTGTCAATACCTTTCACAATACATTTTAAACTATAGGTAAAAACCTATTTAAATCTATCTTAATTGATTTGTATCATGATACCTACTAATACATTGAGGGGATATATAATATTGGCCTAAACCCATCTCTTAAAGTCCAAATAATTACTCATATATTTAATAATTTATTTAATTTATAAAAAATGTGTCTTATCATAAAATATCTGTATTGAGTAAAGAATATATATTTGTCAATATTTCCCCTATCACTTAAATAACTTTCAATATAAAATAAAATATGTATAAATGAGACATAATTTATAAAATAATCACATTGATGATAAATAATATATATATTTAGGGTAAATTAAATTTCTAATGATCATATGAAATTGAATATTTCAAGGGGTAGTTAATGACTGCAAAATAAAGTAAGGATGTGAATGTCAATATTATCCTTTTTCAAAATAATCATAAACCAACCAGAGGAATAATAAGGATGTTATAAAAATATACCTATTGGATTAAATATAAAGGGTTTTTTCATTTATAAATATAAATAGTATAAAAATATCTTTAAAAAAATTCTTGAGGAAAATATACTTTTCATTTTAAAAAACATTTTGAAAATCCTTTTCTTTGAAAATCTCTTTCAAAAACATTTTTTTAGAAAATGTGATCACAAACTTGCAAAGGAATATTCAAATAAATTATGGTCATGATGTTGGGTAATTCCATATATTCTATAAAATTTAGAAAGAACATTCCTTTTTCAATTTAAAAAGTTTATAAAAGTACCTTGTTTGAAAAATAACAAGAAGATTCCTTCCACATTTTCAGTAAAAGAAAAATGAGAACTTTTTTGAAAATGACATAAGATTCCTTTGAAAAAAAATTATAAAGATTAAAAATGTATAAAAATTAATTTAATAAACCATTTTTAAAATTTAAAAAAAATAAAAAAACATTTTTAGAAACAATGGTTATTGAAGGAAAATAGATTTCGAACCGAAGAGAGAAATAAAGTTGGATTTTCATAAAACATTTTCTAAATTAATTTAAGTACCACAGAGTAAAAATGGTACTATTAATTGATAATATCATTAATAACCAGAGGATAATAAAACTAAATTGGTTTATTAGTGAGTGGTCAAATAATTTTCTTCAACTGAAATTGAAGAATAAACAGTCTTAATTAGAATGAGATTGTGAGATAAACCTCTAGAATGATTATAACATTGAAGTAAGAATTAATAAATGGAATGATTATGTGTTTCAACTTTAAATCCACATAAAACAATAGGAAGTAAAAAATAGGGTAATAAAATTTCATTATACACAAAATATTAGAATTAAATAATTAATAAAGTAGAAGATTAACCCAATGAACAGAAATTGAGTTAAGAAATCCCTTACCACTTGGTAACTTTTAATTCAAATAAAATTTGATGAAATAATTAAAATTAAAAATTAAAATACTATGAATAATTAATTAATCATGATATTAAATTTCAAAGGGGTATTGTATACACTATATAAAATAAATTAGGTGCATAACATTACAATATGCCTCAATGAAATGAAATTGAGACGAAATATCTTACCTCACACTTCATTTTGATTTAACATCATTTAACCTCCTATATAGTGTTTTTAAATATGTTATTAACTTATACTAGAAACATATTAATAATTATAATATCATATATGATCCTTTTTTAACATCTTATTACCCATTCAGTAATAATCTTTCATTATTTTCATTATTCCGGGTGTTAATTTCCTTATTTTCTCATGCATGTTTCTTCAAGAAAGATCCAATTGTTTCTCATATTATATAGTTATATAATCTCTAGATAAATAATAATGAAATAATTATAATATTTTTACATCAATTTTAGTTTTAAAACCAACCATGAATATGGTTTGAAAAATGAAGTATGTTACGATCATGGAGATGGTAGGTCGTACATACGCATGAGTAACGTTTCCATTTTTCAATGGTTGTTATGGAAAGGAGGTAAGTAATATTTTACCTTTATATAATGATAATAATATCATTTTTATCATATTATATACTTATATATATCATACATGTGGTGTGGTGATGAAGATAAATCCACATTGCTTCGTGAAGAAGGTAGTACACACGTACACGAATGATTTTATCATCTTTTCATGAGTGAAAAGGAAAGAAAGAAAATGATATATATATATATAATGATAAATATTTAATGAATATAATAATTATTTAATTTATCACATATAATAATTAACTTCGTCTTTATCACATTCCATGTGAAGCTTTAGTGAAAGACGAATTGCATTGCTTCGTGAGGCGGTAATCCGTCGTACACATGAGTGAAATTATCGTATATCTTATGGAATAAAATGTAAAAAATTTTATATGATATAGTAACTCCATAGGTATAAATATGTTATAAATATCATATATATACTTTATATCCATCATTACACCCAACCTTGAAATGTGGAAATGGAAAAACGAACATCGGTTCACGAGGTGGTAGTCCGCCATAAACGCGAATGATGATTTTGTAACCCATTTGATAGAATTGGAGATGTTTTTAGGTCATTAACTTATTATAAAAACATCCTAGTATATTTAAGACACTAATTTTATTATATCATAGTGGTTTAATAATAATTGAATGAGGTGTAGAATGAAGTAAAATAAACATACTCGTTGAAGAACATTACCTCTTCTTCGGGTATCAACCTTAGGATTGCACTAAAGCCTTCCTAGGTTGTATTTATGACTAAAATAAGGATTATAGGAAGAGGTTAGGGTATTTGGGAAGTTATTTGGGAAGGTATTTTCTGAAACAAATAAGTTTGAAGGTGTGAGGAAGAGATGATTATGGTGACCTTTTATAATTGGGGGTGAGGACACGCTTGGTATTTTTGAAAACAAAAGGGTCCAAAATGGACCATTATCGAACCTTATAAGTTTAATGGTAGAAATATGTCCAAAAAAAAGTTTTTATGCAATTTTATAGGTCATTTTTACCCTTATATTTTTAGTTTAACCCCATAGTAAACCCATTTTTACATTAAATATGATAATTAATTTTTACTGTATTCACTATTCATTTTGGTAAAAAAAAATTACCTTATTAGAAATTATAAATTATTATGATTCCAAATATTTAATTAATTTTTATAAATTTAATAAACATAAGAGGAAAATTTTTATTTAAAATTAATCTCACAGACGTGATGAGAAAGCGGGGGTTTTAATGTGAAATTATTCAAAAGTTTATAATGTTTTTATATCTAAATTCAATATAAAAATGATTCTAATGACCTTAATTGAATTAATTAATATATAATTGGACTAATTTTACTTTAAAACCAATTCAAATTGTAGGTTAACATTGTATTTACTTTAAATGAAAAGGCAGTTTTCAATTAAAATTCAGTATTTTTCAGTATTCATCAAAAAATGAAACTTTTCAGAAAAATCCAAAAACTTCACCCCAAGATAATTTCAATATTTTGATTTAAAATGTTATTTTATTTTTTCAAATAAATTTTCTAAAATTTTTGAAAATTAATATTAAATTATGTGCACAAAGGGTGGTTAAACCATCTTTTATAAAAAAATTGTTTTCTGGAAAATATTTCTTTTTCTTTTAAATGATTATTATTTTATATATAGTCAACATATTATTAATAAATATGTGTTAACTATATATTTTAATATGTTAGTTAATCCTATTCATACCCTCTATTTCAACATTTAGGTAATAAGTGTTATATTAAATATTAATATTAATATTATATTGTTGTTCGGTAAAACATGGTCTTGCGTATAATGGAAGCTATCGAAGAAACTCATTAATGTTTGTAATGAAATATATTTAATTTTTTGAATTTTTTTAAAAATAATTATTTCCTAAAGTATTTGGATGTTATATTTCATCATATTCTTGGTTTTCTGTGTCATACATATTATCAAATACAATGTCCTAATTTTATAATTTTAGATGTTTTCATAAACTTATGTGTTTCATATATATTCTTAAAAAAATAATTTAATGATTAAATAAAAATTTAAAATTTAATCAATTTCATTATTATGTTTCTGTAATGTTAAAATATTTATCATGATATTTAAATTAAAGTAAACAACCCTAATCATTTTTAACTATCAAAAACAGACATATCAAGGAAGATTATTTGAAAGGTAAATATTTCATGATCTATTAAACTACATTAATTATGGAATTATTTTTAAATAATACCTTTATAGTTATGGATATTATGGAACTGGAGGAAAATTACTTTTGACCACTACCATTATACTGTAGTAGTTTTGGAGGTTATAAACCAAACAATCAAAAAACGACTGACGTAAACAATACCAATTTGGTAAATGAATAAAACATGATAATAAATGATTTAAAAGTAATAATAATAAGAAAATAAACACAAAATATATTATTAATAAATTAAAAAATTAATATAAGGCGGGTTGGGACTCATGGTAAGGGGATTCGTATCTCATTCTCCTTTTATAAAGTTATATCCTTTATTAATTGACTATGGTATTCTAATATTATTTGAAATATAAACTATGATTTTTTATGTTGTATTTACACTTATTTTATGTGGATTTTTATTTTTATATTGTAATCTCTTCTTTGATAGATTTTTACTTCGCATGTTATGATCTTTATAATGGTTTCTTTTCTGATATCACTTTGAAATTGAGATTATATATGTTAAAATTATGAATCATGTAAATTTTATTTTTTTTACTCTATAAAAATCTATATATTTTCTTTTCCACTGGTTATTTTTATGTTTTACATGTCTTCTTACCATTTCACCTCCCTTTGGTTCACAATTTGGCTAAAAGGATGTTTGTAAGTGGAGTCGACCTTATCTATTCTTTTTTGTTGGGAATCCTTATTCTATATGTATATATTATTTATATTGTTTTATGTATGTCCTTATTTATACCTTAATTATTTTTTAAGGTCATTTTATATTTTCCTTGAACCTATTTAAAAAATACTTAAATGAATCTCTTTTTAATGTTTTTTTCATAATTCATTTTCTTTTTACTTGGATTTTATTTAGAAAAGTGTGAAAGAAATATTTTTTAACACTTTCTACCATCTTATTTTTTTCTTTCTGAAGATTTTTTCTATAAGTTTTAATGTTTTTACATATTAATTTCTATTTCTATTATCTTATAAAATATTTACTTTAAAATAAAAGTTATTAAAAAATTAAAGGGCATTTATTATATTTTTTCCAAATTAATTTTCCAATGCTCTTCTAAAAGTGTTTTTCATCTATGTTAACATCATTTAATGTTTCTTATACTTCATTAGTTATATTATCTAATAATACCATATATTGAGTTAAATAATAACTTCCTTTTTTTGTTTATGAATTAATAATACACTTCATATAAATAATTTTTAACTTGAATTTTTTTTAACTTTTATGTATGTATGGAATGAATTTTTAGTAACTGAAATCATGAATAACTTATTAAGGTTTAAGAAAATATGATAATATAAACTTTAGTTTCAGACTACATCTATAAAATTAAAAATTACTATAGTGATTCCTAAGAAACCCATATATAGATGAAGTTTCATGCTGAGTTCATCGATAGATAGTGGAGAATTTTTTTTATGTGGTTACAACTGAATCCAAGATTTTTGTAAATCATACCATTGGAGTACATTAAAACGTTGTCTATAAATAGAATTATACTGTGAGAATCATAAGAATATATAAAAAAGTTAATTCTAAAAGTCTCTGATGTTTTTGAATCTGTACAATTACTTATTTCCAAGAGAGATTCAAATTAGAGCAGTAATTTTCCTTCTGATTATTTTTACTAAGACCTATGTCATGTGAGGTTTTATTATAAGTATATCATTATTTACATTGTAATTTTTGATTTATC
This sequence comes from Viscum album, assembly GCA_963277665.1. Classification (NCBI taxonomy): domain Eukaryota; kingdom Viridiplantae; phylum Streptophyta; class Magnoliopsida; order Santalales; family Viscaceae; genus Viscum; species Viscum album. The sequence continues at coordinate 272,360,362 of OY728147.1, forward strand.
GATCCAAAATGATCAAAGGATTCTGGGGATAATCTGATAAATTGTTTAAGTCTGAAACACTATACATATCAACGTGTTAAGTCAAGATCTTCTGGGGAAAGGAATACAGTCCCTCAGATAGGTTTTAAAATTAGGGATACCTTATGATAGGTTGAAATTCATGGATACCTTGGATCCTGTCTATATATCCACATTACACTTTGGTTTGAAATTGTGGTTTAAATAATATCCTTTAAAAAGAGTAATTGGTTTGTTATCTAATATTCCATGTATTATATTTAAATTTTTTCTATATTCATTTTAGTATTAAAATTTATTTAAATTTTCTATTTATGTTTTTTATAATTCTATTGTCAAGACCTATCCCAGTGGGGCCCGCGTCGTGACTCCCCTAGCCCACCTTCAATAGTCCAAGGGCTGGTGACTAGCACCAAGTAGGCATATTACTAACATGGGAGGCATTAACTATGTGCCTGTACACACGCACACATCTCTAAGCCCACAAAATGCTGAAACGTAAAAACCCCACTAAGGAAAAAGAATGCATGCATACAACTAAACCCAACCAACAGAGTACGACAAAAGGTAGAGTACTGTAAAGGTAAACTGGGCTAGAAAACAAGCCCACCAAAAACAAGAGTCTGAAAACATCAAAGTCCAACCTGTAAGCACAAAAGGTATTGGGACTGCTTCTCGTAGACATAGGAAAACCTTGGACTATAGGGAACTCAGAAAGCTCACTCCTGTCCTGGTCCGCCCTGGACTCTGTCAAAAATATGGTCGTCTGCACAAGACACCAGATGTGCAGGCAAAGCCCGTGCAGGGGTGAGTATAACGATACTTAGTAGAGGGCCCAGAAAACCACAAAACAATACACAAAGTAAAGGTACAGTCATCTATGCATAGTATATGTCTACAGAACATATAGAACAAACTAGATATACTCAAAACCCAGACCCGTGGTCTAGAGACAAGTCACACAATCGCATACCCCCATTAGGTATTCTGTTCAAAGATTCCGTGATGCACTCGTTCTGGGAGAACAGACTCTATGAGTCTTATAGCTCTAATGATGTCCGTCTGAGAAGTGATGTTCATCGGGAACCATCATGAGAAGTAGCTACACTCATTACGGGAGACACACTCCTGAGTGGAAAGGTTACGGTAGATAGAAGCACTCATTACGAGAGACACACTCCTGAGTGGGAAAGATCACGCTACACAGATGAGGATCACTTCCAGGGCCATGGAGGATACCACGACTCATTTGGATTCACCAGTTAGGTGATACACCAGCTGGGTAGAGGATCAATGCCTGGTAAGGTTGGCCACGTCGATGCCTGACTCTACCTAGGGTCAGGAATGGATAGAGGATCTCGATCTGGGCCTCTCGGATGGATGCCTAACTCTATCACATAAAGTCCTGCTAAAGGGATCATAATCCTGTGTGAGGGAATGATGCCTGACCTTTAGGGGAACAAGAAGAATGGGTAATAACCCAAACAAAAGATTTCCAAAACACGGTGAACAAAAGGACCATGCCGTTTTCCAAAAAGTACATAGCGTGTAGAAAAGATACACGTCAGGTTGTCTGACCCCGGGTACTTCCCGTGTACAACGGCCCGTGTCATAGGCTGGTCATGTAGAAAAAACTAAGTACATGGAATGTAGAATGTTGTACACGTCGTTTCTGGGTAACTGGGGTTGGCTCCGTGTACTCTGGCCATGTGATGGAGTACACGGTCGTGTACTCCATCCTGTGCCCGTGTATCCCCGAGATACATGCCGAGCTCTGCATAGCTGCCTCTACCAAGCTGTACACGTCGTGCTGCCTGAAGCCGTGTAGCTCATCTAGTGTCTGTCTACTACCCAAAGTACACACCGAGTTTCAGGGAAAGTCCAACACACCGTGTGACCAGGGTCACACACCGTGTGATTCTTCTCTGACCCCGAAACCCTAGCCGCTGCCGCCAGTACTACACGGCGTGTCCTTTGGAAGTACATGTTGTGTATTCTGGAAATTTCCAGAAATGCGGACCTCCGCCATCGCGCCTTCAGTGATGATCCGTTCGTCGATCCGACCGCCTGATCACCACAAAACCTTCAGTTTTTTGTCACCCCATCACCACAAAGCTACTTCTGGTGTTTTAGGACCTCCGATCGGCTCTGAAAAGGTGTTTTAATCTTCCTGCACGAAGAACGCTCGAAGAATTCCCTTTCCCGATCTGGTCCGATTCGTCGTCTGCCATCATCGCTGCACCTCCACAAGGTCGTTGAGGTGTAGAACCTTCTATTTGGGATCATTTCGTCGCGGAAAGGATGCGCAACGATCCATTTTTCGTCGCCCCGTGAAGAATGCAAAGAACGCGTGAGAAAATAAAGGGAAAGGAAATCAAATAAACAAATCGAGGAACGAACCTCCGTTGTCATTCATCACGGTGTTGATCCACTCCCGTTAATAGGTTTAAATGGAGCAGAGATCAACATAAATAAAATCATGGATTATTTTCCCAAAATCATCCCAAAGAAAACCCTCCCGCAAGAATGTACGAATCTGCGGATCAACTTGTTCGTGGTTGATCCACGTTCAACATTTAAACTCAAAAATGGGGAAAAGGAATTGAAATAACAAACCCCTACCTCAGACCAGTTGAAGAGAGATCGTCACAGCGCGTCCACTGAAGGGATTCATCAAAATCCGAGGGGCATCGATTGCTTACATGGTCGTCATCCTCCAATACTTCATCCTCTGCCCAAGCTACTAGAGAAATATCTCTCTCTCTCTCAACTCACAGGGTTATGAGGATAACCCTATGAATTTTCCATAAGCATGCATTTATAGGGGAGTATTAGGTCGCTTCTCAAAAAAAAGGAAACGTTTTAAAATAATAAAATAAATTATTAATTTATTTTATTCCTTCTAAAGTGATTCCTCTTTTTTTTAAACGCCCAAAACTAACCTTTGAAGTCGACCTGCGTCGGTCGAGGTTAGAGCCATTCTTAGGAAAAGTCTCTGTCTCGGACGCAACGGTGCACTTAGATTTTTAATCCGGGCATCCTTTTGGAAACTTCCACAACCGCACACAAGCGCCGACTCACTTAACTTAAAAAAAGTTCAAACCACCATTTCAGGCTCACTGGACCTCAGAATGATGTGTTTTCTTCGCTCCCGATCTCGAAATAATTCCATATAATATTTAAAATAATAAACATAAAAATATGAGACATTACATTCTCCCCACCTTGGGGCTTTACGTCTCCAAAAATCCAAAACAAGGTCTAATAAAAAAGATGTGGGTACTGGGCACAAATATGGGCCTCCCGCTCCCACATGCTCTCCTGAAGATTCCCGTGCTTCCATCGGACGCGCACCAAGGGAATCGATCACCCACGAAGGATCCTCTCCTTCCGATCCTCGATCTCCACCGGGTACTCGGCAAAGGTCACTCCATCCTCAGTTTCCAGCTCTCCCTAGTCGATGATGTGCGATGGGTTATGCACATACCTCCTCATCTATGACACATGGAAGACATCATGTACCCAATGCAACTGTGGCGGTAGATCTATGCGGTACGCCACCTCTCCAACTCTGCACAGAATCTGGAAAGGTCCAATGAACCTTGGAGATAGCTTTCCGCCTTTTCCAAATATCTGCAACCCTCATTGAGGTGATACCCAAAGAAAGACATGGTCTCCCTCTTCGAACTCCAGAGGTCTACGTCGTCTGTCAGCATAAGACTTCTGCCAGCTCTGTGCAGTCTTCATCCACTCTCGGATGATCTGCACCTTCTATGTGGTGGCTCACACTAAATCTGGACCCATGAGTGCTGAATCTCCAGGGTCGGTCCAGCAAAGCGGTGACCGGCAGGGTCTCCCATACAAGGCCTAGAATGGTTCCATACTGATGGTGTAGTGGTGGCTGCTGTTGTACGCAAACTCCACTAGTGGTAGGTGGTCCTCCCAACTGCGACCAAAGTCCAAGACACAGGCTCATAACATATCCTCCAGAACCTGAATGGTCCTCTCCATCTGACCATCTGTCTGGAGATTAAACGATGTGCTCAAGCATAGCTGAGTCCCAAAAGCCTCCTGTAATCCCTTCCACAACTGGGATGTGAAGCGGGCGTCTCGGTCTGAGACTATAGTCAAGGGGACGCCATGAATCCGAACTATCTCCTCCACGTGGAGGCGTCCAAAGCTCTCTACGGAACTCTGTTCCCTGATAGCTAGGAAGTGGGCCGACTTGGTGAGTCAGTCAACGATCACCCAGATGGAATCATGCCCCTTGGACGTCTGTGGTAATCCTGTCACAAAGTCCATCGATATTCCATCCCACTTCCACTCTGGGACTTCTAGGGGTGAGTTAATCCCACTGGAACCTGGTGCTCAGCCTTCACCTGCAGGCATGTGAAGCATCGACAAACAAACTCTGCTCCTTCCTTCTTCATGCCAGACCACTAGAACTATCGTTGGAGATCCTGGTACATATTTTCTACTCCAAGATGTACCGCCAAATGGGATGTATGAAACTCCCTCAGGATCTCCTCCTACAACGCCACTGGTACAACAGTGTGTCCTCTAAAAAGAAGTATGTGCTCCCCACCTTGTGAATATCCATCAGGTGCATGTCTCGTGGATAACTGAGCACGTAAATCCACACAGTCAACATCCCCAAGTTTTGCCTCCCTAACTCGTTGTAAGAGTGGAGGGGTGACAACCATCGACTGTAGGTAAGTTGTATCTTCTCCATCCACGAAGGATAACTGTAACGCGGCTAACTGCTGTGTCGCCTCACTCAACAGCTGTGAGCTTGACCTTCTGCTAAGGGAATCTTCCACCTTGTTCCCCTTTCTAGGAGTATATATGATCTCGAAATCATAGTTCTGGAGGAACTCTATCCAATACCTCTTCCTCAGATTCAGATCCTTCTGTGAAGATATGTACTTGAGGCTCTTGTTGTCAAAGTAGACAATAAACTGCTCACCCATAAGGTAGTGTCGCCACATCTTCAATGCGAAGACTACCACTGCCAACTCAAGATCATGGGTCACATAGTTCTTCTCATGTGGCCTAAGCTGGCGCGAACCATAAGTAATCACTGTATGCCGCTGCATCAGGACACAGCCGAGCTCGGTCCCTGATGCGTCACAGAAAACTACATACTCGACACCCTCCTCTGGAAATCTCAAGACTGTGGCGCTCATCAAGCTCTGCCTCAATCTCTCGAAAGCCTGCTGGCACTTCTCTGTCCACACAAAGGGTTTTCCCTTCCTAGTAAAGGCAGTCATCAGTGCTGATATCCGGTAGAAACTAGGAATGGATCTTCTGTAATATCCTACCAACCCAAGGAAGCTCCACACCTCCGTAACGCTCCGAGGTGGATTCCATGCTAACACAGCCTCCACCTTATCTGGGTCCACAACTACTCCATCTTCTGAGATGACATTTCCTAGAAAGTGGACCACTTGAATCGAAAACTGGCACTTTGAGAGCTTCCCATAAAGATGGTGCTCCCGAAGTACGTCCAGAACCATCCGCAGGTGTCCCGTGTGCTCCTCCTCTGATGTTGAGTACACAAGGATGTCGTCAATGAAGACCACTATGAACCGGTCCAAGTACAGCTGGAAGATCTGGTTCATCAGTCCCATGAACACAGTAGGGGCATTCGTCACGCTGAAAGGCATTACTAAGAACTCATAGTGACCATAGCAGCATCTGAAAGCCGTCTTCGGTATATCCTCATCCCGTACTCATAACTGGTGATAGCCTGATCAAAGGTCAACCTTCGAGAACTATTGTGCCCCTCTTATCTGATCGAAGAGGTAATCGATCCTTGGCAGTGGATATTTGTTCTTCACCGTCACCTGGTTCAGGCACGGGTAATCCACGCACAGCCTCATACTCCCGTCTTCCTTCTTGGAAAAGAAGACCGGGGCTGCCCAGGGTGAAACGTTGGGTCTCACAAAACCCTTGCTCTACAAATCCTCCAACTGCACCCTCATCTCGCGAAGCTCTACAAAAACCATCCGATAAGCCGATGAGGAAATTGGTGTCATCCCGGGGTGTAAGTCGATGCAGAAGTCAATTTCCCAGCGGGGAGGTAATCCTGGAACATCTTCGAGAAAGACATATTCATACTCCGCCACCACTGCTGGGAACTGAGAGCTCACAACATCTACTGCTCCGAGGGTAAGGTTATCCAGCTCATGAGTGATCGGTTGCACCCTCCTATGCATGATCCCATTTTGTGCTGCTTGGGTTTCCTTTTCTCTGACAAAGGAAAACCTCGTTCCATCATGGAGGACACACCACACTCTTCGCCTAAAACAGTCAATATGGGAATGGACCGAAGAAAACCAATCCATACCGAGAATGACATCATAAGGCCTCGACGCTACCACCAAGAGGTTCCAATCTAAACTCTCTCCTCCAAGGGTAAGATCACACTATCTTCAAAGGTGCGTGATCGTCGCATCTCCTCCCGTAGGTATCTTCAAGCGTAAGGATCGAGTCAACGGTTCTACCATAATATCGAGGTTTTGTACAAGACATGTGGATATAAGGGAATTACTGGAACCTGTGTCTATGAGTATGGTAAATAAGGTATAAAAGACATATATCGTACCTCGAATCATCCCTAGAGACCCTGGGTCATATGCCTCAATCGCATGTAGTTGTCCCTGCCCCTATCCCTCAGCTCCCTGATCCTAGTGAGGACCTCCTGGGGGTGGTGATGGAAGTAAGTCGAAGTGTCTTCCACCACCGGCAGCTCTCCCTGCTCCTCTTCCACATCCACCACCTAGAGGGTCTGCCTGTTCCGTTCTCTACCTCTACCTTGGTGGTCCATCCACCACTTCCCTGTCAGCAGCTCGACGGGTCGGGAAATCTCTAGCGAGATGTCCCTTACTGTTGCATGCATAGCATTGCTTCTCCCTAGGCTGACTGGATCCAGCCTGAGAGCCCTGGACTGTCGATCCCCTGTCCCGGGTCCTCCTATGACGTTTCCCACATCCAGATCCCTGTGCCTGGCGTCGGCTCCCTACTGTCGGGGTCTCCGCACCTGTCTTCCTGCTGCAGACTGTCGTCGGTTGCCTCTGCTCTGCCAAGAAACTCTCGATCAACAATGCATGATCGAGCACTCCAGCATAATTTGATATTCATAGAGGCACAACACTAGCTCGGATGTCTCATCATAGACCTCACTCAAAGGTCTGAGCTCTGAAGTACTGATCCCTGACCATATCCATCGAGTACCGGGCGAGGTTGGTGAACCTCGATGAATAGTAAACTACTGTCATACTGTCCTGTTAGAGCTGAAGAATCTCCTGGATGTGCACATCTCTCAGCGTAAACGGAGAGAACTCCTCCTTTAATAGTCGCTTGATCTTCGTCCACGAAAGAGTCTCCTCGTCGTGAGTCTGCGTGGTCAGACTCCACCATCGTCCCGCCGAACCCTGAAGAAGGCTTGCTCCTAGAACCACCATCTGGTCTGCTGGTGTCCTCACTAGACAAAAAACTCTAGTCACCGCCTCAAGACAGTCCTCAGCTACCTGAGGGTCGGGCTCACCACATAACCTGAGGGGTCTCTGTCTCTAAAACTCATGGAGCGCGTGTAACGACCCGAGTCCGGAGCCCCTCCACTGGTGCCCCGTACCCAGTTCGCCACATGACCTCAAGCGCGTTTCCCTGAATGCCAGAGGCTGCTGACTAGCAGTGAGGTCCTTGGTGAGTCGGTGGAGAAACTATGCCCTCATTCTGTAAGGTATAAAAGGTAAGAAACAACAATAAATAGTGGAATCAGTAAACAACATGCATAACAACAGAAACCAAACAGTGGAAGCAATGTAGAGATATAACTATGATGAAAATGATGCAGCAGGTACAAGTATCTAAGGAAAATATAAAACACAACAACGTACTAAAATACAACTGAAACCAAGTGAAAAAGAAAAAAAATAATCTCCTCAGCATTGCGATCCACAGCTCAGTCCCATTCTCCCTAGCTCCTAGTGCAATCAAGATCCTGAAGTAGAAGGGCGCTTTCCCTTGTCTATACCTGCAGCAACATAGTCTGCTTGGGCCCAAAATCATGGCCCAAACAGGGTGTAAGATACAATCCCAATAGGCAATCACCCAAAGATTTGTGCCTAACAGTCAATGAATACATGGCAGTACTAAAACAAGAAGCAGTAGACAGAAAAGCAAAAATAGCTACAATCCACAGTTCTAACAAGTATAGCACACAAGTAAGCAGCCAACAACAAGAAGAAAATAGGTAACCCTCTGGGTAGATATCACAGTCTAACCCCTATGTTTCAACCTCTAAGTACTAGCAACCCTCTGGGAGGCACACACAGTCTCACCCCTCTGGTTCAGCTACGTAAATTAAGCAGACTCTCTGGGGAATCACTCACCGTCAATTCCCCTTATAGTCTCGTATCGTGCTAAAGGATCTCTGGGGAAGCACTCAATATCAATTCCCCCTATAGACCGCATCGTAATTAAAAGAAACTCTATTGAATCCCTTCCGTCAATTCTCCACTTGGTCTCGCATCGTGATTAAAAGACACTCTGGAGAAGCCCTTCCATCAATTCTCCCTTTGGTCTACTACTCTAGGTTCTCACAATCCTGAGTAACTAAACATGCTCAGCGCATGTATACCGTCCAATTAAACCTCAAGAACTACTTGGCTATCAACTAAGGATCAGAAGCAATAATAAAACAATAGTTCCACTACCCTATGACTAGGCATGGCAACTAGCAAAACGCCAAACAGGCAGAACAAGCATGGAAAAGAAATCTGAGCATAAACAAAATACTCTAATCACAAGAAATAATCTCTACTAAAGAAATCAAGAAAAGCATGCAATAAATAAGGGAAAAACAGGAAACACGCAATACCCCGTTCAAGGGTATTGGTGGAATTTAGACAAAATACTCAAAGACTTTCTACAGAAAGGCACAAACCACTTACCTCGATCCTAGGAGATCGATATACGTGAACCTCGATGACAGATTCCCCTTAGAATGACGTAGATCTTAGAAAACGCACAAAACTTTCATCCCATGATAACTTGAAAACAAGGAGGAATCAATAAACAAGGATCAAGAAGAATGAAGAACTCACCGCTGCGATTCCAACGCAACTGACCGTGCTCGAATCGGAGAACGGACGGCGAGGTAGGACTCCGTCAAAGATCTGACCGTACAGTCACTCTCAGATGGTCGAAAACTGAAGAAGAAGACAAATATGGAGGTTAGGAGCGACCCCAGTCCGTTTAATGAAAAAAAGAAAGTACACGGCATGTACTTTTTGAGTACACAGTGTGTACTTAGAATTTTTCCGTACTCCGAAATAACCGGCCTCCACCTCAGCCTTACACACCGTGTGTGTGGCCCGGACACAGCCAGCACACGGCTTCGAGCCAAAACAGGGTACACTGCGTGTACTCAGAAATTACACGGCGTGTACTTCTGAAATTTCCAGAAAATTCATTTTTCTCAAAAATTCCTGAAAAATGAAAAACGTACCTGCACGAAGATCCGGGTTCTTACAAACTTCCCCCCTTAAATAAATTTGTCCCCGAATTTCCCTAACGAGGTGGAGAATAATAATCCCCAAATAGCTTCGGCCACTGCGATCATACATTGGCCTCCCTCTCCCAGGTCTCGTCCTGTACTCGCCTGTGCTGCCATAGCACTCGTACCAAAGGAACAGACCGCCTGTGGAGAACCTTCGTACTACGATCGAAAATCCAGATAGGATGCTCCTCGAATGACGCATCCGCTTCAATCTCGACTTCCTCGGGCTGAAAGACATGAGAAGGGTCTGAAAAGTAACATCGAAGTTGAGAGATGTGGAAGACGTCGTGCATGGCCCAATACCTCTAAGGTAGTTTCAACCGATAGGCGACCGGCCCCACTCTCTCCAAGACCTCAAACGGCCCGACGTACCGCGGTGAAAGCTTACCCTGTCTCTGAATCCTTTTGTGTCCCAACCTCAGTGCAACACGTAGGAAAACCGGATCACCGACCTCGAACTCCAGAGGTCGTCTCCGCTGATCAACATAAGACTTCTGCCGAGACTGTGTTGTATCCATCCTCTTCCGAATCGGCTCTATCTGCTCTGAAATCTCCGAAACAAGATGAGGTCCCAGCAAAGTTGCCTCTCCTGCCTCCAGCCAGCATAAGGGTGTTCGGCATGGCCTACCGTACAAATCCTCGTATGGTGCCATCTGAATGGTCTCCTGGAAACTGTTGTTGTAGACGAAATCCACCAGAGGAATATGCTTCTCCCAAGAACCGCCAAACTCAAGGATGCAAGCCTGGAGCATATCCTTAAGCACTTGGATCATGTGCTCGGACTGGCCATCAGTCTGGGGATGGTATGCGGTACTCAAAAGTACCTGTGTACCCAAGGCCTTCTGAAGTCCCTGCCAGAACCGAGAGGTAAAGCGTGCATCTCTGTTTGAAACAATAAAGTGTGTAACACCATGCAGAAGCACAATCTCTCTGATGTAAAGTCGTCCCAGATCATCGACACTAAAGGTCTCATTGATCGGCAAGAAGTGATCAACCTTCGTAAGTCTATCAACGACAACCCAAACATCATCGTTCCCTTGCGGTGACCTCAGCAACCCAGTCACGAAGTCCATTGCAACATTGTTCCACTTCCACTCCGGAATGGGTAACTTCTATAAAAGGAATGCTGGTCCTTGATGCTCTGCTTTCACCTACTGACAAGTAGAACATATCATGACAAAAACCAGGAACATCCTTCTTCATACCTGGCCACCAGTACTAGCGATGAAGATCCCGATAAATCTTGGTGACTCCAGGATGAACTGCCCAAATTGAGGAATGGAAATCCCGCATCAGCTCCTCACGTATGTCTGCTGCCACCCATACGCATCCTCGGAAATGCAAGATCTCATCCTCGCCCACTGTCCATCCAGGAAGAGAGTCCCCTTCTGACACACTCTCCCGCAGGACTAATCCTTCCGAGTCTGATAGCTGCCTCATCCGTACCTGATCAAGTAGCATGGAGGTAACAGCTACGGAAGAAAGAAAGGTATGCCCCCGTCTATCGTGCACCGCCAGATGCATCTTAGAGAACAGAGCCATCAGCTTCCACTCACTACTAGCCTCCTGAACTTCCTGAATCTGATCTCTCCTGCTCAACACATCATCCACAGCGTTGCCCTTTCCTGGCATATAGGAAAGCTCGAAATCAAAAGACTGTAGATACTCAGCCCACATGCGCTGCCTCAGATTCATATCACGCTGAGTGAGGATATACTTGAGAATCTTGTGTTCAGTGAAGACCACAAAGTGCTCTCCTAGAAGATAGTGTCTCCAACAGTGCAAGGCATGAACAAAAGCTGCCAACTCCAGATCGTGTGTAGGGTAGTTCCTCTTGTGTGGCCTCAACTGCCGAGACTCGTACACAACGACTCCATCTCCCTGCATAAGAACAGCTCCCAGCCCAATACCCGAAGCATCATAGTAAATAGTGTAGCTCTTGCATAGATCTAGAAAGACTAGTATCGGTGCTGACGTCAACCTCCCTTTCAGCTCCTGAAAGGCTGACTCACAAGAATCTGGCCATAAGAACTTCACCCCCTTCTTGGTCAGACCTGACAAGGGTGCTGCTAAACGGAAAAAGTCCCGAATGAAGCGCCTATAGTATTCAGCTAGCCCTAGGAAACTCTGTACCTCAAAAATGTTCTTCAGCTGCTCCCAGGAAACTACAGCTCTCACTTTCTCTGGGTCCACAGATACTCATGCCTTTGAGATGACGTGACCCAAGAATTGAATCGGATCCATCCAGAAGTGTCACTTCGAGAGTTTAGCATAAAGATGATTCTCTCTCAGTGTACTCAGAATGATCTCAAGATGTGTGGCATGGTTGTGTCGAGTGTGAGAGTACACCAAGATATCATCCATGAAGACCACGACGATGGAGTCCAAGTAAGGATGGAACACTCGGTTCATCAGCGCCATGAAAACTACAGGTGCGTTCGTGAGACCGAACGGCATGATTGTATACTCGTATAGACCATACCTGCTCCTGAAGGATGTTAGAGGTATATCTGATGGTATAACGTGCAACTGATGATAACCGTACCTTAAGTCGATCTTTGAGAACACCCGGTCTCCTCGAAGCTGATCAAAAAGTTCATCAATCCTCGGCAAAGGATATCGGTTCTTGACCGTCAACTGGTTCAGCTTCCGATATTCCACACAAAGCCGAAGGGTACCATCTGCCTTATTTGCAAATAGAACAGGAAAACCCCAAGGAGAAGTACTGGGTCGGATGAAACCCTTAGCCTGTATCTCCTCCAACTGCTTCTTGAGCTCCTGCAACTCAGTTGTGGCCATCCTATAGGGAGGAATGGACACTGGTGCCGCTCCTGTCACAAGCTCAATAGAGAATTCTAACTCACGCTCTAGAGGCAACCCTGAAAAGTCTTCTGGAAAGACATCCCTAAAGTAATCCTCCACTGGAGGAAAGTCCAACTGTGGAGTCCCCTGATCATCCAGATAAAGAATAGAAATTTGGGTTGTTTCCCCTCCTAGCCCAAGATGTTCGAGTCCCGCCCGACTCGCCCAAATGTCCCATTCGCCTCTATGAAGGAAATATTCACCTTCTGGTGAAATGAAATTGACTCTGCGGTGATAACAGTCAACGACTGCCTGGAAGGGAATCAACCAGTTCATGTCGAGAATGAAATCATAGCCTGTCATCTCTAGGACATAGAGATCCCATAAGAAGTGATACCCTGCAACCTCAAGAGGGAACTCTCTACATTGGCATACACTAGATGTCCTCATTCCCAAAGGTGTGTCTAGTGTCAATGAGTCGGCAGAAGAAAATATGTCAAGTCCAAGGCTCTCCAAAACGGCAATAGAGATAAAACTATGTGTAGCACCAGTATCGAAAAGGGATGAAGATAAAACCGAGGCTACTAAAATCGTACCTTGAACAGTAGAAGGGTCAGGATCCTGCTCATGATAAGTCTGCTCCATGGCGAAAGACTGGCCTGCACCGCAGTCCTGCACCCCTGACTGACCACTCTGAGCCGAACCTCCCTTCTGGTGCTGAGGGACTGGTGGCTTACTGCCACGGCCTCGACCTCCACCTCAGCCTGAATGGCCGGAAGAACTCCAGTTCCCTGACTGGTGAGAGACTGGTGGGGCTGCTCCTGAATGAGGAGTCATGGAAAAACCCCGGTCACCTACTTCTTGTGGGAAAACCTAGCAGAAACGCTGAAGGTGACCCATCTTGCCGCAAGATCGGAACTCCACGGGGTCTCTCTGGCACTGCGGCCTCGTGTTCTCTGTCCGGCCACACTGGTAGCATGTCACATGGATGCCTGATGATGCGTCTCGCTTCCTCGCATCATCGCATGTAGGCTCCCTATAGAGCTTCTTGTTTTCATCTGAAGGTAAGTTAGCTCTGGAAGCAGTACCGCCCTGACTCGCAGCTCCAGAGTCTCTCAGATTGCGCTTCGCAATCAGTGCCTGGTTGACGATGGAAGTAATGGAAGTCTGCTGGAAGATTTTCACCTGCGAGCGGATCTCCCGCCTGAGTCCATCCTCAAACTTCCTATCCAAGAACACCCCACTCCCATCCCGAAGGGGTGTAAAACACTGCAGCTCAGTGAAACGAGAGGAATACTCCATGACAGATAGAGTACCCTGCTCTAAGCTCATGAACACCCGGGCTCGATCGGCCCTCAGGGTCTCCGGGTAGAAGTAGTCGTAGAACACGCGTTGGAACTCCTCCCAAGCCATAGCCTGCTGCTAACCAGCCTGTGAGATCACATGACCTATTGGCGGAGTCTCGGAGCATGTAGGTGGTGAGCTTGACCCACCTCTCTGGAGGAGTCTCTAGATGCTCGAAGATAGTCAGCATGGCTTCCAGCCATGACTCTGCAGCCTGAGGTCCTCCCTCCCCCGAGAACATGGGAGGATGATGCTGCTGAAAGACCCGCGTCAAGTCTGTCATAGATGATGCAGGAGGCGGTGCTCCCTGGAAGTCCTGCATCATCCTCATGAAACCTTCCCTGAACTGTGCATCAGTGCTTGCAATTGGTACAACAACCGGTGCCAAGGCTGGCTCGGCTGGGGGATCGACAAGAAGTCCCTAATCAGCCCTGTCTGGCGTCTGATCACTGCCTGACAACAGACGTACAACCTGAGGACGTCTCGGAGGCATAGCTCTAAAATATCAAAAGCACACCTTGGATCATGAAAATAAGGACAGAGAACACAAGAGTACAAAATGGGAACAGGGGAAGAAAAACACACAATTTTTCAAAAACATGACTACACGGCGTGTATAAAACTACACGGCGTGTCTTCTTAAACCACTGACATGGGCGTGTACTCCTACCCCTCAAGTCATGTACACTATAAACTACACGGCGTGTTGACCCCCACACACGGCGTGTACTTGAAAACTATTCCCCTACCCGAGTCTCCTTACATGGCTAACCCACACAGTCCGACTCAACCCGAGACTACACGGCGTGTTCGAAACAAACACGGCGTGCACTAGACAAGGCTTTGGCGGTCCGTATTGTTGAGTACATGGTATTCTACACGGTTGTACCTTACACGGAGTGCTCTGAACAAGAACGGCGTGCATAGGCGAAGGTGACACTATCCCGTGTTGTTCGTGACACGGCCGGGTACCTGGGAAAGACTACACGGCGTGTTCTGAACAAACACAGCGTGTGGAAAGGAAGGTAACGCCGGCTCGTGTTGTTCGTGACATGGCCTGGTACCTGGACAAGACTACACGGTGTGTTACCTATGGACACGACGTGTGGAAAAGAAGGTCACGTCGGCCCGTGTTGTCCGTGACACGGTCAGGTACCTGGACAGGACTACACGACATGCTCCCTACGGACACGACGTGTTCTACTCGAGCTTCCCCAGCCTGTGTTGTTAGTGACACGGCCGGGTACACGGCTCCAAACTCACACGGCGTGTACCAATGGTACACGGCGTGTTCCCGAAGTTACTCCTACGACACCGTTTTCTGCTCACACAGTCAGTGACACGGCCTAAAAACTACACGGCATGTGCCCGAAAAGTACACGTTGTGTATTCTGGGTTTTTCTAGGCAGTAGATCAGAAGCTGCGCAGAATTCCAAAAACACTAAAAACAAGGGTAAAAGGTTCCAAATTATGATTCGTGAGGGCCCATAACAACTCAAGAACCAAACTTTGGCATTCACTTTAAGCAAAGAACAAAACAAACAGTTTTCTAACACAACAGTAGAGAGTCTATCAAGCATCTATCACAACAGCATGCATAATCTACACAGAGCCTATCACAACAGAATGTAATCGCTAATGCACCCTATATGGCATGGAAAGAATGCATAACATGTGATTTCTAAAAGTGCCTATATGATGCATGAGATGGCATACCCTCATCTCATCGGGTTGTGACAGAAATAGAACCAAAATATCAAAACAATAACTGCACAAGTCCTACGAATCACTCTAGGTGAAAACATACCAACCATAAAATCTCAAAACCAGAAAACTGCAATTAACAAGGTAGTATGGATTTTCCCTGTACACGGGTTAGCTACTCCCGAGCACAACTTAATGCCAAGTACTGAATATGTTCTATCCCTGGCTAAGGTCTCCAAACAGTAAAGCAAGAGAAAATAATCCCTTTGATACCACTTTGTAACAACCTGAGTCTGGAGCCCCTCCACTGGTACCCCGTACCCGGTTTTCCACATGACCTCAAGCGTGTTTCCCAGAATTCCAGAGGTTGTTGACTAGCAGTGAGGGCCTTGGTGAGTCGGTGGGGAAACTATGACCTCATTCGGTAAGGTATACAAGGTAAGAAACAACAATAAACAGCAGAAGCAGTAAACAACATGCATAAAAATAGAAACCAAATAGCGGAAGCAATGTAGAGATATAACTATAATGAAAATGATGCATCAGGTACAAGTATCTAAGGAAAAAAACAAACACAACAACGTGATGAAATACAACTGAAACCAAGTGCAAAAGAAAAACAAAATAATCTCCTCAGCATCGCGAGCCACAGCTCGGTCCCATGCTCCCAAACTCCTGGTGCAATCAAGATCCTGAAGTAAAAGGGCACTTGCCCTTGTCTATACCTGCAGCAACATAGTCTTCTTGGGCCCAAAATAATGGACCAAATAGGGTGTGAGATACAATCCCAGTAGGCAATCACCCAAAGATTTGTGCCTAACAGTAAATGAATACATGGCAGTACTAAAACAAGAAGTAGTAGACAGAAAAGCACAAACAGCTACAATCCACAGTTCTAACAAGTATAACACACAAGTAAGCAGCCAACAACAAGAAGAAAATAGGTAACCCTCTGGGTAGCTCTCACATTCTAACCCCTATGGTTCAACCTCTAAGTACTAGCAACCCTCTGGGAGGCACACACAGTCTCACCCCTCTGGTTTAGCTACGTAAATTAAGCAGGCTCTCTGGGGAAGCACTCACCGTCAATTCCCCCTATAGTCTCGTATCGTGCTAAAGTCCCTCTGGGGAAGCATCAACGTCAATTCCCCCTATAGCCCACTTTGTAATTAAAATACACTCTGTAGAAGCCCTTCCTTCAATTCTCCACTTGGTCTCGCATCGTGATTAAAAGATACTCTGGAGAAGCCCTTCCATCAATTCTCCCTTTGGTCTACTACTCTAGGTTCTCACAGTCCTGAGTAACTAAACATGCTCAGCATGTGTATACCGTCCAAGTAAACCTCAAGAACTACTTGGCTATCAACTAAGGCTCAGTAGCAATAATAAAACAACAGTTCACTATCCTACAACTAGGCATGGCAACTGGAAAAACACCAAACAGGCAGAACAAGCATGGCAAAGCAATCTGAGCACAAACAAAATACTCTAATCACAAGCAATAACCTCTAATAAAGCAATCAAGTAAAGTAGGTAAGAAACAATGGCAAAACAGGAAACACGCAATACCCCTTTCAAGGGTATTGTTGGAATTTGCACAAAATACTCAAAGTCTTTCTACAGAAATGCACAAACCACCTACCTCGATCCTAGGAGATCAATATACGTGAACCTCGACGATTGATTCCCCTTAGAACGACATAGATCTGAGAAAACGCACAAAACTTTCATCCCATGATAACTTGAAAATAAGGAGGAATCAAGAAACAAGGCTCAAGAAGAAGGAAGAACTCCCCGCTGCGATTCCAACGCAACTAACCGTGCTCGAATCGGAGAACGGACGACGAGGTAGGACTCCGTCGAAGATCCGGTCGTACGGTCGCTCTCGGACAGTCGAAAACTGAAGAAGAATATGAATATGGGGTTTAGGCACGACCCCAGTCCGTTTAATGAAAAAAATAAAGAAAGTACACGGCATGTACTTTTTGAGTACATGGCATGTACTTCGAATTTTTCTGTACTCCAAAATAACTGGCCTCCACCTCAGCCTTACACACCGTGTGTGTGTCCCGGACACGGCCAGCACACGGCTTCGAGCCGAAACAGAGTACATGGCATGTACTCAGAAAGTACACGGTGTGTACTTCTAAAATTTCCAGAAAATTCATTTTTCTCAAAAATTCCAGAAAAAGGAAAAACATACCTGCACGAAGATCCGGGTTCTTACAGCGCGCTGAGCCTGCACTCCTTGTCGGTCGGTACCGCGGGTACCACTGGATGCTCCACTGGTGGTGGCATAGCAGGTTCACCACCTGGTGGCAACGTCTGGGGAGATGGTCCATGTATCGAAGCCTCATCACTGAGGGGGTCATCCTCATGATCGTGTTGCTGAATCCTAGCGGGTAGGCATCGCGGAGGCATCCTGTAAAGAACAAGATGTACCTTGGTCAATGAGTATATCAGGATAGCTGACACAAATGAAATAGAAAACAAGACCCATTACTATATGATGATTGTGCCTTTTATTTCCCCGCAACCAATGTTTTTGTGTACCGAGTAGAAAATCAGGTTATCAGAGTCCTGGTGTATGGATATGTCGGCCGCCGCACCAACACTGGGGTCTCTGGCCTGAAATCCAAAACCGAAACACTCAACACTGTTGACCCAAACCAAACTCACATACTCTTGGTCCTAAGTTAGAATCGACCACCTCTGATACCACTCTGTCACGACCCGTCCTAGTCGGGCCCGCGTCGTGACTCCCCAAGCCCGCCTCCAATAGTATAGGGGCTGGTGACTAGCACCGAGTACGCATATTACTAACATGGGAGGCATTGCCTATGTACTTGTATGCATGCACACATCTCTAAGCCCACAAAATGCTGAAACGTAAAAAACCACTGAGGAAAAATAATGCATGCATACAACTAAACCCAAACAATAGATTACGACGAAAGTTAGAGTACTGTAAAGGTAAACTGGGCCAAAAAACAAGCCCACCAAAAACAAGATTCTGAAAACTACAAAGTCCAACCTGTAAGCACAAAAGGTACTGGGACTACCGCTCGTAGCCGTAGGAACACCTTGGCCTGTCGGGAACTCAGAAATCTCAGTCCTGTCCTGGTCCGCCCTAGACTCTGTCAAAAGGATGCTCGTCTACACAAGACACCAGACGTGCGGGAAAAGCCCGTGTAGGGGTGAGTATAACGATACTCAGTAGAGGACCTTGAAAACCAAAAAGAAATACACAAAGTAAAGGTATAATCATATATGAACAGTATATGTCTACAGAACATATATAAAAATCCAGATATACTCAAAACCCAGACCCATGGTCTAGAGACAAGTCACACAACCGCATACCCCCGTTAGGGATTCTGTTCGAAGATTCTGTGATGCACTCATTATGGGAGAACACACTCCACGATTCTTATAGCTCTGATGACGTCCGTCCGAGAAGTGATGTTCATCAGGAACCATCATGAGAAGTAGCTAAACTCATTATGGGAGACACACTCTTGAGTGGAAAGGTTATGGTAGATAGAAGCACTCATTATGGGAGACAAACTCCTGAGTGGGAAAGATCACGATACACAGATGAGGATCACTGCCAGGGCCATGGAGGATACCGCGACTCATCCGGATTCACCAGTTAGGTGATACAATAGCTAGGTAGAGGATCAACGCCCAGTAAGGTTGGTCACGTCGATTCCTGACTCTACCTAGGGTCAGGAATGGATAGAGGATCTAGATTCAGGCCTCTCGGATGGATGCCTGACTCTATCACAGAAATTCCTACTAAAGGGATCATAATCCTGCATGAGGGAATGATGTCTGACCTTCATGGGAACAAGAAGAAGGGGCACTAACCCAAACAAAATATTTCCAAAACATGGTGAACAAAAGGAAAATGCCATTTTTTAAAAAGTACACGACGTGTAGAAAAGATACACGCCGTGTCGTCTGACCCCGGGTACTTCCCGTGTACAATGGCCCATGTCATAGGCTGGTCGTGTAGGAAAAACTAAGTACACAACGTGTAGTATTGCGTACACGCCGTGTCTGTGTAACTGGGGTTGGCTCTGTGTACTCTGGCGATGTGCCTGTACACGGACATCAACCCGTGTACTCCAACCCGTGTAATCTCCACACGGGGTGACCCGCCTTACTGGCCTCGCCTGGCCATGTGATGGAGTACACGGTCGTGTACTCCATCCTGTGACCGTGTATCCCTAAGATACACGCTGAGCTCTGCATAGCTGCCTCTACCAAGCTGTACAAGTCGTGCTGCCTAATGCCGTGTAGCTCATCCCGTGTCCGTGTACTACCCAAATTACACACCGAGTTTTGGGGAAAGTTCAACACGTCGTGTGACCAGGGTCACATGCCGTGTGATTCTTCTCTGACCCCAAAACCCTAGCCACCACCGCCAGTACTACAGGGTGTGTCCTTCGGAAGTACACGCCGTGTATTCTGGAAATTTCCAGAAATGCGGACCTCTGTCGTCGCGCCTCCGGTGATGATCCGTTCGTCAATTCGGTCGCCTGATCGCCAAAAAACCTTCAGGTTTTGGTCACCCCGTCACCTCGAAGCCGCTTCCGGTGTTTTTGGACCTCTGATCGGCTCCAAAAACGTTTTTTGATCTTCCCGCACGAAGAATGCTCGAAGAAATCCCTTTCCCGATCTAGTCTGATTCGTCGTCTTCCATTGTCATCGCACCTCCAAAAGGTTGTTGCGGTGTAGAACCTTCGATTTGGGATCGTTGCATCGCGGAACGGAAGCGCAACGATCCGTTTTTCGTCGCCCCGTGAAGAACGCGAAGAACGCGCGAGAAAATAAAGGGGAAGGAAATCCAATAAAAAAATTGAGGAACGAACCTCCGTCTTCGTTCGTCACGGCATTGACCTACTCCCGTTAGTATGTTTAAACGGAGTAGAGATCAACATAAATAAAATCATGTATTATTTTCCCAAAATCAACCCAAATAAAACCCTCTCGCAAGAACGTACGAATCCGCGGATCAACTTGTTCATGGTTGATCTGTGCTCATCGTTTAAACTCAAAAATGGGGAAAAGGAATTGAAATGAAAAACCCCTGCCTCAAACCGGTTGAAAAGAGATCGTCGCGACGCGTCCGCTGAAGGGATTCGTCAAAATCTGAGGGGCGTTGATTGCTCACGTTTTCATCATCCGCCAACGCGTCCTCCTCCGCCCAAGCTTCAAGAGAAATCTCTCTATCTCCCTCAACTCATAGGGTTCTGAGGCTAACCCTGCGAATTTTCCATAAGCATGCATTTATAGGGGAGGATTATGTCGCTGCTCAAAAAAAAGGAAACGTTTTAAAATAATAAAATAAATTATTATTTTATTTTATTCCTTCTAAAGTGCTTCCACTTTTTTTTAAACGCCCAAAACTAACCTTTGTAGTCGACCTTTTCCGGTCAAGGTTAGAGCCATTATTAGGAAAAGTCATCATCCTGAACGCAACGGTGTGCTCATATTTTTAATCCGGGCATCCGTTTGGAAACTACCACAACCGTGCACAAGCGCCGACTCACTTAACTTAAAAAAAGTTCAAACCACCATTCCGGGCTCACTGGACCTCAGAATGATGTGTTGTCTTCGCGCCCAGTCTCAAAATAATTCCATATAATATTTAAAATAATAAACGGAAAAATCCAAGACATTACATCTATTATCATATTTTAATAAGCTTATAACAGACTTATTTTTTTTGTTATAATTTTATTTCATGTAGTGTATATTTCCATTGCATATAATATTTTACTTTGATCTTTAAATCGATCAGTATTTCATAAATATGATCAACTTAAAACTTGAGGGTTGGATAAAACTTATAAGTTTTTTAAACTACGATTCACCTTTATAGATTTACTATCATTAATCCTTGGTACAACACCTTCCCAATTCTTTCACTGGATGGATTATAGTAATTTCTTGTGAAAGTTTTCATGAAACTCATTTCTTTCCCTTGGGATAATTATGCTATGATAGAATTGTTATGGTTTTCTAGTTTATATGGCACGCATATGTATGGTTTATGGGTGGGTCCATTATATCCCTCTAATAAATTAGGTAAATTTTTATGTCTCATGAGATCAATATGGGATATGATTGTTTAGATAAAGTCCAAAAATGTTATATGGCATGGTTGGTTAGGCCAAGTCAACTTTGTTATGGGTAGATAGTTAGCCTAGTCTATTATAATATGAAAGTATTACTAGTTAAACTTTACATATGTTATGATTTATATGTTTATTCCAATTCCACATTATAATTTTGTGAATTATACTTATATTAGTTTCCATGGATTTGTTTCATCAAAATGTATATGAAGAAAAATAAATATAGGAGGGGGTGAATTGTAAGTTTAAAAAAATCATTTTCAATCTTAAAATAAACTCAGTTTGACAAGGTTAAACTAATATTATTCACAATACCACTTTAGTATTTAAAGGATAATCAGACTTTTCCCTTGGGTCCGATGAAAGAAATATTGTAATGAGGTAGATTCTGATATGCAAGTTCATAGATTGTAATAAGATTCTATCTTTATAGTGTATTTAATATAATAAATAATAAGTGGTAAACACAATCACAATTTAATCATATTCATAGATGAAAACGTTTTATCAAAGTATTCACAAAAAGTATAGTAATTGCAATGGTTACCATAAATCAGAGTATAACAAAAATAATGATTCTATCTTAAATCATATAAAATCGTAATCAGAGTAATAACATTTTCAAAAATTAATATAGGGTAAAACAATTGTATCATAATTAAATCTATTACAATAAAAAAATACAAATAGAAATATGAATATAAAATAATTCACTTTATATTATAGTTGCAGCAGAAATGAAAAACATGTAATAAAACAAGTAATACAAAAGAATACAATTATTTTAACCCAATGAGAAGGGTATCCAATAACCTATGATAAAGGTCCCTTGTTTTATACTTAAAAGGAATTATGTATTTCCCTTACCATGGTTATCCCTTGACACAATGATCAGCTATGTCTTACTATCCCTCCAAACCCTCAATATGATGATCAAATTTACTTTGTCTACCTATCCTTGGTAGCCTTCGATACAATGATCGGCTCTGTATTTTTATCCATGCAATCCCTTGATCAATATGGTTATCATATCCTTTACCTTCCTATCCTCACAAGCCCTCGATCGTAATCACAATCCAAACGCACAAAGAAAATACAACAACAAACTCAAGAAGGATACAAGTATAAAAAACAAGTTGTCCACTCTATTAAAATTTAGAGCTCTCTCAAAGTAGAATAACGATAGAGTGTCTCTATAAGTGTTTTTCTCCACTTGTTAGTTGTATAAAACTCTTCAAATGACCAGGTATTTATAGGAAAGATTCCAGTGGTCATCTTGATCCTCCAACAGTCATATTTTCTCTGAGATTTTCACAAGGACTTGGACACATAGAACTCCAATGGTCATATTATAACTGAATACATGACATAATTTTTCTTTACACATATTGTTCCAGAATACATTTCATAGTTTTTATTTACATAATTTATAGGGTGAAATGTATTCAATTATAATAGAATAAGTTTTTCTATTTCAGAATTTATCCTTTAGTCAAACTGATATATTTCTTTATAGTATGTCATTGTGATTATTTTTATGAGTATGAATCCTATGATACTGATTCCGATGTCAAATTCGATTAAAAACTTTTGTTAGTATGGATAAAAAATAGAAATTATTTTAAATCTAATTTAATAAGGTGAATCATATTATTATCAGATCTATGACCATTACTATAATTGTAATGAATAGAATAGATTTGAATTCTTGAATAAATTAAAATGAATTCTAAGTATAGTATAAAAGTATGTTTTCTTCAAAAACAATTAAAATACTTTGGACATGAAATAATTAGTTATTTAAGTATTTAAGAAAGAGTTTGTGATTTATAAAACAAAAAGAATAGAAAATTTAAAATGATAATTTGGACTCAAAGATCTCCCCCTTTTTGGAAACCAAAAACCACAAGACTTAAATATAAAATAACTTTGAAAAACTTAAGTCTATTATCTTTTAGATATATCATATTGATATAAGTAATTATCTACCCCTTAGTTTATAACTCATATGAATACAATAGTGAATAAGAATAATTCTCCCTTGGGATAAAAACATCTTATAAGGATTGTATTCTCTTATTTTAGAATTATTTCTCCCCCTAACTTAACACATCTCCCCCTTACTTGAAATTAAACTCTTTTTATATATTTCTCCCTATTTGTGATTTTAAAAAAGGAATGGGGAAGTGTTTTGTGATACTAGAAAATGGTTAGAGAAACATCTATAAAAAACAAAGATTAGTAAAGTACGTGATCATCTAAAATATATGAATTATCATTCAACCAACTATGAATTAGAAGACATTTAGAAAATTTTTATATAGATGAAAAAGTGTTTCATTGAAAGTATAATAAAAAAAATTACAATAATAGTCTTAATAAGTTATTATTTCTTTGGCATAAAGGATCTGAAAATTGTCTTGAGCTTCTTAAACTCTTTCATGTATTCTTCAACTTTGGCCATGAATTATTCCTAAGACTGATTTTTCTTTTTGAAATCCAATAACCTCTCTTCTTGAATCTATATCTTATCATCTTGTAGCTTAACCTTTTCTTCCAAAAGATTATTTTATACTTCACAAGAATAAATATTTCTATATATGTTTCTATACAAGGAACATATTAAAGTATTCTTTACCTTGTAATTCAACTGATATTCTATCTTTTCTTGATTAGTAAAAGTTATGATTTCCTTGTTAGGAGTTTTATAATCTCCAGGGAACATAAAAAAATTGTCAACTACAATATTGTTCATAAAATTCTTCATTATATACCTCCAGTATTCATAATCATTACCATCAAAAATTGGTGGTCTAGTGATATTGGGATTATCAATATATTCAAAATTTAGTCCTACAATTTTTTAAAACAATTCAAAAATTATTTTCCATAATATACGTTAGTGTAAAACAGTTTTATAAACAAATATTTTATAAAAAAATCAATCAGACTTGCATAAGTAATGAAGCTAAAATTCTTAGTAATAATTAGGTAGTGGAAATCTCATTTGATACCAAATGTAAGTATCATTATCACAGAGACTTGGCTTTGATACCAATTGTTGGATAGAAATGTATATAAAGATGGATGAATACAAGATGGGGTGAATTGTAAGTTTAAAAACATTCATTTTTAATATTAAAAGAAACTTAGTTTAATAAAGTTAAACTAATTGTATTCACAATACCTATTTAGTATTTAAATGATAATTAGACTTGACCCTTGGGTTTGATGAAAAAATTATCATAATCAAGTATATTCTAATATGTAGTTCCATAGGTCATAATGAGATTCAATCTTTATATTTTATATAATATTAATCAATAAGCAGTGATAAATATATTCACAATTTAATCATATTCATAGATGAAAATGTTTTATCAGAGTATTCAAAAAATTATAATAATCACAATGGTTATGATAAATCAGAGTATAAAAAATTAATGATTCTAACTTAAAGTGTATAGAATCGTAATCAGAGTAATATTATATTCACAAAGTAATATAGGTTAAAACAATTGTATCATAATTAAAGATATTATGATAAAAAAATAAATATAAAAAGATAAATATAAAATAATTCACTTTCTATTATAATTGTTTTAGAAATGAAAAACTTATAATAAAAAAAATAATATAAAAGAATACAATTATTTTAACCCAAAGGGATGGGTATCTAATAACCTAGGATAAAGTTATATTTTTTTATACTTATAAGAAATTTTTTATTTCCCTTACCAGGGTAATCCCTTGATTGGATGATTAGTACTATCTTTCTATCCTCATAGGCCCTCGATATGATGACTAGATTTACCCTGTCTATCTTTCCCCATAATCCCTCGATATGATGATCATCTCTGTCTTACTATCCCTACAATCCCTCAATTAATATGATGATCAACTCCTATATCTTCATATCCTTAGATGCCCTCGATCGTAATCACAATCAAAACGCACAAAGAAAATACAACAATGAACTCAATAAGGTTATGAGTACAATAAACAAGTTTTTCACTCTTGTAATATTTAGATCTCTCACATAGTAGAAAAATATTAAAGTGTCTCTACATATGTGTTTCTCTGCTTGTTAGTTGTCTCGAACTCTTCAAATGAAAGGGTATTTATAGGCAAGCTTCCAATGGTCATCTTGATCCTCAAATAATCATATTTTCTTCAAGATTTTCACAAGGACTCGGACACCTGGTACTCCAATGGTCATATTATAACTGAATACATGACATTGTTTTACATTACACATATTGTAATAGAATGCATGACATCATTTTTATTTATATCATTTATATAGTGAAATGTATTCCATTATGATAGAATATGTTTTTCCATATTCAAAATCTATCCTTTAGTCAATTTGATGGATTTTCTTATAGTATGTTATTATGATTATTTTTACGAGTATGAATCCAATGATAAAAATTCCAATGTCAAATCGGATTAAAAACTTTTATCAATATAGATACAAAATAGAAAGTCTTAAATCTCATTTGATAAGGTGAATCTAATTGTTAATAGATCTATTCCCAGTATGATAATTATAATGAATAGAATATATTTAAATTCATGAATACATTAAAAAAAATTCTAAGTATAATAGGAAAGTATTTTTTCTTCAAAAACAATTAAAATACTTTGGACGTGAAATAATTAGTTAATTAAGTGTTTAATAAAGAGTTTTCAATTTCTAAAATAAAATTAATGGAAAATTCAAAAAATACTTTTGACTCGATAGGATCAATATTAATGGCTCCTATTTCAACACTCCTATGACTCATGTATCATGTTATGCCTAAAGCCTTATATCATGATTCATGATTAATGATCCATGTTTTATTGGGTATGAATTTTTAATGTTATGTGTATGTAACATGGTTATGTTCTAACACTCACTTGTTTATCTTATTATCATTTATGATCTTTTATTTTTATCACTTATGTTTACCCAAACTGGGTGTTTGAGATCGCTTTTTCTTATGTTTTCATTTTTCAGGTAAGAAAGAATAGTATCAGATATATTTTTTCTATAAGGGTATCATATATGGAGAATTATATGGGAAATGTTAAAAACTAATTCAAAATTCTAGATATAAGGTTTAAGACTTAGATAAAGCAAGTGTAATAATTATTGAGTTTATTTTAGTGTAAGAGTGTCCTTTTGGTAGGAAAATTATGTGTTTTGTTATGCAAAGTATTTTCCTAATTCTCTTAATCTATAAATCAAAAATTTATTGGGTATATTATTACTTCAATATTTTTTATAAATCAAGTAAATATGCGGTGGTTAATTTTGGGGTTTTACAATCATCCCCCTCGCATACTCCCTCAAAACACAAGTCCTCAAAACAAACAACCCAAATGAAAATACACACACACTTTAGGAACAAAAAAAGGATTTTACATCATCCAGACTTTAGCCCAATATCCATGGGAGAGAACTAATACTTACTTTTATTTCACAGAAGATGAAAATATTACAATAGAATTTTGAAAATCCACCTGATATTAAATCACAACATGTCACACATATAAGTGGTACCACTCCATCTATTTATAGTGAATCCTAGCTAGTCAACCAGTTCCACCACCTTCTGAAAAATGTGGGGGTCCCATCACTGGTCTTGGTTACCTTTAATTTCTAGTAGGCCACTTTACCTCAACCATTTTGTTCCAAATAATGGGGTAATTTATTCTCATGCATACCTTTGATGATTTGTACAAATACATTGAAAAAACTACAGTTAATCTAACATGACCACATAACACACCCTACATAACTTCATCAGAGTGATTATTACATGAGCTAAAGATTCTGTAATTCCATCATCTAGATATACCTACTTTAAATTTTGGTTCTTGAATATGTCTTCTAGACTATCCCACCTCCTATTAGTCTTATACTTTCATGAGACTTCACTAGTTCGATTCCCTTATCCCATAGTCACTTCTTTTGGACATATGAAACAAAACTTGAAAGTAGACTTCACAAATCCTATCACTAATATTATAGTTTAATGGATAAAGATATCTTTTTATTATATTTATAAGTGACAAATATTGTATTGATCATTCAATAAATTTCATACCAATAATGATTCACCTAATGCAAGCTACCTTTCCAAAAACATAAACTATTATGGTTTTCTTCATTCATCAAACTACATGATAAAATGATACTAATTGATAATGATCTCAAGTCAATATAAGAAAATATATGATTATACATATGAACATATAATAATAATCAAAACCTATGGTGTTCCTATTAGCAGGTTAGTTCATATGATCTCCAATACTTGAGATCACCAAGTGTAAACATTATGAGAATAAATCTCAATGCTTATGATCCCACAACACCTAATATTCAAACATCATATATAACCCATAATTATGATGTATCTAGACTATATGACATATTCTTATGATTATTTTCATAGTATCATGGAGTTCTCATTATGGTTGGGAACTACTATAACCTTTTGATATGATAAATAATCCAAGGGAATTACCATATGAATAGTTTATGTAGAATTCATAACATTATTATAATAAGAAAAAGAAATGTATAAATCTTTGTATACATGATGTGATAACTAAAAATTACTACTCAAGTTGGGTCTAGATCACCCACTCTCACAATAGGTCAATCACCCCAAAAATAATGAGAATAATGGCTATTGATATCCATGACCACCACTGAGGTAACTTATCATATATAAACCCTTAACTAAAGGTTAAGGATTTAAAACTTAATAAAAATGATATATGTATGGTTTTTTCACTCTTACATAGATTATGAGTCATAAAATCCCAAAAAATAAGAACTCTTATCTATATTCCTACTCTATAGAGTACTCTGATAAAACTTCTTAACAAAAAAATATTTTTGAGTTAGATTCTTCTAAATAACCTCTAATTTTATCATCAATACCATAAAAACCTCATGGTGAAATGATTAACATAGAACTAAATCTATGGGTGTAAATCCCTCTCAAATTTTCATGCTTTTATCTCTTTCTCAACTAGGAAATATGGTAAATAATATGTCAACTCCATAATCCAAACTCTAAATTCTAATATACTTGAACCCCTATATCTCATAACTAAAAAATATTTCTACTAATTTTATTTTAGGGTTGATGAAAGGAAATATATACCAAAATACACATAGATTTTATCCCAAGATGCCTTAGACATATATTTATCACTCAGATAAAGAATCCACCAATGTCAAGTTACTCTGTATAGTAAATTAACCACCATTATATCAAATGCTTTATTTTTTCCTAGTGTAACTAAAAAATAATATCCACCTTCACTATAATGTTATCGGTTTCATAATCATAAATGAATCCCTTATATCTCAATAGGCTCTACCACTGAAACACCTATAGAGTATCTCTCTTTTTCTCAACATCCCAATGGTCAATCCTATGATAAACCATCTCAAAAACCCATTACCAATCCTCTAGATAAACCACACAATGACACTATTCAACCAAAATATTTATAAGAAAGAATAATATGTTGAAGTGGATCCTAATCACTTTGTTTATTTATATTTTTATAATTATAATACTTCTTTATTACATAATTATAATTTCTAAAAGATTTTATTTCACTCTTTTATTCCCTTTAAAATCGGTTAAGAAAAGTATTTTATGATTAAATTATGTATAAGAAATTCTATTATTTATAATTTATTACTAATCTAATGTTCATGTTTATCATGTATATTGTGAAATGATTTTTGAGAAAAATCCATCACTATATGGGTTAATATCACATATATTGTGAGTGTGTAGATTAGATTTTTTTTTCAAAATCTAGTTATATATTGATTGTCCACATAAATAAAATCCAAGTGACTGCATAAAAAAATCCAATAGACTACATGAAAAAAAATTCAAGAAACCATAAGATAGGGATTCCTAATTTTTTAACTATTGAATTGACCACCTGAAAAAAAAATCAAGCAATTGTAAGATAGGTAGTTAGAATTTTTCTAACTATTGAACCAACTACATGAATAAACTTGATTGACCACAAGGTATTTAATTGATAATAATTGAAAATATCACAAATTCATAGATTGGTCGTTCCATTCCAAGTGATTGCATAAAGAAATTTTAATCGACCACGTGATTATTTTTTGATCGACCATAAGTTAAATTTGTCTAAGTGTTTAATTAATTACATGAAGAGTTTGAATTAACTATACTAAACTAATCAACCATATATTTTAAAACTTATCGACTATTTTTTTGTAAATATTACTAATTACAGATTGAAAAACTGATTGACCTTAAGTTAAATTCGATCAACCGAATGAGGAAAATAATGACTTACCATGAGTCATGGTCTATTGTAGTTAATTGAATATTACATATGGGGGTAGTTTCTATGATACTATATTTTTTATAGTTTTATATTTTATACATTTTTATTTACTACAATGTTTTATTAATTGTTTTCATTATTATAAGGATTTATTAAATACTTATTAATTATTTCGATGCTAATGAATTTTATTTAGAAGAATTATATATGGTATTAAATAATCATCATGTGGGTTAAAGTCATGTTCTGGTTTCTTATAAAAATGCAAGTTTCAAATTCAAATTTTTTATAATTTGAACAGATTATATCACATGATTTATGTGGATGTCGTAATGGAATTTAATGTTATTTATTATATATTTTCAGTGTCATATTAATTATTATAACATATTCCATTATAAAAAATGTTTTAATATTAGACTTTATCTAAGAAAATAACATTGAAATATTTTTCATGTAAATTCAATGAATATATAAGAATTTGTTTCTTTGGGAAGGATGAAGTGAAATGTATTTCTTATTTTGAAATTGTTGTACATAAAAGAACTCAATATATTGATTTTGAAAAAAAACTAGTGAAACAAATTAGTTTTGGATATTATTGAACTATAATATGTGAAAAAACTTGGTGATATATTACTTATCTTGGTTGAAATTCAATCATTTGATCATGTTGCTGGATATAATTGTGTTGCCTCAACACTTAGATCCATTATTGTTCATCTAGTTTCTATGGTTCTTACCTCTTCTTATTTTCTATGTGCTTAATCATGTTTGGTTTATACCACCCATAAAAGTCATGAGTTAGGTTATACTACCCAATACAAGAGGTAGGTTCTAGGTTATACCTCTAGGTGCACAAAATGTGGGGTAATTGGTTTTTGAGACCATGTGAGAAAAAATCAATAGTGGGTTGTTTCTACAAGTGATTTTAACTTTGGGTTTTTCATCCAAGGTTCAAAAATAAAGTTTTAAAGGGTTTTTAATCCCTTCAAAATTCATAGATTCCATAGATAGTGGGTTCCATATATCTCTATATTTTATATGGGTGAAGAGTATAGTAGTATTATTTAGATTTTAACTACTATAAAAATAATTATGTTTATTTATCTTTTTATTTCCGTTGCATTAATTATTAACTTTGAAAATAATCCATTTAAAATTTTAAAGAGGTCACCCACCTATTAGCCATTTATCCATTCTCACATTGAAACCTAAGAATTTGATCAAAGGGTTCCCCTATCTTTGGAATATTTATATTTTATTTATGTTAATTAAATATATCTAAAATAATAAAGATTAAAATATCAATTTTGATATGAAATGAATAAATAAAAATTATGGTTGGACTCATAAAATTCCTATAGTATTTAATAGATATGATTTTGGTTATTATTAGTCTTAAATGAACTTTTTCTTAAGCACCTAAGTATTGACGGTTGGAGAATCATGGAGAAATCAAATAAACTACTTGAAGTTGGTCCTGGATTATTAATTGATAATAATTTTGTTAGATATGTTTTGAAATATAAGGTAATGAATATTTTATAATGTGAAATTAGTGCCCCCAGGGAGCAGCTCTATAGTATCAACTCTGTGGGGGTGTTAGGGAGGTCTCATATTCGAGTCTCTCTATCTTAATGCATGTGTCCATGTATATTTTATTTTCTTTGTAACTCTTCTCAGACATATTTTAATATAATGTGAAATTAGTAGAAATGTTTACATTTATGCGTCAATATTTAAAATAGATTAGAAAATTTGGTGTATTTTCTAAGTTACTCATTGGGGTTCAGATAATCTTATAAGAACTAAGTTTTCCATGTTAAGAGATGAATATCGAGAGTTTAAAATGGGAGAAGAAGAAACGGTCAATCAAATTTTTCATAGATTTCCAAGTATTATAAATGGTATGAGTAGTTTAGGATAAAATTAGATAATTAAATTTTTGTTGAAAGAGATTTAAGATCTTCACTGAAAAAATAGTATACTAAAAAGGTAGATATTGATGAAAGTAAAAAAATCATGGAATATACATTAGATAAAATTATCATATCATTACTGAGATATGAATTAGAATTGAAAAATATTGACCAATAGGAAAATTTTAAAATATATTTATTTATTTTAAATCAAAAATGAATGTCACCACTTAATATTTTCATTTTGAATTAAAAGGCAGTGAAAGAGACCAATTTCTACAAGTTACAAAATAAAAAAAAGTGAGAAATCTAATGATGATAATGAAGTTATATGTTATGAGTGTAAATAAAGAAGACACATCAAGACTAACTTTCAAAGAATAAATAATGATACAAACAATAGATAATTATACAAAAAAAACAATAATTGATGGATAAAGTTATACTTCTGATTTGGATTCATTTAATGGATCTAGTGTGGGGAAAGAATCAATAAACTTATGTTTACTAGATTTAACAAAATAGGTAAGTGAATTTGATTGCTCTTATTCTTTTGAATCTAATCTTGATTCTTTGAAATATAATTTTTATAAAGAGGTTTAAAAACTTAATCACAAAGTTAGAAATATTATTGGATTATTTAAAAATATTAGGAGAAAATATAAGGATATTCTTATCTAAAATTAAAAATTAAAAAATAAAAATTTTAAATCAAATGATAAATTATGTGTTGATCAGTAAAGTGATAAAATTGAAAATATTAAACTTAAATATTATAATTATAACTGTAAATAATATTAAAGAGTTAAATTCAATCCTATTTTAGAATAAAATTATAAACTTAAAAATGAAATTAAAATTTTGAAGGCTCATTTATCCAATTTTATTCAAGAAAGACAAAGTTATGGGAAAAAATGAGTCTATATAAGATGTGAATATAGAAAAATTGCCTTTGTTATGATAAAAGTTTACCCAAAATGTATAACACCTTATTTTTTAAAAGATTAAGTGTAATTTCATCTACTATTACATGTTTTAAATTTCAGAATAAATTTTATTATGAAAATGAATGAAATTTGAGATTTTCATAGTCTCTTGGTCATGCTAAGATTTTATTTCTAAAACATTATCTTCTTGATTACCTTTTAACACATGTCTAAAATATATATGGGTCCCAAAAAATTCATATATTAATCTTATAAGACCCAAGTATTCATAGGTACTAAATACTTATTAAATCTGATTCTATAGGAAAATTTTCATGGAAGCATCAAAAAGGATGTGTAGTACATGGATAGTGGATTTTTATGATATATTAATGGTGATATATCTAAATTTATATCTTTTAATAAGTTTAATGGTGGTAGTGTTAGTTTTGGTGATAATCCAAATAGAAAAGTAAAAGTTTTTGGAGAATGTGGAATTTAAAATTCAATTTTTATTTCAAAAGTTTTATTTTTTGAAGGGTTAAAAAATAATATAATTAGTATTTCACAAATTTTTGATGATAATATGAATGTGAAATTTGAAAATGAAAGATGTATTATTTTTAAATAAATATCTACCTTTTTTTATTAAAAAAAATAAAGGATCGTATTTATTTATTTATATTTATTTATTTGACTTAATAGAATATCAAATTTTTAAATATTGTATAATCTGATAATGTTTTGTGGCAAATAATATTGGTCCAGGAAAATTTTAGGTTGTTACACAAGCTTTCAAAAAATAAAAATGCGTTGGATCTACCCAATTTGAAACTTGATAGTGCTTATTCATGTGATTCATACTTACAAGGTAATAAACATAAAGATTCACTTAAATCTATTCATGAGGTATGAACTTTCATAATCCTTAAGCTTATACATTTGGATTTATTTATCCACATGAAAACTTCTTGTCATGGTGAAAAAAGATATGTGGTTGCTATTGTTGACAAATATAGTAGATTTAAATGGTCATATTTTCTTGCATATAAATCTGATACTTTGTCTAAATTTATTTTTTATTATAAATTGGTTAAAAATGAAAAGGTATATTTAATTTTATCAGTTAGAAGTGAAAGATGTGGTGATTTTTAAAATCTATCATTTAAAAACTCTATTAAAATAATAAGTATAATCATAATTTTTCATCTTATAGGACCCCGAAAAAAAATGGTATTGTAGAAAGGAAAAATATAAATTTATAATAAATGTATAGGAAAATGTTAAATGAGTTCTATTTACTGAAATATTTCTAGGTAGAGGATATTAACTCAACTTTTCATTTTTTTTAATAAAAATTTTATAAGTCCACTATTAAAGAAAACTCCTTATGAGATCTAAATGGGAAGGAATCCCATAATTGGTTATTTTAAAGTATTTAGTTTCAAATTATACATTATTATTACTAAATATTCACCATAAAAATTTCATTCAAAATCTGATGAAGGTATTTTTCTAGAATATTCTAATTTAATTTAGGCATATATAGTTTATAACAAAATAATATTAGTAGTTGAATAATTTTTTCATCTTAAATTTGATGAAAATCATTTTAAGGAAAGAAAATATAATTTAGAATTAGTTAAGGAAGAATTTATTTTATTTAACTTTAGTGAACCATAAAATTTAGAATTGGTTAGATCAATTGTGGGGGAGAGACCCTTTAAACAATAAAATTTAAAATTCCATAAAGATCATTCATTTAACAAAGTAATTGGTGATGTAACTGTTGGTGTTACAATTATAAATTACTTCATAAATGTTTTTTCTTATCAATATTTTTTTTGTGACTAAAAATATGGATGGAGATGTATCTGACTCAAAATGGATTATGGAAATTAATGAATAATTAAATCATTTTGATAAATATAAAGTATATAACTTATTTAAACCCCCTAAGGATCAAAATTTTATTAGCACCAAATATATCTTTATAAATAAGTTATATGTTTCTAGAAAAATAATTAGAAACAAAGTCAAATTAGTCACTCAAGGTTATAATAAATAAGAGGGAATAGACTTTGAAGAATCGTTTTTTCTAGTTGCATGATTATAATCAATAACAATTATCTTTGAATATTTATCTCATCATGTTGTTAAGTTACTTAAAATGAATGTTAAAAGTTCATTTTTGATGGATATATTTATAAAAATATTTTTTTAAACAACCCTAGGGTTTTGAGAATTAATATAAACCTAACTATGTTTTTAAACACTCAAAATCTATGTATGGTTTGAAATAATATCTTAAATCTTGGTATGAGAGGTTTTCGTTATTCTTTTTAAACAATGGTTTCGAAAAGGGAAAAATTGATCCAAATTTATTTATAAAAAGGGATTTAAAATTTTCATTAATTGTTCAAATATATGTTGATGATATTATATTTGGATCCTAAAGTGATTTACTTTGTATTGAATATTCAATTTGAATGTATTTATAGTTTGACATGAGTCTTATGGTTGAACTCAAGTTCTTTTTGGGATTACAAATACATCAAAGGAATGGTGGTATTTATCTTAATTAATCAAAATATGCTAAAGAATTAATTAAAGGGTTTGGTCTTAATAGTTGTAAAAGCTCAAATGTTCTAATGAGTACTTCTTATAAGATGGATTATGATGAAGTTAGAAAACCTATTGATAATAAGATGTTTTGAAATATAATTGGTTGTTTACTTTATTTGATATCATCTAGATCAAATTTTATATGTTTTCATTTTGTGTATGTGCTATATTCCAATCTAATCCAAAAGATATAAATTTAATGGAAGTTAAAATAAAAACTGAGTATGTTAAAGATTTTATGAATCTTTGAATGTTTTATCTTGCATATACTTCATTTGAGCTAGCTAGTTTTTAGATTTTGATTTTTATTGCTAAAAAATATATAGAAAAATAACAATAGGTATGAATCCACTACTAAAATTTGTGCTATTTGCGATGGTATCCCATCACAAGTAAACTTTAGCGACGAGGTCCCGTCACAAATAGCACGTTGCAGAAAACGGCGTCGCAAATACCATTTTTTGTGACGGGCCCATCGCAAAAAATGTTTTTTTTACGGGGAAGTTACCAGTCACAAATAACTCTCCAATTATATACATTATATATAAATAAACATTTTGTGATGGGCCCGTTGCAAATAGTATTTGCGACGAGCCCTTGGTTCCGTCACAAA
Organism: Viscum album; assembly: GCA_963277665.1. Classification (NCBI taxonomy): domain Eukaryota; kingdom Viridiplantae; phylum Streptophyta; class Magnoliopsida; order Santalales; family Viscaceae; genus Viscum; species Viscum album. The sequence goes on from OY728147.1 coordinate 272,396,379, forward strand.
TAGTATTTAAAATATATATATTTAAACTATTTACGACGGGATCCCATCACAACAGTTCCCATCGCAAATAATAACCAAAATAAAAAATATATATTTTTAATAAAATAATAATTAATGAAAAAATAATAATATTATTATTAAAATAATAAAAAAATAAAAAATATTAAAATTCTCAATATTCTCAAAAAAATATAAAAAATTCATAAAATATTACTATTATTATTATTATTAAAATAAAAAAACATTAAAAAATATAATACTAAAAAAATATATTTAATAAAATTATGATTAATGAAAAAATAATATTAATATTATTAAAATAAAAAAAATATTAAAATTCTCAATATTCACAAAAAAATACAAAAAAACTCATAAAATGTTATTATTAGTAGTAGTAAAATAAACAAACATTAAAAAATATAATATTAATAATAAATAATAAAATATTAAAAAGAAAAAAAAATTATGCAATATTCGCACCAATATAAAAGACAGAAACTGAAAATAGTTCATATTACAACAAATCTTGAATTTAAATGTTTTTAACGTAAAAAATCAGTGGGGGTCATCTTCTGGAGGAGGTGGAGGAGCTGTAAGAGATTGTGGAGGAAACTTCATCCCTAGACTACAAGTCAAACGGCACATGTACTCCATCTGCTCGTGATGCTGCTGCTGTCATCGATGCATCTCCTCATCGTGATGTCGCTGCTTCTGTTGATGCATCTCTTCATACTGCTTCTATAAACTCTCTATAAGCTCAGACTGAGTTTGAAACTGCCCCTGATACTATGAGGTAGAAGATGCTGCCTCTCCACAAGCTCCTCTCGTGTTGGACGCCGACATCGCAGTAGTACCATAATAAGTACCAGGAGTCACATGAGAGATGATACCAACTACTCGGCCCTTCTCAAAGCCATATTGAGTCGCCTGCATCCATGTCGCCTCATCTAAATGGTGGGCACTGGTCTAATCAGTCACCTTGTCCTGACTCTCAACCTGTTTCTAAGAGGTCTCAACCTCATATGACTCCTTCAATTCCAATTTGAAATTAAAATTGTGAAAATATTATATGCAGTTAATTTTCAAACTGAAAAAAATAATACTAACCACAATCTAACACTGGAGATCACCTCTAATCTCTCCAGTGGCTGGATCGAATTTACATCCTCCAATAAACATCGTACTCTGTAATATCAGGATTCTTGACTACCTTTAAAAATATAAAATAAAATTTTTATATTTAAAGTTATATAAAATATTTAAAAAAGATACTTACTTGATGCTCTCTATGCATACTGAATGTACGGCTACCAGCTTGATGTGTCACCTCTTATCTCCCCCGGTTACACCGACCCACTAAAGACCTCTTCTGAAATCCACCACCCAACCAGTGTAAACATAATCCATCCCAAACGTGAGATGAAATGTACTTTGGTCGATGGGCTCTACATGACTCACCAAAATCAGTTATTCCTACTTTCTTAATGGTCATCCCTCTCAAATTGTGCATAAACTGACAGAAATAGCCATGTATAGATGCCTCCCATGTCGTGTGTATAGTGTCACGCATGCTATCATCGATGGGATACCATAAACCCTACAAATAATTTATAATATCAAGTTATTAATAAAATAAATTTCAAAATAAATATTATTTATTTACGTACCAGCCAATGATTGAACATGTCAATATGCACATCAACAGGAATCTATTCCCATGTGATCCATGGTTGAGAAAAATAATTACGCAAAATAGAACTCCCCTGTCCAATAGCTACATGAACAAAACTATGAAAAAAGAATAAATAATCAAATAATTAGTATATATATAAATAAATTAATGAAAGCTTACTAAAATAAATAGGTTATCATACCTCTATGTGCATGGATCGAAGCCAAGATGTGGATGTCGCTCAGAGATAGGGTCAGGAATCATTATTTGCGCAAGACCACGCCCCCTCCACGTACCCCTTGAACTGACAGTAGGCTGAGGGTCAAATGATCCCAAATCCCCCTCATCCAAAGGTATCTCATCCTCTTGTAACTCACGAAATAGATTATGGTCCATCTGAAACAGAAAATGATTGTTGTTATCAGATAGTTGAAAATAAATATTATATATAGATATATATTAGTTATGATTATAACCAGAATTTAACTGTATCAATGTTCACCTTCATTATCATTTTTATATCTGATAATGTCAATGTCTTTATATTCCACTTTGGCATCATCAATATCCATATGAGTTTTAGTTTCATTATCTCTTGTCATTTCAAATTCATTTTTAATATCATTAACATCTTTGTCACCATCAACCCTTAATTGTGGGGTGTCATTATCGATATTCACATCTCTTTGTGAAAAAGATGGATTTTGAGTAGTCTCTTGAAAAATTTCAATTCTTTCCACTTCAGCGGAACCACATTCAGTTTGAGTAAACTGATTTTCCCAAAATTTTATTTTTATTATGCTCCACCAATCACTCAGTTCTCTTGAAGTAGCACAGTACTTTGCGTAATAAATTTTATGTGCCTGTTGAGCCAGTAAAAATGGTTCATTTACTGCAAAAAGACTTTTATATTTAATATTGACAATTCCATGAGTTTGATGAACACACAAGCCTCTCTCAGTATCCAACCACCGACATTTAAACATCATTATGTAATTCTGTCCTAGATAAAACAGCTCAATAATTTCATCCAAAATGTCGTAAAAGTAAACTTCAGTTTCTCTATGATGCGATCCTCTCAAACAAACTCCATTATTCATTGTTTTTTTTAATTCCCCATATGCACCTGTATGAAATCGAAAACTATTCACCACATATCCATTATAATATTTAACCATTTTGGATGGTGGGTTACTCAATATACACAGTCGCTTATCAATTTTATCAGCATATTGAGACACCTAAAAATTTGTAAAACAGTTATCAATATAATAAATAGTAAACTGAATTGATATTAAACCAATCAATAATTTATGTTACCAGTTTTCAAAACCATTGAGAAAACAAATTGTCTCCGTTCTTCAAGAGCAACTGATATAATTTTTGGAAGTTGTTTCTTGATATGATTATCATATAACCTACAAATAAAATAAGTTTACATACTGTAACATAAATTATAGAATAATTGATAGAAGCACTCATAGTACAAATGATGTCATTTCTTCACAGTTGAGCAGAACATATGTATGAGCTCTGTGATGTTCATCATCTGGAAGCTATCTTTCTTGAACTCCACCAAAGCCAAGATTTGGATGATTAAAAACTGATAATTTATTGTCCATTTTTTCATTAACATTTCCCTCATTCTATCCCATGCGGTTGTGTTTTGAGGGATATTCAGATTCAAAATAGTGAGAGCAGAAAAAAGAAATTTTCTCTTGCAAATAAGCTTGAGCAATTGAGCCTTCAACTAGTAATTTATTGCATACTTTTTTCTTCAATTTATGCATGAATCTCTCGAATGGGTACATCCATAAAAACTATATTGGACCTCCATAGTTAGCTTCATGTGAAAATGTAATATCAGATGTTCCATTGAGCCAAAGAAAGTCGGTAGAAAGATTTTTTCCAGTTTACATATAATTATAGAAACATCTTCTTCCAGTTTGCTTAGCACATCATAGTCTGTTTTTACTTTACAAATGTCTCAAAAAAAATATGATAGGTCTGTTATCGAATCCCAAATCATAGAATTCAACAAACCTATGAATTCAATCAACATAATTCTTTCCATTATAACATGAAAATCATGACTTTTTAATATGGTAATATGACCATTTTTAACACATCTTCCCAAATTAGAAGCATATCCATTGAGAAGTCTCAAATCTGTAATCCACTAATAAAATAATAAGAAACTCTATTTAGACAGTGTATAAGCTACTTTTGGCTTCATTAACCTCTGTGATCTGACATTTTCAAATAGTTCAAGTTCTTGTCACCTGTAAATTTAGGCAAGATCTAATCGTGATTTTACAGTATCTTTGGTCTTACCTGGTGTATCCAAAACTATATGAAATAAATTATCAAAACAGTTCTTCTCAATATGCATGACATCCAACATGTGGTGGACCAACAAATCAAACCAATATGGAAGATCCCAAAAAATGATCCATTTTATCCAATTATGTTCTTTTCCAAAGCCATAAATTTTCAGTTGGTTTAATGTTGGCCCAAATGTGATGGGATGTAATGAAAATACAACTGATTTTAACTATGTAACTGAAATCATTTTTGGAGGTTCATCCCTTTCAATTGTTCCTTTTCTAAAATGATATTTTTTTTCCTTCGAAAAGGATGATCGGTTGCAAGAAATCTATGATGACAGTCAAAATAGCAAGGTTTTGTTCTATTGACGAGCATTAAGGCTTTTTTGTTTTTCAAACAGTAAGGATATGATTTCAGACCATGTGTACTCCAGCTAGATAACATGTCATATGCTGGAAAGTCACTAATCGTCCACATCAATGCAGCTTTTAATATGAAATTTTGTTTCGCAACAAAATCACATGTACTAACATCATTACTCCACAATGCATTTAACTCATCAATCAATGGTTTCAAATAAACATCAATATTATTTTTCGGATGTCCTGGGATTAATAAGGTCAAAAAGATATAGGGATTCTTCATCAACATCCATGGAGGTAAATTGTACGGAGTTATAAAGATAGGACAACATGAATACTGACTACCATAAGAGCCAAACAGACATAAACTGTCAGTAGAAATACCCAATCGCACGTTTCGGGATTCTAAAGAAAAATACCGATGCAGACGATCAAAATGTTTCCATGAATCACTATTAGATAGATGATTCAATCTTTTATCGGTTGAAATATTGGTTTTGTGCCATGACATCATTAACGTTGTGTTCTGAGACATAAATAAACATTGCATCCTGGGTGTAAGGGGAAAATATCTCAACTGTTTTACAGGAATCGATCCAGACTTCCCTGGTTGAGCTTCTTTATACCTCGATTGTCCACATGTGAGACAACTATCTAATGACTCATTTTCACCAGAATATAAGATGCAATCATTTTCATATGCATGAATCTTCCGATAACTAAGGCCCAAATTACGAACCAACCTCTTGATCTTATAGTAATTTTCAAGAAACACATTTCCTTCAGGTAATAGTGTTTTAACCAAAGAAAATATCTGATCAAAATAGTTTTTTGACATTGCATTATCTGATTTAATAGCCATAAATTTTTTAATCGCTTCTAACTTGTTTATCTTGCAACCAGGATATAATGAATCCTCAGTAGACCTCAACAACTCATAAAATTCGGATGGTGTCATCTCAAGAGTTAAATTGATATCATCTTGAGTTTCAGTTTGTTGAACAGATGGACCTACAACATCATGTACTGAATTTTAAAATCGTGATGGATCCAGAATCAAGTTATTTGTATCCTCTCTGGAACTGCGTTCACCGTGTTGATACCAAAAAATATAATCTGGTTAAAAATCAAACCTCAAGAGATGTCCTCCAACCTTGTCAGATGTGTCAAACGTTCTCAGAGCACATTTTTTACAAGGAAACTTAATTGTGACTTCTGAAACATATTCTGGTTTTGAGGTTTCAAATGATATGAAAGCTTTAACACCCTCAATATATACAGAATTTAAACCAGAACCATTTGGATTTATGCACTGATTTATCCAAGCGCGATCATCTAATAATGATTGATATCGATTTCCTTGTTCCATATTTTTCTACAAAATATAAAATCATCACTATTTTTGAATAATTTGAAATTATAAAAACACTATCTGAAAAAAGAAGATAAATAATTACAACTAATTATTAATAATTACCATTAATTTTGGGTGACACAATTTCTAGTGGATTGACGGCAACTCTTTTGTCCGACAACTCATTTACTTGTAAATTTATTTCACTGAAATCACAATAAAGAATCTGCTCATAGGTACGCATATTCATTCTCGTGCATAAAAGAATGTATAAGCGTACCTCCAAGCAGATTCTTCATTGTTATTTTAGTGTGAGAAAGATGCGAGTAAATGAGGTGTCAGAAAAAAGAGCCCCCTTTTTGTCGATGAATCATCTTCTTGCAACTATCACTACCTGAAAATTTTATGAAAAATGTTGTCCTAAGAATGCATATTCAAACTCGTGCATATGAGATTGGATATGCATACGTAGAAGCATACTTTTCATAATGTTTTGAGTCGGTGAAAGTTGAAAGAAGAAGAGTTATCGAGCAAAAGGAGTGCCATCAATCCACTGGAAATTGTGCCAAGTTATTACAAGTTATTATAATTTATTATAATTGGTATTATTACTAATTATTACTAATTATTACTAATTATTACTAATTATTACTAATTATTTCTAACTATTCCTAATTATTACTAATTATTACTAATTATTACTAATTATTACTATTTATTCCTAATTATTACTAATTATTTCTAATTATTCTTAATTATTCCTAATTATTCCTAATTATTCCAAATTATTCCTAATTATTCCTAATTATTCTTAATTATTCCTAATTATTCCTAATTATTCCTATTTGTTCCTATTTATTCCTATTTATTACAATTTATTCCTATTTATTCCTATTTATTCCTATTTATTTCTATTTATTCCTATTTATTCTTAATTATTCCTATTTATTCCTATTTATTTCTATTTATTCATAATAAATCCTAATTATTTATATTTATTCCTATTTATTCCAAATTATTGAAAATTATTACTAATTATTGCAAATTATTGCTAATTAATGATAATTACTGCTAATGAATGCTAATTATTTCTAATTGTTGCTAATTATAGCTAATTATTTCTAATTATTGCTAATTATTACTAATTTTTACTAATTATTGCTAATTATTTCCAATTATTGCTAATTATTGCTAATTATTGCTAATTATTTCTAATTATTAATAATTATTACTAATTATTACTAATTATTACTAATTATTACTAATTATTCATAATTTTTAATAATTTTTCGTAATTTTTCCTAATTTTTCCTAATTTTTCCTAATTTTTCCTAATTATACCTATTTATTACTATTTATTCCTATTTATTCCTATTTATTCCTATTTATTCCTATTTATTCCTATTTATTCCTATTTATTCCTATTTATTCCTATTTATTCCTATTTATTTCTATTTAGTACTATTTAGTACTATTTATTTCTATTTATTCTTATTTATTCCTATTTATTTCTATTTATTCCTATTTATTCCTATTTATTCCTATTTATTCCTATTTATTCCTATTTATTCCTATTTATTCCTATTTATTCCTATTTATTCCTATGTATGCCTATTTATCCCTAATTATTCCTAATTATTCCTAATTATTGCTATTTATTCCTATTTATTTCTAATTATTGTTAATTATTCCTAATTATTGCTAATTATTGCTAATTATTGCTAATTATTGCTAATTATTGCTAATTATTGCCAATTATTGCTAAATATTTCTAATTATTGCTAATTATTGCTAATTATTGCCAATTATTGCCAATTATTGCTAATTATTGCTAATTATTGCTAATTTTTGTTGATTATTAATAATTATCACTATTTATTACTATTTATTCGTGATTATTGCTAATTATTCGTAATTAGTGCTAGTTATTCATAATTATTGCTAGTTATTCGTAATTATTGCTATTTATTTGTAATTGTTACTATTTATTACTATTTATTGTTATTTATTCCTATTTATTGCTATTTATTCCTTTTTATTGTTAATTATTACTATTTATTGCTAATTATTACTATTTATTGCTAATTATTACTATTTATTACTAATTATTACTAATTATTTCTAATTATTACTAATTATTACTAATTATTACTAATTATTCCTATTTATTACGATTTATTACTATTTATTACTATTTATTACTATTTATTCCTATTTATTCCTATTTATTCCTATTTATTTCTCATTATTCATATTTATTTCTAATTATTCATATTTATTTCTAATTATTGTTATTCATTCTAATTATTGCTAATTATTCCTAATTATTTCTAATTATTCTTATTTATTGCTAATTATTCCTATTTATTGCTAATTATTCCTATTTATTGCTAATTATTATTAATTATTACTAATTATTTCGATTTATTACTAATTATTCCTATTTATTACTATTTATTACTGTTTATTACTATTTATTAGGAATTATTCCTATTTATTACTAATTATTGTTATTTATTACTATTTATTGCTATTTATTAGGAATTTTTTGTATTTATAACTAATCATTACTATTTATTACAAATTATAGCTAATTATTACTAATTATTGCTATTTATTACTAATTATTGCTAATTATTTCTAATTATTGCTAATTATTACTAATTATTGTTAATTATTCCTAATTATTGATATTTATTACTAATTATTGCTATTTATTACTAATTATTACTATTTATTACTATTTATTACTAATTATTCCTAATTATTCCTAATTATTCCTAATTATTCCTATTTATTCCTATTTATTACTAATTATTCCTAATATTCCTATTTATTACTAATTATTCCTAATTATTCCTAATTATTCCCATTTATTACTAATTATTCCTATTTATTACTACTTATTTCTATTTATTACAAATTATTCATATTTATTGCTATTTGTTACTAATTATTCTTATTTATTTCTATTTATTTCTAATTATTGCTATTTATTCCTATTTATTGCTATTTATTGGTATTTATTGCTATTTATTACTAATTATTACTATTTATTGCTAATTATTCCTATTTATTACTATTTATTACTAATTATTACTATTTACTACTATTTATTAATATTTATTTCTAATTATTATTATTTATTACTAATTATTCCTATTTATTACTAATTGTTACTATTTATTACTATTTATTACTAATTATTCCTATTTATTAGGAATTATTGCTATTTATTATTAATTATTAAAAATTAGTACTAATAATTTCAATTTATTATTACAAATAAATACTGATAACAAAACATTTTAAATCTAATTTAATTACAACTAATCAAAAATAATTAAAATTAACATCAAAAAATGAAATAAATACTAAATTAAATAAAATATAAATACCTTTAAACTTGATCTCCTATTGATGTAGACGGCTTCACAACTTTTTCATGAAAAAAACTAACTCAAACAAATTTTCACTCTGAAAATAGAGTTCAGAGAGAGAGTGTGTGTTTGATGATTGAGAGGAGGATATGAAAAAACGGATGGGGGTATATATAGGTTGGATTAGTGGTGACGAGACTATTTGTGACGGGTAGCCCGTCGCAAATAGTATTAGTTGCGACGGGACCTGTCGTAAAAACCTCCACCCACATTAATTACAGTCAGCGGTTAAAAGAGTATTTGCGACGGGACCCGTCGCAAAAACCTATTTACCGCCACTGGGTATTTGTGACGGGTCCCGTCGCAAATACCCTCTAACCGATGCACTATTTGTGACGGGGGAATCCCCCTGTCGTAAATAACCTTCCCACAGTTTGACGCGCAAACCGCGCCAAACTTTTTGCGACAGGACCCCAAATCCAGTCGCAAATAGCCCATCGCAAAAAAGCTATTTTCCCGTAGTGGTCACATTCTTGGTAAATTTTTAGTTTCATAGATTTTTAAGAAACAAAATCCAATGGCTTTATCAACTATTGAGAGTGAGTGTGGTAATTTCTTCTTATTGTTCAAAGTCTATGGATTAAACAAACACGTTTTTATTTTGGTTTTAGTTTTGAAAAGATTATTATTTATTATGATATTACTTTTTGTGATTTCTATATATAAAAATACTTTGTATCACTCTAGGACTAAACTCATTAATGTTGGATATCATTTTCTTATAGATCATATTAACTAAGGAAATATTATTTTGGAATTTTTTATATAGATTATCGATATGCTGATATTTTTACTAAACTCCTAGATTTAACTAATTTTTATAAAATAAAATTTGAACTTTGTATGATGGAAATCTAAATTTATAGAATAGTGGGAGTTGTACTCTTTGTTAGGTGTGACTTTTAGAAGGGTTAGTTGCTTTCCCAGTAATAATTTTTTATCTTATGAAAGCCTATTTAAACTTTCACTATTGTCACATTAAAGAGGGAGTCAGTTTTTAATCTTCTTGATAAATTTCAAAAAGGGGGATAAATTTTGGAATTTATATTTTTTTTAATTATAAAAAAAGGGGGAGAGTATTGAAGTTGTTGGGGGAGAAACAAAAGTTTTTACCACTTATTAGGAGAAGAAACCCACGATCTTCAATGAATGATAGAATGAAAAACTGATCATTTGTACTACCGATAGACCACCATAAGTACGATCAACAAATCTACTAGAAATTTGTACATTGTAGCATCATGTTGGAAAACAAAATCTCCAAAAGTTTTACTTTTTATTCCCCATCGACTAGGTTTACCAAAAATACATTCAAGAGTAAAACATGTAATAGAATTACTAAAAAGCAAAGAAAGAACTCAAATTTTTAACATGATTTAGGCTATGTCCTACATGCATAGGGGAAACCACGTTATTTCTTAATTTTATTATAACTAAAATATTATAGGTGAAAAAATAGATTAAAATGGACAAGTAATCCTCAACAACTTCTCATCTTACCAATAAACACTCAGTTAATCATGTTATCCCACTTTTCACTAAAGGTCTAACATACTTAAATACTAAGCACAACCAGTCAAACAAGTTAAATATACTCTCTTAAAAACATGGATCAAAATACATGATTGTCTAAGAAACTTTACCAACCCAATGACCAATTAGATTTATTGAACTTCCAAACCACCCAACGCTCCATTGTAGAACCATCAGTAGATTCAAACTTTTTATGGGCCTACTACCATGGGAGAAGCACTATTATCACTGCCTCCATATCGATCCTAGACACTTGCCATTGATTGAAATTTTGGTAAACATAATTTTTATTATCAAATTTCTATTGCTCTAAACTTCCGCTCCTCTGAATAAGGATTCACATCCCAACAATCTCCCTCTTGAAGAATTTTTCTCGATCAAACCTTGGCCACTCTCCAATATTTATTATCCTTTAGCATTCCCATTTCCTTTAATCCTTCATCCAAGTCCTATTGAGGCTCAATTATACCTTATTTTTTCTGAACTATCACCTTGGTGAATACATCCCTTGGATTTTTTATTCCTATTATATTCCATATCTCCAACTCCTTTTCCTCTAGTAAGTTTCTTATGAAATGATAATTCAAGTTGATGTTCTTTGTCCGAGAATGTAACACTGGATTTTCAGCTAATTGTATTACACTTTGGATATCACAATAAAGAACTTATCCTCTCTAAATCCTTCTAATGTCCTATATAAATATCTACAACCAGACCATTTCTTTCTCAGCTCTCATTGCAGCTACATTCACTACTTCCATTACACTAAATTTAACAATCTTATGATACCATGATATCTAACTAACTAGAGCTCCTCCATATATGTAAACATGAAACCTATTGTACTCTTTTTGAGAATCTAAATCTCTAGTGAAGTCTGAGTCTAAAAAACCTCATAATGAATCTTTCTCCCCAAATCAAAGATCTTGATCCTTCAATCCTTTCAAATACTGAAGGATCCACTTCATTTCCTCTTAGTGTACTTTTTCGATATTTTCCATGTACCGAATCACAAATCTCACTACATGGGAAATGTCGAGTCGATTGAAAACCATTGCATACATAAAACTTCCAAATATGGAACTTTCTCTGTGTACTTTTCCTCAACTTTCATTATTAGTGCATGTGACTTGGTAAACTTGAAGTGAGATACAAGATGGGTTGAGACTGGCTTACTTCTATCCATCCCAAACCTTTCCATGATCTTCTAGATATAATATTTCGTAGATAGAACCAAAGTCTTGGTTTTCTTATCTCTCTCGATCTTCATCCCCAAAATATTTCTTTTCTATTCAAGATCTTTTATCTCAAATCTTCTCACCATATCACACTTCAATTTTCATATTTTTGTAACATCTTCTCCAAAAATCAATATGTCATTCATATATAAAAGTAATATGATAAATGTCGCAATTTCTCATTACTTTTGATAATAATAATGATCTCCACTTCACCTGTTGAGCCCTTCCTTTGACATGAATGAATCAAATTTTAGATTCCATAGTCTTGGGGATTGCTTCAGCCCATAGAGGCTTTTCTTTAGTTTACATAACAAATTATGATGCCCAACTTCTGATACACCTATTAGTTGTTTCATATAAATCTCCTCCTCTAAATCACTATGAAGAAAATTCATCTTGACATCCATCTACTCCATATATAGATCTTCAAATGCAACCATGATAGAACTATTCTAATGGTAGAATGTTTAATTATTAGTGATAATATTTTTGAGAAATATACTCCTTCCTTTTATTGAAATCCCTTCAATACCAGTTGTGCTTTGTATCTCTTATTTTCATCAGCCTCTTCCTTGATCTAGTAAACCCACTTATTCTCAAAATCCTTTTTACCTTATATTACTTTAGTTATCTCCCAAGTTCTGTTAAACTACAATGAGTTCATCACATCATTCATGGATAACTCCCACAAATTATATTCACTAAGTAAGGCTTCATCCTCTATATTTTTTGGTTATCCTACATTTATTAGTAATATAAATTTCATGTCAACCCTATACCATTGAATTGGTCTCATGATTCTAGTTAATCTCCCCAAATGAATTGGTTTCTCTAATTTTATTGGATGTACTATTTGTGTCGATATATTAACTTCTAGTACTTATACTTTTAGGGCATGTAAATTCAATTCTCCCACTTGAGATTCAACTACACTTGAACATTCTAGTTTTTACGATGGTATTGAGTTTGGACTTTTGGTGCATCGATCACCTGCATCTAAGTTCTCTAGTTTTTTCAAAATACTGATACTCTAATCAACCAAGATTTCTATATTGTATTCTCCTTCAACTTCTTGCTCCACTAAGTTATGGTCCTTCCACAAAACTTCTAAATCAAAAACAACATCCCTACTTATGATGTTTTATTTTCTTTCACCATCCCCTAAATGATATCCAAAATTTTCATCTCCATAACCAATAAAAAAACATATTTTATATTTTGATACAATTTCTCATGGTCCTTATCATTTTTAGGCGCATATGCTAAACTAATAAATACTATAATATGATGGAATTTTGATCATTTTCCAGACCATGGATCTTATGAAAGTTCTTACCCGACTATTGATTTTGAGCTTCTATTAGTGAGATAAGACTCCATGTTGAGTGCCTCTACCTAAATCACTTTAGGAATTCCCATGTGAAACCTCAGACTTCTAGATTTATTTTTTAAAATATTTTTCATTGTTTCATCCACTCTATTATTTTGTGGAGTTCCAGAAACTGTCTTCTCATGGATTATTCATTCCTTCTTAGTAGAGTTCCAAAAGTTGCGTCTGGTTACTCACCACCATTTTCTATTCATATGCAATTAAAATTTAGACCAAATTCCCTTTCTACTAATTATTTCCACCAAATAAACACCTAAAATACATTAGGATTATGACTCAAGAAGTAAATCCATAATTTCTTTGTAACATAATCAATGAAAGTAATAAAGTAAAGGAACCCACTACAGGATTGAAAAGGGGAAGGTCCTTAAACATCTTATTGTATAGGATCTAACTTTTGGTCATTGGGATTCCAACTATCTAAATTAAAAAGAAACTCTAGTCTACCTTCCCAACACACAATATTCACACTTTCCTATTTCTATGTGATCAAGATTCAGTATTCCCTTAGCATTCATAATTTTCAATTATTTTCACAATGGTGATTGAACCTATAGTTTCATACTTCTGGATCCTTATAAGTTGTACTTCCAACTACTGAAATCCCATATAAATTTATGATCATGTAAAGGGTTCCATACTTTACACCTTTTATAATCACTATGGATACCCAAGAAACCTTCAATGACCCATTTTCAAATCTATCTCTATAACCAATATCATCCAATTGTATAATGGAAAAAATATTCCTCCTAAGGCCATAGATGTGGAAAACTTTTTATAGTTTCAAGAATCCTTCATTCTTTTTTAGGATATTGAAATCTACTTTTCCAATAACTTACGGGGATTGGCTATCTACCATATGTAATTTCCTAAACTTCCAAGATGCATAGTTTGACATGTATCCTTGTTCGTTGGTTTAATGGAAATATACTCTATAGTTAATCACCCAAGTTTCTACCAGAGTATTCAAACTCAGTAGATAACCTCATGTTTCTTCTATTGAGTTGAAAGAATCTGTACTGTTGGATGTTGATGAATTTATGGTGTTCTCCATTTGACTCTTACAATTTATCTTTATATTTCATTTCTTATTTCACTTCCATTAGGTAGGACTAACTGAATTTCCTTGGCACTTCTCCCATTTCTTTACTTGAGATTTATCTGCTGATGGATTCTTCTAATAAACCTATTTATAATGGGGGTGGCCTGACCATTTCATTGGTATTAAGTTTAATACTATAAGGTGTATAAATGTTCCTTCACTGAAGTTCTTCATTAAGTATCAAACTCATAATATCATCAAACACTATATCAATATTTCCACTAGAGTTACTAACGGTAGTAACCATTGCATCCCAGCTCTTCTAAAGTGAATATAAGAGAAGAAACACCCATATATCATCATTAAAAGATACCTTTACTGATTAAAGAAACCCATGAATCATGATAACTTCATTCACATGATCTACCAATGGTCTTCCTTCCATAAATCTCAATCCAAATAACTATAAAAACATGTAAACTTTATTAATGGATGTCATTGTTTTATACATTTCCTCCAACTCCTTCATAACATCTGATGTAGTCTTCTAATTTTGAATATTTAATGCAACATTCATTAAAATAAACATTATTTCCAGCATAATAACTTTCCTATCCAATCACTTTCATTCATCGTTCTCTGTTAATACTGGTTTTACCCCTAATAAGGGAACCTCATAGACTTTTTGAATTGGATATTCTTTAATTTTCCTTCACCATAATCTAAAATATGATCCAATGAATTTATAAATCCTGATATTTCCTTCATCTAATGCCATGATTGAACTAATATCAATGTAATGAACCATGAACTTCAAAACTAATACCACTAATACCACTTTTTAGGGTAGAAATGGAAGCCTATGCCACTTTTTTTAAGAAGAAACCCATAAAATCTAGCGAATGGCAGCATAAAAAATTGATCATTTGTACTATCAATATACCACTAGAAGTACAATCGATAGATCCACTAGAAATTCATATGTTATAGCAACATAGTAGAAAATAAAATCTATGAAAGTTCATTTTTTCTTCCCCCTCAACTAAGTGTACCCGAAATACATTCAATGGTAAAACATGCAATAGAAATACTGGAAAAAAAAAAGAACACAAAGTTTTAACATGATTCAGACTATATCCTATGTACATAGAGGAAATGAAAATAATACTTTCTTTTATTATAACCATAAGATTACAGGTAAAAATAAATATATTACAATGGAAAATTAATCTTCACCAACTTCTCATCTTACCAATAAATGCTTAGTTTATCACATTATCTACACTTTTCACAGAAGGTCACACATACTTAAGTACTAAGAATAACAAATCAAACAAGTTAAAATGACTCTCCTGAAAACCCAGATCAAAATACATGACCGTCTAAGAAATTTTACGAACCTAGTGAATTGTCAGCTTTGATGAACTTCTAAACCTCCCAACGCTCCACCATAAAACCATTGGTAGATGCAAACTTATGATAGAACTACTATCATTGTATAAGAACTATTGTTTCTACCTTCTCATTAAGCCAAACCACTTTCCACTAACCAAAATTATGATAAACATACTTTTGATTCTTGAACATTAAGTGCTCTGAACTTCTGATTCTCTGAACAAGGATTCACATCCCTATATAAGTGGATATAATCACTTTTTTATTTGTATTTTAATAATTGAAATACTTATTTATTGCATAATTATAATTTATCACATGTTCTATTTCACTCCTTTATTCCCTATAACAAGGGATAAGAAAATTATTTTATGCTTACATTATTTTTAAGAAATGTTTTAATTTATAATTTATTATTATTCTAATGATTGTTTTTTTCATGTATTATGAAAAAAATGGATAAAAATACATCACTATATAGGTTAATATCACATATACTATGAGTCTATAGATTAGTCTATTTTGAATAATCTAGCTAAGTCTTTAGTAAACACATAAACAAAATACAAGAGACTGTATAAACAAAAGTCATGTGACCACATGAACAAAATCCAAGAGACCGAATGAAAAAATCTAAGCAACTGTATAAATAGAATTCAAGTGATCATAATATAGGGATTCATTATGGTTTCAACTATTGAGTTGACCACATAAAAAAATCAAGTTATTGTAAGATAGTTAGTTGGAATTTTTTCAACATTTTAACTGACCGCATGAAGAAACACAATTATTTATAAGGTATTCAATCGACCATAATGAAAAATCTTGCAAAGTCGTAGATCAACTCTGCCATACCAAGTGACCATGAAAGGAAATGTCAATCAATAAAATAATTATTTTTTAATTGACTATAAAATAAATTTTTCTAAGCATTGAATCTATTACACAAAGATTTTTAACTGAACATTTTGATCCAATTGACCACACTTTGTAAAATTGATAGAACACGCATTATAAATCTGATCAATCATACGTTGAAAAAAATATAGACCATAAGTTAAAGTCCATTGACTGCATGGGGGAAATAATGAATTGTTTTGAGTTTTGATATGCCATTATCAATCAACTATTCCTTAATGGAATGTTTTTTATATTTATTTGTTTTTTATACTTTTTATATTTTATACATTTTGATTTACTGAATGACTATTTGTAGGGTTTTCATTGTTGTAATGATATTTTAAATACTTATTAATTATTTTAATTATAATTAATTTTATTTGGTAGAATTATATATAGTATTAAATGTTCATCATGTGGGTTAAAGTCTCGCATTAGTTTCTTGAAAAAACATGAGTTTCATATTAAAACTATTTGGAATTCGAATAGATTACCTTGCATGATTTATGGGAATGTTCCAATAGACTTTAACGTTGCTTATTATGGATTTTCACTTTTATATTAATTATTCTAACATGTTCCAGTTTAAATTTTATTTTAATATTATAGTTTATCTAAGTAATCCATGCTGGAATATTTTTCATTCTCATTCAATGAAGATAAATACACATGTTACTTCTAAAAGGATGGAGTGAAATGGATTTATTATTTTGAGTCTTTTGTGCATTAAATAACTCTATATATTAATTTTTATAGAAGTAGTGAAACAAAGTGGTTGAGAATATTCATGAATAGTACTCTGTGATACGCCTTGGAGATATATCACTACTCTTGGTTGAACTTAAATTATTTGATGCATTACTATTAGATAAAACATTACATTGTAAACACTCAAATATATTCTTATTTATCAAGTTTATCTAGTTTTTACCTCTTCCTATTTTATATTTTATTAATCATGTCAAAGTTATACCACCCATAAAAGGTATGAGTTAGGCTATACTACCCCATAAAAATGTTAGGTTCTACCTTTCTCCTCTAGATTTAAAAATTGTAGGGTAATTGGGTTGTGAATATAGGTGAGAAAATTTTGGTAGTGGGTTATGACTTCATGTGAGAAAAAATAAACCTTGTGTTTTACCTCCAATATTTAAAAAGTAAATTTTAAAGGGTTTTGATTCCCTTAAAAAGTAATATATTCCATAGATATTATTTTTTTTATATTTATGAATTTTATATGAGTAAATAGTATAGTAGGATCATTTAAATTTGAATAATAATAAAAATCATTGTGTTGATTTCTCTTTTTATTTTTATTGCGTTAATTATTAACTTTAATAATAATTCATTTATATTTTTTAAAGAGGTTGACTTCCCCCCCCCCACCATTTGGAAATTCTTTCATTGAGACCTAACAGAAGATTCCCTAAGAAAAATATATGGGAACATTTTAATTTCACTAATAAATCCACTCCTCCCTTTGATTAAAAATCAATATAAGAAGCATAATCATCATGACATGGCACTACATGATACATTCCTTATAACGGCTCATACTTTTCATACATATATATTACATATAAATAGAATAATATTCATTACATAACATAAAAACCACACCATAACAATATAGGTTTAGTATATTTAGAAACTTTGAAGCATAAACAACTGATTCATAAAACATCTACATTGTCTCCCGCTTATTCCTTAATAACTAGAAATCTTTTTGAAATATCATACTTAATAACTTTCTTCATATCTTGGGGAAAAGAAACACATGAAAAGGGTGAGCTCAGATGTTCAGTGAGGGTAAATAAGGAAGATATCAATCATAACTTAACCATACGTTATAAGAACATAAACAAAACATTTGAAAATTATATCCTTTATATATAAAAACATGATATTGTGTCATGGAATAAATCATAGAAGTTCATAAAGAATCAATGAACATATTCCATGAGAGCATAACATAAGGCATATAATTTTATCATAAATGTAAGAATAGAAAATAATTTCCATATTAGTCAAGGATAATTTCCAATACAATCATAGAAAAAAAGTCCTTTATTGAACCAAGTTCACTCCCTATTTTAGCCCTATGTTACAGAACTGGGTTTACTTCTCATTCCATCCCTGTATTACTAAACTAATTTCACTTCTCATTATAGTCCTATCTATCTCATGAGATATAAATATTTACCAAATGTATTGAAGGGAGATATAGGTACCACCCATCACATAATAAAAACCATACAAATGTGTTCCACAAGAACATAATTTATTCATCGTATCAAAACTCATAAATATAAATGGGTTTCATAAACATTTTATCATAACATAAATTATAAAAAAGAAACAGAATTCATAAAAATCAATCCATCATAAATATAAACCATTCACAGAAAGAATAAAAAATGGTATTATTGTATTATATCCCCATTAAATCATAAATAACATAAAATAATGTTTTCATAAATGGAAAATGATTTTGAAATATCACTTTAAATAATTATCGAGGTAAATATCCTTTCCATTTTAAAAAAAAATTATTTTTAAAATCCAAAAAAATTATGAAAGAAAATATTTTCTTTGAAAATAACCATATAAAATTATAATGTAATCTTCAATTCATTAAGGAATTATGAAAGTATAAAAACCTATTCATACCATATAATTTTAAAAATATTATTTTTGTATTTTTTCTAGAAAAGTCACAAAGTACCTTGTTTGGAAAATGACAAAAATATTATTTTCAAACCATTTAGTAAAAATTCACACATGGGTAAAAATGAATTTAAAAAATTGTATAATAATATTAAAAATATTTTTGAAAATATTTCTAGGAAACATGGACATGTAAGAGAAATATTCCCCATTAGATACTTATATATAAACAATCCCAAATAAAATGAGATTGTGAAATTAACCCTTAACTTAGGTATGATTTCCTTTGTATGTATATGAACCTCATATATAATGGTTTAAATAATGATATTAATTTATAATATAATAATATTCATGTTTATTATATTGTTTTATCACCCTATTTGTTAATAATATTTTATTATTGCCTTTATTTTGAGTGTTAACTGCTTCATTTTCCTATGCATGGTTTGTCATACAAGTCCATGTTCTTATTCATAGGATATATTTTTGTAATCTCTAGAATAATATTAAGGTAATAGATATAATATTTATTCATTATATACATTTATATAATCATTATTTAATGGTGATCATGGAAAATGAATTGCATCGCGTCATGGAGACGGTAGGTCGTACGTACATAAGAGTGATGATATCATTCCCTTAATGGTGAAATGGGAAGGAAGTAGATGGCATGTTATTTTTTTTATAAACTCAAGATCATGTTTTAATTATCATATATATTTATTATTTCCATAATTATATTCATACAATTAAAGTGGTGATGAAAAACAGATTACACCATGGCATGGAGACAGTAAGTTGTACGTACGCACGCGTGGTGTTTTCATTTTTTGTTGGGGGGATATAGTTTTCCCATAATCATAATAACATATTAGAATATATATGATATAGGATTTATTTATTTATAGTATAAATAACATATGAATAAGAAGTATAATAAGAAATAAACTTGAAAGATTCGGTAAAGATGATTACCTATTCTTCGGAAAACTTCCTTTAGATCTCCTCTTAAGGACACTGGGATTGGTATTTTTAGAATACAAGCACCTATATAATCTGTATAGTGGATTTTATAAGATTGATTGGTAGGTTATGGTCTATATTTAAGTCTCAAAGTTATGTTAATAAGTGAAAGAAGAGGTATCCTTTTATAATTGAGGTGAGGGGCACTTTTGGATTTTCTCAAAAGATTAAATTATAATAAATTCATTTTTTATCAAAATAACACCAAATGGACATTTATTAAAATATAATACATTATAAGGTTTTAATATAATAAAAAAAAATTAGATAAGTTTTGGTATTATTTTAAACCTTTTCATTTATATTAACCCTTAGTTAACTTATTTTAATTCTAACTATGGTAATAAATTTTTCAATATTAAATGTTTTTATTTTTTACTTATTTGATGTCAATTACACCATAAATGAACAATTTATGAAAATTTAGATTATATTATAATTATTTTGTATTTTATCAAGGTTTTATTAGTTTTAAATAATTTAATAAAATATTATTTTGATAAAATATCATTAGTGTCAATTTTGACACTATTTATTACTTGGAATTTTAAAAAATAAATATAATAGTTTAACCTCAATAAAATATTTTATTATATCACTAATATGTCAAGGTAGTCTAGAAAAAATTATCACATTTATTATCTCAAATTATATTCATTTTAATATTTTTAATATCATTTATTTTATATTTTCATTAATAAAATAATTATTACATCAGCGTTGTGTTAGCATTTAAGGTAATTATTTATTCACTATAAATTATAAATAAATTACCATTATGTAGATAAATATTTCATATTTAAAAATACTCTTTATGATCAAAGATATATCTTGGTTATCCTTATATTAAAAATTATATAATATTTAAAATATGAATGTGGCATCTTTGAATTTATATTAAATAAAATATTATAAATATCGTAATCTCATCTATGTGGAAAAAAAGTTCAAAAATAAATTTATATCATGAATTTTTTTTCTTAATTTAAAAATTGACATACATATTCATTCATAACCTACCTTTTTTCCCATGTGGACACATAAGGGATATTTAAGACAAAGAAAGTGTTATTTTGTCACTTTATTTTATTTAAATATTATATAAGTCATTTTCAAAGACAAGTGTCCAGTAAACATTTTAATTTAGATAATTACGTGTTAAGGGTATAATTATAATAATATAATAAATTTTTTTCAAGTTTTAGGGTCATTTTATAGTCCTTGTCATTTTATTTTTAACCTAAATTGCCTAATTTACCCTTTATAGTGGTAACAAAATTTACCAAGAATATTATTCATATTGGATAAAAATAAAAGGGACCAATTTACTAAATTTGGACCTTATTAATCCAAATTTTAAATCCATTTTTTAAAATTCAAAACACATAAGTTGTAGGGTTTAATTTAAAATCATATTGGTAAAACGACATGAAAACGGGTTTTCAGAAAAATTGTCTTTTTAAACATAAAATTTTTTTACAATAAATTCTTATATAAAATACTTTTCAAAATACATAATTAGATTATATAAATTAAAAATTAACTAATTAAAATTTTAAAACTAATCCAAAACATAATTTTAGCACGTAAATAAAGAAAATATAGTCTTCAATAAAAATAAGTATTTTCACTATTACTTGAAAAAAAATGTTTTCAAAGAATTGTATAAAATAATTTTAAGATAATTTTAAAATTAAGAATTAAAAAATGAAATTAATTTTTTCAAATACATTTTCTATAACTTCTAGTAATTAATATTCACTCATAAAAAAATGAACTCATTTTTTGAGAAAATGTATTTTTGAAGAATAAAGTGACTGCTAAAAAATTATGTGATCATTTTCTAAGAACTTACCAATACATTAATATAGATTTAGACATTTATATTTATTTTATAAAATATTTATTTTTATTTATTCCCTCCAATTTAGTGTCTAGGTTATAACAGAGATATAATATTTCATGGTTCGTGCAATGCAAGCAATCAAATTATTTAATAAAAAATATTTGATAAAAATTATCCGGGTGTTACATTATACCCCCCCTGAAATGAATTTATCCCTTGAAATTCATTACTCTGATACAAATATATGTGGCTTCCACTACCTCATCACATCCTCATGTTTCTATATAGCTTCCACAAATTGATGGTTTCTCCATTAAACTTTAACCTAACGAGTTTTCTTATTTCGTAGAACTTTTCTCTAAGATCCAGAATCTCTATCAGTTGTTCTTGATAAGAAAGATCTTTTACAAATGGTATTAATTATTATTTTAATACATTTAAAGAATTAGGTATGTACTTCCTCAGGATATATACATGTAACACATCATGAACTTGATAGATATTTAGTGGAAGATCCAATCTATAAGATACCTTCTCAACACGATCCAAATTTTAAAAAGTACTGATATACCTTGATATTATCATTACATTCTTTCCAAATCTCATCACTCTCTTCCAAGGATATATTTATAGAAATACCTTATCACCCACTTCAAACTCTATAAATTTTGATTGATTGTCATCATAACTTTTTTGTTGACTCTGAGCTTCTCTAATGTGTTGTTGAATAGATATAATCTTCTATGCCATTTCCTAAACTAGATCAGGTCCCAATGAATTTCTTTCTCCAACTTCATTCCAGCATGTTGGAGTTATGCACTTCTTACCATAGATGAATTCATAAAGAGACATTTGAATATTGGAGTAAAATATATTATTATGATAATATTCTACCAAAGGTAGGTGTTGATACCAGCCACCTTTGAAATCCATAGAGCAAGCCATCAACATGTCTTCTAAAGTTTGAATTGTCCTTTTAAACTAACCATCTATCTAAGGATGATAAATATCATGGAAACTTAACTCTGTATCCAGAGCCTACTGAAGATTTCTTTAAAACTTCAAGGTAAACCTCATATCCCAATCAGATGAAATAGAAATTGGTACTCCATGCAATCTTACCACTTTCTTAATATATATTATAGAAAGATGATAAAGAGAAAAATATTCTCTAATAGCAATGAAGTTTGATGAATTCATAAGGTGATTAACTATAACTCATATATCAGTATGGATTTTAGAGGTTTTGGGAAGTCCAATGAAAAAATCTATGGTGATATTTTCCCATTTACATTATGGTATGGGTAATAGTTGAAACATCCTATTAAAATTCTATCTATCAGACTTGACTTGCTCACAAACCAAGCTCTAGAAAAATATTATGAAATATCACTCTTCATGACATCCCATTGGAAATACTCTTTCAGGTCCCTATACATATTTTTGCTTCCAATATGAATAGATAATGATGAACTTTGAGCCCCATCCAATAGATCCTTCTTTAAATATGGTATTAGAGGGATAGAAACATTATTCATGAACCTTATTATTCCATCACTATCAAAGTTGAACTGAAGAACATTTATCACCTTCTTTTTTAACTCTAAATATTCCTTCTTCACCTCCTTAATATTAACTTTTATAGATGGCTAAACATTCATTTAGGCCAAATAATATTTCTCCCCATCCTTTATGATTTACATATCCATTATTTTTAAATCTATAAATAATGGATCTTTTTTTATCCTCATCATCGATAGGATAACATGTTTCTTTTGACTCAAAGAATTTTCCACCTTTTTTACATTTCCATGGTGGTAATGTATTGTCCAGTCATAATATTTAATAAAATCCAACCATCTTATTTGGCACATATTCAGCTCATTTTGAGTGAAAAATATACTTTAAACTTTAATGGTCAGTATATATGTCACACCTTTCTCCATATATGTAACACTCTTATATTTTATGAGAAATATTTTTTTACGTATTATGTTATACACAACACCAAAGGAATATTTCATTACACACAACACTGGCTTGGCTTGCGTTACATGTAATCGCGACCTTCCTTAATAGCGTGTGTAGTACGCAATACCGGGTTTCACTAAACAACAATATATTATTATAATATTATTATGAACTATCCATTATGAATAGTATTAACTTCATTTTGAATTTTATAACATTATTATTCATCTTACACATTTTCTAGAACATGGTATTAGAACAAAATAAAATTTTCAGGCAAAATAAGTATTTTTCAAAAAATGTAGTTTTGCCGCCTTTTGATGGTGCACCCACTTTAAATCTAGTTTTTGACATTTTTATAAGTTCAATTTGACAAAATAAAATTATTATTTCGAATCAGGATATAAAAATTTACTTTGGATAAATTTTTCATATTATTCTGATAACATTCATATTTTAATGAATAGTAAAACCACGCTATATTTTAATTAAAAACAACTTTTTTCATTGTAATAATTTATATGGTTAAATTATAATATTGATTGGTTTTAAAGTATAAATAGAATATATTTTTACCGTTTAATATAATTAATGTCATTGCCATTAATTTTACATTGAATTCATAGGTAAAAACATTTCAATCTTTGGCAATGTTTTAACTTTTAAAACTCGTTTTCTTAACAATGGGATTAATTTTAAATTAATTAATGCAACTTCTGTGTTTTGAATTTTGAAAAATGTATTCCATATTTGAATTAAGTGGGTCCAAATTATGTTAATAGGTTACTTTTATTTTTTTGATATTATTAATAGTAACTACGGTAATTTTTATTTACTGCAGTTAAAGGTAAATCAGGTAATTAAGGGTAAAAATAAGAATATAAAATTATCCTAACACCTTAAAAAATTCTATTGGATTACTAAAAGTAGACCCATATCACCTAAGAGTCTGAATAGATTAATTTTATGGACTTTTGACCATTAAAATAATTTAATTATTATTAAAACCAAAGAAAGTGACAACATGTCACTCTCTTAAATATTATAAGTATAATAATTTTAATTTAGTGATAAAATTCATGAAACTTCAATCATAAATAGTCTCCATAAATCTAATAAAATTATATAAATCATGTAAATTTATTTATAATTCTTATGGATTAAATAATTATCATTAAAGGTGACACAATAGTGATGATGAAATTATTTTATTGATTGAAATATCAAATAAATGGTTTTAAAAATATTAAAATAAATATAATATGAACTATTTAATGTGTTCCACTAATTTTATAGATAAATATGACATGTTAATAATCTATTAAATCTTTTATTTAGAACATATCTTCTGTGTGGATTTTATTTAAATTCAAATAAATTAATATGGTAAAAATTGACACTATTGTTATTTTATAAAAATAACATAATATAAAATTGTTTAAAAATCACAAAAATATTTAAAAATTATAAATTAAAATTTATATGGTCTAGAATATCATAAATTATCTAATTATGGACAATTCAAAATACATAAGTAATTATTTATAACAATTTAAAATTTATAATCTTATTACCACAAATAAAATTAAATAGATTAAATAGGGATAAATCAAGTTGATAATGTTTAAAATAAATTCTCAACATGTATAAATTTTATTGGTTGATGAGATTACAACCCTATATTATCTAAGATTCGTATTTGAGTCATTTTGGAAGTTTTTAAGTGGTTTTTGAATTTATTATAAATTAATATTTTTAAGGTTTCCAAAGGTGCCCCTCTCATCCCTTATAAAAGGGCACCTCCTCCCTCTCCTATTTACACAACTTTGAGCCTTCAAGATCGGCCAACCCCTACCCATTACTCTTATAAAATTCCCTATTAATATTCTAGAGGTCTGGTTCTTCTTCAAATACCAACATTAGTTCCCTAATAGGAGGTTTAGAAGAGGCGCGTTGAAGAAGAGGTAATATCCTTTACCAATCCTTTTAAATTTATTTCTTCTTCTACTTCTTATTCTCTTCTTGTTTCATTATAAATTAATAACATCAGTTTCAATCATATACTGATATGTTATTATAAATATGAAACAACCATATTTCACCTTCGATCCATCCTACAGAAAATGAAATCACCACGCGTGCGTACGTACGGAATACCGTCTCCACGCTGTGGTGTAATCTGTTTTTCCACCACCACCTTACTTGGATGGGTATAAGAATGGAAGAAATAACTATATATGGTTATTAATTTATATTTATTCTAAAATATTATACACCATACACTTCAATACATTTCCACAATCATGGGAACAATATCGTTGCTCGTGCGTACGTACGGCTTACCGTCTCCACGGTGCGATGTGATTCGTTCTACATGATCTTCATTAAACCATGATTATATAAACGAATTGAATGAATAAATATGATATATATTATAAAAATAATATTATTTAAATGATTTATCTATAACGTAAAAATAGTAAGAAGAATTTATTCGACAAAACACACATAAGAACATAAAGCAATAAACACCCGAATAACAAGTAGCAATGAAATATTACTAATAAGAAGATAAGAATATGACAATATATGATATCATAACAATGAATGTGATTCTGGAATAAGTCAATGAAATTTTTTAAATCATTATACAGGAGTTTTCGATACGTACAAAGCATATTGGACCTAAGGTAAGGGAAAATCTCACAATCTCATTTTTAATCTGAGATTGTTTATACTTCGGTATTTACCGGGGCATATTTATCATCCACATCCATGTTTCATCAATATGTAACTTTATTTCTATCCTCCTATAATTTTTTAAATCCAATTTTAACTATTGGTGAATTTTTAGTAAAATATATGAAAGGAATCCTTTGTCGTTTTCAGTACGAGATACTTTTTGACTTTTCCGGCCAAAGTACGAGAAGAATGTTTTTTTAACTTATACGGCATGAATGAATTTTTATGAGTCCATAGAACATTATTTCCATGAAGCTTCATTTACAAGTTTTGAAGTTTATTTTTAATCAACTTCTTTTAGTTTAAAATTTTATGACATGTTAAGAAAGGAAAAATGTTTTTGAAGTAGAAAGAATATTTTCCTCAAGAATGGAGTTCAAGTGTTTTATCAAAATAATTTTTCATCTAAGATAATATAGGGTTCTGTTTATATCCCTATTATTACATTGATTTGATTATGTTATGATGGAATTATTTTTATGAAGTCCTTTATCTTATATGAATTTTTTTATGATGTCACGATGTTTAAGAATCCCATTTTTATTACATGGGTTATGTTATGATGTATGATTTATGATTTTGTGTCACACATAAAAAGGGTTGCATTATGAGATGGGTGAGACCTATATCTCCCTCAAATGCATTGGGTAAAGATTTATATCTCATGAGATATACATGGATGGAAAGGAAAGTTAAACCGGTTCAGTGATACAGGACTAGAGCGAGGAGTGAACTCAGTTCAGAAATGGACTTTGTCCACTATGATAGTCTTGGCAATAAGTCTTGACTAATAAGAAACGATTTTCTATGATTATGTGTGTATGCCACAATGTTTCATGTTTTATGTTATGATTATTGGGATTACATTTTAGTACTATGAATTATCCCTTGTTATGATATTATGATCTCTTTTGCAGGTTAAGATTTTAAAAATGTTATGCTCTTATGAATATGATATGATTGATATTTCTTTTGTTACCCTTACTGAGCATTTGAGCTCACCCTTTTGTATGTTTTATTTTTCCCAGGTCAGGAAGAAGGGTACTAAGTTGGATATTCCAAAAGGGACTCTAGATATGATGAAATAAATGGGAGACAATGTAAATGCTTTATGAACCAGTTGTTTATATTTCCCAGTTTCTAAAGACACTATACCTATACGGTCCTACCATGTTTTTGTTATATGTTATAATAAGTATGATTCAACTCTGAAGTAATAAAAATGTATGTAAATTATGGTTCGTTATAATATAGATAATTCCTTCATATCTTTAATGCAAAAAAATATTGTAGATAACTCCAAATAATGAGTTGGGTAATTTTGATCATGGATCTTCAATTTCCATGAGTCATAAGTTATACCATATCATTTTTTATGAGAACACATCTCAGACCCTTATTTGATACATCACTATATATCACAAACCTTTCTCTACATTCCTCTATCCATATGGACTTGACTCCTTTCCGAGTTAACATGGTGAGTGGATTAGATAATCAAGAGAAATATTTCAAAAAAATAGATAATATCCGACCAAAGAAATAAAACTTTGGATCTCAGTTACCGTTTTTGGTCTAGTACAACTTTCAATAACTTCCTTCTTTGTTGGATCCATAGATATACCCTATCTTGAGATTATGTGACCCAAAAATGAAACTCTCTGAAGCCAAAATTCACACTTGGTAAATTTTTCATAAATATTATCCTTTCTCAAGATCATTATTATAATCATCATGTGACCTTTATGTTCTTCCTTGATATTTGAATATATAAGAATATATTATATAAAGACTACAAAAAAGTGATCAAGATAATCTCTAAAGACTTTATTCATTAAATCAATGAAGATAGTGGGGGAAATAGTAAGACCAAAAGGAATCATTATAAATTCATATTGTTCATGACTTATATGGAATGTCATATTGGGTATATCATCCATCTTGACCCTCAATTGATGATATCTAGAATGAACATAAATCTTAGAAAAGTATTGAGCTCTATGAAATTGATCAACTAAGTCATCAATACGGGGGAGAGGATATTTTTTCTTGATATTGATCTTGTAAAGTCCTCGATAATCAATTTATATTCTCATTGATCCATATTTATTCTTAATAAATAGAACAATTTCATCCGAAGGTTACACATTGGGGCATATGAATCTCTTATCAAGATTCTATTGGATTTACTTCTTCAAATCCTACAACTCAATTGAGTACATTCAATAAGGAGTCCTTGAAATAGGCAGAGCACTAGGTATGAGTTCTATTGGAAACACAACTTCACGATTCAGTGGAAGACCTAGAAATTAATCTATAAAGACTTCAATAAAATCTCATAAAATTGTTTTATCATTAATGGTGAGTTTCTACCCAACCATCTGAGTTCAAAAACCTTCGTTTATAGGAATTAAGACCCACAATATGGAAGTAATTTCCATTGGAAGTTCATATTAATCCTTTCATAAATATATAATCATAGATTTATTTGGAATATGAAATGTGACTTCCCATCATTATAAATTAATATGGAATCTATAGAGAGAAATTCAATCCATTCCAAGATCACATCTAATTTAACTATAGGGAGAATCATGATATTTTTAGGAATCACATTTCCAAAAACTTTAATCCGAGAAGAATTATAAACTTGTGTTGTGACCATTATTCTATTAAGAGTTTTTAAATCTAACTCAACAACTAGTTGTTTAGGAGATATAGTGATACCCTTAGAAAATTATTTACAAATAAAAGAGTGGGTGGATCCAGAATCAAATAAAACATTATCTTCCTTAGAGTGGATAGTAAGTGTACCTTTCACCACTTCATTATCATAATCCACATCTCTAGTAGTGATCTCATGTGATTTTCCTTTATCTTTTTCCTCAATAGGTTTCTCACATTGATAATCATCGATAGCCCTTGGATTTGGGCATTTATTACCATAATTCACATCTTCCTAACACTTGAATCATTGATGTGTGTTAGGTGCATTCTATGCATCCTTTTCTCTATTCACGTAATTAGTTAACTTCTTTCCATAACTTTGGAAATCAATTGCTCAATGACCTTTCCTACCACACTTAAAACATTTACTAATCCCCTTAAGATATTTTCTTCTATTTTTATTTACACATTTCAATCATAAAGGAAAGATCATCTTTTTTCACCATGTTTTTTAGATTTTCCCTTGAATTATTTTTTTCTCCTCTTTTCAAACCCGTAAGATTGATGGGTGAATCAAATATCCATCACAAACTTCAGATCACATTGAACAATTTATTCATAGCTATTGAATTCCCTTATGGCTAACACCTTTTAAAGACTTGGTTTTAAGCCACTGAAGAATTGATCAACCTTACTTTTAGGTTGGATGATAATTCCAAAAGCAGGCCTTGAAAGTTTTGTAAAAAAAATTCATAGGTACCAATGAATTCATCATTATTTTACTTAATATCAAGAAAATCCTTATCAATATTTGTATGAAGAATATGAGGAAATTACTTATTGAAAAAAAAGTTATTGAACTCATCCCATTCTATGGATTCAATTTAATCTTATTTCCTCGTATTCTTGATAAAATTCCACAATTGATCTACTTCACATTCAAATGATAGACTGTTAAAATGAATTTATCATATTCGGAACATTGGTGAACTGAAAATAAATTTTTATTGGTACTAATCCATTTTTCATCCACTAGTGGATCAGAAGACCCAGTGAAAAATGGTGGACATTTCCTCATGAAGGACTCAACGGAATTTTTTCCCTCCTTTGTTCATTTAAAAGTCCATCATGATTCAAAGCTTGAGAAACTTGTGTGAGCATAGAAAAAATATTTTACATTTCAACTCCAATAATATTAGGTTTCTAGGGAGTAAAATCATTTCATTTCACATCGTATTCAACATTAATGTGGTTCCTTTGGGTTCCAACCATTGACTAAAATAAAAATTCATAGTGTGATAAACACTACTCATAATTAATGAAAATTTCTTATAAATTTTTAATTTGTGACACCTTAGGTTTAATACTAGGTTATTCATGATCATTAAAAAAACTATAGGATTGTATCATATACTTAGACATATCCTTAAGGTTGTTACTAAGGTTTATTCTTCCTAGTTTCTAATGGTTAAATAAACCTTTCTCTGATACAAACTATAATGGGCCATACTTTTCATACATAGATATTATGTCTAAATAAAATAATATTCATTACATATAATAACAAAACCATGCTAGAACCATATAGTTTTAGTGTCTTTAGAAACATGGAAACATAAACAACTAATTTATAAAACATCTACATCATCTCCTGCTTATTCCTTCGTAACTAAAACCCTTTTTGACATATCCTACTTAATACTTTTCTTCATATCCTAGGGAAAATAAAAATATGAAAAGGGTGATCTCATATGCTCAATAAAGGTAAAAAAGTAAGATATCAATCATAAAAAAATCATAATTCATAAGAACACAAACAAAACATTTGAAAATTATATCATGCATATCAAAAATCATAATATTGTGTCAGGTAATAAATCATAGAAGTTCATAAAGAATCAAAGAACATATTCCATGAGATCATAACATAAGACATGCAATTATAGCATACACATAATCATAGAAAATAATTTCCATATTAGTAAAGGATCATTTACAAAACCATCATAGCGAACAATGTCCTTTACTAATCTGGTTTCACTTCCCTTTCTAACCCTGTGTTACTGAACTGAGTTTACTTCATATTCCAGCCCTGTATTACTGAACCGAGTTCACTCCTTATTATAGTCATGTCTATTTCATGAGATATAAATATTTACCTAATGAATTGGTGGGAGATATTGTTCCAACCCATCACAAAATAAAAACTATACATATCTGTACCATAATAACATGATTCATTCATCATGTCAAAACCCATAAAAAGAAATGGGTTTCAAAAACATTTCATCATAACATAACTTATAAAAAAATAGAATTCATAAAAATCATTCCACCATAAACATAAACCATTCATATAAAGGATAATAATTTTATACTTTTATAACATACCCAATAAATCCTAAATAATATCAAATAATTTTTTCTTATATGGAAAATGATTTTTAAATATCACCTGAAATAATTCTTGAAAAAAATATCATTTCTATTTTAAAAAAATAAAAGTCACAAAATTATAAAAGAAAAAAATTATTTTAAAAGAACATTTTAAGTTTATTAATGAATATTCAAGTCATTAAGGCATCATTAAATCATAAAAATCCATTCATTCCATATGAGTTTAAAAAAATATTCTTTTCATATTTTTTCTGGAAAAGTCACAAAATACCTCATTTGGAAAACGAAAAAAATATCCCTTTCAAAATATTTAGTAAATATTCACACATTGGTAAAAATTAATTTAAAAAATTTTAGAATAATTTTAAAAAAATTGAAAATATTTTTAGGAAACATCAACGTGGAATAGAAATATTCCCTAGAAGATACATAGATATAAACAATCCCGAATAAAATGAGATTGAGAAATTAACCCTTACCTTAGGTTTGATTGAATTTATATGTATCTAAAACTCTTGTAAAGTAGTTTAAATAATGTTATTAATTTATAATATAACCATATTTATATTTATTATATCATCTTATTATGAATTTTTTAATAATATTTCGTTACTACCCTTCTTTTAGGTGTTAACAGCTTTATTTTCCTATGCATGTTTTGTCGTATAAGTCCTAGTTCTTATGCGTATGATATATTTAGGTCATATATTGAATGATATTAATGTAATATATATCATATTTATTCATTATATACATTTATATAATCATTGATTAATGGTGATCATGGAAAATTAATCGCAATGCACCGTGTAGATGGTGGGTCGTATGTATGCACGAGCGACGGTATCATTCCCTTAATGGTGAAATGGGAAGGGAGTGGGTGGTATATTAATTTTTTCCCATAATAAATATCTTGTTATAATTATAATATATATATATATATTATTTCCATCATTATACTTATCCAAGTAATGTGGTGATGAAAAACATATTACCCCGTGGTGTGGAGATGGTAAGTCTTACATACACATGTGCAGTGCTTTCTTTTTTCATAGGATGGATAAAAGGAAGAATATGGTTATCCCATAATCATAATAAAGTATTAAAATATGTATTATACTTTATCTATTACTTTATAATGGAAATAAAACATGAAGAGGAAGTACAAGAAGAAATAGAATTGAAAGAGTTAGTAAAGATGATTACATCTTCGATGGACTTCCTTTAGATCTCTTATTAGAGATACTAGGGTTGGTATTTTGGGAAGAAAATAACCTCTATAATGTGGATAGATATGTTTATAAGTGAAATTTTTCAGGTATGGTCTAGTTTTAAGACTCAAATTGATGGGAATAAGTGAGAGAGGAGGTATCCTTTTATAATTGAGGTGACAGGCACTTTTGGAATTTCTCAAATGATTAAATTATAATAAATTAATTTTTTATCCAAATTTCACAAAATGGACCTGGATTAGAATATAAGATATGATAATATTGTAAAATCATCAACAAATATATTTTAGAAAGTTTTTATTATTATTTTAAACCTTATCATTTTGATTAACCCTTAGTTAACATATTTGAATTTTAACAACCGTGACAAATATTTCAATATTAAAAGTCTGTAATTTCTACTTATGTGATATAAATTAGAACCTAAAGGATCCATTTATAAAATTTTAGAACATGTTATGATTATTTTTTATTTTTAAATACGTTTTATGATTTTTAAATACGTGTTATGATTTTTAAATAAATTAATAAAATATTATTTTGATAAAATATCATTAGTGTCAATTTTGACACTATTTATTATTTGGAATTTTAAAAATATCAAGATAACAAGTTAACCAAGAACATAATATTTTAAATAAATCCATAATAGGTTAATTTAATATATTAAATTATTTTATAGTATTAATTATCTCAAATTATATTTATTTCAATATTTTTAATAACATTTATTTGATGTTTCCATTAATAAAATAATTACTCCATCAGCATTGTGTAAGCATTTAAGATAATTATTTATTCACTAAAAATTATAAATAAATTACCTTGATGTAGATAAATATTTTATATTTCAAAATTATATTTAATATTTAATATATATCTTGGTTAAACCTATATTAAAATGTATGATATTTAAAACATGAATGTGACATCTTTGAATTTTTATTAAATAAAATATTATAAATATCATAATTTCATACATGTGACCCAAAAAGTAAAAAATAAATTTATATCATGAAAATATGTTTATTATTTTAAAAATGGAAATTTATATTTGATCATAACCTACCTTTTTCCCATGTGTACACATAAAGGATATTTAAGACAAATAAAGTGACATTCCATGGCTTTCTTTGATTTAAATATTATATAAGTAATTTTCATTGAAAAGTGTCCATTAAACAACTTAATTTAGATACTTAAGTGTTAAGGGTATAATTAGATTCATCCAATAAAATTTTTTCAAGTGTTAGGGTCATTTTATAGTCCTTATCATTTTATTTTTAACCTAAATTACCAAATTTACCCTTTGCCATCATAACAAAATTTACCAAGGTTGTTATTCATATTTGACAAAAATAAAAGGGTCCAATTCAGTAAATTTTGAAATTATGAATCCAAATTTTACATCCATTTTTTAAAATTCAAAACATGTAAGTTTTAGAATTTAATTTAAAATAAAACCGATAAAACTCCATGAAAATTGTTTTTTGGAAAAATGCTATTTTGAAACAAAAAATGTTTTTTTGATAAATTCGTGTATAAAATCCTTTTCAAAAACCATAATTGAATTATTTTAAAACAAAATTAACTAATTAAATTTAAAATTAATACAAAACATAATTTTACCATGTAAATAAAGAAAATACAATTTTCAAAAAAAATTAGTATTTTCATTATTCTTTGGAAAAAAAATATTTTCAGAAAATTATATAAAATCATTTTAAGATAATTTTAACATGAATAATTAAAAAATTAAATTCATTTTGTAAAATAAATTTTCTATAACTTCTAGAAATTTATATTCACTCATAAAAATAAGAAAAGCTCATTTTTGAGGAAAATGTATTTTTGAAGAATAAAGTGAATTTCCCAAAAAAATGTTTGATCATTTTCTAATCACTTACCAATACATTCATATTGATTTGGACATTTATATTTATTTCATAAATTTATTATTTTTATTTATTCCCACTAATTTAACATCTATATTATAATATACATATAATATTTTGTGGTTCATGCAATGCAATCAATCAAATTATTTAATGAGAAATATTTGATAAAAACTATCCTAGTGTTACATGGACTCCCTAGCACTTTACCCTATAAATAATAAACCATTACTCATTCATAGTTATTATAAAATAAAAACTTAAATACATGAATGTGTTGACCACTAAACCCTTTATCATGTTCACTATTTTATATTCGATCCTAAGTTTAAACTTATTATTACCATACCATGATAATAAAATACTCATTGGTTCCTACTCCAATATTTATCCTAAACCTAACACTAATAAAACATTTCATGTACTAAACCCACTAAGACTCTTCTTAAGTCAATTAATATATTGATAGTGACTCATAAACTCATCTATAATAGGATATGGAGTGATAACTAGCACCAAGGGTATAAAATTCACTATGTGAGAGGATTTACCCCTTTCATGTAAGAATAACCACACACCATCATCAACATAAAAAAATAAAACTTTGCAATATAGCTATATGAAACCAACCATGTACAATATATCATACAACCCTAATGGATAAAATAATTCAAACAATGGATATATCTAAAACAATAATCCTCAACATACTCAATGAAAAATAAAAAAAATGAAATTCCTCAAAATCCAACAAAACACCAAGTTATTCAAGCTAATATGCTCAAACACAATCTCCATATGATCTTTCAAATATGAGAATGATAAAAGTAGAGGTGAGTGTACCATATTTCTCACTGGGTTCCTCACTAGAAACCCTCTATTTGATGAAGCACGCTAAAGTCAGTGTGAAATAGAGACCCTATACCAACGGTTTGTCCAAAAACATTGGTATAGGTCCCAAAATAAAAGAATATATACCAACATTTCTCAAAAACATCGTTATAGGTCTATACCAATGGTTTTGAGAACCATTGGTATAGGTCTATATCGGCGGTTTTGAGAATCGTTGGTATAGTTACATGTATTTTTTATGGAATCTTGTAAATATTTGTTGAATATATTTTGTGCATATTAGGTGTTAGAAATATCACGAGTTCAATTTTATATTAAGTAAAGTCTCCCTGGGTAGAGGGACTTTGGGTTGAACCACCTATCGGTCTAGAGGCTATGCCTTGTCCAGAAAGGTGAATGGGATTTATTGTCTATTTCTCTAGGATTACTCATGTGGAGATTTTTAATATCATATAAATTTATTCATTTACATGGAGATTTCATGTACCTTATACATATGATTCATTTTGATATGTAAGAATATATATGACTTATTTTTTTTGGTAAGTAACAAAAACTTGTGAGTTTTGTAAAGAGTTACACATTAATGTGGTGTAAGCATATTAATTTGGTAGATTGAATAAGGGTTCCAAAACTAAAATTATAGAAGCATGAATACACAAAAAGGAATAAAACATGAGAAAATAAAAATTTATATGATTTAATAGTTATTAATTTAATATACATATGATATATATTAGATTTTTGATACTTAAAAGTAAATCCCTATAAATACTAAGTGTGATATTACTTATAAAGAGACACTTGTCAAGACCTCAATCATTCAACCAAGTATTGTTGAGCTTATCTTGAGTACCCCTGTATTATCTTGTGTAAGGAAATAAAGATATAATTAACTTTGGATTTTCATGTTGGTTATTTTTAATCCCATCATGAGTATCCCATGATTGTTCTTTGTTATCTTATTCTTAGTATTTTTTTATGACACTTAGCTGGGAAGCCTTAACGGTTAGGATACCAGAAGAATATATTTGAATAAATCTATATGATGGAATGGATAAAGATTTATCCACTCAACTATCTAAGAATCATAACTATTATGATTGTAATTCTCCCCCAACTAAATAATAATGGCTCATTTACTTGAAAAAACTGATGTAATTCATGATTAAATATGGATCTTAGTATAATAAATGGATATGATGTTTGGAGTCATAATTTTTCATGGAATCGCTTTCATTTAATTTCCTTAATAAAAAGATATAATACATGATACTCACCCACTAATATTTCTTTGATGTATATTATGGAATACTTAATCATAATAATTTTGAGGTCACTAATATGTATGACCTATAAAATAGATAAAGATTTGTATTTAAGGTTGAGAAGTGTTTTCAAGGAGAAACATTCAGAGTTGACTCATGGGTATTATATACTAGGTGTGTTTCACAAATTTTTGCTAAGAAACATAGACTTATGTATGTAAATAAATTGATTAAGGGTGAAGTAGATCTTCAGGTTTGTAAAGGGGTTTATGCATTGGAATTCAGAACTTATGATTTAAGTCTATCTAGTAAATTAATCCTATAATTGGAAAAAAAATGTTCCTGCTATAAATATGAACCTTATTTTTATATTTTTTTGGATAATATGAGATTTTCATTCTTTTTTAAGAACAAGAGTTATTATATATATAATAATGAAATGTTTTATGGTGTTATAAATATAATTAATGGTTAATATATTCTAGATATGGATAATACTATTAATAAAATTTAGAATGAGAAGGTCGTGGTTGATTCCAATTACACAAATCTTTAGAATTGTTTCCTTAGATATATAAATGAGAAATGAATTCAAATACTCCATAGAGATGTATTTTTGAACTCATTTGATTATGAATCATTTGATACATGTGAATTTTTTTTTTAAGAAAAATGAAAAAGGAAGCTTTTGGGAGAAAGGGTGAAAGGGCTAGAGGACTGATGGATCTCATACATAGTGATGTATATAGACCAATTAGTATATAAGAAAATGGTGGTTTTAGGTACTTTGTTATGTTTATTTATGATTTTAGTCGATATGGATATGTTCTTTGGATGAAACAAAAGTATGATACTTTTGAAAATTTTAAAGAGTTTCAAAATTAAGTACATAATCAACTGGGAAAAAGTATTAAATTAATTCGATCTGATCAGGGTGTATAATACTTAATCCAAAAATTTATAGCTCATTTGAGAAATTGTGGGATTGTTTCACAATTCACTCCTCTTGAAACACCATAATTTAATGGTTTTTCAGAAAGAATAAATTTTACCTTATTGGATATGGTTCAATTGATGATGGGTCAATGTGACCTTCCTATCTCACTTTGGGGTTATTCTCTAGAGAATATTTCATTCTTACTAAAATTCATTATATATAAATCATTAATAAATAAACTATATAATATATTAATTGGAAAATATTCTAATATTTATTTTATGAATATTTGGGATTATAAATCTTGTGTATGATATTAGGATTCTAACAAACATGACACAAAATCTAATAAATTATTTTTTGTTATTTATCCCAAAGAAACTATGGGATATTAATTTTTTTACCTTATAGAACATAAAATGTGTGTGTCCCAATGTGGTGTTTTCCTTGATAAGGAACACATGATTCAAGGTGTAAGTGGTAGGAAAATCGAACTAAGAGAAGTTTAATAAAAAAACAAAAAGTGTTCCTAAGATAATGGTTGATATAGTTTTACAAAGAGTTGTGGAAGATGAACCAAATTGTAACACCATAAGATTTTATAATGAATCACCCTTTAAATAAACTTAATTTCTTTGATATTTTCGTTACATACAACACTGATTTTAAAATAACTATAATACATTATTAAAATATTAATATTTAATGTGACAGTTATCACCTAGCCATTAGATTGGAGAGTATTAATAGTACTAACTAAATTATGAAAAAATTATGTTTTATAAATTTTTAAAATAAATTTATTGGTTATCAATTGATTATAAATTAAAATAAAAATCATTTGAAAGCGAAATAAATATTTTTCAGAAAAAAACGCATTTATGCGCGTAATGTGTTTTTATCTTAAGAAATTAAATTAGTCACTATTGGTAAATTATTTTAATGAAATTTTATATTTTATAATAAATTAAAAATTTTATCATTAATCTAAAACTTTTTATAGGTATGGGATAAGAATAAATCTCGTTTTATGCTCAAAACTGTATTTTTCTAAAAAACGGCTATATCTTTTTTTTCACACTTATTTTTAAAATTAATTTTTTATAATTTTAGAAAACTTATTTGAAAAAATAAACTGAATAATTTAATTTTAAATTTCAAAATTATGTTAGAGTGAATTTTTGAAAATATTCTGAAAATATTATTTTTTTTCAATGAATAGTTAGAAACATTTATTTTTATTGAAAAATGGATTTTCATTTAAATAATTTTTAAAGTTCCATTTCTTTAAATAGTTTTAAAAGTAAAATTAGTAAAACTATATTATTATTAATCCAATTTATTTAATTTTAATCATTTTATGTTTAATTTTTATATAAAATTATTTTTACTTAAGAAAACTTTTCTTTGGAAAACCATATTTTAATCGCATTGCGGGTTTAATTTTAAATTAAATTATACAAATTATGTGAATTAAATTTCATAAAATGGATTTTATATTTTGAATAAAAATAATTTATATTATTTAATAAAGTAAAATTAATTTTTATCTATAATTAATAGTAAATATAATAAACATTAATTATTGCAGTTAAGGTTAAAAGAGGGTTTTGTATGTTGTATGAGCTTGTGTTAAAATTAATTTTCCACACCCATAGGATTTTTATTCATTAAATTTGATTTCATATTTATAATAATTAGTTCCAAATTATCTAATAAGTCTCATTTATTTTATTCCTATAGGATAAATTACCTTTGGAAATAAAAAAACTATTTATTGTGGTGAAAACTAAAATGGTAAAAGTGGGTAACCATAGAGGTTAAGGGAATAACATGCCTAAAACAAGTTTATTTTTTTATTTTTGAGGTGTTTATTGAATTTAAATTTTCTCCAATCCCTTATTTATCAATTTTTGAGGCACTTGGGTTGAGAGTGACTTCCCGATATTGAATAGTTTCTAGTATTTACAAAAATGTCACTCCTCAATTATAAAAGGGAACCTCATACCCTCACTTCTTCACACCTATTAAGAAATTTATGTTTACAAAAACATGAAAAAATATATCCTAAACATCACTATACACATTCTATATCTTTTAGTCTTCACAAAAAACCAACCCTATGGTTCTTAATAAGAGATCGAAAAGAGGTTTTTCTAAGCGAAGGTAATTGTCTTCACAAAGATCTTTATTTTTACTTATTCTCTTACCACATTCATTCATGAAATAAAAATTTCAATATAATAACACTAGTATATAAAATATATAGATATTTTATTATTCATATTTAATAACTTATATCCATCTCCACTTATATGATATGGGAAACAAAATAGTCGATTGTGTGTAAGGTTGACTACCGTCTCACAAACTGATGTAATTCATTTTCCATCACCACCTATCATGGGTGGATATAATGATAGATTTAATGTATATATATGATATTTCTAAGATAATAATAATTTTATAATTATAATATCACATCTACCTTATTACCTTCTAATACATTGGCGAACAATAATGTCGTTCGTGCATACGTGTGGGCTACCGCCTCCACAAAGCTATGTGATTTTTTTCATTACCACATAACATGGATGATATATAAAAGTATATTTAAAGAAATAATATGGTATTTATTATATTATGATCATTATATAAAGATAAAATAATATGTACCTTCTTTCCATAATGATCATTTAGAAATGGAAACGTTACTCATGCCTATGTACAACTTACTATCTCCATGATTGTAATGTAGTTAATTTTTCATAACCATAATTCATACTTGGTTTATAAAGTATAATTTATGTATAAAAATAATAATTATTTCATCATTATTCTATTGATGATGAAAAAATGACCGCTTTTACCATAGAAAAACTACCAAAGTCATAGTGGATATATAAACTAAATATCATCAAAACGTCTGATGTAGACTTAATTGATTAAGTAATTAAATATAACATGGTAAAAAATAAAATTAAAGGAATAATAATGATGAAAAATTTTCTTAATAAATTAAATAATTAATATAATTTTATGATTCAGGAAGATAATGAACATGCGTGATGGGTCAGACTTGAGGTAAGGGATTTTGTCTCAATTTTTTTCATTGAGATATATTTTATTGTTATGCTCATAATTTATTTAATATAGTGTATATAATACCAATTTTATATTTAATATCATAAATCCTTTATAATTCATATTATTTTAAGATTCAATTCAATTTATTTTATCCATAGGGATTATAATTGAAAGTTACAAAGTTGTAAGTGTTTCATAACTCAATTTATTTTCATTTATTTATATTACTTATTCATTTATTTTGATGTTATAAGATTATGTGTGTAGTAACCTTTTATTATTTTATCTTTTATTTCCACGTTTTTTATTTGGATTTAAATTTTATACCCATAATCACTTAATTTATTAGTTCTCACTTCAACGTTATGATCATTTTAAGGGTTCTTCATCTCAAATTGTCTTCTTTGGGATATATGTTATTTTATACATCTAAATTACTTTACGAGGTGTATATACTACCCATTAAATATGTTAAATTGTTATTATATTTAAATTCATGGTATTTAATGTTTCATTTGAAGTTATTTATTTCATGGGGGTTATGATTCGAAAGTTTCCAAAGTGGTAAGGGTTTATTTTACAATTTCATCATTATTCAGGGTTGTTTATGTTTAAGTCTCTAGTAGAAGAATAATATGATCTTCCTATCTTAAAAACAATACATTTTATTCTCCTATAGTTAAATTTTAAAATTATAATTTTTCATTTCATGTTCCTCTATTAAGAACTCAAAATATCAAAAAAAGTTATGAAAAAATAAACTTTATTTCCTCTTTAGTCAAAAATCTGTTTCTTCCATGTCCATGTTTTCTAAACATGATTTCAATAATATTTATAATACTATTATATTATTGTTTAAATTAATTTTTACACATTATATAATTTTTATAAAATATTTTAAAAAGAATATTTATTTTATTTCCTAAATTAGGTACTTATTGGATTTTTATTTACAATGTGAAATGAATCTTTATTTTAACATACTCAACATGAATGGAATTTACCACCATCATGACCAATAAATGATTGGAATCATACTTTAAAATTTTCTATATTTATTTTAAAATAAAAATTTTTCCCTAATATTCTATAAATTTATAGTTTTTTAATAGTTATTTTCAAAGTGAAAAGGGTATTTTCCTCAAGAATGATTTTAATGATATTTTTATGGTATTTTTATTCATAAATGACAAAAACCCTTATTTTAATTAAGCTATATTGGTGATATGTTTTAATGATACCAAACTTATTATTTATCTATATGTTTCATGACAATTTTGTTTGTGGATGTACTATTTTGATATCATTCTCTATATTACTCTTAATGATTTATGATTATGTTTATTGGTTGGGAAAATTATTAACATTTCATATGATAGTTTTTCAATATGAATGTTTATGTTGATTTTGTTTCTCCATTATCATATGAGGAATGAATTTGACTTATCAAGTGATAGGCAGGTCCTGCTATATCCCCTCGATGCATTATTAGGTCCCATGAGATAAACTATCTTGGGTATTTGGTCGAGGTCTTTCCCATTTATATAAGATATCTTTGAATTTGACCTTTAAGTTATGTCTATGATGTCTGTAATTTATCATTATATCATTATGAGATTAGTTATTAATATCCATGGTATTATTTGAATAGTTATTATATTCATGGATAAGTTTCAAACCCATTTAATTATTTATATGTCATTATTTACTTATTATTTATTCCTGCTATATTATTATTCATGCTCAAGTTATTGATTAAATGGAATGTTTTTCTAGTTATTTATCATGTCATATTGATTATTCATTATTTACTCACGATAGTTTCTAATGTGTGTAAACCTTATTGAGCATTTGATATCACCCCTTATTTTGTTTCCTTT
The DNA here is from genome assembly GCA_963277665.1 of Viscum album. Classification (NCBI taxonomy): domain Eukaryota; kingdom Viridiplantae; phylum Streptophyta; class Magnoliopsida; order Santalales; family Viscaceae; genus Viscum; species Viscum album. The sequence continues at coordinate 272,439,509 of OY728147.1, forward strand.
CTCTAAGATATGAAGATGGAATCTTTGAATAAGTTCAAGGATGTAGAATATTTATTTCTACTATGTTGTATTTTTTTATGTTTTCAAATGTAATGTGAGATTTGAGTATGTATCTAGTTTACCAAGACTGGTAAACTTTTTGGTCCTTTGGGATGTGATCACTTGTATCTAGTTTCAATGTAATAAAGTAACCACCAGCTCTGGGCTACTGGGGTTGAGGTCTTTACAGTTGGTAATAGAGAAAATTTAGTAGAAACCTTGGGAACTATATTTATAAAAACATATATTAGGAAATATAACCCTATGAAATACTTTGAGGACATTCTCCCAAAGACACTAAGTTTATGATTTGAAAGAGATTAGTTTAATATTTTTAGGTACCATCATGGTTTAATAAGTCTAAGTTTGAATATAATTTTTTAATGAATAAACACCTATTTTGAGGTATTATATGATGTGGTTTAACATGATTAAGGATATTTTGGGAGACATTTATTTGAATATAAACCTTTTTTTAGTATATGTTTTAGCGAGAAGTTTATTCAAGGAATAATGACTTTTTTGGACATAATTTTAAATTTATTTATAAACTTTAGGTTTAATATAATCATTTATGTTAAGGTAATAATAATCAATTAAGATAAATTTATTTTGTGAAAAAATAAGACTTATAAAAAATATGGGGGTTAAAAAGTGGTTTGATGACTAATTTTATTTTTTAGGATGTTCATCATATTTTTTGGAATGTTATAGTAATTATATTAATATAGTTTTATAAAATTGATAATATGTAAGTCAGGTAAAAAATAGTCATATTTGACAAGTCTTTAGAGCTTGAACCCACAACAAAAGAGAGACAAGGGTGCAACACCTACCACTAGCCTACATGATGTACTGGTTAATATGACATTGTTTTTACTCAAATAGTTTAACGCATAAATATTGAGTTTATTTTGAGAAACATATTATAGGATCAAATATTTTAAATTTTAAGGTGATTAATGATATTTTGGAATATGTTTTATTGTGTTGAGGTATATATAACCATTAGGTTTAACATAAAGGATTATTTGGGAAGAATGTTATTATGTTTTTTGAGGTATAATCTGAAGGGTATGAGATAACCGTTGAGATTAAAAAAATTATGTTAATATTATTGGTGTTATTTGGGATATAGGGATATTTTTTAAATAATTTTCTATGTTAAACATTTGGTTTTATTATTGAATTTTAGTGATTAATGTAAAGAGGTTTATTCATTTTTGGTATTACCTTAATTTTTTTTAACCATTTTGGTTTTAGTAAAGACATGAGGAGTAGTTTATTATTCTTTTATGGATTATTTTTTCTATTAAAATTTATTTTTAGTTCTTCATACATAAAAATTCTTCTTGGATATTCATTTCTTGGATTAAGAATGAACTAGAAATTGATCAAAGTAAAACCAAAGGATAAAATTGTTCTTATGAAATAAAAAATATCAAATAACTATATTTTATAGTGTTTTATATTTTTATTGTAAATGAATCCTTAAAATTTAGGAAAATTATTTTTAAATAAAAATTTTATACATTTAAATTCATTTATGATGAATCGATGGTCCTTTCACTCATCATAAAATTATAGCTCTGTGGTCATTGACTTTATCTTGGTCATTCATTTTCTTATGTTCAATAATCTATATCACTCTCCATAATTATTTTGAAATTAATTTCTCCTCCATTTCCATATGTTCACTTCCCATAAATTTTATCCCATTTTTAAACCTAGTCATGTGTTATTTTAAATAACCTTCATATTTTTCTTTCCTGCTTTTAAAGAGAATGTTTTATTAACCATTTTTAAGATGTTGATTTTTAAAAAAGGTTAAATTTTTGATAACCAGAATAGAATTATGTGGGATAAATTTATTTAAGGGGGTAGAATATAACACAATGATATTTTAGAATATATACCTCTTAAATAAAGTGCAACACTAAGTTTAAAAGAACTACGATATACTATTAAAATATTATTATTTAATGTGAAAGTTATCATCTAGCCATTAGATTGGTGGGTATAAAGAGGACAAAATAAAATATGAAAAACTCATGGTTTACACATGTATAAAATAAATTCATTGGTTATAAATTTATTATAAATTAAAATAAAAATTATTTGGAAGTAAAAGAAATTTTTTTCTGAAAAAGTGTTTTTATGCATGCCATGTGTTTTTATATTAATAAATTTAATTGTTCAATATTGGTGAATTAATTTAACAAAATTTATATATTATATATTCAATAAAAAAATTTAAAATTCATTTAATATTTTTTTATGGCGTGGGATATGAATAAATCTAGTTTAATGTTTAAAAATTGTACTTTTTTTAAAAATGGATTCGCTGTGTTTTTCACACTATATTTTAAAATTATTTTTTTATAATTTTAGAAAATGAATTTTCATAAATTATCTCAATTATTTAAATAAAAATTTCAAAATTATCTTAGATTTAATGTTTCAAAATTTTATAAGAATATTATTTTTTTGATGAATATTGAAAAATACTAATTTTTATTGAAAACAGGATTTTCATTTAAAGAATTTAAAATTTCCATTTTATTTTAAATGGTTTTAAATGTAAAATTATCTAAATTATATTATTATTAATCCAGTTTAGGTTATTTTAATAATTTTATATTTAATTTTGATATAAAATCATTTTTTACTTAAGAAAACTTTTCTTTGGAAAACCGTATTTTCGTCACGTTTACGGGTTTAATTTTAAATTAAATTATACCAATTATGTGAATTTAATTTTATAAAATTGATTCCATATTTATAATAATAATAATTTTTTTTATTTAATAAGTTTAAATTAATTTTTATTCATAATTAATAGTAAATATAGTAAAAAATAATTATTGTTTTTAAGGTTAAAATAGGGTTCTGTGCGTTAAATGCGTTCGTTAAAATTAATTTTCCACACATAAAGGATTTTTATTTGATAAATTTTATTTCATATTTAGAATAATTGGGTCCAAATTATAAAATAAGGATCATTTATTTTAGGATTAAAGTATAAATTTCCTAAGTGAATAAAAAAACTAATTACTATGGTGAAAACTAAAATGGTAAAAGTAGGTAACCTTAATGGTTAAGGCAATAACATGTTTAAAACATTTTTTTGGAGGTGTGGATAAAAATTAATGTCCATAGATTAAATTATTTATCATTTTTGTTTCTTGGTTTGATAGTGACTTCCCATTATTGAATAGATTTGAGTATTTTCAAAAATTTCACTCCTCCTAAATTATAAAAGGGCACCTCCTCCCCTCACTTCTTCACACCTATTAAGGCATTTATCTCGACCAAAACCTACCAAAATATCTCTAGAAAATACTTACACACATTATAGATCTATTTTATTACCAAAATACCAACCCTAGGGTCCTTAATAAGAGATCCAGAGGAGGTTTTTCTAAGAAAAAGTAATTGTCTTCACTCGGCTCTTTGTTTTTACTTATTCTCTTACCATATTCATTCATAAGGTAATAATTAAAATATAATAACACTAGTATATACCATATACTGAGATTTTATTATGTTTATGTAATAATCTATATCCATATCTTATTCCATAATATGGTAAACTAATCTGTCAATCGTGTGTATGGCGAACTACCACCTCGTGAACTGATGTAATTCATCCATCACTACCTCTCACGGGTGAATATAGTTTTAGATTTAATATATATATATATATATGATATTTATCAAATAATTATACTTAGGGAATTATAATATCATATCTACTTTATTACCTTCCAATCTGTTGGAAAATGATAATGTTGTTCATGCGTACATGCGGACTACCGCCTCCACGAAGTGATGCGGTTTGTTTTTCATCACCACATCACATAGATGACATATATATATGAGTATATTTGAAGAAATAATATTATATTTATGAAATTATTATTATTATATAAATATAAAATAATAATTAATGCCTTTCTAGAATTAACATTGAAAAATGGAAACATTACTCATGCGTACGTACAACTTATTATCTTTATAATTGTAATGTAGTTCATTGTTCACAACCAAACTTCATGGTTGGTTTAAAAAGTATAATTTATGTGTAAAAATTATAAATATTCCATGATTATTATAATTATACATCCTTAATCATTACATATTCTAGTATCTTTGAGTTATAATTCACTTTCTTACAATCCCAAGGATCTTTTCGATTTAGAGTTTTAGAGAATTAGGACAAAATATTACATAGTAAATTCATACATTACAGGTGAAAATTTATACTCAATATCCATTTTTCCCACACAAAAAAAATATTTTAAAATAAAACATGGTTTCTTTTTTTGATAAATATTCACAATTTTCATTTTGACATCATCCTTGTCTTAAATCTTCCATAAACCATGTGAAAAACATTTTAAAAGCATGGAATGAAAAAAAACAAGATTAGTAAGGGACATAAAAGAAAGAAAAATGTTCATATAGTGAAAAACATGAAAATGCATGTAATTTTTACCTTTATATTCAATTTTTTATTGTATAAAACAAAACATTTCCACATGAAAAACACACACACTTTTTTCTCAATGAAAACCTTTAAAACCAATAGCAAGAAAAAAACCCTTTTTGGAAAATTAGAGCATCACATTCATAAAACCCTTTAAAAACTATTGAAAATAGTATATATATATATGAACAAATTCCAAAATAATTCTCTATAGAACATAATCATTACCCAATGCATTGGAGATCTATAATGGTGTCCACCATTTGTATAAGCTATATCAGGCTCACCCGATTTTCATGAGCTATAATAGGGATCAACCCATCATATAAGATATAATAGGATCAACAATTTATCATATAATTATAAATTGCTATATCATGAATAAAACATTTTATTATTGCACCTTTTCATCATAAAATCCTCTTAAAATGACTTTTAAACCCAAATAAAAACACATTTGGACATCAAAATACCCTTTTCTATTAAAAATGACTTTAAAATATAAAACCTATACACATAATAAATAAACCATTTTATTTGAAAATAACCATGTAAACATATAAAGTAAAATTATGATCATTTAGGTTTCATGATTAAGGGAAAATATTCTCATGTTTTATAAGTTAAAAAAATATTTTGTCCGTATTTTTGTCAAAAAAGTCACAAAGTACCTCATTTAAAAAATGGAAAAAAGTTTCCTTTCAAACCGTTTTACAAAAATTAAAGCATAGGTAAAAATGAATTTAAAAAATTATATTACAATAATAAAAAACTTATATAAATAATTTTTATAAAATATGTATATGAAATAAAAATAGAGTTTAAAGGGGATCTATAAAAGATAATTTTTAAAAAAAGTCTCTTACCTTGAGTCTGATTTGTCATGTACTTCATTTATCTTCCAAAATAATAAATTTAGGTTGATTATTAACTTTCTTAAAAACATTTTTAAATTTTATTATTAATTTTATATCACTTATTTCTATGTAATATACAATTACTCAATCACTTAAGTTCACATCAGAAATTTTGATAATATTCGATACATAAGTCCAAAATGGATTTAGTAAGTCAACTATAGTAAAAAAATGTCATAATTCCATTATATTAAGAAAAATAATTATGAAATAATTATTATTTTTAAACATCAATTATACTTTAAAATTCCTCTATTAAATATGGTTATAAAAAATGAACTATGTCACAATCATGGAGATGATAGGTCATACGTACACAAGAGTAATGTTTCCATTTTTCAACGGTCATTATGGAAAGAAGGTAAGTATTATTTTATCTTTAAATAATTATAAAAATATCATAAATATCATATTAATCCCTCAAATATACTTATATATATTATCCATGTGATTTTGTGATGATAAATGATTTACATCGCTTCGTGGAGGTGGTAGTCCACACATGTGCACGAACGATGTTGTCATTTTTCTTGCATGAAAAGGTAAGTGAGTAAAAGATATATTAACTTTATATAATGATAAAAATTTCATTAATATCATATATAAACATTAATTCCTTCATTATATATAGTGTTGAGAGATGGTGATGGAAAATTAATTACATCTTTTTGTTATGTGGTAGTCCGTCATACACATAAATGATTAATTATTTTCTCATTTGATGGAAGAGGAGATGGATATAGGTTATTATACTAAAATAATAATATATAAGTATATTTAGTGTACTATATTTATTATTTTATCATGTTTTAATAATATTTGAGTGATGTGGAAGAAGAAACAAAACTAAAACATACAGATAAAAACTATACCTCTTCTTTGGAAAACCTCCTTTTCTCAACAACTTAAGACCTATAAGATTGGTATTATGCCTAATATAGAACCTCTAGAATGTGTATATTGATTATAGGGAGGTATTATGTCATTTATTTTCTAAACCAAAAGGGTTTTTAAGTGTGAATAAATTATAAGAAGAGGTTCCCTTTTATAAGATAGGGGAGGGGTACTCTTGGCATTTCTCAAAAAATTAAATTAATATAAATTAATATTTGATTAAATATGACTCAAATATTACTAATTTATAATATAGGATGATTATGTTTCAACATAACCTCATAAAATACAAATTATACATGTTTTTACTATATTTATACCCTTATCTTTTGGTTTTAATCGCTTTCACTCTTACAGTGTCATAATGGATTTTTACTCTCGGAGGGTCAATATAGTTACTATAAAATAAAAAATGACCCATAAATGGACCATGGTTGATATTTTAAACCTTATAATAATCAATTTTATTAATTTAATATTTTTATGAACTTTATCTAATTTAATAAAATTTTCTTTAATATAAATTAACCAAATATCAATTTTTTAGAACTCTTCATTACCTTGACTTTAATAATATCAACAAAACATATAAAATTAGAAACATGTATTTTTTATATCATTAAAATGAAAATTTTATCTATAAAATTATTTTATCATAATATTTATCTCAAATTATATTTATTTTAATATTTTTATATCATTTATTTAATTGTTTTCATTAATCGAATAATTACTACATAGGTGTTTTGTAAGCATTTAAGCTAATTATTTATTCACTAAAAATTAAAAATAAATTACCATTATGAAGATAAATATTTTACATTTCAATATAATATTTATAGTAAAAAATATTCTCTATATAACAACATATTAAAAATATTAGATTTATTAAAAATAGGAGTGTGACATATTTGATTTTTCTTTAAATAAAATACTATAAGGGTCATAATCACATAAAAGTGGCCCCAAAATGATATAAATTATAAACTTGGATGATTTTGTTCTATATATACTCATAAAATAATATTTAGGTAAGTTTTTTGGTCATTTTATGGGTCTTATCATTTTATTTTTAACCTAAATTACTCAATTTACCCTTTACCATGGTAATAAAAATTACTTAGGTTACTATTCATCTAGTCCAAAAATAAAAGGGAGCTATTTAATAAATTTGGAACCACTGATTACAAATATGGAATCTATTTTTCAAAATTTAATACACACAATTTTAAGAATTTAATTTAAAACTAAACCAGCAAAATGGAACGAGAAACAATTTTTCAAAAAAAATCCTTTTTTAAATATAAAATGTTTTTATACTAAATTAAAATATAAAATCCATTTAAAAAACCATAATTAGGTTTTTTTAAATAAAAATGAACTAATTAAAATACAAAACTTAATTTTACATTGTAAATACTTTAAGATAAAATGCCATTTTCAATAAAAATGAGTATTTTTCATTATTCCTTAAAAACAATATTTTCAAAAAATTATCAAAAATTCAATTTAAGATATTTTTGAAATTATGAATTAAAAAATTAAATTAATTTTTTAAAATAAATTTTCTATAAATTATAGAAATTATAATATTCACTCATAAAAATAAGAAAACCTCACTTTTAAAGAAAATGTTCTTTTAAAGAATAAAATTACTTTACTAAAAATTTGTGTGATTATTTACAAAGAATTAATTAATTAATTATACATGATTATTTACATTATATATTTCATAATTACATTAATATTGTTCATTTCCCACCTATTTAATTTCTAGGTTATAATGGTCACCTTTAAATAATAATAATGTGTTGTCCGTTTAAGCTCAGTATTGCATATCTTATATACCATCAAATAGTCTTTCATTTTTAAAATATCATGATGTTACATTCTACCCCCACCCATTAATAAATTTAATCCTATCAATTTTTAACTTGATCTTAGTAACTAGGGTTTTACTTTTCAAAATACCTTTTTTTAAAACCCACATTGTGAAAGGAGTCAATAAAACTTCCTCTTTAAAATAGAGAAAGGTAAGTATAGAGGTTATTTTAAATAACAAATACTAGGTTTATAAGTAGGAGAACACAAATAGAAAGTGAAAACATGGATATTTAAGAGAATACTAATACCCATGGACTGATAGAGAGTAATAGAGAACATGTTCAATAGAAAGTTAACCATAAAAAACCATAAATCTATGATGGGTTAAAAGGCCATGTAATGGGTTAAATTCCCACTGGGCATTCAGGATATTTAATGGGTCTACATCTACCTAGTTAAAGAGGTATTTTCTTTTCTTTAATAATAAATGAGGCTTCAGCCCCAAACCATTTAAATAGGTCCTTCACAGAATGGGCCTTGGGCCAAAAAAATGGGCCTACGGTCCATGTAATGGGCTAAATGCCCACTAGGACTTAGGGCTATGTAATGGGTCTCCCACTACCCAGTTAAATAGGTATTTTCTTTACTTTAATAATAAATGAGTCTTCGGCCCCAAACTTTAAGAAAAGGCTATTGATTTCTCAGTAATAAAATTAAACAGATAATATTTTTGTTTCAAATTTATTTTCCTAAATTTGAGGAATTATTTTACTACCTAGAATAAGGAAATAAGTAAATGTACTTACTTGATAAGTAGAGTTTAATTCTTTAATAAATTTTCAACACAAACTCATCTTTTGATCTAAATGATGAGTATTCAAGATGAATTTTTAATGTATTAATCATTAGAATTAACTTCTACAGATCAAAAAATTTACAAAAGGATAAAAATGTATTTCTCTTAACTTTAGGTATTAACCAAGGTCAAAATAATTAGTATAATATATGATAATTTCCAAAATTAATAAACCTTAAAATGAAGAAAAACTACTTTTAATATCCAAAATTCAATTTTAATACCCAATATTCAAATTAGATCATTCAATAAATAACTTTCCTTAAAAGTCTTAGAAAATATTCTAATCTAATATTAAAAATCAAAAATCATAATAATTTCATCACATATTCTTCTAAAATAAATTTAATTTTTATCTAAAAATAATATCAAGCACTCTTAATGTCTCATACCAAAATTTAATTTCCCTAATCACATAATCTCCAAGATAAGATAAGTATTTCTATAAATTACTTGAATCACCAAAAATCCACATTATAAAAAGATAATTCAACCTTGACTCATAAAATAAAATCCCATAGTTTTCTATTTACCTTGATCCTATAGTGTTCCATAAAATTATAGTGATCTTCTTTAGAAATAACATTAATCACTCAATCACCAAATAATTTTCCAATCAAAATGGTTATCTATATGATAAATAATTTGTTATGAAAATGAAATTATTCTTCAAGCACCAATTTTTTTAACTAGAAACAAAATTTTATACTAATAAGGACTCTACATAGGTCATTGGTAGGTGATAAAACCCTATCACCCTTCAGTTGTGGGTTCAAACCTCATAGTCATGCCAGATGTGATGGGTTATCGCCCAATATGAGGGTTTTCATTTTTATAAAACTATATTAATATAATCTGTATAACATTACCAAAAATGTGATAAAATACTCAAAATAACCTTAATATATTAAACATTAAACAAATGTTTTAACATCAAAGGTTATCTCATAATTTTCATTTTTCATCCTAAAATATAATAACCCATAATTTTTTCAAAAATAAATGTCTCTAAAAATATCATTATTCACCTTAAAATATCATTAATTAAAGCCTAAAAAGAGGTTTATAATACATTTAACTTATGATCAACCATAAAATTATAATCCATAATGGTATCCATCACTCTTAAGATAACATTTCATGAAAAAATATTATTCTATAAAGTTGTCTAAACCCTCCTCTAATACCAACTATAAGTACTCAGCCTTAAGAATTACATATTATATTATATTTGATATAGAATTAACTTTCTTATAATCTTGAAGATTTTTTCATTTTAGAGTTTTATAGAATTAGGAAATACTCTTATATAGTAAAGTCATACATTACAAGTCGATACTTATACTCGATATGTATTTCTTCCACCCAAAAAAACTTTTTAAAATAAAACAAGGTTTATTTTCATGATAAATCTTCACAATTTTCATCTTGACCTTATCCTTGTCCCTACTCTTCCTTAAACCCTGTGAAAAACATTTAAAAACATGGGATGACAAAAAATCTCGGTAATGGAAAAAAGAAAGGAAATCATTACTTCAGTGAAAAATGAGAAAATCCATGTAATCTTTACTGTTATCTTCAAAGTTATTTGAGCGTATTATATAAAACATTTCAACATGAAACACACACACACACTTTTTCTCAAATAAAACCTTTAAAATCCATAATAATAAAATAAAAACCCTTTTTGGAAACTTAGATAATCACATTCATAAAACACTTTAAAAAATCTCAAAATTTGACTAACTATTTGGTTGAATTACAATATAATTCTACATAGAACATAATTATTACCCAATAAATTAGAGATTTATAAGGGGGATAACCCTTCATATAAGCTATATTGGGCTCACCCATTTTTCTTGAGCTATAATGGGTCTCAACCCTTTGTATAAGATATATCAGGCTCACCCATTTTCAATATAATAATAAAGAACCATATCACGAATAAAACTTTTTATTATTTCACCTTCTCTTCATAAAACCCTTTTAAAAACAATTTTAAACCCAAATAAAAACACATTTAGACATCAAAATACCCTTTTCTTTTAAAATGACTTTTAAAATATAAAACCTTCACATGTCATAAAGAAAACATTTTATTTTAAAATAAAAATGGAAAAATATAAATTAAACTTAAAATCATTGGGGTGTAAAGATGACAAGAAAATCTAGTCATTATTTATAAATTAAAAAAAACATTCCTTCTGTATTTTTGTGGGAAAATTCACAAAGTACCTCATTTTGAAAAACGAAAAAAATATTCCTTTAAAATTGTTTTATAAAAAATAAAACATTAGAAAAAATTAATTTAAATTATAATAGGATAATAATAAAAACTATCTTTAAATCATTTTAATAAAATATGAATATGGAAGAAAAATAGAGTTTTAAGGTAATCTTTAAAAGATAATTTTTAAAAGAAAGTCCCTTAACATGAGTCTAATTCATTATGTACATTATTTATATTATTGAATAATAAATTTAGGTTAATTATTTACTTTATTAATAAACTTTTTAAAGTTTAATATTCCTTTTTATATCACTTATTTCCAATTTATATACAATTACTTAATCACTTAAGTTCATGTCGGACATTTTGACAATATTCGGTACTTAAGTCCAAAATGGATTATCTAAGTCAACTATGGTAAAAAAGGTCATCATTAAATCATGTAAAAAATAATAATCATGAAATAATTATATTTTTTATAAATCAATCATGCTTTTAAATTAATCCATTAAATATGGTTATGAAAAATGAACTATGTTATAATCATAGAGACGGTAGGTCATACGTACGCATGACTAAAGTTTCTATTTTTCAATGATCATTATGGAAAGAATATAAGTATAATTTTATCTTTAAATAATTATTATAATATCATAAATATAATATTATTTCTTAAAATATACTTATATATATTATCCATGTGATGTGGTGATGAAAAATGAATCACATCACTTCATGGAGTAGTAGTCCACATGTACGCACGAACAACGTTGTCATTTTTTTATATGGAAAGGTAAGAAAATAAATGATATATTATCTTTTAAGAATGATAAATATGAAATTAATATCATATATAAACATTAATTCCATAATTATAACCAATATTTAGATACGATGATGGAAAATGAATTACATCAGTTCGTGAGGTGGTAGTCCATCGTACACATGGATGATGAATTATTTTCCAATTTGATGGAAGAGGAAATGGATATAGGTTATGATAGAAACATAATAATATATAATTATATTTAGAATAATATATCTATTATTTTATCATGGTTTAATAAGTTTTTAGTGATGTGTAAGAAGAAACAAAACTAAAACATGCAGATAAAAACATACCTCTTCTTTGGAAAACCTCCTTTTCTTAACACCTTAAACCTATAAGATTGTTATTATTCCTAAAATAATACCTCTAGAATTTGGGTAGGTATTATATTAATTTATTGGGGTAGTTATTTTATAAACCAAAAAAAAAGTTAATTGTGACTAAATTAGAAGAAGCGGTTCCCTTTTATAAGATAGGGGAGGGGAACTCATGGCATTTCTCAAATTATTAAATTAATATAAACTAATATTTAATTAAAAATTAATCCAAACTTAATAACTTAAAATATAGGATTATTATCTATCTAAATACCCTCATAAAATAAAAATTATACAATTTTTTACTATATTTATACCATTATCGTTTGGTTTTAACCTCTTTTTAACCCATTTAACTCTTATTGTGACATCGTGGATTTTTACTCTTTGAGGGTCAATATATTTACTATAAAATGAAAAAATACAAATAAATGGAATATGGTTGATATTTTATACCTTACCCTAATCACTTGTATTAATTTAAGATTTTTAAAAATTTTATATCATTTAATAAAATATTATTTACTATAAAATATTAAAATGTCAAATTTTTAGAACTATTCATTACTTTGACTTCAATAATATCAATAAAAAATCTAAAATTATAAGAAAAAATTATTATATCTCTAAAATTTTATATTTATCTATAAAATTCATTTATCATGTTATTTATCTAAAATTTTATTTATTTTAAAAAAATTAATATCATTTATTTTATTTTTTCCATTAATTGAATAATTATTGTATCATTGTTGTGTAAACATTTAAGCTAATAATTTCATGAATAAAAATAAAAAATATATATATAATTATGAAAATAAATATTTTATATTTAAAAATAATATTTATAGTCTAGTATATTCTCTGTATAACATTATATTAAAAATATTAGACTTCGTAAAAACAAGAGTGTGACATGTTTGACTTTTATTTAAATAAACTATTTTAAGGGCCATTATCTTATCCAAATGGACCCAAAATGTCATAAATTTTACCCTTAGATTATTATGGTCTATATATAATCATCCAATAATATTTAGGTAAGTTTTTGGGTCATTTTTTGGTTCTTATCATTTTATTTTTAAGTTAAATTTCCCAATTTACCCTTTACCATGGTAATAAAAATTATTATGGTTACTATTCATCTTGTCTAAAAATAAAATGGAATTATTTACTAAATTTTCACCCACTAATTCCAAATATGTAATCTATTTTTCAAAATTAAAAAAACAAAATTGGTCTAATTTAATTTAAAATTAAACCATAAAACATAACGAGAGAGTGATAGGTGTGTTGGCACCTGTTATCTAGTCCTATAACCGCTTAGTATAGAGGGGTTTGCTTATATGGAATTGAAAATGGTTGAAAAGTGTGTTGGTATTTGTAAGAGTGAGTGACACATCATGTGAATGGTGATGACCACGTGGCTGAAGCGACGTGTCTTGGTGGTAGTGTGGCATAGAAACATGCGAGTATTGATGGGTGGGCAGCTCAAAAGTGTGATGAGTACGCTGAAATCTATCATTTGGGCCTTTACCCAAACATGGTTTTAAAGAGGGGCGGTATGTAAGGTCTTTATGTTGTGTTAGTTTGATGAAATTATTGATGGTAAGGGGCATTGCAATGAGAATATTGGGATCATGATTTGAAGCTTGGATACTAAGCTTGGGCCTTCAAGGTCATAGGGATTTCAAGAGATCAAACATTTTAATGGGCCTTTGATCCACTATGACTTTAGGTCATGTAAGGGTTACATCTAAACCCTATTTAAAAGTGTTCTATCTTTCCTCAATAAAAAATGGGTTCATTTCCCCTACCAATTAAAATATATATATATATATATATATATATATTCAGAAAATTCTCAAAAATTTATTTTAAGATAATTTTTAAATGATGAATTTTAAAATTAAATTATTTTTTTCAAATAAATTTTCTATAACTTCTTGAAATTATAATATTCACTCATAAAAAGTATAAAAACTCATTTTTGAAGAAAAATGTGTTTTTGAAAAATAAAATTACTTTACTAAAAATTCGAGATATTTTTTGAAAATAATTGATTAATATATTAAAAATGAGTGTGAGAATTATATACTTCATAATTCCATTAATATTATTCATTCCCATCTATTTAATGGAAAGGTTATAATGGTCACCTTTAAATAATAATAATTCATTGTTCATTTAATCTTGGTGTTGCATATCTTGTATACTATCGAGTAGTATTTCATTTTTAAAATATTAGGATGTTACATTCTCCCCCCATTTAGGAAATTATATCCTTATAATTTTGAACTCAATCTTGGTAACTATGGTTTGAATTTTTAAAACTCCTTTTTTGAAAACCTACATCGTAAAATAGATCGACAAAACTTCCTCTTGAAAAGAGTGAAAGGGAAGTACAAAGGTCATATGGAATAGCACATACTATGTTTCCAAGTAGGATAACATAATTGGGAAGTGAAAATAGATATGAAAGAGAAAAATAACTCCCATGGACTGATAGAGAGTGATAGAGAACATGTTTAAGAGAAATTTAACCATTATAAACCCATAAATCTGTGATGGGTTAAAAGGTCATTGATTTCTTGGTAATAAAATTAAATAGATAATGTTTTTGATTCAAAATTATTTTCCTAAAGTTGAAGAATCATTTTACTACCTAGACTAAGAACATAAGTAAATATACTTGCTTGAAAATTAGAGTTTCATCCTTTAATAAATTTCCACCACAAACCCATCTTTTTCTCCAAATTATGAGAATTCAAGATGAATTTTTCATACATGAAGCATTATAATCAACTTCATCAGATCCAAAAATTCACAAATACATAATAATATATTTCTTCTATCTTTAGTTATTAACCAAAAATAAAAATGTTGGTACAAGATAAGATAATTCCCAAAATTAATAAACCTTCAAATGAATGAAAACTACTTTAAATCTCTAAAATTCAACAATAATACCCAAAATTAAACTTAGATCATTCAATAAATAATTATCCTTAAAAGTCTTAAAAAATATTCTAGACTAAAATTGAAACCCAAAAATCAGAAGAACATTATCACATAGTCTTCCATGATAAATTTAATATTATCTCTAAATAATATCAATCACTCTTAATGTCTCATACCAAAATTTAATTACCCTAATCACATAATCTCTAATATATGTTAATTATTTTAATAAATCACCTGAATCACCAAAAATACAAATTATAAAAACATAATTCAACCTTGACTCCTCGAATAAAATCCAATAGTACTCTATTTACCTTAATCCTATAATGTTCCCCAAAATTATAGTGATATTATTTGGAAATAATATTAATCACTTAATCACCAAATAATTTTTTAATAACAATGGTTATCTATATGATAAAACATATGTTTCAAAACTGAACTTATTCTCCATCCATTAAATAGTTTAACTAAAAATAAAATTTCATACTAACAAGGACTTCACATAGGCCAGTGGTAGGAGATTCACCCTTGTCGCCCTTCGGTTGTGGGTTCAAACCTCACAACCTTGCTGAATGTGATGGGTTGCCACCCAACTTATGGTTTGTCATTTTTCTAAAACTATATTAATAGAATAATTATAATATTCCAAAAACTATGATAAAATTCTAAAAATAACCTTAATATATTCAACATTATAGAAATGTTTTAATCTCAAAGTTTATCTCTTACTTTTTATTTTTCTTCCCAAAATGTAATAACCCATAATTTACTCTAAAATAAATGTCTCCAAAAATATCATTAGTCACCTTAAAATTTCATAAATTAAAGACTCAAAAGGGGTTTATAAAACATTAAACTTATGATCAACCTTAAAATTATAAACATGTGATGGTATCTGTCACTCTTAAGATAACCTTTCATGAAAACATCCTAATCTACAAAGTTGTCTAAAGCCTCCTCTAATACCAAGTATAAGGACCCAACCTTAATCATTACATATTCTAGCAACTTTATGGTAGAATTCACTTTCTTAAAATACTAGGGATATTTTTTTTAAGATTTTTAAATAATTAGAACAAACTCTTGATGGTTTTGGGCATAGTGGAATCGTGCGTAGGTAGAAGATATATTAAAATTATTTTTATTAATCATTTCCCAAAACCATGAGTGGGGATATTGCATGTGAAATTTATAATTAATTTATTTAATATTTGAAGAAATGAATACTTGGTCTTAATAACTTTATTTTTTGGTGAATGTTGACCATCCAAAAATACCCTTTCAGATTACCTTTTTTGCGCTATGAGCATCCAAGGGTAGAATCCCTCTATCAGTGATCCACACGTGCTCTTATTATATCCAAGAAACACCACTTGATATTTGAGTTATAGAGTGGTGAGTCAAATGTATTGTGTTTTCTATTCTTGATTTCTCATTCTTTGGTCTTGAAAAAATCTCTCTTGCACTTCTTGTTCTTAAGAGGGAGAGAAGTAGAAGTTGAGAGAGAATTTGTTGTGCACAATAATTCTATATTCTCAATTTTTGGATGATCTACACAATAGAAATAGTCACCTATTTATAGAGTTGGGATTTAATTTAAAATATTATTTAATTTCATGTTGATCATTAAATAACATTTATTACCTTTAATAAATCTCATGTCATATAATAATAATTATATAATTATTATATTGTGGTGTGTGACAACTTGCAAAATAAAAAATATTATATAATGGTATTGTTAATTAATATATTTCACCAAACTCGATCTTGGTCCGTTCGAACTCCTCTAGCATTTATTGAACAATTGAATAAATAATTTATTCATAAATAAATATTTTATTCACAATATAGTGAATAAATATTTATTAAAATATTCAATAAATAAAATAAATATTTTATTTACAAACCGGTGAATAAATATTTATTTAATTTACGTGATCAATATAACTTGAATAAAATTATTCCTCATAATTGAGAATAATATTTATTCCATTAATTAAACTCAAATAAATTTAATTGAGATCAACGGAAATGCTTAGTGTGTGACCCTCTATGATCGGTCTTGCCTAAAGTCTAAGATCATTGTCTAGCAACGGGTCAAGGAACCCAAGAGAAAGAACTTAATGCTGCAACATCGACAACCACATAAAAACACTCACTCTGTAATATAATCCCTTTTTCACAATATATCATCAAGAATGCTTCACCTCCATGTCACCAACCTACATGTTCGATATGTCTTTATTTGACTATCTAAAATAAACACATCATTACACCAAGGCCATAGAATTTAATGTAATGGTTCTATTCCAATCAAAGGGTCAAGATATCAACTTCCATAGAGATGTAAGGGGAAAATCCTTCCACGACTTATTCATTAATGACATGTCACTCATGACGCACCCAACTTATCCAACTTCTCTATGAACTATTATCATCAAGGTTTATGAAATACATCTAATTATGTGAGTTTTAACATGCATTAATAATAATATTAAAGTCTAAGAACCATCACATACACTCATAGATAAGAATATATGATGAAACCAAAAATGCAGAATTTCTACTTGTGGGTTTACTCTCATAATCTCTCGTCATAGAGATTACCAAGTGTAAACTTCATAAGAAGAAGCCTCATCTGATTACAAGTACTCATGCATGATAGACTATTTACTATGTTTCCTCTCATGGTACATTATCCAACCATAAAACATTATTTGTGAACATCATCATAGCACATCATGGTTCTCATCATAATGGGGAACTGCAGTGACCTTACCAATGTGACGTATGCTCTAGGAAATTATTACATTATAGTTATTTAGAACAAAAAACAATATTTAATAAGAAGTTTTATTAATATTCAATGAATATAAGATACATGTAATCAAAGTATAAACAATTGGTCATAGGACACCAACTCCAAGAAACTATCACTTGGACTAGAGCCAACTACCTACGACCTTTAGTCTTCTATACCTCACATGATAGTCATGTTTTTTCTAAATAAATATTTAGTCAAGGGGTGAGTCATGTTATGTTACATGGAAATATTACTCACTAAAACTTCACCTCTTTGAGAAAAATACCTCAAGAGATGATACTTCCAAAGTATGTGATTCATCTATTGATGTGACCTTGACTCTTTTGCAAGAGCCACTACTACATTATTATCACAATAGAGTGTGATAAGCTATTTACTACAAGATGCTACATAAATCTCTTGGGTTAATTTTCACATCCATATTACTTATTTAGATATCTCATAAGTCAAAATATACTTAGACTATATTCTAGAATCTATAACCATATCCTAATTTAATCTCTTCCAGCTCACAACACCTCCATTAAAAGTAAATATATATCCCGTTTTTGAATTCATGTCATATTTATTAGTTTTGAAACTAGTATATTTATATATTATGATGACTAGTTCCTTATATCCTCCATAAACTAGGAACATATCCTTAGTATGCCTCAGATACTTAAGGATAGTCTTGACTACCATCCAATGTCACTCACATGTATCAGCTTGATATCTTCCTACCATACTTAATTCATAGGTGACATCAATCCTAGTACATATAATAGCATACATGACTGACCCAATTGCTGATGCGTATAGAATACTTGTCATTATATTTATTTCCTCATGTGTCTGAGGACACATTTTTTATAAATATGAATTCCATGTGATATTGGAAACAATCCCCTCATGGATTGTTTTATGCTGAATCTCTTCAGTTTATTGTCAATGTATGTACTTTAACTTAGGTCGAGCAACCTCTTGGATCTATTGTGATGTATTTTGATCCTAAGAATATATGTTGCCTCACCCAAGTCCTTCATAGAGAAGAATTTATTCAACCACACCTTAACAGACTGTAAGAATGGTATTTCATTTCCAATGAGTAATATTTCATCAACATATACTATTAAAAAAATGATTGTACTCCTACTAAACCATTTACAGTCTGTTAAGGCGTGTATGAATAAATTCTTCTCTATGAATCATTCATAGACACATGAATCTCATTATTTCTTTATGAAACCAAATTCCTTTATGGCCTCATCAAAATTAATGTTCTATAACTTGGATGCTTGATTTAATACATAAATGGATCTTTGAAACTTGCATAACTTGTTGGAATCATTTAGAGTCGCAAACCCTTTAGGTTGTGTTATATAGACATCTTCCTGAAGCTTACCATTAAGGAAATATTTTTTGACATCCATTTTCCAAATATCATAATCATGCAAAGTTGTAATGTAAAGTATAATTCTGATGTATTTCATCATTGAAACTGGTGAAAAGGTGTCTTCGTAGTCAGTGCCTTGGTGCTGTTTAAACCCTTTTACAACCAATCACGCCTTATAGGTACTAACTTGTCCTTCCATGTCTAGTTTATTATTGAATACCCATTTTTAACCAACAGGCTTTACATCTACTAGAGGGTTTACCAAAATCCAAACTTGTTTTTGGTATATGGAATCCATTTTAGAATTCATGGATTCTTTCCACTTGGAAACATTTGTGCCACTTACTACTTCCTTGTAGGTTATAGGGTTTTTATTATCAACTAATAATGATTCACCATCCTCAGTGACTATAAAACCATATTTTTTGGGTTTTCTAACCTCTCTAGTACTCCTATGTAGTAATTATGTTGCTAGAACAATTTATTCTTCCATGGGGATTTTTGGAATTTTTTCTATGAGAAATCTTGTGTATCTTGAGCCTTAAATTCATCTAATTCTATCTCCCTCCCACTATATATTTTAGAGATAATATCCTCCTTAAGAAATGTGGGATGTATGTCAACCACAACCCTTTTTTCTAAAGGATTGTAGAGGTATTATCCCTCTGTTTTTTTTGAGATATCCTATAAAGATACACTTTTTGCCTTAGGGTGAAATCTTATTACCTAAAGATGCCTTAAAAAATGCTTTATAACCCCACACATGTAAGTAAGAAAACATGGGTTTCTTTCCATTCCATAACTGGTATGGTATACTATGTGTTTCTTTAGTTGGCACTTGATTTAGTATGTATGATGTTGTTTGTAACATTTATCCCCAAAAGGATAATGGAAGACTCTCATGAATCACCACTGATCTCTCCGTGTCCAACAAGGTGTGGTTCCTCCTTTTTCTTACACCATTCCATTTATGTGTATAAGGATGAGTAAGTTGAGATAAAATCCCAAAATCCCATAAATAATCAATGAAATATTGATTAAGATATTCTCCACTATAGTCTAAGGGAAGTTTCTTAATCTTCTTACCAAGCTAGTTCTCAACTTCATTCTTGTATTCCTTGAATTTAACAAAATATTATGACTTGTACATCATTAAGTTGACATACCCATATCTACTAAAATCATTAGTAAAAGTTATAAATCATGAGTACCCATCCCTTGCATCAACAAGAAATGGTCCACACACATCGATATGAACTAATTCAAGAATATTTTTATCCCTTTCACCTTTCCCACTAAATGGGGGTTTGGTTATTTTTCCTTGTAAATATGCATGACATAACCTAATTGGTTTAGTTCAAAAGAATCTAAATATCTATCTTGATGTAATTTAGTTAAGTTCTTTTCATTTACATGAACTAGCTAGTAATTCCAAAGTTGGGTGTGGTGTGATTCATTTGAAGTAACTTTGTTATCGATTTCCATTATTTGGTTTGTGTAATCCAACATATAAAGACCATTATTTAAATGTACCTTATCATAAAAAATGTTATCTCTATAAAAGAAGCAACATTTATTCCCAAATTTGAAAAAAAATCCATCTATATCAAGTATGGATACATAAATAATGTTTTTGGTAACTGAAGGCACATAATAATAACCCTTTAAAACTAAGATCATTCTGATTGGCAATGTGAGGTGGTAGTCCCTGATAGCTAAAATGGAAATTTTATCTTCATTTGATGATCTAAGATCTACCTATCCTCGCTCAATATTTTTTAATCTACTTGGTTCCTATATTTGAATACATATGTGAGCACCTAAAGTTATATCTAATACCCAATTTTTAGAAATGGATAAATTTCAATAAATAACAAATGCATCTGAAGCCTCCCCTTTCTTCTTTGGATGGGTGAAATTTTTCTTCCAATGGAACTTCTTGGAAGGTAATGAAGAAGCTTTAGGCTTAAATCTATTTTTTATCCCTTTCCATTAGTTCACCATAATGATGGAAGGTTTTTTATGCTTCATATCGTTATCTACTTGGTGAAGAAGAGTAAGAATATCTAGAAGAAAATTATTAATGTTTTTCATATTAAAATTCAAAAAAAAAGTTATAGAAGCTCTGATGGAGTGATGATAGAGTAAGTTCAGTGTCCGGTTCTTTGGGGAGTTTAAAACCTAAAACCTTTAAGTGCTCAATGTATCCATTGAGCATAACTACGTGAGGCCTAGTTGAGGAACCCTCTCTAAGATTTCTTTGAAATAGCTCCTTGGAAATCTCAAACTGTTCCTATCTAGCACTCTCCTAGTAAAGACTACAGTGGTGCTCAAGCAAAATATATGCATCCATGTTTTAATGAGACTTCATTAGTTCACTAGACATTGATGAAAGTATCAAACACTAAATTTCAACCGCATTACTTAAATGTTTTTTATAGACAAGGAACTCTTCAACACTCACCTCATTAGAATGTGGATCATGCATTGAGGATTATAGTATGTAATATTTCTATTAATGGTGTAGCACAACCCAAAGGAATCTAAACCACTCCTATAAGTTACTTTAAATTAAGAGGTTATATTTCTATAAAAGTGATCATAGGGATATTATGGATGATGAACTTGTAATTTTATTCTACAATTAAAAATATCATATTATTAGTACTTTTATTTATTAAAAAATAAGTGAGATATAATAAATTAAATGTTTTTTATTTATTTATTAAATCTCCCACTATTTTATCAAGTCTCAATAGGCCTCACCATTGAATTTAGAATGTATAGTTTCTCTAACATTCTAGTGGAAAGGATCCCTATTAATTTTCTTAAGGATCCTGACTTTGGTCATGAAAACCATAATAAATTAATTAGGTAGGTGGTCATACCAACTGCAGACTTGTAGCTCCTTGATCTATTGAGTGGATTCACCTATCCTAAAATCCTGACTTGGATTTCCTAACACTTGCCTCCAAATTTGTATTGAATAGACTTTTTCCATCAAAACTCAATACAATTATGGTTAATTCAACCCAAAACTCTCATGATAAATCCTCGATAAAAGTAATTTTCTAGACTTTGTCTGTATACTACACTAAGTTCTATGGTTTCATTCCTAATCAAGTAATGGAAGTCTTTGTCTGACTTAATATTTAATTGAGGTATTTTAATTTATTATGCATAAATTTTATCTTGGTTTATCCTTTACACATCTTTTTAATATTAAGTGGATGTTACTTAATTAATTAACCATGTTGGATAAAACATTTATGCATAATTAATTTATTTAATTTTTGTCTTTTCATATTAATTCATTTATTTATGTGATTGTGTCCTTGAATCCATAAAATAAATAATTTCATAGATATAAATAATTAATTGATTAAATTACCCATTCAAGAGATTTATCGAACGATTGATTTAATGAGAGGATATTAAATTATCCTTTGACCTAAGGTAAATAACTCTTATTTATGGTCTTGGCATGAGTTATATCATTCTAGATGTCCACCTATGTATCACCAGGGTTGGAATCATTATGGTTCAATCTTCAACCACCTCCATGCACCTTGGAATGATCCCTTAATTACAAATATTTATTACTCACATATTAGTGAGGGGAAGCAAAGGATTGGTTAAAGGAGATTACATAAATATCCTTGGACACACAGGTTTTTCATAATAATAGAGGGAGGGATAACTCGTAGGCCATCATTTAATTTAATATTAAATAATTTCAAACTCATGCAATTAATTAAATTAAAACATCCAACACATACATAGGTCTTGGTAAAGCTCATGAATGGTCATACATGTAATTAATATGCAAAAGTAAATGACTAGCATTAATTTATTTATTCATTCATTTATTATTTAAGATAAATGTGCTTGAATTAATTAATTAATTCTCTTTCATCTTTAATGGTCATATGATCTTATTTGGAGATACTCATCATTAATGGAATTCATGGAAAATAAATATTAGAACCAATAATGACATATTAATTACAATTAATTAATTTATCATTTAAAATTATTTAAAATCATTATTAAATTTTCAAAAACAAAAAGGTGTTTCAATTAATAAAATAAGTTTTTAATGTTGAAATTTTCAAATTTAATGTGATTTTAATTTTTTCCATTAATGGGAGACAACACGGCATGTACATGTAGCTACATGTCATGTACCTAGGTTTTTGTGTATCCAATTCATGCACCTAGGGCTTCGGAATTTTAACTCGTCTAAACTACACGATGTATACATGTCATCTACACACCCTGTATCTGTTTATAGTGTGCCAGGTTAGCCTATTCAACACACTGTGTGTAATAAAATCACCACATGTAATTAATTGCTCAATGCATCTAGATACAATGTGCATGGGTATACGGTGTGTTCTCCAACTGCACAGCATGTAACCTAGTTTTATAGGCCAAAGATTTAGCACTTCTTGATGGAATATCGGGTCGTTCATCATTTTTTATTAAACCTTTAAGAAATTTAAACACTGAACAAACATGATTAATATTACGATAACATGTTAATTCTAATTGGATTGAAGAATGAATTGCTTGAAATGAAAATATAACCACAACTGCGCATAGATCAACAATTAAATAAATAATTATAAATTTAAACTTAACCACACTAATACCACTTGATGATTTCGGGTGTAGTGGAAGAATGTGTAAGTGGGAGATATATTAAAATTAATTTTAATAATTATTTCCTGAAACCAAGAGCAAGGATCTTCCACACCAGATTTATAATTAATTTATTTAATATTTGAAGAAATAAATACATGGGCTTAAAAACTTTATTCATTGATGAATGTTGATCATCCTAAAAGACCCTTTTAGATTACCTTTGTTTCATTATGAGGATCCAAGGATATAATCTCTATAGCGGTGATCTAAACATGCTCATATGATCTCAAACCAATACCACTTGATCTATGGTTGTTAGCACAGAGATTTAAATGTATTTCATTGTTCATTATTGATTTCTCATTCTTCTATCTTGAATAAATCGCTCTTTCGCCTCTCATTCTTAAGAGGGAGAGAGAAAGAGGACTTGATAGAGAATTCATTATGCGCAACAATTATCTATTATCAATTTTTTGATGATCTACACAATATACATAGCCTCCTATTTATAGAGTTGGGATTTAAGTTAAAATATTATATAATTGTATACCATCCATTAAAAAACATTTATTACCTTTAATAAATCCCATGCCGCATAATAATAATTATATAATTATTATTTTGTGGTGTGCGCCAACTTATGCAATAAAAAATATTATATAATAGTCTTGTTAATTAATATTTGTCACTGGAATCGATCTTGGTCCATTAAAACTCCTCTAGCATTTATTGAACAACCAAATAAATATTTTATTCATAAATAATATTTTATTCACAATCTAGCGAATAAATATTTATTAAAATATTCAATAAATAAAATAAATATTTTATTCACAAGCCGGTGAATAAATATTTATTTAATTTATATAGTGCATATAAATTGAATAAAATTATTTCTCAGGCTTAAGAATAATATTTATTCCATTAATTAAACTCAAATATAATTTAATTGAGATCAACAGAAACACTTAGTGTGTGACCCTCTAAGATTATTTCTCATTAACATTAGGCAGGCTTGCCTAAAGTCCAAGAAAACTATCTAGAAATGGGTTAAGGCACCCAATAGAAAAAAATTAATGTCACAATGTTGATAATCACATAAAAATTCTCACTGTGCAATATAATATCTTTTTTACAATATCTCATCAAGCAGGTTTCACATCTGTGTCACCAAACTATATGCTCGATATGTCTTTATTTGACTATCTAAAATAAACACATTCTTGCATCATGACCATGGAATTTAATGTGATTGTTCTGCTCTAATCAAAGGGACAAGATATCAGCTTCCATAAATATATAAGGGACAAATCCTTCCTTAACTCATTCATTAATGACATGTCACTTTTGATGCACCCAATGTACATAACTTCTCCATGAAATATTATCTTTATGGTTTATGAAATACATCTAAGTACACAAGTTGTGGAATACATTAATAATAATCTTAAAGTCTAATAACCATCACACATGCTCATAGATAGGAATATCTGAGGACACCAAAACATGTGTAATTTATAATGGTATTTATTCTCTCATAATATCCCATCTTGGAGTTTTCTAAGTGAAAAAATCATGAGAATAAGCCTCATCTGCTTACAAGTAATCACACTTGACATTCTATGTACTATGTGTCCCATCATAGTATGTTATCCAACTGGAGAACATTATTTTTGAATATCATCATGGAACATCATGGTTCTCATCATAACAAGGAACAAATATAACCTTATCAATGCGGTGTATATTCTAGGAAATTATTACTTTATAGTCATGTGGAACAACAAACAATATGTAATAAGAAGTTTCATTAATATTCAATGCATTGAATATACATGTAATAAAAGTACAAATAGTTATCCCTAGGATACCAGCTCTAACAAATCTTATATAGTAAACCCATACCTTAAAAGTGGACACTTATACTCAGTATTCATATTTTCTAATAAACAAAACTTTTTAAAATAAAACATGTTTTCTTTACATGATAAATATTTACATTTTTTATCTTGACCTCATACTTATGAAAGAAATTTTAAAAATGTGGGATGAGAAAAAAAATCAGTAGGGGACATAAAGGAAAGAAAATTGTTATTCCAATGAAAAACATGAAAACCCATGTAATGTTTAAATTTATATTAAAATTTATTTAATCATATTAAACAAAAAAATTCCACATAAAAACACCCACACACTTTTTTATCAAATAAAACCTTTAAACCTCGCAATAAGAAAATAAAAAACCCTTTTGGAAACTTAGAGAATCCCAATCAAAAAACCCTTTGAAAACTCTTTCAATTAGAATAACCATATATACAAATTCAAATATAATTATCTAGAGAACATAATAATTACCCAATGCATTGGATAGTAATAATGGTGTTCACCCTTCATATAACTATATCATACTCACAATTTTTTCATGAGCTATAATAGGGATCAACCATTTGTATAAGATATATCAGGCTCACCCATTTTTCATATAATGGTCAAGTACCATATAATGAATAAAAAAATTTATCCTTGCACCTTTCCATCATAAAACCCTTTTAAAAACACTTTTAAACCCAAATAAAACCATATTTGGACATCAAAATAGCTTTTTCTTTTAAAAATGACTTTTTAAAATCTAAAACTTGTACACATAATAAAAAAACCATTTTATTTAAAAATAACCATAGAAACATATAAATTAAACTTTAAATCATTGATGATTCATGATGGTAGTTAAATCTGTTCATGCTGTATAAGTTAAAAAACATTTCTTTGGTATTGTTTTTGGAAAAGTCTCAAAGTAACTCATTTGAAAAATGAAAAAAGGTTTCATTTCAAACTGTTTTATAAAAATTAAAACATGGGTAATGATTAATTTAAATAATAATAGTATAATAATAAAAAACTTCTTTAAATCATCTTTATAAAATATGTATATATAAGAAAAAGAGAGTTTTAATGGAATAATTAAAAGATATATTTTAAAAGAAATTCCCTTACATTGAGTATGATTTTGTCACCAAAGTTCTTTATATTCATAGATAATAAATTTATTTTAATTATTTATATTATTAAGAAACTTTTTCAGGTTTATTATTCCTTTTATATCACTTATTTCCATGTTATATACAATTACTTAATCACTTAAGTTCATGTTGGGCATTTTGAAGATATTCAATAGTTAAGTCCAAAATAGATTTGTTAAGTCAACTATGGTCAAAAAGGTCATCATTTCATCTTCTAAATAATAATAATAATAAAATAATTATATTTTTTATACATAAATTATTATTTTAAATTCAACCATTAAATATGGTTATGAAAAATGAACTATATTACAATCATGGAGACAGTAGGTCGTACGTAAACAAGAGTAACGTTTCTATGTTTCAATGATCATTATGGAAAAAAGGTAAGTATTATTTTAACTTTTTATAATTATAATAATATCATAAATACAATATTAATTCTTCAAATATACTTATATATATTATCCATGTGATGTGGTGATGAAAAATGAATCGCATCGCTTCATGGAGCCGGTGGTCCACATATATGCATGAATAACGTTATCATTTTTTATGAATGGAAAAGTAAGAATGTAAATGATTTATTATCTTTTAAGAATCATAAATATCTCATTAATATCATATATAAATATTAATTTCACCATTATAACTTTTCTTGAAATACAGTGATGGAAAATGAATTGTATTAGTTCGTGAGGCGGTAGTCCTCCGTACACACAGATGATTAATTCTTTTCACATTTGATGGAAGAGGAGATGGATATATGTTATGATACTAAAATAATAATATATAAGTATATTTAGGATACTATATTTATTATTTTTTCATTATTTAATAATTTTTTAGTAATGTGTAAAAATAAACAAAATAAAAACATACAGATAAAAACTATACCTCTTCTTTGGAAAACCTCCTTTGTTTAACACCTTAAAACCTCTAATATTGGCATTATACCAAAAATAATACCTCTATAATCTGGTTAGTGATTCTAGTAATTTATTGGTTTTGGTATTGGTATAATAAAAATGTTTTTTAAGTGTGAAGGAATTAGAATAAGAGGTCCCCTTTTATAAGAGAGAGAGGGGCACTCTTGACATTTCTCAAAATATTAAATTAATATAAATTAATATTTAATTAAAAATATATAAAAACTTATTAATTTAGAATATATTATTAGTATGGGTCTAAATCCACTCATAAAATAAAAATTATACAAGTTTTGACTATATTTCTACTCTTATCTTTTGGTTTTAACCCCTTTAACTTTTACCATGAAATCTTGGATTTTTACTGTTTAAGGGTGAATATAGTTATTATAAAATGAAAAAAAACCATAAATAGACCATGGTTAATATTTTAAACATTATATTAATAAATTTTATAAATTTAGTATTTTTATTAATGTTATACCATTTAATAAAATATTATTTACTATAAATTATCCAAATGTCAATTTGTTAGAATTATTCATTACTTTAAATTTAATAATATCAAGATAGTATCTAAATTAGAAAAAAAATTAATAATATCCATAACATTTCATGATCATTTATAAAATTCTTTTATCTCGTTTTTTATCTTAAGTTATATTTATTTTAATATTTTTAATATCATTTATTTACTTTTTTCATGAATTGAATAATTATTGCATTAGCAATGTGAAAGCATTTACGCTAATTATTTCTTCACTAAAAGTTAAAAATAAATTACCATGATGAATATAAATATTTTATATTTCAAAATAATATTTATAGTCAAACATATTCTCTTTATAACATCATATTAAAAATATTACACTTATTAAAAAAAGTGTGTGACGTGTTTGACTTTTCGTTAAATAAAATACTATAAGGGTCATAATCTCATCCAAGTGGCCCCAAAAGGTAATAAATTATAACCTTGGATAATTATGGTTTATATATACTCATAAAATGATATTTAGGTAAGTTTTTGGGTCATTTTATGGTTCTTATCATTTTGTTTTTAACCTAAATTACTCAATTTACCATTTACCATGGTAATACAAATTACTAAGGTTACTATTCATATTGTCCAAAAATAACAGGGGAATATTTACTAAATTTTGACCCACTGATTCCAAATCTATAATTTATTTTTCAAAATTCAAAATAAAAAGAGGCATAATTTAATTTAAAATTAAACTGGAAAAACACAATGAAAGAGAGATATGTGCGATGGCACCTATTATTTGGACCTCTAACCTCTTTGGATATAGGGGTTCCCTTCTATGGAATTACAATTGGTTGTAGAGCTTATTGGTACTTGGAAGAGGGGGTGACGCATCGGGTTAATGGTTATTACCATATAGGTGAAGTGATGCATCTTGGAGACAACATGACATGAAGACATGCAAGTGTTGCTAGGTGGACAGCTTGAAAGAGTGATGGGTTCACTAACATCTATCATTTATACCTTTACCCAGACATGGGTTTCAAGAGGGGTGTTATAATAGGTCTTCACTGTGAGTTATTTCAATGAAATGGCTGATGGTAAGAGGTATTTCACAATGATAAGGTTGGTATCATGATGTAAATCTTGATTGTTTAGCTTAGGCCTTTAGGGTTATAGGGCCTTCAGGCTGTCAAAGATTGTAATGGGACTTCGAGCCACTGGGCCTTAGGTTCATGTATGGGTTACCTATAAACCCTATTGAAAAGATTTATATCTTTACTTAACAGAAAAATGGTGTGTTCCCCTAACATGTTAAATATATATATATATATATATATATTAAAAATTATCAAAAAAATATTTTAAGAAAATTTTGACATGATGAATTCAAAAAATTAAATTATTTTTTGTAAAATAAATTTTCCAAAACTTATATAAATTATAATATTCAATCATAAAAATAAAAAAAGTAATTTTTGTTGAAAATATATTTTTGAATAATAAAATGACTACTAAAAATTTGAGTAATTATTTACAAAGAATTAATTAATTCATTACAAATGAGTATGAACATTATATATTTTATAATTCTATTAATATTATTATTTCACACCTATTTAATGTATATTTTATAATGTTCACCCTTAAATAATAACAATTTATTGTTATTTTAAGCTTTGTGTTGCATATTTTTTATGCTATCAAACAGTATTTCATTTTTAAAACATCATAATGTTACATTCTCCCCCATTTAATAAGTTGTTTCCTCATAGTTTTGAACTTTGTCTTGGTAAACAGTGTTTAAATTTACAAAATACCTTTGTTGAAAACCCACATCGTAAAGGGGTTCAATAAAACTTCAGCTTAAAAAGAGAGAAAGGGAAGTATGAAGGTCATCTAGAATAACACATACTAGGTTTCCAAGTAGAAGAACATAAGTGGAAAGTGAAAACATGGATATGTAAGAGAAAACTAACTCACATGTATTTATAGAGAGTGATAAAGAATAGGTTCAATAGAAAGTTAACTATCATAAAACTGTAAATATGTGATGGGTTAAATGGCCACTTATTTCTCGGTAATCAAATTAAATGGATAATTTTTTCTTAAAAATATTATTTTCCTAAAGTTGAGGAATTATTTTACTACCTAGGCTAAGAACATAATTAAATATACTTACTTTAAAAGTATACTTTTATCCTTTAAAAAATTCTACCACAAACTCATATTTTCTTCAAATGATGAGTATTCAAGATGAATTTTTCATGCCTAAATCATTAGAATCGAATTCTACAAATCCCAAAATTTACAAAAATGATAAAAATATATTCCTCTTATATTTAGGTATAACCAAAACCAAATTGGTTAGTATAATATAAGATAATTATCAAAATTAATAAACCTTAAAATGAATACAAACTACTTTTAATATCAAAAATTGAATATTATTACCCAAAATTCAACTTAGATCATTCAATAAATAACTATCCTTAAATATATTAAAAAATATTCTAAGATAATATTGAAACCCAAAAATCAAAAGGATTTTATTACATAGCATTACAAGATAAATTTAATATTTATATCCAGATAATATTAATCACTCTTAATGTCTCATACCAAAATGCAATTTCCTTAATCACATAATCTCTAATATATGATAATTATGTCCATAAATCATCTAAGCCACCAAAAATCCACATTATGAAAAGATAATTCAACTTTTAATCCTCAAATAAAATTCAAAAATATTATATTTACCTTAATCCTATAATGTTCCCCAAAATTATAGTGATCTTCTTTGGAAATAACCTTAATCACTGAATCACCAAATCATTTTCCAATCATAATAGTTATCTATAAAATAAAACATATATTCTAAAAATGAACTTATTTATAATCCATAAAATAATTTAACTAAAAATAAAATGTCAAACTAAGCAGGAATTCATGTACTTTTGTGGTAGGAGATTCACCCTTTTTTCCCTTCGATTATGGGTTCAAACCTCACAGCCTTACCGGATGTGATAGGTTTTCACCCAACTTACGGGTTGTCCATTTTCTAAAACTATATTGATATAATCCTTAGAAAATTCCCAAAAATGTGATAAAATACTCAAAATAAAATTAAAATATTAAAAATTAAATAAATGTTTTAACCATAAAGGTTATCTCATACTTTTCATTTTTCATCCCAAAATGTAATAACACATAATTTCCGCAAATATAAATGTCTTAAAAAACATCATTAGTCACCTTAAAATTTCTTAACTTAAATCCTAAAAAGGGGTTTATAAGACATTAAACGTATGATAAACCTTAAAATTATAAACCCATGATCATATCCATTACTCTTAAGATAAAATTCCATGAAAACATATTAATATTTAAAGTTTTCTAAACCCTCCTATGATACTAACTATAAGGACCTATCCTTAATCATTACATATTCTTGTATCTTTGAGATAGAACTTACTTTATTAAAATCACAAAAATATTCTTAGTATGGAGTTTTAGAGAATTGGGATAAACTCTTACATAGTAATCTCATACATTAAAAGTGGATACTCATACTCAGTATCCATTTTTTCCACCAAACAAAACTTTTTAAAATAAAACATGATTTTTTTCATGATAAATCTTCACAATTTTCATCTTGACCACATCATTGTATCCAATCTTCCTTAAATCCTGTGAAAAACATTTTCAAAATGTGGATGAGTACAAAAATATCAATGAGTGACATAAAAGCATGAAAACCTTTAGTCTATGGAAAAACATAGAAACCCGTGTAATGTTTATATTTATCTACAAATTTCTTTGAGTGTGTAAAATAAAACATTTTTTCATTGAAAAAACACACTCTTTTTTTCTCAAATAAAACCTTTAAAACTCACAGTAACAAAATAAAAACCCTTTTCAAAAATCTAGAGAATAAAATTAATAAAACCCTTTAATAACTCTTTCAATTGGAATAACCATACAGGTAACTTCTAATATAATTCTGCATAGAACAGAATCATTACCTAATGCATTGTAAAGCTATAATGGGACTCACCCTTCTTATAATCTATATTATCCTCACCCTTTTTTATGAGCTATAACCGGGATAAACCCTTAATATAAGTTATTTTGAGCTCATATGTTTTTAATATAATTATCAAGTACCATATCATGAATAAAAAATTTTATTTTTTCATTTTTTTCATCATAAAAAACTTTTAAACCTAAATAAAAACACATTTGGGTATCAAAATGCCCTTTTCTTTTAAAAATTAATTTTTAAAATATAAAACCTATACACATCATAAAGAAAGAATTTTCTTTATAAATAAAAATGGAAACATATAAATTAAACTTCAAAGAATTGAGGTTTTATGATTGTGTGAAAATATTCTCATTCCATATAAGTTAAAAAAACATTCCTTCTATATTTTTGTTATCAAATTCACAAAGTACCTCGTTTGAAAAACGAAAAAAAATATTTTCCTTTAAAACCATTTTATAAAAAGTAAAACAAGGGTAAAAATGATTTTAAACAATCATAAGACAATAATAAAAACCTTATTTAAATCATTTTTTATAAAATATGGATATGGAATAATAAGATAGTTTTAAGGGAACCTTTAAAAATGTTTTTTAAAAGAAAGTATGTTACCTTGAGTTCAATTCATCAAGTACGTTATTTTTATTTATAAATAATAAATTTTGCTTAATTATTTTCTTGATTAAGAAACTTTTTAAAGTTTATTATTCTTTTTATATCACTTATTTCCATGTTATATTCAATTATTTAATCACTTAAATTAACGTCAAATTTTTTGATGATATTCGATACTTAAGTCCAAAATGACTTTGGTAAATCGAATATGGTCAAAAAGGTCATTATTAAATTATATACAAAATAATAGTCATGAAATAATTATAATTTTTATATATAAATTATACTTTTAAATTCAATCATTAAATATGGTTATGAAAAATGAACTACATTACAATCATAGAGATGGTAGGTCTTACATACGCATGAGTAACGTTTCCATTTTTCAATGATCATTATAGAAATAAGGTAAGTATTATTTTATCATTAAATAATGATAATTAAATCATAAATATTATGTTAATTCTTTAAATATAATTATATAAATGATCCATGTGATGTGGTGATGAACAACATATCACATCGCTTCATGGAGGTGGTAGTCCACATGTACACACGGACGACGTTATCATTTTTTTGTGCAAGGAAAGGTAAGAATGTAAATGATATATTATATTTTTAGAATTATAAATATTTCATTAATATAATACATAAACCTTAATTCCATCATTATAACCAATCTTGAGAAACGGTTATGGAAAAAAATTGCCTCAGTTCGCGAGGCGGTATTCTATCATACACATGGATAATGAATTATTTACCATTTGATGGAAGAGGAGTTTTATATAGGTAATGATAATAAAATAAAAACATATAATTATATTTGGTACACTATATTTCTTATTTTATCATGGTTTAATAAAGTTTTAGTGATTTGGAATAAGAAATAAAATTAAAACATGCAAATAAAAAACTATACCTATTCTTTGGAAAACCTCTATTTCTTAACACCTTAATACCTATAAGATTGGTATTCTTACTAAAATAATACCTATAGAATGTGTAGAGATATTATATAAAGGTATTAGTGGAGTTATTTTCTTAAAAAAATGGTTTTTAAGTGTGAAGAAATTAGAATAAGATGTGCCCTTTTATAAGAGAGGGGAGGGGCACACATGGCATTTCTCAAAATATAAAATTGATTTAAATTAATATTTAATCCCAAATGGATCCAAAATTATTAATTTGGAATATAGGATGATTATGAGTTAAAATAAACTCATAAAATAAAAATTATACAAGTTTTTTCTATATTTATACCATTATATTTTGGTTTTAACCCCTTTAACTCTTAACATGACATCATCGAGTTTTATTCTTTAAAGGTCAATATAGTTATTGTAAATTGAAAAAAGACCCATCATTGGACCATGGCTGAAATTTTAAATTTATTCTAATAACTTGGCTGAATTTATGTTTTTAAAATTTTATATAATTTAATAAAATATTATTTACTATAAATTATACAAATGTCAATTTTTTAGAACTATTCATTACTTTGACTTTAATATTATCAAATAAACATATAAAATTTAAAAAAAATATTTAATTATATATATAATATGTCATGAACATATATAAAATTATTTTATCACATTATTTACCTCAAATTATATTTATTTTAATATTTTTAATATCATTTATTTGGTTTTTTTATTAATTGAATGATTACTGAATTGGCATTGTGTAACCATTTAATCTGATTATTTCTTCACTAAAAATTAAAAATAAATTACCCTTATGAATATAAATCTTTTATATTTCAAAATAATATTTATATTTAAACATATTTTCTTTATAATAGCATATTAAAAATATTACACTTATAAAAATAAGAGTGTGACATTTTGACATTTCTTAAATAAAATACTATAAGGGTCATGATCTCACCCAAGTGACCCCAAAAGGTCATAAATTTGATCCTTTGATAATTATGGAAAATATATAGTTATAAAATAATATTTAATTAAGTTTTTGGGCCAATTTATGATTCTTATCATTTTATTTTTAACCTAAATTACCCAATTTACCTTTTACCATGGTAATAAAAATTACTAAGTTTACTATTAATATTGTATAAAAATAAAAGGGTAATATTTACTAAATTTAGAACCACTGATTCCAAATATAAAATCTATTTTTCAAAATTCAAAACACAAAATTGGATGAATTTAATTTAAAATTAAACTGGCAAAACGTAATGAGTAATAGTTTTTCGAAAAAATGCCCTTCCTAAATATAAGATGTTTTTATATTAAATTCAAGTATAATATTTATTTAAAAAAAATAATTGGATTATTTTAAATAAAAAATAACTAATTAAAATCTAAAACATAATTTTACCTTTTAAATACTTTAAAATAAAAAAAAGTTTCAATAAAAATCAGTATTTTTCACTATTCCTTGAAAAATCAATATTTTCATAAAATTATCAAAAAATAATTTCAAGATAATATTGAAATGATAAATTAAAAATTAAATTAATTTTTTCAAATAATTTTTCTAGAACTTCTAGAAATTGTAATATTCACTCATAAAAAGAAGAAAACTCATTTTTGAAGAAAATGTATATTTGAAGTTTTAAGGAAGGAGCTGGATATTGGTAATGATTTTGTGGAGTCTCCATGGTGTTTGGCTATGATTGATATCAATGGGAAATATGAGAAAAACTGGATCCTGACTGATTCTTTCCAAGAGATGGTAATTGCTGAAAAATGAGGGAATGTATCGGACGGTGACAAAGAAAATATTTGTGATTTGGACAGTCCTTCCTTTAGCGATGTTGTCAAGGATGGGAAGAAAAATAATGGAAATGAGGAACCTCCCCCAGTTAAAAGAATAATGAAGAAGTTTTATGACCTGCCAAATTCGGTGTCAACTAGGTCCTCTGTCAGGCAATCCTCTAAGGAGTTACTATCCTTAGAGAAACTGAACCTCAGACAGAAATATGTGAAGGTCCTGAAGCACTATGATAGCTCTGAATGGGAATCAGCTACTGTGGAGGAAGTGTTATATCATGGGTGTGGTGAGGGGTATGACTTTTATGACATGTAACTGGTTTCTCTTGCTTGTTGTGTTTGTTCGGTGTACGTTTTCCTTTATTAATAAATGGTCAAAGGATTTACCTCTAGCTGAGCTTTTCTGGTATATTTGAAGAATAAAATGAATTTACTAAAAATTTATTTGCTTACTTAAAAATAATTAATTATTAAATTATAAATGTTTATGACCATTATATATTTCATAATGCTATTAATATTATTAATTCCCACCTATTTAATGGCTATATTATAATGGTAACATTTAAATAATAATAATTTGTTGTTTGTTAAAGATCGGTGTTGTATATCTTGCATGCTATTGAACAGCCCTTCATTTTTAAAATATTAGGATGTTGCAATTATTCTAGTGATGAATAAAAATGGCTACTTTTTCCATTGTAAAACTATCGAAGTCATTTTGGACATACGAACTGAATATCATCAAAACATACGACATAAACTTAATTGATTAAGTAATTAATTATAACATGGTAATAAATAAAATAAAAGGAATAATAAACTTGAAAAATATTCTTAAGGAATTAAATAATTAACATAAGTTTATTATTCTAGAAGATAAATAACATATGTGACAGGTAAAACTTTAGGTAAGGGATTTCATCTCAATTATCTTTCATTGAGGCATATTTTATTATTATGCATCTAATTTATTTTATATAGTGTATATACTGCCCCTTTTACATGACATTTCATGGATACTTCATACTTCATGATATTTTAAGTTTCAATTCAATTTATTTCATCCAAATGGATTTTACTTGAAAGTTGTTAAGTGGTAAGTGTTTCATAACTCAATTTCTTTTCATTGGGTTATATTACTTCTTCATTGCCTTTAATATTATAAGATTATGTGTGTGATAAATTTTTAATATTTTATATTTCATTTCCACTTGTTTTATGTGGATTTATATTTGATTCACATAATTACTTCATTGATTGTTTCTCACTTCAATGTTATGATCATCGTAAGGGTTTTTCGTCTCAATTTTTCTTCTTTGGGACATATGTTATTTTATACACCTAACTTCCATTATGACGTGTATTTAATTTAACTTTGATATGTTATATAATGAGTCTCTTTACATTAATGGTATTTAATTTTTCATTTGAATTTATTTATTTCATGGGGGTTGGGATTCGAAAGTTACCAAAGTGGTAAGGGTTTATTTCACAATCTCAACATTATTCAAGATTTTTTATGTTTAAGTCTCCATTAGGGGAATAATATGATATTACTATCTTAAACTCAATATATTTTTTTCTCTTATGGTTAATTTTGAAAATTAAAATTCTTCCTTTTAATTTCCTCTTTTATGTACTCAAAAGATTAAAAAAACGTTTTAATAAAGACAGACTTTATTTCCTCTTTAGTTGGGAACCTTTTTCTTCTATGAAGATTTTTTCTAAAAATGTTTTCAATTATGTTTCTAATATTATTATATTACCCATGATAGTATTTTTACAAATTTTTTTAAAAGGGGTCTTTTTTCATTTTCTGAATAAGGTACTTATTGAATTTTTACTGAAAATGTGAAAGGAATCTTTTGTTAACGTACTTAAAATGAATGGAATTTCCTATACTCATTACCACTAAATTATTTTAAGCTTAATTTATAAGTTTTCATATTTATTTTCAAGGAATATTTTTTCATAATATTCTATAAATTTTAAGTTTTTTAAAAGTTATTTTCAAAGTGAAAATGGTATTTTACTCAAGAATTTTTTTAATGAAATTTTTATGGTATTTATACTCAATGAAAAAAACATTATTTTAATTATGCACCACTAGGGATATGTTTTAATAATAATGTGCTTATTATTTATCTGGATGTTTTATGATCAGTTTGACTAAGGATGTACTATTTTGATACCAATTACCATATTTCTTTGGATTTTTTCTGATTATTCTTATTGATTGGAGAAATTATTAACATTTCATACATTAATTTTTTAATATGAATATTTACATTGATTATGTTTATCCCCTTTAATATGATAAATTTATTAGATCTATTAAGTGATTTGTGGGGCCTTATATAGCCCCTTGATGCATCGGTAGGCCTCATGAGACAAACTAGCTTGGGTATTTGGCTGAGGTCTTACCCCTTTATGTTAGATGTCTTGTCATAAGGAATTGATGGTATGTTTATGATTTCTAGAATTATAAATTACAACATTATGAGATTATTTATTTATATCCATTTTATTATTTAAATAGTTATGATATCCATGGATAATTTTCAAGCTCATGTGATTATTTATATGTCATTATTTGATCATTATTTATTCCAACCATATTATTCTCCATGCTTAATTTATTGATTAAATGGTATTTGTCTTCAATTATTTACCTTACCATATTGATTATTACTTATTTACTCATGATAGATTCCACTATATGTAAACCTTACTAATAATTTGATCTCACCCCTTATTTTGTTTCCTTTCACCAAGATATGAATATTGAGTCCTTGAATAAGTTCAAGGATGTAGAATATTTAATTTCACTATATTGTATTTTTTTTATGTTCTAAAATGTAATGTAAGATTCTAGTGTATATCTAGTTTACCAATACTACTAAAATTTTTGGTCCTATGGGATGTGATCTCTTATATTGAGTCTCAAGGTAATAAAGTAACTACTATCTCTAGAATACTGGGGGCAGGGTCATTACAGTTGGTATCAGCAAAAGTTTAGTAGAAGCCTTGATAATTAGATTTAGTAAAACATAGATTAGGTAACATAAACCTATGATAGACATTGAGTAAATTCACCAAGGACATTTTATGATTCCTAAGAGATTATTTTAATATTTTTAGGTACCATCATGGGTTAATAAGTCTAAGGTTGATTATAAGTTTAAATGAATAGATACCACTTTTAAGGTTTTATATGATGGGGATTTAACATGATTAAGAATATTTTGGGGAAAATTTATTTTAATACAACACTTTGGTTTAGTATATGTTTTAGTGATAAGGTTATAAGAGTAATAATTCTTTTGTGGACATAAGTTTGAAGTTATTGTTAACCTTTAGGTTTAATTTGATCATTTATGTTAAAATAATAATTGTCAATTAATATAATTTGATTTTGTGAAAAAATAATTTGTATAGAAAACATTTGTGGTTAAAAAGTGTTTTGATGAATAATATTATTTATGTGGATGTTCATCATACTTTTTGGAATGTTATATGAAGTATATTAATATAATTTTAGAAAAAGGACAACTCGCATGTCGGGTTACAACCCGTCACATCTGGAAAGGTTGCGGGGCTTGAACCCACAACCGAAGAGCGATAAGGGTGAAGCAGCTACCACGGGACTGTATGATGTATTGGTTAACATGAAAGTATTTTTACTCAAATTTTTTGATGGATAAATATTAATTTTATTTTTGGGAAACATATTATAAGATCAAATATTTTTGATTTTGAGATTATTAATGATATTTTGGGAGATTTTTTATTGGGTTGAGGTATATATAACTATTAGTTTTAACATCAAGGATTATTTGTAAAGAATTCTATTACATTTTTGGATGTGTAAGATGAAGGGTATGAGATAATCTTTTAGGTTAAAACATTATTTAATTTTAAATTCATTGGTGTTATTTTGGATATAGGTTTATTTATTTAAGGAATTATCTATGTTAAACCTTTGATTTTATTATTTAATTTTAGAGATTAATGTACACAGGTTTATTCATTTTCAGTATTACTTTACATTTTCTTACCATTTTGGTTTTAGTAAAGATATTAGGAATATATTGTTATTATTTTTTGGGTTATATTGTCTATTAAAAGTTAATTTTAGTTTTTCAGGTATAAAAAATTTGTCTTGGATATTCATTTCTTGGAGTAAGGAATAAAGTGAAAATTGATCAAAGCACAACCAAAGGATGAAATTTTTCTTATGAAATAACAATATTTCAAATAAGTATATTTTTTGTTGTTCTATATCTTGATAGTAAAATAATTTCTCAACTTTAGAAAAAGTATCTTGAAATAAAAAAATTATACATTTACCTTCATTTTTGATGAATCAATGGTCTTTTCACCCATCATGGATTTATGGATTTGTAGTCATTAACTTTCACTTGATCATTCACTTTCTTGTGATCAATAATCTCTATCACTC
Source organism: Viscum album (assembly GCA_963277665.1). Lineage (NCBI taxonomy): Eukaryota > Viridiplantae > Streptophyta > Magnoliopsida > Santalales > Viscaceae > Viscum > Viscum album. The sequence continues at coordinate 272,480,022 of OY728147.1, forward strand.
TCCATAATTATTTAGAAATTATGTTTCTACTCCAGTTCCATATGTTCACTTCCCACTAATGTTATTCTATTTGGAAACCTAGTTATTTGTTATTATAGATAACCTTCATATTTTTCTTTCCCTATTTTAAATAGGATGTTTTATTAACCATTTTAATGATGTGGGTTTTAAAAAAAGGTTAGACCTTTGATGACAAAAATAGAATTACAAGGGAATAGTTTATTTAATGGGGTAGAATGTAACACCCCAAGATTTTAGAATATATCCCTCTTTAAATAAATTTTATTTCTTAGATATGTTGTGTTACACACAACACCAAGTTTTAAAAAACTGAGATATATTATTAAAATATAATTATTTAATGTGATAGTTATCACCTAGTCATTTAATTTGAAGGTATGAATAGAACTGAATAAATTATGAAAAAATTATGGTTTACACATGTATAAACTTAATTAATTGGTTATCAATTGATTATAAATGTATATGAAAAATGTGTTTTTATGCGTGCAATGTGTTTTTATATTAATAAATTAAATTATTCACTATTGGTGAATTATTTTAATGAAATTTATATATTACATATTCAATAAAAAAAATTTAACATTCATTTAATATTTTTTCTAGGCATGGGATAAGAATAAATCCAGTTTTATTCTTAAAAAATGTATTTTTCTAAAAAATGGTTTTTCCATGTTTTCCACACTTATTTTAAAGTGAATTTTTTCCAATTTTATAAAATTTATTTCAAAAAAATGAACTTAAATATTTAAATTAAAAATTTTAAAATTATCATAGAGTTAATGTTTTATAATTTTCTAAAAATATTATTTTTTTCAATGAATAGAGAAAAATACTAATTTTTATTGAAAACTGATTTTTCATTTAAAGAATTTATAAAGTTCCATTTTGTTTTAAATTATCTTAAAAGTAAAATTAATTCAATTATATTATTATTAATCCAATTTATTTCAATTAAATCATTTTATGATACATTTTTATATAAAAACATTTTGTACTTAAGAAAAATTTTCTTTGAAAAACTGCATTTTCCTCACATTTATGGGTGTAATTTCAAATTAAATTCTACCAATTCATTGAATTATATTTCATAAAATAGATTTAATATTTGGAATTATAATAATTAATATTATTTAAAATTTTCAACTTAATTTTTAGTCATAATGAATAGTAAAGAAAATAAAAATTGATTATCACGGTTAAGATTAAAATAGGGTTTTGTGTGTTACATGCATCTGTGTTAAAATTAATTTTCCACACACTTTGGATTTTTATTTGATAAATTAAATTTTATATTTATAATCAGTGGATAAAAATTATATAATAAGTCTAATTTATTTTAGGTTTAAAGGATAAATTATCTAGGTGAATTAAAAAATCATTATCATGGTAAAAACTAAAATGTTAAAAGTGGGTAACCTTAGAGGTTAAGGTAATAACATTATTAAAAAATGTTTATTTTTTTTTTGTGGAATTTTTTAAGACATTAACTTCCCTACACTATATTATTTATCAATTTTAGAGTAAATTGGGTTGAGACTGACTTCCCATTATTGAATAATTTTAGGTATTTACAAAAATGTCACTCCTACTCAATTATAAAAAGGGCACCCCCCCCCCTCAATTATTCACACCTATTAATCTATTTAGCTCAACCAAAACCTATAAAAATATCTTACCAAAATACTTATACATGTTATAAATCATCTATTGTAACACCCTGAGTTATTTAAAAAAAATAAGAAAACTATGTTTAATAGCGTATGTGACACGCAGCACCAAGCCTAAATGAACCAAGAAATATTACTATTTAAATGTGACTGATATAACATGGCCTTTAAATTGGAGGGTATGAATAGTATTAATTAATTTATTAAATATAGTTAAATTTCTTAACATATATAAATGTATTGATAAATTCCTAGGAAATAAGCACTCAATTTTTAATAGTCATTTTTCCAAAAAAAATATGTTTCCTTCAAAAATAACTTTTATTGCTTTTTCTGGGAAAATATAAAAATTAATTTCTTGAAATTTTAGAAATTTTATTTTATAAAATTAAAATAATTTTTTAAATCATCATATCAAAATTTACTTAGGGTAAAATATGGTATTTTTCTAAAATGATTTATTTTTCAATGAATAGTAAAAATTAGCGACTTTTCATCTAGTGTCATTTATTTTCAATAAATTAATTAATTTAAAATTTCCATTATATTTTGTATTTGTTATTAATGTTTCTTATTAACCATTTTATTTAGAATAATCTAAATTTATAATCATCAATTTTCATGATTTTTGTATAAGTTAATTTTTATGCTTAAAAATGTGGTTTTCTGCAAACTGTTTTGAGTGCATAAAGTGTATCGATTTTAATTAATTAAAATAACACCTAGTAAAGAAAGATTTAAATTAAATTAATATTTTTTAATTATATTTATATTAATTTAAATTAATTTAATTATTATTTTGAGTCATATAGTTTATATAATATCATTTATTGCTTAAAAAATGCATTTCTTGAAAAATTATTTTTTGACACATTTTGTGAGTTATTTTTAAATTGAATTATGAAAATTATATGATTTTAATTTGATAAAATATTTTATATATTTTTTATAATCATAATTAATATTATTTAATAAGGTTATCTTGATTTTTTTATAATGAATTGTAAAAATATTAAAAAAACTATATATCATAGTAAAAAACTAAAATGGTAAAAGTGAGTAACCTTATAGGTAAATGGAATAACATTGTTAAAAAATGGTTCATTTTGAATATTGGGGGTGTTTATCAACCATATCATCCCTTAAATCTTTTATTTATCAATTTATTTATGCACTTTTCTTTAGAGTGACTTCCCATTATTGAATAGTTTTGGGTATTTACAAAAAATGTCACTCCCTATTTCTTATAAAAGGGAACCTACTATCCTATCCTTTACACACTTAAAAATACATTTTCACTATCCATGAACTACCCAAATATATTCCTTACTTACCTACCCACATCCTAGAGGCCTTGGTTTGATTATAAAACCCTCATAGGAAATATTATGGTGCAAACCCAAAGAGGGTGTCTGAAGAAGAGGTATAATTCTTAACCAGCATTTTCAGTTTATTTATTCTTACGCCATATTAAAATATTATTAAACCATGATAATATAATATAATCATTATCTTCCATATACTAAAATTTTATTATATTAATGGCATAACCTAAATCCATCTCCTCTCATAAAATGGGAAATGAAACCATCGTTCGTGTGTATGGCGAACTACCACCTCGCGAACCGATGTAATTTGTTTTCTATTATCACCCATAATGGATATTTATGATTATGGATTTAATATATATATATATATTATTAATTATATATTTATAATTCTGTAAAATTAATATATCATAAATTTTCTTACCTTTCCATTCATAGAAAAATGATAATGTCATTCGTGCGTACATAAGGTCACCTCCACGAAGCGATGTGATTCATTTTTAATTACCGCATCACATTGATGCTACATATAAGTTTATTTAAAGAAATAATATTATATTTATGATATAATTATCATTATTTAAATTTAAAATAACACTTAACTTCTTTCCATCACGGTCATTGAAAAATAGAAATGTTACCCATGCGTACGTACGGCCTACCATCTCCATGATTGTAACATAGTTCATTTTTCATAAAAAAATTCATGTTTGATTTTAAAATTATAATTAAATTATAAAAATGATTATTATTATTGATATTATTAACTAATAATATCTTTGACCTTACTCAACTTTTCAATGTGATTTTGGACATATGAGTCGAACATCGTCAAAGCATCCGACTTGAACCTAAATGATTAAGTAATTGAATATAACATGATAATAAATAAAATAAACAGAATAATAAACATGAAAAAGGTAATTATGTAAGTAAATAATTTACATAATTTTATTATTCAATAAGATAAAGAACACACGTGATAAATTGTTCTTGAGGTAAGGGATCTCTCTTAACCACCCATTTCTTCGGGTTATAACCATTATTTATCTAACTCACTTTATCTATCTCTATTTAAAGTTATGTAATTATTATAAATTCTGTATATATGTCTCAAACATATATAACTTTCTTATTATCCCTTCTTTTTGTGGGGTAATATATGTATTATTTTCATTTCTCAAATGAATTAATTATGAAATTTCATTTGATTATGATATGAGGCAACATTATGAAACCCATTTTCTTTCCATGGGTAATTATTATGTTTATGAATTATGATTAAATTAATTTTATGGTACACATAAATCATGAACATGTTATGATGTTTTCACTTAGATATAACTCAAATGCATTGGTAAAAACTTTTATCTCGTGAGATGTTATGTATGGGATTAGGGAGTAAACATAATATGTTATGGGAGTTTCTATAACATGTGATATTATCTTGGTAGTTATCCTTGACTCATGTTTATGTCATGTTATATGTTTTTTTCAAATTTCCTATGTTACCATAATATTATGATACTAATTTATTTATGTTATTAATCCATTTTATTACTCATTATCCTTCTCTTTTATAATGTCATGTTATACCTTTGACTCACATGTAATGTTTCCTTATCATGTTTATTCTCTTACTGGGATTTTTATCTCACCCCTTTCTTTTATATATTACCTAGGTTATCTTATGTAGTATTATGAACTAAATTTTATTTAGGATATCATTATGGAGAATAAAATAAGGATGTCATGTTTTAGTTTCCTTTCAATGTATTATGAACCTAGTTTTCTAAAGACATTAGGCCTCATGATCTTTGGGTTATAATTAATATATGTTCATGTTAAAAATCATGTAATAATATGTGTAAAAGGATTGGGTCTCTATAGTTGGTATCAGAGTAAGGTATAGATATTTTAGGGATTAGGACTAGAATACTTTATTGAGAACCCTAGGGATAAGGATAAGTATAATGCTAAGTATAGAAAAAAAATATCCTGGAATTTTAGTGAAGTGTAGAGAGAGTGGCTTCCAAGAAATTACATCCCTCTTGGGATACTACAAGTAGATGTAGCTTTGGAATAGTTATACCTTGGGGTAATAACTTCAAAAATAGAAAATTAATATTTAACTCAATCATCACCTAGTACACAACAACGAGCCTTGCTACACACCTAGTTTGACACACCTAAGGGATATGTTTTGGAAGTTTACGGACTCTATATCAACCATTATAAAGGACTTGAATAGATAAAAATCATGGATAACTTAAGTTAAACCTAGTATCTTGGCTTGATAAGTATAAGGTTGATCATAAGTTTAAAGGCATAAATACCCCCTTTTAAGGTTTTAATTTATAGAATACTAAGTTGATTAAGAGTATTTTGTAAGACATTTATGGTAATATAACCCTTGAGTTTAGTATGGGTTTTAGTAAAAAAGTTATTTGAGGATGAATGCCTTAATATTTTGTGTACATGAGTTTCATGGTATTGGTAACCTTTAGGGTTTATCTTATCTTTGATGTTAATGTAATAATATCCAATTAATAATATTTTATTTTTTTGGAAAAATAAGTTGTATAGAAGACCATAGTGGTTACAAATTAGTTTGATGATTAATGTTATTTTAAGGATGTTAATCATATTTTTTGGGAACATTATAGGAATTATAATAATATAGTTTTATAAAAATGACAACCCATATGTCAGGAGACAACTCATCATATCCAAAAATATCATAGGTCTTAAACCCACAACCGAAGGGCAATAGGGTATAGTACCTACCACTGGCCTACATGATGTCCTAGTTAGTATGATATTTTTTTTCTTAAATGATTTAGTGGATAAATATTAGGTTGAATTTGAGAAACATATTATAGGATCAAATATTTTTGGATTTTTATGTGACTAATGATATTTTTTGAAATGATTCAATAGATTTAGGTATAAGTAACCCTTGAGTCAAACATGTTATTTAACATGAAATCTTATTTGGGAAGAATATAATTAAATTTTTTTATGTTGAGGTTATTTTGGATGTAGGTTTATTTATTTGTGTAATAATTTAAGTTGAATCTTTGATAAAAATTTTGAAGTAAAATGTATTATTTATTTATATGAAGGTTTATACATTTTTTTATTATCTTACCTTATGGTAACAATTTTAGTTTTGGTTAATATTTAAAGATAGTAGGAATAGATTATTATTATTTTATGAATCTTATGATTTGTTAAATGTTAATTTTAGTGCTTTAGACATAAAAAATTCTTATTGGATATTCATTCCTTGGAGTAAGATATGAAGTTTAAATTGATCAAAGAAAAACCAAAGGATGAAATTGTGATTATGAAATAGAAAAATATCAAGAAATTATATTTCCTTGTGTTATTTTTCAAGATGGTTATTCCCCTCAGAATTCACACCTCACAAAAAAAATTTATTTCCTAATGGTTTCCTACAGGTTTTCTTTGTGGAACTAAAAACACCCAATGGTTCTATATCCAAAGGGACCTTCTTTCCAAAGTCAGACGCTCACTAGGGATTTTGGCAAAAGATACTTAAGAACTCACATTAGTTGAGAGTATGGGAGGCTGGGATCATCACACCCTTTTGGGTTGAATTATTTCTTACTCCACACTAGTGCAAAAAACATTTTTAACGTCACCGTTTTTTAAGTCGGTTATATATAACTGATGTGAAAATCTGTGATACGTGGTTTTTTACATCGGTTATAAAATAACCGATGTAAAAAATATGGATAGTAAATTTTTTACGTCGGTTATTTTAATAATCGATGTCAAAAATCTCGCATGTTCGTTTTTTACGTCGGTTATAAAATAACCGACGTAAAAAACCAAAGATGTGGCCTTTTTTATGTCGGTTATTAAATACCCAACGTAAAAAACCCAACCCACTGAATTTTTCACGTCGGTTATAGTATAACCGACGTAAAAACTGTGGTGTATGATTTTTTTGACGTCGGTTATATAATAACCGACGTAAAAAACCAACACGCGGCTTTTTTGACGTCGGTTATACAATAACCGACGTAAAAACTGTGTTATCTGATACATTTATAACTTCGGTTATTAAATAACCAACGTTATAAAACATTTAAAAAAATAACATGCCCCGTGGATTGTAATTGCTGATTTTTCGATCGACAGACCGGCGACTCGGCTCTCTCACGCAGAAAACCCTAATCGACTCTTCGGTCTCATTTTGTTAAACTCGTTTTTCCATCATATGTTATCATCTTTACTCTCCTCGGATCTATCATCGCCACTCACAACACTCAGGTAATCCTCCCACGATTTTATTTCATTTGTTTTTTTTCAGATAGTCTATATTTACGTTTTGTGATTTTTTTTTTAACTATGTAAGATTCTTCAATTTCGAACCCTCTTTCCTCGTTTTTTCATCATCATCTTATTTATTATAACCATATCTATTAGATCGAATCGCAATATTCACGTAAGCCTCACCTACTTCAATTTTGTTTATTTTTTTTTCGCGGATTCCCGACATTGATGGTAATTTTTGTTGTCATTGATAACTAATGATCTCATTCACCTATATTACTGCAATTTATATGTAAATCATTGTGATACACATATTCCGTGTACTGGTGTGATTTATTTTATAAGTATATATGGTTTTTCATGGTGGAATGTTTGTTTTGGATCCTTGGTTGTTTCTATTTTGGGTATCACTATTTGTAGTTCCATAATCTATTTACGTCGCTTATTTTCGTGGACTATTATAAGTCTTCATATGCTATTAAAACCTGATTCATTGCACAATAGAGCATTTTAGACTAGTAGTAGATACATTTCATGGTTCTCATTTCGAATAATGGCATGATACCAAAACTACTAGCTTGAGGTTAAAATCCCTAGATATGCCAAAACTAGTAGCTTGGGGTTAAAATCCCATGGTTCTGGGGGGATGTCAAGAGGGTTGGTGGTTGTATAGGGGGTTGGGAGATGTCCATAGGGTTGGGGGCTGTCCAGGGTGTCCATGGAGGTGTAGGGGGTGGAGGGAAAGTCCAGGGGTGTGTGGGGGGGGGGGGGGGTCCAAGGGGGTGGGGGTGTCAAAGGGGTGGGGGTTGTCCAAGGGGGTGGGTGGGTGGGGGCTGTCCAAGGGGTGGGGGACTATCTAGAGGGTTTGGGGGGTTGTATGGGGGGGTGGGGGATGTTCAGAGGGTTGGGGGTGTCCAGGGGGTGTCCAAGGGGGTAGGGGGTGGGGGTGGTGTCCAGTAGGGGTGGGGGCGTACTGTCTAGAGGGGTGGGGGCTGTCCAGGGGGTGGGGGCTGTCCAGAGGGGTGGGGGTTGTCCAAGGGGGTGTTGGTGTCCAGGGGGTGTCCAAGGGGGTGGGGGTGGTGTTCAGAGGGTTCGGGGGGCTGTCTAGAGGGTTGGGGGTGTCCAGGGTGTCCATGGAGGTGGGGGGCAGTCCAGGGGTGTGTGTGTGGGGAGGGGGTCCAAGGGGGTGGGGGTGTCGAAGGAGGTGGGGGGCTATCCAAGGGGGTGGGTGGGTGGGGGGTTTTTCAAGGGGGTGGGGCCTGTCCAGAGGGTTTGGGGGGTTGTCTGGGGGTGGGGGTTGTCCAGAGGGTTGGGGGGTGTCCAGGGGGGGTGTTCAAGGGGTTCGGGGGTGGGGGTGCTGTCCTGGAGGGGTGGGGGTGCTGTCTAGAGGGGTGGGGGGATGTCCCGAGGGTGGGGGGCTATCCATGGGGTTGGGGGGCTGTCCAGAGGGTTGGGGGTTATCCAGGGGGTGTCCAAGGGGGTAGGGGGTGGTGTCCAGGAGGGGTGGGGGTGCTGTCAAGAGGGATGGGTGTGCTGTCTAGAGGGGTGGGGGGCTGTCCAGGGGGGTGGGGGCTGTCCAAGGGGGTGGTGGTGTCCAGGGGGTGTCCAAGGGGAAGGGGGTGGTTTTCAGAGGGTTAGGGGGATGTCCAGATGGTTGGGGGTGTCCAGGGTGTCCATGGAGGTGGGGGGCAGTCCAGCGGTGTGGGGGGGGTCCAATGGGGGTTGACCCCATTGTTTCGTGATGATTGGATTTACATTGTGATTTTCTCCATTTGAGTTTTTATATGAAATTTGATTTGATTCTCAGGTTTACTCCATTTTCTCCAATTTTCTATCAACCATTGGAGGCCCCATGGTTTTCTTTGATTCAATGGAATTTAAAACTGTTATATCTAACTAAATTTTCTTTTTAAAATCATATTCAAGAATATTTTTTTAAATACGCATAGATTTTTTTTATATTTCAAAAAAAAATTACATTCAAATTATGATTTTTTTCATATAAACATATATTTGTATTATCTTAAAAAGATGTATAATTTTGATATTTTTTATAGGTAATAATGAGTCGAAATTAGATTACGGCACATCGAATGAGAAATGAATATGAGGAAGGTGTTGATGCCTTTTTGGAATTTGCTAAACGAAATGTTCCAAGTAGTGACATTTTTTTCTGTCCATGCCTGAAATGTTTGAATATGAAGAAGTTGAAACGTAGAGAGATAAAAGATCATCTGATTTTTCATGGTTTTAATCTGAGTTACTTCCCTTGGATTTGGCATGGTGAAACTGAGCGGAATGTCACTGATGATGATGATTCACAAGATGGTAACTCCGATGGAATTGAAGAAATGATTCACGATATTGCAGCAGAACAAATTGAGATAGAACTGACAGTTGCGCATCTATATGGTGATTCTGAAAAACCATTATATCCTGGTTGTAAAGATTTTACGTTTTTTTCAGCGGTGTTAAGATTAATTAAACTGAAGGCGAAACATGGATGGAGTGATATAAGTTTTACAGATCTGCAACAATTGATGAAATACATTCTTCCAAAAGATAATGATCTTCCAAATTCACATTATAAGGCCAAGAAAATATTATGTCTGATGGGATTGGGATATAATAAAATACATGCATGTACGAATGACTATATTATATATAAGAAGGAATATGAATTTTTGTCAGAGTGTCCTAAATGTGGGACATCACGGTATAAGGTGAAAGAAAGATCACAGGCTGATGTATAGATTACAAAGATCCCTTCAAAGGTATTTTGGTATCTTCCTATAATTCATCGTTTCAAATGTTTATTTGCTAATTCACATGATTCAAAAAGGTTAAGATGTCATGCAGATGAGCGGTTATGTGATGGAAAAATACGTCATCCAGCTGATTATCCACAATGGAAGAAAATTGATGAGCAGTATTCTACATTTGGAAATGAAATTAGAAATATCATACTAGGGTTGTGCACGGATGGAATGAATCCATACCGAACCCTCAGTAGCACACATAGTTCATGGCCTGTTTTATTGGTAATTTACAACCTCTCTCCTAAAGTTTTCATGAATCATAAATATGTCATGTTAAGTATAATGATCTCTGGTCCGAAGCAACCCAGCAATGATATTGATGTTTACTTGTCACCGTTGATTGATGATTTGAAACTTTTATGGGCTGATGGTATTAGGGTGTATGATTCTTATAAAATGGAATATTTTAAACTGCATGCAGTGCTTTTTTCACTATAAATGACTTCCCAGCATATGGAAATTTGTCTGTATATAGTGTTAATGTGTATAAAGCATGTCCAATTTGTGAACAACAGACATCATATTTTCAATTGCATCATGGTAGGAAAACAGTGTACATGGGTCATCAAAATTTTTGGCCTATAGATCACCCTTATCGAAGACTAAAAAAGGCATTCAATGGCTCACAAGAATTTGATATTGCTCCAAAACCTTTATCCGCTAATCTGTATTTTGAGAGGGTGAAAAACCTTGATGTGACATTGGGAAAGACACAGAAATCTGGTAATGATAGACATATTTGGAAGAAAAGGTCAATATTTTTTGAGCTACCATATTGGAGATATCATGAAGTTAAACATAATATTTATGTCATGCCTGTGGAGAAGAATATCTTTGATTGTTTTATTGGAACATTGTTAGATATTAAAAGGAAAGACAAAATATGGGTTGAATGCAATATTAGACTTACTATCAATGGGAATACGTTTGGAGTTAGCTCCCACTCCTAAAGCAAGACGAACATTTCTTCCCCCGTCTTGTCATACATTATCGAAGAGGGAGAAAATTAGCTTTTGTCAGTGTCTTCATGATATCAAAGTGCCTCAAGGTTATTCTTCAAATGTAAAAAAATTTGTCTCCTTGAAGGACTTGAAGTTGATAGGTATGAAATCACATGATTGTCACGTCATGATGCAACAAGTTCTACCAATTGCATTGCGTGGAATATTTCCCATCCGTGTTACAAAGACTATAATGAATTTGTGTTATTTTTTCAATTCAATTTGTAATAAGGAGATTGATGTGAATGCTTTGAACATTTTGGAAAAGGATGCAATTTTTATACTTTGTCAATTGGAAATGTATTTTCCACCAACTTTTTTTTATATAATGGTGCATTTAATGATCATCTGGTTCGAGAAATAAAGCTTTGTGTACTTGTATATCTTCATTGGATGTATCCTTTTGAAAGGTATATGAAAATATTGAAGGGGTGTGTTAAGAATCCATATTAACCTGAAGCCTCCATTATTGAAAAGTATATTTCTGAGGAGGTTGCAGAGTTTTGTACGAGCTACTTGGCTGCAGTGCAGCACATAGGTTTGCCTCCATCTCGCCATGAACGAGTTAATAATGAGGGAAAGGGGATTCATGGCTTGAAATTCAAATCATTGTCAGCTGAATAGATGAAGAAGTTAGAATCATACATCTTGAATAACATATCTAATGCTCAACTGTATATCACATTGCATATTAATGAGTTGAAATAATGTCATCCAAAGAAGAAAGAAATGTGGATTTTGAATGAGCACAACAAAACATTTTTGTCATGGTTTAAAAAGACCTTTATTGGTATATTAGATGTATCAGAGACATTAAAATGGATAGTGGGTGGTCTATGTTTAAATGTGATAACATGGTCCGGTTATGACATTAATGGATATACATTTCATACGAAAGCTCAGGACAACAGAAGTGCAGTTCAGAATAGTGGTGTATTGGTGTTTGCAGAAGCAATGCATTTTTTGAGTGCTAAGGACAAAAACCCAATTTCTGCATCAAGTGTATATTATGGAGTGATTGAAGACATATGGGAGGTTGATTACTTTAAAATTAAAGTTCATGTTTTTAACTGTAAATGGTTTATCGGTAACAACATTGTCAGACACGATGAATTTGGAATGACACTTGTTAATATGAATAGATTGGAAGAGATAGCTGATTCTTTTATAATGGCAACACATGAAAAACAAATTTTCTATGTAGTAGATCAATCAGATATGCAGTGGGCTGTTGTTTTACAAGGGAAAAAAATATGTTGGTGAGGATGAACTTGATGAAGATGCTGATTTATGTGAGATCCCTACTTCCATGTAAATTTTAACAGAACATAATGATGAGCATGTTGAATACATGGTTTGTGCCATAAGGAACGATCACGATGAAGGAATTTGGGAAAACAAAGTATTGAAACTATGTGTGATTTTTCCCACTCTCAAAGTATTGAAACTATGTGTGATTTTCTCCATGATCTTCAAGAGTTCAATGTGTGATTTTTCTACACACATTTCATTCAAATGTGTTCTTGGATCTTAAGTGTCTTTATCAAAGAAAGGTGATTCATTATATACTAGTAAATAATTACTCATGACCTTGGGAATCATAAAGGGGTAAATTTTTCTTAAGGAAACAATGTGAGATCATTGGGCTCAAATTTAACATTATTTATTTATCAATTGCATTTTATTCCCTATATCATTCTTACCTTATGCACTCTATACATATACTGACTCAAAATACTTGATAAAAGTCTATTGTATTTCATATACAAATTACTTGATTAAATATACTAAGAAGGATCCTACTGTATTCCTTATATAGACTATTTTAACCATCCTCTGCATTATTTTTATAGACTATAAAGAAAAAACCCTATTGTATTTAGTATACATATTGTTAAACACTTCCACTGCTGTTTTTTCATAATAAAAAGATCCTATAATACACTTTGTGTGTGGATTGGTCATTCAAACTATAACTGTAATGTCCCCCGGCCCATAACTCTCTCATATGGCCAAACCGAGTTGGTTATGTGAACTCAGGCGCACCTCTCCATAGGACAAAGGTTGCTGATTAGTAGGTGTGTAAATAACATAGTTGGGAGACTATAACCCCTATCTAGATTTTTAACAGTAATGTAAATAATAATATTCTATTAATAACAATAGAGAAAATAGTGAAACATACAGCAGGAAAAACCAAACAATAAATGTCAACTCAATAATACAATAATAAGAGAATAATGTAATGACATGCTAGAATGTAACAAAATGTAATTCTAAAATTAATACAGATAAAAGACCATAATAACATATATAAACTCAAAAGACCCTGGTCCCAAACCCCATTTTGATCATGTCTCTAAGATCCAACCCATCCAGCAAGAAACAATCAACAATAAGGTCATTTTACCTTATCCAAACCTTCATCCATGTAATATACCCGGGTTCCCAATGAAAAACCAAATAGGGTGTGAGTAAAACTGAGTAGGTCAACAACACCATATCTAAAAAAACTAGTTTGATAGAAAGTTCATGTAATATGGTGATAAACAGGGGTATTAATTAATTAATTAATATGATATAACAATTAACCTATTTCGGCATCGTGATGGAATATCTATGAGAATGTATCATCACTATGACAACTGTAACCACAATTCCATGGCATAAATACATAATCAGGAATATCCCTCTATATAAGCATTTCATCAAAACATTGGGTCAATCCGTCTATATAAGAATTACATCAAAAAAAATTGGGCCATGCCCACTATATAAGAATTAAATCATAAAAATAATCCAAGCCCACTATCTAAGAATTATATCATGAAATTAGACCAATCCCTCTATATAATCATTATAGAAAGAAACTGGGTTAATCTCTCTATATAAGAATTACAGCATGGATCACTACACAAGTCATAATAGAAATAGTAAAACAAAATAACATTATAAGCCATAATGGTAAATTTAGTAAATTACTATTTATATTTAAATTACCCATTTATTCATCAAATTATATCCTAATTTTTTATCATTATAGTGTACAAAACCATATTATATTAAAGTATCTTTAGTCATTTCACTAAACAAGTAATCCATTTTCCAAGGTTAATCTATCATAGGAAATCACCTAAGGTCACTTATGGTCAAGCTTTCCACACTGATATCACTACAATGTAGCATGGTCCTAAGATGGATACCCACTTTCCTAGCTACTCTACCCACTATTACCTTGGTGATAACTGTCATAGCGGTGCTTCTTGACACTAGAAGAATAGATCTTAGTTTCCCCTCCTAAAATAGCCTAACCATTTTTTTGGGCCTCTCTCAAATTCACTTCTATGATGAGAGCCATATTTATCACATTTTAAAAGATACTCAATCAAAATACTTTCACTTGTTACCTGAACTCATAGTAAATATCATCTTAAAAACACCTCTCCCTAGCAAACTCATCATCCAATAAGGATGGTGAAAAGTGTTGCAGGTCGGTGAAACATTTGACATAGTCCATAACTAACATACACTCCTCTGTTAGGTTCATGAAATCGCATGCCTTATCATCCCTCAAAGTTTTTGGGTAGAATTGTCTCGGGAACTTTGTCTATAAGTCCTTCGGGATAACTCCTCTTATTGCCTAGATTTCCCCAAATTGTACCACCAATGCTTGGCTAGTCCAGGAAGCATATATGTGGAAAGATTAACCCTCCTATATGAAAGTTTATTTAGGTGATTAAGTATCATTTGGACAGACTCAATCCATAACTCAGCTTCTTGGGGGCCTTCCTCCCCAGTAAACATAGGTAGATACTACAACTAAAACTCTCTCACCGGCTCAGACATCGAAAGTATGGTGAAAACAGTCTACCTCTCCATAGATTTCATAACCCTTATAAAGCTATCATGATCTAATCATCCATATAATTCTCAGGAGTTTCTAGAAGCTCTGAATCAACTACATTATAAGTGTACCAATTTTCTCTCTCTGGATTCTCAATTCGAAGATGATGAGGAGACATTTTCTCTACAATACAAAAAAACTCCTTAGAACACTGGATAACATAAATTTCAACCTCAATAGATGAAAATAATAGAGAACCACTTGCTCGTGGTATCTTTAAACTTGCCTTAACATCTGAATTATCATGACATAATAGTTAATTTATCTTCTTTTTCATTAGATATAAAAGGCATCTCATTTCACAATTCATATGGGAGAACATATCAAATGTAATAAATATGTCCCTATCATGAATAATGAATGTCAATATGTGTGTGTGTGTGTTCCTATAATGATGAATTCATACTCATCTCATTCCATATCAGGACATGAGTATAAATCTCGAGAAATAATAACATCACTCAACAAGTGAATCACCCAAGGTGAAATAATATCAATTGTAACAAGTGAACTACATGAACAACGATCCCATCTCTAGGTAGTCAGATTTTCTCCCATACATAGGTTAGATACTCCCATGAAAAATCTCATTACCAAGTCCCTACATGTTCCTAGTATCCTTTTTACCATTTCGAAATAGTAAAAAAAACAAAAAAAACTTGAGCTACTTTGATACCACTTTATAACATCCTTCGGCCCGGTGCTCTCTCATGTGGTCAAACTGGGTTGGTTGCATGACCTCAAGAATTCCTCCCCATATGTCAAAGGCTAGTGAATAGTATATTGTGTGTAAAGGAAATAGTGGGGAGACTATTACCATGTATAGATTTGTAACATTAGTGGAAATAATAATATCAAAGTCATGAAAATTATCAAAACAGTACAACATATAGTAGAAAAAACAAAGCAATAAATGTAAACTCGATAATCCAATAATAAGATAATAATGTAATGACAAGATAAAATGTAACTAAATATCATACTAAAATTCATATAGATAAAAGACCACACTAGAACAAATAAAATCAAAAGACCTCGGTCCAAAACCCCATATCGGTCCCATATCCAAGCTCCAACTCATCCAATACGCAACAATCAATAACAATATAAGATCCCAAGTTTTTCTATGAGGTACATATATTTTTTTATATTTAAATGAATTTATATGGACTAATGTGATTATAAATTGATTTAATGGGTGTATCAGGGGTTTCTGGGGCTTTTTCAAAGCCCATAGCCCTGCTTTTTAGAAAAAAAACAGACAAGTCACAAGGTTAGGAGAAACCATGCGGGACAAGCCGCACAGTTACCTCTAACCATGCAGAGATTGAAAGTGGGGTATAGGAGGTCACATGGTTTGAGGAAAATATACAACCATAAGCACAAACCCATGCGAGGGACTCAATAGTTTTTAGTAGAGGGTGTTTCACAGTTTGCACACAGTTAGTCAAACCATGTACATGAAACTGTGTGGGGTCCTCCCTTAAGCAATGAAGGGAGAACGGTTGGCACACGGTTTGACCAACTATGCGTACAAACCGTGATACCCAGTTAAAAGAGATTAAATGACCATTTTTTCCTTAAAAACTATTATAATATAAAATATAATTCTTTCTTCCTTCAGTGGATAGCCTTGAGGTGTTGAGAGCTCTCCTTTGAAGCAATTCCATAGCTTTTGCTCTTGATTCTCCATATGAACTCAAAATTGAACATCATCATTCTCATTAGATTCACGTTTATGATTTATTAATTCCTCTTATTTCATTATTAATTTGAATTTGTATCAATATAGTTATTTAGATGCAAACTAATATGTACTATTTTTAGTCTTTTTGTCTGTTCTTTGTTTTTTTCTGATCTGGAAAAAATTATAGCTTGATACTGAATGAGTGATCTACTAAGGACCTACAGTAGGTGGTATATACCTTTTCCTGTATGGTTTGGTGTTTTATAAGTTTTATTTTCATTTCTCTACATGTTGGGATTTCCGGTGATGCATTTTAAATTAATTAAATAGTTGACTTTGATGAATTGGAACCTATTAGGGATGCCCACTGGTTCCCTTGAGTTGTTGGAGGTTGTTACCCCAACCTAGGCCACCCATGGGGTGTGACTTTGTATTTTTACTATTATTATACCACTTGTGGGGTGTATGTGATCTTTCCTATTTAGAGGAACCCTTTTTAAAATGAATGATAATTGAATTGAATTGAATGCTTAAGAGAGAGTGGATGCCTCCTATTCCATGTGTTGACATGATGTGATTTGTTTAAAATTTTAAAATGGAAATTTTTATATGATTTGGATGAAATAATGGAATGTGAATTTTTATTAAATGTGGAATGATTGAAATGGTGAATTGTGTTGAGTCAATAAGGTTTCCTTATGACTTTTCCATTCCTCTATGTTTTTAAAATCACAAACACTTTATCTTAAGGCAAATTACCTTTCCCTAAGAATTATTTTCTTAAGGAAAATTTCCCTTCCCTAAGGAAATTTTTTCCTTTTGTTTTCATTGCCTCATTTTATAATCTCTAAAAACCAAATTCATTTTATTAATAAGTATAAAATTCAGATCCTTATTAAAAACCTCAGAATCTTATAGTTCCTTGGATATAGAGTCTTTTATTTTTAGACTCTGGATTCTCTAAAATTCAGACTCTGAATTCTATGAAATTCAGACACTGAATTCTCTGAAAATCAAACTCCAAATTCTCTAAAATTCAGACTCCAAATTCTCTGAAATTCAGACTCCAAGTTCTCTGAAATTCAGATTCTAAATTCTATGAAATTCAGACTCTGCATTCTCTAAAATTCAGACTCTGAATTCTCTGAAATTCATACTCCAAATTCTCTGAAATTTAGGCTTTGAATTCTCTGAAATTCAGACTTCAAATTCTCTGAAATTCAAAATCCAAATTCTCTAAAATTCAGACACCAAATTCCTCAGAATTAAAACTCTGGATTCCTCAGAATTCAGACTCCAAATTCATCAGAATTCAGACTCTAAATTCATTTGAATTTAGACTCTGAAATCTATAGAATTCAGATTCCAAATTCTTTGTAAAATAAGATCTGAATATCCATGTTTTATAATATATGATTATTTATATGATTAGATTTCAAATTCAATTTTTCCTTAGACTCCAAATATTCATATTTGGTTAAGATAATTCATTTTTCCTTACACATGTTATTATTATGAAATGATGTCGTACAATCTGTTTCTAACTAGCCGTTGGTTGAGTGACACGTGTACAGGTCTCTCTAAGATTCAATGAAAAATATGACAGTTGGAGGAAGGTGATGACTGTGGAAGTTTTTCATATAAATAGTATCTCATTTGAACGATCTCATAATACATCTATTGATTGACCTAGATATTACATATTGTGATATTGTGAAGTGATTTCTATAGAGAGAAAGACTCTCATACTTTGTGTGTTTCATGAACATCTTGTTCAGTAGTGAACATATTGTTCAGCTTGCTTCCTACAACTCTGATTGTTACTAAGTACAGTCAAGGAATTCTAGATATAGGAAGACAGAGGTTCTGACTACCTTAAATTTCGATGGCTTATAGGAATAGCAAGATAGATTCTGATATTCCTATCGAGGGCTTACCTTGGTGTGGGTAAGAAATAATTTCTTGAAAGTATAAATCAAGGGACCTTTATCCAAGGTTTTTAGATACCCTACTCTTTGGGTTAAAATATTTCCTACTTGTTACTTGTTTTGTTTCAAGTTTTTATTTCCTCTGTATTTTTGTTAAAGGAAGAATGTGTAACTTTATTATACTTTCTTGTACTTTTATTAAATCAGATAATAGATATTCTATATGCTTTAAGGTAGAATATTTCCCAAAATAAACTTTTCTTAAGTTTCTTTTTCAGAACCATATTTTCGAAACCAAATAAAATTTGGTTCTAGTTAAGAACTAAAATAGGGTTTGTGAATTTACCTTGTTTAACTTTGTTAAACATAGTTTTCCTTAAGGTGAAAAATTAATGTTTTTAAACTTACAATTCACCCCCCACCCCCTCTTTTAATTGAGCATCTATATATGCTATTTTGATCCTAAAATTGGTATTAGAGCAGGTCTCTGAAATAATTATACTCACATATAATTTTTCATGCTCAAGTTTTATTTTCTTGCTGAACTTTTCTTGTTCAATTTTTTCTTAAATATTTTTATCTTTTTTTATAAACTTTTTCTACTTACAAGTTTTGTGGAAAATATATTTTCTTATAGAATGACAGGTATAAATGTTGGTTCCATTGACAATATTAATCCTACCAGACAACCAATTTTTTATGGTAACTATTATGAGTACTGGAGAGATAGAATGAAGACTTTTGTTATTAACACTAGAGTAGACAAATTTGTAATGCTTACTGGAAATTAAAAAATTACAGACAAGGAAGTCAAAATCTTCACCAATCAAGAAAAATTAGAATATCAACTAAATTGCAAGGTACGTAGTACTTTGTTGTGTTCTATGACTAGGAATATATATAGTCAAATATCTTATTGTGAAGCTACCAACTGCATTTGGAAGAAACTTGAAGTTACATATTTTGGAAATTCCAAAGTAATAGAAACTTGAAAATCTATGTTGAGAGCATAATATCATGGATTCTTATTTTCTTATAGATATCTTGTATGCAAGGTGCAAAAAATATTTATAAACATTGTAAACAATATTCAATATATGGGAGAGAAAGGCCTTGATGATAAAGCTCTTATGGACAAGATTATAGATATTATGCCCAATGAGTGGGAATCCAAAAAGACATCCATTGATGAGAACTTTAAAGTTTCCAATATTACTCTTGATGGAATTTTTGGAAATCTTATTCAACATGAGATAAGAATGAAAAGAGATGATAATATGAATAAAAAGAAGAATGAAAATGGAAGTGTAGCCTTTACTACTACTAAATCCAAGACTTTGGAAATTGTTACAAGATCTAAGTCTAAGGAATTCACTGTTCTATCAGAGTCTAGTAAAAGTAAACATTCTAAAAATGAGTTATCTAATATTTCTCTAAGGATGAACAAGATAGTGGGGAAGAAAGACTTTCAGTGTAGATATAAGAAGAAAGAAAGAAAATGCAATAAAGACTCGAAAGTCACTTGCTATGAATGAAGAAGATATAGAAACATCAAGCCAGATTGTCCCATGCTTAAAATAAAATATAGAAAAGAAAAGCATTATGAGAGGAATATAAAGAAGTATTATAAGTATAAGTTTAAGAAATTCTTGAAGGATAATGATACATGGATTTTCAGTGGTGGTGACTCATCTGATGAATCTTCAGAGTATGAAACATCCAGTCAGAAAAATCTTGGTCTACTAGCTAAACTACCCATTGAAAATCATTATCTAATGGACAAGTTACATAATGACGAGTCTATTACAAATGTATATTTGAATGAAAATTATAATGATGATAAATATTATAAGTCTTCAAATGAAGAATCTTCTTATGATGAAGACAACTCTTTACCTTTTTATGAATAAGTGTCTAGTTTTTCCAAACTTCTTGAAAATGAGTATTCTAAACTCAAGAAAAACTTGAGAAGGAAAATACTAGAATTTCTATTTTAACTAAAGAAGAATCAGATATTTCCAAGGATCTTTATCAGAAAAAATTTTAGTTTTAAAGTGTTTTTAAAAACCTTAAGGAAGTTAATTCTGAGAAGGATAAGATTTCTAAGGATCTTGAAAATGTTATTTATAAGAAAAATATTTTAGAGGCTAACTCTGGTTCTAGTTCTAATAACTTTGAGGATAAAAATTTAGTCATTAGAATAAAATCCAAAAAATAATTAAAGAAACTTTTATCAAATTTCACCTTAGGAAGGAAAAAATTTGATAAAATATATTCTCAAATTCATCCCCTAAGGAATAGTTCAGGAATTGGTTATACTCATTCAAAACCGGTTTTTAGTAATAATTATTTTGTTTCCCAAAGTGCTCCATTTTTACCAAATATCAATGTGGAGAACATTGGGAGAAAAAATATTCTTTAAAAAAACTCAATCATTAGGTTTTCATAAAGCTTATTTTTCTAAGAAAATGTGGATTCCAAAAATCTTACTTTCTAAAATTTCCAGATCCAAAAAAATTTGGATTCTGAAATTCTAACTCTTTTATTTTTAGAAAAATAAAGAAAGTACCAACAAAAATACATGGTACATGGATAGTGGATGTTCCCGGCATATGACCGGTAACAAAAATTTATTTGAAAAGATTATCTAAATGAAATGAGGAAAAGTAACTTTCAGAGATAATTCTCAGGGAGAAATTTTTGGTATAGGTAATATTGTTCTTCTTGGAAAAACTTTAATTTAAAATGTTTTATTTTTTAAGGGTATTAAGAGAAACCTCATTATAATTCAATTATGCGATGAAGGTTACCTTGTGAATTTTAGGAATGATAAATGCTTAGTACACAATTCTAAGTAAGAGTTTATTCTTTATTCTCATAGGTAAGAGAATGTATACACACTAAATTTAGAAGACCTTAGAAGTCAAGATCTACCTTTCCTTAGTGAAATGGAAGATCAATCTTGGTTATAGCATAGAAGGTTAGTACATTGTAACCTTAGGAACCTATGAAAACTCTCAAATAATAGACTTATGGGATTTTTGTTACAAAACAATTATGTTAAGGGAACTGCTGATCCACCACTTTTTATAAATAAAGATAAGAAAAATGTTTTAATTGTTCAAATTTATGTTGATGAAATTATATTTGGTTCAAATTAGCAATCTTTAACTGATTCGTTTACAAATCTAATGAAATCTGAGTTTGAAATGAGCATGATGGGTGAATTAACATTTTTCCTAGGTTTTCAAATTTCTCAAAAGCTATAAAAAACATATATATATATAAATAAGTATATTAAAGATATTATTAAAAAGTATGGATATGACAACACTAAAATTATAATCACTCTAATTGGTACCTCAAATTCTCTTGATCTTGATGAAGTTGGGAATCCAATAGATCAAACATCATTTAGAGGTATGATAGGAAGTTTACTATACTTGATATCTTGTCATCCATAATTAATGTTTTCAGTATACTTATGTGAAAGATATCAATATAATCTAAAGGAATCTCATTTAAAAGCATTGAAAATAATTTTTCACTATTTGAAGGGAACTATGGATTTAGGACTTTTTTATACTTCTAGAAATGATTTTGTTTTAAAAATATTTTTGGGTGCTGATTTTGGTGGATGTAGAATAGATAGAAAAAGTACATATAGAAATTTTCATTTCTTAAGAGATTCGTAAGTTTCTTAGTCATGTAAGAATCAACACTCAATAGCACTTTCCACTACTAAAGCTGAATATGTAGCAACTGGAAGTTGTTGTGCTCAAATGTTGTGGATGAAACATACACTCACAGACTATGGCATGAGTTTTACCAAAACATAGATATTGTGTGATAACACCAGTTTCATTTCCCTAAGAAAAATATATGCACATCACTCTCATGCAAAACACATAGATATTAGGCATCACTTTATTAGAGATCATGCACTTAAAGGAGATTTCATTCTTTAATTTATTAGAATTCAAGATCAACTTGGTAATATTTTTACAAAATATTTACCCTTCGATAGATTTGAATACATTAAACAAAAGTTAGGAATGATAACCATAAGTTAATATTCTATATTAAATTTTTTTTGAAACCTATCTCCTTACATTAAGAAACTTCTTTTCATAGGGGGAGCACATTTTCTTGTTAACCATTTTTTTTCAAGTTTTTCGTAACCAATTTTTTTTTCTTACCAAATTTTTCGTTATCAATTTTTTCCCTTAATAAAATTTCTTATAACCAATTTTTTTCTTAAACAATTTTTTTTTAGAACCCAAAATTCCAGAATCAAAAATTTTCCTTTCCTTAATAAAATTTTTCATAATCTAAAGTTCTTCAAGAAGAATATTTTTTATTACTAACAATTTTTTTCAGCAATCTGTAAGGTATGTTTCCTTACTTAAATTTTCATAATTGATTTTTTTTACTTGTTTGTATTTAAAATTTTTATCAGATTCACTTTTCCTAAATCTGAATTTTTCCTTAGAACCTCAAACGATCAGAATCTACCAAATCCTTATTCGGCTTTCATATCAACCGTCAGATCAGTTTTATCTCTTTTCAACCATTAGATCAAATTAAGAATTCTAACTGTCACCTCGACACCTATATAAAGTTCCCCTTATTCCTTGTCCCACATCTGTTTTCAAGGTTTTTTTTGTCGAAGCTTTTCCTCTCTTCAAAAAGTTTGTTCTGCTTTTCCAAGTATACTTAGACTATAGATTTTGTTGGAAGCCTCCCCACAGAAAAAAAATTCTTCAACCAAAGAAGTCAATAAATGGAAAATTTACAGGGAAAGGTTATTTGATCCGATATTTTTTGCTAAGTACAATTCCCTGATTACGCAAAATATTAAGTTGAATGGATGGGAAATCTTTTGCATAGCCAAGCCGAAAATTCAGGATCTAGTTTATCTAGAGTTTCTTATAGAGTTCTATGATACTGTAAGTTTTTACAATAAAGGTGGAAGAGACAAATTTTCCTTTAACAGTTATAGGAAAACCTATTCTCTATCTTTTAACATGGCAGCAAGTATTATTGGAGTTCTGTATGAAGGTGAAGCGATTTTCTTCACTCACAAGCTGTCAGATCAGTCAGGAATCTTTGAGAAGGAAAATTCAATAGAGTGACTTGGACTCAAAGGAGTAAAAATACCGAAGATCAACTATCACTCAATGAATTTTATGATGCTAGAATTATGGGTACATGGTTTCCTCATTCCGAGAAAAGGAGATAATAAATCCTTAAAGAAAAGTGATATCTTTGTCTGGGATTTTTTGGTTTACCTGAAGAATATAAACCTGGTGAAGTATATCTTTCTAAAAATCACCAACATCAAGAATGGAACTCTCAAATATCAAATCATCATGTACCTAGAAATTTTATCTAAGATTATAGTGTTATTCCTAGAATCATTCAAAATCCCCTACAGCTCTAAACCAAGAAATTTCAAGATTTTGCTGCTAAATGATGACACCTTGAGGATAATGAAAGTTCGTTTCAATACCATGTCTAGAGAATTTTATGATCTTTCAGAAATTGAGGTTGAAGCTCTAACTAAGAAAGTGGAAGTATGAGATACTTCTAAGAAAGATCAAAAGAAGAGAAAGAAAAAAGAACTGGAAACCAAAGAGAATCCTATAGTTACATAAATTTAGTTAGTACCCCCAAAACTGAAAAAGAAAAAGACTTTCTCTGATGAAGTTGTATAAAAATGGAGGGAAGAGAAGAAAAATAAGAAATAAGGAGATCCTAGTTTTGGCCAAGACCTTTCTGAACCAAAGGCCCTGAAGATTAAAACTGCTGAAGCGTTAGAGAAGTAATAAAAATAGAAGAAACAAAAGAAGAAAATGTCTAAAGCTGAGATTATTCAAGCACTTCTCAAGGCTACTAAGAAATCCTCTGAAAAGATTCAGGTACTGGAATCATTTCTTAAAGAACCAGTACCAGTAGAGACTCTGGGAAAGAAAGTCATAATTCTGGAACCTGAAGTGGAAGAAGAAATAGTTCAGGAAGAATAAGTATAAGAAGAATAGGATGAATAAGAAGATGAGAGTGATGATGTGATAAATCAAGTTGAAGAATATCACGAGAAGGAAATTCTTTCTAAAAATCTTTCAATCAAAACTTCATAGGCTGAATCTACAAAAATTATTTCTCAAGAAAAATAAGATGAGGGTAAGGAAGAGTTTAACAAACCTTCTGATGATGAAAGCAGAAATAATGACTTCATTCAACCTAATGATATTAAGAAATATACTAAGAAAGAAGAGGTTTATGAAGATAAAATTGTTCAACTCTCAGATAGTGATCATAAATATCCAAAGGCTACGAAGACCATTTCCAGAGTAGACAACGGAAAATAGGTGGTTATAGATAAACCTGAGAAGTTTGTGGTGGTTAAGAAGGATGTTGGTGGATCATCCAAGAGGAAGGTTGTAGAGCTAGAAAAAGAATCTACTCCTACAAGGGAATCAGATTCAGAATATTCTTTTATGGGTCAGGAATTTTTTGTACAGTCTGAAGAAATTAGTAGACACCATTCCCTTGTTTCCAAGTATTGACTCGAGGTTTCAGCTACTTTAACACTCCTTTAATTAGAAGTCGGATTCTGTAAGCATGCTCATGGAAAAATTCATCAAGCTTGAGGATGATTTAAAAACCTTTCATATTGGTTATGATGCTCATAGGAGAACATTTAAATAAATTAAAAAATGGTCTAAAAGAATAATTGGAGACTTGAGAATTCTTGATGACTTCCAAGATTCAGTGAAAGATGCTCTTGATAAGTTAGATGATAGGATAAAAAATTTTACAACAAGTTTTACAAATAAGTTGAACCTTGAACAAGTATCCCGGAATCAATAAGATAAAGATATAAATGGGAAGATGAATTAAGTTTCCTTAAATTTTAATAGATAAAGCAATCTCATGGTAGAGTTCGAAGAAAAGTTCAATCAGTAAGAAGAGATACTAAAATCTCACGCAGAAATCCTTAAATCTCAGGAAGAGAAAATCAAGGCTCTGGAAAAAAAATCAAGATTAGGAATAGCTGCTCAAAAGTTCTGAGAAAGATCATAATGAGCTTAAGAAGCTGAAGACTATCTTGAATAATATTATGCCGAAGGAAAAGAAGGATGAATAATTTTTTCTATCAATTCCGATCTTCTGTTGTATTTTTTCCCTATATTAATTTTCACAATCATAATAAAAAATTTGTTATCCTTCATTTGTTTTGTTTTGTATAGTTCTAATCTTTCAAGTCCCATTTTCTCATTCTCTCTATTCTGTTTTGAAAATCACAAAGGGGGAGAAAATAATGATAAAAATAATAATAAGTATAAAGAATAGAATGCCCGAATAAAGGGGGAGTTTTCTTAAAGAATACTTTCATATGCAAGAAAAAGTAAAATATCTCTAAAAAAGTCAAGAATATAATCCTTAGGGATTTCAAAACCTAAGGGAGAGTTAGTCGTATTCATCATGATTCATAAGTAAAGGGAGATACTTTTTTCTTTTAAAGTTCATAAAGAAAATTCTTATTCTTTATATTCTTTTTTGAAAGGTTGTTTGTGCTTTCCAAAAAGGGGGAGATTGTTGAGTCAATAAGTTTTTCTTATGAATTTTCTATTCCTTTATGTTTTGAAAATCACAAACACTTTATCTTAAGGTGAATTACCTTTCCCTAATAATTATTTTCTTAAGGAAAATTTACCTTCTATAAGGAAATTTTTTCCTTACCTTTGATTTCATTGCCCCATTTTATAATATCTCAAAACCAAATTCATTTTATTAATAAGTCTAAAATTTATATCCTTATTAAAAACCTTAGAATCTTATAGTTCCTTGGATATAGAGTCTTCTATTTTCATACTATGAATTCTCTAAAATTCAGACTCCGAATTCTTTGAAATTTAGACTCCGAATTCTATGAAATTCAGACTCTGAATTCTTTGAAATTCATACTCTAAATTCTCTAAAATCCAGAATATGAATTCACTGAAATTCAAACTCTGAATTCTCTGAAATTCAGACTTTAAATTCTCTGAAATTAATATTCCAAATTCTCTGAAATTCAGACAATAAATTCCCTAAAATTCAGACTCCAAATTCTGTGAAATTCAGACTCTGAATTCTCTAAAATTCAAAATTCAAATTCCTCAGAATTCAGACTCCGAATTCCTTAGAATTCAGAATTTGAATTCCTCAGAATTCAGACTCTGTATTCCTTATAATTCAGACTCCTAATTCCTTGGAATTTAGACTCCAAAATCTATAGAATTAAGATTGTGAATTCTTTTTAAAACAATATCTTAATATCCATGTTTTATAAAATCTGATTATTTATATGATTAGATTCTAAATTCTATTTTTCCTTATACTCGGATATTCAGATTTTGTTAAGTTAATCCATTTTTCCTTACACATGTTATTATTAAGAAATGATGGCATACAATCTATTTCTAACTAACCATTGGTTGAGTGACACTTGTATAGGTTCCTCCAATATTCAAGAAAAAATATGACCATTGGAGGAGGGAGTTGATCGTTAAATTTTTTCCTATAAATATGAGCTCATTTGAACAAGCTCATAATCCATCTATTGATCAACCTAGAGATTACATGATATGATGTTGTGAAGTGATTTCTAGAGAGAGAAATACTCTCATGCTTTGTGTGTTTCATGAAAATCTTGTTCAGTAGTGAACATCTTGTTCAGATTGCTTCATGCATCTCTGATTGTTTCTGATTACAATCAAAGAATTTCAGGGATCAAAGACAGAGTTTCCGACTACCTTAAAGTTCAAGGGCTTGCAAGGATAGCAAGATAGATTCTGATATTCCTATCGATGACTTACCCTGATGTGGGTAAGACAGACTTTCTTGAAAGTATAAATCAAGGTACCTTTATCCAAGGTTTTTGGATACACTACTCTTTGGGTTAAAATATTTCCTACTTGTTACTTGTTTTATTTCAAGTTTTTATTTTCGCTACATTTTTTTAAAGGAAGAAAGTGTAACTTTCTTATAATTTCTTATTCTTTTATTAACTCTGATAATATATATTATATATTATTTAAGGTATAATCTTTCCCTAAGTAAAATTTTCTAAAGTTTCTTTTCTGGAACCATATTTTCGGAACCTAAGAAAATTTGGTTCATAGTTAAGAACTAAAATAGGGTTTGTGAATTTACCTTGTTTAACTTTGTTAAACATAGTTTTCTTTAAGGTTAAAAATGAAATTTTTTAAACTTACAATTCACCCCCCCCCCTATAATTGAGCATCTACATATACAATTTTGATCCTATAAATTTAAATGGTAGTGGATTACTTGTTAGGTATACATTGGATCCTGATTCCATTAGATGTCATGGACGTTTCTCCCATGTATCTTGTTTACAATAGTGGACACCTTGGACGTATTTTCATCCTTAGGTCATGAGTTCATAGGATTACTTAGTTTTTTCTACCCCTTGGATCCATCTTTCTTGGGATCATAGTGGACATGGTCTTTTGAAATGATCCTAGGAGCCCACCCAACTTGTAATACCCTGAGATTTTGAGATTTTTTTTTTTTTGAATTAATTTAATCTTTTGATATAATTAATTTCACATAACACTGAAATAGATTTTCACTAATTCAAACATTCCTTTCATACTCAACACCAACTTTTTGTACGCAACACTGACTTGGCGTATGTTACACACAACACTGAGTTGGCGTAGGATACACGCAACACTGAGTTTATACAAAACATAATTTTATTGTATAAATAAGATAATCATAACCTAGTTATTAAACTTAGTTATAATAATTGTAATAAATACTTTTCAAATATTTTTTATAATCAATTTATATAAATAAAACATATTCATAATGAAAGATAATATTTTTGTTAAAGTCCTTTTTATGTTAAAAATATCGTTCTCTTGAATGGGCCACTTTTAATAATAAAACTACTTTTAGAAATATTTAGAAATTTAATTTGATAAAATAAAATTTTTTTGAATTCATAACATCAAAATTAGACTGGGGTAAATTTTTGGTATTTTTCTGAGAAAATTCATTTTTTGATGAATAATGAAAAATACTACTTTTTAGTTGAAAAATGCATTTTTATCTAATTAATTATTAATGATAAATGATATTATAAATATGTTTCAAGGTCACATTAGATAAATATTACATATATTAATATAATTTAATTCGTTATACTCAATTTCTCTTTGAAACTGAACATAAAATCTAAACAAACTTTTGAATTTTTTCTTACTTTAAAACTCTGTTATTTTTTCATGTCTGCGAGATTAGAACTAATATTAATTTTGTCGCTTCAGTTAATTGAATTTCAAAAAAAAGAAATAAACTATTGTATTCATTCTAATATTTATAGTCTAATATGACTATATTAATTTTTTACCAAAATGATTAGTAAAAGTGATTAAAATTAATCACAACGGTTAAGGAAAAATTAACTTAATTAGGGACTAAATCTTAAAATTAAGGGCCCAAATGTCCTAGACACTTGTCCAAAACACATTTTCTATCTATATTTCGTTAATAAAACTTAAATTATTGAGTTTTTTGGTTTGTTATAAATCTTTTTAGGTAAGAACATGTGCACACCTAACTTGTTTCTAAAAATTCCAAGTTAGTCCTTTTTCCTTCTCTATAAAAGGTCACCACCTCTACCCATTCCTCACACCTCTCAAAAATTTTAAGTTCATCCAATATATTTTCATGTAGCCTCCCAAAAATCCTCCCTTTGACCATAAATCCCCCCTTTGGGTATAAATATTATCAAGGAAGCCTTTTGTTATAAACCAAAAGGAGTTGCCCGATTAAGAGGTAACGTCTTCTCTCAAGCTCATTTACATTATTTTTCTTCTCCACCCCCTCCACTCTCTTTATTCCCTTATTGTGTGACTAAAATAGTATCCTCCATATACTAGGATTTTTTTGTGCAAATTTTCTGACCTACACTTACACACACCTCCATCTAATGGATGTTGAACATATTGTTTCTATGTACAGTGAACTACTGCCTCACCAAATGATGATTGTTTATTTCTCCATTACCACCAATCATGGTGACCATTATGATGAACAATATATTTATATATGTAATGTATTATATTTATAATTTCTGCAATCTTATTTATTACTTTTATCAAACACGTCTTTTTACCTTTTATTTGGTGTTAATATGATAATCTCGTTTGAGGAAGTGTGGACTACCGCCCCCTAAAAGTGATGTGATTCGTTCACACACCACATGGAATGTATTAAGGATGAGTTTAGTCAAATTATATGGTATATATAATATATTAATGATACTGTAATAATTATATATTTATATACATACATATCAATATGTAATTTACATACTTTCTTTTAATAAAATAATAAAAAACAAAAAACAATGTTCATGCGTACGTACGGTTTATCGTCTCAATGAATGGTGTATTTTGTTTCATATATATTTATGCTATAAATTATTATAATATTAATATAATGAATATAAATGAAATTTATATCATGATTTACATTCTGGAATCGTGATATAAGTATAAATACCAATGATATAAAAAATTAAGACACGTGCAAAGAACAAAGCTAATATTACCCGAAGTGAAACTTTAACATAGGGTCGTTAACAAGCGGGTAATATAAGGTCATAATAAAACCATATATTATATTATGTATAATAATATTCTTCTTTTAAATATTTATAATAAACATATATTTATTATATAGGATGCTTGTATGAGTACGATGAGAGTCAAGGCACAAGGTAAGGGGATTTCATCTCACTTTTAATTTCTCTGAGATACAAGATATATTCGCCACTCTTTCCTTTTGTGTGGTGTATGTAATGCTTGTGATTTTATTCTATGTATATTTTACTTAAATTTATGGGTATTCACATTCCAATTTTATGATACTTCTTTCATGGTGTTTAAGTTTCAAATGTTACCAAATCGGTAAAAATGTTTTGTCTCAATTTGTCTTCTTTGAGACTCATGTTTTGTTATGCACCTAAAATCTATTTTTTCTTGGTGAATAGACTTCAATTTTACATGAAATATCATTAATCTCAATATTTTCATGATATTATATATGTCATGTAATTTCCTTTCCTTCCATAGAGATAATGATCCCAAGATACCATGTTATAAGAGTTTATTGAGACAATCTCATTACTTTTCGAGATTGTTTATGTTTATGATTACTTTGATAAAATATTATGATACATATCTCAATAATATTCATTATTTTTCTTATACTATAATATTTCATGATATAATAATGTATTAGTACCATTTTCTACTCTTTGGTGTGTAATCTAGTTAAGAAAGTGTTTTTAGGAAGCCCGACTTTACCCTCTCTTCGGTCAGAAATCTATGTTTTCTAAAAAACGTTTCCAGGAATATTATACCATTACCCTATAATATAAAAAATAAATTTTTACCCTTTTTATCTTTTAACAATATCTTCAAGGGAATATTATTTTCATTTTACTAACAAGTCACTTTTCTATCATTTTTACCGTGCAAAAGGAATGTTCTTTTGACCTCATACGACATGTATAGATTTACCCGTCGTCATTTCTTCGAATCTCCCTTTTCATTGTTAAAAATGTTAATATTTAAGAAAATGTTTTTAAAATTAGTTTTCAAGGAAAATTGTTTTCAAAATTGTTTCAAACTTATTTTATATCTTTTTGTGGAAAATGTTTTTCAAAATTTTTTTAAGATTTATTTATAACTTTTCAATTTATTTTTAACGAAATGATTTCCAAAACACTTTCAATATTTATTTATAAGTTTTAAAATTATTTTCAAAGAAATGGTTTCCAAAATGTTTTCATGCTTTATTTATATGCTTTCAAATTATTTTAAAATAAATGGTTTTCAAAACATTTTCAAGTTTTTCTTAAAAATTTTCAAGTGTTTTAAAAGTAAAAGGTTTTTAAAATGTTTTGAAACTTATTTTAAAATTTTTCAAGGAAAAAGGTTTTCAAAATGATTTCATGTATTATTTATAATTTTTTAATTTATTTTATATGAAAATTATTATCAAATGGTTTTATGTATTAAAAATACTTTTTCAAAAAAGAGAGGATATTTTCCTCAAGAAAAGTTTTTAGAGGATATTTCAAAATTATTTTCCATATAATATGAAATTTATTGATGTTAATCATACCTTCTAGGAAATGATATAAAGGTTAAATTCATATCCTTTCTATAAATGAGTTGTGATTAATTTCATGGTCTTTATGAAACCCATTTCTCCTTCATGGGTTATACATATATTATATTTGTTTCTCTTTTATGGGTTATGCTTTTGATGAAATGATTATGAAACATGTAACTCTTTCCATAGGTTATAATATGTTTACATGTTTAAGATACCCATTTCATTTCATGGGTTATGATATGTTTTGTGTCACATGTATGTATGATTTCATTATGCAATGGGTGGGACCTATATCTCCCTCGAATGCATTGGGTAAAGATTTATATCTCATGAGATAAAATAGGGTTGGAACAAGGGTTACTTGGTTTAGTAATACTAGTCTGGAATGAGGGTTAATCGGTTCAGTAATACAGGGTTGGAACGAGGGATACTTTGTCCAGTAATACAGGGCTGGAATGAGGGTTACTCGGTTTAGTATTACATGGCTGGAATTAGGGTTACTCAGTTCAGTAATGCATGGTTGGAATGAGGGTTACTCGGTTCAGTAATACAGGGCTAGAATGAGGGTTACTCAGTTCAGTAATACAGGGTTGTAACGAGGGTCACTTGGTTCAGTAATACAGGGCTGGAATGGGGGCTACCCAGTTTATTAAAGTAATTTTTCCACTAATATGATCTTGTAAGTGATGCCTTGGATACTATGAAAATCAGTATATACTTATGTGTTTCCAAAATTCCATGTTTTATTCATGTGTTATGCTTTTATGGATTATGATCTTTATTTCATTATGATTCATGTCTTATGAACTTTCAATCTTTATTCCATGATCTCTATTATGATCTTTCATATGCAGGGTATGGCCTTATATCTTCATGACCATGTTCTCATGCCCTTATGCACATGATTATGCTTACATGTCTCCCTTTTTTACCCTTACTAAGCATTTGAGCTCACCCATTTTGTGTTTCCTTTCCCTCGGGTTATGATGATATGTACTACGTTTGTTATGTCTAAGAAGGGTTCTAGTCAAGAAGAACCTAGTGGGAGATGATGTAACCCACTTATGTACTAGTTTTTGTATTTCCATGTTTCCAAAGGCATTATACCAACTACGTTCTTTGGGCATATGTTTGTATAATGTTTTAAGTATTCTGTAAATGTAATGTAATGTTAATATTTGAAAAGTGAGGGTTGTTATAGTTGGTATTAGAGTAAAGTTATAGTTAACCTTTGGAAACTTGGATAAGAAAACCTTAGTTATATCCCTAGGTATATTTATAAGTATATTTCTAAGTATGTCTCTAAGGATAAGTATAAGGATGATTTAACGTTTAGAGAAATGTCCTATAATTTTTTTTGAAGGATAGAGCGAGTGTTTTTATAGAAATACATCCATGTCTGGATACTATAAGTGGATTTGGATCTCGAAAATATGTACCTAGTAGTAATAACTCCAACAAGATGTTTTGGGCTTGACTCAGGGTATTCTGGTACATGAAAACAGGCCTTACCGCACTCCTAGTTTGACATTACTAGGGGATATGCTTTGGGAATTCACAAACTCTTCACAAACCATCATGAAGTATTTAGATATAAGTTAGCTATGAATAACCTAGGATAAACCTAAGTTGTAATAGATTATGGAAGGCGTCATAATTTATACATCTTTTAAGTAATTATTTCAATAACTATGTGGTTTTCTTCTATGTTAAGCAATTCTAATACTATGCTTTTGGTTTTAGTCAATAGAGGGAACCAGAAGGAACTGATTTAATATTGAATGTGATAGAAGATTTTCTGATGAGCAGTCAGGTGGGTTGATCACTGGAGTGAAAGATATTGTGACCATGCCTAATCAGTTTTCATGGAACATGATTAACAGCCTTTACCTTTACCAGCTCTTGAACTCACCAAGGAAGAGTAATATGGAGTTCTCTGAGATTTTGGGTAATGGAGACCATGGAGGAAATAATATTAAGTTTTCTTTGTGTCAATAATGTAGAAATAATCACCTAAGTGAATGTCTTAAAGGTCCAAGAAGGTGTTTTTACTTTGGAAAAGAAAGAAACTAAGCAAGTGACTGCAAGGGAAAAATGAAGAGTTTGGTTAATGAAATGGATGGTAATTTTGGCCTCCCTAAGTCATCATCAAAGGTTAAGTGTTTTAAGTGTGGATAAAATGGTCATTATTCAACCCAATGTCCCAAGAAGAAAGTCCCTGAAGAGAATCAACAAGGTGGTGCGAGTAATGGTTACATTTCTAATGATTAAGAGACTACGAATGAAATGTGAAGGAAGAAAAGTATTTTGTAATAGGATGAGGTATCTTTGTTAATGGAATACGGATGAAATGGAATAATTAATTTTTTTATGTATTTTTATTCAAAAGTTATAAATTATGAAATATAAAAGGATTGTTCTACTTATGTTTTCACTCAATATTTACGAGTTTATGTTGGACTGGTGAAGGGAATTAATGACAATGTGATATTTTGAATAAGGGAAGGTAACCCTTGATATGTTCTTTATATTAAGATAATGTTGTATGTATAAAGATATGTGTGATTTTGATGAGTAAATTAGACAGTATTGATTACCTTGGAACTAAGTAAGGACTTGTTTATAGGTGGTTTATGCTCTAATTGATGAAGTTTACAACATTTTTTAATTTAAGGAGTAAATCCAATAAACTTTGGAATGACGAATCATGAAATACAAAAGGATTTATGGTAATTCATGTTGTTACTATATTTCAAGAGAATATATGATGAGGGTATTCACATGTTTGGAATGTGACAAACAAGAGCTACATTGTCATATACAAGGGAATCAATGTTAAGCTGATTTTGTGACTCTCTTTCAAAATTTTTGGATTTTCACATTTTATAAAGGGTTATAAGGTTAACCGTCCATGAAAATTTTAAGTAAAACTTCAGAGGAAGTATTTATGCACTGAATTTTTATTGAAAGCCTTGGTTAAAAGGATAATCAGTGATTAACCTTGTTTCAATGATGTCTATCTTATATATTATATTAGTGTGGTTTTAAAAAAGGACATCATGTATGTCGAGTGACAACCAATCAAATCTGGAAAGGCTGCATGTCTTTAACCCATGACCCAAAGATGATAAGGGTTTCACACCTACCACTATCCTATGTGATTCCCTAGTTAATGTATATTTATTTTTAAGGAACTATTATTTTTACTTTTTATGTTAATGCATGTTAAGAGACATATAGTTGGACTTTTCATTCTTTTATGGGCCTTAAGATCCGGTAAAGGAGTATTTTATTTCCTTATGAATCAAAGTTAATTTTTGTTCATTCATTCCATGAGGTAATGTATGTAATAGAAATTTTACAAATCATAACCTAATAATGAAATTTTTTATGTAAATTTATCAAGAATTACTCAACATTCAGAAAGTGATAAAAAATTTGTTATCCTAATAGCTTAATTTTCATTGAGTTGGTAGCCTTTTAAATCATCACATATTTATAACTTTGAGGCCCTCAAAATTCCTTTGATCATTCACTTGTTTTTGATTGATAACCTCAATCACTCCCTATAAATATTTATGCTTTTCTCCATGTCCAATCATCACTCCCAACCTATGTTCTATATAGAAATCTAGTTATATGTTACCTTAAGTAACCATTATGGTTCTAAATTTCATTTTTTAAAGGAAGTTTTAGTATCAATTTTTACTATATGGGTTTCTATGAATGAAACTTTAAAGTATTAAACCTTTGATAACCCAGACGAATTTTGAGGGAAAATTTCATTTTAAGGGGGGTAGAATGTAACACCTTGAGATTTTGAGAATTTTTTTCGAATTAATTTAATATTTTGATATAATTTATTTCACATAAAATTAAAATATATTTTCACTAATTCAAACATTACTTTAACACCCAACACTGACTTGTCGTACGCAACATAGACTTGGTGTACGTTACACGCAACATTGAGTTGGCGCACGATATATGAAACACTGAGTTTCTACGAAACATCATTTTATTGTATAAATGAGATAATCATAACCTAGACATTAAACTTAGTTATATGAATAGTAATAAATACTTTTCAAATATTTTTTATAATTTATTTATATAAATAAAACATATTGATAATGAAAGATAATATTTTTGCTAAAGTCATTTTTATGTTAAAAATATCGTTCTCTTAAATGGGCCACTTTGAATAATAAAATTAATTTTATACACATTTAGAATTTTAATTTGATAAAATAATTTTATTTTTGAATTCATTATTTCAGAATTATCCTTGGGTGAATTTTTTGGAATTTTCTGAGAAACTTCATTTTTTAATGAATAGTGAAAAATACTACTTTTTAGTTAAAAACTGTCTTTTTTTCTAATTAATTATTAATGATAAATGATATTATAAATATTTTTTATGGTAGAATTATATAAATATTAAATATATTAATACAGTTTAATTAATTATACTCAATTTCTCTTTGAAACTGAATATAAAATCTTAACAAACTTTTGAACTTTTTCCTACTTTAAAACCCCGTTATTTCATCCAGTCTGTGGGATTAGCACTAATATTAATTTTTCTACTTCTATGAATTGAATTTAAAAAATACAACATACAACATTGTATTTATTCTAATATTTATATTCTAATAAAACCATGTTAATTTTTTGACCAAAATGATTAATAAAAGTGATTAAAATTAATCACAGCGGTTAAGGCCAAATTAAGCTTAATTAAGGACTAAACCTTAAAATTAAGGGCCAAAATGACCTAGAAACTTGTTAAAAATCCATTTTATTTCCAAAGTTAGGCCATAAACCTTAAATTATTTATTTTTTTTAGTTTTTTATGCTTTTTTAGTTAATAACATGTGCACACCTAACTTGTTTCTAAAAATTCCAAGTGAGTCCTTTTCCTTCCCTATAAAAGGTCACCACCACTACCCATTCCTCACACCTATAAAACCTTTTAAGTTCATATAATATCTGCACAAGTATCCTCCCAAAAATACTCTATTCTACCTTAAATCCTCCCTTTGGTCATAAAGCTACTCAAGGAACCCTTTTGGCATAAACCAAAAGGAGTTACCCAATTAAGAGGCAACGTCTTCTCTCAAACTCCTTTCCATTATTTTCCATCTCCACACCATCCACTCTCTTTATTAACTTATTGTGTTAAAAAAACTAGTGTAATACATATAATAGTATTTTTTTTATTCAAATTTTCTGACCTACACTTACACACACCTCCATCTAATTGATGTTGAACATACTGTTTTTGTGTACGGTGAACTACTGCCTCGCGAAATGATGATGGTTCATTTCTCCTTTACCACCAATCATGGTGGAAATTATGATGGACAATATATTTATATATATAATATATTATATTTATTATGTATTTAATATTATATATTTCTTTTAAAACACACGTATTTTTACCTTCCATTTGGTGTTAATATGATAATCTTGTTTGAGGAAGTGCGGACTACCGCCCCCTCAAAGCGATGTGATTTGTTCACACACCACATGAAATGTATTAAGAATGGGTTTAGTGAAATTATATGATATATATAATATATTAATTATAATTTAATAATCATATATATATACATATATATATATATATATTTCATTTACATACTTTCTTTCAACACGATAATAAAAAACAGAAAACAACATTCATGCGTACGTATGGCTTACCATCTCCATGAATGATGTATTCCATTTTGTACTTCATTATGATATAAATTATTATAATATGAATATAATATATATAAATGATATTTATATCATGATTTATATTCTTGAATTGTGATATAATTATAAGGACCAACGATATAACAAATTAAGACACATACAAAGAACAAAGCGAATATTACCCGAAGTGAAACTTTAACATAGGATCGTTAAAAAGTAGGTAATATAAGGTCATAATAAAACCATATATGGTATTATGTATAATAATATTCTTATATTAAATATTTATAATAAACATAAATTTATTATATAGGAATCTTGTACGAGTACAATGAGAGTCAAGACACAAGGTAAGGGGATTTCAACTCACTTTTAATTTCTGTGAGATTCAAGCTATGTTCTTCATTCTTTACTTTTGTGTGGTGTATGTAATTACCATGATTATATTCTATGTATCTTGTAATTAAATTTATGGGTATTCACATTCCCATAAATGATCCTTCTTTCATGGGGTTTAAGTTTCAAACGTTACCAAATCGGTAAAAATGTTTTGTCTCAATTTTCCTTCTTTGAGACTCATGTTTTGTTATGAACATAAACTCTTTTTTCTGGGGTGCATATACTTCCATTTTACATGAAATTCCGTGAATATAAATCTTGTAATGATATTCTATGATTCATGTAATTTCATTTCCTTACATGGAGACCATGATCCCAATATACCAAGTTATAAGAGTTTATTGATACAATCTCATTTCATTTAGAGATTGTTTATGTTTATGCTTTATTTGATGAAATATTATGATCCATCTCTCAATAATATTCATGAGTTTCATTATACTTTGTTATTTCATGATATACTCATGTATTGGTACCATTTTCCACTGTTTGGTACATAATATAGTTAAAAATGTGTTTTTAGGAAATCTTGGATTTACCCTCTCTTCAGTTAGAAATATATGTTTAAAAAAAGAGTTTCCAAGAATATTATATCATTCCCCTATAATATCTAAAATACATTTTTACCCTTATTTTATTTTACCAATATCTTCAAGGGAATCTTCTTGTCATTTTCTGAACAAGGCACTTTTCTATCCTTTTTACCGTGCAAAAGGAATGTTCTTTTGACCTCGTACGACATATACAGATTTACCCACCATCATTTCTTTAAAGATCCATTTTCATTGTTAAAAAGTTTAATCTTTAAAAAAATGTTTTTAAAATTAGTTTTCAAGGAAAATCGTTTTTAAAAAGTTTTAAAACTTCTTTTATATGTTTTCATGTAAAATGGTTTTCAAAATATTTTCAAGCTTTATTTATAAGTTTTCAAATTATTTTCAAAGAAATGGTTTCCAAAACTTTTTCAAGATTTATTTATAAGCTTTCCAATTATTTTAAAAGAAATGGTTTATAAAACGTTTTCAATCTTTATTTATATGTTTTCAAAGTATTTTCAAAGAAATGGTTTTCAAAATGTTTTCAAGCTTCTTTTATAAGTTTTCAAGAAAAATTATTTTCAAAAAATTTTCCAGATTTCTTTATAAGTTTTCAAAGTATTTTCAAAGAAATGGTTTTCAAAACATTTTCAGGTTTTTTTTAAAGTTTTCAAGTGTTTTCAAAGAAAAAATTTTTTAAAATGTTTTGAAGCTTATTTTAAAATTTCTCATGGAAAAATTTTTTCAAAATGATTTCGTGTATTCTTTATAAGTTTTTAGGTATTTTCTAAGAAAATTATTTTCAAATGGTTTTATGTCTTAAAAATCCTTTTTCAAACAAGAAAGGATATTTTCCTTAAGAAACGTTTTTAGTGTATATTTCAAAATTATTTCCCATCTAAGATGATATCTATTAATGTTACTTATACCTTCTAGGAAATAATATAAAGGTTTTATTCATATCCTTTTTATAAATGAGTTATTCTTAATGTCATGGTCTTTATGAAACCAATTTCTCCTTTATGGGTTATAAGTATATGAAATCAATTTATATTTTATGAGTTATGATTTTGATGAAATGGTTATAAAACATATAACTCTTTCCACATGTTATGATATGTTTACATGTTTATGATACCCATTTCATTTCATGGGTTATGATATGTTTTGTGGAACATGTATATATGATTTCATTATGAGAAAGGTGGGACCTATATCTCTATTTAATGCATTGGGTAAAGAATTATATCTCATGAGATAAAATATGGCTAGAACAAGGGTTACTCGTTTTAGTAATACAGGTCTAGAATGAGGGTTACTCAATTCAGTAATACAGGGTTGGAACAAGGGTTTCTCGGTTCAGTAATATGGGGATGGAACGATGGTTACTCAGTTCAGTAATATAGGGCTAGAATGAGGGTTACTCAATTCAGTAATACAGGGCTGGAACGAGGGTTGATTGGTTCAGTAATATAGGGCTAGAATGAGAGTTACTTAGTTCAGTAATATATGGTTGGAACAAGGGTCACTCGGTTCAGTAATACAGGGCTAGAACGGGGGTTACCCAGTTCAATAAAGGAAATTTTCCACTAATATGGTCTTGGAAGCGATGCCTTAGCTACTATGGAAATCAGTATATGCTTATGTGTTGCCAAAATTCCATGTTTTATTCCTATGTTATGATTTCATGGATTATGCTCTTTATTTCATTATGATTCATATCTTATGAACTACCAATATTTATGCCATGATCTCTATTATGATCTTTCATATGAATGGTATGATCTTCTATCTTCTATCTTCATGATCATGTTCTCATACCCTTATTCTCATGATTATGCTTACATGTCTCCCTTGTTTACCCTTACTGAGAATTTTAGCTCACCCCTATTATGTTTCCTTTCCCCCAGGTTATGATTATATATACTAGGTTTGTTATGTCTAAGAAGGGTGATAATCAAGAAGAACCTAGTGGGAGATGATTTAGCTCACTTATGTACTAGTGTTTTTCTTTCCATGTTTCTAAAGGCACTATACTAACTACGGTCTTTGGTTGTCTGTTTGTATAATGTTTAAGTATTCTGTAAATGTAATGTAATGTTAATGTTTGAAAAGAGAGGGTTTCTACAGTTGGTATCAGAGAAAAGGTATAGTTAACCTTTGGAAAATAGGATGAGAAAACCTTGGTGAGATCCCTAGGTATATTTATAATTATATGTCTAAGTATATCTCAAAGGATAAGTACAAGGATGAGATAACATTTAGGAAAATGTCCTCAAATTTTGTTAAAGGATAGAGTGAGTGTTTTTCTAGAAATATATCCCTTTCTGGATATTGCAAGTGGATGTGGATCGAGAACAGATGTACCTAGGGGTAATAACTCCAAAAAGATGTTTTGGGCTTGACTCGGGGTAATCTGGTACATGACAACAGGCCTTGCTACATGCCTGGTTTGACACTCTCAGGGGATATACTTTAGGAATTCACAAACTCTTCATGAACCATTATAAAGTATTTATATATAAATTAGCTATCAATAACCTAGTATAAACCTAAGGTGTCATAGATTATGGAAGGTTTCATGATTTAGATATCCTGTAAGTAATTTTTTTCATAACTATGTGGTTTTCTTCTATGTTAAGCAATGCCATCACTATGATTCTGGTTTTAGTCAATGGTTGGAACCATAAGGAATTGGTTTAATGTTGAATGTGGTGGAAGATTTTTTGATGAGCATACAGGTGGGATGATCACTGGTGTGAAATATTTCATGATCATGTCTAATTAGTTTTCATGGAACATGATTAACAATGTTTACCTTAACCAACTCTCAGACTCACCAAGGAATAAGAAGAAGAAGTTTGCTGGGATTTCGAGTACTAGAGACCATGGAGGAAAGAAGATTCAGATTCCTTTGTGTCAAGAATGTGGAAAGAATCACCTAATAAAATGTCTTAGAGGAGAAAGAAGGTGTTTTGACTATGGAAAAAAAGGACACAAAGCAAGTGACTGCAAGGGAAAAATGAAGAGCTCGGATAACGAAATGGATGGGAATTTTGGCCTCCCTAAGTTTTCATCAAAGGTTAAGCGTTTTAATTGTGGATAAAATGGTCATTATTATGTCCTAAGAGGAAATTTCATGAAGAGAATCAACAAGTTGGTGTGAGGAATTGTTACATTTCTATTGATGAAGAGGATACGAATGAAATGTGAAGGAAAAACAAGTATTGTGTAATATGATTAGGTATCCTTATTAATGGAATAAGGATGAAGTGGAATAATCAATGTTTTTATGTATTTGGATTCAAAAGTTATAAATGATGAAATATGAAAGAATTTTTCTACTTACATTTTCACTCAGTATTTATGAGTTTATGTTGGATGGGTGAAGGTAATTAATGACAAGGTGATATTTTGACTAAGGTAACGTAACCCTTGACATGTTCTTTATGTTAAGATAATATTGTATGGATAAAGATATGTGTGATTTTGATGAGTAAATTGGATGGTATTGATTACCTTGGAACTAAGTAAGGACTTGTATATAGGTGGTTTAGGCTCTCATTGGTGAAGTTTACAAGATTTTTGTATTTAAGGAGTAAATCCAATAGGCTTTAGAATGAGGAAGTATGCATGTTTTCCAAAAGAATTTATGGTAATTCAGGTTGTTACCATGTTTCAAGAGAATATATGATGAGGGTATTCACATGTTTGGAATATGACAACCAATATCTACTTTGTGATATACAAGGGAATAAATGTTAAGCTGATTTTGTGACTCTATTTCTAAAGTTTTGGATTTTCACCTTTGAGAAAGGGTTATAAGTTTAACCATCCATGAAAAGTTTAAGTAAAACTTCAGAGGAAGTATTTGTGCACTGAGTTTGTGTTGAAAAACTTGGTTAAAAGGCTAATGAGTGATTAACCTTATTTCAAGGATGTTCATCTTATATATTATATTAGTGTGGTTTTAAAAAAGGACATCATATATATAGGGTGACAACTAATAAAGTTCGGCAAGGTTACAGGTCTTGAACCCATGATCGAAGGATGATAAGGGTTTCACACCTAACAATGGACTACATGATTCACTAGTTAATGTATATTTATTTGTAATGAACTATTATTGTTACTTTTTATGTTAATGCATGTTAAGAGACATATAGTTGGACTTTTTATTCTTTTATAGTCCTTAAGATCTGGTAAAAGAGTATTTTAGTTCCTTATAAATCAGAGTTAATTTATGAACATTCATTCTATGAGGTAATGGATGTATTAAAAAAAATTCAAAAAACAACCCAAGAATGAAATTTTGTTTATGGAAATTTATCAAGAATTTCTCAACAATCTGAAAGTGATCAAAAAAATTATTGTCTTAATACCTTAATTTTCATTGAGATGGTGGCCTTTTAAATCATCACTGATTTATGACTTTGAGGACCTCAACTTTTTTTTAATAATTCACTTGTTTTCAATTGATGACCTCAATCACTCCCTATAAATATTTACGTTTTTCCTCCATGTCCAATCATCACTCCCAACCTATGTTATTCTATGTCAAAACCCAGTTATATGTTACTTTGGGTAACCATTATGGTTCTAAATTTCCTTTCTTAAAGGAAGTTTTAGTATCCATTTTTATGGTGTGGGTTTTTATGAATGAAACTTTTAAGTATTAAACCTTTGATAACCCAGATGAATTTTGAGGGAGAAATTCATTTTAAGAGGGGTAGAATGTAACGCCCCGAGATTTTGAGAATTTTTTTTGAATTAATTTAATCTTTTGATATAATTAATTTCACATAACACTGAAATATATTTTCACTAATTCAATCATTCCTTTCACACGCAATATTGACTTTTCATATGCAACACTGACTTGGTGTACGTTACATGCAACACTGAGTTGGCGTAGGATACACGCAACACTGAGTTTCTAGGAAACATCATTTTATTGTCTAAATCAGATAATAATAACCTATACATTAAACTTAGTTATATTAATAGTAATAAATACTTTTCAAATATTTTTTTAATCAATTTATATAAATAAAACTTATTGATAATGAAAGATAATATTTTTGGTAAAGTCCTTTTTATGTTAAAAACATTGTTCTCTTGAATGTGCCACTTTTAATAATAAAATTAATTTTAGACACATTTAGAAATTTAATTTTATAAAATAAAATTTATTTTTGAATTCAAAATTTAAAAATTATTCTAGGGTGAATTTTTGGGATTTTTCTGAGAAACTTCATTTTTTGATGAATAGTGAAAAATACTGCTTTTTAGTTAAAAACTGCCTTTTAGACTAATTAATTATTAATGATAAATGATATTATAAATATTTTTTAAGGTAAAATTAGATAAATATTACATATATTAATATAATTTGATTCATTATACTCAATTTCTCTTTGAAATTGAATATAAAATTTTAACAAACTTTTGAACTTTTTCCTACTTTAAAACCTCGTTATTTCGTCATGTCTGCGGGATTAGCACTAAACTTAATTTTGCTGATTTTTTGAATTTAATTTCAAAAATACTAAATAAACCATTTTATTCAGTATAATATTTATATTCTAATAATACCATGTTAATTTTTGACCAAAATGATTAGTAAAAGTGATTAAAATTAATCACAGTGGTTAGGGCCAAATTAAGCTTAATTAGGCACTAAACCTTAAAATTAAGAGCCCAAATGACTTATAAACTTGTCCAAATCCCATTTGATATTAATTTTTATTCCATAAACCTTACATTATTGAGTTTTTTTTCTTTTTTATTACTTTTTTTAGGTAATAATATGTGCACACCTAACTTGTTTCTAAAAATTCCAAGTGAGTCATTTTCCTTCCCTATAAAAGTCCACCACCTCTACCCATTTATCACACCTCTCAAACCTTTTAAGTTAGTCCAATATATGCCCAATTATCCTCTAAAAAAATCTTCCTTTAAACCTTAAATCCTCCCTTTGGTCATAAATCTTCTCA
Organism: Viscum album; assembly: GCA_963277665.1. Lineage (NCBI taxonomy): Eukaryota > Viridiplantae > Streptophyta > Magnoliopsida > Santalales > Viscaceae > Viscum > Viscum album. The sequence goes on from OY728147.1 coordinate 272,524,531, forward strand.
AGGAATCCTTTTGGCATAAACCAAAAGGAGTTACCCAATTAAGAGGTAACATCTTCTCTCAAGATCCTTTCCATTATTTTCCTTATCCACCACATTAACTCTCTTTATTACCTTATTGTGTAAAAAACCAGTATCCTAAATATACTAGTATTTTTTTATGAAAATTTTCTGACCTACACTTACACACACCTCCATCTAATGGATGTTGAACATATTTTTTTTGTGTATGGTGAACTACTGCCTCACGAAACGATGATTATTCATTTCTCCTTTACCACCAATCACGGTGACCATTATGATGGAAAATCTATTTATATATGTATTATATTATATTTATTATGTCTTTAATCTTCTGTTTTCCTTTTATAACACACATCTTTTTACCTTCCATTTGGTGTTAATACGATAATCTCATTTGAGGAAGTGTGGACTACCTCCCCCTCAAAGCAATGTGATTCGTTCACACGCCACATGGAATGTATTAAGGATGGGATTATTGAAATTATATGATGTATATAATATATTCATGATACTAGAATAATTATATATATACATACATATATATGTGTGTGTGTTTCATTTACATACTTTCTTTCAATATGATAATAAAAAACGGAAAACAACGTTCATGCGTATGGACGGATTACCGTCTCCATGAATGGTGTATTCTATTTCATAATTATTTATGATATAAATTATAATAATATGTATATATAATATATAAATGATATTTATATCATGATTTACATTTTTTAATCATTATATAATTATAAGTACCGACGATATAATAAATTAAGACACATGCAAAGAACAAAGAGAATATTACCCGAAGTGAAACTTTAACATAGGATCGTTAACAAGTGGGAAATATAAGGTCATAATAAAACCATATATGGTATTATATATAATAATATTATTTTTCTAAAGATTTATAATAAACATATATTTATTATATAGGAAGCTTGTATTAGTACGATGAGAGTCAAGAAACATGGTAAGGGGATTTCATCTCACTTTTAATTTTTGTGAGATACAAGCTATATTTGCCACTCTTTACATTTGTGTGATGTATGTACTACACACTATTGTATTAAATTTATCTTATACTTATATTTATGGGTATTCACATGCCCATTTTATGATCCTTCCTTCATGGGGTTTAAGTTTCAAATGTTACCAAATCGGTAAAAATATTTTGTCTCAATTTTCCTTCTTTGAGACTCATGTTTTGTTATGCACCTAAACTCTTTTTTTAGGGGTTAATATACTTCTATTTTACATGAAATATCATGAATATCAATATTTTTATGATATTCTATGATTCATGTAATTTCTTTTCCTTACATAGAGAGTATGATCCCAAGATACCAAGTTATAAGAATTTATTGAGATAATCTCATTGCTTTTCGAGATTAATAATGTTTATACTTCCTTTGATAAAATATTATGATCCATATATCAATAATATTCATGATTTTCCTTATACTATGTTATTTCATGATATACTCATGTATTAGTACCATTTTTTACTCTTTGGTACATAAGATAGTTAAGAAAGTTTTTTTTGGAAAGCCTCACTTTACCCTATCTTCGGTCGGAAATCTATGTTTTCTAAAAAGAGTTTACAAGAATATCATACCATTAACCTATAATATCTAAAAAAACATTTTTAAAATTTTTGTCTTTTACCAATCTCTTCAAGGGAATATTCTTTTCATTTTCTGAATAAGGCACTTTTCTATCCTGTTTACTGTTCAAAAGGAATGTTCTTTTGACCTCGTACAACATGTATGAATTTACCCACCATAATTTCTTCAAAGATACCTTTTAATTGTTAAAAATTTTAATCTTTAAGAAAAAAAATTAAAATTAATTTTTAAGGAAATTTTTTTTCAAAATGGTTTCAAACTTATTTTATATTTTTTTTTGGAAAACTGTTTTCAAAAATTTTTCAAGATTTATTTATAAGTTTTTAAATTATTTTTAAAGAAATGGTTTCCAAAATGTTTTCAAGATTTATTTATAAGTTTTCAAATTATTTTCAAAGAAATGGTTTCCAAAAAGTTTTCAATATTTATTTATATGTTTTCAAAGTATTTTTAAAGAAATGTTTTTCAAAATGTTTTCAAGCTTCTTTTATAAGTTTTCAAGAAAATGATTTTCAATACGTTTTCAATCTTTATTTATAAGTTTCCAAAGTATTTTAAAAGAAATGGTTTTCAAAACATTTTCAAGTTTTTTTTAAAAGTTTTCAATTTTTTTCAAATAAAAAGGTTTTTAAAATTTTTTGAAGCTTATTTTAAAAAAAATCAAGGAAAAGGGTTTAAAATTGTTTTTTATGTATTCTTTATAAGTTTTAAAGGTATTTTATAAGAAAATAATTTTCAAATGGTTTTATGTATTTAAAAAGACTTTTTCAAACAAGAAATGATATTTTCTTCAAGAAACATTTTTAGATGATATTTCACAATTATTTTCCATATAAGATGACATCTATTGATGTTACTCATACCTTCTAAGAAATGATATAAAGGTTCCATTAATATACTTTCTATAAATGAGTTATGCTTAATTTCATGGTCTTTATGAAACCCATTTCTCCTTCATGGGTTATACATATATGAAATTCATTTCTATTTTATAGGTTATTGTTTTGATGAAATTATTATGAAACCTGTAACTCTTTCCATAGGTTATGATATGTTTACATGTTTATGATACCCAATTAATTTAATGGGTTATGATATGTTTTATGGCACATGTATGTATGATTTCATTATGAGATAGGTGGGACCTATATCTCCCTCTAATGTATTGGGTAAATATTTATATCTCATGAGATAAAATAGTGATGGAATAAGGGTTACTCGGTTCATTAATATAGGGTTTGAATGAGGGTTAATTGGTTCAGTAATACAGGGCTGGAACAAGGGTTACTCTGTTCAGTAATATAAGGCTAGAAGGAGGGTTACTCAGTTCAGTAATGCAGGGCTGGAATGAGGGTTACTTAGTTTGGTAATATAGGGCTGGAATAAGGGTTACTCAGTTCAGTAATACATGGATGGAATGTGGGTTACTCTATTCAGTAATATAGTTCTAGAACAAGGGTCACTCAGTTTAGTAATACAGGGCTGGAATGGGGGTTACCCAGTTCAGTAAAGGACTTTGTCCACTAAGATGGTATTGGAAGTGGTGCCTTGGCTACTATAGAAATCAATATATGCGTATGTGTTTCCACAATTCCATGTTTAATTCCTATGTTATGCTTTCATGGATTATTCTCTTTATTTCATTATGATTCGTGTCTTATGAATTTCCAATCTTTATACCATGATCTCTATTATGATCTTTCATATGTAGGGTATGATATTCTATCTGTATGATCATGTTCTCATACCCTTTTTCTCATGATTATGCTTATATGTCTCCCTTTTTTCCCTTATTGATCATTTGATCTCACCCCTTTTATGTTTCCTTTCCCCCAGGTTATGATGATATGTACTATGTTTTTTATGTCTAATAAGGGTTCTAATCAAGAATAACCTAGTGGGAGATGATGTAGCTCACTTATGTATTAGTGTTTGTGTTTTCATGTTTCCAAAGGCACTATAATAACTACGGTATTTAGGAGTTTGTTTGTATAATATTTAATTATTCCACAAATTCAATGTAATGTTAATGTTTGAAAAGCGAGGGTTTCTATACAAGTATTTACTGAGTTTTCATCAAGATACTCCTACGACTCGACGTGGATGCCCTGATCTTCTATACCTTAGATCCGGACCTTCTTGGTCTAACACCTTTGATTACATGGTGAGGTCATTTTGGATGATTTTATTATATGAAAAGGTTATGATTAATGATATATATAGAGGATTATATATCATGGTCATGATGGATGTTTATACTTGGTTATATAGCATGGTTGTGGTGGATATTTTGGCTCTAGTGGTTAGACTAGACAGTATCACTTGTTTATTTCTTTTATTTTTTCCCTTGTTTCGAGAGCCTGACTATTGATTATAGGGAGCCTTTTTTGGATGGATAGTTTCACTTAATTTATCACGTATTCCTTGGGAAATTTTTTTAGTGTTTTTTACCTATGATATATTGCACACTGCTTTTGTTTATATCACATAGAATAGATTTATTATAGACACCATTGGTGGTGCCTACTGAGTGTTATCTCACACCCTAATTGGGCCATCATTGGGTACCCAGAAAAACTATATGGATGTAGGTAGGGATTAGGGAAAGATCCCACTGTATGATGCTTGATTTTTGGTATGCTTAGGAGTAGGGGAGCATAGGACTGATCTAGGCTCATGATGCCATCTATGATAGTACTTTTTAGGTCTTTTTGGTATTTTTGGTATTTTGGTACATGTTTTTTACTTGATTATTGTATACATATTTTCCATATTTTTAGATACATTATATAACACATCATTATATATGAGATTACTTTTGGCATTGTTTATTCATTATTTTCATGGTTATTTAACTTCTGTCAGTTATTTATCTTCTTTATATATTTATTTGTATGATTTCTACCACTATGTTACACTCTAAAATGAGGGAAGAGTCTCCCCATAGACACACCCTAGGCCCTCACTACTAGTTGAAAGCCTCTAGAATACAGGGAAGTGTGCTTGAGGCCATGTGACCCATCGGTTTAGGGCACCGTTTAGTGGCATCCAGGTCGGGATGTTACAAAGTGGTATCAGGGCCTTTATTTTCTAGTTGTATTATTATTTTAAGATAATAGACAGTGATTAGGATGGTAATGGAATTTATTAATGAGTTTTTCCTCAAATTAGCTAACCCACATACAAGGAAAAGGAAAATTTCCCATAACATAACATGTTTTTCTAAATTTTTCCTATTATAGTTGATTTGATTCTACCATTGGGTGATGCACTTAAATTATGATGTTATTATTGGTATTATCGGGGAACTATTTTACTATTTCTAAATGATATGAGGGTATGAATCTCATGTATCATTTGTAGGCACTTTACTGTATTCACATGCCAAGCATTATGCCATCCCATATAGGATGCATTGCTTGACTGCATGAGTTTGTGATATGTGCCTTGTGTGATATACCTACTATTTTATAAATGATTTATACAAGATATTTAGAAACATGGTTGGTACTTAGAGTGCATGTCGTAACCTAAATATTTTTTCCCTCATTAGGCTACAGCAGACACCCTAAGTAATCAACTATGGCATAAAGAGTCATGGATCATTGGTCATATGGACTGGAACATGTTATGGTGTGAATTAAGTGGATGCCATTTTTCAGTTTATGAAGTGTATGGGACCTTATGGATTAGAAGTGGTGAACCATTTGGTTCAACCATTTAAAGAGAAATGTGAAATTAATATTAATTCAAATGGAAATTTAAATTTTGAAGTAGAGAACTTGACCTTGACCCAGCTTTTGAGTGGGCACTAAGCAGTCTCTAGTGATGTTTATGACTGTTCCTTTTTACCCAATCCTAACTTTAGGAGAAATAAAAGGGGTGTGAACTATTTATAGGAAGGTTTTGACCTATCCTACACTTTTAGTTGTGATCTTTTCATTATCGATCTTTTCTGAGTTGTGTGTTTAGAAATGTAGAGATATGTCACCACGATGACCTTTTGTCATACGCTAGGAGGGTGGAGATGACCACACTCCAAAGGTGGTGGGACATGGGCTACCAGTAAATCCTCTTATAGTTACATCTAAGGAACCATTGGTGTTACTAAACATGGGTGTTGAGTCACAATTCCATGAGGGGGTTTTATGATATATGTAGACTTTTCAAGGAGCACTGTAGCCTACCTCATCTATGGCTGAGATGATGCATGTGTTCCAACAGCAGAATCCTCCATTTTTTCTAGGTATGGTGGTCCATAGGCTGCTGAGCTACAGCTTGATACTATGTTTTATATATTCAAGAATCTGGATGCACCTTTTAAGAGGAGAGTGAATCTCGTGACTTATATACTTTGGGTAGTAGTAAAGTGTTGGTGGGATGTTTTAAACCAGGATGGTGCATTATGAGATATGGGTTAGAGAGATTTACAAACCTGGTTTTATGACAATTTTTTTTCTGATACCCTGATATTTGAAATGTCCAGTGATTTTATGCATTTGGATTAGGGAGTGATGATAATTATGGAGTATTCATCATGATTTATAGAGCTGTAGTGTTTTGTGATAATAAACCTTGTTGATGAGCTATCGAGGGTGAGATGCTTTGAAGAAGGTCTCAGACATGTCGTTCGATATTAGTTTAATGTTTTCAGGTTGAATAATATTACCAAGATAGTTAATTAGGTTCTTATTAAATAACGGAACCTAAGGGAAGTTGGGGGTGTAGAGCAGGTCAATTTTGCCTCTTGAACTAGTGGTTCAACATCTTCTGGCTGGAATCGCCATTTTGAGGCCTCTCGTGAGTTGAGCACCAGACAGAATGTTAGCGCTGGTAGTGCTATTTTTTTCACCGATGTGGGAGATGGGAACATATGAGAAATCAATGTGATTGAGACCCATTTGAATTCCAAGCTTAGGGCAGGATGGGCCACATGAGGTGTTTTTTGTAGGACCTTCCCTCTAGTGGTCAGTTTAAGGGGTTAGCTCTAACTCTAGGTTTAGGAGTGGATTTTATAGCTCCATGTTAGACTAAGATCTGGAGAAGTGTTGGTCATTTAGGATGAGGTGGTGGTCGTGGTCGAGGTATCTAGGAACTAGTTGTACCTAGACAGTTGAGTGGTCTCACTCCGGGTAGTGAGGTTGTTACACAGGGCCTCGGTTTAGGCCAAATATATTCTGTACAGCCTTCCCCTGAGGTAAAAAGCGTCAAGTAGTCTACGGTGAGAGGTATAATCTTAGTATCATATATTCTAGTATCTACACTTTTTAATACATGTGTTTCTCATAGATTTATATCAGTACCTATTGTGGAAATTATTGGGCTTATTGTTCAGTTTTATGATGGCATTATGATCTTGGATACTCTATTAGGGATTAAAATATAGGGTATATGACAATGTAAAGAGTTCCCCCTTGATATTTCTGGGTGTCACTTCATATGGAATCTTTTTTCCCTAGATATGATAGGGTTTGACATCATACTCAAGATGTATTAGCTATTTTTTTATCAATTCTATGTTTATTTTTATCACCGAAGGGTGAATTTCACATCACCATAGGGTAAAGTTTTTATTCAAAAAGGTGAATGGGATCTCCTGGAGATCTGATCAAGACCAGAGCATTATGGTCTAGGTGGGATTATATCCTAGATTTCTAGTTTGTATCTAGATGATCAGGGGTCATGTTAGGAATATTTCAATCCAGTTATTGGTCATTTCAGGTATGTGTTCCCAAATAACTTTTTTGGTTTACCTCCTGAGAGAGTTGTGGATTTATCTATAGATCTAGTTTCAGGAGATGCATTGATATCTATTCCTCCTTAAAAGATGTCTGCTAAAAAGTTATAGAAGCTCAAGAGTTAGGTAGAGGACTTGGAGGAAAGGGGGTTTTTATGACCCATTACTTCTTTGTAGGGTTCACTAGTACTTTTTGTAAAAAGGTGGATAATACCCTTAGACTATGTGTGGATTGTCATAAATTGAACCAGTTGACAGTTAAGAACTAGTATCATTTACCATGGATAGATGAACTTTTTTATCAACTCTGAGGAGCTCAGTTGTTCTCAAAAATTGATTTGAGGTTAGGATATTATCAGGTGTGTGTTCTACCTATAGACATACCTCAAAAGATTTTCATAGTAGGTATAGTCTATATGAGTATTTGGTTATGTCATTCAGTCTCACTAACGTGCCACCAGTTTTTATGGAACTGATGAACCAAGTTTTCCATCCTTACCTAGATTTGTTTGTGGTGGTTTTCATGGATGATATCTTAGTGTATTCTCATGATCGACATGATCATTCCAAACATCTTGATATCATTTTTGATGCACTAAGTGAGTGTTAGTTATATTCTAATATCACAAAGTTCCACTTCTAGATGGATAAGATTCACTTCCTGGGACATACTATCTCAAATATAGGAGTATCAGTTGACCCAAAAAAGGTGGGAGTTGTATTTTCCTGGAATAATCCCAATAAAGACTTATATATAAAGTTTCTTGGGGATGTATGGATATTATAGGTGTTTTATATAGGACTTTTCACACTTAGAATAACCTCTACTGAGCTTGAATAAGAAGTGTGTGAAGTTTGTATGGTGAGATACCTATGAGACAGCTTTTCAGAAGCTGAAAGGGAGACTGACTTCAGTACCAATCTTGATTCGGATAGATTCAGGTGGAAGCTGCACTATTTATTTTGATGCATTAGGTATTGGTCTAGAAATAATTATGATGTTGGGGGTAGATTCATGGAATATGGATCTCATTAGTTGAGGCCACATGAGAGGAACTACCCAACACATGATCTTGAGTAATTTGTTGTTGTATATGCCTTGCATTGTTGGAGGAATTACTTTCTAGGAGAGCATTTTGTATTGTACACGAACCACAAAATCCTTAAGTGTATATTTACATAGTGTGATTTGAATCTGATACAGTAAAGGTGGTTTTAATACCTATAGTTGATTGACTTTGAGCTTACCTATATGTCTGGAAAGGGCAATGTAGTGTTCAATGCACTTAGCAGGAGGACTCAGATACAGACATTTTAGGAGGCCAGTAGTGAGTGGTAGCTTATTGCTTTATTTTTTGAGATGCACTTAGAGGTGAAAGACAGTCAAGGCTGGACTTTTCTCTCATCCTTAGTAGTGACTTACACTCTTTTGTATAGAGTGAGGATTATAAATCTATCTAATTCAAAGGACATAGTTCTATGGGAGAGTGTGGTGGGTGAGGACCCACCTTTTGGTTGGAATATTGGTGAGGATTAAATTTTTTGTATTCATTGTCATGTTTGGGTGCCAGCAGATATACATGAGGAACTATATGAGAGTTTCATGCCTTAGTTTGGGAATTGAATTTCGGTGTTACCAAGATGTATCATGATTTAGGTCACTAGTATTGGTGGAAGAGGATGAAACATGATATGGTTAGGTTCATTATGTGGCGTTCCACCTATCATCAGGTGAAGGAGGAACATCAGTGACCAGTTGGGCTTTTACAGTAGTTACCCATTCTTGAGTGGGAGTGGGAATATGTTGTGATGGATTTTGTGACCAATTTTCTGAGGTTTCCTTGAGGATGTGATATTTTTTAGATTGTTGTTAACTGGATCACAATTTTTTCTCATTTCTTACCAATCAGGGAGACCTTATTAGTGGATGATCTTGGGAGGTTGTATATCCATATATAGTACAACTTCATGGGGTTCATCATGTTGTTGTATCATATAGGGATGCTCGGTTTAAATCTAATTTTTGGAAGATTTTATAGAGTTATTTGGGTATAAAAGTTCTTTTGAGAAAATTATACCACCTTTGGACTGATGGCCAGTCAGAGTGCATTATTCAGGTGCTCGAGGACATGTTTTGAATGTGCATCCTAGATTTTGGGGGCTCTTGGGAGGGGAAGATACCCCTAGTTGAGTTCACCTATAATAATATCTATCATGTGAATATATAGATGGAACCTTATAAGGATTTTTATGGTAGGTCATTCCAATCACCCCTGTGTTGGTTAGAGGCAGGTGGGGTAGCTTTAATCAAACCGCATCTTGTGAAGGAAACTTTAGAGCAGGTCTAACTGATTTAGAAATGTATGGCTATCACATAGTCAAGATATAAATGTTACATCAATCGCCATCCATGACCTCTAGATTTCAAGGTTGGGGATTGGGTCTTTTTACATATGTCATCGAGGCTAGGACACAGATATATTAGGATATGGGGTAATATTTCACCACGATATGTTGACCTGTTTGAGATTTTGGAGAGAGTCGGGTCGGTAACCTATTAGTTGTAGTTACCTCAGAGGTATCGGGTCATTCCTGATGTCTTCCATGTATCTCAGTTGTATCATTATCATTCAAACATGTCTCAGACTCTACAACCTAAGGAGTTTAAGATACATGTAGATGCGTCCTTTGAGGAACATCTTATACATGTTGTTGATAGGAGCACAAAGGTTCTCTGAGGCTGGTAAATTCCTATAGTATGGGTGTTATGGAAGCATGTCCATTTATAGAACGAGACTTGGGAGTGGGAGTCTGACATACATTCTCATTGTCTAGAGTTATTCTTAGGTGATTCTTGAACACCCTTGATAGGGAAATTTAGGGATGAATTTCTTTAAGAGGATAAGATTGTAAGATTTTGGGTTTTCTTATGAGGTATGGATATTTTTTTCAGTTTAAATTCTTTTTATGGCCTAATGTGAGTACCCATTGAGTTCATGGGTGTATTGGGGGTTTCAAGGGATTTTTTAGAGCCTTGGGGCCTACTTTTTTGAAAAAATAGAGAGACTGAATGGTTAGGAGAAACTGTGTGGGAGAGGCTACATAGTTACCTCTAACTATGCAGAGATTGACAGTAGAGTACAGGAGGTTTCATGATTTGAGGAAACCATTCCACCTAAGTAAAACGCTTTTTCAATGGGATCTATAGTTTTTAGAAGAGGGTGTTGCATAGTTTGAGTATGGTTAGTCAAACTGTGCACATGAAACCATGTGGGGTCCTCCCTTAAGCAATGAAGGGTGCACAGTTGGCACATGGTTTGGTCAACCATGTAACCCAGTTAAAAGAGGGGAAATGACCATTTTTACTTTAAAAACTCTTATAACCTAAAATCTAATTCTTTCTTACTCTGGTGGATATCCTTAAGGTGTTGAGAGCTCACCTTTGAAGATCTTTCATAGCTTTTGCTCCTGATTCTCCATCCAAACTCGTAATTGAACATCATCAATCTCATTGGATCCACGCCGATGAGTTATTTATTCCACTTATTATGTTATTTGTTTTAATTTGTATTGATGAAGTTATTTAAGTGTAAGATAATATTCCCTATTTTTAGTTTTTTCATATGTTCTTCATTTTTCTTATGATCTGGACCGAATCAGAACTTGATATTGGAAGAGTGTTCTACTATGGACCCACGATAGGTGGTCTATAACTTTTCCCATACATTTTGGTGTTTTATAAGCCTTAATTTCATTCTTTCACACACATGGATTTCCAATGGTGCCCCATAAATTAATTAAATTGTTGAATTGGATTAATTAGAACCTCTTAGGGATTCTCACTAGTTCCCTTGATTTGTTAGAGGTTATTTCCCCAACCTAGGCTGCCCATGGGGTGTGCCTTTGTATTTTGCCTATTTTTATACCACTTGTGAGGTTCTTGTGAGACTTCCTAGTTATTTTTAGGAGATAGTATATGCCTCCCTTTCCATGTGTAGGCATGATGTGATTTGTTTAAATAGTTTAAATAGAAATTCTTTTATGAGTTAGATGAACTCATGTAATGTGAATATTTATGAAATGTGGAATGAATTAGATGATGAATTTAAATGGTAGTGTATTCCTTGGTTGGTATACCTTGGATCCTAATTCCATTAGATTCCATGGATGTTTCTCCCATGGATCTTGTTTTCGATAGTGGGCACCTTGGACCTATTTTCCTTCTTGGGTCTTGATTCTATAGGATGCCTTTGGAATTGCTACCCCTTGGATCTGGATTGCTTGGGCTCATAGTATAAATAGATTTTTAACATTCTCCTTAGACCCCACCGAATTATTTACTGAGTTCTCATCAAGATACTCTTGATACTTGATGTGGATTCCTTGGTCTTTTATACCTTGGATCTAACCTTTCGTGGTTTGACACCTTTGATTACACAGTGAGACCATTGTGGATTATTTGATTATATGGAAAGGTTTTGATGAATGATATATATATATAGGATTATATGGCATGGTCATGATGGATGTTTACACTTAGTTATACGGTGTGGTTGTGGTGGGTATTTTGACTCCAATGGTTAGACTGGATAGTATCACTTGTTTATTTCTTTTGCCACTACCCTTGTTTTGGGATCCTGACTATTTATTGCAAGGAACCTTATTTGGATTGACAGTTTCACTTACTTTATCACGTATGACTTGGGCACTTTATTTTCAGTACTTTTACCTCTGATATTTTTCACACTGCTTTTTTTATATCACATAGAGTAAATTTGTTATAGATACCAATGGTAGTGGCCTACTGAGTGTTATCCCATTCCCTTTTCGAGATGCCATTGGGTACCCAGACATACTATATGGATGTAGGTAGGGACCAGGGAAATTTCCCACAGTAAGATGCTTGATTTGTTCTATGCTTAGGAGTAGGGAATCATAGGACTGTTCTAGGATCGTGATGATAGCTGGGATAGTTCTTTTTGGGTATTTTTGTATTTTGGTACATATTTTGTATTTGATGATTTTATACCTATTTTACATATTTATAGAGACATAAAATACACGTCATTGTATATGAGATTACTTTTAACATTGTTTATTCATTCCTTTCATGGTTATTTACCTTCTGTCAGTTATTTATCTACTTCTGCTACTGATTTGTATGATTTCTACCATTGTGTTACACTCTGACATAAGGGAATAGTCTCCCCACAGATGCACCCTAGGCCCTAACTACTAGTCAGAAGCCTCTATCATATGGGGAGGCATGCTTGAGTCCATGTGACCCACTATCTTGGGGAACCATTTAGTGGAATCTTGGTCAAGATGTTACAAAAAAAGGCCATTTTCTCTTGTCAAAAATTGCGTCCATGTAATCTGCTCAGGTACCCAACGACATACCAAATAAGGTGTGAGTAAAACTTAGTAGGTCAACACCACTATGTATAAAAAAAATCATACTAATAGAAAGTGCATGCAATATGATAATAAATAGGGGTATTAATTAATCAATTAATACGATATAACAATTAACCTGCTTTGAAACTATGTCGAAATATCACTAAGAATGTTACATCACCATGCCAACCATAACCACAGGTCCATGGAATACTCACATAAATGTTCATATCCATATATTTAATCATTTCAGCATAACACTGGGTCAATCCCTCTATATAAGCATTATAGTAGAAAACTGGTCCATACCTTCTATATAAGCATTACAACATGAAATTAGGTCAAGCCCGATATATAATAATTATAGCATGAAACCTGTCCAAGCCCTCTATATAAGCATTATATAATAAAACTAGGCCAATGCTTCTATATAATCATTACATAGTGAATCATAACATAGGTCGTAATGACAAGAATAATACACCATAACATCATAATCCATAATGGAAAATTCATCCAATTACCATTTATCATTCAATTACCCATTAATTCATCAAATTATATCTTAAGCTATTATCATGCCAGTGTACAAAACCATATCATATCAAATTATCTCCCATTATTCATTAAATAAGTAATCCATTTTCCATGGTGAATCTATCACAATCAATCGCCCGAAGTATCATTTCATTCTAATTCATATTTTATGCTAAAATTTAATTCATTATAGTTCAAGGGTAAGATCGCCCTATGGGTGGCTGAAAGCCGGGTCTTAACACTAATGAATTAAAAGGAATCTAAGGAGTTCTCCAAAAATGTGTTTATCATTACCCATTATTTCATTAGTTAACGTGCACTATGTGTTAGTATGATTGCATGGAATTTCACACACTTTAACAAATAAAAAGATACCATATGAATTTATCTATACCACATACCTTTATCCAGTGATCAAAGAAATTCCCTCAATAGGGAATTCTAATGAAGGAAGAATCAAAAGGAGATCAATAAGGAAAACCTAGATTACACAAGCATCAAGATAAAATCCCAAATCAAAAATAGTCAGGAGATCACACTGATATAATAGAGGATAGAAGAATAAAGGAGAAAAACAAAGTGAAGGAACTCACTAGAGATCAAACACTAGAATGAGACATCAATAAGGGAAGGAATCACTTATATTTTCCCTAGGGTTCGAGATAAGAGGTTTCACGGTGAATGAAATATTTTTTAGGATTTATTGTAAAAAACTCACTACACCTGAGGAATTCATGACATGAATCCTAAATTCATGACATGAATATCCTAAGTTTTATATATGATGAAAAATATTTCACCTTTGGTTAAAAAAACTGATTGACCTTTTCATTATGTGAAATAAATTCACAGCTTGAATAATATTCACATCGTGAAACTATTTTATGGATTCTTCAGAGAGATGGATTCACATCATGAATTACTTACATGACATGAATATGTCTTACAATTATTATTCATTGCATAATACTGTATAAAATCCCAAAAATCCTTTAACTCAACTCAAGCCCAAATATAATCCTTTTTATAACTCAAACACGTGTATACTCAGACTCCACTAATTTAAACAAACATATATCCCCAAAATTTAAGTCATTTTCCCTAGAAAAATCTCTCTATACCCAAAGAAAAGTCTTGACCACAAAGGTTTAAAAGAAGAAAAAACCAACTAAAAGTAGTTCAACCAAAACTAAAAGAGGGACGTAGCTAGAAAAATATGGGATCTTACAATAAATTTTTGTTTTTTATAGGTATTGTGTCTCCAATAATATTAAGAAAAAATTGTATTTTTTATAAAATAATATTTATTTTGACTTATTTTTGCATAATGAAAATGTCATCATCAAATCTAGAAATGTCACTCACCATAGTGCAATCAGAAAATTATCAAGGACAGAAGCTATAAAAATTTAATGGTAGTAATTTCAAAATATGAAAATAAAAGATATTGTTTTGTATAAATATATTAAATCTTGAAAAGTTTTTTACTAAAGAAGAACCAAAGATTATTAAAGAAGAAATGGGTATAGATAAGGATGTTTCTATTGATATATGGAAGCATTTTAACTTCCCATGTCACAAATATATCCTTAATGGTCTTGAAAACTCCCTTTAAAGTGTTTATAGCTCTTTCAAAACTACTAAAGAGTTATGGGAGAGTCTTGACCACAAGTATAGGACCAAAGATGTTGGTTTGAAGAAATTACTTGTTGGAAAATTTCTAGACTTCAAGATACTTGGATCAAGAATAGTAATGAGTCGTGTATAGGAATTGTAATTAATTATGCATAGTATTCACATTGAAGGAATTTATTTAAGTGAAACCTTTCATGTTGCTGCTTTTATTAAGAAAATACCTCCTTCATGAAAATATTTAAAAAATTATCATAAGTATAGAAGAAAGGAAATGTCACTTAAAGACTTTATCATGTGGTTGAGGATAGAATAATACAACAAAATTTCTGAAATGAAAGTAAAAGTCAAGAACATGATCTCAAAATAGAACATTTTTAATAATAGGCTCAAAGATCAAGAAGTCGAAGTAAACTTGATGAGATCGTATCCATGGTAAAAATAAGTTCAAAGGAAAATTCTATAATTATGACAAGAATGTACCTAAACATAAGGATTGTAGAAATCCGAAGAGGAATATGAAGCCTCAATCCAACTTTGTGAACCTTTAAAAGTTCTCTGCTAAAGTTGAAGATTTTCATTTGTTTTTTATGGTTTCTAAGTGAAATATCATCTAAAAATCAAATGAGTTGTGGGTTAACATCAGATCCACTCACCATTTTTGTTTCAAAAAGTGGATTTTCTCATCATATAAAACTATGGGAAGTGAGGAGAAACTCTTTATGGGGAACTCATCAACTTCCAAAGTGGAATGAATAGGCAAGGTACTTCTGAAAATTTTCTAAAGCAATATCGTAACACTAAACAACGTACTTTATGTGACCAATATATGAAACAACTTAGTGTATAAATCTCTTATGTTCAAGAATATATTTCAATTTAGTGTTTGTTTATAATAAAATTATACCCAATAAGAGTTATGTTTGTGTTTTTAGGGGATATATGAGTAATGGTCTATTCAAATTCAATGTCATGACTATTGCAAATAAGGATTCTAAGATGATTGAAACCAACGTTCCTTTGGTTTATGTGGTTGAGGGTATTGATTTGTGAAATTCAATATTGTGTCATGTTAATTATAAATCTATGAAGAAATTAATTAAAATGTATTTATTTCCAAAATTGGATTGTTCGGTCAAGAAATGTTAAGTGTGCATTGAATAAAAAATTCTCAAACTACCCTTTCATTTTATTTAAAGGAGTTATGAGCCTTTGGATTTAATACACATTGACATATGTGATATGAAACTAGTACCTTCAAGAGGTGGTAAAAATTATTTTATCACCTTATCAGATGATTTTACTAGGTTTTGTTATGTGTATATACTTAATAGTAAAGATAAATCTAGAGAATCAACTCAACAATATAATTAAAGTCATAAGGAGTGATTGGGGGGTTAATATGATTCACCTTTCCAAAATATATACATTGAGTTTGGAATAATTAAATAAACTACATCTCCTTACTCTCCATGATCAAATGGAGTTGCTGAAAGGAAAAATTGGACCTTAAATGAAATGATGAATGGTATGCTAAATAGTGTTGGTTTACCACAAAATATATGGGGGGGCTATTTTAACTATAAATCACTTATTAAATAGAGTACCCCATAAGAATATACAAATTATTCCCTATTAATTGTAGAATGTAAGAAATCATACCTTTAAATATCATAAAGTGTGATGGACTTTGGATAAAGTTGCAGTTATTAAATCTAAAAGTGTTTAAATTAGGCCAAAAGTGTTGACTGTGTATTTATTGGTTATGCACATGGTGGTATTTCATATTTATTTCTTATTCATAACTCAAAAATAATTCAAATACAAAAAAAAATATGATCATTGAATCAAGGTATGCTTCATTATTTGAAAATATATTTCTATATCATTTGAAAAATGAGGTGAATGAAAACAATAAAAGGCCTCTAAATAATGTAGAGGAAAGAGATTCAATGGGGGTAAAACCTCAAAGAAGTAAAATAAAATTTATCTTTAAGTCTTTTGGACTATAATTTCTAACATATTTGTTAAAAAATTATCCTCATACATTTATAGAGACTATAACCACCTAAGAATCTTCATTTTGGGAAAAAGCTATCAATAGTGAAATTGATTCCATCTTGTCCAACCATAATTGGGAATTGTTTGATCTTTTTCCTAGAAATAAAACACATGGATACAAATGGATCTTTATAAATAAATTGAAATTTTATGGAAAAATTTACAAATACAAGGCTAGACTTGTAGTAAAGG
Organism: Viscum album; assembly: GCA_963277665.1. Lineage (NCBI taxonomy): Eukaryota > Viridiplantae > Streptophyta > Magnoliopsida > Santalales > Viscaceae > Viscum > Viscum album. Next base: position 272,541,736 of record OY728147.1, read on the forward strand.
GGTATAAAAAAGAGGAACTTTATTATTTTGACACTTATTCACCTATTATAAGGACTAGATCTATAAGGATGTTAACTACTTTAGCTACTTCTAATGGGATTGAAATACTTCAAATACGATTTTAATACTACCTTTATAATGGTGATTCGGAAGAATATATTTACATATAATAAATTTAAATTTTTACTATTCTTTGAAATGAAAAGAAAGGTTTTCAATTGGTGAGGTCTTTTTATGGGTTAAAACAACCTCCCAAGCAATGGAATATGAAGTTTGATCTTGTAATGCTATTAAAAGGGTTCAATATAAATTAGTGTGATAAATGTGTATATTTTAGAAACAATCAAGATGGTTATGTAATTTTATGATTATATGTTGATAATATGCTCAAATTTGGAAGCAATATAGATATCATAAAATCCATAAAACATGTATTCACCAGACAATTTGAAATGAAATACCTAGGAGCATAAGATGTCATTTTAGGAATTCAAATACATAGAATATCTGATGGGTTGGAATTATCAGGGTCTCATTATATCGATAAGATTTTTTAGAAATATCATAATCTTGATATAAAACCAATGAATACTCCAATAAATGTAAATATATGTCCTTAAAAGAACACTTGTGAAAGCAAAGCTCAGTTAGAGTATGCTCATGTTCTAGGAAATTTTATGTATGTCATGAATTGAACTATAATGGACATGGATTTTTTCATAAGAAAGCTAAGTAAATTTACTATAAATCCAAATAATATCCATTGTAAGGATAAGAAATGAGTTTTAGAATATTTAGAATATAATAAGAACTTTTCATTGAACTATACAAAGTATCATGTGGTAGTTAAAGGTTGTGGTGATGTAACTTGGATAACTAGATTAAAAGACACTAAATACACTATTGGTTATGTGTTTACACTTGGTAATGGATCTATATCTATAAAATAATCCAAACAACCATTAATTGCATGATCCACTTTGGAAGAAGATTTTATTTCCTTAGACAAGGCTGGAGAAGAAGTCGAATGGCTTCAAAACTTCTTGGAAGACATTCTGAATTGGCTGATACCTATACCCATTATGTGTGTGCATTTTGATAGTCAAGAAGTTATATAAAGGGAAAATAATTTCGTGTAAAATGAAATATCATAACATATACACCAATGACATTACTTAGTCAAATAACTACACTCTAGTAGGATTATTATGATTGGTTATGTCAACTCAAAAAGAAATATTGTATATCCCTTTGTGAAAGGAATAACTAGAGAGTTGGTAGAGAAATCATCAAAAGGAATGGGGTTAAGTCCTATTAAATAAATTATTCATAGTGAAAACCCTAATTAGTTGACTGGAGATCTCAAGATCTAGGTTCATAGGTAAAACTAAGTTATGATAAAGGATAAAGTACTCTTTTATTATCATTATTAAGATGATAAAGTACTTCAAGAGTAGGTTAAGCATGTGATTTTAAGGATTTTTAAAATGAATTGATGTTTTAAAAATCACCTATGTTATTATGAAGTGGTGTCTCTTCAAGGAGAATTATTAGGCCTCATGACACTACCTCAGCATTATGGTATGTTGTCTTTAATATTTTTGAAGTGTAGCCTCCTCATACCACCTCTATCTAGGAGTATCTTAAAGATTTTCTTAGGATTACTCTATCTCTAAAGTTACTAAGTCTATTTTAGGTGTCTAGTATAGAATTGATTCATGTCATATGGCATAGCTGAAATAATCTAACACATGATAATTCTCCCTTTAACCTTCAAATAGACCTCATACAGATTATGGTTGTGATGAATAATGTGAACTCCCTTAAAAATGGTCATTATAATAACTCTATTCATGACTTCCTAATTATTAAGTTTCCTTATATTGTAGGTAATATATGACCTCCTTCTAGAACTTTTGAAGTTATATAGAATCCTCTATTTCTTGGATGGATCAAATTCAACTCAGATGGGGAATCAAGAGGGAATCTAGGACCCTTGAGTTTTAGAGCAGACTTCAAGAATCATAATGGTGATTTTATGGGATGTCTCTATGGTCTATGTGGATTAGATTTATCCCTTGATGCTAAAATTCTTATCATGATCAACATGATTGAAATATAAATTCAAAGAGTTTTAAACAATTTTTGGTTGGAATGTGAATCTACCACCATCACCTAAGCTATTAGAAATGGTTATATTCATTTTTCATGGAAATTGGCTGCCATGTAGATTATTTTCTTAGAGATTATTTCATCCATGAACTATATCATCACACATAAATACCATTAATATAAGGAGTGAGTTTCAATGACCTCATTTGGTCTAATGACTTATCAGATGAGCTTTTTCCTTTATTTTAAAGATATTTTTGTAGAAGGAATTATTTCATACTTTTGTAATCTTTTTTTTTGTTGAATAAAATAGGATTATCTACTTGTAAAAGTTCTCATAATTTCCTCAAAAAATGAAGAATTTTTGGGCCATATTCTCTGGAATACTCATGAATTCAGGTGGTGTTCATGGCCAAAATGAACACAAAAGTGGGAAGCAACTATGTTTGATAGATAATTTTGTGACTCATGTTATTAAACTTTCATGAAGGGTTGAAAACTTAGGGATATCATCTTTACTGATTAACTGAGAAAGTACAATGGGATTCATCAAGGAAAGTTCAATGTTGAAAAACTACTTATCCTAAGACAATTATTTGTATTTAAACAACTACAAACTTATATGATTTAATGTTGAATTAATCTCTATTTATATGGGGGTTTATTGGAAATAATTGGACATTTAAAATATGAGAGGTGTGGAATCATGGGTGTGTGGCCAACAGACATAATCGCTACCCACTCTCCCTTTATGGTTTTTTTTAAACCACTTCTTTTACTAGGGTTCTAAAAAATAATTATATTTTATTAAATTTTATTTTAAAAATTCCCCTTTTTCTTTTTCTTATGAATATAAGGGAACCCCCTTTTATTAAAGTGTGGATTTTCCCATCTCCCAAAGTATCAAAAATCTATCAAATGTTCTCCATGATCTTTAAGAGTTCAAAGTGTTATTTGTCTGAACACATTGTGTTTGAAGCGTTATCGGATTTGAAGTGGAACTATCTAAGAAATGTTCTTTTTTCTATCATGGTAGATAATTACTCACGACATAGGAATTGTAGAGGGAGAAATTTTGTCTTAAAGAGACAACATGAGTTCATTCGGCTCAAATTTTACATTATTTATTTATTAGTCACATTTTCTTACTTATCTCCATATTTCCTTCTACACTCTGTATGTAGACTAACTCAGACTACTTGATCAAAGTCTATTATATTGCATATATAGATTACTTGATTAAGTCTTCAGAGTAGGATCCTACTGTATTTCATATACAAACTTATCAAAACTTCCTTTATTATATTTTAACAAACCAGGAAGAAGGGCCCTATTGTATTTAGTATATTGATTAGTCAACACTTCCTCTATTATTTTCATGGACTAAGAATAGGCCATAATACGCTTTGTATATAGATTAGTCATTGAAATAATAATTGTATATTGTATACAGGGATTTCATCTTCAAGATGAAAAAGTAAAGATGGGGATATTATTATTGTGGATGATTAGCCACCATTTTGTTTCAATGTTCCAACATTGTTTCCACTCTCACTACTACAAAAACCCACATTGTCAGTGCTCAAAATAGGCATTTTCAGTGTTAAAATAGTGTTGAAATGATAAGATATAATAAAGTGGGCATCATATATATGTGATAAAAAGCATTGATAAAGGGTTAAATTTATCAGTGTGTTTTTAACATTGGAATTTTAGGATTTTATTAGTGCTTTTTAGTGCTCATAAAAGGGTGGATTTATCAGTGATGCAACTAGCACTGATAAAAGCCTAACAATTATTGTAGAGTTTTTATATGTACATGTAGCAGCTCTACAGCAGTCCTAAAACCTAACAAAAAACAATTACATTGAACCACCCTTAAACATAAAAAAAATAAAACATAAAAAATAATTACATTGTACCATCATTAAATTTACATTATATTATCATTTCAATTCAAATACATCATTAATGTACAACACAATTACATAAATGTAAAATTTAATTATAATTGAAAATAATTACAACCAATGAAAAAAAACAATACTCCTATAACAGGATTTCTCCGACAATCAAACGATCCTTGTATAAAAGTGTGTGTCTTCAATAAAAACAATTATTTTTTAGTAACAGTATATAAAAAATAAAAAATAAATTATAATTGTAATGTTATGTAATCCATGATAAATTACAAACAACACTTTTGATCAAATGATAATTATGATCATACCAAGAAATTCAGGTATCATATTGATGTTTGATTTATTCCTACAGATCAAAAATGACTCGAAGAACATTATCCTAAGTTTTCACACCAATTTGAGCTTGTTTTCTTGGTTATAACCCATACACATGGGATTTATTATTTATTAATAAGTTTTAACAATATAAAATCATACTTTCCATCATATTGGGAAATAAAATCATCATATTGATGTGTGGTTGATTCTTATGAATCAAAAATTATTTGAGGATTTTTTTCCTAAATTTTCACATCAATATGAACTCGTATACTCATTTTTGGACCCTTGATGGGTGATATGTCATTTTTATAAAAATATAAAGGTAAAATGGTACTTTGGATCATATCGAGCAATCCAAACATCATATTGATGAAAATTTAATTATTACAAATCACAAATGGTATGGGGATCATCTTGGTATATTTTCCTGGAAATATAAACCTATTTACTCAGTTTTGACCCCTTTTAAGTGACCTGACACTTTAATAACAATATGAAGTTCAAACGATACTTTTGATCATACTGAGCAATTCAAATATTGGATTTATGTGTATATTATTAATATATAATTTAAATGAATTTAAGATTTGTGTCCTATTATTTTTCACTAATCCAAACTTTTTTACATAGTTTTGACCCCTACACTAGTTATTTGTCATTTATTAATAACTGATAACAATTTAAAATCATATTTTTCATTATACCAAGCAATCTAGGAATCAGATTTATATTCGATTGATTCCTATAGAACAAAAATGATCAAAGGATCATTTTAATAAGTTTCTATGCAAATCCAAAATCATAGTCTTGTTTTTTACCCCTTTATGGGTGATATATCATTTTAAAAAAATAAAAAGGTGAAATTGTACTTTGGATCATATCAAAAAATACAAGAATCATATTGATGCTTGATTGATTCCTATAGAACAAAAATGACTTGAGTATTGTTTTCCTAATTTTTTATACCAATTAAGACTATCCTTCCTGATTTTAACCCATCTATGTGTGATATTTAATTTTAATAAAAATATAAAGGGTAAATTACACTTTGGATCATATGGAGCAATATGAGCATAGAATTAATACTCGATTGATTCCTATAGATAAAAAATGACCAAGGATAATTTTCCTAAGTTTTCATGTCAATCTATGTTTGTTTACTCAGCTTTTACCCCTTGATGGGTGATATTTCATATTAATAAAAATTCAAAGGTGAAATGGTACTTTGGATCATACCATGCAATCCAAGCATTAGATTGTCTCAAGGTTAATTCCTAAAAAACAAAAATATCCCAAGTATAATTATCCTAATTTTCTATGGTAATATGAACTCATTTTCTCATTTTTGACCCCTTGTAGTTCATTTGTTACTTTAATGAAAATGTGAAGGTGAAACATCACATTCAATCATATAAATAAATTTGGTTATCATATTGATGTGTGGTTGATTAAAATAGATCATAAATGACTCGAATATTGTTTTCATAATTTTTCATGTTAATACAAGAATTTTTTCTTCGTTACAATCCCTACACATGTGATTTTTCATTTATTAATAAGTGTTAATAATATGAAACTATACTTTCCATCATACTGAGAAACCCAGAAATTAGATTGATGTGTGGTTGATTCTTATGGATCAAAAATTATTCTAGGATCATTTTTTGTATATTTTATATCAATTTTAACTCGTATTATCAATTTTTACCCATTTGTGGGTGATATTTCATTTTAATAAAAATAGAGGTGAAATTTTACTTTGGATTATATCAAGAAATATAGGTATTGGATTGATGCGTGGTTAATTTTTATAGATCTCAAATTATTTGAGTATTGTCCTTATATGTTTTCATGGTAATCCGAACTCGTTTTCTTAGCTTTGAACTATTTTAGATTACTTAAAACTTAAATAATAATATGAAGGTCAAACAACTCTTTTGATCATATTGAGTAATTAGAGCATTGGATTGACATTAGTTTGATTCCTATAGATTTAAAATGACTTTAAGATCATTTTTCTAATTTTTTGCACCAATCCAAAAAAATGCTCAGTTTTGACCCCTACACTAGTGATTTTTTATTTATTAATAAGTGTTAAAATTTTGAAATCATGTTTTCCATTGTATCGACTAATACAAGCATAAAATTAATACACGGTTGATTCTTATATATCACAAATGATTTGAGGGTCATTTTCAAATGTTTTTATGAAAATTAAAACTCTCCTGCTTGGTTTTGAACGCTTGATGGGTGATATATCATTTTAATAAAAATAAAAAGGTGAAATTTTTCTTTGGATAGTAATGGGAAATGAGTTGTAGGACCGTAGTCCAAGAAATATTTAGAGTGTGTTTAGGGTAGGGTGAGTTTCATAAAATAAAATTGTATTAAATATAGACTTTTGTAGATAGAACAAATGGGTTTCAAACCCATGCAGATATGGGTTATCTTGTGGGTTTTTAATTTCAATTAAAAAACATGAATTACATCCCTCACTATTTTTCTGAGTTACGAGACCCCACTACACCCCCCACATGTGTGACACTCCTGCCCTGAAATCCTCCCCTCCAATTTATAATAACTTCATATTTTATCTCCATCCCTCTATTCCCTCTATTAAATTTCATCTCATCCCCATATCAAGATCCCATACATAAAAGAAAATTTCTGAGGATCAATCCCTAAAGTTTAGTATGCCTGAGATGAGATGGTTGGGATCAAGGTTGAAGGTTATCCTTGTAAAGATGTTTGGGTGAATCGCTAACACCGATTGAAGTATGATCATGGTTGAAGGATTCATACAAAATAGATTTTAGAATGATGGAATTGTTGCAATATAGGGATTCACACTGAGTGACTAAGACACTAAATGGAATTGGTATGATAAACTAGAGATCAAAGACATGGTGGGTTTGAGTCAAGTCCTACTGATGGTGAGTAGGGTGATACAAGGCCAATGTGATGTTATGTGGGAATATATATTTTTATGGAGTTATAATATGATTGATTACTTGAGGAAGATGAAACCACTGGAAGATGTTGATCGAAGGTTGAAGATGCACCTGACTACTTGCTAACTATTCTGAGTGCTAAGTCAAACAATCATCATTCATTGGTTGTGCTTGTATTTACAGGTTTTATTTTTATAAGAGTTAGTTTGTATAGGTGATCTCGGGACCATGGTGTCACTGGACTACTTGACGGGTGTTCGATAAAATACCTTAGTGGTCGTCTGGTGATCTGCAATAGGAGGATAGCTAGAGTATAATCCAATAGTGAGGGGACATTCTAAACATACTATTTTTTTAATATTTATTATTTTCTTATATTTTTTATCAATGTTGTGGAATTTTTATACTAGATCACTATTAAAAAAATACAAGAATTCATGGGCTTACCTGTAGTTATTGTGGATTTAGGTGAGGTAATTACAAATTAAAAAATATAAAAATAATGAGGAATGCATGTTACCTGTGGGATTGCCTATATTCTCTATGGGGTGGGGTGGGTTGGATAAACCCACCCATTTGATATGCATTTTTTTTCTAAATCTCATGCGAGCTCCCCCCCCCCAACCCATTCATTTTTCATTACTAAATTTAGATCAAACCAAGTAATCTAATCATTTTATTGATTCATGATTGATTCCTATATATCACAAATAACCTGAGGATCAATTTTCTAAGTTTTCATGTCAATACAAGGTTGTTTTCTTGGTTTTTACCCCTTAACTGGTGATATTTCATTTTAATAAAAATATAAAATTAAAATGGTACTTTGGATCATACCAAGAAATTCAAGCATCATATTGATGCATGGTCAATTCCTATAAATCAAAAATTTCACAAGGATCATTCTCCTAAGTTTCCATGGTAATTCCAACCTCATTTTCCTAGTTTTAACCCCTTTAGATGATTTGTTACTTTAATAATAATGTGAAGGTGAAATGAAAATTTTCTTCATATTGATCAACTCATCATGATATAAAAAAAATAAAACATAATTACAAATGTAATAATAAATCACTTCTCCATGAATTTTGTGAATAGTCTGATATCATGTACTATGCTCAATCATTTCTAAACAAATCTATTTTTTATTTTGAATACCTAGACTATCAGAAATCCTGGTAGTACTGGAAAAATATAGACAAACAAAAAATTATAAATATTTTAAATAAAAGTTTAATTACCTTAAAAATGTCTCTTTGGGGATTATAGTTTGTTGATGGAATATGATATCTTTCATAAATTTACAAATGTAATATTCACAATTTTTGTCATTAATTTGTTTCATAAACTGTAGAAACATTAAGAAAAATAATTAATTTGTTTTAATAGGTGTTTTGATAGTGAAATCTTATTATATGTATCGTAATCTATATCCATATATAGATATCCATAGGCTTCTTGTACTCTATCACTGACCTCATACCATGAATTTTTTGATATTTAAATATCACCCTATCATAAAAAAATCCCATTAAAACATGATATAAAAAATATAATTTGAATTTTATCTTTAAAATGTTGATTGTGGTTCATTAAAAATTCATGATGGACATCATGTGTGGTCGATTTATTAAAATTCCATGCTTTTGATCCAAAAAATAAACCTTTGAAGTATCCAAATTGACTACAATTAGAATCCAGTAATCCTAAGAAAATAAAAAGTAATAAGTAGTGAAAAAATAATAGTATATTTTATATTATTAGAGTTTTGATTTTTACCCCTGCATTATATGCATCAATAATATCATGTCATCTGTTATTATTTTTTAAAATGTTGCAGTAAGTTCATCTTTTTTTAGTATCTTCTTTATCCGATAAATTTTTTTATATAGAAATGATAACAAAATTAATGGGTCCAAATTTTTATTTGTAGGGTTTTCCCTTTATATGGTAGTGGTATATGCACCTATAGAAAATATGAATAATTATTAGCTATAATTAATATAATAGATCAATTATTAGATAAACATATTATAAAAATATACTTCAGGTATAAAATCAAAATTGAGATTCTCAACCATTCATTCTTGATAATTCCATTTATCCTCTCAAGAAAAATTGTGTCTATAATGACCTCTTTGAACATTTGTCCTTAAAATTCTATGTAGGTCATATTTTAATCAATGAATGTTGTATCCATAAAAACATATAATGTTAATAAACACATTGTTGGAATTGGTGGGGAAAGTTATGCTCATAAGGACCTTTTGATTTCTTGGTTGATCCACTAGATTGTTTTGATTTAGACTTCGATTTCCCCTTATATTTATCTTTTTATAGTATCATACCTCATTTTAGACCTTTTTTAGAAATTATGAAAGGTTTTTCATTTAAAAAAATATAAATGACATACCACATTATGATCAATTTTCTTTATAATATTAAATGATAATGATACGAAAGTTCCAATAGCATGTTTGGCCATGGTAATATTCAAATCATCAAGGGTAACATGAAACTCAGTTTTCGAATCCTAAGCTAGTTAAATCCTCCATATCACATGATATTTTGGGAGTTATTTATTATATATCATATCTCCTTGGATATCATATAGTTTACCCCTCACAACAAGGCAATCGGTGGGTGATGATAGATATAAATCACAATAAATTTCACCCTAATAATTTTAGCATAATAAAATTATCAATAATTGTTTGACTCACATTTAGAAAAAAACTATTATGATAAAATTGATTACCTCAGGTAAGGCGGTTATTTGAAGGGAATGGATATCCTCAAATCTAGTGGGGTATGGGCCTTCATGTAGTGGTTGTTGCTATATTATTGGTTCTCTTTGACCCATTTTCATATATTGGTCCATCAAACCATTATTGATAATAGTTTTTTTAGAGAATTTTTTTTTTATTCATGTCTTTCGTTTTCTCTTTTACATATCTTGGCTTTTCTTTCTCAAAATATACTTAAAGTGACACTTCAAATGCAATGATATTGCTCTAGTCACTTCAAAACTACTACAAGTAGTCTTTATTTTGGTACAACTAATGATGATTCTTATGTCTAAACCATATAAAAAACATACAAACATAAGTAGATATTTTTATGTGATATTGTTATAAATCATAAAAAATTACTATTATGTCATGCTTATACATGATTATCATACTTGTTTTGTGTTTTCATATATTATTTTTTTAATTTTTATTTACATAAGCCTACTTCCATAACACATTATGTGGGATGGAAGTGGATTTGTAATATGATTCATCAATATATGCATAAACAAGGGGTTATAATTATGTTGTTGTTTCATATCACATAAAACATTTACTATAGATTTAAAATACATATCATTTTTTCAAGTCAAGCATAACCCATCATTGCTTTATAGTAGGGGAGAATTGATTTATATGCACGTTGTTTATTTCTAACACTCCTTTATTATTTCATAAATTAACAATTTTGAATAAAAGTGAATAATAAAAATAATTTAAAATAAAATATAACCAATTACAATACGCCTGAAATGATTCAACCTCACGGTGACCAATGAAAGAATTTTGTGTTTCTTTTTTTATCATGTGTGTATACATTGCTAGTGGGTGGGGGTTGACTTTCCCATTAGCATCCCTAAGATTTCACTTCGTCAAAAGTTTATGAAAGGGTCTATAAGCCTTTTTAACGATCATTAATATGAATTTATTACAAAAATAATCTAAAATAAATGTACCGTGGAGGGGATAATGAAAATTAAATCAACATTTCATGATATGATTTTTCATTAAAATTGAGAAAGAACGTGATAATATTACCCTAATGTCTTTCATAATGATTATCTTCAATGTAGGCATAACTTTGTGCCACATATCAATATCAATCAGTGTATTCATTAGAGTTGTGACCCTAATATTACTAATGAAAATTGAATTGTTGGGGTCAACAAGTTGGTCGTGTTGATTCCACCCAACCTTGAATTTTATACCTTTAATTTTTACCTTGATGATTTTTGTTAATATGGTGATGCTACACCACTCATGCTTTTTTCATCCACATCTTGTTGGCTTCCTAACCATTTCTTAGTTTCAACATCAATGGTGTCTTATTCCTCAGGATTGGTGCAATCAGTGTGTGTAGAATCCATTTTCTACATGATTAGTTAAAAAATTAATTTAGATTGTGTAAATATAGTAGTGAACACGTAATATTATGATGAAAATCATATTATATTAAAAAACTTTAACCTATAAAATAAACTCATATTTTCTTATTCAAAGGTTGAAGGTATTTGGATCCTCAATCAAGTATCCAAATCCCCTCCTTATGGTACCCTTTGATGTACAAGACATTGTCTACATTGAAACCACCATGAAATGATTATGATGTCTCAATGAAAGGGTCATCCTCAAATAAATTTTCATCTGACCCTATAGTTATTTTAGTAACCAATAAAATAATTAACCATTTTTTATAGGATCCAGGATATAAAATACTTGCACTGCCTATGATGCCATTATGAATGGTTTATCATTATACCCTTCCACACGTAAATTCACCTTTACAAATCCCAATTCATTGACTTTAAATATACTTTTGTTTTCAACCCATTTGAAATGGAAAAGAAGCACTTAAAATGTTGTATAATTTAACTCATATAATTGTTCAATGGTGCTAAATTATGACATATTCACATAAATTGGATTCATGTCCTTAGTATCAAATACATGTATCACTTCCACCATAAGAGTTTCTCCATTATTTTTCATCATACTAAATTCATCATGTTCCTCTGTATAGAACATATAACCATTAATTATGTAACCATTATAATCTAATACATGTACACTTGGTACTCTAGCTAGCCATTGAAGTCATTCAGAAATTGAATTTGATAACTCATTTAAAATATGATCTTGAAACAATCATATAAACTATTGATTATATGTATTTGATATCTAGATTCCATCCATTGATGGATTGAAATGCCTGATAATTACTTTGTGGGTTTAAACATATGGATCAACCTATATACTATAATGTAAAATGTAAAGGTTATATTTATCTTGCACTGTAATGGTGATTGTAACAACATTGATCTCTTCCAAAAATACCTTCACCCACAAGGTGTCTGTTATGATAAGAGTTTGGGAGACCAATTCTATCAACATATGATAGGTATTCAGTAAAAAAATCAACAACTTCTTAAAAAATATATATCACTTTGAAATACAATCTTCTAGTTGAATTCAATTTTTAATGTACCCTTTCACAATCTTCATATATCATTCAATGGGTCATATAAATATATAATATATAGGACCCCAAAGTTATATATCTATAACTAAGTGAATCATAAAGTGAGCCAGCATATCAAAGAATGGTGTTAAGAAGTACATTTCTAATTCACTTAATATGATAGTAATTTCCATTTCCATATTTGGGAACTTTTTTAGGTCTATAAATTTACTATATATAGCTTTGAAAAAGAAATAAATCTTGGTTAATGTGTGTTGAATATTTTTAGGTAAAATAAAACATAAAGCTACAATCATTAAATCCTGCATCAAAACATGGAAGTCATGTGATTTTATGTCATTTAACTTCAAATTAGTCATTTACATGATATTATTAATATTTTCAAAATACTCCTCTAGAACCTTTACATTATTCATAAAGTTATAAAACTAATATATCTCCTTCTTGGAAAGAGTATAAGCTGTAAAAAGAAGAAAATCTGCCTTTTAACCATCATTAATGCTAACTCTTCCCTTATCCCCATGTCAATCATATCCAACCTAGGATTAATGTCATTATTTTTTTTGTCAGTGCATTTAGTTCATGCCAATAACACTATGATATATATTTTCTTATATGTTAATGACATCAAGAAAATTTTTGACAGAAAAACAATTCCAGTATGGTAATTTTGAAAAAAAATTGATCACTTTTTCCAACCAAATTTGTAAGGTTTTTTAAGAAGGTTTACCAAAAACAGTGGAAATATCCTTTGATTTATCAAAATGTTGATCATATATTAATGGAGAAAATGTTGTACCTTTTTATGTATTCCCATAAAATGATGTCATCCAATATTGGTATTTATATCATCAAGGTAAAAAATTTATGATGTCCTGGAAACACAGTCTTTAAGGAATGTTTCAAACAACCTGAGTGTGTACTTTCTTCACAGATGGGAAACCCCAACATTCCTTTAATGTTATATCCTGATAAATTTCCATAAGTAGTAAATTCATTTATCATCTCATAAAATATGGATATCAATGTGAACTCTTCATTTCTATGATCATCATATGATGTAACACTTGTATCTCACATCAATTTCATATCTTCGATCAATGGAGCCAAATAAATGTCAATATCATTATCATGTTATTTTAGTTCATATATAAGCAGTGATAACATAATGTATTTGTGTTTCATGCATATCCAAAGTGTAAAGTTATAATTTACCAACATAACTGGTCTTGTACTATGAGTACTACATTTCACACCAAAAGGACTTCATCTATAGATAGCATAAGACATAGGTTTCTCGAATTATTTCTAATTTCAGGATACTCATAATTAATCTTATTCCATTAAGGATATTCCACTGAGTAACATATTTTCCCATCTTGAATTATTGAATTTGGGTGTCACGTCAATTTTCTAATGGTATCCTCACATCTATATAATCATTTGAACCTTATAATTATTAGAAAGTACCTTACAACTTTTGAAGGACTTGATTCATATTTATTATGTCAAGTCACACCATACTTAGGGAATTTTTTAAGTGATTCATGGTTCTTTTAAAATAATATACATTCATTTATTAATGAATTTATTCTTTCATAGATCATACCCATTGAATGTTAAATTTGTTTAGCGGCATATGTTTGAAAAGGAAACTCGTTTTTTATATTGGTATATCATTCAAGAGACTAGGTAGTTATCTAAAACTAGTGTCACTTAATCCACTACCAGCTTTCAAATTATATAGCATCAGTATGGCTAGCAGTGTAAAATATTTAGTACAACTAGTATACAATGGTCTTTTTCACAACTCATTAACTTCTCAAACATCTTTAGAAAATCATGAAGGTCATCTTCAATTATCGTTATTATTTTTTATATATGATCCTCATCATAATTTACACTAGTAATCATATCATATGATCTATACATCACAATATCATCCAAGTAAATATCTACATTCAGTTATTTTCCATGTTCAATTAAATATTTATAACTTTGATCTATTCCGTGACAAATCAAATGTTCTTCAACTCATTTGGACTAATTTTTCTTGAATAATAACAACGTAAACATGGATATAGTATTTGAGAAGGGTCATATGCACGATCTATTATAGACTTGATGGACTATTTAACCACACATTCATACATCTTTGTCGTATGATTAACATACTTTCATTTTAGATTTGTATCAATCCTATTTGGTTTAATAATATTCATATTTAAAAAAAACACAAGGTGTGTGCATATAATGTATCATATTTTATATCCATAGATTATATAAAGTATAACTCTAAAAATATAATTATAAATTCTAATACATACATATATAAATTAACAAAAACAATAAATATAAAACATGTGTTTTATAGTACAATGCAAGATATATATGTAACAACCCAAAATTTTTGAGTAAATTTTGTTCCCTATTTTTGGTGGGTTATTTTATTTTTCATTTAATAAAATGAGTATAATTAAAATGAGACCGTTGGGTTTCAACTATTATATGACCGTTGGTCAATATGACTGTTGGAAACTAAATGTTACAATTATTTTCTATAAATACAAGTGATCTTGATTAATTAATATAGAAAGAAGATTCGATGGCCTCATCCAGTAGTCTCAGGCCGATCGAAGCCCATATAACGGAACTTTGGAAGGAGGTATCACCTTTGGGCTTTTCTCTGGACCAAACCCAAGCCGAACATCATCGTGTGAAGCTGGAAAAGAATCTCTTTCACGAGAAGTTCAAGATGATAGAAATCACTACTCTGGAAATGTTGGCCGAGCCGCCCTAAGATTCTATCACCCTAGCACACCTTACTCTTAGGTCCTATGTTGGTGTTATAAGGGGTTATGTAACGAAACTGTAACTAAATCCTTTGATTTAAATAAAAATTGTGATTTCTTCTTATGGTAAAATTTTTGAATCTCAAGTGTCCGGATAAATATAGGATGTATATTATTGATGAATTTTGGAAAAAAAGGATATTTTAAAATATTTATGTAAACCTTAAATAATTAAAAATGTGTAATTATTTTCAAAATATGGTCTTCTATAGTTGTGTTCGGTATAAAATTTAGAGTCTAATAAGATCAACTTAATTTTTGATGAATAGTAAATTATGAATAGTGATTTTATGCTTAGGATTAGTAATGTGACCAAATGGATTAGTAATCTCACTTAAATAAAGTATTAATATAATTTAGGCACCTTGATTAAGTAATGTGATTCAATAAAATAGGTAAATAACTGTTTCAGAAATTATTAGTCAAGTATTAGTTTTTTCAGGTGAATAGTGTTTTTTAATTAAAAATTAAATTAAAAATATTTAGAAAATTATTTTTATAAAATGGAGTTCATTTTTGAATTCAGAGCATCGATATTAGGTTATAGTGATTTTTGGGGATTTTTCTGAAAAAAATGAATTTTCGATGAATAGTGTTTTTTAATTGAAAATTAAATTAAAATTATTTAGAAAATTATTTTTATAAAATGGAGTTCATTTTTGAATTCAGAGCATTGATATTTGGTTAGGGTGAATTTTTGGGATTTTTCTGAGAAAGTTGAATTTTCGGTGAAAATTGAAAATACAGTTTTGAGTTTCGAGTGTTTAATGACATCATTAAGGATGTAATGATTATTCAATAATTCTGGTAGAATTATGAATAGTAATATAAGGTATTAGGTGTCCCAAGTGGTCAATACCATGGCCAAGCCCGTGGTTTTTCCAATACCACCGATGAGGTGTCCCTTGGCAATTAATGCTTTGTCCCCTCACTTTTCCTATAAATACCAAGCCTTTCCCTCATTCTATTTATTTACAAATACTCCCCAACTAATTTATGGTCTCTTTACCTCCCAAGGAGTCCTCCCAAGTTTCCCTCAAGCCCCCAAGGTCCCGACCTTTGAGTTTTAGGAGTTGTGTTTTAAGGTAAGGGATCCTACCTCTCTCTTTCTTTTCAAGTACTCTCTTTTATGTCATTTCTTTTATGCTCCATGTTATTATGTTGGAGTATGTTATTTTATATTCACCTTACTGTAATTTTTATTTTCATATTATTAGAGACCCCCTTTTACTCTCATTGATTCATTTTTAGAATTTTTAAGTGGCGCTGTTAGGCTGCCGAATTTTTGTAAGGGATTCTTTCACTCTTCTCATTTTCAAAGTTCTACTTTCATGTCAGTATTTCAAGTTCTTTTTTTTCATGTTGGGGTATGATCTCTATATTCATAATACTTTACTTTTATGTTCACATGATTAGATACCCTATTTAATCTCATCAATTCATTTTTTTTGAAGTTTTAAGTGACGATGTTAGGCTGCCGAATTCTTCATAAGAGAAATCTTATTTTTATCTTCCTTTCATGTTTTTCATTTCATATGGTATGTCCTTCAAATTTCATTACCATGTTATTATATAAAATATATTATTTCCCTATACTATTTTATGGATCATTTATGAGTGGATGACTCTTGTCCCCTCTCTTTTAAATGTTTTCTAAAACCCTGCAACATAGCCGTTATGCTGCCGAATTTGCGTCTCAAAATGTCTCTCTTTTTCTCAAATTCTTTTATTTTATTAAGTGAATACTAAAAACTCTTTATTATATAGGGGTATTAAAATATATATAAAAATGTTATATTTTAAATTCTGGGATTTACATACATGAGACCCACTTTTCTTTTTTGTGGTTTTAAAGTGTCATAAAGATCACATCTTTAAAGCAGTTTTTAAAATGTTATGACTATGAAATGAAACCCATTTCTTTTATGCTATATGGATTGTTTATGAAATGATTGATGATGATATATGTGGCTCATATGATAATAAAGACAAATTAATGGTGCTCCCTGATAGCGCTCCAATGCATTGGGTAAAGACTTAATCTCTAGAGATGACCATTTTAACGATACCTTGGTGAATAACCTTGGTAATTTTTTTTAATGGCACCTTAGGGATGGACCTTGGTGATACGGAAATTATTGACTAAGTTAAATGTTGTAGCCACATATTCAAGTTATGAAACATGTTATTTTTATTATGATATTCCTCGTGATCTTTTTCTCATGCCTTAAAGTTATTTATCATTACTTTATTGATGTATATCAAGTTCACATGTAAAATGTTTCTCTTGTTTCCCTTACTGGGCCTTCTACTCACCCTTTCCTTTGATGTATGCTCCTAGGTTATGAGATGGTGTAATGAACTTAGGATGACCAATTAATAAACCTTTAAAGTGTTTAAGAAGAATGTTTTATGTTGTCATGTTTTAAGTTCCTGGTTTCCAAGACACTAAACCTTAAAGATCCTCAGTTTTGTATAATGTAATGGAAGTTTATGTGATAAAAATGATGGATGTTATAGTTGGTATCAAATTATGGTTTAGTTATTTTTGGAAATTAGGATTTGAAAACTTTACAAGGTTTCTTAATGAAAATATTAAATATAGGAAAACATCCTGGTATTTTGGTGAAGTATTGAGTAAGTGGTTTCCAAAAAAATAAATCCTTGTCTGGATAAGAACAAGTAGAGGTGGATCTGGTACAGATGTACATAGGGGTAAAACCCGAAAACACCGCTTTGAGCTAGAATCGAACGGGAACCGGTACACGACAACGGGACTTGTTTCACCCTTGGTTATGACACTCCTAGGGGATATGTTTGGTTAATCGCAAGATTTTTATGAATCATTATGAAGGAATTATAGAAAAATGTAATTGTCTAAACATGAAGTTTTAAGATATAAAATCCTTTTTAGTTAAAAGACTCGTAAATGAAATAAGTTTCTCATGAAGGATTTATTCTTTCAGAAAATGTCCCCATCGTCTAGGAATACATTGACGTATTTCCTGAGGAGTTACCTGGACCTCCCCCAGAAAGAGAGGTAGATTTCTCCATTGAACTCATACCTGGATATCATCCAGTGTCAAAGACCCCCTATAGGATAGAAAATGTGGAGATAGAGGAATTGAAGAAACAACTCCAAGACCTTTTGGAGAATGGGTTTATCCAACCCGAGTGTGTCTCCTTGGGGAGCACCAGTCCTCTTTCTGAAGAAGAAGGATGGATCGATGCAGCTATGCATTGATTATAGAGAACTGAATGGGGTCACAGTGAAGAACAAATACTCTTTTCCAAGAATTGATGACTTATTTAACCAACTTAGTGGGACTCAATTCTTCTCTAAGATTGATCTTTGTTCTGGTTATCATCAATTGAGGGTGAAGAATGATGATATTTCAAAAAAAACTGCCTTCAAATCAAGATATGAGCATTATGAGTTTGTTGTTATGCCCTTCGGACTGACTAATGCACCTGCTATTTTTATGGATCAAGAATAAGTTGATTTTGGAAACTTTTGTTTTATCAAATGGATATCCTTTGTATAGGAAAATGATTTGGTGATTAAATGATAAAGGTTATTTTGGACGATGTTTTCTCTTTTAGAGTACTATATGCCTAAGGGAAATAAAAAACTACATGATTTAAACTGAGGAGGAATGGTTGAATTTTTTTTAAGAATTTATGTATTTATTATGGATATATGGTAATTTGAGTTATTTCTGGAAAATGATGAACCTAGCATAGAGAATATGTGAATAGGTTAATTACACTTTAGTATGAGACTTTAATAGTAGTCAATGTTATTTGGAGATAAATGTTAAGATTTATTGGGGAAGACTATGTGATTAAATCCTTCTGAGTTTTGGTTTCCAATATTAGTTTTGATTATTCTGAATAATTTTAAGGATGATTGTGTATTGAATGGTCTTTCTGGAACTTTGGGTACTTTTTTTGAATTTTGGAGATTAATAGTCATATTTCTTTTTATAAAGGATTATCCTTTTGGGGGATTATACGATCTCATACAAACCTCTTTAGTTTTAGTTGATGACTAAAGACAATGGAAATATATAGTTATTATTTTGTGGATTATGTGATTATCTAGAAGATGATTCTTGTGCTTTTGATGAGACCAAGTCTTTTGAAATGCTCATTGTTTGGAGAAAAGATTAGTCTTGGTATAAACTTATTAAAGGATGAAACTCTACTTGAAGGTAAGTATATTTCCTTATGTTTTTATTCTATGTAGTGAATGAATTCCTCAAAATTATGAATAGGAATGTAAAATGAAAACATTTTCGGTTTACGTTTCCTACTGGGTAATCAAAGACCATTTAACACATCTTAATTTTGTGATCTTCTTGTGGTTAATTTTCTTCTAATCATTTTTTCTATCACTATCCATAAGAACATGACCCTTTGTTTTCTCTTCCATATCCATGTTTTCCTACATGGAATCCTAGTATGGGTTAACTCGGGTGACCTTTGTACTTCCCTTTCTTTCTTTTAAAGTAATAGTTTTACTGACTCTTTTTTTGATGTGAGACTTTCAATGAAATTTATAAGCCCAATTTTAAAATTGTGAGGATGAAATTTCTTAAGGGGGGAAGATTGTAATGACATGAAATTTTTGAGTAAATTTTGTTACCTATTTTTGGTGGGTTATTTTATTTTTCATTTAATAAAATTAGTATAATTAAAATGAGATCGTTGGGTTTCAACTGTTATATGACCATTGTTCAATATGACCGTTGGAAACTAAATGTTACAATTATTTTCTATAAATACAAGTGATCTTGATTAATTAATATAGAAATAAGATTCGATGGCCCCATCCAGTAGTCTCGGGCCGATCGAAACCCATCTGACGGAACTCGGGAAGGAGGTAGCACCTTTGGGCTTTGCTCTGAACCAAACCCAAGCCGAACTTCATCGTGTGAAGCTGGAACAGAATCGCCTTCATGAGAAGTTCAAGCTGATAGAAATCACTACTTGGGAAATGTTGGCCAAGCTTCCCCAAGATTCTATCACCCTAACACACCTTACTCTTAGGTCCTATGCTGGTGTTATAAGGGGTTATGTAACGAGACTGTAACTGCCTTGTGTAATCCTTTGATTTAAATAAAAATTGTGATTTCTTCTTATAGTGAAGTTTGTGAATATCAAGTGTCCGGATAAATATAGGATGTAAATTATTGATGAATTTTGGAAAAAGGATATTTTAAAATATTTATGTAAACCTTAAATAATTAAAAATGTGTAATGATTTTCAAAATATGGTCTTCTACAGTTGTGTTCAGTATGAAATTTAGAGTCTAATAAGATCAACTTAATTTTTTATGAATAGTAAATTATGAATAGTGATTTTACACTTAGGATTATTAATGTGACCAAATGGATTATTAATCTCACTTAAAGAAAATATTAATATAATTTAGGCACCTTGATTAAGTAATGTGATTCAATAAAATAGGTAAATAACTATTTCAGAAATTATTAGTCAAGTATTAGTTTTTTCGGGTGAATAGTTTTTTTAATTAAAAATTAAATTAAAAATATTTATAAATTAATTTTTATAAAATGGAGTTCATTTTTGAATTCAGATCATCGATATTAGGTTATGGTGATTTTTGGGGATTTTTCTGAAAAAAATGAATTTTCGGTGAATAGTGTTTTTTAATTAAAAATTAAATTAAAAATATTTAGAAAATTATTTTTATAAAAAGGAGTTCATTTTTGAATTCAGATCATCGATATTTGGTAAAGGTTAATTTTTGGGTTTTTTATGAGAAAATTGAATTTTCGGTGAATATTGAAAATACAGTTTTGAGTTTCGGGTGTTTAATGACATCATTAAGGCTGTAATCATTATGAAATAATTCTGTTCGACTTATGAATAGTAAGATAAGTTATTATGTGTCCCATGTGGCCAATACCATGGGAAAATACCATGGGTAAGCTCATGGTTTTGCCAATACCACCGATGAGGTGTCCCTTGGCAATTAATGCTTTGTCCCCTCACTTTTCCTATAAATACCAAGCCTTTCCCTAATTCTATTAATTTCCAAATCCTCAAAAACTAAGTTCTGGTCTCTTTACCTCCCAAGGATTCATCCCAAGGTTCCCTCAGGCCCCCAAGGTCCCGACCTTCGAGTTTTAGGAGTTGCGTTTTAAGGTAAGGGATCCTACCTCTCTCTTTCTTTTCAAGTACTCTCTTTTATGTCATTTATTTTATGCTCCATGTTCTTATGTTGGAGTATGTTCTTTTATATTGAAATTACTGTAATTTTTATTTTCATATGATTAGATACCCCCTCTTACTCTCATCAATTCATTTTAAAAAAATTTAAGTGGCGTCGTTAGGCTGCCGAATTTTTGTAAGGGATTCTTTCACTCTTCCCATTTTCAAAGTTCTACTTTCATGTCAAGTCTTTCAAGTTCTTTTTTTCATGTTGGGGTATGATCTCTATATTCATCATACTTTCCTTTTATGTTCACATGATTAGAGAACCTATTTAATCTCATCAATTCATTTTTTTTTTTGAAGTTTTAAGTGACGTCGTTAGGCTGCCGAATTCTTCATAAAAGAAATCTTATTTTTATCTTCCTTTCATGTTTTTTATTTCATATGGTATGTCCTTCAAATTTCATTACCATGTTCTTATATCCTCTATATTATGTCCCTATACTATTTTATGTATCATTTATGAGTTTATGACTCATGTCCCCTCTCTTTTCAATGTTTTCTAAAACCCTGCAACATAGTCGTTATGCTGCCGAATTCGCGTCTCAAGATGTCTCTCTCTTTTTATCAAATTCTTTTATTTTATTAAGTGAATAGTCAAAACTCTTTATTCTAAAGGGGTATTCACATATATATAAAAATGTTCTATTTTAAATTCTGGTATTTACATACATGATACCCACTTTCTTTTTCTGTGGTTTTAAAGTGACATAAAGATCACGTCTTTAAAGCAGTTTTAAAAATGTTATGACTGTGAAATGAAACCCATTTCTTTTATACTATATGGGTTGTTTATGAAATGATTTATGATGATATATGTGGCTCACATGATAATAAATACAAATTAAGTTTGCACCCTGATAGCGCTCCAATGCATTGGGTAAAGACTTAATCTCTAGAGATGACCATTTTAACGATACCTTGGTGAATAACCTTGGTAATTTTTTTTAATGACACCTTGGGGATAGACCTTGGTGATACGGAAATGATTGTATAAGTTAAATATTGAAGCCAAATATTCAAGTTATGAAACGCGTTATTTTTATTATGATATGCCTCATGATCTCTTTCTCATGCCTTAAATTTATTTATCATGACTTTATTGATGTATCTCAAGTTCACATGTAAAATGTTTCTCTTGTTTCTTTTACTGGGCCTTCTGCTCACCCTTTCCTTTGATGTATGCTCCCAGGTTATGAGATGCTGTAATGAACTTAGGATGAACAATGAAGAAGCCTGTCAAGTGTTTAAGAAGAATGTTTTATGTTGTCGTGTTTTAAGTTCCTGGTTTCCAAGACACTAAACCTTAAAGATCCTCGGTTTTGTATAATGTAATGGAAGTTTATGTGATAAAAAGGCGGGATGCTATAATATACATGTAATAAAGCCTATGTTTTAGAAATAATTATGTCTTCTCTCTTGATGTGGATTGTTTTCCCGGTGTGAAGTAGGTAACTTCATGCACAATGTGATGATATAATGTGATGGATTTTTTCATGGAAATTTAAGGATTTAAGTATAATATAAACTAATATTAATATATAAATTTATAAATTTATATACATGTACACACAAATATACACATGGATATATAAATACTCAAACACTCATGAACAAAAATATATATACAGATATAGTTATGCCTGTAAAAACAAATGAAACGCGCATTGATATATATATATAAGAAAACATAATATATTATGTCAGGTTTCTATAAAAAACTCATTAATCACACTCTTCAATCATTCACATTTCAAATATAGTTACAAGTTTTACCCAAACCATAACCCAATGAATGATCTTGAATCCATTATGATTTATAAGGTCTACACTTATTTATAAAATTAAAAACATTTATTTCTTATCTAAAAACTACCCAAGCTATTAATTTTCCACCAAATTGACCAATTGATTCTTCGTTATGTGGGTGTCGGATGTCATTTAATCGATAAAAAACATTTTCATTCCATTGAACCACATTTATATTTTTAATTAATATCAAATTATAAATTTTTTAATTATTTTTTAGTCAACCACTATTTATAGTCATTGTTTATATATAAAATAACAACCCCAAAATTAAGAAATTCAAGCAAGATACATGAATCAAAATGGAAATCACCCTGAAAGGGTCAATTCATCCAAAAAAATAGGGAAGATAAATACAAAAAAATTGGTTACAGATGACCAAGTAGGGGAAAAAGCATTGAAAAAAAATATAAGAAGATAAACTCAAAAAAAATCATGAAAACCCCATGAATGGTGAACTAATAATCCTTAAAAACAAGTTTGAAATATCATATATTCGGTTTTGAGATTTGATCTATCCAAAAAAAATCGAGTTTGGTTGTTACGGAGATTTGGTTCCATGAGAGCTTGAATGCAACATGAGGAGAGAAACAATTTTCTATGGTTCCTTTTAACAAGGGGAATGGTTTTTATTAGTTTTAACTATAAAACATTGATAAAAGTCCATTTTCTCATCATTAAAATAAGCGCTCATAAACAAATATTTTATGAGTGTTTTTTTAGCGCAAATAAATCAATACCTCTAGTGGCACTAAAAAATAAGCACTCATAAAAATATTAAAAAATATATAAATTCCAATAATATTAAAAAAAAAATATTAAAAATTAATAAATAATATTAATGAAATAATATTAAAAATAAATAAATAAAATTGAATAAATGGAAAATAAAATAAAATAAGTGAATTCAAAACATTAATTACATGGATTTTAAACACATAAAAAATGAATAAATAGATAATATTAATTATATAAATAACAAAATTTAAAAAAAATAGTTATATTAACTATTTAAATTACAAAAAATAAATAAATAAATTAAATAAATAAATTAAATAATTTTCAAAAATGCTAAAAATATTAAAACTTTATAAATAAAAATGAATAAATATTAATCATATAAATTAAAAACATTTTAAAATGTTAAAACCAAATAAATAAAAACGTATAAATAAATATTAAAAAATGAATAGATTCCAAAAATATTAAAAATTGATAAATATTAAAAATGGATAAATTACAAAAATATTAAAAATTAATTAGTAAAAATGAATAAATTAAAAATATATTAAAATAAATCGAAATAATAATTATATTAAATTTATTAAAAATGTATTGATGTTATGATAACTGTATTAATACTATAAAAATGTTTTATTAATAGATGTCTTAGTGAATGTATTAATTATAATTAAAAATATTATTGTTTATATAAATGAATAATTATTATATATATATATTGTTATTGTAAATATATAAATAGTAATATTGTGTATAGATATTTTTCATGATGTGTCGATAATTAAAAACTATAAAATTAAATATAATAATTTTAATAATTGTATTTAAATATATTTAAAATGTATATGTAAATATATAAAATTATTATTAATTATAGATGTATGTATTGTATTGAATGTATATAAAAAATAATAATTAATTATTAGCTTTTATAATTTTTTATAATAATTAAAAATATTATTATTTAATTATATGTATAAATATTTTTAAAAAAATATTTAAAATATAAATTACTAATTAGTGTAATTATTAAAATTATAATAAGTTCATTTTATAATTTAAATTTATTTAAATATTTGAAGTTGAATTTTTCAATTACTTAGATATATATATATATGGGCACATATTCATGGAAGATGTATTAGGTGGGTATAAACCCTGTGCGTGATGGGATTGTTGGTTCTGGGCATAGCGGAAGCGTACGATGGTGGGTGATATATTGAAATTTATTTTAATAATCATTGCCCGAAATCATGAGTGAGGATCTTGCATGTTAATTTTATAATTAAATTATTTAATATATGAAGAAATAAATACATGGGCTTAAGAACTTTCTTCGTTGATGAATGTTGATCGTCTGAAAAGACCCTTTCGGATTGCCTTCATTGTGTTGTGAGGATCCAAGGATAGAATCTCTCTAATAGTGATCCACATGTGCTCCAATGATCAATGAGCAGCACCACTCGATATCTGGGTGCTAGCATGGAAAATCGAATGTCATGAGTTGTTCATTCTTGATCACTCGTTCTTTGATCTTGAAGAAGTCTCTCTTGTGTTTCTCATTCTTAAGAGGGAGAGAGGAGGAGTTAGAGAGATATTTCATTGTGTATAACAATTATCTATTCTCAATTTTTGGATTCAATACACAATAGACATAACTGACTATTCATAAAGTTGGGGTTTAGGTTAAAATATTATTTAATTGCATGTCATCTATTAAATAACATTTAAAACCTTTAATAAATCTCATGCCACATAATGATATTATTATTATTTTGTGGTGCACCAACTTTCACAAATTGATAAATAATATTTACCAACTTGTAAATAATTATTTTATCACTATATGCGGTCTTGGTCCATTCGAATTCCTTGGTTTTTATTGAATACCTAAATAAATATTTTTTTATAAATAAATATTTCATTCACATACAGTTGAATAAATATTTATTAAATATTCAATAAAATAAACAAATATATTTTTATTCAAATGTCGGAGAATAAATATTTATTTAATTTATGTGATCAATATAACTTGAATAAAATTATTCTTTGATCTTGAGAATAATATTTTTTTCTATTAATTAAATTCAAATAGAATTTAATCGAGATCAACAGAAATAGTTAGCGTGTGACCCACTGGGATTCTTTCTCATTGACATTAGGCGGGTTTGCCTAAAGTACAAGATTTTAGTCTAACAATGGGTCAAGGCACCCAAAATAAATAACATAATGTCACAATGATGAAAATCACATATGAGCATTCACTGTGTAATATAATTCCTTTTTCACAATCAAGTAGGTTGCATGACAGTGCCATCAACCTATTTGCTCGATACATATTTTTTT
The DNA here is from genome assembly GCA_963277665.1 of Viscum album. Lineage (NCBI taxonomy): Eukaryota > Viridiplantae > Streptophyta > Magnoliopsida > Santalales > Viscaceae > Viscum > Viscum album. Next base: position 272,568,308 of record OY728147.1, read on the forward strand.
GACTATCTGAAATAAACACATCATTACACCATGACCATGAAATTTAGGTGACAGTTATATTCCAATCAAAGGGTTGAGATATCAACTCCTATAAATATGGAAGGGACAAATCCTTCCTCGACTTATCCATTAATGACATGTCAATCATGACGCACCCAACGTACCCTACTTCCTGACAATATATGGCATGATAGTTTTTGTCAATAAATATAAGTGTGTGATTCACGACATGTATTAATGATGATCTTAAAGTCTAAGGACCATTTCACATGCTCCCATATAGGAATATCTGATGACACCAAAACATGAAGAATTCATACTAGTGGGTTTATTCTCATAATCTCTCATCTTGGAGATTACCAAGTGTGAACTTCATAAGAAGAAGCCTCATCTTCTTACAAGTGCTCACGCCTAACGGTCAAAATCCTATATTTCCCATCATAGTACTTTATTCAACTGTAGAACTATATTAAGAATATTTTCATATCACTTCAGAGTTCTCATCATAGTGGAGAACTGTTATGACCTCATAAATGTGAAAAATACTCTAGATCATTATTACATTAAAGCCATCAAGAATAATTAAAATATGTAATAATGTTTAATTAATATTCAATACATCAAATATATATGTAATAAAAGTACAATCAGTTATTCCTAGGACAGAAACTCTAAAAAAATCCCACTTGTACTAGATCCAACTGCCTATGACTTTCAGTCTGCTAGACCTCACATGATAATCATGTTTCTAATTAGTCAAGTCTTTAGTCAAGGGGGCCTCCACATTGTCTTCTGTGGACATACTACTCACGGTAACCACACCTCTCTAAGAAAAATCCCTCAAGAGATGATACTTCTGAAGTATGTGATTCATCCACTAATGTGACCTTATCTCTTTTTCAATATCTATCGCTATAATATTATCACAATATAGTGTGATAGGATCTTTGCTATTAGGTACCACGTTAAGCTTTTGGAAGAAGTTGTGCATTTATACCACTTCCTTATCTACCTAAAAATCTATAATATACTCGAACTCTATTGTAGAATCCATGAACATAACCTTATTTGAGAGCTTTCGGCTCACAACACCTCCATTCAAAGTGAAGATGTATCCTTCTCGTGAATTCATGTCATCTTGATTAGTTTGGAAACTAGCATCTATATATCCTCTGATGACTAGTTCCTCATCTCCTCTATAGACCATTAAAATATCCTTAGTATGCCTTAGATACTTAAGTATGGTCTTGACTTCCATCCGATGGTGGTCACTTGGATCAGCTTGATATTTTTCTAATACACTCAATGCGTAGGCAACATCCAGCCTAGTACATAGCACAACATACATGACTAACCTAATCGCTAACGTGTATAGAATTATTACCATTATTTTTCTTTCCTTATGTGTCTAAGGAGATATTTTCTTAGAAAGATGAATGTCATGTGACACTAGAAATAATCCCCTCTTGGATTGTTCCATACTGAATCTCTTCGGTATCTTGTCAATGTATGTATGTTGACTTGGGCCAAGAAACATCTTGGATCTATCACGATGGATCTTTATCCCAAGAATATATATTTCCTCACCCAAATCCATCATAGAGAATCATTTATTCAACCATGCTTTAATAGATTCTATGAATAGTATTTCGCTTCATATGAGTAATATGTCATCAACATATAATATTAATAAAACAACCACAATTCCACTAAACCATTTATAGACACATGGATCACATTCGTTCTTTATTAAACCAAATTTCATTATAGCCTCATCAAAATGAATGTTCCATGACCTGGATGCTTGTTTTAATCCATAAATGGATCTTTACAACTTGAATACCTTATTAGCATCCTTTGGAGTCACAAACCCTTCAGGTTGTGTCATATATACATATTCCTAAAGGTTCCCATTGAGGAAGGTTGTTTTGACATCCATTTTCCAAATATCATAATAATGGAAGGTCACAATTTCAAGTAAAATTATGATGGATTTCAACATTTCAACTAGTGAAAAGGTTTCTTTGTAGTTAATGCCTTGACTTTGTTTAAACCCTTTTGCAAATAGCCATGCCTTATAGGTACTGAATTGTCCTTCCATGTCCATTTTCTTCTTGAATACCCATTTACAACCAATAGTCTTTATGTCACACCTGCCATTTCATTTTTTTTATTTTATTAACTTTATTTGCATCAGGTAGTTCGGGTTGAAACCCAACTTAAGATTTGGAGTTCTTTGCGTTTTGGTCTTGATTGCGTCCGGCGCAGCGCGGTCGAAGCTGTGCGGCCTCGCCCGGGTTTCCACGCGACCCCGCCCGGTTCACTGCATGCCTTGTTGATGTTTAATTAATGAAATTATTATTTTTATTATTATTATCTTGGATAATAATTTAATTGAGAGTTATTTTTATTATTTTCATTTTATTAAGTTTATTATTGTAAAGTTTAGTATTATTATTATAACTATTATCTTTATTATTATTAGTGTTTTATTTTATTTTTGTTTTTGTTTAAGTTTTATTTTATTTGTTTATTTTTTTTATTATTATTTTTTTATTATTTAGGGTAGGGTTCCCCCCCCCATTTTCCTGTTGCGCTGCACCCCTCCCCCTGTTTTCTTTTCTTTTCCCGTCGAAACCGCACCCCCCTGATTTCCTCTTCTCCCCGTCACAGCACCACCTCCCATCTCCTTCTTCTCCTCATCGCGCCACCCACATCTTGCTCTGTCCGGCAACCTGCCCATCGCACCATCCCTCCCCTCTTCCCCGTTGCACTTTGCTACGCTCGGACCCGCACAAACACCCTGCCGACCTCCTCCTTCCGCCTAACTCCTTCGCGCCGCCTCCCCTCCCTCACCGGTAACCTCCCTTCGGCTTGACAGCGCACCAACCCCCAGCCCGCACTCCCCTTCCCTAGACGCAACAACGCACCCCCCCCCCTCCTCGCCGGACCTCTCCACCGGTGCAGCACCACCCTCCGGAAAACCCCAGCGCCCCTCTTGCATTTTTCGGCCCTTCCTATCGCGTGACCATATCCCCCTTGAAAGAAATAGCGTCGAGGCTTCTTCCCCCCTTTTTTTGAACCAAGCTATCATCACACCCTGACCACCCAGCCAGCACCACCGTCGCACACTGGTCCTCTTCCCCGGACACCGTAGTCACGCCTACATCCAATGCAGCGCCTTCTACGAACAACCCCTCCCTCCAACTTTCATCCACCGTTGTACCTTGATGTTCGCGGCCTGGTTTTGACGCCCCCTCTCTCACCGGCTGGCGCGGCTCCAGATTCCCCATCGGCGCGTCTCTCTCTTCCCACACACGCCGTACCCCCTTCGGATAAGTCCCTCTCGTTTATTTGAGTGTTGGTTTTTTTGGCAGGTAGGATGTTCATTATGGGGTTTATTCTTGTTTCTTAGGGTCCAAATTTAGTGTCTTATACTTTTTCATCATTTTTTTAATTTAAGGTGTTTATTTTTTTCATAAGGGTGTTTTATGATCAAATTTGGTGGATCGAAACATATATTTGTGGTGTTTGATATGTTTCCAATTGAGAAAAATTTGTTTTGGTGTGTTCGCCTTGTTGCACAACCTTGAAAATTTATTTCAAATTATTTGGAAATGGAAAACATGTTTTTGATAAGGTTAGCTTGTGCATTTGGTTTTTGAGTGGTGTTTTATATGGAAAAATTGTATTTTTGGTAATGACTCTTTGGTTTGGTTTTTAATGCTTTTGTCAATATTTTGTTTCTAAGGTTTTTTTTGGAATTGTTGGGGTGCGTTGATTGGAAATTGGAGTTTCATGTTGTTGTTGTGATGTCTGCTACACTTGAGGTAGGTGGTTCCCCGTCTAATTATTATCCGATGAATTAATTTGCAATGTTCATTTTGTTTTGCATATTTTTTTTTAAATTAATTTTTGTTGTGCGAATTAAGTTTTATTTAAAGTTCTATTTGCATTTAAATTGTTTAGTATATTGATCATATTATTGGGTGTTTTCTGCTGAGAACTCTATTAGTGACTTTGGAATTGTGCGGTTATCTTATTAAGTCGTGTAATTGGTGCGAACTGTTTTTTTTACATGGCGTCGGGTGCGTTTGGTCGTAAAAGATGTTTTTGCGTGATCTTAGTAGTTAACGTTAAGCGATTCCTTCTAAATTGTTTTATAAGAATTTATTTTGGCATGTAAACTATGTGGTTTAGAAAATGGTGTTTTTGATATGGTGTACGGGTTTTCCATCAAACCTTTTGGTAGTGCAGGTCACACTTTTTATTGTATTTGAGTGCGTGCGGTGTTGGAATGTGTTTTGGATTTCTAAGTAGTTACCTTTGTGTGTGTAAAACCATGTGACATCCTTTGGTGGTTTTTTTATAAACTTTTTAAGTGGTTTATTTGATTATGTCAATAGTGTGAAGCGTGTTCTGAAAACGTTTTTAGAGAGTGTATTATTTCAAATGGTTTTTTTTTTGTGTGTGCAAATGGTTGTTTTGGTGTGTGTAGTGTCTTATTGGGTTTGAGTGTATGACTATGACATGTGTCATGAACTTTGAATTACTTGAGCACAAACGGGAAGCCTAGGTACTAGGTGGGCGGACTAGACTAGCGTGCTAGTGATACGGGAGTGGCATCGGCCCAGTTTCACTTAGCGGGATTGACGCTTACAACACTAACTAAACATTGGATGATTACTGGAGACCACTACGGTAGGAGGTGTTTCCCTGCCGGTGGCTCATGCACGGGAATGTATGATATGGTTCACCGAGACATGAGGTTCTAGGGTCCCACTTATCACTAGTATCTTTAGGTTCTCCCATGTATTGTGCTCTTCCTCTGCTTTCTGCTCACCGTCGGCACACGGTGTGACGTTGGGGTTACCAAGAAAAGTGTGTGTGTGTGTGTGGGTACGTGTGTGCGTGCATCTGCGTGTGTGCGTGTGTACGTGTGTGTGTGCGTCTGTGTGTGTGTGTGTGTCTGTGTGTGTGCGTGCGTGTGTGGGCGTGCGTGCGTGTGTGTAAGATAATTTAAGGTGTTTTCCTTTTAGAGAAGCTTCCCCTTAAAAACCATTTTCATTAAAAAAAATCTTTAAACACTTGTTACTTTCGATACCCGGGCACTTGTGCCAGCCCGTGGGGATCAGGAACGCCCTTCGGGTTTTGTCACGAACCAGGCCGGGTCGCCAGGGTTGCAGTTGGTCTTTTAACGGAGAGTGGTGTCGTGTGGCCTCTCCTTTGCCGGGTGGTTTGAGTAAGAGTTGTAGTTTCCGCTATCATCTTTTCTTTTTAGTTCTTGGTTCGAGTTGTAGACTTCAAAAATGTTCATAGTTTAAAGATGTGTTTGGTTGTCCTTTTTTTCCTATTTCAGTTTATTTATCTGGCTAATTGTTTTTCTATCTTTTATTTTGGGTAAAATCGTTCCCACTTGTTACTTTCGATACCCGGGCACTTGTTCCAGCCCGTGGGGATCGAGAACGCCCTTCGGGCCTTGCCGCGGACTGGGTCGGGCGCCGGATTGGATGGCTACCCGGCCTGGTTCGTGACAAAATGGTATCATAGCAGGTTTTCTCTCTTAGGTCGTGTTCTTTCGGGATGGAGTCACGGTATACTTGAGTTAAGGTTGTCGGGACTCGACGTCCTGGCTACGAGTAAGGTGCCTGGCCAGCACACCTCGTGGCGGGACTCAAGTTACCAAAGTATGTTGAGGTTTGTCTGAGTTTTTGGTCCATGCAGATAATATTGTCTAGGGGAAACGAAAAGGGAGTAAGGTCAGCGGTCTTAGTGAGCTCGCAGGGTGTGGAAAGCCTTGTGGAGCCGGGGACACTGTCCTAAAATACTCTCTGTGGCCAATGGCGTGATTGGCGTATGGCCGCCAACCATATGCTCTAATCATCCGCTGACCCTAGTTCTCTCCTACTTTGGTTCTCGTCTCCTTGTTTTGGAATATGGAAATTTGGTTTTTAAGTAAAAATGTTTTGGTCTTGGAAAATGTTTTCAAATTAAGCGCTTTAAAAATGAAATGGTGTGTGAGGTTTGAAAAGTGTGGGTTTCATGTTTTGGTTTTGAAAAAAATGGAAAGGTTTGGTTTTGATCCTTGGCGCTCTCATGGGAAAACACATGCATGAGTGTATACAAAAAGGAAAATGGTTAATGACACGAGCGGATGAGTGCCTGGATGGACATGAGGTGGGTGTCGGTGCGGCACGAGAACATTCATGTGCGAGGCTCATGGGACGCCATTGGTGTTTGTACAACCCACTGGGTTTGCTTGTTTTTAAAATGTTTCGGTTAAATGAAACCCTGGTGTATTTCAATAACCGGTGATTGTGTGGTGTGTCCTTGTGTTTTTGAGATGTTGGATGTGTGGCGTTTTGAGCTGAGTATTCTTTCTGAATGGTTTGTTTTCTGAGTTTGAATTCTTATTTGTAAGTTGGTATGCAAGCGTGTATCTAGTTAATTCTTTTGAAAAGTGCATCGGGGAGCCTTGTAGTGGTTTCCCCCGCACGTTTGGTGTTCGCTTGTGGTATGTCCTGGCCATTGGACCAGTTCGGTCAGGTCCATGGTTTTCTTTCTTGGCTAGTGTATGCCCCCAATAAAGAGTTAATGTAACAGCCTGAGATTTTATGAAAAATATTCTTTTTAATATTATTAATGTCTTGTGTTGTACGCTACACCAAAAGGAGCTTGCACAACACGCATCCTTGACTTTCCTTTCATTACACGCAATCATGACCTTCCTTGATAGCGTGTGTAGTACGCAATACCGAGTTTTACTAAACAACGATATGCTATTAAAATATTATTAAAACTAACCGTTTTAACCACTTTTTGAAATTTTGTAAAATGGACTTCATTTTTGGATTCGGAATATCGAAATTAGCTTAGGGTGAAATTTTGGTACTTTTCGAATAACTTTCATATTCTGATGAATAGTGAAAATTACTAAATTTTAATTAAAAACAATTTTTTCAATCGAAATAATTAATAGTGATAAATTATTAATTTTAGTGGTTTTAAAGTATATTTAGAATATATTTTTACAATTTAATACAATAATGTTCATTGGATGTAATTTCACATTTAAACCACTTATAAACAAGTTTCAATCTTTTGATATTTATTATCTCTTAAAAACACGCTATTTGTTTTAACAGCGGGATTTAATTATAAAATTAATTAATGCAACTTATATGTTATGAATTTGGTAAAATAGACTTCATTTTTGAATTCGGAATATGAAATATAGCTTAGGATGAAATTTTGGCATTGTTCTGAAAAACATCAATTTTTGATGAATAGTGAAACTACTAAGTGGTAGTTAAAAAAACTGAATTTTTCATAAAACTTAATTTTACCGCTTCTGTGAATGGAATTTCGAAAATCCGAGAGACACGGTTAATATCAAGGACTAAAATGTGGTTCAATGAGATGAAAATAATTTTTGGTGAATAGTAACTTTTTACTTTTTTTTACCGCGGTTAATAGTAAATTGGGTAACTAAGGGTAAATATGATATTACTATTACCCTAACACATGTCCTAATTCTATTGGATAAGTGTAATTCGACCAAAAACAACCTTATGAATATAATATGACCATTTAGGCTCACTTGGATTAGATTAGGACATTTATTATTAATTTATTTAAAGAAGGGTTAAAAGAGTTAAAATCAAAGTTTATTTACTAAAACATTTTTAATATGGGGTTATACATAAGATAAATTCGACTATAAATATTAATTAGAAAGATAAAAAGATTTAATACATAATGGTATTTTATTTGTAATTTTTAAACATTAAATAATTTAATTTATTTATGACACAATGATGATGCAGTAATTATCTTATTAATGAAATATTGACATAATTGATGTTATAAACACCAAAATAAATGTAATTTGAGACTTTTTATGAATTCCACTAATTTTCTAGGTTACTATGATATATTAGTGTTGATTTAATTAACTTTATTCGAACATATAATTCTGTTATGACTTTAACAAAAATCATATATCAAATAGTGTCAAAATTGACACAAAATAGTTTTTAAATCAAATATTATATTATTAATTGTTATTTTATTCCTAAAAATCTAAGGTTCGGACAAATGACTTATATAAGGATATATGTATTAATAATATACAATTTGGGGTTCGTTTGGCATGTTATAGTAAGTGTATTAACCATATAGTGAAAGAAAACAAAAAGACACGGTAAAAGTTAAATTATTTAACTTAGAGTTAAATCTAATTGATAAGGTTAAAATAATACCCTAAACTTGTCTAAATCCTATTGGATTATATGATTTCGACCCATCCCCACTTTAGCTCCGAAATAAGACCCTTTGGAACCATTATAAACCGATTTTGACTTTAATATAAAATAATATTTTGAGATATTCCTATGGTGCCCCTCTCCTCCCTTATAAAAGGACACCTCCTCCCCCTCCTCCTCACACCAATTTGAGCACTCAAGCTCGTCCAACCCCTGCCAAAATCCATTCTCCACTTCCCTAGAATAATCCTAGAGGTTCTGGTCTTCTTCAAAGACCAATCATAGTTCCCTAAGTGGAGGATTCAAAGAGGCGTTTCAAAGAAGAGGTAATTTCCGTTACCAATTCTTTCACCTTTATTTCTTCTTCCACTTCTTCTTCTAAGGTTGTTTCATTATGAAGTAATAACATCAGTATCACTCATATACTGATATGTTATTATAAATATGAAACAACTCTAATTAACCTTCTATCCATCCTACGGAAAAAGGAAATCACCGCGCGTGCGTACGTACGGAATACCGTCTCCACACCGTGGTGTAATCTGCTTTTCCACCAACACCTTACATGGATGGGTATTATGGTGTAAAGAATAACTATACATAGTTATTATAACATAATAATGATTCTGATATATTGTATCATCCACTCCAATTCAATTCAATAATTATGGAAATGATATCATCGCTCGTGCGTACGTACGGACTGCCGTCTCCACGACGCGATGAGATTCATTCTCCATGTTAACCATTTAAGAATGATTATAAAGTATATATAAGAAATAATAATGAAATATATGAAATTATAAAGCTACTAGATTTATGTTTATATATATGTATTTCATCTACTTAATTCCATTCAACTCAATAAGGAAACGAAAATAGCGTTCATGCGTACGAACGGTCTACCGTCTCCATGAACGGTGTATTTCTTTTCATTTACTGATATATTATATATATATATATATATATATATTATTAATATATATTATATATAAATCATGTTTTATATTATGGAATTAAGTAATAATTATCTAAGTAATCATATGAATAATTACAAGTTAAAACACGAACGACAAATGAGATGATTTTACCCAAAACGCTACTTTAACATGAATTTACAAAAGAACGGGTAATATAAAGTCATAAGTGAACCATATATGATATAATAACAATGAATATGATTCTGTAATAAGTCAATGACATTATTTAAATCATTATACAGGAGGTTCGGACACTTACGAAGCAAATCGGACCTAAGGTAAGGGATAAAGTTTCAATCTCATTTTTATCTGAGATTGCTTATACGTAAGTATTTACTGGGGTTATGTTTATCATCCATGACCATGATTTCTAAAAATGATTTCATAAAATGTTTACCATTCTTACATGGATGTTTAAAGGCATTTTTACCCTTTATTTACTTTTTACCACATTGTATGAATGGAATCTTTCCTTTGGTTACCATATAAGGTACTTTTTGACTTTTCCGACAAAAGTACGAGGAGAATGTTATTTTTAACTTATACGGCATGAATGGATTTTTAAAACATTATTTCCAAGAATATTCCTTTACAAGTTTTCAAGTTTATTTTTAATAAACTTCTTTTATTTTAAAGTCATATGACATGTTAAGAAAGGAAAAATGTTTTTGAAGAAGAAAGTATATTTTCCTCAAGAATGGAGTTCAAGTGTTTTATCAAAATTATTTTCCATCTAAGATAATAAAGGGTTATGTTTTATCCATATTATTACATTGATTTGATCATGTTGTGATGAAATATTTTTTATGAATTCCTTTATCTTATATGAATTGTTTTATGATGTCATGTTGTTTAAGAATCCCATTTTTATTACATGGGTTACGCTATGATGTATGGTTTATGATTATGTGGCACACATAAGAAAGGATTCATTATAAGATGGGTGGGACCTATATCTCCCTCCAATGCATTGGGTAAAGATTTCATATCTCATGAGATAGACATGGCTGGAATGGTAGGTCATACCGGTTCAGTGAAACAGGACTGAAACGAGGGTTACTCGATTCAGAAAGGGACTTTGTCCACTAAGATAGTCTTGGCAATGAGTCTTGACTAACAAGAAATGATTCTCTATGATTATGTGTGAATGCCACAAAGTTTCATGTTTTAAGTTATGATTATTGTGATTACATTTCACTTCCATGATTTATCCCATGTTATGAAATTATGATCTCTTTTGCAGGTTAAGATTTCCAAAAGTTATGTGCTTGTGTATACGATGAGATTTATATTTCTTTTGTTTACCCTTACTGAGCATTTGAGCTCACCCTTTTATGTTTTCTTTTCCCCAGGATATAAAGAAAGGTTTTAGGTAAAAAAAGGGAAGATCTTTATGGGAGATATTGAAGATCTTTCACCACGATTAGAAGATTACGTTCCAAGTTTCCAAAGACACTAAACTATTACGATCCTTGTGTGTGTGTTTTTTTTATGTACTAAGTATTCCGCAAAAGAAATGTAATGTTCATGTACGTCAAGCTTCGGGTCTCTACAGTTGGTATCAGAGGAAAGGTTTAGTCAACCTTTGGAAACTAGGATGCGAGAACTTTAGTGAAATCCCTAGATATATTTATAAGGTTTGTCTAGGGATGTCCCTAAGGATAAGTATACGTATAGGATACAGTCCTATTACTACGGTAACGATCTTAGAATTTAACCTAAGAAGTTAGATATTGAGGATACTCCCCCTTTACAATGTTGTTTTCCCTAGCATGATTTTTGCCTCTCACACTATTCTTTTTGGGTTTTAGACGATGGCTGGAACCCGAAGGAACCGTGTTGATCAATGCAATGGACAATGCAATGATTTCCCTCCTGAACAAACAAATGTTGTGGGAGATAGAGTGCAAAATATTATTTCTATACTTACACAAGCTATGAATCATTCTGGACTTCCAAATGAACAGAGAAGGGAATAATATTCTATTGAGTCCTTCATGAGGCAACGTACACCTTCTTTCAATGGGTCTTCTGATCCACTTGTTGCTGAACAATGGATCAGTACCACTGAAAAGATATTTTCAGTTCTTCAATGTTCTGAACATGATAAAGTCATCTTAGCAGTATATCGTTTGGAAGGTGAAGCTGATCAATGGTGGAATCTTATCAAGAATATGAGGCCAAGAGATGAAATTGAGTCCATGGAATGGGATGAGTTCAAGAACTTGTTTTTCAGTAAGTACTTCCCTCGTATTCTTCGAACAAATATGGAAAAGGAGTTTCTTGAACTAAAGCAAAAGGATGATGAATCTGTTGGTATATACAAAGCGAATTTTACAAGACTTGCAAGGTATGCATCTGGCATTATCATCCAACCTGAAAGTAAAGTTGATCAATTTTTTAGTGTCTTAAAACCAAGTCTTCAAAGGGCATTAGCTATAAGAGACTTCAGTAGTTATGAAGAAATTGTGCGTTGTGCTATCAAGGTAGAAATGGAAGTTGGTGTTACATATCCATCTCATGGTTTTGACAAGAAAAACGAAAGATGGAGTTCAAGGAGAATTCTCATAATAATGGTGAAAAGAAGATGAATGTTTCCTTATGCTCAAAGTGTGGAAAGAAGCATGGTGGAGATTGTCTTAAAGGGACTAGAAAATGTTTTAAGTGTGGAAAAGAAGGTCATCGAGCAGCTGAGTGTCGAGGTAATGGAAAAAGGGTTTTTAATGATGTGAATAAAGAAAACACTGCAAAGAATGCACCACCAACACTTCAATGCTTCAATTGCAAGGATATGGGACATTATGCCAATAAATGCCCTAATCCAAGGGTTAGTGATGATCGACATGAGAAACAACTTAAGGCAAAGGACAAAGGGAAGTCACATGCGATCACAATTGGCGATGTTGAATATGACAACGATGTGGTGGAATGATTAAGTGTTTATGTAATGGGATTCCAAAATAATGTTGTATCATGGAGTATTGGAATATATATGTATTGGTCTAATGTGGTATTCAAAGTGATTGATATATTTTTGGAAATAAGATGATATGCACATAATGAAGGGAAAATGAGAAAATGAAATGTTTAACAGTATTCATGAGATCATGATTGATATAAGGACTAAGTGATATCATGGTTTGAGTATATAGAATTTTGAGGATTTTGGTATATTGAAAGTGTTAACTTTTAACTGTATTCAATTTTTCACTATAGTTCAATGGGTATTCAAGAGAGTACAAGATTAAGGCCTTTGAATGTTTGGAATGTGACCAATAAGATATATCTTATGATATATGGGGATCAATGATGGTATTAAATCTCTGAGAGTGGACGGCAGTATTATGGATAAGCCTAAAGATTGGAATGGTTTATGTTGGACATAAGTTAGTATTATTGATGGGATGTTATAGTAAAATAGCTTTAGAAAAAGGACAACCTGCAGGACGGGCGACAGCCCATCGCGTCGGACAAGGCTGTGGGAATCGAACTCACAACCGAAGTGCGACTGGCCTTTATCACCTACCACTGGCCTACATGAAGTCCCTGTTTAGTAGAAACTAGTTTTATTATATTAAGTAGTATGATATATGAAGTATAAGTCCATTTTAGGAACCATATATGATTAATCTCACTATAGATCGACTTATGTATATAATTTTTGCTAACCTTTTGTTTGAGACAGATGGAATGACCCGTCATTCTATCACATGATCTGCTAACACTTCACGAATAACAAATTCAACTTCATTTATTTAAGAGATGAAGTGGAAATTGTTCAAGGCACGAACAACAGTGAGATTGTACCAAAATAAAGTAAGTATTTATTCTAATTCAAATTCTTCAACTTTAGGGAAATGATCTTGAAAACCAAAAATGTTGTCCTAGTGATCTTATACCTGATGAATCAGTTGGTACCTTATATCATCACAAATCTAGGGATTTGTGATTACTGGATTTTCCATAGCCATGTTCTCTACCACTCTCCATCAGAACATGATGGTTAGATTTCTCTTCCATATCCATATTTTCACCTATGTGGAAACCCAGTGATTAGTTTATTTGGGTAATCGTTACATTTCATACTTTAGTTTTTAAAGCCAATTTTTGGTATTCTTTTTTACGATGTGGGTTTCTATTAAAGAAACTTTCGAATAGTAAACCATTTATAACCCCGACGAATTTCGAGGGCGAAATTCATTTTAAGGGGGGTAGAATGTAACAGCCTGAGATTTTATGAAAAATATTCTTTTTAATATTATTAATGTCTTGTGTTGTATGCTACACCAAAAGGAGCTTGCACAACACGCATCCTTGACTTTCCTTTCATTACACGCAATCACGACCTTCCTTGATAGCGTGTGTAGTACGCAATACCGAGTTTTACTAAACAACGATATGCTATTAAAATATTATTAAAACTAACCGTTTTAACCACTTTTTGAAATTTTGTAAAATGGACTTCATTTTTGGATTCAGAATATAGAAATTAGTTTAGGGTGAAATTTTGGTACTTTTCGGATAACTTTCATATTCTGATGAATAGTGAAAATTACTAAATTTTAATTAAAAACAATTTTTTCAATCGAAATAATTAATAGTGATAAATTATTAATTTTAGTGGTTTTAAAGTATATTTAGAATATATTTTTACAATTTAATACAATAATGGTCATTGGATGTAATTTCACATTTAAACCACTTATAAACAAGTTTCAATCTTTTGATATTTATTATCTCTTAAAAACACGCTATTTGTTTTAACAGTGGGATTTAATTATAAAATTAATTAATGCAACTTATATGTTATGAATTTGGTAAAATAGACTTCATTTTTGAATTCGGAATATGAAATATAGCTTAGGATTAAATTTTGGCATTGTTCTGAAAAACATCAATTTTTGATGAATAGTGAAACTACTAAGTGGTAGTTAAAAAAACTGAATTTTTCATAAAACTTAATTTTACCGCTTCTGTGAATGGAATTTCGAAAATCCGAGAGACACGGTTAATATCAAGGACTAAAATGTGGTTCAATGAGATGAAAATAATTTTTGGTGAATAGTAACTTTTTACTTTTTTTTACCGCGGTTAATAGTAAATTGGGTAACTAAGGGTAAATATGATATTACTATTACCCTAACACATGTCCTAATTCTATTGGATAAGTGTAATTCGACCAAAAACAACCTTATGAATATAATATGACCATTTAGGCTCACTTGGATTAGATTAGGACATTTATTATTAATTTATTTAAAGAAGGGTTAAAAGAGTTAAAATCAAAGTTTATTTACTAAAACATTTTTAATATGGGGTTATACATAAGATAAATTAGACTATAAATATTAATTAGAAAGATAAAAAGATTTAATACATAATGGTATTTTATTTGTAATTTTTAAACATTAAATAATTTAATTTATTTATGACACAATGATGATGCAGTAATTATCTTATTAATGAAATATTGACATAATTGATGTTATAAACACCAAAATAAATGTAATTTGAGACTTTTTATGAATTCCACTAATTTTCTAGGTTACTATGATATATTAGTGTTGATTTAATTAACTTTATTCGAACATATAATTCTGTTATGACTTTAACAAAAATCATATATCAAATAGTGTCAAAATTGACACAAAATAGTTTTTAAATCAAATATTATATTATTAATTGTTATTTTATTCTTAAAAATCTAAGGTTCGGAAAAATGACTTATATAAGGATATATGTATTAATAATATACAATTTGGGGTTCGTTTGGCATGTTATAGTAAGTGTATTAACCATATAGTGAAAGAAAACAAAAAGACACGGTAAAAGTTAAATTATTTAACTTAGAGTTAAATCTAATTGATAAGGTTAAAATAATACCCTAAACTTGTCTAAATCCTATTGGATTATATGATTTCGACCCATCCCCACTTTAGCTTCGAAATAAGACCCTTTGGAACCATTATAAACCGATTTTGACTTTAATATAAAATAATATTTTGAGATATTCCTATGGTGCCCCTCTCCTCCCTTATAAAAGGACACCTCCTCCCCCTCCTCCTCACACCAATTTGAGCACTCAAGCTCGTCCAACCCCTGACAAAATCCATTCTCCACTTCCCTAGAATAATCCTAGAGGTTCTGGTCTTCTTCAAAGACCAATCATAGTTCCCTAAGTGGAGGATTCAAAGAGGCGTTTCAAAGAAGAGGTAATTTCCGTTACCAATTCTTTCACCTTTATTTCTTCTTCCACTTCTTCTTCTAAGGTTGTTTCATTATGAAGTAATAACATCAGTATCACTCATATACTGATATGTTATTATAAATATGAAACAACTCTAATTAACCTTCTATCCATCCTACGGAAAAAGGAAATCACCGCGCGTGCGTACGTACGGAATACCGTCTCCACGCCGTGGTGTAATCTGCTTTTCCACCAACACCTTACATGGATGGGTATTATGGTGTAAAGAATAACTATACATAGTTATTATAACATAATAATGATTCTGATATATTGTATCATCCACTCCAATTCAATTCAATAATTATGGAAATGATATCATCACTCGTGCGTACGTACGGACTGCCGTCTCCACGACGCGATGAGATTCATTCTCCATGTTAACCATTTAAGAATGATTATAAAGTATATATAAGAAATAATAATGAAATATATGAAATTATAAAGCTACTGGATTTATGTTTATATATATGTATGTCATCTACTTAATTCCATTCAACTCAATAAGGAAACGAAAATAGCGTTCATGCGTACGAACGGTCTACCGTCTCCATGAACGGTGTATTTCTTTTCATTTACTGATATATTATATATATATATATATATATATATATTATTAATATATATTATATATAAATCATGTTTTATATTATGGAATTAAGTAATAATTATCTAAGTAATCATATGAATAATTACAAGTTAAAACACGAACGACAAATGAGATGATTTTACCCAAAACACTACTTTAACATGAATTTACAAAAGAACGGGTAATATAAAGTCATAAGTGAACCATATATGATATAATAACAATGAATATGATTCTGTAATAAGTCAATGACATTATTTAAATCATTATACAGGAGGTTCGGACACTTACGAAGCAAATCGGACCTAAGGTAAGGGATAAAGTTTCAATATCATTTTTATCTGAGATTGCTTATACGTAAGTATTTACTGGGGTTATGTTTATCATCCATGACCATGATTTCTAAAAATTATTTCATAAAATTTTTACCATTCTTCCATGGATGTTTAAAGGCATTTTTACCCTTTATTTACTTTTTACCACATTGTATGAATGGAATCTTTCCTTTGGTTACCATATAAGGTACTTTTTGACTTTTCCGACAAAAGTATGAGGAGAATGTTATTTTTAACTTATACGGCATGAATGGATTTTTAAAACATTATTTCCAAGAAGATTCCTTTACAAGTTTTCAAGTTTATTTTTAATAAACTTCTTTTATTTTAAAGTCATATGACATGTTAAGAAAGGAAAAATGTTTTTTAAGAAGAAAGTATATTTTCCTCAAGAATGGAGTTCAAGTGTTTTATCAAAATTATTTTCCATCTAAGATAATAAAGGGTTCTGTTTTATCCATATTATTACATTGATCTGATCATGTTGTGATGAAATATTTTTTATGAATTCCTTTATCTTATATGAATTGTTTTATGATGTCATGTTGTTTAAGAATCCCATTTTTATTACATGGGTTACGCTATGATGTATGGTTTATGATTATGTGGCACACATAAGAAAGGATTCATTATAAGATGGGTGGGACCTATATCTCCCTCCAATGCATTGGGTAAATATTTCATATCTCATGAGATAGACATGGCTGGAATGGTAGGTCATACCGGTTCAGTGAAACAGGACTGAAACGAGGGTTACTCGATTCAGAAAGGGACTGTGTCCACTAAGATAGTCTTGGCAATGAGTCTTGACTAACAAGAAATGATTCTCTATGATTATGTGTGAATGCCACAAAGTTTCATGTTTTAAGTTATGATTATTGTGATTACATTTCACTTCCATGATTTATCCCATGTTATGAAATTATGATCTCTTTTGCAGGTTAAGATTTCCAAAAGTTATGTGCTTGTGTATACGATGAGATTTATATTTCTTTTGTTTACCCTTACTGAGCATTTGAGCTCACCCTTTTATGTTTTCTTTTCCCCAGGATATAAAGAAAGGTTTTAGGTAAAAAAAAGGGAAGATCTTTATGGGAGATATTGAAGATCTTTCACCACGATTAGAAGATTACGTTCCGAGTTTCCAAAGACACTAAACTATTACAATCCTTGTGTGTGTGTTTTTTTTATGTACTAAGTATTCCGCAAAAGAAATGTAATGTCCATATACGTCAAGCTTCGGGTCTCTACAGTTAATGTGCGAATGACGTGTGACCACAGATGGTTCGCCTTTGTCCGACCCTCCAGTTGATTAGATTAAGGGATCTCCCTTTTGGGTGATAGTGCTAAGTCTTTTCCTTTCTCCTTTCAGTTAATCAGATCCTCCCGCAGCGGAATGACAGATGCGAGGGGAGTTGAAGGGAGTTTTGGCCTTTTTGAGTTGTCTGACCTGTCAGGTATGAAGTCTGACGTCGTCATGTTTGAAGATTCCCCTTGGAAATGGCGAAAGGAAATATAGCGGGGAAGGGTGAAGGCGGTTCAGAATTTTCAGTGTTGACCAGTGTCTTGAAGGGCTTTGTAGTATTTACATCAGCTACAAGGGTCATGTTCGGTGACGTCTTGCAGCAGAAGGTCCCTTTGGTAGTCAACGGTGGTTTGGAAGTGGTAGAGGAGACTCCAGTGGGAAAAAGGTGGAAGCGACCCTAAGTCGTTGGTGCGGTCTATCATTCTGAATAACCTCTGGTCTTGGTTTGTTTCTTTTAAGAAAAGGTTTGTGTTAGGCTACTAGTTGGAAGACCCAGTCGTATGAGGCTACTATGGTTGTTTGTAGGAATCACGTGTTGTTCAAGACGCGGTTTAAAGTCTTTCTTAGTGTAATGCCTCTCTCGACGGTAATGATCGTGCTCTGTGACGATTTGTGGTGTCGTATTCTCACCCAGTGTGACAAAGGGTGATGCACATGCACCATTCAGATCTTTTGTTGGTGAATGTTCCGTGTTTGATCAATGAGATGTTGTAGTGTGTTGTGTTTGCTGGTGTTGTCTCGGGTGTAGTGCGGTTGCGTGTGACACCAAAAGGAGAAGCTTCGTTCGGGAGTCTTCCATGCCTGACCGCGAGGCAGAAGATGCTTCAAACATCAGGGCTCCAGCCGTAGGCCTCGGAGTGAAGCTAGCGCGTGGTCAGGAACCCCGGTAGTGTAGAGGACCCCAACTTTATTTCTGTCATTGGTGTTGAAAGTAAAGGCAGTTTAAATTGTTTCTATGGTTGTTTCGTTTCGAACGAACCATCTGGATGCATAAGGTTTCAGTGACTATGCGGAGGCATGTCCGCCTCGACGCCTTAAGTCTTGGGGGTTGCGTCCCACTGGATGTAATCACTTTAGTGGTTCTTATGGGAGTCTTTTGGGTAAATCTGTCTCAAATTTGAATAATGCTCATCCAGGAATGTGGAAATGCTGGTTTGTCTTGGGCCATGCTTTGGACGCCCTGGTAGTCGGGCCCCTCCCTCCCCACCCCTTGTGGTGGGGTGTGTGGTCACCATCGGAAATTTTTCAAAGTTCTATATCCTCTGTTAGTTCTAGTGGTGGCGAGACCCACGATGGGTCTAGCGCAAAGGTCCCTGGAATAAATCGGGTTGACCTTTCCTTAATGGTGGGGAGTCCGCCCGGACCTCCCCGTGTTGGTTTTATAGTCTCGCCTTGGGCGTTGGTAGGTTCTTAATGGTGGGGAGACCCACATTGGGTCTCGCACGAATGTCTCTATAATGAATTAGTGATGGACTTTTCTTTAATGGCGGGGAGTCCGCTCGAACCACCCCGTGTCGGTTTTCCAGTCTCGTCTCGAGTGCCAGTGAGTTCCTAATGGCGGGGAGCCCCTTGGGCCTCCCCATATTGATATTTTTCTCATGTTTTTAAATATGTCTTGGTGATAAGTGATAAGACTATTCCATGGACATGGTATGACCTTGTTGTTCTTTCTAGACAAATGATGTGGTTTTCAATCAATGGTGCTTGGTATGTTTCAACTTGCGAAGTTGGTTTTCGTGAGTGCGAGAGTCACTTACTGGGATCAGTCAACTGGAGGTGTTCTAGCTCTTCGGGGCGGGCGACACATATCAGAAAGTCTTTATATGATTTTCTCTAAGTTGTCTTTGAGTCACCTTATCTGGGCACGATGTGTTTGCCTCTTTTTGCTTGTTTCATAGGGATCCTCTTTGGACCTTAAGGAGGTGTTGTTTCTTACTTTAGGTCTCAACCTTAGTTGTGGCTTTCCGGGGACAGAAAGGTTTATGGTGGGGAGAATTGTCACACCCGCCATTTAATTTTTTTTTATTTTATTAACTTTCTTTGCGTCGGGTAGTTCGGGTTGAAACCAGACTTAAGATTTGGAGTTCTTTGCGTTTTGGTCTTGATTGCGTCCGGCGCAGCGCGGTCGAAGCTGCGCGGCCTCGCCTGGGTCGCCACGCGACCCCGCCCGGTTCACCGCACGCCTTTTTGATGTTTAATTAATGAAATTATTATTTTTTTATTGTTATCTTGGATAATAATTTAATTGAGAGTTATTTTTATTATTTTCATTTTATTAAGTTTATTATTGTAAAGTTTAGTATTATTATTATAACTAATATCTTTATTATTATTAGTGTTTTATTTTGTTTTTGTTTTTGTTTTAGTTTTATTTTATTTGTTTTTTTTTATTGTTTAGGGTAGGGTTCCCCCCCCCCCATTTTCCTCTTGCGCCGCACCCCTCCCCCTGTTTTATTTTCTTTTCCCGTCGAAACCGCACCCCCCTGATTTCCTCTTCTCCCTATCGCAGCACCACCTCCCATCTTCTTCTTCTCCTCATCACGCCACCCACATCTTGCTCCGTCCGGCAACCTGCCCGTCGCACCATCCCTCCCCTCTTCCCCGTTGCACCTTGCTCCGCTCGGACCCGCACAAACACCCCGCCGACCTCCTCCTTCCGCCTAACTCCTTTGCGCCGCCTCCCCTCCCTCATCGGCGACCTCCCTTCAGCTCAGCAGCGCACCAACCCCCATCCCGCACTCCCCTTCCCTAGACGCGATGACTCACCCCCCCCTCCTCGCCGGACCTCTCCACCGGCGCAACACCACCCTCCGGCAAACCCCAGCGCCCCTCTTGCATTGTCCGGCCCTTCCCGTCGCGTGACCAGCTCCCCCTTGAAAGAAATAGCGTTGAGGCTTCTTCCCCCCTTTTTCTTGAACTGAGCTATCATCACACCCTGACCACCCAGCCAGCACCACCGTCGCACACTGGGCCTCTTCCCCGGACACCGTAGTCGTGCCTACAGCCAGTGCAGCGCCTTCTGCGAACAACCCCTCCCTCCAAATTCCATCCGCCGCTGCACCTTGCTGGTCGCGGCCTGGTTTCGACGCCCCCTCTCTCACCGGCTGGCGCGGCTCCAGATTCCCCATCGGCGCGTCTCTCTCTTCCCACACACTCTGTACCCCCTTCGGATAAGTCCCTCTCATTTATTTGAGTGTTGGTTTTTTTGGCAGGTAGGATGTTCATTATGGGGTTTATTCTTGTTTCTTATGGTCCAAATTTAGTGTCTTATACTTTTTCATAATTTGTTTAATTTAAGGTGTTTATTTTTTTTCATAAGGGTGTTTTATGATCAAATTTGGTGGATCAAAACATATATTTGGGGTGTTTGATATGTTTCCAATTGAGAAAAGTTTGTTTTGGTGTGTCCTCCTTGTTGCACAACCTTGAAAATTTATTTCAAATTGTTTGGAAATGGAAAACATGTTTTTGATAAGTTTATCTTGTGCATTTGGTTTTTGAGTGGTGTTTTATATGGAAAATTGTGTTTTGGTAATGACTCTTTGGTTTAGTTTTTAATGTTTTTGTCAATATTTTGTTTCTAAGGTTTGTTTTGGAATTGTTGGGGTGCGTTGATTGGAAATTGGAGTTTCATGATGTTGTTGTGATGTCTTCTACACTCGAGGTAGGTGGTTCCCCGTCTAATTATTATCCGATGAATTAATTTGCAATGTTCATTTTGTTTTGCATATTTTTTTTAATTAATTTTTGTTGTTCGAATTAAGTTTTATTTGAAGTTTGATTTGAATTGAAATTGTTTAGTATATTGATCATATTATTGGGTGTTTTATGCTGAGAACTCTATTAGTGACTTTTGAATTGTGCGGTTATCTTATTAAGTCGTGTAATTGGTGCGAACTGTTTTTTTTTTTACATGGCGTCGGGTGCGTTTGGTCGTAAAAGATATTTTTGCATGAGATTAGTGGTTAACGTTAAGCGATTCCTTCTAAATTGTTTTATAAGCGTTTATTTTGGCATGTAAACTATGTGGTTTAGAAAATGGTGTTTTTGATATGGTGTACAGGTTTTCCATCAAACCTTTTGGTAGTGCAGGTCACACTTTTTATTGTATTTGAGTGCGTGCGGTGTTGGAATGTGTTTTGGATTTTTAAGTAGTTACCTTTGTGTGTGTAAAACCATGTGACACTCCTTTGCTGTTTTTTTATAAACTTTTTAAGTGGTTTATTTGATTATGTCAATAGTGTGAAGCGTGTTCTGAAAACATTTTTAGAGAGTGTATTATTTCAAATGGTTTTTTTTTGTGTGTGCAAATGGTTGTTTTGGAGTGTGTAGTGTCTTATTGGGTTTGAGTGTATGACTATGACATGTGACATGAACTTTGAATTACTTGAGCACAAACGGGAAGCCTGGGTACTAGGTGGGCGGACTAGACTAGCGTGCTAGTGATACGGGAGTGGCATCAGCCCAGTTTCACTTAGCAGGATTGACGCTTACAATACTAAATAAACATCGGATGATTACTGGAGACCACTACGGTAGGAGGTGTTTCCTTGCCGGTGGCTCGTGCACGGGAATGTATGATATGGTTCACCGAGACGTGAGGTTCTAGGGTCCCACTTCTCACTAGTATCTTTATGGTCTCCCATGTATTGTGCTCTTCCTCTGCTTTCTTCTCACCGTCGGCACACGGTGTGACGTTGGGGTTACCAAGAAAAGTGTGTGTGTGTGGGTACGTGTGTGCGTGCGTCTGCGTGTGTGCGTGTGTACGTGTGTGTGTGCGTCTGTGTGTGCGTGTGTCTGTGTGTGTGCGTGTGTGTGTGTGCGTGCGTGCGTGTGTGTAAGATAATTTAAGGTGTTTTCCTTTTAGAGAAGTTTCCCCTTAAAAACTGTTTTCATTAAAAAAAATTCTTTAAACACTTGTTACTTTCAATACCCGGGCACTTGTGCCAGCCCGTGGGGATCGAGAACGCCCTTCGGGTTTTGTCACGAACCTGGTCGGGTCGCCAGGGTTGCAGTTGGTCTTTTCACGGAGAGTGGTGTCGTGTGGCCTCTCCTTTGCCGTGTGGTTTGAGTAAGAGTTGTAGTTTCCGCTGTCGTATTTTCTTTTTAGTTCTTGGTTCGAGTTATAGACTTCAAAAATGTTCATAGTTTAAAGACGTGTTTGGTTGTCCTTTTTTTTCCTGTTTCAGTTTATTTATCTGGCTAGTTGTTTTTATATCTTTTATTTCGGGTAAAATCATTCCCACTTGTTACTTTCGATACCCGGGCACTTGTGCCAGCCCGTGGGGATCGGGAACCCCCTTCGGGCCTTGCCGCGGACCGGGTCGGGCGCCGGTTTGGATGGCGACCTGGCCTGGTTCGTGACACTTTACATCTACTAGAGGATCTACTAAAATCTAGACTTTGTTTTGATACATGGAATCCATTTTAGAATTCATGGCTTATTTCCACTTGGAAACATCTATTTCCCTTACTACTTTTTTGTAGGTTAGAGGATCATTATTATCAACTAATAATGAGTCACCATTCTCAATGACTAGAAAATCATAATGTTCTGGTTCTCTTACCTCTCTAGTACTCTTACGTAGTACTTGTGCCTCTACAATAGTATCTTCTTCCATGGGGCTTTATGGAATGTGTTTCTATACCAAATCTTGTGTGCCTTGAGCCTCAACTTCATCGAAGTCTATCTTAATCTCACTATCTATTTTAGATACATGCTCTCTTTCAAGGAATATGGTGTGTCTTAACACTATAACCTTTTTGTATGAGTGGATGTATAAGTAATATCCCCTTGTTTCCTTGGGGTATCCTATAAAGGTACACTTTGTGCCTTAGGGTGAACGTTTGTTGCCTGGAGAGGCCTTAAACACTTTTCTTCCCTATACATTTAAATTTGATAACATGTTTTTCTCTCCACTCCAAAATTCATATGGAATATCATTTATTGATTTAGTTTGTACTTGGTTTAGTATATGTGTTGTTGTTTATAATGTGTATCCCTAAAGGGATAATGGAAGAATCACATGACTCGTTATTGATCTTACCATTCCCAACAAGGTGTGGTTCCTCCTTTCACTTACGTCATTCCACTGAAGTGTGTAGGGAGTAGTGAGTTGTTATAGGATCCCAAACTCCCATAAGTAATCAATGAAGTATTGATTAAGATATTCTCCACCATGGTCTGAGCAGAGTTTATTATTCTTCTTACCAATCTAGTTTTCAACTTCATTATTTTACTCTTTGAATTTATAAAATGAATCCAATGTGTACCTCATTAATTAGACATATCCATATCTACTAAAATCATCAGTAAAAGTTATGAAGTATGATTACCCTCCCCTTGTTTCAATAGTAAATGGTCCATGCACGTCGGTATAAACTAATTCAAGAATCTATTTAGCCCTTTCACATTTCCCACTAAATGGGGATTTGGTCATTTTTCCTTATAAACATGTGTGACATAAAACAAGTGGTTTTAGTTCAAAAGAATCTAAATATTTATCTTAATGTAATTTATTCAAGTGATTTTCATTTACATGACCAAGTTGGTGATTCCAAATTTGGGTGTGGTATGGGTCATGTGAAGTAACCTTGTTATCGATTTCTATTACTTAGTTTGTGTAATCTAACAAATAAAGACCATTATTTAAATGTGTCATACCATAAAAAAATCTATATTTATAAAATAAGAAACATTTAGTCCTAAATTTGAAAATAAATCCATCAGTATCAATTCTGGATATAGAAATAAAGTTTTTGGTAACAAATGACACATAATAAAAATCCTTCAAAACCAAGATCATCCAAGTCGACAACGTGTGGTGGTAGTCCCCAATAGCTATAGTAGTAAGTTTAGCTATGTTTGATACTCATAGGTATACTTCCCCTTGATCAATCTTTCTTAATCTACTTGGTTCCTGTATTTGAATATATATAGGTTAGAACCAAAAGTTTTATCTAATACCCAATTTGTAGAAACTGATAAATTGCACTCAATAACAAATGCACCTGAAGATTCCCCTTGCTTCTTTGGCATGGTGTAATTTTTTTCAGTGGCTCTTCTTTCTACATGTGAAATAAACAACATCGTATTCCCTTACTTTACCCTTAATCTTCCTCTTCTTGGAAGGGCGTGAAGAAACTTTGGGCTTAAATATATTCATTTTCCCTTTTCCTTTTGTTCACTATAAGGATTGAAGGTTTTTCAAGCTTCATATCCTTATCTACATGGTGAATAAGAGTAAAAAGATATGTAAGAGACTTCTCGATGTTTTTCATATTAAAATTAATGACAAAGATGGAGAAGCTTTGAGGGAGTGATGCTAGAATGAGATCAGTGCCTAGTTCTTTCGGGATTTTAAACCCTAGAACCTCTAAGCACTCAATATAGCTAATGATATTGACTACGTGAGGACCATATAGGGAATACTCTCTATGATTTTTCTAAAAGAGTACCTTGAAAATCTCAAACTGTTCCTATATAGATCTCTCCTGGTAAAGACCACAGAGGTGCTCAAGCATGCTATACGCATCCATGTTTTTGTGAGACTTCATGAGTTCACTAGACATAGATGAAAGTGTCAAACATTCAGTGTTGGCCATGTTGTTCTTATGTTTCTCATAGACTAGGAACTCTTCATCACTTGCCTCCTTAGTAGGTGGATCAGGAAATGAGGATTCTAGCGGGTACGATTTCCATTTGTGGTGTAGTGAAACTCAAATGCGTCTATACCATTCCTAGAAGTTATTGCTAGTTGGGAGGTTGTCTTTATCCAATATTGATTGTAGGGATAATATGGATGATGAGCTTTACATTTTATTCTACAATTAAAAGAGCATATTATTAGTATTTTTCTTGATTATAAATTGGGTGTGATGTAATAAATTAATTGATTTTATTAAATCTCCCACTATTTTATCAAGTTTCAATATCCCTCGCCATTGAACAAGGAATGTCTAGTTGCTTTAACATTCTAGTGTAAAGGATCCATATTCCCCTTTTCATAACCCCAACAAGGGTTGTTCAAGATACTTGAAGGTATTTAGGTAGGTGGGTCATTTCTAACTACAGGCTTGAAGATCCTTGATTCATTGAGTGGACTCCCTTGTCCTGAAATCCTGACTTGGATTTCCTTAACACTAGCCTCCAAATTACACCAAATATAGAAAGGGATACTCCTCTTGATGTAAAATAATTAAGACAACCCAAAATCCTTCATAATAAATCCCCTTATAAAAGTAAGTATCCTAATAAGGATTGATCAAACACTTAGTTCTATTGAGTTTTATTCCTAATCAAGTAATGAAAGGCCAAGTCTGACTTAATATTTAATTGAGAGTTTTTTAAATTTTTATGCATAAATCTTATCTTGTTTTATTCTTTGCATATCTTGTTAATATTAAGTGGATGTTACTTAATTAATTAACCATGTTGGATAAAACATTTATGAATAATTCATTTATTTAATTTATATCTTTTCACATTAATTCATTTATTTATGTGATCGCAACCTTGCATCCATAAAATAAATAATTTCATAAACAAAAATATATACATAATTAAATGAATCATTCATGAGATTTATCTAATAGTTTATTTAATAAGAGAACATTAAATTAACCTTTAACCTAGGAAAAATAACTCCTATTTTTAGTCTTGGTATGAGTTATAGAATTTCACCTGTCCACCAGTGTATCAATTGAGTTGGCATCATAATGGTTTCATCTTAAACCACCACCACGCGCATTGGGATACACCATTAATTGCATATATTTATTACTCACACACAGGAGAGGGAAACCAAAGGATTTGTTAAAAGGGGATTATATAAATATCCTTGGACATGTAGGTCCTACATAATAACAAAGGGTGGGATGACTCAGGAGAAATCATTTAAATTAATATTAAATAATTGAAAACTCATGAAATAAATTAAATTAAAACATCCAACACATACACAGGTCTTGGTCAAGCTCATTAATGGTCATATATGCAAAAGTAACTGGCTAGCATTTATTTATTTATTCATTATTTATTATTAATATGAATATGCTTGCATTAATTAATTATTGATTTAATTAATTCTCTTTCATCTTAATGATCAACCAAACATAATTGGAGATACTCATCATTTATGGAATTCATGGAAAATAAATGGCAGAACCAATAATGATATATTTATTATAATAAATTAATTAAGAATTTAAAATTCTTTAAAGCCATTATTAAATTTTCAAACACACAATGATGTTTCAGTTAATAAAATATGGTTTTAATGCTTCAATTTTGCAATTTAATGTAATTTTTTTCCATTAATGTAAGACTACACGACATGTACATACAACTACATGCCATGTATCTCAGTTTCTATGTATCTGGATCACATGATTGGGTCTGCAGTGTGTACCTCAGTTGGACTACACAATGTGTATGGACCAACTACACACTATGTATTCTTCTTGTCGTGTGTTTGGGATATATGCTTGGATTTTCAGCATGTGTCTCGGAAGATTACATAGAGTGTACTGGCCAGCTACAGATAATGTATCTCTTTGATTCGTGTGTCTGTTTTTCTTGACGAGTCACTTGACGTGTTCTTAGGATGCAGAAATTGATGAATCACATGTCGTGCACATTGTATACATGTATTGTATATCATAAATGCTATAGGTTGTCGGTCTCACATGGTTTTGAACATGTATAATGACCACATGGATTGCACAATTTATGCTCTAACCTATGCTATAATGGTGGGATATACCCACAAGCCTATACCAATGGTTTTCAAAAACTATTAGGATAGACCACCCCTAAATACACACCTACGTGGGTGCCCCCTCCTCCCATCCATATATCATCTAGAGAAGCCTAGCAATAGCATTCAACATTCTGATTTCTTCCTTACTTGTGGTGATCTCTCATTCGCTCTTGGTTTAATTTCAATCTTCTTAAATATTAAATTGGTGACTTCCAAATCCTTTAGGTATTCTATCAACCATTAATTTCATTTTTATTCTAGGTCTAAAACACCAAGGTGCGTTATTTCTTTTTTCAGCATTTAATTTATTTTGATCCTAATTAATATGATTTGATTTAGAATTTTCTATATTTGTTTCATGTCTGTTTGGGTTAGTTTATACCAGTTTGGTTCATTTTGGGTTCGTTCAATTCAATTTGGATTGGTTAATTATCGTTTGTTTTGTTTCATTTTGGTTGTATTTGGTTTCATTTAGTTTAGTCTAATTTTATTGGATTCAGGTGTTAGTTAGCTAAGATTTGATCATTATGGTTGGTTTCATTCAATTATGTTTGGTTAAATTCTATTCAATTTGGTTTTTGTTGGTTTTCCATGATTTAGGTTGGTTTGGTTTGGTTAATATTGAGTCCATCTAGTTTTATTCAGACCCCACCCAACCTAAATTGAATTTTTATAATCTAATTTGAATTAAAAACCTTAATTAGAAATGAAAAGAACAAACTAATTGGACTACAATAAAACTGAGAAAAATCAACAACTCGGATCATCATAAACCTAACTAAACCAAACTAAACAAATAGGAACCAAGCCTACTTTAATGGAAATGCTTTAGACCAACCCAATCCAAACAAGATTGAGTTGACATTAGCCAAATCAACCTAACCTGAATGGGCTGAAAAGGGTCAAAATTAACTCTTACCAAACAGAACCAAATTGACTTTAAATGACCTGACATAAACAAAAAAATGGAACTGAACCAAACTAAACAAAATTGAAATGTACCATGAATACCTAACTTAACACTAAATAAACTAAATTGAATTGAACTGATCAGACCCTAAGAAAACTGAATTGTACTAAACTAACCTAACTAGGCTTGAAAATAAATGAACTGAACCAATAAAACCTTTACACATTGAAACCTAACTGAACTAACAAATCCTATCTATATCATAACCGAACCAACTCGACCAAACCAACTAAATTGAACTAAAATGACTTGATATGACCCAACTAAACTTTAGTAGACCTAAACTATACTAAATTACATCATATTGAACTAAAATAAAAAGAACTTAACTAAAATTAACTTAACTAAATTAAATTCAATAGTAATAAAAAAAATGAACTCACTTGAACAATATTAAATAAAACCATAATAGGAATCCACCTACCTAACCCAAATAAAAAAATAAAACCCAACCAAACTAAATCAACATGAACCAAACCAAACATAAATAAATAGAACAAATGTACTAAATTATCCCAACCCAACCCAAAACAAACTAAACAAACCCAAATTAAACTAACCCAAAGCAAACCATATAAAATCAACTAACTAGAACATAAAAAATTTTAATCAAAGAAATCCAAAGTGAAGAAAAATAAATTGAACTTATCTAAACCAAACATACCCACCTAAATGATATATTATATATTTAAAATAAACTAGTATATGAAAAAAAACTAAAAAGGAAAATATTTGAACTAAAATAATCCAAACTGTCCCAACTTGAATAAAACCAAATTGTATGAAATTGAAATGAATTGTATCAAATAAAACCAAACCAAAACAAATAGAATTGATTCAAACCAAACTAAATAAAACTTATTTGAACCAAAATAACCCACTTTGAATTCCTCAACACTCTTCAAAATTCCTGAGCACTCCTCTTCAAAATTGGATCTCCCACTCATTCCAAAGTCTATTGCATGTACACCCACCACACTGGAAACATTACATAATCCACAACATCAACCCACACTTTCTCCACCTAACATCTACCCATTTAGATTCATCATCAACCATCCCATTGAAAATTACAATATAAAAAGTCTACGGGGTTAGGCATCTAAATTATACTTTCCTAAAAAAATTATTGATACCAAGGAACTTCCACTGAAGGTGAATTACTCATAGAAATCCAAGGCATAATCATGCCTACATCATATATAGAAGCACCTTTCTTGCATTGATGTCAAGGTGAGGAAGGATTCACTTTAACATCCCTTAATATGAGAAACCACTCATTATGGATTTATCCGACCTAAATTCATAATTTATGTGTGCTGCAGAAGATGGTTACCTAGAAATAGTAATCTTTTATACATGAATTTATATAATAAGAATAATATTAGTTAAAAAGTGAATTGAATAAAATAAAAAACAAAAACAAAAATTATAAACACAATTTTGTGTAGTATTATGTATAGTTATTACTCATTGATATAATGGAATTCAATATCATGGTTTTATATTTATAGTATTTTGTTATATATATAGTATTTTTTGTCTTTTTTATTATGATTCTTATGTAAACTAGTGTGTCGATTATGGTTTCATATAAAGTTAACAATTATCATTTACTTAAATATATTTTCAATTTATCTTCAATCTTATTTCATTTCTTTTATGACATGACATATAACATTTTTTTATAGAATGGATAGAAGTTGGATGTATGAAACTGATTGGATCTCAAGCAATTTTCAAAATAAGTTAGATATCTTTTTAGATTTTACATTTAACAATGCTTCAAACAGTGGTCATATACATTTTCCATGTTATAATTGTGTTGTAATACCTTGGTTAAGTCAAGAAGAAGTTAGCTACCATATAACCAAATATTGTTTTAAAACAAACTACTATGTGTGGTATCACAATGGGGAGAAAATGCGATCTCAATATGCTCATGATCCGAATGAGAGGACTAGATTGAAGAATTTAATAGATGAACACTTTTTGTTTATTCATTATCATGAGAAAGAATGTATTTTTACCCAAGAAGACTTTGATATTAGAACACATTATTCATGTAATGAAAATGATCATGTTGATAGGGTGAAAATTTTAATGATGCTACCACGAATCCAGTATATCAGTAATGTGGTAAAATGAAAAATCTGGGATTTTTAATCTGATTATTTCATGGAAAAACCATGTATGGAATTTATAACACTTACATTGATTAAATTCTTACCTTTTTTAGGTAATTACTTTCATATGATGTAGATATTACCTCAAACCATTATATGGCATAGAATTTAGCTGATGAACTTTGATTTTTTAAAAACAAAATTCATGTGTGCCTGAAATATTACAGCTTATTATAGTAAGAAACTACTGAACAAAATGATTATATAAAATGTGGCATATCCCGATGCAATCCAAATACTAATGGAACACCATCTCATGTGCCACAGAAAGTAATGTGTCACTTTCCATTGATTTCCATACTCTACAATATTTTTATGTCTGATTAAATATCAATAAAAATGTGATGGCATGATACCGAGAGAAAGAAAGATAGTGATGAGTTCGTTCATCCTGCAGATGGATTTTCATGGTGGATATTTTATGCTTGGTATCTTGATTTTGCAGCTAACGTGCATAATGTGAGGTTGGGTCTATCATGTAATGATTTTAATCCATTTTGTTACATGATTAATCTGCACAACACATGGTTGGTTTTCATACACATTTATAACCTTCCTCCATGGATGTGTATAAAAAAATATTTCACCTTCATGAGTATACTCATGTCTGGACCTTCTGATCCTAGCAATGATATAGATGTATATATACAGCCTTTAATAAAAGAGTTGAAACGTCTTTGGAATGTGGGTGTATGCACATACGATGCATATTCAAAAGACATGTTTCATATGCATGTTGCACTTATGTGGATGATAAATGATTTTTCTGCTAATGCAATGATGTTTGGATAGAAGATGAATGGAAAACTATCATGTCCTATTTGTATGAAAAATACATGATCCATGAGACTAAAACATCACCATAGTTTCAGTTTTATGGGACATCGACAATTCTTTCCAATGGATCATCCATATAGGAATAATCATTGAAGGTTTTAAAATACCATGGAGACTGAAAATACACCTCAGTATATATATGGGAGTGATATTCTTAATGAATTTCAAGATGCTAGTTTTTTATTCGGGAAGGTTTAGATGAGATTTATAAATAAGAAAAAAAAATCCCACTAAAACCAATTACAATTGGAAGAATAAAAGTATCTTATTTGATTTTCCTTATTAGTAAACCAATTTGTTATGTCATTGCTTAGATGTAATGCACATTGAAAAAAAATATGTGAAATGTTTCTTTAAATTCTTCTAAATGTCAAGCGAAAGACAAAAGATAATTTACATTCTTGGAGTGACTTGGTGGATTGGGGTATCATACCAGAATTGAATCATGTGTGTATTGGTGAAAATAAATGGAAAGTTCCATGTGCCTCTTATGTGATGACACCTGTAGAAAAAAACCCAATTTCTATAATTAATAAAGATAATGAAAGTTCTTGATGTTTTTTAATCAACATATCAAAATGGGTCAACAGAAGAGAGTTGAAGCTGAAATCATTGAAGACTCATGATTATCACATCCTTTTTCATGAGCTGATTCCAATAGCAATCCTTTATCCACTATACAATAATAAAAGGGTTTTAGTTATTCAATTGTTCCATTTTTATAGAGATATTTGTGATAATAAGTCATCCAATTTTTTCTTACAAAAAATATTGGTAAAGGCACCATTAATTTTGTGTGAGTTAGAGAAAATATTTCCTCTATTATTTTTCATATTCATGTTTCATCTAACTGTCCATCTTCCAATCTAAATACTTCTTGGAGGACCTATTGTTTTTGTTGAATGTATCCAACTGAAAGAAATATGTACACATTTAAGTCTTATGTTTATAATAATAATCATCCCTAAGGTTCTATCATGAAGGGTTACTTAGATCAAGAATATATGGATTTATGTTCAATGTATTTGTCTGATGCGACTACTATATAGAAAAAACCAATGATAAATGAAGAAAGAAAGTATGAGAAAATTAAACCTAGTTTTTCATCAATTCCCCAAACTAGGGGAATTCCTAGATCATATAAATTGGCCACATTACGCCTTCAATAGTGGGAGATGGTATATCACACGATTTTGTTTAACTATGATTTGTTCGATGACTACATCAAGTAAACTGAACATGTATATGTTATCTCATCTCATGTAAGTTTATATATCTATTAAACTATTTCTATTTTTATATAGGAAACATAAAAATATTAAAAATAAAAAGAATCATTCTTTATCTTTGAGAAGGATAGAGACTTTGCATAGAAAATATTTTTCTGCTTGATTGAAATTGAAGGTATAAGTATTACTATGATAAATTAATAAAATTAATTTTAATTAATTTTAATATTCATTTATATTTCAGGTATTGAGTTTTCCTGCTAACTTTGTCTCTGAGGAAATAAGAGTTTTGACTTTTGGTCCTAATTCCATGGTTTGTGAATCCAAATTAATTGTGATCAATGGATACAAGATTTATTATCACTAAACAAGTAATGAACATGAGAACAAAACATCATGGTGTGATGGTAACTACCACAATATAATATTATGTCAATGCATTGGATAGTAGACCTTGATTTGAAAATATATCTTATTATGAAGTTATTGAGAAAATACTAATATTGGATTATTAATCTCATGGTCAAGTCACTATGATGAAATGCAAGTGGTTTGATTCGATGATGAGTCATTTTGATGATTGTGGATTTTGAGTTATTGACATGACTTTCACTCTTGCTACTGATGAGACATATATATTAACATCAATGGTGAAACAAGTTTTTTATGTGAAATATCATTCACAGCCTAAATTTGGTGTCATTATTGAAGTAATCTCAAGACATATTTTTGATGATGGTGATACTGGAATTGAAATTATCCACGATCCCATTGGCCCTGATCAATTTATTACTTATAGTGACTCTAATATTTAAATTTTTAGAGTTGATTTTGAACCTTAAGTTGTAGTGGGAAATATATAGAATCATACATTTTTGTTCTCAGTTATTTTGGTTTAGATTTACTTGGGTTGTTAAGGTTGGTATTATTCAAATTGCTTTACTATTAATTAAAAATATTTTGTATCCAACTTGACCTCTATATGCATTTTAAATATACATTGGTTGCAGTTTTCTTTGAGTTGAATTTTTCAATATTGAATTGAACTGTATTAGAACCTACCAAACCAAAAAAAACTGAAATAAATAAATTAGAACAAAAAACAAGATGAATTGAATTTAAACTTATTCAACTAATTAAAATGAAAATAAAAACCAATTAAAATAATGACCCAACAAAAAAATATAAAAATTCCCTAACCTAAAATATGAAACAAATGGCTTAATCCAAATAAAAATGGACAAATGACCTAATCAATTGACCAAAATGAACCAAATGACCTAACCAAATTTGAATTGGATCAAATTGAAAATAGAAGAAAACTATATCATACCCATGCTAATTTGAACATATTGATTTTTCTATGACATGTATTTTATGTTTTTATATTCTTCCCGCTAAATATAAAATGCTTTTGTTATATCACTATGTATCCTTTATTTGCTTTGATAATTGGTATTCTTTAATTAAGTCATGTATCATCTTCTTTCTTGTTTGGATTATGAATTAGTTATGGATTTATAATTAATTACATATTTGTTTTCAAATGTAGGAAATGAAAAACATTGAAGAGATATGAAGGAAAAGGATGACAAAAAATAATCATTAAATGATAGAGATGGGAGTCCCTCCTTGATGCCTATTGTGAATATTTTATTTCAAATATATTTATCAATAGCATATAATGCCATGTGATTGATTTTTTTTTAACTTTTAATTGAGATCCACCACTTAGGTGATGGTTATTCTCTAACCAGCCTAGTGGTACCAGTGATCATCCAAATGATACAAGGGGGTGGTATTAAAGCTACGTACACTACTTGGCATACCTAATCACACCTTGTCCCTTCCTCTGACATACCATCTAGCACACCTTTCGATCTCGCAGTGTCGTTAGAGGTGCCTGAGATATTTAGGCCACCTATGTTTTCACCACCATTTTCTTTTGATCCTTCTTTCCTATATTTCTCTCATATAATGATGGATCCTACTCCCCATCTATATTATATATTTCCACATACATCTATGTTATCTTATTTTCCTTCTATGCTATCTTATTTTCCTTTCACTTACTTCTCCCCAAGATTTTACATTTATGCTCCTTAGACTTATACTCTGATACATTATGAGCCTCCGAAGAAAACATTAGATCTCACTCTATTTGTACAGGTTGATGTTCCTTCAGAGCCTGAGTATTTAGTGGCACCCACTAATCAGACTGCCTCAAGTATATTTATAGAACCCTAGTAAATTTTCTTGACCATTATTTATTTTCATTATAAGATGTATTGATATACTGTTTGTTTTTTTTCTTTAACAACTAGATCATCCATTAGGTGGCATGGTTTTACATACATGTGTGTAGTGTAGAACCACCACACATAGTTGATGGTGGAGTACAATGAAGACAATCAAATGATTAGAAAAAATAGGGAAAGAATGTAGAAGTTTTATGGTGATGTTTTTCAAATACTCTGACATCATTTCTGTCAGGACACTCTATTGGAGACACCTTCTAAATAAAGTAAAGGATAATGCTTGGGAGAAAATATGGGTAAGAAAATTCATTGGATTTAATGTTATATTATTATTGTATTTATATGAATTAATATTTTGATTCCATCTTCGTTGTAATTTTCCCAATGGTGAGGTTGTGAGGACAGCATGTCTCATGGAATTAGGTGATATGTGGAGAGAATATAAGAATGGTTTTTATAGTGGCTGGAATGCTAGAGTTGGTACATATTTAGAGGCCATGCCTATCATGAATGAATGTCCAGTATCATATTATTGGGAATTTAGTGCTTATTGGACGAGAACTGAGTTCAAGGTATTAATCAAATTTGAGGTTTTTGAATGAAAGTTACCATGATCTGAATTAATACTTAGTTTTTTATTAATGAAAATCATTGTTTAGTAAGTATCAAGAATAAATAAAAAGAAAGTATGTTATGAGATACCTCCACACTTTGGGGCAGACTACAATATCGGGCCATGAGAGGAAGCAGGTACGACACTCATTTATAATTTTTCTATTTAAATAAATTATGGAAATAAAATCTCTTTAATTTTAAATTATATGGATTAATTAGAAGTTAATGGATGATAATAAAATCAAAAATAACAATATATGGTTACATCCACCACTATGGAACATGGCATAAGAAATAAAAGACCCCTAGAACTTTACCCGAGTGGGTGGCATCTAAATCCCATCCCTACCACTCACCCACGAGGTGGGTGGTAATGGAACATATATGAGATGATTTTCTCATAAATATTTAAGCTCCAAACACTTCATTGACCTGCCTTTTTTATTTTCTATGCATTGATCTTCTCTTCCCCTTCTAAATTCTCCCACTTTACCTCATACAGTTTTCCCTTTGAATAAACATTATTGATTCTTATTATTAATACTTCACTTCTTTAGTTAAACCTTTAGATTTATGAATATTATATTCTTTCACTATAATTAATTTATCCCCATTTGATAATAACATCTAAAGACATAAATATAAGTAAAGATATGGAGATATGGTCATGCCTCACCTTCTTGGTTTTAGATGAATTTTTTATTCAGTTTTGGATTGAGAATATTTTTAAAATCCTCTATAAGAAATTTATTTACATCAATATTTATTTGATTACATTCATAACCCACTTCATCAATTATGGACACACTTTTATAGAGTTTTTTTCTTCCATATTATTTTATTATAAATAGGGTTGAAATTTTTTTATCCTCGTCTTACTTTTAAATCACTTTCTTTATTTTTAGAAAACATATTCTAGTACAGTCTTTGAATTGATCCTTAAATTCACAATAGGATAAGTACTGAATGTTTTATTATTTTTCATATCTAATATTTGAAACCTTTATTTTTGATATAAATTTCAATTTCCCTGTTAGAAAGATAATCTTGCTGAATTTTTGAATAAATTTCAAAAAAAATACCTTCACTTATCGTGGTTGGCCTATTATTCTCCAAGTTATTTGAAACAAACTTTAGAGGTTTTATTTGACTCAACTCAATTTGTATAAATATTGGATATTCTTCAACATAATGTTTCAACTGGTCATAAATCTCATAATATTTCATTAACATATTAAAAAAATATAAATAAAATATGTTAAAATTCCTATAAGCTTTTATCCCCCTTAAATTATGTCTCATTTTCTACTTTTTCGGCTGAAAGGTAGAGATTTGTTGAGAATATGTATTCATATTTTATCCCCTTAGAATGTAGTGGTAGATGTCCATGTGGTTTCATCTCTTAGAGGTTACAACGAATCTCTAATTTTACTTTTTTTGTTGTTTCTTTTTTAATTTTTTAAAAAAATGAGGGGATTTATTTGAAATATGTGAAAGGATCATGAAACAGAATGTTTTAAATGAGAAATTTATATGAATAGGTAAAATAAAATAACTATTAACTAGTGTTGAATTTAGGATTACACATTCTTCATTGTCAAAATAAGTTTCTCCTGTTGAATTTTTTAATAGCCAATCTAACACCATATAAATTGCACATAATCCAACCTGTAAGATGAACTAAAACCTTAGTATGAATGTTATTATTCCTCTAAAAATGATATAACTACTTAATAACCGTCAATTAATAAAAAATAATTGAATCCAATTTTCACCTAACAAAATATTGATTAATAAATTTAAAGAGAGAATGTAATTACTTTACTTTAATTTGATGAACGACCTATCTTCATCACAATAAACAAATGAACCCACATTCCCAAATAATTTGAAGAAGTGAATTCAAAAATATAACCATAAAAAGTATCACATTGTAGAAAAAACAACCAGTTTACTATAAGAATAATAATTCCATAAGAATTTATATAGAAGAAAAAAAACAAATATTTATTTATAAGGGGATCCATAAGTCTCCATTAGCTCACTATTTAAATGTACTTAGCCGGGCATTTCCAAACAGACTGAAGACACGATTTCTTACTCACTACTCTCACTCAATCGATGGACCAATCATCCCCCCATTAATCTTGTCCCTTAAATCAAGAAAAATAACCTATTTAAAATCCTAGTCGAGCTTCTTGATATTCTCTTGCTTTGATTTTGAAAAATACACATCTTTGAAATATCTCTAATATTCCAATTTTTCGGTGTTCCCTTTAAATTTCCCCAATGATTGAGTTTCCTTCTTCTCTATTAGATTAATGAATTCAGTAATAATTAGATATGATAATATATTTAATGGTCAAGTATCATGGGATGCATGCCACGTTATGGAAGCTTTGTCTCTTATGGTTTTTAAAAGGACATGACCCTTATGTATGCCCTTTGATTTGAAGTGGACCTTTATGCATCAACTGAAATAACCCTTATGTATAGCATATTCCTCCTCCATGGGAAAGGCATGAACCTTTACATATCTATTAGGGACTCTTACATATTAGTGTGTTCACTAGGATGAAATCCTCCCCTGTGGTAAAGGCATGACTATTACACATTGTTGTATCCACTAGTTTGAAGTGAATGGATGATAATCAAATATAAAAGATAGAAACTAACCCAAACCTAACATAATAACCATACCTTGTAAATCGAAAAAAACTTACAATGACCAATCCAAAGAGAATAAAATAGAAACCAACCAAGATAAACTAAGTTGAAACAATTTGACCTGAAACAAACCAAACCAAAATCAAACAAACTGAACAAATTCGACTAGAATAGAATTTAATTATATTAAATCAAAATGAATAGGCCAAGAAAACCCAACCCAAATTTTACCAAAAAAATAG
This sequence comes from Viscum album, assembly GCA_963277665.1. NCBI lineage: Eukaryota > Viridiplantae > Streptophyta > Magnoliopsida > Santalales > Viscaceae > Viscum > Viscum album. Next base: position 272,606,794 of record OY728147.1, read on the forward strand.
AATCCATCAATAAATAATTAAATTGAATTAAACATAACAAAAAAGTGTCAATGTTATACAAAGAAAATCAAACATAATTATCATAAGTTTAATCAAGACAAACTGAATATTGATGACTTAACTAGCCCTAAATCAACCAAAACTGAATGAATATGAAATTACAGAAACCAATAATGAAGGCACAAAACCAAATCAATGCATCACGAACCAACCAATCCAAAACATAACTAAATAAATAATGAAAAAAATACCAAACTAAAATAACTGGAATCTGATGAAACTAAAACAAACTAACCGGAAGCAAAACCAATATGAAAAGAAAAAACCTAAATGTACTAGTCTGAACATAATCCAAAAAGGTGAATAAAAAATGAAATAAATCACACTAGAACAAATAAAATTGAATTGAATTGAATTTAAATAGATTAAATAAAAGCTAACTTAACTAAATGAATATAAAGTAACATATACCAAACTGAATCATATGAGGGATGAACAAACTAAATCAAATTGAAATGAAAAGTTATAAACAAATATAGGTGAAATATGATCTATAATAAACCAAATCTAATTAAGATGAAAAAGAATAAGATGAACATAATGAAATCATACATTATTAATAGAAATTGAATATAATTGAAACAAACTGAATTGAATTGAATCATACTTAACCAAATTGAATTAAAAATAACTAAATAAAATTATACCATGTAAAACTAAATATAAACAACAAGGATTGTAATGACCTAAACTTTTAAATAATATTTTGTTTCCTAAAAATGTATGTCTTACTATGTCATAATCAATAAAAATATATAAGTATAAATGAAATGTGACCATCGAGTTTTGACCGTTATATGATCATTGATCAATATGACTGTTGGAAACAATAATAATTTTTAACCTTATAATTGTTGTTTAAAATAGAAATAATAATGGATAATTAATGTAGAAAGAAGAGTCGATAGCCTCATCTAGTAGACTCAGGTCATATGAATCCCATCTGTCGAAGCTTGGGAAGGAAGTAGTGTCACTGGGCTTTGCTTTGGACCAAGCCCAAACTGAGCTTCAACATGTTAAGCTTGAACATAATCACCTATGGGAGAAGTTCAAGTTGATAGAAATCGCTACTTGGACAATGTTGTATGAGCCGCCCCAAGATTCTATCACTGTTGCACATCTTACTCTTATGTCATGTGTAGGTGTTATAAGAGGCTATGTAACAATGCCTCAGTTGCTTTGTGGAATCCTTTTGTATAAATAAAATTGTTATTTCTTATTATGGTAAAATAACCATCATTTTTTAATTTCAAATGTCAAAATAAATATAGGATAAATTTTTATTTTTTTCTAATAAGTTTTATATTATTGATAAATATTGAAAAAAAAAGTATTTTAAAATATTTTTTATACTTTAAATAATTAATGATGTGAAATGTTTTTCAAAAAATGGATATATACGGTTGTGATTAGTAAGAAATTCAGAGTCTGATAAGATCAACTTAATTTTTGGTGAATAGTAAATTATGAATTTTAATATTACCCTTATGAATAGTAATATGAACAATGAAACAGTAACCTCACTTGAGTAAATATAAATATAATTTAGGTATCTTGAATGGTAATGTGATATAATAGTATAAGTAAATAACTGTTTTAGAAATTATTAGTTAAGTATTAGTATTTTTTCAGGTAAATAGTGGTTTTACTTAAAAATTAAATTTCTCATATTTATAAAATTATTTTCATAAAATTAAGTTAATTTTTGAATTCAGAACATCAATATTAGGTTAGGGTGAATTTATGATATTTTTATAAAATGTTTTGTTTTTTGGTGAATAGTAAAAATACAGTTTTTGAGTTTTTTGTGTGTTTTATGACATCATAATGATGTAATATGTAATTTAAAATTCTGGTAGGATCATTTGGATTAAAATGTTATATGAGGTGTCCCAAGTGGCCAAAACCATGGGAAAATACCATGGGAAAGCCCATGGTTTTTCAAATACCACTGATGAGGTGTCCTTGAAAATTAATAAAAAAAATCCATCTCTTTTACTATAAATACCAAGACATTTATTCATTTTATTTCATTCCAAATTCATTACCCTAAAATATCTGATAGTTTTACCTCCCAAGGAATCCTTCAAAATTGTCCCCAATCCCTCAAAGTCCTTATCCTGGAGTTTTAGAAGTTACTCTTCAAGGTATGAGAATTCTCAAACTTCTCTTTTTCTTTCAAGTTCTCTTTTATGAGGCGTGTCTTTAAAATTTCCATAACATGTTCTTATTTTCATTTTATTTTGTCCTTATACTATATTATGAGTCTTTTATTAATGGGTGACCCCTTTCCCCTCTCTTTTTAATGTTTTCTAAAACCATGTTGCATGGTCGTTATGCTATAGAATTTTCGTCTCAAAATCTCTCTCTTTTTCTCAATAAATTCTTTTATTTTATTTATGTGAATACCCAAACATATTTCATGACTAGAGGTATTCATAAATACATAAAAATGATTTATTTTATTCTGTAATTTACATATATAAAACCCAAAGTCCCTTTCCATGGGTTATAAATGACATAATGATCATGTTTTTAAGCACTTTTTAAAATGCCATGATTTTGATATGAAATCCATTTATTTTATTCTCTGTGGGTTATTTATGAAATGTTTGATTATTATTTATGTGGATCATATGAAAATAAATACATATTAAGGGTGCACCCTGATAGATCTCCAATGCATTGGGTAAATAAATTAATCTCTAGAGATGACAAGTTTTATGATACCTTGGTAAATAACCTTGGTAATTTTTATGACACCTTGGGGGTGGACCTTAGTGATATGATTATGAATATCTAAATTAAATGTTGTAGACACATTTTCAAGATATTATTCAAGTTCTTATTATCATGATATGTCTCTCCTCATTCCTTTATGATATTTCCCCATGTTCTTATTGTATTCTCTCAAGTTCATATGTAAATTATTTTCATTGTTTTCCCTTACTAGGCCTTATGCTCACCCTTTCCTTTGATGTATGTCCTCAGGTTATGAGATGCATTAATTGTACTTAGGATGAACATTTCAAGAAGACTTTCAAGAGGATAAAAATAATGTTATATGTTTTCATGTATTATATACCTTTTTTTCAAGACACTAGACTTTAAAGATCCTCTGTTTGTTAATGAAAAGTTATGTAACAAAAGGGTGGGATGCTATAGTTGGTATCAAAGAATAGTTTAGTTATTTGTGGAAATTATGATATTAAACCCTCAGGAAAAAACATATAGAAAAGTTTAAATATAGGAAAACTTTCTAGTATTTTGGTGAAATATTAAGTAAGTGGTTTCTGAACAAATAAATCTTTTTCTGGATACGAACAAGTGGATGTGTCTCTGGTATAGATGTATCTAGGGGTAAAACCCTAAAACACCATTTTGATCTAGACTCGAACGGGAACGGGTGCACAATAATGGGCCTTAATTCACTCCTGGTTTGATACTCTTGAGGGATATGTTTGGTAAATCAAAAGCTTTTATGAATCATTATGAAGGATTTATAGAGAAATGTAATTGTTGTTAAAGAATAATATATTTAAGCATGAAGTTTTAAGACATAAAAATCCTTTACAGATAAAAAATTCATAAATGAAATAATTTTCCCACTATGGTTTTATTCTTTTAGAAAATGGAGGGAAATACACTACGACAAAAAAGGCATTTAGCGGCGGTTTGGTTTTACGTTTCGCGGCGGTTTAAACCGCCGCTAAATAGATTGGCGGCGGTTTTGAAAAACCGCCGCGAAATCGTGCGTTGGGAAACTATTCGCGGCGGTTTTTAAAACCGTCGCAGAACGTTTCGCGGCGGTTTAAACCGCCTCTAAATGATTTAGCGGTGGTTTTTTAATTTTTTTTAATTTTTTTTAATTTTTTTTTAATTTTTTTTAATTTTTATTTATTTATTTATTTCTTTCTTTCTTTCTTTCTTTCTTTCTTATTTATTTATTTATTTTATTTATTTTATTTATTTTATTTATTTTATTTATTTTATTTATTTTATTTATTTTATTTATTTTATTTATTTTATTTATTTTATTTATTTTATTTATTTTATTTTAACCTCTAACCTCTTGCTTATTTTCCAAAGACTTTACCACTCCAGCAAACTCGTCATGTGGTTAATAAACAGAATTTAATATACTTATATATATTAATCGAAAAAACAAATAATACATAAATAATAGATATAAACTCAATAATAATAAATAAATAATAATAACTAATAAATAATAAATAATACATAATAAATAATAAATAATAAATAATAAATAATAACTAATAAGTAATAAATAATAAGTAATAAATAATAAATAATAAATAATAAATAATAAATAATAAACAATAAATAATAAACAATAAACAATAAATAATAAACAATAAATAATAAACAATAAATAATAATAAATAAATAATAATAATAAATAATAATAAATAAATAATAAATAAATAATAATAAATAATAAATAATAAATAATAAATAATAAATAAGAATAAACAAATAATAAATAATAAATAATAAATAATAAATAATAAATAATAAATAATAATAAATAATAAATAATAATAAATAATAAATAAGAATAAATAATAAATAATAAAGAATAATAAAGAATAAATAATGATAAAGAATAAATAATAATAATAAATAATAAATAATAATAAATAATAAATAATAAATAATAAATAATAATAAATAATAAATAATAAATAATAAATAATAAATAATAAATAATAAATAATAATAAATAATAAATAATAAATAAATATAAATAATAAATAATAAATAATAAATAATAAATAATAAATAATAAATAATAAATAATAAATAATAAATAATAAATAATAAATAATAATAAATAATAAATAATAAATAATAAATAAATAATAAATAATAATAAATAATAAATAATAAATAATAAATAATAAATAATAATAAATAATAAATATTAAATAATAAATAAATATAAATAATAAATAATAAATAAATATAAATAATAAATAATAAATAATAAATAAATATAAATAATAAATAATAAATAACTGGTAACAAATATTATTATTAATAATAATATTTTATTATTAGTAATAATTATTAATTAATAATAAATAATAAATAATAAATAATAAATAACCAGTAACAAATAATAGATAATAAATAAATTAAAGTATATTATAAATAATGAATAACAAATAATAAAGGAAACACTTCAAAAAGTATGAAAAGACGTGATAAGGGATGAAAAATCATGAAAACGCATGAAAACGGATGGAGAAGCATATGAAGAATGAGGCATTAGAAAGAATGAGAACGCATGAAAACTCATGACAACTCTGGAAAACCCCTTAATAATTCAACATAATCATCATAATAACCCACAAAAAACCATTGATAAAGATAACAAGTCATGAAAACTCAAATAAACAGTAATAAATGGAGCAATCGTTAAAACCTGTCAAAACGGTCATAAAGTGACAAAAACATTCGACTCACATTAACGGAGATAACTTATGATCCGAGAGTCCATTTCAAATCTGTGACCTGTCAAATCAAAGATCCTGAAACGATCTTCGACCTGATAGGTGAAAGAGTCTGAATGGACAAGCGGATCTGAAGTTACGACCATTTAAAAAAAAAGCTGACGAGGAACGGGTGCTAGAAACGAGGCATCGAAAAACATAACAAACCCGATACCCACTAAAAAGGCCATAACATATGATCCAGAAGTGCATGTGGAAGCCGCGACCAGTCAAACTGAAGCTCATGGAACGAGCCATGATCTGGCAGGTGGAGGAGTCTGAACTGACACGCAGATCGAAAGTTAGGTCCATTTGAAGACAAGTTTGACGGGACACCGGTGACAGAAATGGGGTTTTGGAGGCCTTCAGAGAGGTTTTTGGGGTCTAAAAACACAATAGAAGCTTGATTCAATTGAATTGGTGTGTATCTCTCTTCGCTGGCTTCGATTTGATATGTGGTAGAGCCCAAACGAACACCCGGAGCGAAAGTTATGGTCGTTTGAAGTTGGAGAACCTTTTTCAACTTTATTATAACTCTCATAGCTTCCGCACCTTAGACTGTCTCTTGGTTTTGATTATACTTGCCTCTAGATCTCTTCATGAGCTTCGATTTTACTGGTCGTGGCGCTCCAACGGATGCCCGGATCAAAAGTTATGGTCGTTTTAGTGATTTCGGGGTTTCTCGTGTTTTTTTATTTTTTCCTTTCATTTCGCGGCGGTTTTTCTGAAACCGCCGCTAATCCTCGAAAAAATTTAAAAAAAAAATCAAAAAAAAATAAAATAAAATAAAATAAAAATTATGGCATTTTTCGGCAGTTTAAAAACCGCCACGAAATGGCAGCCCAAAACACGTTTAGCGGCGGTTTTTAAAACCGCCGTGAAAAAACCGCCGCTAAACGTCAGTTTTCCTATAGTGATAGGAGGAATTGTGCAAATGGGGACTGTAATGGACCATGCACTGACGAACCTCTAATGGAATCCAAAATTGAAAATTTCATGAGAATGATGAACCAATTGACTCAAGTTATGGGAAATAAATTGAATCAAGCTGAGAGAACGATTTAACCATAAAGGGAACAACTTTTTGTTGAGTACTTTATGCATCAACGACCACCAAACTTCATTGGATCTACTAACTCTTTGATTATTGAACAGTGGATCAGCTCTATCGAAAAGATCTTTTCTGTGATCCATTGTTCAGAACAAGAGAAGGTCACCCAGGCTGTTTACTGATTAAAGGGAGAAGTTGATCAGTGGAGAGCACTGATTAAAAACATGAGTCCAAGAGTGTAGGTTGAAGCTATGGAGTTGGAAGAGTTCATAGGGATCTTCTTCAATAATTATTTCCCTCATTCAATGAGAACAAAAATGGATAAGGAGTTTCTTAAGATGAAGCAAAAGGAGAATGGATATGTTGAAATATATGAGAAGAACTTCATAAGTCTTTATCATTACACCTCAAGCTTTTTCATGAATCCTAATGGGAAGGTTGATAGATTCTTTGGTGGACTAAAACCTCATCTGTAGAAGAAACTAGCCAGCCGAGACTATGATATCTATGAGGAGATCATGCGGAGTGCTACAAAAGTCGAACTGGAGTTCGATGAGACACAATGGTCTCATAAATCCAATTAAAAGAAGATATCAATGGATCTAAGTTTAGGGAGGAGCTTTGATCAGGGAAGAGGAGGCAAGCAAGTTCAACTTCCCATGTTTAATAAGTGTGGGAAGAAGCATTTGGGGAACTTCCTGCTCAGGAGTGGGAAGTGCAACAAGTGTGTAAGAGATATCCATATCTCGCAGAATTGTCATAGTGAGGTGAAGCCTCGGCTTACCAACACTAACGAAAAAGGGAATATGGTGAATGCCCTACCTAAAGTCCAATGATTCAAGTGTGGATAGATAGGGCACTTTTCCAATCACTGTCCAAATTTGAGGGTAGTGGAGGGGAATCACCATCAGCCTCAACAAAGGCCAAGGGATCAAGGTCCTACTTTTGCTATCATGATAGCTGATGTTGAAGCTCTAAATAATGTGGTGACAGGTACTCTTTCTGTTCTCTCAAAGCTAGCAAGTACTTTGTTTGATTCTGGTTCTATGCATTCCTTTATTTCCTCCAAGTTTGCTAAAAATTTAGAATCAACCCCTAAATTTCTAAAAGTAGATTTATCATTCAAGACTCATGGTGGGATTATACAAGCATTATCAGTGTTTAGAAACTTTAGTATTTACTTTAGTGAGCATAATATTATCACAAATCTAGTAGTCATTCCCATATTGAAATTTGACATTATACTAGGGATGGACTGGCTCTCAAGGTATAATGCTAAGATCAAATGAAAAAGCAAGGAAATCTCAGTAGTCTTGAATGGATGACCAACAAATATCTTTTAAGGAGAGTTATCTCAACCTGATCTTTGTCTATAAGCACCTCTTATAGCCTTCTTTATGGAGTTTATCGGTGAAGAATAAGAACAAGGAAATGAGAGTATAAGGATAGAAAATGTCCCCTGTCACACCCTGACCCATATTATCATTTTATTTTAATTATTTTCTGCCTTTATATATTTTTTTCGGTCTAGGGTGAGTCTCAGACGAAGTTTTGAGTTTGTGTTAAGAAAAATGTGCTTTTTATATTCGACGTTGTTGGGCGCACGAGTGGAGTGTGCTTCGAAAACCCCACGCGGCTCCGCCTGAGTAACAGCACGACCACCCGTTCTCAGAAAATGAAAATAAATGATTTTATAATTAAAGAAAACTTTAATTGCATCATTTAAAATTTTTATTGTTAATATTTTTATGATTATTAAAATGAAATAAATATTTTTATTATCTTAATTTTTATCGTCATGATTTTATTATTATAATTATTTTGTATTACTATTGTTATTATTACGGTATTAGAAGTTTTGGTTATTATTTTTATTTATTTCTTTATCATCATTAATATTATTATTATTTTCTTTTCTTTTTCTTTTTTTCTTTTTTTCTTTCTTCTTTTTCTTTCCTCTTCTTTTTTTAGGGTTTCAATATTTTTTTCTGGTCCCTCCTCTCTCCCCGCATGCGGCGCCTTCCTCCCTCCTAGCTGCCTCCTTCCCCTCACGCACAACAGCAGCCCGACGCCCCTTCCTCCTAGCCGCCTCCTTCCCCTCACGCACAATAGTAGCCCGGTCGGCCTCCCCCTCCGGCTCCTGTTCAGCCGCCCTGTCGCGGACCCCCGCCGACCTCACCCCCGCCGGCTCCCATTCGTCCACCCCGCCGCAGACCCCCGCTGCCTCCCGTTTTTCTCACTCGTGCCCTGCCCGCATCGACCACCTGTATCGGATCCTCCTGCTCGACCTCCTGTCCGTCTCACCCACGCCCAACAGCCTCCTGTCCGTAGCAGCCCCCCTCACCTCCGCCTCCTGCTTTGTGCACTCCACCCAGCAACCCGCCTTCCTCGTCGCCTTCCCTTTCAGTGAGCAGTAGCCTCGAACGTGCCTCCTTGCAGTATCCCAAGCCCTCCAGCGTGCTTCCCATCCATTTTCGATGGCTTCTTCCCGGCGCGCACAGCCCCTGTCAGCGCGCGCCCATCCATGGACCTCCTTTCGGACATGCGTAGCCTCTTCGGTATAGCCCTCTAATTTTTATTTGTGCTTTTCCTTCATTTATGTTGGGATTTTTTTACTTTGATGGTTCGTTTTTGGTGGTTTAAAATTTTTGAAACCATTAGGAGGTAGTGTCGGGTTTGCATCGTCATCGCGCTTTAGTTTCAAGGTGAGTGTTTCTTCCCGCCGCTTGGTTTCACATACTTTAAAAGGGGTTTATGTATGTGTTTTGAGTCCTTGATATTTATTATGTAGGGAATTGGACTTTACCACGTGTTTTCGAACGCGCATCGTTTCATCGCGTCGTGTATCCAAGGTAGGATTTCCATGCACTAATTTTTTTAAATTAAGAATCATTAATTTTATGATTTTCACACCTTATATGATTAATATGTGCTAATTTAAAGCTCTGGTTCAAATTGATTTTTGTGCGCAAGAATTTTTTTAATCCTGTTTCATGGTTTTTGCTTTTGTTTTTGTGAAATAGAGCACACTAATTGTACGGTCCTATTGCGCTTGACTTTATAATTTTGGGTTCAGCTATTTATTCTGGTTCGCTCTTTTCCTAGGTGTTAATTTTTCATTGTGAAAAATTTGATTCACCCGTTTTGTTTCAATAATGGGTAGATCTGGCCTTGTGTCATGGAAATGGCATCATCCAGTTATAGTTTTCCACGTTGTTTACTTCAATTAAATGTTTTGTTTGTTCCGCACCTGATTCTTGAGTTTTAGAACCTGACTTAGCATTTTAAATAAGTTCCTGACATGCGAAATGGGTGTTTTATGACTTTGTAAGTGTCTACTGAAATTTTTTTGTAAGCATTTCATGTTTGGTTTTCAGAATGGTTCTCGGTTGTCTTTTAGGTGTCAAAAGTGATATAAAATGTTTTGTTTGTTTTTGTTAAAGTGTTGGCTGCATGCAAAATTAGGTTTTGAAGTCTTTTTTTATGGATTTAAAAAGTGTTTTGGATTTGATAATAAATGTGTTTCTTGTAAAATAATGGATTTTGGGGTTCATAATTCGGTGAGTGTTAAATTGAAATTGTTTTATTCAATAATGCATGCCTTGTTTTCTTTATAAAATGCTCGTTTGGATTTTCTGAGTAAAGTGTAATGTAAAATGAATTTTTGGAGTATATAAATTTATCCTCAGTGTTCGGAACAATGTTTTTGGTTCTTTCTGTGGTTTTCCAAGTGGTTTGGCTTTTACAAAAATGTGTATTGCGTTTTAGCATGTTTTAGATTTTTATTAAAAAATTCCGGGTTTTAAGTGTGTAGCCTAAATATATAAAAAAGAGTTTTATCAATGTTTGGGTATGATAAATGATGTGTTTACACCTTCCTTGGAAATGTGAATTATTTTTATAAGTATAGATTGTGATTTGATGCTCGACGACATCTGTTGACTCACCTCTTTTTTTTATATATACTTGAGACATATGAACATAACATATTGAGAGAATTGTCTGAGACGAGTACTACACCGGTAGGTTACGGTACTGACTAGTGGCCCATAGTAGTCAGATATGTTTGGGTTTATTGCTATGGCATTTTCCCTCGGCCTTCCTGATAAAGGATGTCCGAGCATTTTGGAACGTTAGATTTCATCGTATGTGGCATGCTATTGTAGACGGGGGCGTAGGTATTAGTGTCATCTGGATTATTTTCGATCTCTCGGGTTAGCCTATGTCTAGTGTTACTTTTAGCTATTGAACTGTTACGATGATACTAGCACACCTATTTACATTTCCCTTGATGTATCTACCTTGGTACCCTTGTGTGGGGTTTTTCATGAAAAGTGACATTTTGGTTTTCCAACTCCCATGATAATGTTTTCAAAAGAAAATGTGTTCCAAACCCTTTTATTATGGTTTTTCAAATGAATAAGGGCAATGTTTTGTACTTTGTTTTCAAATAAAAATTATAGAAATGCATATTTGAATACATTGTAGTTCAAACTTAGAATTGATGTTTCTTAATTTTAATGGTAGTGCATTGAGAATAGATATCGGGCTAGCCTACTGAGTTTTAATACTCACACCTATAGTTATTTTCTATTTTTAGTGTTTGTGCAGGCTACAGCTTGAGTGTGCTCGCCTTAGGTGATGCTTGATCATTGAGTCGGAGAGTGACCCGTGGGGTCACACGGAGTTAGTTCAGATGTCGAGTTTGGTTAGTTTTATTTTATTTCGTTCTTGTTTAGTCACTTTACCTGGTTTATTTATTTTGCTCTACTCTATATTACTTCTGCTATTTTATTTATTTATATTGGGTGAAACTGTTCCCATGATCTCTGTTGGTGCCCTGGCGCTTGTCGCCAGCCCGGGAGGATCGAGAACGCCTCTCGGGCCATGTCGCGGATTGGCTCGGGTGACCGGTTCAGGGTCGACCCGGGTTGGTTCGTGACAAAATGGTATCAGAGAAGGTTATCTCTTAACAGAACTCACTTTTCAGAGCGCCCTTTGTTATTTGGGATGTCAAGGTAGATGGAGTAGGATTGTCGGGACTCGAGGGGTAGGTGCGGAAAGAGCGTCACGAACTTTTGCTCATTCTAATCCTTGGGTTTCCATGGGAAGTCCAGTTAAATTAGTTCCTTTGGGTTTTTATGGAAATGTTTTGCGATTGAGATATGACAAAGGGAGTTTGTCTAATAGTCCTCCTAAGCCGCACGGCCTGGCAATCCATGTGGAGCTAGGGGCATGGTCCAAAAAGGCTCTCCGTGTTGGTGACGTGTTTGGTATATGGTCGTTAACCATATGGTCAAGTCACCCACTGATACTAGTTCCCTATTTGAGATGTTTTGGGTCTCCTGTGACTTCTGAGAGTGGTTCGAATTTGAAAAAAAAAGGGGGTTTTGAAAAAAAATTGTTGTTTGAAATGACATGTTTAATTTGTGGATTGTTTTAAAATAAGTGGTATGAATGATTTGTTTTTGGAAAATGAAGTTTCTTTGTTTTGTCCTTGGTGTTCCTATGGGTGATCACATGCATAGTGATATGTTGGAAATGTGGATGGATTTCTGGTATGGTGGATGGATTCCCGGGGTGGCAAAGATACATGCATGTGAGTGAGACTATAAATAATACCAATGGCGAGGGTTTAACCCACCAAGCTCATTTTAAATTAAAGATGTTTTCAAAAGAAATGTTTTAATTTTATGATGGTTTTTTTTTCTTGTGTTTAGAGCCTTTTCATATATGCAGTGTTGGTTTTTGAGGATTTTTATTTATTGACTTGGCCGTGATTGGGTTCTTGACTCTTTTTGTCTAGTGGATTTTCCTTTGAAGCTTTTATGGGTGATCGTAGTACGATTGATCAACCTAAGGATTTCATGGTTGAGTTTTGGAAGCTATATCCACCTCTCTTTTATGGTCAAGCAGACTCTTCCACAACGGAGGAGTGGATGTGGAAGATTGAAAGGGACTTTAACCTCATTGAGTTTCCCGAGTCATTGAAGGTCAAGTTTGCAACCTTCATGCTTGAAGGTTCACCGTGGATGTGGTGGAAGTCAGTGTCTCAGAACAAGCCCCATCAATAGATTACTTGGGAGTTTTTCAAGGCTTTGTTCATTCGTCAGTATTTCTCTAAGAAAGAAAGGGTGAGAAAGAGGATTGAGATGTATTATTTGCAGCAGGGCGACAGATCTGTGCTGGAATATCTCCAGCGCTTTTTGGAGATAATCCCTTATGATTCAGGGTATGCCACAGATGACCCCATGAAGGCTTGACATTTCGAGGCAGGTCTCCGCCCTGATCTACAGTCGAAGGTGTCAGAGTCCAACCTAACTTCTTTTGTCGATGTGGCGAGACAAGCTTTTCATATCGAATCTGCGATGGCAGGAGTGCTCAAAGTAGTCCTCCCTCCTTCAATCCATATGAGCAGTGTTGAAGATTCTGGAAAGAAGATGAGTAAGTGATCAAAAGTCGATGGAGAAAGTCATGGAATCAAGCGGCCTTAGGATCTTTCATCAACCTCTTTAGAGCGAGAGATCCTCGTATGTTATTAGTGTGAAAAGCTAGGTCACAAGAATCCATCATGCCCAAGTGCTCTGAAACCCTTCCAGGCATGTGGATGCCTAGGTCACTTGCGGCGATTCTGTCAGGGCGTTGTTAGAAAGCATCATGGAGGAAGTTCTCATAAGTGATGTGTTGTTGGGTTTTTGTTTAAATTTCCCTGTGTAAGTTTCCTTTCAGTGTAAGGGATCTCTTATCATTGCAGTGTATTGAAGGTGTTTTGGGTTCTGAAATGTGTGGGAGTGTCATGTGTCTTTTGATGAACTACGGTTTTCAATGCCAGTGTGGCTTTTATTTTGAAGTCCTATCTATTCTTTTGTCAAATCAAAAGATGTGTGTTTCTTAAATGGATTATCAGAACCTGACTACAAGGCAGGAGACACTTCATCCATCATAGCTCCAGCCAAAAGGCCTCGGAGTGAAGCTGGCGCGTAGTCAGGAGCCCCGTGGAATTTTAAGGAGTCTAGTTAAGGTCGTGCCTCTATCGTCACAGTTAGACAGTTTTAGCATTTTTGTTGTGGTTTCTCTATCGTTGTAAATTATCTCTCATCGCAAAAAGGGTGTGATAGAATTATCCCTCACACAATGTTAGTAATTGTGCATTTTTGGGATGTCAGTCGCCGATTAGTGTCCTTGCATGGACCACCGATGTGAATCGGTTATGGATTTGGTTTGTATCCATCCCGAAGTGGTGAGCCGTGAGTAGTTGTCTATCATAGTTTCATTGATCTAGTCCTTGGGCCCTCCCTCCCCGCCCATGGGGTTAGGGTTTTTGGTTCGTACAGAGTTTTAGATTCAACTCTTATCCCATTAGAACGAGAGTTAGTGGTTTAAATGTTCTTGTTGTGATCTTTCTAGCTTGATTAAGGCCTGGTGTAGGTCTAAGTTGGATTTTTGTTTGGTCATTAGTAGGTTGGTTATTTATGGTGGGGAGACCCACCATCTCTTTGAGTTTTCTATTAAGTCGTTATCGGATGTTAGTTGAGTTCTTATGGTGGGGATTCCATTCATACCTCCCCTCCGCTGGTGAATTATTTTGGGAAATAAAGTTGAGTCCCGTAGGTGGTCGATGGAATATCCTTGGATTAAGAGGTCGGATCGTGTTTTTGTGAAATCCTTAGGTGTTGATCGATTGACTGGATAGTTTCGGGGCTTTCCGGGGGCAGAAAGTATTATGGTGGGGAGAATTTTCACACCCCAACCCATGTTATCATTTTATTTTAATTATTTTCTAGCCTTTCTATATTTTTTTTGTGGTCTGGGGTGAGTCTCGGACGAAGTTTTGAGTTTGTGTTAAGAAAAATACGCTTTTTATATTCGACGTTGTTGGGCGCACGAGCGAAATGTGTTTCAGAAACCCCGTGCGACTCCGCCCGAGTAACAGCACGACCGCCCATTCTCAAAAAATGAAAATAAATTATTTTTTAATTAAAGCAAACTTTAATTGCATCGTTTCAAATTTTCATTGCTAATATTTTTATGATTATTAAAATGAAAGAAATATTTTTATTATCTTAATTTTTATCGTCGTGATTTTATTATTAGAATTATTCTGTATTACTATTGTTATTATTATGGTATTATAAGTTTTGGTTATTATTTTTATTTATTTATTTATCATTATTATTATTATTATTATTATTATTATTTCTTTTTTTTCTTTTTTTCTTTCTTCTTTTTCTTTCCTCTTCTTTTTTTAGGGTTTCACCATTTTTTTTCTAGTCCCTCTTCTCTCCCCGGATATAGCGCCTGCCTCCCTCCTGGCCGCCTCCTTCCCCTCGTACACAACAGCAGCCCGACGCCCCTCCCTCCTAGTTGCCTCCTTCCCCTAGTGCACAACAGCAACCCGGTCGGCCTCCCCCTCTGGCTCCTGTTTAGTCGCCCCGTCACAGACCCCCACCAACTCCCATTCGGCCACCCCGTCATAGACCCTCACTGCCTCCCATTCTGCTCACCCACGCCCTGCCCGCACCGACCGCCTGCACCGACTCCTCCTACTTGACCTCCTGTCCGGCTCACCCACGCCCAGCGACCTCCTGTCCGCAGCAGCCCCCCTTGCCTCTACCTCTTACTTTGCGCACTCCACCCAGCGACCCGCCTTCCTCGTCGCCTTCCCTTTCAACGAGTGGCATCCACAGACGTGCCTCCTTGCAGCATCCCAATCCCTCCAGCGCACTTCCCATCCGTTTTCGATGGCTTCTTCCCGGCACGCACAGCCCCTGTCAGCGCCCGCCCAACCAGCGCCCTCCTTTCGGACATGCGTTGCCTCTTCGGTATAGAAATCTAATTTTTATTTGTGCTTTTCCTTCATTTATGTTGGGAGTTTTTCACTTTGAGGGTTCATTTTGGGTGGTTTAGGATTTTTGAAACCCTTAGGAGGTAGTGTTGGATTTGCGTCGTCGTCACGCTTTAGTTTCAAGGTGAGTGTTTCTTCCTGACACTTGGTTTCACATACTTTAAATGGGGCTTATGTATGTGTTTTGAGTCCTTGATATTTATTATGTAGGGTGTTGGACTTTACTACGCGTTTTCGAACACGCGTCGTTTCATCGTGTCGTGTATCCGAGGTAGGATTTCCATGCACTATTTTTCTAAAATTAAGAATCATTAATTTTATGATTTCCGCACCTTATATGATTAATATGTGCTAATTTAAAGCTCCGGTTCAAATTGAGTTTTCTGTGCAAGTGTTGTTTTAATCATGTTTTATGGTTTTTACTTTTGTTTTTGTGAAATAGCGCACACTGATTGTACGGTCCTATTACGCTTGACTTTATAATTTTGGGTTCACCTATTTATTCTTATTCTCTCTTTGTATAGGTGTTAATTTTTCATTGTGCAACATTTTATTGACTCACTTTGTTTGAAGAATGGGTAGATCTGGCCTTGTGTCATGGAAATGGCATCGTCCAGTTATAGTTTTCCACACTGTTTTCTTCAATTAAATGTTTTGTTTGTTTCTCACCTGATTCTTGAGTTTTAGAACCCGACTTAGCATTTTAAATAAGTTCCTGACATGAGAAATGGGTGTTTTATGACTTTGTGAGTGTCTACTGAAATTTTTTTCTAAGAATTTCATGTTTGGTTTTCAGAATGGTTCCTAGTTGGCTTTTAGGTGTCAAAAGTGATATAAAATGTTTTGTTTGTTTTTGTTAAAGTGTTGGCTGCATGAGAAATTAGGTTTTGGGGTATTTTTTATGGATTTCCAAAGTGGTTTGGCTTTGATAATAAATGTGTTTCTTGTGAAATAATGAATTTTGGGGTTCATAATTCAGTGAGTGTTAAATTGAAATTGTTTTATTCAACAATGCATGCCTTTTTTTCTTTATAAAATGCCCGTTTGGCTTTTCGGAGTAAAGTGTGATGTAAAATGAATTGTTGGAGTTTATAAATGTATCGGCAGCGTGCAGAACAATGTTTTCAGTTTTTTCTGTGGGTTTCCAAGTGGTTTAGCTTTTACAAAAGTGTGTATTATGTTTTAGCATGTTTTGGATTTTTATTAAAAATGGTCGGGTCTTGAGTGTGTTGCATAAATATATTAAAAAGATTTTTATCAATGTTTGAGTGTGATAAATGATGTGTTTACACCTTCCTTGGAAATGTGAATTGTTTTTATAAGTATAGATTGTAATTTGATGCTCGACGACATCTGTTGACTCACCTTTTTTATATATATACTTGTGACATACGAACCTGACATATTGAGAGAATTGTCTGAGACGAGTACTGCACCGGTAGGTTATAGTACTGACTAGTGGCCCATAGTAGGTGTATATGTTTGGGTTTATTACTATGGGATTTTCCCTAGGCCTGCCTGAGAAAGGATGGTCGAGCATTTTGGAGCATTAGATTTCATCGTATGTGGCATGCTACTATAAATGGGGTCGTAGGTATTAGTGTTGTCTATATTATTCTTGATCTCTCAGGTTCGCCTATGTTTAGTGTTACTTTTAGCTATTGAATTGTTACAATTATACTAGAACACCTATTTACACTGCCCTTGTCATATCTGTCTTGGTACCCTTGTGTGGTTTTTTCCATGAAAAGTGACATTTTGGTTTTACAACTCCCATGATAATGTTTTCAAAAGAAAATGTGTTCCAAACCCTTTTTTTTTGTTTTCCAAATGACTAAGGGCAATGGTTTGTACTTTGTTTTCAAATAAAAATTATATAAATGCATATTTTAATACATTGTAGTTCAAACTTAGAATTGATGTTTCTTAATTTTAATGATAGTGCATTGGGAATAGATATTGGGCTAGCCTACTGAGTTTTAATACTCACGCCTATAGTTCTTTTCTGTTTTTTGTGCTTGTGCTGGCTACAGCTTGAGTGCGCTCGCCTTGGGTGATGCTTGATCGTTGAGTCGGAGAGTGACTTGTGGGGTCACACGGAGTTAGTTCGGACGTCGAGTTTGGTTAGTTTTATTTTCTTTCGTTCTTGTTTAGTCACTTTACCTAGTTTATTTATTTTGCGGTACTTTGTATTACTTATGTTGTTTTATTTATTTTTATTGGGAAAAATTGTTCCCACGATCTCTACTGGTGCCTTGGCGCTTGTCGCCAGTCCAGGAGGATCGGGAACGCCTCTCGGGCCATGTCGCGGATCAGCTTGGTTGACCGGTTCAGGGTCGACCCAGGTTGGTTCGTGACATCCCCATTATCTAGGAATACATTGACGTATTTCCTAAGAAGTTATCCAGACCTCCCCTAGAAATAGAGGTAGATTTCTCCATTGAACTCGTACCTAGATCTCATACGATATCAAAGACCCCATATAGGATGAAAAATATGGAGCTGGAGGAATTAAAGAAGAAACTTTAAGATATTTTGGAGAAGGGGTTTATCTGGCCGAGTGTGTCTCCTTGGGGAGCACATGTTCTATTTTTGAAGAAGAAGGATGGATCAATGCGGCTATGCATTGATTATATAGAACTGAATAGGATCACAGTGAAGAACAAATACCCTCTTCCAAGAATTGATGACTTATTTGACCAACTTCGTGGGGCTCAATTCTTCTCCAAGATTGATCTTAAATTTGGTTATCATAAATTGAGGGTAAAGAAAGAAGATATCCTAAAAACCACCGTTCGACCAATATATGGGCATTATGAGTTTGTTATTATGACCTTCAAACTAACTAATGTACCTTCTATTTTATGGATTTTGTGAATATAGTCTTTAAGGACTACCTTGATAATTTTGTGGAAGTTTTTATTGATGATATTCTGATATATTCTAAAAGTCGTGAGGAGCATGAGGATAATCTAAGGGTTATTTTAAAAACTCTACAGAAGGGGAGGCTTTTTGGAAAGTTTAGCAAGTGCGAGTTTTGGTTACAAAAAGTTTCTTTCTTGGGGAACATTGTAACCAATGAAGGAATAACAGTTGACCCTACAAAGATAAAGGTTGTAGAGGAGTGGCCTCGTCCTATAATAGTAACTGAGATTCATAGTCTCCTTAGATTAGTAGGATATTATAGGAGGTTTTTGAAAAAAAACACAACTTTCTAATCCACTAACCAAGTTAACTAGAAAAGGGGTTAAGTTCATCTGGACAAAGAATGTAAGGAAAGTTTTCAAGAGATGAAAAAAATATTAGTTACTACACCCATGTTAACTCTTCCCTTAGGTGTAGAAGGATTCGTTATTTTTAACGATGCGTCTATGAAAGGGCTTGGGTGAATCCTTATGCAAAATGATAAGGTGATTGCTTATGCATCTCAATAGTTGAAGACTCATGAGTAGAACTATCATACGCATGATCTAGAGTTGGTTGTGGTTGTTTTTTCTCTGAAGATATGAAGGCACTGTCTTTATGGGGATAAGTATGATATATACATAGACCATCAAAGTTTGAAGTATATTTTAACACAGAGGGAATTTAAAATGAGACAGAGGAGATAGTTGGAACTTTTTAAAGATGATGATTGTTCAATTCACTATCATCCCTTAAGATAAAACAAAGTCACTAATGCATTAAGTAGGGAATACCCTATTGTTCTTTCCATGATGAGGATCCAAGGATATCCCTTGATAAAAGACAAAGTGAAACTGGAGATGGGAATTGTAAGGGAACTGATATCATCAACCCTATCCCAAATGATTTCTCAACCACCATTACTAGATAAGATCAAGAAATCTCATAAATAAGATCCTTTGTTATAGAAGAAGTTTGAGGTTGTGAAGTATGGGAAGTTTCTTGGGTTCAATATTGATCAAGAAGGTGTAGCGAAATTTCGTACAAGACTATGTGTTCCATCTATTTCGGAAATAAAGGAGCTAATGGATGAAGCTCATAACTCTACTTTCTCTATACATCCTGGAAGCACGAAAATGTATAGGGACCTTCGTGATCATTATTAGTGGGATAATATAAAAAATGAATATTGTTGACTACACTACAAGGTGTCTGGTATTTCAGTAAGTGAATGTAGAGCGACAACTTTCTAAAGGGGTTTTATAACCACTACCTATACCAGCATGGAAGTGGGACGATATTACTATGGAATTTGTCACTAGTCTCTCGAGAACCTCCAAAGTAAACAATGCAATATGGGTTATAGTGGAACGTCTCACCAAAAATTCCCAATTTATCTCTATTTAGGAAGATTTCTCTCTTGATCAATTTGTCAGGATTTACATGAAGGAAGTGGTAAGGCTACATGGAGTTCCAATTTCTATAGTATATAATTATGATCCAAGGTTCACATCAAAATTCTAGAGAATTATTCAACATGCTCTGTGTATCGAATTGGATTTCAGTACAACCTATCACCCCCAAACTGATGGTCAATCTGAAAGGACTATTCAAACACTCGAGAACATGTTGAGAACATGCTCAATGGAATTTAAAGGTGTATGGGATCAATATCTCCCATTAGTTGAGTTCTCTTACAACAATAGTTTCCACTTGGTCATTAAAATGGCACCCTATGACTCTCTGTATGGGAGGCTGGTGAGAGAAAGCTTCTTAGGCCTGATCTTGTGCAAGAGATGACAGAAAAGGTTTATGTCATCCAACAACACATTAAGGTTGCTCATAGTCGGTAAAAGAGCTATTTAGAAAACCATTGAAGGGACTTGGAGTTTGATGTTAGTGACAAATTCTTTCTTAAAATTTTACCTTGGAAGAGATTCATGTGGTTTGTGAAGAAAGGGAAGCCCAACCCTAAGTACATTGGCCCCTATGAAATCCTTGATTGCGTAGGAGCAGTGTCCTATCAGCTTACACTTCCTCCAAATCTAGCACAAGTTCATGATGTCTTTCACGTATCTCTATTGAGGAAGTACATACCTGACCCTTCACATATACTAAATCCAGAGGTGGTACAACTGGAACATGACCTCTCTTATGAGGATAAATCAGTGGAGATATTGGATTGTAGAGAAAAGGTTCTACTTAACAAGACTACCCACCTTGTTAAAGTGTTTTGGAGGAACCACAAATATAAAGAATCCATATGGGAACCAGAGGAATCTATGAGGTAGAAGTACCCACACCTTTTCTCTTCTCAGGGTACGTGTTGAAATTTTGGAGATGAAATTTCCTAAGGGGAGAAGAATGTAATGACCTGAACTTTTGAATAATATTTTGTTTCCTGAAAATGTATGTCTTACTATGTCATAATCAATAAAAAATATATAATTATAAATGAAATGTGACCATTGAGTTTTGATTGTTATATTATCATTGGTCAATATGACCATTGGAAACAATAATAATTTTTAATGTTATAATTGTTGTTTAAAATATAAATAATAATGAATAATTAATGCAGAAAGAAGAGTCGATGGCCTCATCCAGTAGACTCAGGTCGTACAAAGCCCATCTATCAGAGCTTGGGGAGGAAATAACATCAATAGGTTTTGCTCTAGACTAAGCCCAATCCGAGATTCAACATGTTAAGCTTGAACGTAATCGCTTATGGGAGAAGTTCAAGTTAATATAAATCACCACTCAGACAATGTTGTCTGAGCTGCATCAAGATTCTATCATTATCGCACACCTTACTCTTAGGTCCTATGCAAGTGTTATAAGAGGCTATGTAACGAGGCCTTAGTTACTTTGTGTAATCCTTTTTTATAAATAAAATAGTTATTTCTTATTATGGTAAAATAACCATCAATTTTGAATTTCAAATGTCAAAATAAATATAGGATGAATTTTTAGTTTTTTCTAAGAAGTTTATATTATTGATGAATATTGAAAAAAAAGTACTTTAAAATATTTTTTACTTTAAATAATTAATAATGTGAAATTATTTTCAAAAAAAAGACACATATGGTTGTGATCAGTAAGAAATTTAGAGTCTGATAAGATCAACTTAATTTTTGGTGAATAGTAAATTATGAATAGTAATATTACCCTTATGAATAGTAATATTACCCTTATGAATAGTAATATTACCCTTATGAATAGTAATATGACCAATGGAATAGTAACCTCACTTAAGTAAGTATAAATATAATTTAGGCATCTTGAATGGTGATGTGATATAATAGTATAAGTAAATAATTGTTTTAGAAATTATTAGTTAAGTATTAGTATTTTTTCAAGTAAATAGTGATTTTACTTAAAAATTAAATTTATTATATTTGGAAATTTATATTCATAAAATGGATTTCAATTTTTAATTCAAAACATCGATATTAGGTTAGGGTGAATTTATGAGATTTTTATAAAATGTTTTGTTTTTCAGTGAATAGTAAAAATACAATTTTTGAGTTTTCAGTGTGTTTTATGATATCATAATGATGTAATGTGTAATTTAAAATATTGGTCGAATCATTTGGATTAAAATATTATATTAGGTATCCCAAGTGGCCAAAACCATGTGAAAATACCATGGTCAAGCCCATGGTTTTTCAAATACCACTGATGAGGTGTCCTAGAAAAATAATAAAAAACTCCCTCTCTTTTACTATAAATACCAAGAAATTACTTCATTTTATTTCATTTAAAATTAATTACCCTCAAATATATATTTGATATTTTAAACTCCCAAGGAGTCCTTCCAAAGTTTCCCCAAGCCCTCAAGGTCTCGATCCTAGAGTTTTATAAGTTACTCTTCAAGGTAAGAGAATTCTCAAACTTCTCTTTTCCTTTCAAGTTCTATTTTATGTGGTATGTCTTTCAAATTTCCATACCATGTTATTATTTAAATTTTATTATATACATATAATATATTATGATTCTTTTATTAATGTTTTACCCATGTCCCCTCTCTTTTTAATGTTTTCTAAAACCATGTTGCATAGTCGTTATGCTATAGAATTTTCGTCTCAAAATCTCTCTCTTTTTCTCAAGAAATTCTTTTATTTTATTTATGTGAATACCTAAACCTATTTAATTTAAAGGGGTATTCATCAAGACATAAAAATTATTTATTTTATTCTGAAATTGACATACATAAAACCCTCAGTCCCTTTCCATGGGGTATAAATGACATAATGATCATGTTTTAAACACTTTTTAAAATGCCATGATTTTGATATGAAACCCATTTATTTTATTATCTATAGGTTATTTATGAAATGTTTGATTATGATATATGTAGATAACATTAAAATAAATACATATTAAGGTTTTACCCTAATATCACTCCAATGCATTGGGTAAAGAAATTAATCTCTAGAGATTACAAGTTTTATGATACCTTAGTGAATAACCTTGGTAATTTTTATGACACCTTAGAGATGGACCTTGGTGATCTAATTATGAATATCTAAATTAAATGTTTTATCCACATTTTCAAGATATTATTCAAGTTATTATTATCATTATATGTCTTTCCCCATGCCTTTATGATATCCCCTCATGTTCTTATTGTATTCTCTCAAGTTCACATGTAAATTGTTTTCCCTATTTTCCCTTACTGGGCCTTATACTCACCCTTTCCTTTGATATATGTCCCCAATTTATGAGATTCAGTATTTGTACTTAGGATGAACATTTCAATAATCCTTTCAAGGGGATTAAAATAATTTTATATGTTTTCATGTATTATGTACCTTTTTTCCATGACACTAGACTTTAAAGATCCTTTGTTTGTAAAATGAAATGAAAAGTTATGTAATAAAAAGGTGGGATGTTATAAGGATCAAAACCAAGATTAACTTAAATACTCTCATTCTAACTAAAAATTAACATTATTTAACCAAATAAACAATAAATCATATTCTTTCATGTGACTTTTTAACAAAAAACAAGCACCGATATGACTATATGTTGTCATCAGTATCCATAAATGAAAAATTTACCTTTTTTACTATTTTAACCCCTTTCAAATTAAATCATGGAAATATAGAAAACCAGATAGGAACACATATAACATACATTTCACTATTCCATTTTACCATATTATACACGTATTTAATCTTGATTAATTTTTTTAGTAAAGACATTCTATTTCCATTATTCTATAATTACATTGTCCTTGTATTCATGAAAATAATATATACAAACAACAATACTTAAATTCCACTTTAATTTAATTTATAAAATCATTATTTAATCATATTTTCAATTCTCCCAATTTATTATATAAAATTTCTTTTGTTAACCAACTCATATCATACTTGCACAAAGTAATCAATCATTATAGAAAATCATATGCATCATTGAGTATATCCATTTTATTTTAGTTATGAAATTAATTATTAATAATCTATTTTAAATTATGGTTTTCTATATTAAATGTTATTGTATAGGGAGGTTTTGAATATTGAAGGATGTATGCCTCAAGAAAAATTATTTTTTTCAAGAAAAAAAAAGAAAGATGGAAGCACCGTAAATGAACTAACATAATAGAAAACTTTGTTGATTTTAGATTTAAATATATATTTTGTAACTAAATAGTCCATTTATATTTGTAAAAGTGTGATTTAGAGGCCCTTGATGAGAATAAAGATTGCAACTTTGGGAAAAATGATTGTTTACATCAGGTTTTGAGAGATGAGAACCATGGCAGAGTATGATATCGACCAGAGAAGAGTATTGTCCCGACTAGATATTGGTCTACTTCAGGTGTCAATTCTCATAGCATCGAGTTGGAAAAAGCTAATGCACGGGTAACATAGGCTTAGGTCAAGTCATAAGAGGCCAAAAAATGGTCATACAAGAGCATGAACATAGTCAAAGGGTCGGTGATGAATTTATGAAATTTATGGCAATATTATTTCCATTACTTCCACCAGATATCGTTGCGGATTGTGTTGCATATATGTCGACAATGCATACATTATATAGTGCAACAGGCAGTGGTCCTAATGGTGGTTGAGATGATGGTGTTCCTAATGATAGTGATGGCGAGCATGAGGATGAGGATGATGGCGAGGATGATGATGACAATGACGATGAGGAAGACCATGAGAATGACAGAGAGGATGACGGTGATGATGGTGATAGTGATGAGGGACAGATTGATCCTTTACATTTTTTGACTGATATTTATGACATTTTATGTTTGATGATTAGTTCTAAATAAATATATGTGATGTTTTGAATGTGTGTCATCACTGGTTGAATGCATTAATTGGTTTATTGTGTTATCATTGTTTGTATGTTGGTTGGTGAAGTTTGTTTGCAGGTAATTGATCAAGGTAGAGTGTTGTTGTGATTTCTGGTGGTTGATGGCAGCTGTTTGGGTAGGGTAGTGATTTCTGGTCGTTGGTGGTGGTTTTTTGGGCAGGATGGGGCGCTACTTCTTGTGGAATTAGGGGGATCTATACCAACAGCTTCTAAACCATTGGTATATCTAAAATTATATTAGTCATGTACCAACGGTTCACTAAAAACTATTGGTAGGAGGTTATACCAACATCCAATTAGCCAACAGTTTGGAGAACCATTGGTATAAGCTATACTAACAGTTCTCTAGCCTATACCAATGGTGTGTACATAGATACACGCCGTATAATCATACAACTCGCGTGCCACCTTGGTCGGTCAACACGCAGCATACACTATGTGTAATTACTGTGTGGTGTGTCGTGTATCCATCAGCACATCCAGATGCAGTGCACTAGGGTACACGGCGTGTACTTTTAGGTACGCGTCATGTGACTCTGTCTTATTGAACAAAAATTGGCAGTTTCCCGATGGCATTTCCGGTTGTTCTTCATTTGTTCTTAGACCTTTAAGAAAAATGAAAATAGTTGAATGATTATGATTAATATGTCTAAACACGTTAATTCAAATCGAATTTAAAGAGGGGATAGTAAGAAATGAAAATATAACCACAATTGTGCATAAATCAACAATCAAATAAATAATTATAAATTTAAACATGACTACTCTGATACCACTTATTGGTTTCAAGTGAAACAAAAGTGTGCAGTGGTTAGCAGTGCAAAATGGGCCGCGAGCCTGCAGGCAAAACGGGTTTGGGGTTAGTTGGGGGTGGGGTGGGATTCTTAAAAAATGATCGTATTAAAAGCAGGATTATGGGGACTACTCGCATGGGTAGCCAACTCGTGCGGGTGCGGGCTAGCCCTCGGGTTTTTGCTTTTATTTTGTTAAAAAGTCATTACCCGTGTGTTGCCTTCCATTCACAATGTTAACAGTCATATACATGTTGCATGCACGACAACTTCAAGCATCGGAACTACTCCCCTCCTATCATATTTCCAATGTATTCCTCGCTCTCATTACCCGTTCATTACCCAAACGTTTCTAAGCACTTATCGTCGCCTGCCTCCCTCTGCCCATATTCAATGACGATGACGTCATGGTTTCCTCACCATTCCTACCATGCTTTGTAGCCTCTCGCCTCCCTCCCTCGAGACACGATGTTCGGGTCCCCTTTTCAACGTCCTCCAACTCCATCCACCCTCCAAGCCCTCACCTTCGTCCTCCTACTACCTCTCCAACATCGGTCAATGACATTCATTTTCCCATCTCCCCCTCATTTCGACTACTTCGTCCGCCGTCTCGTCGCCCCTGCCTACTTCGTCCGACATCCACTTGCTCTTTTCCCCCCCGCCTGCTTCGTCATCCCTACCCTTCGATGTCTGACATCTCCTTCACTATCATCATTCGACATGCATCGTCCCATCACCCTTGTCTACTCTATCATCCCCCCGGTTTTTCTGACCTTTATCATCCCGTAGCCTCCCTACTACTTTCACTGACAGACATTTTGTTATCCCGTCACCCCCGCCCTCTTTATCCCTCATCCGACTTCTGACGTCCTGCACCCCTGCCCTCATCATCCATCGTCTGATGTCCACCTACTTTGTTGCCCCTACCATCTGACGTCCAACTACTCCTTCACCCTCGCCATCCTAAGTTCTTCGTCCTGTCTCTTCCACTTGCTCCATCGCCCCTTGCTTCATCTGATGCCCGACTATTCGTCGCACCCCCCGCTTCATCTCCGCCCTCGTCATCTGCCATTTGAGTAACCCCTCATCCATTGTTTTGTCACCACTGTATCCTTTCATTTTTTATATTATTTTTTATATTTTTAAGCTTAGTCAGTCTTTCATGAATTGTAATTTTAAATTCTTCAGATATTCGGTTTTGCAGTTCTATTGCAACTAAAAATTATTTACATTCAGATTTATATAGGTCTATTTAAAGTTAAAAAAATTATAAAAATAATAACTAATGTGGGTTGCCCGTGGGTTTTCCCGCATCCGTTGCGGGACGTGGCAAACTTGAAAAATCCACTCGTTTTTAATGTGGACTTTTGCGGGTTAAAACTTACACGGGCTTGTACCACTCCACCCCGTCCCGCCTGTTTCGCATTACTAGTGGTGGTGGATAATATATTAAAATTTATTTTAATAATCATTGTTTTAAACCATGAGTGGAGATCTTACACGTCAAATTTATAATTAATTTATTTCATACCTGAATAAATAAATATTTGGGCTTAGGAACTTTTTTCTTTGATGAATGTTGATCATCCAAAAAGACCCTTTTGGATTGTCTTCATTGCGCTGTGAGGATCCAAGGATAGAATCTTTCTGGCGGTGATTCACATGTGCTCTAATGATCTCTGAGTAATACAACTCAATCTCCAGGTGCTAGTGAGGAAAATCGAATGTCTCACATTTTTCATTCTTGATTGTTCGTTCTTCGATCTTGAAAAAGTCTCTCTTGGGTTTCTCGTTCTTGAAAGGGAGAGAGAAGGAGGATCCAAAAGAGAATTCATTGTTCGCAATAGTTTTTTATTCTCAAATTTTTGATGCAATACACAATAGACATAAATGTCTATTTATAGAGTTTTGGTTTGGGTTAAAATGTTATTTAATTGCATGTCAGTCATTAAATAACATTTAAAACCTTTAATAAATCTTATGCCATGTAATAATAACAATATTATTTTACAGTGTGTCAACTTGCATGGATTGATAAATAATATTTACCAGCTTGTAAATAATTATTTTATCGTCGGATGTGGTTTTGGTCTGTTCAAGCTCCTTGGTATTTATTGAATACCCGAATAAATATTTTATTTGTAAATAAATATTTCATTCACATATCGATGAATAAATATTTATTAAATATTCAATAAAATATACAAATATATTTTCATTCACATGGCGACAAATAAATATTTATTTAATCTATACGATCAATGTAACTTAAATAAAATTATTCTTTGGTCTTGAGGATGGTATTTATTCCATTAATTAAATCCAAATAAAATTTAATCGAGATCAACATAAACACTTAGTCTGTGACTCTTTATGATTATTTCTAGTTGACATTAGGTGGGCTTGTCTAAAATCCAATATTACTGTATAGCAATGAATCAAGGCATTCAGGATAAAGAACTTAATGTCATGGCGATGATAACCATGTATGAACGCTCACTGTGTAATATAATCTTTTTGTCACAATATCTCATCAAACAGGTTGCATGATAGTGTCATCAACCTATTTGCTCGATACGTCTATCTTTGACTACCTGAAATAAACATGTCATTGCACCATGACCATGAAATTTAGGTGACTGTTATATTCCAATAAAAGACCCAAGATAGACGCACTCAATGTACTTTACTCCCTGTCAACATATTAAATGACGGTTTTTGTTAGTAAATCTAAGTGCGCGAGTCATGACATGTGTTAATGACAATCTTAAAGTATAATAACCATTATACACGTTCGTAGATAGAAATATCTGATGACATAAAAACATGTAGAATTCCTACTAGCGGGTCTGTTCTCATAATCTTTCGTTTTGGAGATTATCAAGTGTAAACTTTAGGAGAAGAAGTCTCGTCCGCTTATGAGTACTCGCATCTGACGGTCTAAATATTGTGTGTCCCATCATAATACATTATCCAACTGCATAACTATATTAAGAATACTATCACAACACTCTAGAGTTCTCATCACAATGAATAACTGTTATGACCTCATCAATACGACAAATACTTTAGGACATCATTATATTAAAGTCATACATAACAATGAAAAATATGTAATAAGATGTTTAGTTAATATTTAATACATCAAATATACATGTAATCAAAGTATAATCAGTTGATCCTAGGACACCGACTCTAATAGAGACGAGTCGTCGTTCACTAAAATGCCCCGACCCATTTAAATTACGAGCGACAACACCATCCTCTTCATCTAATTGACTGCATTCTATGTTTATGCATAACTAATCATTGTATGTACTGTAACGACCCGAACTTTTTATTAATATTTGTTTCCTAATTTTGTGTTTTTTTTTATTTTATACTCAATAAAACTATATTTTTTAATTAATGAAATAAGTATAATTAAATGAGACCATTGGGTTTCGACTGTTATATGACGGTTGGTCAATATGACTGTTGGAAGCTAAACTCTTAACGTTATAATTTTAGTTTATAAATACAAGTGATCTTGGTTAATTAACACAGAAAGAAGATTTGATGGCCTCATCCAGTAGACTCGGGCCGTTCGAAGCCCATCTGACGGAACTTAGGAAGGAGGTAGCACCACTGGGCTTTGCTCTGTACCAAGCCCAAGCTGAACTTCATCATGTGAAGCTTGAACGGAATTGTTTATGGGAGAAGTCCAAGCTGATAGAGGTCACCACTCGGGCAATGTTTGCCGAACCGCCCCAAGATTCTATCACCTTAGCACACCTTACACTTAGGTCTTATGTTGGTGTTATAAGGGGCTATGCAACAAGACCTTAGATGCTTTGTGCAATCCTTTTATATAAATAATTTTTTTTTTCATATTATAGTGAAGTTTGTGAATTTCAAATGTCCAGATAAATATAGGATGTATATGAATTTTGGAAAAAATGAATATTTTAAAATATTTATGTAAACCTTAAATAATTAATAATGTGTAATGATTTTTAAAAAATGATCTTTTATAGTTGTTTTCAGTATGAAATTTAGAGTCTAATAAGATCAACTTAATTTTTGGTGAATAGTAAATTATGAATATTAATTTTACGCTTATGATTAGTAATGTGACCAAATGGATTAGTAACCTCACTTAAGAAAGTATTAATATAATTTAGGCACCTTGATTAGGTAACGTGATTCAATAAAATAAGTAAATAACTATTTCAGAAATTATTAGTTATGTATTAGTTTTCTTTCAGGTGAATAGTGTTTTTATTTAAAAATTAAATTAAAAATATTTAGAAAATTATTTTCATAAAATGGAGTTCATTTTTGAATTTAGAGCATCGATATTAGGTAAGGTTAATTTTTGGGATTTTTCTGAAACAATTAAATTTTCGGTGAATAGTGAAATTACAGTTTTGAGTTTCGGGTGTTTAATGACATCATTAAGGATGTAATAATTATGTAATCATTCTGGTCGACTTATGAATAGTAAGATATGCTACGAGGTATCCCAAGTGGCCAGTACCATGGGCAAATACCATGGGCAAGCCCATGGTTTTTCCAATACCACTGATGAGGTGTCCCTTGGAAATTAATGATTTGTTCCCTCACTTCTCCTATAAATACCAAGTCATTCCTTCATCCATTTCATTCCAAAATCATTTCCAGCGGAGTTATGGTCTCTTTACGTCCCAAGGAGTCCTCCCAAGGTTCCCTCAAGCCTCCCAAGGTCCCGACCTTCAAACTTTCGAAGTTACTTTTCAAGGTAAGAGAACCTTTCACTCTCCTCTTTTAAGTCATGATTTCCTTTATCTTACGTCTTATAGTTCCATTTTATGATGTGAGGGTTTGTTATTCTATATATTTACTACTTTCCATTTCATTTCCAAATGATGAGAGACCCTTTCCACTCTCATCAATTGATTTTTTGAATTTTTAAGTGACGCCGTTACGCTGCCGAATTTTCGTAAAAGAAATCGTGTTTTCTCTTTCTTTTCAAGTTTCATTTTCATGTGGTGTGTCATTCAAATATCCACACCATGATCTTATTTCTTTTTATTTTGTCCCTCTACTGCAAAACGATCCATTTATAGATGGGAGATTCTTATCTCCTCTCTTTTTATTATTTTCTAAAACCAAGTTACATAGCCGTTATGCTGCAGAAATTTCATCTCAAAATTTATCTCTCTCTCTCAAGAAATTCTCTTATTTTATATATGTGAATACCCATACCTATTTCGTTTCTATGGGTGTTCATAGTTATACAAAAATGATATATTTAATTTTGGAATTGACATACATGTAACCCTCACTCCCTTTCCATGGGTTATAAATGACATAACGATCTTATTTTTAAGAACTTTTAAAACGTCACGATTTTGAAATGAACCCGTTTCTTTTATTATCTATGAGTTATTTATGAAATGTTTGATTATGATCTATGTGGCTCACATGAAAGTAAAAACATATTAAGAGTGCGGCCTGATAGCGCTTCAATGCATTGGGTAAAGAATTGATCTCTAGAGATGACAAGTTTCACGATACCTTGGTGAATAACCTTGGTAATTTTTATGACACCTTGAGGATTAACCTTTGTGATATGTTCATGAATGTCTAAATGAAATGTTGTAGTCACATATTCAAGTTATGATTCATGTTCTTTTTATCATGATATGTCTATTCTTCCATTGCTCGTGTCTTTATGATTTTTATCATGTTATTATTACTGCTCAAAACCACATGTCAACTGTTTCACTTGTTTTCTTTACTGAGTCTTCTGCTCACCCATTTCCTTTGATGTATGTCTTTGGGTTATGAGATGCAGTAATTGTATTTAGGTTGAACTTATGATGAAGCCTTACAAGTGGATTAGAAGAAGGTTTTATGTTGTTTTCAAATTTTACTGTTCATGGTTTCAAAAACATTAGACTTTAAAGATCATCTGTTTGTAAAATGTAATGAAAAGTTATGTATTAAAAAAGCGGGATGCTATATGTACGTAATTAATGTACATATAGTTACAAGCAATTATAAATCAATACAAACAAACAAACATACATACATACATACATATACATATATATATACATATATTGCATCTATAAAAGTACACTTATCGTTGTACAGATCACATTTTAAAATATATAAAATACGTAAAAATAAATTAAATTATTCAAAATGTTTTTTAACAATGCTAATAAAATTCATACTTCATCAACATTTTTTAATGCTGATAAAAACATATTTTTATCACCACTGATAAAAGACACCGTTGATAAAACGTGGATCTACAGTAGTATATTCTAACATGATGACACATGAGTTGACATGTGCTAACTAAACTTATTCTTGGTAGATGCTTTGGTCAGAGTGCTACCCTAGTTGGAGCCAATCTATACATAGTCAACATTGTTGTTTTAGGAGATTGATTTCTATAATTTCTATGTTTTGTTCGACTTCTTTGTCTCCCAACGAATTTGTTAGGGGTTTGGCCTTTAAAAAATGTTTTATACTGAACACTTTACCACCCAATTCACCCCTATTCAATACTTGTCATATTAGCATTGCATGAACTGTTAATTTTGATTGAGCGTGCATTTAGTTTTGGAAAAATGACAATTGAGTATAAAACTGTGAATTTATTCTTATAAATGATCAAATTAACCACAAACACATCAAAAGAAACTAACTGGACGATATAACGGCGACGGTCCGTTAATACCGCCTCAGCGGCGTCAGTCGGACTGCACTACCGCCGCACACCCAGAGCGTCCGCCGGTGAAGTAACGTCTAAGGCCCATCAACACCTCAGTGGCGCGAGTGATCACTCTCTTTCGCTCGTATCTTTCTCCCCTCGCTGGGATAAACCTTTTTTGCGTCTCTGCTGATTTCTTTCTTTCCATATTCCCGAAATTTTAATCTGGTTCACTCTTCTTGGCGAAAGATCCTTTCGTATTTGAGTTGTTGTTGGCATTGAATGATTCCGGGGGATTCGATTTCTCTGCTGAAGCACCCGTGACGCGGCACGAGGATTCAATGCTTGAGTTTCTACAAGGTTTCGAAGTCGTTTCCCATGGCTATCAGAGGCGTGGATTTCAAATGGTTAGTTTTTTAGCATTCCGCTGAAAATATTATTTCTCCGCCTGTCTTCGTCACTTTCTGTATATCAAATGATTGATGAAGCAGTCTGTAAACATTTTCTATCTTTCATTGGTTTCTTGCAGGTATGATGGATTTTTCTTGTCAATGCTTGCTACCAGTGTGTATCCTTCGCATTTATTTATTAGGGATTGTGAGGCATGATTCGGATGCAAGTTGCTGCATTTTATGATCTCGACGTCTTGATTGTTTATTCTAGGTATCGTTCACTAAGTAGACCCGTGGAGTGTCTTTTTGGATACTTTTTGTTTTAATTGTTTATTTCCTTAACGATTTGACATTAGAATCATCGTTGCAATAAATTGGAAGCGCTATCATCTCTGCCAATACCCGTTACATATATGGATTGTGGTGGGTTCTGGATCAGCCGCTACTTCTGCACTTTTTGACTGGGAAAACTATTTTTCTAATGCATCTCTTTTGCTAATTGGCTCAGGTTGATTACTCGACCGTGTTTGTGTTTCGGATGCTGATGTTTGTAGATAATGGTCTCGCAGCAGGAATGGGTTTGTAAGATTCCACAGTTGCTGTCAATTTCATAGTCATTTGTTATTTTCTACAGGGTTACTCGTTTTACCTGTCCAATTTTATTACAAGAATTTGCATTCCATGTTCGACAGCATAAAACGTTACATAAATTATTTTTGTTGCGCCAGATGAAGACACATAAATTAAACTAAATGGTTCTTAATGACAGCCATTTTAATCATGTTACCTTTTTTGGGATTGTTTATTCATATTGATCTGAAAAGGAAAAAATTTTCTTCAAACAGTTAGTGAGGATGCAAATCAATCTCTATTTGTATATGTTTATTGCAATTTAAAAAATAAATGCTCATCAGCATTATATTTTTCAGTACTATAAATTTCTCTGCCTTGCATAGTTGGTTTTCTGTTTTTTGTGGAGTATGATTGAAATATCGCGGTCTTTTGCAGTATAGGATTTGAATTCTGGTCTTCATTGTTCATTTTTGTAGTGCTTTCTTCTATATTAATTTATTTCATTTAACTGGGCCTTTGAACAGGACCAAGATCCATCTGCCATGCATGTTATGGTAAATAAATGTTGAATTTTTTGCTAAAAAAGTGCCGTCATATGTTGTTGATGGATTCTCTTAATCTTTATGTAACAACAATTGCAATGATCTTTATTTAGCTAAGATAGGTTGGCTATATGGGCCATTTGATTTCATTGCGTTTTATTAAATGGAAGTTCTTCAGATAAACCACTCATCATAAGAACTTTCTTTAAATTCATTCACTAAAAGATTATGTTTTAAAACTACTGTACCTGTCTGTTAGTTCCACCTCGGAACGTACCTTAAGAGGGAGGTGAATCAGAGTTCAAGATTTTCTTTTCAATTTAAACTTCAATTTTATATTGCCCGATGTCTGGTTGTAAACAATTATATGAATTTATGGCGAAAAGAAGAGAAAACCCGCACAAACAGTTTTTACATGCTTCACTAATAATGTGTTAGGTATTCTTTTGCTTGGACGACACCACACACTCCTCACTTGAATATAGCCTCACCGGCGATTACAGTAATATGGTGCTCACTCCTCACCGGCGATTACAGTAATATGGTGCTCACTGCGTTATAAAATATGGGACTCATTGCCCTTACAAAGAGTTCAACATGAGAAGACAAACTTATGAAAATATCACCACACTGTCATCATATATGAATTTCAAATATTCTTTCATGAACTATCCTTTATTTTTCCACACCCTTCATTCTTGAATCTTTATCTTCATATATAGAGGTCTTCATGAGAGTAACAGATCTATCATCATAAATGTCACATTGACCCACACTTTATGAGAACAGTTGCATATAATTTAAATTCTCAATAATGATGCTTTGTCAGGAAACTAAATTCTTCTCATTTGAATTTTCTCAACAAACACAATTCCATCCACTACAAATATTAAAATATCCTTTATGAGACAACTTTCCTCCTTAAATAAGATTTTCAATTTCTCTCTCCTACATACCATCACATTATTCCCTCTCTTCAAAATAAATATCATAAATTGGCTACAACACCATCAAGCCTTCATACAAGAGGGATTATAATATTTAAATATCATATTTAAAGCCTACATCACATTATTCTCTCTCTTCAAAATAAATATCATAAATTGGCTACAACACCATTAAAGCCTTCATACAAGAGGGATTATAATATTTAAAGTACTCAACTTCCTCATTAATTATCAGAACTCCCATATTACTGAACGATGTCAATCAAATCCAACTTCAAATCCAGTAACGATCCATTAAGAAACTCATTATAAATAATCATAATAAAAAATCCACTGTTCATCCTCATCATGAATGGAGGTCGGACCAACTGGGGCCTTGCCTATGCCAACAACAACAGGTGCAACAGTAATGTCAGATGCAACTGACCTCAGATGTCGGACTGCCTCAATAGGAGTAAGACCAAAAGGACTAACTGCAATTGTTGTAGTCCGAAGAAGTACTGAAATAGGCGCAACGACTGAGCCAGTCATAGGAATAGCAGGAGGTGCAATCACTGCAGTCCTGGAAGTGTATAGAAAAGGCCCCGTTAGCTCTACAAACTGTGAGATGATTCTGCCACCATGCTCCATCATCCGAGTGAAGTTAGTCCTCTCTTCCGTAAACACTTTTAACAATAGGGCTAACTCCTTCAACCGAGTCACCTGCTCCTTGAAGGCCCTAGTAACATGAGGTAATCTTAGGTTTTCAGCAAAAAAACTTGAAATGAGAATTGTTTGATAAAAATCTTAGAAAGGTGATACTTGATGACTTTGGTTATTGTTTTCCCGTCACTTCTAGCTTCATTCAGGCATTCTCTAAAAAGTTTATAGATATGCTCACCATGAGATTTGATCTGTTGAAGCTCATCCCGGTGAAAAGTAGAAGAATCAGCCAACACACTCTGTAGCTCTTCCCGAACAATGCTTCTGATCAGATCAACATCAACACTATAAGACATAGAAGGAGCTCTGGAAGAAGAGGCTCCAACAGTAGAAAGAGATTCCGGCCTTCCAAGGACCGGCAGATCTCTCAGTGTCAGATCTGCTCTCATATCTTCCAAAGTAGAATGGATAACACCAATCTGCTCAACCAACTTCTTGTTTTCGGCTTCTAAATTTCCTATTCTAAAAAACATCTTAGGTTGGAGGTGTGCCGCAACCAATGACACAATCAAGGACATGTCATCTTCTTTGAGCGACTTATCCTGGAAGGTAGAAGATCTGAGCAAAACACCAAGATCCGGCAAAAGATCTTCCTTAAAGACATCTAAATCAGCTCGGGTCAAGAAACCGGCCTGAGGAGAAGGAGAGGGTGAAGACCAGGAACATCCTCATGACAAGCTTCCTCACCGGGCACTGGTACTGCAACCGGTTCTTTTTCATCTCTATCAGTACCTCAGAAGGAAAAGGCTTCAGAAGCTTTGCCTGGTCTATCCTTTCTACCAAAGATCCCTTAGGATCCCTCTGAACAACAGAAATGGCTGGTCCATCATGCTCCAGTGGACTGCTTCCATAATCTAAACTAGAATAAGGCCAAGAATGACAGACTCTGGGGACTTCCCCCCCTTAGATGGTGCATCCCCATCATCTGCATCTACTTAATCCGACTCTACTGAGCATCCAACAACTTGACTAATTGAAAAACTCTGGGAGTTACTATCCCAATCTCCACTGATAGTCTTAGCAGACTCAGAAATAATCATGAAGGGATTAGTTCCTTCATCCTCATCTTCACCATCGACATCATGTAAAGAATCATCAGATAACACAATGACATCCTCTGGACTCTTAGAAGCAGAATCCTCAAACTGAGCACCATTGGAAATTTCATCATCCTCCAGCAGACTTTCCTTAGAGGGTCAAGAAACAGGAGAGTCAGGAGGTCCATATGAAACATTTGGGCTCATGACTATATCTGGATCACTCCCTGCTTCAACAGAGAAAGCAACCGATTTTTTTTTCAGCCACAACTTCCTCTTCAACTTCAGTACCAACCTCAGCCACGTCTTCATCAGAAGGATAAACTATCACCTCCTCTGGCACTAATTTGGGATCAACCAAATCCCCGAGTCCGGATGAGTTCTCCATTGGATTGAAATTCTCATTAAGTTTCTCACTATCCACTACCCATTTCTTCAACCAAGGATTCCAATTAACTTTCATTTTTCTACAAGTGTTTTGACTGATATAAAAACCAAAACACTGAGTCACCTTTTCTTCTCCATCAGGGACAAGCCCTATTGCTTCCAACGTAGCAAAAGTCATTTTGAGATAAACAAGAGTATCAGACCTAGAAGCAAGCTTGCATAGCTCTATCACATGCATCATGAGATATCTACACAGGTTTATCTTGTCCCCTCTTCTCATCAGATACAGAAGGGAGACATCTTGATACCTCATCACACCGAAGTCCCCCTTCCTAGGACACAACATATGTTGGATAAACTTGAAAAGAAGCCGACATTCCCTATCAAGTTATACTGTAGCTGGCCTTATTACATTAACATTCCTAGTAAGCTCCTGAAGGGCTTCCTCAAAGACAAAATTCGCATGGTCAATGGAATACGAACCTTGATACTCCTCATATATTCCTTTGCGAGGAACTCCTAAACACTTAGCCCAATGCTTCGAAGAGAACACGAGTTCCTTCTCATCTACCAATGTTTTTATGAAATCCTTTTTATCCCCAAACTCGAACTCGACATGCAGATAAAAATCACGAACCAATCTCACATAGAATGGTCGCTTGTCTACTGAGAACCACACAACCCATCCTTGCTCTTAAATAACCTTCCAAACGAGACTTACTTGAAGTTAACCAAACAACATCCATTTCCTTCTAAGCAACTACTATTTGCGGCGAAAGAAGAGGATTTCGCGGCTCGACAAGTCGACTTGACTTGCCTTTCGATTTCTTTCGAGGCCGCTACTCGTTCGGAGAACCTAAAGCACACTTCTCACCATTGTAGCACTGGTGTGGAGATTGAAGGTTGAAGGTCAAAGGATGGGGTTAGAGAGAGAAAGGAAGAATAGGTTTGAATGGGCACACGCAAGAGACGATTCAATTCGGACTCTTAATAGGGGTTTTATCATTTAGTGCATCAAACAAATTTTAAATATAAAAAGTTCAAATTCGAGTAAAATAAGGATTTTAAGAGTTAAATAACAAAAAAAGTAGCAACAATACTGACCACTAAAATTATTCAACGGAGTCATCCAATGGTATTACTTGACGGTAATATTTGAACGGTATTACCTACTGATAGTATCTGAACGATAGCAACGGGTGGTATCACCCAACGGTAGAAGGCCAACGGTAGAAGGCCAACAATAGCAGATCGACGGTAGCACCGAATGGTAGTACCGAACGGTAGTACCGAACGGTTTCACCCGAACGGTTTCACCCGAACGGTAGCATACAATGGTAGTACCCACCGGTAACACTCGACTGTATCACAATCACCTGTAGTAAACTAACAACAACACCTCATAATTAACACTACCAGATTTAAGAGAATTAAGGAAATAAAAATCTTAAGAGGAATTTATCATTCCATGTTCATGTCTGATATAGCTTATTCTCTCAATATTCAAAGGCTTCGTAAAAATGTCAGGAAGTTGATGTTCAGTGCTCATAAACTCAAGAGTTATATCACCTTTTTGAAAATGGTCTCTCAAAAAGTGATGTCTTATATCAATGTGCCTTATTCTAGAATGCGATATAGGATTCTTAGAGATGTTAATAGCACTTGTATTGTCACAGTTTATAGGGACATGTCTAAATTGATATCCATAGATCAGTAATGCGTGTTTATGTTAGGTTTCATACCAATCTAATAACACTTATTAAATACACAGGAAGCAATTAGAATTCAAATTTGAGGATCTCCATGCAAGATAATATGAAAACTGAGTAAAATACTGAAATGAAGAATACTGTAAAACATGAGCCACTGCAACATCTTTATCTCCATATGCGTTTTATGAAGATCGCATAAGTGGCAAAAGCATGACAAAAACATCCCACCTCCGTGATGTATCCACGGGCTGATCTGAATCACTTGACGTTCGAGCGGGATCCGCCAACCTCCACGGTATGCTAGTACCCCGTATGCAAGGGAGGAAGATAAAAAAGAGCTTCACAATCCAGGGAGGTTCGACTAAGAATGAGGTTCAGCCAAGAATGATGGAATTATCTTTACCATTGCCATCACACGACAGTAGTTAAATCGGCAATTAAGGACGCTTCTTGATTATCCTCATTTATTCATGCGATGAAACGCATGAATAAATTCCATGATTGGTTCATGTATCATATACATGAATGCGTGTCCTCCCAAACATTTCATCTATGAGAGAATAAATAAATGATAATAGTTTATCATTTTGCCACAATCGTAAAATGCAAGGTCATGCAAAACATAATTTGTATGCAATACGGCCCCCAGGTGCGTAGCCTAGTGGTTACTTACGCCTCTGCGGGGTACTTGTAGGTGTCATAGATTTTCTTTGTTTTTTTGTATCCCCTTCCCCCGAACTGTTGTAATAATTTGTATGCAATACGATATTGCTTATATATATATCATATATACATGTAAGGCTTTAGAGCATATTTCCATCAATCTCCCACTTGCACTAAAGCCTAATAACTTGGCCTTGTATCAAATCACATGCAACACCTTGTGAATACCCATCCAAAATACTTTTTGGATTAACTCTAAAACATTCTAGAGTAGCTCTCTGAGTCAAACTCAATATCCGTTCAGTCAACCACAGAGTGTGATCCCACGGGCCTTTATAATGTTGACAACAAAATGTCAATGCTATTCAAGCTAGAAAGAGATCTGACACGATCTTCATCAAACACATGTATCTCTATACATGTGTTCACCGGTCTGCATCATATGCAAACGTGCATCTCATATTTTTCCTTTGTCCAAGACATTGAGTGACCATGGGACACGAAGCATGTTAATCCCAAATAGTCCACTCATCTGTTCTTAATTCTCAGATCGATGAATACATCACATGTTATTTATCCTTCTGGATAAGCACTTTATATGTCCCTTATCCAGATATATATATAATATCTAGGTGATACGGTACACTCCCACCGTCTATCTCAATCGAGGTCCCAAGTGTCATACTCATCTTTTGAGAGGACAAATCCCATCTTGGTTAAGCTCAAACTGACGACATGATCAACATATCCAACCACCCCCGTATTAGCTAAGTCAATATGTAGACTTGCGTAAGTTGGATATCAAAGTATGGAGGTTCTAATGCTAAGTATCTCACCAACCTCAGGTAATGGAGACTCAAATGTGATCCATGCACCCCTAGTATACCAAAAACATCTGTATGACACTCCATGTGGTATACTTAGAGTGTCATCCAGTGCACACAAAGAATCATATTCTCTATATTATGTCTCATGAGCATATTTTGTATCTCTATGCAAGAATCCTACTCATGCTAACCTTAATATTTAGTCACAACCTATAATACTTTATGACGAACATCGGTTAGGGATAAACTCAAAGTCATACTTTGAGAGCTCAATTATCATTGCACTTCACGAAATGTATATCTATTTACCCAAAGTGCAAGAATGATAAAATGGAGGTTGCCTTTAATATGACACATTTTAATATTCTTGAACTCTTTAATAATATTTAACAAAACCAACATAAGCATCAGTTTATCATATCATATATGATAAACTGTCAGATCAACCTTATGTTTGCTACACTTTCTGAGTTTTGTTAACACATTACATCATATGTTATTCATGTCACATCTCTATGTGACCATCTGATAAAATCCTTCCACTAAACTCTTTAGTGAAAAACATCCATGAAGTCAGTCAATTTGAATAATGGTGAGACTTAAGAATCGCATCCTTAACCGTTCAACTTCTTGAACATATTCAAACTTCTTATCTTCACAACATTAATTGTTATGATGTCAACTTCTGTTGTCTATTTGGAACTTTTCCTAAGTGCATCATCATCATCCTTTGAACCTTATTTCATCAATTTTTTTCCTTGAAATGACCTACCTACTTAACACATCCTAACTCTCTTAGGATATTAAGTAAAGTTCACTTTAAACTTAGATTGGTGTAATTCTTTATTGGTTAACTTTGTATTTCTTCAAGTCCAAATGTAAGATTCCAGATTTCTTCGTAAGGTATGTTTTACTTACGTCTCCGTTTAAGCCCTTTATTTTGGTCAATTAAGTGATTTCCAAAGTCCTTAAGGAGGCTCGAGGGTGTTCCGGGGGTTCGTTCCGCCCGCGATCCAGGCGCCTGAAGCGGCCAGGTACCGCTCCGCACCGCGTGGGCGCGATCGCGGCCGCGACGCCGCATTTTGACAACTATGATCGTGTGGGCAGCCCAGGTAAACCGTGCAAGTGGAAAGATTTCGGACAGTAGCCTCCGTACAGTTTGCGCACAGTTTGGCAAACCGTGCAGGTAAACCGTGCGAGGGGGGCTCTTTGGGACTTAAGCATCCGCACGGTTTGCGCACGGTTTGGCAAACCGTTCGGGTAAACCGTGCAGCTCAGAAACCTTTAAAAAATTGCAAAAATGCCACTCTGGGATTTTATAACCCACTTGGGATTTTCCTTCTCCTCCTCCCTTGCAACCCTAGGAACGAACCAAAGGGGCCAAGAGCTCCCAAGGATCAATCTCCTTCGATTCTAAACTGTTTGGAGCGCTGTCTGTTGCGGATTGAAGATCCGGGTAAGGCTAACCTCCCTCTTGCATTTCTTTCTGGTCTAGGGTTTCTATTTCTTTCCCCTCTCCATTCGAAGCTCTCAAACCCTACTTTTTTGGTGATTTTTAGGGTAAAGCTTCAAGGGTTGGTTGAATCAAGATCTAAGGCTTCGATTGGGAGTGCGTCCTCCAACGGATTTAAGGTAGGTGGTCTACAAATTATATCCCTTGAGTTTTGTGTAGATTTGTGCATGTAGGGTTTTTGTTCTTGCTCTCTTTTGATGAGTTCTTGGTGCTTTTGACTTAAGATGGGGTAACGGGTGTCTAAATGGTTAAATTGACCCCTCTTGATCCCCATGGGATGCAAGGAGGATGACTCGACCAAATTAGGGCCACCCGTGGGGTGTGCCGATATTTTCCGGACTTAGATTTAGCTAATTAGTGTAAGATAGTTGTGCAAGAACGTAGAGCCTTTGATGAATACATTAAGATGCTTAAATGGATTGGTGGGA
Organism: Viscum album; assembly: GCA_963277665.1. Classification (NCBI taxonomy): domain Eukaryota; kingdom Viridiplantae; phylum Streptophyta; class Magnoliopsida; order Santalales; family Viscaceae; genus Viscum; species Viscum album. The sequence goes on from OY728147.1 coordinate 272,648,708, forward strand.
AATGCTAGGTGACTTGCTTATATTTGAATATGTATTAGTGAGATGGACATGAGAAATGAGAAATGGGGCTAAAGGGTTAAGTAATTAAAAATGATAAATGTGTTAATGGATTGGGGCTGTTAAAACCCTTTTATTATTTTGGGTATTTCTGAGTCCCACATCGGAATACTCCTATTTGTATTTCTCTTTCTCAATCTATAAAAGAAGTCCTCCACCTCACCTCGAAGGTAAGAGGGTTTTTTCAATCTACATGGTATCAGAGGGAACCTTTTTCCCAGCGCTCCCTCTAATTTTTTCCCCTCCTGGCTCTGCCATAAGTGGCTCCCCTCCCTCCTGGGTCTGCCCTATGCGGCACCCCCTCCCTCCTCGGTCCGCCCTACGCATCTCGGCGGCCCTGCTCCGTTCGGACCCGACCTCCCAACGACGCACTCACACAACGACCCTGCTCTGTCTGGCCGACCTCCCAGCGGCGCACTCACCCAGTGGCCCTGCTCTGTCCGACTTCGGCATCCGGCGCTAACCTGGCGACCTCTGCCTCCCTGCGCCGTCCGGCCCCGACCTCCCAGCGGCCCTGCTCCGTCGCAACGCTGCCTGACAACCCCCCGGTGCTCGACGCCTCCAGCGGCCCCCCCAACAGCCCTCCTCGGCGCTCGACGTCTCCAGCGGCCTGCGCTCGACGCCTCCAGCGCCCCCCCGGCGGCCCTCCTCCTCGGCGCTCGACGCTTCCGACGACCCTCCTCCTCGGTGCTTGACGCCTCCAGCGGCCCCCCCCGGCGGCCCTCCTTATCTGCGCGCGACACATTCTAGCGGCTCCCACCCGCCGCCCTCTCGCGACTGCCCTCCCGACGCTCTAGCTGGCTCGCCATTTACGCCTTCTCGACACGCCCGACCCCCCGCTGATTCCGGCGCTGCCCACTACCGCGTCTTCAACCGCTACTCGACGCCTCCATGGTAGACTCCTCCCCTCTGCCTCAGATGATCACCGCATCCACCCACCTCGTCGATGACCTGTTGGACTCCACAAATTTCTCCATCTGGTGGAAGACTGTGGTGATGTCTCCGACCAGGATGGACCATGATCATCACCTTGAGGATCCTCCCCCGGCTTCGATTGACCCCAAATACCGTTCGTGGAAGCTTGCTGATAGCAAGATCTTCGCCCTGTTGGTCAATTCAATGGATCGATCGGTCAAGGATGTCACCCGCATGGCGAATACAGTCAAGGAACTCTGGGACTCCTTGAACATCATGTATTTCGAGACCAACAACCTGGCTCGGGTTTCCGATATCCTCCAGCACCTGTCCCAAATTCGACAGCAGGACCAGTCCTTCACCACATATTTCATGGAATGGAAAGGGCTTTGTGACGAATTGCAGGAGTTGTGGCCCGTTCCCCAGACACCGCCAAAGGCTCAGACCCAGCGGAACCAACTCTGCATCTTCACTCTTCTCAGCGGCCTCGTTCCGGAGTTTGCCACCACGGTTACCGAGTTGCTTGCCAGCCCTTCGACACTGGAGATCCCTCAGGTTTATCATCGGCTGAGCAAGGCCTAGCGGGCTCTTCCCCTTCCCACCCCCATTATCGACCACTCAGCTCTTGTCGGTCATGGCGGTGGACGCTCCTCGGGCCCTCGTGAACGTGGCCGTGCGGAAGGCTGTCCACGTCCCCTCTGTCAACATTGTGGCAAGCTTGGCCACCTGATCGATCGATGTTGGGTTCTGCATGGACGTCCATCTCAGCGCCCGAGGCAGGGACAGACAGTCCAAGAGGCTTCCTCGGCAGTCGCCACTCTTCCACCATCTCTCGGCCTGTCTATGACCGACATCCGGTTGACTCATGATCCTAGGGACCCCGCAAAACTCGGTCCATCCTCAGCTTCTCTGGCCCGTTCTGTTCGCTCCGCTGCCTTTGTTGGCCGTCGCTCCCCTGCATGGATGCTCGACTCAGGTGCTTCCGACCACCTCACCGGTGATGCTGGTATGTTGACCTCCTACTGCCCTTATACCGGCTCATCCGCCATCACCGTCGCCGATGACTCCACTATCCCCATTGCAGGTTTTGGCGCATGCTCCCTGACTCCATCGATTCATCTACCCTCTGTGGCACATGTGCCCCGCAGTCCATTTAATCTTTTTTCCATCAGTAAGCTGACAAAAGATTATAACTGTGCTGCCATATTTACCTCCTCTGGTGTTGTATTTCAGGCGCGGACTACGAACCGAGAACTTGGTAGAGGCCAGCTTCGGGACGGGGTTTACATGTTCGATGGACCAACACCCATCGCTTGCACGTCTGCCTCTACTCGAGCATTGGATCTTCATTCCCGATTGGGACACCTGCCTGCCTCCACCATTCATCAGCTTTTTCCAGATTTTAGTCGGCATAATTCTTTTAATTATGAGTCATGTACATTTGCGAAACATCATCGCACTACATACATTCCTCGAGTGGATACAAGGGCCTCACACCTTTTTGATCTGGTTCATTCAGACGTGTGGGGTCCTTGTACCATTTCGAGTCATTTGAGATATAAATATTATATATCTTTCATTGATGATTTTTCGCGAATGACTTGGCTTTATCTCATTCGAGAACGCTCTAAAGTGTTTTCCACATTCCAAAACTTTTACAATGAAATTCAAAACCAATTTTTCATCTCTGTAAAATGTCGCCGTTCAGATAATGGCCGTGAATATCTCTGGCCGCCCATCATCGTTGGCCTCTTCACCAACTGGATGTCAATAATGCCTGCCTACATGGATTCCTCGAGGAATAAGTTTATCCGCAGCAGCCCCCCAGATTTTGTGCCTTCGGCGCTAAGTCTCAAGTATGTCGACTCCGCCACTCTCTTTACGGCCTCAAGCAGTCTCCCCGTGCTTGGTTCGGCCGCTTTAGCACTGTCGTCACCGGCTTTGGGCTCTCTCGCAGCATGAAGGACCACACAGTGTTCTACAGGACGACCTCCGCTGACTGCATCCTATTGGTCGTTTATGTGGATGATATCATCATCACCGGCAACGACTCTGCAGGTATCACCCACCTCAAGGGGCATCTTCACCATCATTTCCACACTAAGAATCTCGGTCCTCTCATATACTTCCTTGGCATTGAGGTATCCTATTTTTCGGACACCATCTCCCTCTGCCAACGAAAGTATGCGTTGGATATTTTGCAGGATGCTGGGCTGACACAGGCAACTGCTGTGGAAACTTCTCTGGAGTCTGGGGAACGGTCTCTTTATGCCTCCTCAGAACTGTATCCACATCCAGAGCGGTACCGTCGCCTGGTGGGCAAATTCAATTATCTCACCATGACTCGTCCCGACATTACCTGCGCTGTTGGCAAAGTGAGTCAATTTATGGAGCATCCGACCACCTCTCATTGGGATGCTGTCCTCCGCATCGCCAAATACATCAAGCGAGATCCTGCCCGTGGTCTTCGCTACTCTCAGCAGCCTCATCTGCATATTGAGGCCTTCTGTGATGCTGATTATGCTGGTTGTCTTGCTACTCAGAGATCTACTTCTGGGTTTGCCGTCTTCTTGGCCGACAACCTCATCTCTTGGCGCAACAAGAAACAGACTGTCGTCTCCCGATCCAGTGCGAAGTCTGAGTACCGTGCCATGGCCACCGTCACTACGGAGATCCTTTGGCTTCGACAACTCCTCCAGGAGTTTGGCTTTACTCGGCAGACATCTGCTCACATCTGATGTGACAATCAGGCAGCCACCAAGATTGCTTCGAATCCTGTCTTCCATGAACGCACGAAGCATATTGAGGTTGATTGCCACTTTCTTCGCCACCACCTGGAGCACAATCATGTCAGCTTTAGCCACATCCCGACGGCAGACCAGCTTGCTGACATCTTCACCAAAGGCCTCCCAGGGGCTCGTCTAGCCTCGCTCAGTTCCAAGCTGGGCATCCACATCATCTGCAACCCATCTTGAGGGGAGTGTGTCTGGTCTTGTATGATGTCATTTTTTTTTTGTGGGACTCGTTGTCCAAATTGGGCATGTCCAGCTTGAGGGGGAGTGTTAAAACCCTTTTATTATTTTGGGTATTTCCAAGTCCCACATCGGAATACTCCTATTTGTATTTCTCTTTCTCAATCTATAAAAGTCGCCGCCTCACCTTGAAGGTAAGAGGGTTTTCCCAATCTACAAGGGCAATAATGTTATTTTCCCATTTATTGAGATTATTGTGATGTTGTAAATGATGTTGGCTATGTTGTTGTGATATGGTGATTTGTGGTGAATGATAAATAAGCATGTGCACATGGCTTGGCTGAGTGGGGTATTGACTTGAGGTTCTACGCCCACGGGTCGAGTTGGACCGAGGTTCTAGCTCTTCCCCTAAATGCATGGGTTAGGGAAGGGGACAAAGTTCTATTCCCCTAACGGTTGCATTCCACCCGGACTGAGGCTTCGAGGTGAGGATTATGAGATTGTTATAATGTGATGCCTAGTGAGATAGGGCTTGATTGTATTTCTATATACTTGAGAACATTGAATATGCCTAATCCATTGAACACATAAAAAGGGGAGATTGAATAATGAAATGTCTGAGTAGTGAACCCGAATTCATTGGTAGTATAAATAAAATGAACATAGTTTAGAATGACATATTGAATTGTTTACCTTTATTTTTCCATTATTATCATTTGCACGCACTATCTACCTTGTTGGATATTTTGTACACACCGTTGGTGGTGACCTACTGAGTTATACTCACACCCTGCTCGGGCCGCCGTTGGGTACCCGAGCAGGTTTCATGCTTGTAGGTCAGGACAAGGGCAAGGACCCTATGCTAGGGAGATGAGTTGGACATGGGACATGTTTGGGTGAGGTTCCAGACTTGGAGTCCGGACCATTTTGGGGATTCTACCATTTTCTTTCTTTTGGGTTTTGATCACTTGACACTGTAACACGACATGGCATATTTAACGTTGTTATGATTGCGCCCAGTTTTGGGATTTGGTTATTATGCATGTTATGAATTGTTCTCTTATGTTTCCACTATTTTAGTTATTATCTGCTGTGGCTTACTTTGGTATTGAGGGTATCGTCTCCCCACGTGACCTATTGGACTCTTGCTGCTAGTCGACTACCTCTAGCATATGGGGAGACGCGTTTGAGGTCATGTAACTACCCAGCTCGGGACACCGGTTTAGTGGCTCCCGGGTCAGGGAAGTTACACCAAACATACTCCCACTAGCCTCTTAGACACTATTCTTTTCAGAATATATTGACAAGATGCACATACCCTTTTGTGTTAAGAAACGATATTTATTTCCTTTCAGTAGGAATATTAAACAAATAAACTATATCATTATGCTATTTTATGTGTTCGGAACATTTTTATTTGAAAAGAAGATTTTATTAAAAATATACCACCGATGGGTGGTGGGGAACACATTCCCACATATTTTAATAAATACCTGGATAAACATTTTATGCTGGATAAAACACTTCAATCCATATCTTTTTCTCAAAACATGTTGTAGAAATTAATGAATCCTAAACCATGTGTGTACAATTAATTATCTCATACTTCTTCATAACAACTCTTTGTTATAAGAGAAATGAGGTGAAGATAAACATCTTTTACTTAGATTCATTTGAGCTTGATAAAATACTTTACATTCAAATCCTTGATGTAGTAACTATTTACTTCATCTCATGAATATAAACTACATGCTCAAACAATTCTTCCTTCGATTTTGAACTTCAGTAAATTTACAACACTTTGTAAAATATACATTCAGTATCACATACCTTTCAAAATTGAAGAATTAATTTCTATAACATTCATACCCGACATGAACATTCTATGGAGTTTTCCAAACTCCTTCAGGTATATCTCGAATAATCCAATTAAATTGAATTATTACTATTCATTCCTGACAACCCTAGGTTTCAATGACATCGATTAGCTTCTTAAAGAAACATTGTTGAACTTTTCAACAAACTTTTCTTCTTCTGGTTTGAGCTTTTACCCACTTGTACTATCTATACATCACTTTAGAACCTAGACATCATATGCTCAGTTCATATATATTCCCAACACTTTGAAAATATCGAATAAACGTTCTTTAAATTCAATCACATTGTTGGAACATTTCTATAAATGACAATAAGATAAATTCCCTAACCAGAACAAGCCATTTTTAGGCTCTCTTTAAAGTATGTTATAGAATTGATCACAAATTTTAGCTTGATGACGACGATGATGATATTATCTATAACAAAAGCTTTTATCAGTTGAGTATCATGTATTATTAACCATTTAATATGTTCAAACCATATTGACGTGTGACACAACCCACAAGTTTGTGTTACTCATTCAAAATTAGAAGTCAAGTATATTGATATGTAGAATGTTACAATTCCTACCTCAAAGAGAGGTGGAGACCTTCATTTATAGATGGAGGAAAATAAATACATGTAGGTGTAAAACGACGTGGGACTTGGAAATTCACTTAAACAGGCCCTCAATCTATAACAAGTATAGCTTGGAAGAAGAGTCCCACAAAAAAAGAAAGATAGAAGACACCAACAAAGAAGACCACACACACTCCCCCTCAAGGTGGGTCGTTGATGCTGTGGATGCCCAACTTGGTGCATAGAGAATCCAGTTGAGCTCCCAGCAAACCTTTGGTGAAGACGTCGGCAAGGTGACGAGCTGTTAAAATGTAGCTAAAACTGATATGTTTTTGCTCAAGGTGATGACGAAAAAAGTGACAGTCAATCTCAATATGTTTCGTACGTTCATGAAAAATTGGATTAGAAGCAATTTTTGTGGCCGCCTGATTATCACTCACACCAAATATGAGTAGTTTGTGGCGGGAAGCCAATTTAATGAAGGTGACGAAACCAAAGAATTTCAATAGTGACCGTGACTATCGCACGATATTCAGATTCAACACTGGATTTAGAGATGACAATTTGTTTCTTGCTTCGCTTGGAGATTAAGTTACCAACAAAAAAAACCGCAAACCTAGAAGTAGACTTTCAAGTAGATAAACAACCAGCGTAGTCGGTATCACATGAGATCTCAATGTCCAGATGATCATGATGTGAATACCGAAGACCACATGCAAGGTCTTTTCTAATGTATTTGACAATGTGAAGGACAACGTCCCATTGAGATTTCGTTGAATGTTCCATGAATTGGTTGACCTTGCTGACAGTGCAAACAATATCTGAACGAGTCATGGTAAGATAATTGAGTTTGCCCACAAGTCGACGAACCTTGCCGACAATGCAAACAATATCCGAATGAGTCATGATAAGATAATTGTGTCTGCCCACAAGTCGACGATACCTACCCGAATGAGAATATGGGTCAGTGGCATCATGGAGGGACCGTTCTCTTGATTCAAGAGGAGTGTCGACAATAGTTGCCTGAGACAAGCCAGTATCCTACAAGATATCCAACGCATATTTTATTTGTGAAAAAACGATGCTGGTTGGAGAACGCGAGTCGCTATCATTAATAATGATATCATCAACATACACAACCAAGAGGATGCAACAAAATGATGTTTTTCGATAGAAAATAGCGTGATCCTTCATACTCTGAGATAGACCAAATGTAGTGATGACGGTGCAAAATCTGCTAAACCATGCACGGGGAGACTGCTTGAGCCAATAAAGAGACTGACGAAGCCGACAGACATGAAAATCGGTCCCTGAGGCAAGGAAGCCAGAAGGCTGTTGCAGATATACTTCTTCTTCAAGAAAACTATGTTGAAACACATTCTTGACTGAGAGAGCTACTCTAAAAGTGTTTTAGAGTTAATTCAAGTGTTTTGGATAAGTATTCACAAGGTATAAGATATGACGTGATACAAGGTGAAATTAATGATAACTTTCCAAAAGTGTTTTGGAAGATATCTAAAAGGAGTTTTGGATATGATTTCACAAGTTATTGTATACGATAAATATAAGGTGAAATGACACTAAGTCATTTAAGCTTTAGTGCAAGTGGGAGATTGATGGAGATATATGACATATGAGTTATATCTTATGATAGATATATCGAGATACATGCATGAAATAAGCTTTCATGCATGCCACTACCTTTAATCGAATAAGCAACTGAATATTAAGTGTGTTAATATTCAAATGGTTCAAGCTCACTTAAAGCTATCATTTATTAATCCGTTACATAAGGTGTAATGGGCTTGGAGTTTATTATTCATGCATGAGATGCATGAGATGACCAAAACAACATTTACTCATGCTTTATAAACGCATGAGTAAATGCCGCAACCCAAAGAGTGTCCTTGAGGCTTATAAATAATATAGCCATACGACGACTCTGAAAGGTGTATACACTTCATGCTTGGCCGAAACTCCATCTCAAAGCTCTTTTTTTCCTATGTCCTTTGCATCATGAGATGCTAGCACATCGTGGAGGATGAAGATTCCTGCATGTATGACATGTGATTCATTCAACCCATGGATACACCATGGAGAGGGGATGCCTTTCGATTGTCCGTATGTGATCTTTATCAAACACATATGATAACGAAGATGTAGCGGAAACTCTTCAGAGAAAGGCACGTCATTTACAGTATTTCTTCATTTCGGTTTTATACGCAGTTTCAGAGAAAGGCACGTCATTTACAATATTCTTTCTATGTTGCGAGAGAGCATGTTTGGGGGTTTTATCTTTCCCCGAGTTTCTTGGTTCTCTGTGGAAAGAGGAAATCTTTTGTGCAACTGGGTGTGGCTTTTGGATTGTCTTTGGAGTTTCTACAAGCTGGGTTATCAGAAGAAGTCTCAGATGTAATTTTGGTTTGGGATGTTTGCTCGCTTTGTGGATTTTCTTTTTGTGGATCCAGTTTCGGTTAAGGCTTTGGGACTTCTCTCATTGGATGTCTTCTTGGGCGTCTTCTCAACAGTTTTTTAGGGATGTTAGTTGTTTGGGGGATGTTGGTTATTTGTAGTTATGCTTTTTCTTGCTTAGTGGAATTTTGCCCCTTAAGGATTCTGTGCCTGATGTCCATGGTGACAAGAATGGATTTTTGATGGGTTGAACATGGGTGGCCTTTGGGCCCGTGCTCGGGTAACTAGGATCAATGTTGCTGTGCTCGGGTAACTAGGATCAATGTTGCTTTTTGGTAGGCACCCGAGGGTGCTGGTTTTGTTTTGTGGGTTCTTCATGAGGCGGTGTCCCGTAGTTGAGGTCCTAGTGTGCGTGTGGAGTGTGGTGACCCAGGTCTAGAACCCATGTTGGTTCTGATGAGGCTTGTTTGAGGTTTCTTGTCTTGGCCCCTTTTTGGTTGGATGTTTTCGACAGTTTGACGATGGGTTCCATTTATGGATGTTGGGTTTGTTTGGAATCGTATCTCTTTTGAGTTTTGATCGGTTATCTTGGGATGGTCAGTTGTGGTTGGTGGATGAGGGTTGTATTTGGTGATGTTTTCCTCTTGGAAGTGTTCTCTTTTTCTTGTCCACCATTTTAAAGGAATTCTAAATGATGGGGAGACCTATGATAGGTCTCCATTCTTTAGGCTTCGGGTGTCGGTTGTGGCTGTGAAACTTTCGAGGGGGAGACCTTTCAGGCCATGAACTGGGGTTTTAGGCTGTGAATTGGTCTGCACCTAGTTTTAAATTTTTGCATTTTCCAAATTTTCCCTTGTTCGAATTTAAGGGGTTTCACCCTTTCTTCCCCCCTCATGAGAGGGAGCTCCTTCCTCCATGATCTCCAAGCCCTTTCACCTCATTTTCAAGCGATTTTCCAAGGTATTTCCCCTCTTCTGGCTTGTTTCCTTCCTCTCCTTCACTCCACACCCCAGTTTTCTTTGGTCCCTTTACCTCCTGCGAACTCTAGGGGCCACCATTGCTGAGATTACGGTTTGGGTTGGTTCTAACTCTGGATTTTGGGTGTCTAGGGTTTGTAGGAGTCGTCCTCTTGCTTGTTTGAGCTTCCGCCATTGAAGGCAACTTGTTGCGGCTTGTCGCGAGGGGTACCGCTTAGTTTGAGGTAGGCGTTTCTATGCCTCCTTTATTATGCGACTTGTGATGGTTTTGAAATGTTGTTGCAAAATTGAAAGGTTTTAATGTGCCAATCATCATTGAAAATGTTTACGAGAATTGTAAAGAATAATAAAGAGGCAAATGATTATCATGTTTCAAGGCCAATCTCCCCTAACTCGGCTAAGGGGAGGCCACATCCAAGAGAGATGGAAAACTTAAAAATACTATAATGGATATTGTAGTAGTACTATGGTCGATACTGTAACAGATCCTTTAAATGGGCTATCCAAGTTGATCATTAGGTCATCCTCAAAAGGACCTGATCTTAAACACACTATTTCGTTCCTCACAAACGCGATTACTTAATGCTACCCTCAAGTGAACCCATCCAAGCAAGCAATGTTGGGGCCTTCGGTTCATGTCTCAAATGTTTGGCCTACTGGTCATCCCTAAAAAATGTAATCCCTCGAATGTTAAGCCTTTGGGACACCCCTTAAATGTTAGACCTTTGAGCTGCACTTAAATGGGAGGTCTTTGGGTTACTCTTGTAATGTTAAAAGTCCTTATAACCTGACTAAGAACATCAAACCAAAGTTATATATATATATATATATATCATGTTTTGAGCTAGTTGCCCTGTTATGACTACTATGACATACTTAGTGCTATTGGGAAGTAATCTAATAATCTTAAAAACCAACAGATGCTTGTTCACCCGTTTGTGCTTGAGGTGTTGAGAAAAATTATACATAAATCATAAACTTTTCCAGTATAACACACCTGAAATTAATACAGTAGCGACCATAAGAACAAGAACCCAATGAAGACAGATAGTAGTAACTGCAGCAGAACATTCAAAGCTTGTAGCTGATTCGTTGTGCGTTGATATTGATATTGATATCCCTGTTCTTATTTTATAATCTATGATCATCAATGTGTTGGTTTTGGGCGCAGCGGAAGCGTGCGTTGGTGGATGATATATTAAAATTTCTTTTAATAATCGTTGCTCGAAACCAAGAGCTGAAATCTTGCACGTCAAATTTATAATTAATTATTTAATATCTGAAGAAATAAATACCTAGGATTAAAAACTTTCTTCGTTGATGATTGTTGATCGTTCGAAAAGGCCCTTCCGGATTGCCTTCGTTGCGTCTGTGAGGATCCAAGGGTATAATCCCTCTAGCGGTAATCCACACGTGCTTCAATGGTCTCCGAGCAACGCCACTCGTTCTCTTGGTGCTAGTGTGACGAATCGAATGTCTTGCGTTCGTTCTTGATCGCTCGTTCTCTGGTCTTGAAGAAGTTCTCTCTCGGGTTTTCAGTCTTGAAGAAGTTATCTCTCGGGTTTCTCGTTCTTGAGATAGAGAGAGGAGTCTAGAGAGAATTCGTTGTGCGCAACAATTCTCTATTCTCAAATTTGGAATTAGTTTCAAATGAATTGCACAATAGACGTAGCTGTCTATTTATAGAGTTGTGATTTCGGTTACAAAATTTAATTACACAACAACCATTAAATATAATTATAATCATTAATGAAATCCCATGTCACATAATAATAATAACAGTATTATTATTTTGTGATGCGCCAACTTGTGCAAAATGGATAAATAATATTTACTGACTCGTAAATAATTATTTTATCACCGGATACGGTTTTGGTCTGTTCGAACTCTTCTTGTATTTATTGAACACCCGAATAAATATTTTATTCTCTTAAATAAATATTTTATTCATAAACTAGTAAATAAATATTTATTAAATATTCAATAAAATAAATAAATAAATTTTATTTACAATCTGTTGAATAAATATTTATTTAATTTATGCGACCATTATAACTTAAATAAAATTATTCCTCAGTATTGAGAATAATATTTATTCCATTAATTAAATTTAAATAGAATTTAATCGAGACCACCAGAAACACTTAATGTGTGACCCTCTAAGATTCTTTCTCGTTGACATTAGACGGACTTGCCTAAAGTCCAAGATTATTGTTTAGCAACGGGTCAAAGCACCCAAGAGAAAGAACTTAAAGTCGTAACGACGACAACCACATACGACCGCTCACTGTGTAATATAATCCCTTTGTCACATAATCTCATCAACCAGGTTGCATGACGGTGTCATCAACCTATATGCTTGATAAATCATTCTTTGACTATCTGAAATAAACTCGTCGTTACACCATGACCATGGAATTTAGGGCGATGGTTCTATTTTAATCAAAGAGTCGAGATATGAACTTCCATAAATATGGAAGGGACAAATCTTTTCTTGACTTATCCATTAATAACATGTCATTCGTGATGCACCCAACGTACCCTACTTCCCTCCAACATATGACGTGACAGTTTTCGTCAGCAAATCTAAGTGCGCGAGTCGTGACATGCATTAATGATAATCTTAAAGTCTAAAGACCATTACACACGCTCGCAGATAGGAATATCCGATGACACAAAAACATGCAGAATTCCTACTGGCGGGTCTATTATGATAATCTCCCGTCTTGGAGATTACCGAGTGCGAATTTCATGAGAAGAAGTCTAATCTGCGTACGAGTACTTGCACCTGACGGTTTATATACTATGTGTCCCATCATAGTATGTTATTCAACCGCGTAACTATATTAAGAATATTGTCATAGCACTTTAAAGTTATCATAACAGAGCATTACTATGACCTTATCAACACGACAAATACTCTAGGACATTATTACATTATAGTATGCTGAACAATGAACAATATGTAATAAGATGTTTAATTTAATATTTAATACATTAAATATTCATGGAATCAAAATACAAACAGTTGGTTCTAGGACACCAATTCTAACACAATCTTCAAAGTTTAATCCCCCATGTGGTTTACACCTTTCATATTGCTTATTGAATAAGTTCATCACGATTTCTATCCTTATTATATTTACATCGGTTCGGGGAAGGGGAACAAAGAAAGAAAATCTACTCCTAAATGCACCAGGGGAGGCTCGAACTCAAGACCTCCCCCCACCACCACCGAGGCTCGAGGGACGGAAGCACTCGACTAAATTATTATAGCTCGTAGATTCAATAATTTTTATCACATATGATGTTAATGAATAAGGCAGCCCAAGTCAATGGTTTCGCCATCTGTCGCATATTGCGTTCCCCACTTGTCCCTGCCCATGACTTATCTTCATACAACTTTATGAAGGTATTTGTTATCTATATCTTCTCTTCATCCGTGGCTACCATTGTGTTGTCGTTTGTGTTTGTGTCCAATCTAGCATTATTATGATCATGTCATTGCTCGCATCATTGAAAATGTTTATGAGAATTGTAAAGAAGGTTTTGGTGGCAAATTAGGCCTTGGGCCCTATTTTGGATTTTAAAAAAAGTTGTCTTGGTTTTTAAAGAAAGATTTCCTTTGTGTTTGAAAAGGGGTGTGTTTCTAAATGTTTTCAATGGGAAATGATGGATTTTAAAGGAAAGGACTCGGCATTCTAAGTCGATTTTCATGTAAAGGTCCGTTTGGCACCTTCTGAAAAAGAGTTTTATGAAAATTGCGAGACCCTCCTTTTTCCCCTTGTGCTTGTCCCCCTGTCTATGGGTGGTGCTTCATGTATGTTTATGGGGTGGTGGATGAAAATGGGTTGTTTCTTGCCAGGGTGTTGGAGGTGAGGAAGGTTTATTGCTCATGCTTATGACACATGTATTGATCATTGTTTGCTTGTTTTCTCACCTCTACTTGCGTTTGGTCATGGGAACCCGAATAACTAAATGAGAGGTCTAGATTTACGTTACACTAGATAGTCACATGCTACCAGTGTCTCCCCTAGTTGTGCTATATGCCAGGACTAGTGGGGAGTGCCCCCAATGAGGCTAAGTGTAGGCTAGTTGGGTGGCTTGTATGGTTTTGGCCCCAATATTTGGTCCTATGCTTTTGGTAAAGTCTAGGCCTGTCTCACGTTAGGACCTGTGGTATAGCCCATACTTATGTAGGGGATTCGTTGTATCCCCTTATGCTCGTTGCTAGTGGCACCATTTATGTTGCTGCCCATTGTCTTATTGCTCCTTGATCTTGTGGTGCCTTTTGATTGTGTTTTCTTTTATCTATGGGTGGGTATGTTTTTTAAATGGTTTTAAAGGTTGTTTTTAAGTTGTTTTTAAATGAAAATTGAATGATTGGTTTCATAAAAGGTTTGAAATGAATTTTAAGAGGTTTTTTCCCTGTAACACCCCGAGTTTTTTAGTATGCATTAATTTAAGTAAATATGTTGTTGAATAGCATGTGATATACGCAACTCTAGTAAATGGTTTTAAAGGTTGTTTTTATTAAGCTGCTTTTAAATGAAAATTGAATGATTGGTTTCATAAAAGGTTTGAAATGAATTTTAAAGAGTTTTTGCCCTGTAGCACCCCGAGTTTTTTAGTATGTATTAATTTAAGTAAATATATTGTTGAATAGCGTGTGATATACGCAACACTAGTAATGCGAAACGGATGGGTCGGGGCGGGGCGGGTTAAGCCTGCTCGGGTTTGAGCCTGCGCGGGTTTGCCCGCAAAAGCCCGCATATAATGCGAACAAAAAAATTTCAAGTCTGCCCCGCATAAGCCCGCAGATAGCCCGCGGGCTTGCCGATATTTTTAAAAAATATACTATTTATAATCATTTGAATATTATATTTTTTTCTCATTCTTAATGGTAGTTGTGGGGAGAAGTATGAATCGACCATAGCTGGAGTTTTAAGGGATGGGATGTAATATTTTTCGATAGGTTAATGGTGGCATGCGATGACACTGATGTCGTGGCGAACTGTTGCGATGCAAAGTGGGTGAATGATCGGTGAGGGGCGATGAATGATGATGTTGGTTGTGTGGTGATGCGAACGACTGGACCTGTGCATGAAAAATGACTCCAGGTAACGATTGGTTTCAGATGAGTCGATTAGTTTTCCCATGAGGCCCTTTCATATTTTCTTAACAAAATAAAATTAAATAATAACAATAATAAATCGACCCAAAAAATATTATGATTATAACAACTTTTTTAGAATTGAAACCATGTGCAAGGGAGATGAGTTCCATTTTTTGAGGGGTGAGATACACTGTGAATATGGATAATAATTATTATAGAAATATTATAATATCATATTAAAACAAGAAATATTGACCTAATTAAAATTCATATGTGAATGAATGACGAATTAGTATGACCATTATTGTGAGAAATCATGTCAATGGTTTGATCATGATTTTTTATTAAAAAAACTAAAATGTTAAAGAACCATACATTGTAAAAATAATATATTTTTTTAAATTAGGCCCACGGGTAAGCCCGCACGGGCTCAACCTACATTGGTCCGCGCTCTTAACGGTCAAAATTTTTAGGCCCACCCCTCCTCACATCCCCCCATATCTGCGAAGCCCGTGGCCCGCGTGCCCGTTTTGCATTATTACGCAACACCTAACTAAATTGAATAATACTTTATTAAAATGCAAGCTAAACATTGATGGATTATGAATATACAATGTGCAAACAAATAAACTAACACTCATCGGTAAATGATATGAAATAAGGTTGAGAACACTAGAAGTCATTTTTCTATAAAATCTATTTTTCTTTATATTTTGTATTTTCATTTAAAAGATAAATTTATGAATTTTAGAATTTGAATTTGTTAAAAAGAACTTCATTTTTGGGTTTTACATGTCAAAAATAGCCTAGTGATTTTTTGAGATTTTTCAGAAATGGTTGATTTTTAGGTGAATAGTGAAAATATTGTTTTTTAGAAGTATGGTTACTTTTATTACATCATTATGATATAAGAATGACTTGAACTTTGTGAAACCTTTTTTATAGACCAAATATACATTTAAGAAGTAAAATAAAGCATTTAAAAATATTATGTTTAATTTAGAAAATATATGTTTGACATTTTTGAACCAAAATAATGTTTTATTCTGATAAAAGAACTGTTTTTGATTCTTTTCTCTAAATAAGTATTTGCATGGTTACATTTACATTTGGTGTTAGATTACATAACTCTCCTGTGTCTAATCATAAACCAATAAATTTTATTTGAATCAGTACTATATATGATTTTAGTTTAAAATCATTTTTATACTTAAAAAGATATTTTTTTCTAAAAACTATTTTTTGTTGTGTTTTGCGTATTTATATTGAAATTAATTTTTACCACTTATGGAAATTGAATCTTATAAAATGAATTTCATATTTGGAATTAGAAGGTTCAAATTAGATAATAAGGTCCATTTTATTTTTGGTCATACAAGTAAGTTATAATAAAAATTAGTCACCATGGTAATGGTTAAAAAAGTTAAAGAGGAGGTTAAACTAAGAGATAAGACTTCAAATATCTCTAAAATTTGTCTAAATTTTATTGGATGAGTAGATTTCGACCCTCTCTTATCCTATCTTTGAAACTTCAGCCATTTGGTGCCACTTGCCCTTGAAAACGACTTTATATTATTTTAAAGTTAGGAGTATTTGCAAGAGTGCTGCTTCCCTCACTTATAAAAGGACCATTTCTCTTCTCACTTCTCTACACAATTTTGAGCACCCTAGCTTCCAACACCCTTAACCATGATTCGGACGTTCTGGTCTTCTGAAAAGACCCATTTAAGTAGCCTTAAGGTGTTTTTCAAAGGAGATTATTTAAGGAAGATGTATATGTTCTTACCAAGTTTTTTCATGTTTCTTTCTTAAACCTTTTTCAAAATTTCTATAACCGTCTTAATATAATGACATCAGTATCATTACTATACCGAAATGTTGTCATGTTGATTAAAACAACTCTTCTCTACCCCTTTTACATTTAATGGAAAATGAAAACGTCGCTCGTGTGTATGTGTAGACTACTGCCTCCATGGGCGATGTATTTCGTTTTTCATCACCGCGATGACTGGTTATAATAATGGATCAAATGAATAATTATGATATTTATATCATAATTATGACTCTGGAAAGAAAAATCATTATCTACCTTCTTTCATTTCCATCTATTAAAAAATGAAAACGTCACCCTTGTGTACGTGCGGGCTACTGCCTCCATGTACCACATATTTCATTTTTCATTGCCGCCATACATGAATTGTTCTACAAATGAATTTAATGAATAAATATGATATTTATAACATGATTAAGCTTATGTAAAAATGATATAATCATTATACAATAATATGTTTTTACTCATTCTTCCGTTAAACATGTTCTTTTGTTGGTCGGTTTTACCACCGATATGAATATTATTATAAAGTTTATCTCATGAATGATTAAGGAATGTTATTTACTGCCAGTATTATATAATAATGATGAATTTATGTGGTATGCAAAATTTCGGAATGGTAATATATATATGTATATGTGTTGATAAAATCAATTCTTTCTATGAAATCAAAACTTCTGAAAAATGAATTTTTTAAGCTTTCAATCCGAATTGTCACCATAAGTTCCATGAAATATCCATGGGACTCCAGAATTATATAAAAAACATATATAATATCATCATAAATGTTAAAATAGAAGAGTGGTAAACTCAATACCCAAGATGCCTCTTAATAGAGGTCTTGGAGTTTATTTATAGAGAAATATAGAGATAACAAAACACTGAAGTCCGATGTGGGACGCACACCCCAACACCCCCCCTCAAGCTAGGTCTACTTATCTTGGATACATAATTAAAAAAAACAAATCAAAGCAAAAAACAAAGCAGACACTTCTCTTAAGTTGGACATATCCAGCTTGATTACATAACAAGACAAAACAAGAGAAAATAAACCGTCATGGCCGCTCCCTTTTAATAAGTTGATGGATGATGCTGCTGAAAAAGATTGTGCCAACTAACGAACAACGCCTGAAACCAACAGGAATAGCTGAAAAGAGGACGCATCAACAGGAATAGCCGAATCATGCCTCAGCAGGAATAGCCGGGTCAAGAGCATCTAGGCATGCATGAACAACACGCTACCGAACCATGATCGGATGTCTAGCGGGAAGAGCCAGATTACATCAATGGTGCAGCGAGGCATAATGGGCGGGGGAGAGAGAGTTTGACAAAATAAAATCTTTTGACATAAAACTACAGTAAGGGACAACGGAAGTTGGGAACAGGGGTTGCCAGATTCATCCAGCAGAGGCGCGCAGGAGGGGAGCCGCATCTGGTGGTGTCGCTTGGGGGTGCGCGTCCCAGGAGGATGATCACGCCTAGTATGCTCTAGATATGCGTGTTGGTCGCAGAGGTTTGCGCAACAACAGTTGTAGCATCCTGGTGCGCGTTTGGTGCGACTCAGTTTGGGGAAGTGGGGCCACGACTGATGGAAGACGAAGGGAGGGAGACGCCAGGGGGGTTGCTACGTCGGAGGGGCGACGCGTATAGGGGTGTCGTAGGGATGCGTTGCGGGTGGGGGGTGGCCGGCGGCTCGTCGCGTAGGGAGGCGTCGCAAAGGCAGGCAGCGTGGAGGGAGGTGCGGACGGGCAAGAATGGGCGATGAGGGAGGGAGTTAACCAGCGGCAGCGCCACCGTGAGGACTAGCGAAGGAAGACGTAACTCCATGTGTGCGCGGTGGAAATGAGCCGTCGCGCTGGAGGTGGCGTTGCATGGGAGTCGCCGACCAAGGAGGTGCCGACGCGGCTGTGTGACAGTGGCCGACGGGGAAGCAGAGCAGCACCAGAGTCGTCGCGCTGGAGGTGACGTCGGTGGAGGTTTAGCGGCGGAGCGTGAAGGCAGCGACGTGGGGTGGGGGCTGTCGGGTTGGGGCTCGTCCCGCAGGGAGGGGGTGCGCGCAATGACGGAGGGGCAACAACGACAAATTAGGGCTTGGTGGCTATGGGGCCGTTTCCCCCCAGTGGGGAAATAAAAAATGTAAGGGAGGGGAGAGAACGTAAGAGAGGGCTAGGGTTAGATAATCCCCTCTGATACCATGTTAAAATAGAATAGAGGTAAACCCAATACTCAAGATGTCTCTTAGGAGAGGTCTTGAAGTTTATTTATGGAGAAATATAGTGATAACAAAACACCCAAGTCCGATGTGGGGCGCACACTCTAACAATAAACATTTTGGAGGTGATGAAACCATGACCAAAGCGCAAGAACCGAAGCCGTCGAATCGAAACATGAATGAGAAACAAAACACTCAACACATAAACATTGATTTTAACAAATAATTGTTAATAAATGAGTAATAAGAAATTATAAGCGAATGATATCTAGTAATAAAAATATAAATATTGTTATGATATTGGTGTATATTAAATCTAAATTTATTATACATGGGAGTTAGAGCGTGTCCGACTAAGTGGAAGTCTGAGGTAAGATTTTTCTTTAAAACCTTGTTTTAAATGTTTTGAGTTCTTTTGTTCCATGTCTTTCTTTACAAAGGTTTAGATCAGAATTTTTTTAATGTTTTTCGTGCGAGTCATTTTGTCTTTCTTTACAAAAGTGCAAAAAGAATATTTTTTTAACGTTTACCGCATGACTGCCTTTTCCCGCCATCATAAACATTATTCATTATAAAGCTTCCTCTACAAGTTTGAATGGTTTTTCAAAGAAGATCTTATTCCCATTGTTATGAGATTTTTTAGTTTTTAAAATGTTTTCAAAAGAGAAGGATATTTCTCATTTTTATGAGATAACTGAAAGTGATTTTGATTATGGGTTCAAATGCCAATTCTTATGCGTTTTATGATGAAAATGAGATTTTATGTGTTTTATTCATGTTATGGTACTTGAGCATTACGTATGATGATGAGTGAGTCCGATATAACCCTCCAATGCATTGAGTAATGATATGTAAGGGTTATTCCATTGTAAGGGTTCTTGTAAGGGTGATTGTAAGGATAATGCCCCAAGATGTCTACATGGTTTTTTCTACGCTTGCTTTGAGTTATGGAAATCTTTTGATTTTATGAGGTAATCAAACGAGTTTATGAATAAGGGAAAGGTTTTGACCTTTTAAAGGATAAAAGGTTCGTTTTTCAAGGAAAAGTTTTCATGAGTTCTCATGTTTTCTCAAGAAACTATCATGGTTATGATTGCTGCCTTTATGCTTGCTACAAAATGTTTTATGAAAAACTTGTGTAAACATAAGAGCTTGTTTTCGTGGAAAAAAATGCACACTGTGTGGAATTGTTCCCTATGTAATGTATGAGTTTTCCTAATTCTGCCAAACTTTAAACCTAAAAAACCATGAGAATGTAAGAAAGTGCAATCGTTGTTATTAAACTCATAATTATGGGTTGGTTATGTTATATGTTCCATTTCATAAATGGCAATAGTTAGCGTTTTGGTTTTAAAAGAGATTTCATGTGTTGGGGTTTTTAAAAGAAAGGATTTATTCTTTATGTCAAGGATGTGTAATTTGTCTTCATTATGGCTTAATAAAATGGAAAACCCTATTTTCTTTATTTTATTTCAAACTAACATTAATGGACTGCGTAATGAAAGAAACGAAAAATCATCCACTTTCATTAAGTGATTTATTAGATAATCGAAAACAGAGGATTTTGAATCCTATTCGAAATTCAGAAGAGCTACGTGGGAAAGCCGTCGAACAATTGGAAACAGCCCAGGCTAACTTATAGAAAGTAAAAAAGGAAAAAGATAAGTTTCGAGTTAATGGATACTCTGAGATAGAACGAGAACAATCGAATTTGATTCATTCTACTTATATCACTTTAGAACAATTAGAAAATTACAAAACCCAAATATTCATTTTGAACAACAAAGAGCAATTCATCAAGTACAACAACGGCTTTTCCAACAAGCCTTACAAGGATCTTTAGGAAATTTGAATAGTTGTTTGAACGAGTTACATTTACGTACTATCAGTATCAATATTAACATGTTTGGGGCGATGAAAGAAATAATGGATTAGTTTTTATACTGTTGTTATCTAGGCATTTTTTTTATTGATTTTGTTCTTTAAAATAACTTTTTGAACTAATCTACTATGGTAGAAGGTATTTGATCCAACGAATTTAGTAATATTCTCCAGGAACGTATTGAGCGATATAATAGAGATGTCAATATTATTCATACCGGTACCGTACTAAAAGTAGGTGATGGCATTGCTCGTATTCATGGTCTTGATGAAGTAATGGCGGGTGAATTAGTAGAATTTGAAGAGGGTTCCATTGGTATTGATCTGAATTTAGAATCAAATAATGTTGGTGTTGTGTTAATGGGTGACGGTTCTCGGTGAAATCCTACTGGGCCTGTTTGCTCCACCCCGCATACACACCTGTGTATGTGTGTGTGTTGTTTCCATGTTTTATACAGGTTCACGTTTTTGTTTTGGATTGGCTATCGTTTTCTCTTGGCCCATCGATGGTGAGTGGGGATGTGGAGAGCAACCATGGGGCATGGAGACTCTTGGTTTGGTTCTTGTTTTGCTTTATTTTTTGTATATCGATGTTGTTGGAGTTGGTGGCCTAGAACCAACTACTTTGTACTTTATTCATTAATAAATACATTGTCACATCTTGATTGTTCTTCTGCGGGACAATGCATGTGATAATGTCCTAAGGATAGTTGTTGCATTAAAGGGTCATAGCGGATCTCTGCTATGATGAGAACCCGGAAGTGCCATAACACTGTTCTTGAATATATGTTCTATGGGCGGATGATGTTATTTGAGGGACACAAATAATACAAGCTATTAGGGGTGAGAACTCATAAAACTTTGAGGTACCTTCTCATGGTTTGCGCCATTGATAATATCCAGGAGGATATTATGAGAACGAGACCCGCTAATAGGAAATCCACATTTCATAGTGTCATTGGATGTTTCTATCCGCGAACGTGTGTATTGGTCCTTAGACTTTAAGATTATTATTAATGGGTATTACAACTCGCGCACTTAGATGTATTGACGATAACTGTGACGACACACTGTTCGCAGCGAGGTAGGATACGCTGGGTGCGTCACGAGTGATACTACATTAATAGATAATGCGAGAAATGATTTGTCCATTCTGTTCCATAACAGAAGTAGATGTCTCAGGCTCTTTGATGGAATTGATATAGCCTAAATAAATTTATGGAAGTTCAATTCCGGAAAGTCAAAGAACGAATAATCGGACACATGGATTGGTGGTACTAGCATGCAACCCGCTTGATTCGAGATATCGAGACAAAGAGATTATATTACACGGTAAGCGTTCTTAGGAGGTGACACGTCATTGCAGCGTTAACTTCTTTCTCTATGGGTGCCTTGACGTGTTGCTAGACGCTAACCTTGGACTTTAGGCAAGTTCCGTCTAATGCCACTGAGAAAGAGGCCTAAAGGGTCACACACTAAGTGTGTCCAAGTATATCAGTTAAATATGAATTTAACAAGTTAAATAAAGACTATTCTCGATTGTGGTTTAATAATTATTTAAGGATGGCTGATCGCATTTATTTCAACACTAGTTATTCGAGAGAATATATTGTGGGCGAAATAATATATTTATTAGAGAGTAATGCAGTGATATTTATTTTAGAAATAAATAGCCATCATTTAAGGTGTAATAAATGTGGAGGAAATAAAGAAAAATGGAAAAATAAAAGTACACGCCGTGTCTATTAAATATACACGTCATGTATTTTTTTTTGGGAATTTATGAGAAATAATATTATTTATTTAATTAAATAATATTAGGTGTAATTCGCTGGGCGCATGTCAAGTAATAATAATAGTCAACTGTTATTATTAGACATGGGGTATTACTAAGAATTAAATGAAATGAATAAATGATTTCGGGTAATTAATTCATTTTATTATTCTATGTAATTAAAAATCCCAATTATATATTTCTCATTAGCCTAGTCATTTTTTGTGTGGTTGTGCACAACAGATTTGGAAAATCTCTCAAGCCAAGCGAGAATTCCTTTTCCACCAAGAACGCTCTCAAGCTACGAGAGAGAGATCTACCTCCACCGGATCAAGGTGATCGAATGTGGACATCGCAAGTGAAAGCTCTTCCGCGCTAGCACCCAGAGATCCCTTCGACGACGCCCAGAGATACGTGGAGCACGTGTGGATCACCGCTAGAGGAATCCTACACTTGGATTCTACGACGCAATGATGGATCACATCGGATCGTGACCGGAAACATCAACGAAGAAAGAATTCCATCAAGACAATTCTTGTCAATTAATTAAATTAATTATAACCAACATATGATGATCCTATCTATGGTTTCGGGACTCCCCTCTTTCTTTTTCGTTCTTCGTTATTCCGAAGACTCGGCGTTTTATTATCGTGACAGATCTTGGATTGATCGTTGTTAACGCTAAAATTAAAGTTGGGCACACCCACCAACGCGCTTCTGCTGTGCCTGAAACCTACAGATGTACCGGCCAAGATGACCTTTCCTTTATTTTTTGCTCAGTTTCTTTTTATTGTATCCAGTTATGTATTATTTATGGATGATGTATGTATGTTGTGTCATTGGGGTGTTCACTTATGGAACGGGTTGAATCATTATGATGTATGTAATTAATCTGGAAAGATGGGAAGATCAAGACATCTACTTGGGTGATTTGTGGGGTGAATTGGCCCACAACGCAACTTGTGTCCCAGTGTCACATCATAAAGAAGGAGGGGAAATGGAATTCATACTGTTTTTAAGTGTGGTTGAAGAAGCTTTGAATTCATTAGTGTCTGAAACTGCCAGAATCGAGGTCAGCATGCCCTCCATCCTTGGTTTTTGTAAATTCAAGAGTGCGAGGAGGTGTCAAGTGGCTCAAAGTTGGTGGTGGATGAGCTGTTGTGAGACACGGGGGGGGGGGGGGGGGGACCAGGTTCTGTTAGCATCCGAATTCTTAGTGAGGATGGATGTGCTGACAGCTTCTCTAGAGAACAGGTTGAATTTTTCAGTTGAGGACAGCATGAGAAATTGCTGAAGTTCATTCCTGTGGCTAACCGTGAAGGTGCAACACTTGTGTGTGGCAAGGTTCGTGCACAGCTTTGGGAAGAGGAAACGAGCTCTCGAATCTATCTGATGTTACTACGTTCAAGGGAGTTTGGCAAGAGAAAGTGTTTTGACCCCTATCATCTTGAGGGCAAGATGGTTTTTCAGGAGGAAATTGTTAGAGGATGTGTGCAGTGGGTTGGGGGTAGCTTGGTCTTTTTCTATTGTACTAGGTTGGGGGTAGTTAGTAATTGGTTGGGGGCAGTTAGTAATAAATGGGGGAGTTTGTAGAGGGGGGAAAGATATGATATCATCTTGGAGAATCTGCTTGGCAGCAGGGAGGTCCGAACTTTGTAGTTCTCGGCCTGGCCTCGGGGAAGTGGTCATTCCCAGGGGAGTCCCTCATCTTCGTTTTTTTCTCCTCCAACTGAAACTCTCTTCTGGTTCTACTGAAATTCTACTCCTACTGTAAATGTTGGATTCCGCTGTGCAGTTCAGGATATAAACAGACCGTTTGTCTCATTTCTCTTCCTTCAGTTTTGCTGTATGATCTTTGTTAGGCTGGAGACCTAACAATAGTGTTCAAAGATAATTAATTTCAGACACTCAAATGGTTGATTTTTCATTCGTAAACAAGTGAATGTATGTATAAGCAAGAACAACCTTCATGACATAGAAAAACGAAAACATACAATTAATTGTCTTTACTTTTCCCACAACATACATTTAATCCTCCACACCTTCATGACATAGAAAAACGAAAACATTAATCCTCCACAGGCCAGAACAACCTTCATGACATAGAAAAACGAAAACATACAATTAAGTGTCTTTACTTTTCCCACAACATACATTTAATCCTCCACCTCCCCACCATTTGTAATAAAGAGAATTTCAAAAACAAAAATGAGGCAAGCATGCAGTACAAAAACATGTGAATTCATCCAAATGAGTGTTCCAAAACAGATTGGCCTTAAAAGTCTCAACTGAGTCACATGGCTGAAATTTAATATAAGCTCACCAATTTGGTTTGGTTTCCAGCTTGTTATGGAACCCACATGCTTGTTGGAATCTTTCACATGTCATAATTTCTTGACGTTTTTTTGCTTATTGTTTTTTTTTGTATCCATCTTAACATTTGCATCTTTACTATCCCAATTTTTGCTATAGTTGTTTCTTTAATGTCCTACATTCACTTCCACAAGGTATTGTTGGTCTTATAAAAAAATGTTGGTAGGAACTTTATGGTCACAAATGTCCATTGACATCTTCCCCCATTTGACCATCTGACCCGTATCTTATGTAACAACCCAAAATCCACACACCTAGGTTTTACATAGTTTTCTCATAAGCATCCATGATATTCCACACAATAGTACACATCCCATAGTCTTTGAAGATTAAATACACGACACAAACTCACGCGCATAAATATATGAAATTTATTTTCATAAATATATGAAATTTATTTGCATAAATATATAAAATTTATTCAAGTTTTCAGGATAAACCCTCATATAAATCGACTGCAACCTTGGTATATTTGAGACCCTGAGGACATGCATCAAAATAAAAGGGGTGAGCTAATAGCCACCAAGGGGAAAAACATAAAAATGTGACACGAGTAATCAACAAAGTATATTGTGATCATGGGCCTCGTTTGGAAATTGTGCATACGAAGCATATCATAGGCATGTGGTACAACAATAATATCTGGACATCATAAGCATAATTCAAAATTCACTGCTCATATATCACAACATAGTGGGTTAGGCTCATTGATAATGTCTCAAACATAGCATTTCATAAGATATCGATTGATGAAAAGATGACTGAGACTAGATTAAGATGGTTCGGACATGTGAGAAGAAGACTTAGAGATGCACCAGTTGATAAGATAAGCTTATTGATAGGAGATTTTACTTTAAGAGGAGAAACAACACTTTCTCATTGCCACTATGTTGTGATATATGAGCAGTGACAATAAGAAAGTGCTGCTTCTGTAAGGGTGTAATTTCGGCCCGGCCCTGGCATGCAAAAAATCGGGCCGCTGACCACTATTCGGGTCGGGCTGGCCCGACCCGAACATCCCCATGAGGCGGCCCGAGCCCGGCTTCGGGCCGGCCCAAACCATCAGTTTGGGTCGGGCCAAGTGTTTGTTAAATTTTTTTATTTAAAAGTTTTTATTTAAACCATTTTTAACATTTGTTTAAAACGTTTTTTTACATTTTTTAATGATTAATTTAAAACTTTTTTTAATTTTTTTTAAATGCATGCTGTTTACAAGTATTTTTTTAAAACATTTTACATTTTTCATATTTTAATGTAAAAAGTATTTTTTAAGTGTTCACTATTTTTTAATGCTTGTTTAAAATCTTTTTACATTTATTTTTAGACGTTTAATTTAAAACGTTTTTTTGAATGCATGTTTTTTACATGAATTTTTTTTAAACATTCAACATGTTTTATGTAAAAACATTTTTTTATTAATATTTTACAGTGGGTGGATTTGTTATTTTTTTTCTAAATAGATTTATATGTCTATGAATTTATATATATTATGTGCAAATTGAAAAAAAAATATTAATTAGGGATTGGGGGTGTGCACCAGTGTTATTTAAACGTTTTTTATCATTTATTTAAAACGTTTTTTTACATTTATTTTTTTAACTTATTTATGAAAATTATTTTTAAGCGTTTGTTTAATTTAAAACATTTTTTTAAACGATTTTTAATTTTTTTTGCAGGGTAGGCCCGGCCCGGCCTAATCCTATTCGGGCCGGGCCGAAATTACAGCCTTAGAGGGTGCGCAGCAGTGGGTGAGTTAATTTTTTTCTAAATAGATTTATATATGTATATATAGTATATATAATATGTGCAAGCTTCGTCATATTTAAAAAAAATTAATGAGGTTGGGGGTGTACGAACATTATTGGGTGAGTAGTTATTTTTTTGTTAATATATAATAATTTATTTTATATATATATATATAATATGAGAAAATTGTAAAAAAATAATTAGGGGTGGGGGTGCGCTGCAGTGGGTAAGTTAATTTTTTTTCAAAATAGATTTATATATAATATATAAAGTTGCAACATATTTAAAAAGAATTAATGAGGTTGGGGATAATATAACAGGCGCAGCCTTGGAAGTTTGAGGTAGGGGGATCGAATCTCCCTACCAGCAGTTTCCCGTTAATTTTTTTTACAGCAGCTGGGCTTTGCACGGGCCAGCGGGCTGGGCTTCGCACGGGCCAGTGGGCTGGGCTTTTTCGGGCCGGCCCGGCCTGGCCCACATGCCTTCTAGGATAGGCCCAGGCCCGACCCGATGAACATGCGGCCCGAGCCCGGCCTAGCCCGACGCGGGCTTTGCCGGGCCGGGCCGTTCGGGCTTCCGGGTCGGGCCTGTCGGGCTTTCGGGCCGCCGGGCCAAAATTACACCCTTATGCTTCTCCTTCTCTTTAAAGTAAAATCTCCTAGAGATGCACCGGTTGATAAGATAAGCTTATTGATAAGAGATTTTACTTTAGAAATGTCAAACTAACCTCCTGAGAGAAGCAACACTTTCTCTCCAGGCCTTGGTCTGCGCCAGAAACTCCAACAGAATAACCGCCCCCCCCCCCCCCCCCCGAACTGGACCCCCTTCCCCTATTTATAACCGACTAACAGCTAAAGGAGAGGCTATTTACTAATCCGCCCCTGCCCAGACTAAACACCCTACACTTGACAAGAACTATTTACAAATCTACCCCTCACAACACACCACTCCTTACTTACCGAGCCGACCCTTCCTTTGGTAAGTAAACCGAACAGGAGGTCTCTCCCGAACAGCTTCCCCCCCAACTATAACATTTCCTCCTCCCTGTAAACTCACCTTGTCCTCAAGGTGGCAATGAGGGAACTGAATCTTCAGCAGTTTGGCATCCTTTCAAGTAGCTTCCTCCACCAATCTCCCTCACCATTGTACCAACCAGAGCTGTGTAGAACCCTGTTTTTCTATTGCCAGAATATTCTCAGGAATTTCTTCTTGGGTTAGAAATTCCTCTGGTAAAGCCTCTGCTGTCTGGTGCTCCCCTACAGCAGCTTTTAGCTGAGACCCGTGAAATACTGGATGCACTTTGCTAGTCGGAAGCTTTAACTCATAAGCCACATCTCCTATTCACTTGGTTATCTTGAACGGATCAAAGTACCGTGCAGCTAATTTTCCTTTCATTCTGTTTTTTCCCCTGAAATGTTTGGTCTCAGCTTCACCCAGACTAGATTCCCTACTTCAAAAGTCACATCTTGTCAGTGGCGATTAGCAAACTTTATCATTAACTGTTGATCACGATGTAAGTTACCCCGTAATTGCTTCAAGGCTTCATCCCTTTCTTCTAAAGCATTTGCTACGACTTCAATTGCTGCTTCCCCTTTAGAATACTGAATTATCAATGGAGGTTTCCTCCCATAAACTGCTTCGAAAGGAGTCTACCCAATTGAAATATGGTAAGAGGTATTAAAACTGTATTTTGCCCACGATAACTAGGATACCCAGCGTCTTGGTTGATCAGCTGTGAAGCATCTCAAGTATATCTTCAAACACCTGTTGACTACTTCGGTTTGCCCATCACTTTGAGGATGATATGATGAACTCATCTTCAAAGCGGTTCCTTGCAACTTAAATATTTCTCGCCAAAATAAACTCGTAAATAGGGGATCTCGATCACTTACTATTGCTGTTGGAATGCCATGTAATCGCACTACTTTCATAAAAACTTTTGCCACCGTTTTGGCTGTTTAGGGATGTTTAAGAGGGATAAAATGAGTATATTTGCTCAATCTGTCGACAACAACCAGCTCCACTTCAAATCTCTGAGACTTTGGTAATCCGGAGACGAAATCCATAGATACTTCTTCCCATACCAATTTTGGAATTGGTAACGGTTGAAGAAAACCAGCTGGACTTAATGCCTCATATTTATTTTTCTGACAGGTCTCACATTCCCGTACATACTGCTGTATAGTTTTAGTCATTCCGAACCAATATACCCCATTCTCCATTCTTTTTTAAGTTTTAAGATACCCCAAATGTCCTCCTTCCGGTGACTCTCCTTGCTGTAATTCTTTTATAATCTTTCGCAATTCTTTATCCTGTTTCAATTCCGCCCGAACTGTATGTATTTCCTCCCAACATGGTCTGGAGACTGCTAACTGACAATATTCTCCTTCTGGTACTACTCTAGACAGTGAATCAGCCACATTATGCATCTTACCTGCTCGATATATTATCTCAAAATTGTATCCCATCAGTTTGGCCTGCCAACATTGCTGGTTTGCTGTCATCACTCTTTGGCTTAGCATGTGCTTCAAACTACGATGATCGGTTATCATCTTGAATGGTCTTCCCAACAAATATTGTCTCCAATGTTGAATGGACAAGACCATCGCCATTAATTCCTTTTCGTAGATTGATTTAACCAAATTGTTTTCGGATAATGCTTTGCTGAAATAGGCCAGAGGTCGGCCTTCTTGAACCAGTACTACCTCTATCCCCAACCCTGATGCGCCGTATTCAACAGCAAATTCTTTGGAAAAATCTAGCAGTGGGTCGGTGCAGTTGTCAGATATCTTTTAAACTCTTCAAAAGCCTCTTGTGCCTCTTCATTCCACTTAAATTCAACCTTTTTAGTTAATGCTGTTGATGGCCTAGCAATTTTCCCATAATCTTTTATAAACTTTCGATAATATCCGGTCAACCTGAGGAATCCTCTTTGTATTTTTTGGTTCCCGCCATCCCTTTACTGCTTCCAACTTCTTTGGATCCATGGACACCCCATCCATTGAAATTATGTCCATAGTTATTAATGGCGCGCGCCAGGAAGCCGCGCGCCACGCAATGGCTTCGCCATGGCGCATCTGGAAAGGCGCTCAGTGGTGCGCGCTATGGTGTGACTCCCCTATCCCGCCCGATTAAAAAAAAAACCCAAACATACCTGCAGTCGCCTCCCTTCCTCTTCCCGCGAGCCGCGACCCAGCCCCTCGGTGCCAGTCGCCTCCCTCGACACCTGCTTTCCGATCGAGGCTGACCGACCACGACGACCCACCCCTCCTCGTCCGAGGCAGGTGCAGGCGGCAACCCATGTACTGAATTTTTTATTCAATTTTATTTATGTTTTCTATTTTTTTTTAGTTTCTGCTGTCCGCCCTTCAGTGAGGGCAGCAGTTCAATGTTTTTTTTTTCAGTTGCTGCTGTCCTCCCTATTGAGGGCAGTTCACTGTTATTTTTTTTGATGCTGTGTTTTTTTATTTTTTGTTTATTGTTTTTTAGATATATGGTTTAAAATATGTAATTATTTGTTTTAAATATTTCAGGAATTGTGAAATGAGAGAACCCTCGGTCCTTAAATGTTATATGTTTTAATCTTTGTTTGCATTTCCTATTTTGTGTGTCATTGTTGAATTTTGTTTTTTGATGGATGAAATATGAATTATTGAAACAAATCTTTTATATTTATATAATTGTTGTATAATTTATTATTTGCTATTGTTGATATATGTATGCATCTCTTCTATGCGCCGCAAGTTAATATTGCCACGCGCCGTGCGCTTTTGCGCCGGGGGCGCTTGTCGCCGTTGTGCGCCATGCGCCGTAAATAACTATAATTATGTCTCCCAAATACTCTACCTCTCGCTTGCCAAAAGTACACCTTTTCCCATTGATATGAAGTAAACAATTACTCATTGTTTGTAGCAGCTGCTGCAGCTTTTCTAAATGTTCTTCCCACGAGGTGCTATAGACTAACATGTCATCAAAAAACACCAAAACTCCCTTAACATTTTTCGGAATGTGTTATTCATCGTGGCTTGAAAAGTAGCAGGCGCGTTCATCAAACCAAATGGCATGACGACATACTCGTAATGACTCTCATGAGTTTTAAATGTTGTTTTTCCAATTTCTTCATCCCTCATCCGTACTTGGAATCTCGACTTAAGATCCAATTTGGTAAAATATGTTGCTCCATGCAATTCATCCATAAGCTCTTCAATCACCGGAATGGAGTACCTATCCAGGACTGTTATACTGTTTAAAGCCCGATAATCTATACACATTCGCCATCCCCCATCTTTCTTTCTAACCATAATTATTGGGCTTGAATAAGGGCTTCGGCTTGGTCTGATGAACCCAATTTCCAGCAGTTCCCGAACCTGAGTTTCTATTTCATTCTTCATGTGATATCCATGTTTAGATGGCCTG
Organism: Viscum album; assembly: GCA_963277665.1. NCBI lineage: Eukaryota > Viridiplantae > Streptophyta > Magnoliopsida > Santalales > Viscaceae > Viscum > Viscum album. The sequence continues at coordinate 272,679,826 of OY728147.1, forward strand.
ATATTCATTGGTTTCGACCCAACCTTAAGCTTAATTGCATGATCAGTTTCCCTACTAGGTGGCAATCTCCTTGGTGATTCAAACACTGTTTATAGCTTTCCAGAATTTTCTGTAACTCGTTGTTGTTTTCTGTCCAGCTACGAGTTGTCTTCTTTTCCTCCCTCAGATTCTGTCCACTGTAGCCCCTGCATCCGCCTCTTGCCTTTTCCCAGATATTCTTGCAAAGCCCCTGGTAACTTCAAAGATGTTCTCACTCCCTGTAATTCCACTTTCTTTCCTTCCCACTCGAATTCCATAATCATTCCTTTCCAATTGGTTGTCACATTTCCCAGTGTTTCCAACCAGGAAATTCCCATTACCAGATCTGGTTCGGTTGTGTCAAAGATATAAGCATCAACTTTAAATTCCACATTTCCCAACACGATTCGCAGTGACTTACACAGGCCATTAGATACCACCCGGTGTCTGTCACCCAAAGAATGGTCCAATGTCCTCTACCCGAGCTGCAAATTGTTTTGTTAATCGCCTGGAAATGAAATTGTGACTTGCTCCACTATCAATTAAGACCAACGGTGGAACTTCTTCCGCTGTCCCTTCTACTAACATTGACCGGGTTTCATAAGCAGTGGTTTCCTCCAATCCAGAAGCAGTAGTTCCCTGCATTTCTAATTCCCACAAGCTGCCAACTTCCTTTTCCCTGGCTGCCTCATTTTCACCCTCTACATTTTCTTCTTCCTTCGGTTCGATACATTCCCATACCATTATTCTATATCCCTTATCCGGACATCGGTGTCCAGGATTGAATTTCTGTCCGCAAGTATAACACAATCCTTTGGATTCCCGCTCTTCATATTCTTCTCTAGACAAATTCCTTACTCCTCTCCATCACGGAGTCAACCCTCCCTTCTTATCCTGCACTACCATTTCTCCTGTAGGGAAATTTTTGATTGTTCCGGGAATCCATCCTCTACTTTGTCCAGCATCACTAATGTTCATGTTTGGTGGTTCCGTTTGTTTGATAATTCCCTTTACCAACAATTTTCATTCCACATGCCTTGCCAAAGTCAACAACCTCGCCTTAGACTGTGCTTCATGAGTCATTATAGTGCATTCAATTTCTGGTCTTAATCCCCCTATGAACATACTCATGTACCATCCTTCTGTCAAGTCCGGAATCCGCAGTGCCACCCTTTCAAATTCATCAATATAAGCGTCCACTGAACCTGTCTGCCGTAGCCCCTTCAAAAAAACCACCGGATCTCCTTCCTCTGCACTGCCATATCTTCCTAGAGGCTCCTCTTTCAGCTGCCTCCAAGTGAGATTGGGTCGCACCGACCTCAATGAGCTAATCCAGTACCGCGTCATTCGTTCCATACTTAATTGTGCTAAGGAAACCTTAAGCTCTTCCCTTGTCCGTTGAATTGTAAAATATAATTCTGCTCGAGTTATCCACACAACAGGATCTTCTCCAGAGAATGTAGGCATCTCCATCTGCCTTGTTACAGTTTGCAACGCTTCTTGCTCTTGTTCTCGGTTTCCTGGATTTTCCAAGTCAATTGTTTCTCGTTTCCTTTCCTTTGCTTCTCCGTTCTGGTTACTACTGCCGCCTTCCATTTCCACTGTTTTCCCCTTTTCTCTGAGTCATCTCGATCCGTCCTCCTGGCTCGGACGGAGCTGTGAAACAGCCGCGATCAACTCCTGGAGCTGATGTCCTTGTCGGCGATAAGCTTCCTCTTGGCGCTGGTATGCATCTTCCAGCCGCTGTAAGCCTGCCTCCTGTCGCTGAACTCCAGTTGCTAAATCGATACTCTCTCTCAATGAAAGCACCAAGTTGATAGGAGATTTTACTTTTAAGAGAAGTAGAACAACAAGAATTGCATTTTCATAGAAGTTTTCCAAAGGAATTACAAGAAATGTCAATCTAACCTCCTGAGAGAAGCAACATTTTCTCTCCATCTCCGCGCCAGAAACTCCAACATAATAACCCCCCCCCCCCCGAACTGGACCCCCTCCCCCTATTTATAACCGACTAACAGTTAAAGGAGAGGTTATTTACTGATCTTCCCCTGCCCAGACTAAACACCCTACACTTGATAGGAACTATTTACAAGTCTACCCCTCACAACACACCACTCCTTACTTACCGACCCGACCCCTCCTTTGGTAAGTAAACTGAACGGGAGGTCTCTCCCGTGTTGGATTGGTGTAGCCCGATCCGGTTGGGCCGAATGCTTGTGACCCGCAACTGTTGCGGGTCGAGCTCCGCGGTGAGCTCGTTGGGGGTTGCAGGGGGCAACGTGCCCCTGCTCCAGGGGTCCGAGGGCCTCTGTAGCAGTGCGGACTTCGGGGTCAACTAGACTGTAGCACTTTTGACTTCCAGCTGGCAGCCACTGTAGCGCTTTTGACAAAGTTGGCCGCCGTTCACTGTAGCGACGCAGACTCACTTTTCGAACAGTGATCGTCTTCTCCATTGTTTTATAACCCATTTTCGGGTTAGGGCCACTACTGAAAAACCTCTATAATTTGTGCTCCTGATATATTGAAATTCTGCCTCTCCCGTGGACGTAGGGATTATTCCCGAACCACGTAAATCGCTGTGTTCTTGTTGCTTTCTTTGCTTTCTTTCTTTCGTTTTCTCGTTTCTGTCATTGTGACTCCCGACGATTCCGCAACATCCCGAAGAGCTTCACCCCCAACTCTAACACTTAAGTTCATTCTGTTCATTGTTCCAAAGTTCCCTATCTCCTAAAATGTCAGGATAATAGGTTTATAAAAAGTTTCAAATTTTTTGAAGGTCTATGTTTACTCCATCATGGAAATAGATTTGGTTTACAAATTGATGTTTTACAGTTCATTTTTCAAGGCGGTGTCACTGACAATTAATGAGTTGTTTCAAATTATTATGTGAAGATTGATTATGTCATTTCAGAACCTTAAAGCAAGTTAATTATGTCATTATTGTCATATTTAACTAACAATTAAGTGATATTTACTTGCCATGAAGGCAGGGATGGTGGTCCTAGTAAAACATCATCCTGGTAGGTTATTAAACCGATCATACAAGGGGCGTGCCATAGAGAAGGATACTAAAAAAGAGAATTATTTTTTCATGTTTGTGTTCATGTTTCCAGGAGCCTTTGGACATTTATTTGAGGTTTCCAGAATGAAGAATTATGTTTAGAATAAAATAAAAATAAAATAGTTCAGGTGAGGACATATGACGGACTGACAATTAACATTTTTATTGATTTTGGAAAGGCAAAAAAGCCTCAGGACATATGACCACTTCTTCGTTACTGATCATTCGCTGGTCGCTTTCTTATGCTTCGGAGTTTGAGATTTGGTGACTATAACTTCTTCAAGGCAGTGAAGCATTTTAGAAGAGGGAATTCAAGCAATGTTTAGGAAGAAAGGTGAATTTTTGAGTGGTTTAGAATGGATGGCGACACACTAATATTTTCATGCAAAATTTTGAACATATTCTACTAATTTTTTCTGAAGAATAATCCCATATTGCATTGTTTTAGTAAGAAGTGGGAAATTGTAAATGTGGAATTAAAATGATTTAAAATGACTACAATTATTGAGAATTTGAAGTTTGGTATTTATTTTACTATTCTCTTGAAATTTACTTGGTTATTTTGAATGTTTTAGGTAAAAAAATGGGCCAGCCCAAGGCTAGCCCTCAACCAGTGGGCAACACGCCACTTAGCCAGCCCAAGAGGGCTGGCCGACCATGCAGCCCACCAGGAGGGCCTGCCTGAGCGGTAGGTGTGTGTGGGCTGCGGGGAGGAGCCCGCGTCTATGCATAGCTTGCGTAAGGGTCACGCCGGCGCACGAGGCATCTCCGTGCGGCGACGGGAGGACTGTTTAATCGGGATGAGGCGGTCCACGGCGGCGGTAGGAGTCCTCCGGCTCCAGTTCGGCTTCACTGCCGATGATCTGCCGCGATTTGATATAAATAGAAGCGCTCACATGCGTTGCGTTTCGATGTGGGGCGGTGAGTTTGCGGGTACTGTTCATCACTTACAAAAGCGACATCGTCCCGCCTCGACTCCGCTACCCCCGCGCTCAGACACAACCTGCTGCCGCTCGATGCTACTGTTCTACCTTTGTTCTCGACCATCGCCACTGTAACCACTGGGAAACGCCATGACAGCCACCTACGAAGCTCGAGCTCTTGAGCCAGAATGAACTGCCGAAGTCTGGGATGGCCATAGATCGACTCTGGACCCTGGAACGACCTCAGTGATACCTTTTCGAAGATGATCGACACCATGCACGCCATTGTGAGCTCCCTCCGGCCACTGTGAAGGTCGAAGAGCTTGATGATGACCCCTACGCTGCTGAAACACCACTGTTGAGGCCCGAACCACCATGGACGACCTTGGGGACCTTAGACAACCACCAAGAAGCTAAAACAGAAGGGAGGCAGGCCATGTACGATAATGAGAGGTTCTATCTAGCCACTGTGAAGACCAGATGGATTGAAGGAGGAGGCCCAAACCACCATGGTTACGCTGAGACACTCCAGGAGAGCTCGACTGCATCGAAGGCACTGTGGGAGGAAGTTTGCATCGAGGAGTTCGGCTACGTGAAGCTGTATCAGAAAACGACTATTTGAAGAAACATGTAATTCGGCTACGAGAAGCCCAGTGAGGAAAAACGACCACATGCGAGATGAAGGGAGTGCCACCAACGGTAGATGTGATCTACTGTCGAGCCGACGGTAGATCTACCGTTGAGGGAACGGTAGATATGGAAAAGGACCACCATGCATGATCTGCCATCGAACGTACCGCTGTGGAGGACGAGGCAGTGAGATTCTTTGCGGAAGCACTGTGGAAGAATTGCGCCAGCGGTAGATGTGATCTACCGTTGCGCCAACGGTAGATGTGATCTACCGTTGAGGCAACGGTAGATCTGGAGGAAGCACCCCCATGCACGACCCAATGTTGTGCGTTCTACCAAAGGGAGGAGGAACTACTTTATGATATTTGTCCGTTGTGCTACCATCATTTGAAGACCTACTATCGGACGTGCTACCGTGAAGGAGGTTGGAATTGTCGATATGTGCTACCGTTGTGAATAGTAACAGTAGATACTGCTACCGTCTCTGTGGGATATGAGTCAACACTGAAATTTGGAAACACCTGAGAATTTTGAAGATTCAACACGGCATATCTTTAAAAAGATATATTCAACGCTTTTAAAGATATAGAAAAATAAGAACAAAGGAAGAAGAGAGGTTTCCTCCCTCTATAAATGCAAGGATGGTGCGTCACTGAAAAGGATCAAAGAATTGAAGATTGAGAGAACCACTGTTGCTGCTTGCTTTGTTTTCTGCTGCTTTTATTTTTCTTTGCTTTTATTATGCCTTCTGCCCCTTCTACCTCCATTGTTTCTTCTGTTATGGAGGGGTAGGAACCTTAAGGTGACCATGTGTGATGCTTGAGTCCTGGTTTTGTTCAAATTCTTGAATCTCTTTATTTGTTAAATGGTTCTCAATTCTCGATTTTAGAATTTAGATTGGATACGATTGTGTTTTTATTTCAAATCTGAAATTTTAAATTGCCTTGATTAGGAATTTGTCCTCCCTCTTCTTGGTTTTAGATCACATTGATTGGGTGATATAGGCTTCAAGCGGCGAAGTGCTTGATGATTGCTAAACACGTGCGGAAGAAATAGTGAACTAATTTGGACACTCGGGATGCCCAATACCTGATTTGGTATTGCCTAGGTGATCCAAAGGAGACCTATTGTGACTTTCACACATTGGAAGGAGAATAGTCCAACCAAGGAAATTGTGTGAATTATATTTATTTTTTATCAACCTTAATCAAGGGTGGAAAAAAGGAGGAGACCTATTGTGACTTTCACACATTGGAAGGAGAATAGTCCAACCAAGGAAATTGTGTGAATTATATTTATTTTTTATCAACCTTAATCAAGGGTGGAAAAAAGGAGAAACGATCGTTAATCCATTTATTAAACCAATTAATATAGACAAAAGATTCATTTTAAAAGGACCATGATACCCAATCACTTTTCTCAACCCAATCACTTTTCTCTCATTTGAATTTCAGAAACCAAGTTTCTTCGCTTCCTACCTAGCCTTAGCAATCTTGTTCCTTTATTTACATTTTTCACTTGTGACAACTAGATTAAAACACTGCTATCTCAAGATGACTTTGGTCACTACTACTACTACACCCTTAGGGGGAAAATAAATAGCTTTTGCCACACCACATGATTGGCCTGTGTCATGAGGACATATTACCACTTCTTCATGACTCTGGTCGCTTTTTTATGCTTCAAAGCTTTGAGATTTGGTGCGACCATGTGAAGAGTTTTAGAAGAGGGAATTCAAGCAATCCACGATTGGCCTGTGTCATGAGGACATATTACCACTTCTTCATGACTGATCATTCACTGGTCGCTTTTTTATGCTTCAAAGCTTTGAGATTTGGTGTGATTATGTGAAGAGTTTTAGAAGAGGGAATTCAAGCAATGTTTAAGAAGAAAGGTGAATTTTTGAGTGGTTTAGAATGGACGGTGGAATGAGTTATTTACCACTTCGAGACTGATCATTCGCTAATTGCTTTCTTATGCTTAGGAGCTTTTGAGATTTGGTGCGAATAAAACCTCTCCAAGTTAGTGAAGAGTTTTAGAAGGGGAATTTAGGCAAAGTTTCTGAAGAAAGACGATTTTTTGAGTTGTTTAGAATGGATGGTGGAGGAAGTTATTTGCAAGTGTAGAAAAATGATATTTTTGAATAAAACTGGATAAAATATAATTTTGACCCAAGACTCAAAATAATGCTTACTTCCGTCATTAACAGTGTAATAACAATGTGAACCGAACCTATGTCATGCTTACATATTGGATGATGTTTTTATCACATATTTACTGCATTGTGTTATTAGTAATATTTTACAGTATTTCACTATTTATCGATGAATTTCACTGTTTTGAGATATTCAATTGGTCACATAATAGTTACCTGACGAATCACATAGTGGTTGTCTTACCTCAAAGGGGGCTACTTTACCCACAATGAATACCTTACCCTTCTATAAATTCCCTCAAAGCTTCTTCCAAAATCACACTCCTCATTTTTACGGATTTCTCTCAATGCTCTTAACTTATTTATAGTAGTCATGATGCATTTAAGAATCTGATTTGTAATCTGATTTGCATGCAAGTTGGGTGAATTTAAATGATGTCAACTCATCATGACTTTGGTCTGACGTCACAGAATAATTGGGCATCTTTGCTCTATTGTCAAACCATCCAGTTCAGGTCAGTGAAGTTGGAAGAATTAATTCAACTTAGGTTTTGTTAAACATAATTTTTTTTTTGTACTTGCATCTTCTTGATTATCAATTTAAGCTAGAAGCAATTTTATTTTCATATTTATTTATCAACTGGGTGCATGGACCCTCCCCCATTCTTTCAATTATAATCAATGTCTTTTAACCGACAAGCTGTCCTCTTTCGCTGAATTTATATTTCTTAGGGATTTGGGGTGGCAACAGAGATATGCTCGCTTTTGTGGGAGAGTAATTATAATTTCAATTCTTTTGCTGGTCATGTATCCATTTCTTTGGGCGTGGACAATAATTGGCTCTCTCTGGTTCACAAGGGCAAGAAGCTGTGTAAATTACCCTTTTCATTTCTTTGCTTTGAATAGTACCTCTACAGTTTTTATTTTTTTAATATTTGT